>CM062811.1:657188871-658488380 GCA_031772625.1 Pinus tabuliformis
CCTCTCAATCTACTGTTGTTGCAACTGCAACATATGCAACTGAAAAGCATCCAAAATACTGAATCAACTATGATCAGTATGATGTATCTGTCACCCGAGTCCTGACTGCTACTAGACTTTGCACTGTTGCTGACTCTGCACTGTGTTGCCTAGTATCTGGCCGCTACTAGCCACTACAGTTGTCACTCTAGCATCAGACTGCAACACTTGCCATGATCCATCCTGCTACTACGTGTTACAGGCTCCCGTAGCAAGGTATTGATTCATGAGGTGGACCTCCTCAAGAAACCTGCCCATCATGTAGCTCTCGAGGGCTACAAAACCAAATCACCCCACCTCACTGCTAGAGGTATATTGGTGACCATGGAAAACTCTTCCTCCAATCTGGAGGATAGCCTATCAATCTTTGCAGATGCAGCCAACTGATCCTGCTTCTTCTCTTTGTCCTTTCTGAGAGGACATTGAGTGTTGTAGTGGCTAAGCTCACCACATCTGAAGCATTTGACCTTGGAAATGTCCTTCGTCCTGCACTGCTCTTACTTCCCCTTTGATGCAAGGGCCACATTTTCCTCTTCCTTTACTTCCTCCGTCCCACTACTACTGTTAGTGCCACTAATGGTTCTCTTCACCAAATCTCGCCTCATCTCCTCTTTCTGCAAATCAACCCACATTCAATCTCACTCTGGTAACTTGTCTCTACCCAAAATACTCTGGACGAAGACCTGCCAGCCTTCGGAAACGTTGTTGAGAGATAACCGCACCAATTCTGTAGGTTGGGGCGCTGAACCCACTGCAGACAGTTGGTCCCAAACATCCTAAAGCCTAGTGAGGAAGGAGACTATGCACTCCCCTTTCTGCATCTTGGTACATCTCAGCTTCTCCTCAAGATATATCTTTCACTGCTCGGAAGATCCCTCATATAGCGTAGCAAGATCTTCCTGTGAAGATTCTTGAATCTAACACATTACAAACCCCTACTGCAATTACTGGTTTACAATCTCCTAGTTGTTCTTTACATTAACAATTTATTTAATTGCATAAACATTGAAGTAAACATTATTGCAGCGTTCACAAATATACAGATCATGCACTGAAATAGGCAGAGACAATCACACAAGGGACACCGTTATTTTTGGACAATCGTCCCTGGGAAAACCCAATCCGAGAAAATCAGTGTAGCATATAGAGGGTTTGTATTATTAAGCAGATTCGTGAATACAACTAGGGTGCTAGAAATGGCTCACCCAACAGAGAATGTCCTCGGCAATACTACCTCTATCCGGAAACAGATATTCCTGCAAATCAGCAGCCGGATGATCAAACCCCACAGTGACTCTGGCTCTTCCCTATGCTAGACAGCGAAAGCTACTCCAAGCACTGCTCTAGAACTGCGTCACTCCTCCAAGAGCTGTGTCACGCCATCACCCTCTCTCGGCTCAGAGTCTGTTGATCTGCTCCCATTTTGCCCCACAAAATCTCCCCAGCGCTGCCTCTGAGGCCCAGTGTCAGCCTCTATGACTTCTGCGTCACCTGCATTAGCCTTTTGCATCCTTTGCATCAGCTCTTTGGCCTCTGCGTCAACCCTTCTAGCGCCTACATTGTCTCTCCCGGCACTGCAATGCCTCTCTGCTATGTATTCTTCAACCTCGGATGAAAATCCCTTGCTGAACTGCCCCTCACTACAACTCTGATCACTAACTCTATTTCCTCAGCAAACCTTGCCCCAAAAAATCGAATTCTTTGATCACTTGGCATATCTCCACATGACTCTCAAGCCTCCTCTTATATTTTTCCTGTTGACGAATCAAGAGCGGAGATTAAGTCCCTAATCAACGGCTAAGATTAGAACATGCTTGATCTTTGTCACTTAGAACTTTCTCACCCATATTTTATTAGTACACATTAATATTTTTATTTTCCTAAGTTTAGACTTAGAAACTCATTAAAAATATTAATTATTTTAATAACTCCTCATCTGGGTGGAATTTCTCCAAACAATTTTTGGGTCTTGGAGATCTCATGTGCCTTAGCCTCTCCACCAATTTTCAAGGCTAGAGCACATCCGATGCTCCCCAAAATCAACAATTCCCACAAATGTCGGGCAGTATCTTTGCCAGCTATGTGAGACACCACGTGATCTCGAACCCCATCGAGAATCGACCTCTTTTCTTTCGCAATCTCCTTCTTGTAAGTCTTCAGCAGATCTGCATCTGCGGGTACAGCCACTACGTTATCAATGTAGGCTTTGAGATCATACTCATCTAGAAGACAGGAAATTCTTTCCTTCCAGATCACGTAGTTGGAAGCTCCATCCAATCGATCCTGATCCCTCAGCCCTGTTGATGCCATCTCTACAAAAAGTTGAATTCCTCCTCTTCTCCTCTGCGTAGCCGCTGACTGGCTCTACGCACTCTCTGCTGGCGTGGGCAAACCTGGTCACAACTATTGCTGCTTTGTTGGGAAAAATCGAACTTCTAGCCTAGAAGTTCCCTGAGAGAAGAATTCCCTCAGTTTGTGCTCTTTCTTCCTCTTGACACTATTTTGCACTAGCAAACTGCTACAAAATCACTGCATCCCAACTGAAGATCGACTCTGCAAGGAAAATATTGTTGCTCCCTCTGCCTCTGGTAATCTTTGATCTTGAAAATTTATTCTTTGTCGACTCTCTCAGAGAAATAAAGTTTTCCTCAAAAAATTGACCCTCCTGGCCAAAGGAACTTCATTGCCACTAAGGGTTTCGAACTGATGCATACTCAAAGCTACGAATTCCTCTTCCCTTCTGCTACTGAGCTCTACGACTTACAGTCTGTGCTCTGATACCATGTGAAAATTCGTAAAACCCTGAATCCTACTGCAACAACTGATTAAGTTTATTCTATTTGGTAAACGAATGGAACAAATTATTTACTATATTCTATGGTAAATATTGAAACTAATACACTGAAACCTTCACAAATAAATACTGTGAAAGAAAATTAATACTGGAAGAATAGATGCACACACACAAATACACAGTTATTTTTGGACTAAAGTCCCCGGAAAGACCCAACTCTGGAAATCCGGCGCAGCAACTGAGGGTTTTAATATTATGCAGTAGTAAATCTGAGTACAAAACTATGGATACTTCAAATCTAGCAATACATACAGAGAAATAACTGACATCTAGTGAGAAAAATCTCACTCCCACTGGTGATCCGACACTGACCTTGGCTCAAGTTAAGCTGCTCTCTACTGCCTCTGCGCAGTCCCTGCGTCAGCCCACGCAGTACTACGTCCCACAACTCGAAATTGCTTCTCTCTCGCTATCTGGTCAGTTGTTGTCTGGAAGATGGACCCCTCTAGCCTCCGAACTCTCTCTCTAGCTTCTGGCACTGAATCACTGCTTCTCCCCAGCAAAATACGGAATCCATCTAAACCATTGCGTTGCTTCTCTGTGGCACTTACTGCCTCTTTGCAATGCAGTCACCGGAACTGGAAAAACTTCCTCCGACCTTACTATCTCTGCCCCTCTCTCACTACTTCGAGCTCACTAGCTCTCTCTCCGGAAACTCGGCATTGCTACTTTGGAAATCGATCTGCAAATGAAATCAAACTGTTGGTGTGTGATGTGTGTTCTCCAACCCCTATCGAGTTTCTTCTTATAATCTCTCGTTGAGACATCAACGGCCATGATTAAAACTTAATCGATGGCTAAGATTAACTAGAACTCCATCCATGTATTCTTCTAGAAGATTCTCACCATGACTTAATTAATACCCTTTAACTAATCAAATTTCCTAAGTTTAGACTTAGGAAACACTAAAAAACGATTCATTATTTTAATTAAGTCGTCTCTAGGTGGAATTTCCAGAAATGATTTCTGGGTTTTGGAGAATACATGTAGTCTAGCCTCTCCACCAAATTTTGTGGCTATAACACATCCGATACTACCAAAACTAACATAGGTGAGATCCATCTCCTCAATTGTTTTAAAGCAAGTCTCACACAAGGTTGTAGAAAGAAGTCCATGGGAAAGAGGTTAAGGCTTCATTAATGATACCTCCCCTGGAGTTCTAACGACCCAAAAGCCCCTGTTCCTATAAGGGATTAACTGCAAGAGCACTGCAAGGTCACTTGTTTTAACTATTATGCAAGGGTCAAGCATTGCAAATTGGGTGGAGAATGTGTTCCTAACTTTTTACCAACCAAGCTTATGCTAGGAGGTAAGTTTTAATGATGCAATTACTAGTCTAGAATGAGGGTCCAAATGCAAATGTGATGCTTTACAAGAGACAATAATATCAGTGCTTCAAGAAATAATTTGTCAATATGCATATGATCATGATATGAAATGGATACAATCGTTAATGAAGCAGTATGATATTCTCAATGACAAGATTCCAGAATGCCAATAGTGCTATATAGTGTTCCTTACTTAGACAGTTGAAATAAGCAAAGATTACAATAAATAATGACACAAGAGAAGTGCTCAATGAAACAATGTGTCAATAGGCAACAAGTGCCTCTTTAAAAAATTAAATCTTGCTCTTAAGTATTATAAATCCAAATAGAATATCACTTTACTTTGATGTTTGTTCTTTTAAGAATATCTGAGCAAGTGAAATTCAAAGCTCAAAGTACTTGTCTTCAAATGAGGCTTCTAAGGAACACAAATGAGAAGAACTTCAATAGATTAACCATTAGTATCTAAACCAGGTAGTAATATTTTTGAAAACAAGAATTAGGAATTAATGTTAGATTGTTTATAGTCAAATCTTCAATGTGAACTCTGGACCCTGTCGCCTACACCTACCTACAAGTTAGTGAGAAAAGCCTTCAACCCCACAAGGTGTGGTTGGTGGCAGGAAACTTAGAAAAGGGGTTGTCAGACTAATCCCAACTCTCTCCGTTTGAGCTATCTCCTAGGTTACCTACGGGGGCTGAGTCAGGATTAGTGTGACAGCCCCTTCTCTGAGTTCACTGCCACCAACCACACGTTGTGGCGTTGAAGACTTTTCTCACTGAGTTGTAGGTAGGTGTATGCGGCAGGGTCAACATTTTTGGCGCCGTTGTTGGGGACATGTCTTCTTGTACGTGGAAAATACGACTAACTTTTGGTTTTTGCATGTTGGATTTTAGAGTTAGATTCTTGTTCAAGTGGCGACTCCACTTATTTCATTTTCTGCAAGGATTTTGTTGATTTGGGGTAACATCAGATGTGCTCTAGCCATGAAAATTAGTGGAGAGGCTAAAGCACATGAGATCTCCAAGACCCAAAAATGGTTTGGGCAGATTCTAACTAGTTTGGGAGATATTAAAATAATTAATATTTTTAATGGAGTTCCTAAGTCTAAACTAAGGAAAAATAAAATATTAATGGGTATTAATATAAAACTGGGTTAGAAGGTTCCAAAAGTCATGGATCAAGCCAAATATAATATTAGCAGTTGATTAGAGATTTAATCTCGATCGTTGATGGACCAACGAAAAAAGTATATGAGGAGGTTTGAGGGTCAATTGGAGAACACGCCAGAGTGATCACTCATTCATTTTGCTAGAGCGGGACTGCTAAGCAAAGTTGAATCAGTGATCAGCAGTGAGGGGCATTGAGTACTTGACAGAGAGGCAGAGACAGTACTGAGAGACCGGTGCAGAAGTAGAGAGAGCGAGAGCAGCAGCTAGTTCAGGCCACGTAGAGCCCAGCAGAGACAACACAGAGGCCAACGGGACTGCATCATCCACGCAGAGGCTGCTAGAGTGACACATAGGGTCCCAGAGGCTGCGCAGTGCCTCAAAGGGCTGACGCAGAGGGTCCTGGGGCTGACGCAGATTAGCAGGAGGCTAACGCAGAGGCCATAAGGGCCAGCACTGAGCTTTAGAGTCGCCGGAGAGGGTTTCAAGGGACAGGCTTTCTGAATACCTATTTCTGAATAGAGAGGTATTGTTGCCGTGTATTTTTCTCTGTCAGGTGAGCCGGTTTAGGTACCCAGTTGTACTCAATAAACTGCATAATAATATAACCCTCTGAATAGCTGCATCGGTTTTCCCGCATTGGATTTTTCTAGGGACATTGGTCCAAAATAATGGTGTCACTTGCATGCTTGTCTTCTTTCAGTTGATGATCTATAGATGTTGATACTGTACTTGTGTTTATTTTCAGTATTTACATGGTAAATAACTTGTCAAGTAATTAAACAAGTAGATGAAATACACCGAATACTACAGGAAGAATTTCTTATGGATTGGACTTAGAAATTCCAACATGGTATCAGAGTGTGGTTGTAGATCACAGGATAATTGAAGGCATCAGCTTAGCAAAGCAACAGATTCTGTTGTCCCGAGTGACAAAGCTGATCCTTGCAGAAAGCGACAGAGGAAGGAGTGACGCAGAGGAACTGTCATTAGTCTGGGCCAGAGAAAGGCCAGCGCAGAGGCTGAGGGAGGCAGAATCAGGCTCACGCAGAGGCCAGAAGCGCTAACGTAGTTGGCTGAGGGAGCTGATTTTCCGGTGTCGGGATTGTGCAGAGCCAAGTGGCTTCAATCCTTCGGTTGCTGGGGTATAGGAGGCTGTGGGTAGTTTGTGGAGCGAAGCTGGTGGGGCACTGTGGTTAGAACAGTACCTAACAGGGCCAGACCAAGATGGAGGGAGTTGCTGTCGAGGCACATTTCTAGACAAGGAATCCAGATCAGTGTTGCAGTTGCACAGACGATCAGAGTGGGTTAACTTGACGTTGGCAGAAAGATTTCCAAAAGGGAAATCGAGACTCAGAGGGAGTTGAACCGAGAACTTCCGGACGGGAAGTTGAGAGACTCAGCAGGAGTCAAACGGAGGACTTCCAAGAGGGAAGCAGAGAGACTAGGAGTCAAAAGAAGCGCAGCGAGATGGCCATGAATGGGCTGAGAGATCAGGATAGGCTGGACGGAGTGTCCAACTTTATGGTCTGGAAGGCCAAGATCTTGTCCATTCTAGACAAACATCGCATCAAGGGCCCAGTCTCGAGAGTGATAGTTATCCCAGTTGACCCGGTAGCTAATGAAAGGTACGAGGAGGCAATGGCTAAGGCAAAGTGCATCATCCTTGATGTGGTCAAGGATCATGTGGTACCACATATTGCCGAGAAGGAAATGGCAAAGGAGATGTGGGATGCCTTGAAGACATTGTACCAGCATACTTCTGTGCAGAGGAAGATGCTCCTAGAGAATCAGCTAAGGGCATACCAGATGCAGAAGGGAGAGCAAATAGATGTCTTCCTTGGTTGGTTGAAGGAGATCCGTGACTAGCTAACTTCCATAGGGGCCACATCGGCTGAGGAATTGATGGTGAGGACCACACTAAATGTAGTTTCCGAGGATTGGAAGGTATTTGTCCAGAGCATACTGGGCAGAACGAGTCTTCCAGATTGGGAAGAACTATGGGCGGCTCTTTGTCAAGAAGAGATCAGACGGCTGACCAAGTCAGGGAGTAGCGTAAAAGGGGTCAAGATCAAGAAGGAGGAAGAAGAGGATGCAGCTCTAGCATCTATGGGAAAATAAGAGAAGAGGAAGAAGAAGGACCTCTCCAAGGTCAAGTGCTTCCATTGTGGGGAACTGAGTCATTTTGTGAACCAGTGTCCTAGGAAGAAGAGTAAGAGAGGCTTCGGACTCGAAGGCAGTGCCAACGAAGGCGGATAAAGAAGTCGAGGAGGATGACAATTGTGCCATGAGTGCTCATGTGCCACTTGAGAAGAAGTGGGGAGACATCAAGCTGTAGTCAGAAGGACTACAGGCGATGAAGGGCAAGATCCTTGAGGTACCCAACCTATTGGATTATACCTTGCTACGGGAGCCCTGAAGAGGAGTAGCAGGACTGGCGAATGTCTGTAGAGACGGATGTGGATGGAGCGGCAGAGAGTGCTATAATGCAGAAGTCCCCAGGAGCGCGAGGATAGTAGGCAGCAACAGTGCGACGGTGCGAGATGAAGGGAGTTGTCGCAGGAGCGCAGAGGTCAGTAGAGGGAGCACTTGTTAGTGACAGAGAGAGCTTCAACATCGGGAGTGTTTCTAGCCTAACGTCATATTTTCCTTAAGTGTCTGAATCCTACGAATCGGACACGATTCGCAAGAATTTGAACCCTAAATTCAAGACACGTTGTGTCCTAATGGGACACGCTCGAATCCGGGTCGTGTCCTGAAAGCCGATTCAAATCCGGCGAAAATGAAACCCGCGAGCTTTAAAAACAGCGCATTCCTATTTTTATTTACCATTTTCTCTCATTCCTTTTGTAAATAGTGAGTTGCGGGTTTGCTATTAGAAGTTTGGAGCAAGGAGCCAAGGGTTTGGAGCGCTCGGCAAGGAGATTCAAGCACCAGGTAAGTGCATTTCATCTCTATTTTTTGCATTTGTATTACAGTAGTTTGTATATGCATTTCTTTTAATTTTTTTTTTTTTTTTTTTTTTTACAGTATAAATGGCTCAATCAAGGGCAGCAGGTAGGGGGCAAAGGAAGGGGAAGAATGTCCCCATTGGAGATGCCCCTCCTCCCCCAATATCATCAGAGTCTGTTGCAAGTAATGTTGAGGGAAGACTTCCTCCTAAAGACAACATTGAAAAATATCCCTTGTGGAAATATGTCACAAGAGAGGATGGGCCAAACACCAAGGAAAAGGGAGGAGGCAATGTGCATTGGAGATGCAACTTTTGCCACAATATTTTCACAAGCACATATTTTCGTGTGAAAGGCCATTTGTTGGCTTTACCAGGTTGTGGAGTTGGAGCTTGTAAAGTTGTTCCTTTACAAAAGAGGAAAGAAATGGAAAAAGAGTTCACTGTTGGTATGGTAAATGTGGCTGCAAAATCAAGAAAAACCAAGAATGATGACCTTTTTTAGGAAAGACACCACCAAATTTCCATTTGAGAGTTCTATTAGGGGACAAGCAGCAAAAAGAAAGGCAATTTCACTTGGTCCAATGGATAGATTTTTCAAAAAGAAATACGGGAAGAGCTTGATCTCACCATTGCCTTCTTTTTCTATCAAAACTTCATATCCTTTAATGTTGCACGCTCACCTCTATTTATTGAGATGTGCCGAACTCTAACTCACGGATCTCCATCATGGTATGTGCCTCCTGGTTCCGAGAAGCTTAGAACCACATTGTTGACGAAGGCAAAAAAGAGGTGCAAAAAATGATTGAGCCTATTAAAGCATCATGGACAACATCTAGGGTTATCATTGTTTTTTATGGATGGACAGATCCAGCATGACACCCACTCATCAACTTCATGGTGTCTTCCTTGAATGGTTCGGTTTTCTTGAAAGCAGTGGATACACTTGGAAAATACAAGGATGCACAATTTATGAGTGAATTATTTATTAAAGTTATTGAAGATATAGGTGTTAATTCTTGTATGCAAATCATTACATATAATGCACCTATTTGCAAGGCTGCTGG
Organism: Pinus tabuliformis; assembly: GCA_031772625.1. NCBI lineage: Eukaryota > Viridiplantae > Streptophyta > Pinopsida > Pinales > Pinaceae > Pinus > Pinus tabuliformis. Next base: position 657,198,280 of record CM062811.1, read on the forward strand.
CATGATTGTGGAAGCTAAATATCCACAAGTGTTTTGGACACCTTGCATTGTCCATTCATTGAACTTAGCACTGAAATCCATTGCTTCTGATGTGCTTTGGATTGGTAACATTATTGAGGATGCACGACATCTCCGTAACTTTGTGCAAAATCATACAAATGCCCTCACTATCTACAAGGAGTACAACAATCTATCATTGTTGAAGATTGTTGATACACCATTTGCCTCTTCATTCATCATGTTGAAGAGGTTGAGGGAGGTCAAGACCACTCTTGGGGCCATGGTTATTTCTAAGTTTTGGTCTTTTTGGAGAAAGACAAATGAAGTAGCCTTTAAAAGAGTGGAAGACACAATGCTAGATGATGCTTGGTGGGAGAGGGTAGATCTAATTATTTAGATCATGGACCCTATCATTTCTTTGCTTCGATTTGCAGATACAGACAAACCCATCCTAGGAGAGGTTTATCAGGGATGGGATTCCATGATTGAGTCTGTGAGGAGCATTATTCTACAGAGTGAGTGCCCCGAGTATGAGACATCACCAGAGGCTTTCTGTGGTTCTATACAGGATATTCTTGTCAGCAGATGGCACAAGAATTGCACACCTTTACATTGTTTGGCTCGCTCATTGAACCCAAAATACTACAGCCATGAGTGGCTGAATGGTGGACCTTCCCGCAGATTCCCTCCTCACATGGATGGTGAAATCTCATAGGGGAGGAAAGATGCATTCAGGCGGGTTTTTCAGGATAGAGCATTGTTTGATGACGTGGAGGATGTCTTTGCAGAGTTTTCCACTGGCACTGGTCGATTTGCAGGATATGATGTGATTATAGACAGGGGGGCTAAGAAGCCCTATTCTTGGTGGGCAAATCATGGGGCAACAAGCCCTCCTCTTCAGCAGTTAGCCATGAGGCTCCTCTCTCAAGTGACTTCATCATCTTGTTGCGAGAGGAATTGGAGCACATATGGGAATTTGTATAGTGTGAACAAGCGCAGGCTTGAGCAACCGAGGGTAGAGACAATGGTATATGTGCACACCAACCTTCGTCTTATTTACAGGCAGAGGGAAGAGTGGTTGAAGGGAAAGACAAAGATGTGGGATGTCTTTCCTGATGATATGGGTCTGGACAATAGTGTTGAGTTGGCATTGGCTAACATGGATCTCAATGATCCAATGCTAGAGCTTGTTAGATTTGATGACGGTGATATTGTACAAGGGTCATCCTCCACACCAGCAGATGCAGAGGCGACTATGGATACAAGGGAGAAGGAGGATGTAGAGTAGAGTAGTGGTGACCATGATGATGAGGGCATTGATGCTGATTCTGATGATGACTACGAGGATTGATGACTCATGAGTCATGAGCTACCTACTACCTTGAAGCTTGTATATCTTTAGTTGTTTTATATTTTCGATTTCTATTTTCCATTGGTATTGCACTACTTATGTAACACATTTTGATTTGATGACATAATGAGAAAACTACAACTGTCAGTGTCTTTATCTTACTATCTTGTCTTTCTCCTATCGGATCATTGATGAATTGAATATGTATTATCATTTATCATTTATGAATTTAGAATTTATGATTCATTGATTTATCATTTATGATTTATGTGACAATGACATGTATTTGAATTTTGTATGTACTATGCAAGCTATAATGTCACTAACTTCCTTTGTAAACAGTAAAACTAACATCTAGATGAAGATCTATGTTTGACATCAATGAATTTGTATAATTGATGAAAATTTGTGTAAGAAATATCTAATTTTTAATATATATATAATAAAATAATATATAATGAATCCTACGTGTCCTGTTCCGAGGGCTCAACGTGTCTGAATCCGACACTCGAATCCCCGTATCCAACGAATCTGAATCCCCATGTCAAGTTACTTAGCTTCTCAATAACTAAGTTGCAGTGCAATAGAAGTATGCAGTAGTATGATGCAGCATGATGAGAGGGGATGCAGTGCAGATGCAGTGCTGGGAGGATGGACCAGCAGCAGCACGGATGTAGAGGGAGTTGTTGTACAGATGCAGCAGTGGCAGTGGCAGGGCCATGGGCAGCAATACAAGATGCAGCAGTGCAGAGGATGTTGGGTGGGGAGGCCTAGCATCAGCACAGGGATCGGCGCAGGATAATCAGGGTGATGCTCAGTGTGGAGTATTACTAGAGCATAGTCCTTGCTAAGAGGGAGTGTTGATTTGGGGTAGCATCGGATGTGCTCTAGCCATGAAAATTGGTGCAGAGGCTAAACCACATGAGATCTCCAAGACCTAGAAATGGTTTGGGCAGATTCTAACCAGGTTGGGAAATATTAAAATAATTAATATTTTTAATGGAGTTCCAAAGTCTAAATTTAGGAAAAATAAAATATTAATGGGTATTAATATAAAACTGGGTTAGAAGGTTCCAAAAGTCAGGGATCAAGCCAAATCTAATCTTAACCGTTGATTAGAGATTTAATCTCGACCATTGATGGACCAACTAGAAAAGTATAAGAGAAGGCTTGAGGGTCAGTTGGAGAACACATCAGAGTGATCAGTCATTCATCTTGCTAGAGCGGGGTTGCTAAGAAAAGTTGAATCAGTGATCAGCAGCGAGGGGCAGTGAGCACTGGACAGAGAAGCAGAGACAGTACTAAGAGTACCAGTGTAGAAGAAAAGAGAGCAAGAGCAGAAGCCAGTTCAGGCCACGCAAAGACAGCGCAGAGGCTAGAGGGACTACATCATCCACGCAGAGGTTGCTGGAGTGACGCAGAGGGTCCCAAAGGTTGCGCAGTGCCTCAAAGGGATGACTCAAAGGGTCTTGGGGCTGACACAGAGGCCAGAAGGGCCAACGCTGAGCTTCAGAATCATCGGAGAGAGTTTCATGGGACAGGTTTTCTGAATACCTATTTCTAAATAGAGAGGTATTGCTGTCATGTATTTTTCTTTGTCAGGTGAGTCGGTTTAGACACCCAGTTGTACTCAGATAAACTGCATAATAATATAACCCTCTAAATAGCTGCACCAATTTTCCCGCATTGGGTCTTTCCAGGGACATCGGTCCAAAATAACAGTGTCACTTTTGTGCTTGCCTTCTTTCAGTTGATTTATAGATGTTGGTCTGTACTTGTGTTTATTTTCAGTGTTTACATGGTAAATAACTTGTCAAGTAATTAAACAAGTACGTGAAATAAACTAGATAGTACAAGGAGAATTTCTTACGGGTAGACTTAGAAATTCCCACAGATTTCTACTTGAAGCTTACTTCTTGTAGATTTCTTGTTAATCTTTGACAGGAGCCTCTTTGGTATCCGTTTGCTCTTTCAAGGTCAAGTGAGCATTACATCATGAATAATTTGTTTGCCCCTTGTAATTTTACTAACATTTCAAGCTATCGGAATTTCATTCTGAATTGAGGCTATTGAAGAGTTGCCTAGTTTTCTAGGTGACAGTGCCATCAGTATCGAAACTCACCTTAGGAATTTCCACCTTTGTGTGAGCAAATGGTGCCATGATATTAACCATGAGGATGTTAAAATGAGAATTTTCATCTTTTCATTAGATGGAAATGCAATGGATTAGTTCATAGAGTTACCTGCTAATAATTTTGATTCTCTAGAATCAATCATTGACACCTTTGAAGAAAAATATGGAGATGAAAGAAAGATCAAAGTGAAATAAAATGAGAATGATAAGGATCTCATCAAGGGGTTGAAACAAATGATTAAGGATATGCAACTCAACCAAGTTCAACTCATTAAGACCATGGAGGTAAATCATGCACAAGAAATAAATTCCATGGAAGTCAATCATTCTAATCAGATGACTTCTATTCAAAACAGGTTGCTCACCATGGAAGAAAAACAAGTGCAATTAAACAACAACATGAAAACAAATCATGCCAAAAAAATAAGTGTTATGAAGGCTAATCAGGCCACTTTTCAGAATAGGTTGGATGAAATGGAAAGGTTACAAGTACAAAAATTTCAACTTAGGTTAAATGACGAATGGGAAAAGAACAAAGAAATAAATCATAAACCTCCTTATCCACTGAAGCAATCTTCATCTCATTATGAGGAGGTCATTTACTCCATTGAAAAATGGCTAATTGATGGAGACTTGGATAGTAAGGAAATTGAAGACAATCGAGTTTACACTTATGAGATTGATACATCACCCATGTCAGAGCATAAGTAGAATGGACAAAGGAAAGTCAAAGAAGTCTTGGATACTTCGAATTTTCCATCAGATCATCTTCAAAATCGGACAGAAAGGTCTACTTTGATCACCTCAACATCAACATCACAATCTATTAAGAAGAAAAGAAAAAAGCAGAAAGGATTTGGTAAATATGATGACCATGTACAACACAGTGTTGGGATTGATCAAAGTCCTCAAATATTCAGAATTGGACAGGGCACATCAAAAAAGCAGCCCATGGATCTACCTAAAAGTAAGCAGGTTCTTAGCATGAACTTCATTAAGGACATCTGATGCTATGGGGCATCTTTCTGTATCATATTTCTAACCTTATCCCTTGTCATTTTATTTCATGAATAAATTGTCATTTATGCTTTTAGAATAAATTTCCATTGCTTCATTTATGTACTTGATGATATTTTTGAATGGATACTGTTGATATATGTCTTTTGTCGATGGATGCAGATTCCAGGTTCTTGCACACTATCACTTCATATCTAGCATGCATCCCCATATGGAGCCAAATGTTGACCACTGGAGTGGCACCTGATGATTATATGAAGACTCCATGCCCAAGGATGATCCAGAGGACACTTGTACCATTAGATATCATCAATCAACAGAGATTTTTAACTCTACTTCTATCTTCTCATCATCTTTCTTGTACCCAATTTCCACACCCTGCGGGGAATTGTAATAAGTGACACTAGTAATGATGAGTTTTTGAGTCTGTAACAGGCCTAGGATGTTGAGACTCGATCAGCAAATGAGTACACCTTGGGGTGTTTTTTTTATCTATTTAATTATCCCTTCTTTTTCAGAGGCGGATAATTTTTAGGGTTTTTTCACTCACATTTCACTCCAAAGTCGAGGTGGCATTTGAAGGTTGAGCCCCTAACACATCTTAGTGTCTAGAGTCGATGTATATTACCATACTAAATCACACAAAAAAATCGTGAAATTTGGTTAGGTCTACGTAGTTATTTTTTTAATTTTCCGCACTGCGGAAATTGCTAATAAAATTATAATTGTAATGTAATAAGTGATGTCTAGAGATGTTGTATGGGGTATGAGTAATGAAATTTGCACCTCTCACCCTCAACTTTCTACTATGACACACTTTGATGGGATTTGCTCCCAACTCTCTATATAAAAGAGCCACAGGCTCTCATATTATATCATGTAATACGAGTTATTGTGCTTGAGGAGACTCTGCGGGATTGTATTCACTACTTGCAATGTAATACAACAGTCTTTGGGGTAAAGCGTGATGGTGTTCTTCTCCTTGCATGTGTGGTAAATTCTTGACTTCTTGTTATGCTTCTATTTATTTCCTCATATCATTATTTCTTTCATGCTTGTTTCAAGTTATGTTAGTTATGTTAGTATGTTTCTCCTAGAAACTCACATCCTTTTTAAATTAACTTTTCATTAGGGACCACCCCCCTTAGCTAACCTAGGAGATAGCTCAAACGGAGAGAGTCAGGATTAGTGTGACAGACCCTTCTCTGAGTTCCCTACCACCAACCACACCTTGTGGGGTTGAAGGCTTTTCTCACTGAATTGTAGGTAGGTGTAGGCGGCAGGGTCAACATGAACAATGTTTAAGTGACTTATAATTAAACTTATGGAATACCAACATGAAACGAAGGTTTTTCAATGATATGCCAATGAATCAATGTCACAAATGTCATTTATTTAGATTTCACTTTGTTTATAGCAGTTAGGAACCAGTGACCTCTAAGAATATGCAGGCACAAGTGTTCAGAAATAACCAAAACTGCTAACAGTAATTCAAATAAGAAGCAACTTGACAGTATATCTGATTGCGAGCAAATTTAAAATAGGGAGAAGTCAAGGGTTAGTATCAGCACAAACAATCAGTCACTAGTGGCTGTCCTTTAAGTTGTCAAATACAAATATAAGAGACAAGCAGAAAATCTCAAGGATGGAAAGAATGCACCAGACTTCAAAAATGCCACTGTCAAGATGAAGTCAGCCCACTGTAGCTTACCAGCAGCAAGATCAGTCACCAAAGATGCAAGAAACAAGGGCCTAAACACTTGCTATGCTTCTTATGATTATTTTAGTGTTTTTATGCCTTCTTATTATTGCTGCTCTTATGTTTAGGGTCTGTAGTAAATTGTTTCAGATCTGATGCCTATGACAGTCAGATTTAAATAACAACGCAAATGAAACTCTAAACTAGGGAGAGATTCAAGAATTGGTATCTGATCTATCAAGAACACAAGCAATCAGTTTCCAATAATTGCTCTTAAATGCAAATGCTAGAGCACGAAAGATAAGTAATGAAAGCCTAAATGCACCAGACGACTGAATACCCTCAAGGCCTAAGCAAATGAGTCAGATTAGCTCATGGTCAAACAAGAAGCAAGGCTAGAAAAATTAAAGCAACAGATGTGAGTTATGTGTGATGTACTTAATTGTTTCAAACTGTTAATGCTTAGTTTTATGTTATAAAACCCTTTATTAAATGTATGCTTCAAACGCAGAGGGTTATGCGCCCTTTTAAAAAGCACGGCTAGGCAAGATAGGCCTCTTAGTCCTGCAAAAAGACAAGGTATATCAGTATGATGCAGAATATAGCTACCCTTACCACAAATTGATGATGAAACCCCTCAAAAAAAAAAAAACATGGAAATATCCCTGCAACAAAAGAGGAGTTAGTCCTGAAACCAATAAGGTTAAGAACAGAGGAAAAAGCACTCGTGGCCAGGCTGTTTGAGGCTCCTAACTTCTAAGCCCTGTGGTTAGGCATGGAGACGCCTCCCAAGTGATCAAATCTGAATCAAAGCAAGAAATCCCTGTGATAGCAAGCATTAACCCTGCAATACAAAAGAAATCAGTCTATAAATTACCTGCAATGAGATAAAACCCCAGCTAAGTCTGCAGCCAAGGTTGAGAGGCCTTTCTTTAGGCCTGAAGTTGGGTGAACGAGGCCTTAAAACCCTTCGGTCAACGGAAAAAGGTTTGGTTAGGACTACAATCAGTTGAAAAGGGGCACAAAAGCTTGTGGCAGGTGGAACGAAGGCTGCTCAGGCCTGCGGCAGAGAGAAAGAGGACCAGTAAGGCTTGCGGCTGGAGTATCTAGGCCTTTTAAGCTGTGGCTAGGGCCAAAAGAATAAAAAAGGGCTGCCTGCAAGATGAAACCAAGCTATAAAACAATAACTATATGCCTGCAAAACAAACCCCAGTTTGATTTTGGCAATGAAATAGAAGGAAAATTTTGCAAAAATTTTAAGTGTCAAATCCTGAAATTGCAGTGAAATCAGCCCTTCTAGGGCATGCAGCCTCCTTAAAAAAAATTGAATTGAAGAAGTATGCCAAGAATTTGTTGGATTAAGCCCTTAAAAGGCCAAATCAGGATTTAAAGCCCTTGCGGCCCTGCTTGACCTGCTAGACGGCTACCAAAAATTTGAAATACAAGCCCAAACCCTAGCCTTCCAAACCAGGTGAGGGCTAGAACCCTCTCACAAAGGATCCTCCCTTCAGATCTGCAAAAACTAAAATCAAACTAAAATCCCAACAACTATGTATCAAAATAAAAATAAAATAAAATAAAAATAAAAAGATGAAAAAGGGTTAGATTATAATTATTTACAAGAAACCATTTACAAATTTACAACAATATATGTTGATTTTTGGTAGCATCGGATGTGCTCTAGCCTTGAAATTTGGAGGAGAACGCTAAGGCACATGAGATCTCCAAGACCTAGAAATCGTTTTGAGAAATTCCATCCGGATAAGGAGTTATTAAAACTATGTTGCAGGAAACGTGGCATAGAGGTTTGTTTCTGTACGGAAACGGGTACGAAACGCGGAAACGCGTTTGGTACGGCCGTGAAACGCATTTCCGGCCGTACTGCCACGTTTCCCGAAACGAAAACGTGGCCAGTACGGCCGGAAACGCGTTTCAGGGCCATACGACCCACGTTTCCTCATCAACTTGTGTTTTATTTTATTTTATTTTTTTAATTTGTTTTCTAATTTACTTTTAGGGTATGTTAGTGACTTCTTGTTGCTTCTAGATGCGTCTCTAAAGTTATAAAAGTGAATTTTTGCCCTAGTGTTGATATGCAGTTCATGGTAATGTTAAATTCTTAAAGTAAAAGTGATATTCTCCTTTATTGTTCATTTTCATCCTTTTACTTAAATTTTTAACATTACTATGAAATGACTCAGGATGTTTGAGAGTGGTTTCGCCCTCATTGGATTTCATATGGAGAAAGTAGAATTTTAGATGTCACTCAAAATCCAGCAGACTTATTTGTTTTTCAGGATTTCAGGATCAGAGGGATTGCAATGTTTCCATTGGATTTTATCATGTACTAGGGTATGGAACTTGTATTTAATCAAGAGAACCAAGCCCTCTATGCATGGGAAACTCCCAATAATCAAGATCATGTAGGGCACTAGGGTATGAAACATGTATTTAATCAAGAGCACTAAGGTCGTTCGACTATGTAGGAGGAGACTCCCAATACAACAATGGTCCTTCTAAAGAATGCGATGTGGATGCAGAAAATCCTGATTTGGATCTCTCTCTTGCAGCCTTATAGTCTTTATTGTACTTGCAACCTCATATATTAATATAAATAAAGGCTGATTATGAGATTTTGATATATAATAAAGGTTGCTTTTGGATATTCCGATATTTTTATTTTCATTATGTGATCATTCATGAGTAAATGTGATGTAAATTAAATCTTAATGTTTAAGTGTAATAAATTATAATGTATCATTTATGCTTTATGATTGCACATATATATATATATATATATATATATATATATATATATATATATATATATATATTCGCGTTTCCCTGTTTCCAAAATTTGGGGAGGTCGCGTTTCGTATCGCTTCCCGTTTCGGAAACTCGTACCCGTTTCCCCGTTTCATGCAACTTAGTATTAAAATAATTAATATTTTTAATGGGTTCCTAACTCTAAACTTAGGAAAAATAAAAAATTAATGGGTATTAATAAAGATAAAGACGGGAAGCTTCTAAGAGACGAAGATCAAGTCTGTTTTAATCTTAACTATTGATTAGTGACTTAATCTCGGCCATTGATTCATCAACAGGTAAAGTATAAGAGAAGACGTGAGGGTCATTTGAAGACCGTTAAATTATGGTATGTTCTACGCTTAGAGCAGTTTACTTATTTTTCTTCTTATTAGCGAAGTGTAGCAATCACATATACATTAAGTAAAGTGCAGATAGAACATTAAATGATCAACAGAAAACAAGCCAAGACAAGAGACACAAGATGTGGCAGCTAGCCAGGGACAAACTCCAATGCGGGGAAACCCTTTGATCAAATCTTCTTTTATCTTCAATAGTTCAGCAAAAAGAAATAGTACAAAATCTGAATTCTGTAATTTTATATTAGCAGTAGCAAACCCTAGATCAGCGAAGTCAAACTTGGTCAAACTAGTTGAAATTGACCTCTAAAATACTTGGTCAATTTCCAGTCAACTTGTCCTCAAATAGCCTGAAGAAACAACCCTTGAAGAGCCCCAGAAGTTCAGTCAATTTACAGATTTCGGAAGTCAACTTGCAGCCCTAAACTAGGGCAGTCAACATTGGTCAAACCAGAGGTCAGATCACCTCGATTTTCGTGCCAAAAATTGATGTTTGCCTAGGAGAGGCAACCGCACCCAATCCGCACTTCTTGAAGGTCAACGCTTGATCAATGCTAGTCAAAGAGATGACATGTTGCCCTAGCGTCCTTCTTTCTGCGTCTTCCTTGCCCTAGGATGTCTTCCTTTCAGCCACACGTGTGAGAGAGAGAGGCTCCTTTTATGTGTAGAAGAGAGAGAGAGAAGATGAGTGAATTGAATTGTCCAAATGAGGAGAATGCTCCTTGTATTTATATGCAAACGTTAAGGTTGAATAGACATGACTATTGGGCTTCTGAGCCTACATAAGTTTGCTGGCCGACCTTGACAATTTGTCCATAATCAAAATAAATTCATATCTTCATAAATACTTATCGAAATCAGATGATCTTTAGATCAATCCTACACCTCTCAATGAGAGGAATCTAGGAAAAATATTAGAAGCCATAAATAAAGTGATTCACATGGAGTTTGGCCCTAGTTGCCAATTTTAACACTCCCTCTCAACTAGGAAGAACTTCATCTACAATCCATCAGACTGTCGCTGCTATCCATCCATCAAATGCATTGTCTTGTACAGTGTGACCCCACTTTGCTCTGCTCTGCTTGAACTATGAAGAAGAAGAAATGATCGAGGATGTATCATACCATCCTCCACTGACCCGAAGTCAATGTCAGAGTGTGAACCACTCTCACTGATCCCAGATTAGTATCATTGGTCCCAGATCAATGGAGGTCATCCTAGCATAGGAAGTACGGTAGATACAGCAATGCATCCATCGATAGTACTACTATGGTCCCTATCCTCATTTCCCTGCTCATTGATCAGATGAGAGGTACTTCCCATGAGTCCCAGACTGTATGGGTAGGATGCCTCGACAAGAGAACTAATCATCCTATCCACAGGAGAACGAATCATCCTGTCCAGTGGATGCCGCGAAGAACTAATCATCCTGGCCTACAGGAGAACTAATCATCCTGCTCCACAATCACCACGGAGAACGAATCATCCTGGCCCACAGGAGAACTAATCATCCTGTTCCACAATGGCCACGGGGTGTCACAGGGGAAGGTTGAACCTTTACCCTATACATAGTGCACCATCAGGGGATGGTGAGTCGCCCTGTGGTCACATGTTGCACCATCAGGGGATGGTGAGTCGCCCTGTGGTCGCATGTTGCTCCAAGAAGTACCCCGCGCCCCCCTGGAGCTCCCAGATCTCAATACATCATACTCGACCCTCATAAGAGGGTCTCTAAATGACACCAAGTCGTTCTCGGAAAGTCAATAATTTGACCTTTCCTAAGGGCTTTGTCAAAATGTCGGCGACCTGTTCATCTGTACCGATATGTTGGAGCCTTATTGCTCCTCGCTGCACCATATCTCGAACATAGTGGTACCTAATATCGATATGCTTGGAGCGATCATGAAATACGTGATTCTCTAATAAACGAATCCCGCTCTTGTTGTCACACAAAATCACGGTGGTATCCAATGTAAATCCAAACAGCTCACTGAAGAGCTTTCGCAACCAGACTGCCTCAGAGGAGGCCATGTTAGCAGAAATGTACTCTGCCTCAGCAGTGCTCAAAGCCACTGACTTCTACTTCCTGCTCATCCAGGATATTGAGGCAGATCCCAAAGAGAAACAACACCCGGAAGTGCTCTTTCGATCCACCACATTGCCTGCCCAATCAGCATCAGTATACCCAAGTAGTCTCACATCTCCAGCAGTGTATCTCAACCCATGAGTGATTGTGCCACGAAGATATCTCAACAGATTCTTGGCACCAATCCAATGTGAGTGGTGAGGTTCAACCATATGTTGACTCAATGTGTTGACTGCAAAGCATATATCCGGACGGGAGTTCACCAAGAACATTAATGCTTCGACAAGTTGACGATACTTGGTAGCATTTCGTAATACAAGTTCGGCAGCACTACCGCTTAACTTCTTGAAGTCAAGCTCCATCAGGGTAGTTACGGGCTTGCAGTCCACCATGCCGAATCTCTCCAATATCTTCACCACATATTTTCCTTGAGATAGGAAAATCTCCCCTAGTTTCTACCAGACTTCCAATCCTAGGAAATAGTGCATAAGTCCTAGGTCTTTCATCTCGAACTCAGAAGCCAGCTCCCTCTTACATTCGTGAATGAGAGGGTCTACACCTGTTAGAAAGAGGTCGTCAACATATAGCACCAGTATGAGAGGCTTGTCATCTATAACCTTAAAGTAAAGGTTAGGGTCGGCTTCACTCCTAGTGAATCCCAGCTTCATCAAGTAGCTATCGATCCTCTCATACCATGCTCGGGGTGCTTGCTTTTGCCCATAGAGGGCCTTCTTCAACCAGCACACATGAGATTCTCGATCATAAATCTCAAATCCTTCGGGTTGCTCCACATAGACCTCCTCTTTGATCAAACAATGTAAGAACGCAGTCTTGACATCCATCTAGTGTGGGTTCCATCCTTGCGAAGCATCAAGGGCTATGATCGAGTGAATGGTGGTATATCAGGCAATAGGTGCAAATATCTCGTCATAGTCTATACCTTCCTTCTAGGAGAAGCCACGAGCGACAAAACGAGCCCTATACTTTTCCGCACTTCCATCAACTGCATGCTTTATCTTGTAAAGCCATTTTGAAGTGACGACTGCTTTGTCCTGGGGTCTAGGGACCACATCCCAAACATCATTTTTCATAATGGACTCATATTCCTCAGTCATGGCATCCTTCCATACTTGATGCTTGACGGCATCTATGAATGACAAAGGCTCATTTTGGATGATCGTGCTCATGATGGTCAGGTATCCCTGATACCTGTTCAGCTTCTTACTTTCACGGAAGGTTCCTCGAGGTGCAATGTGTCCTTCAGCATCATCAAGTGTCCCCCTAAGCCATGAAGGCCTCTTCCTAGAAGAGGAAGGCTCTTACGGAGGAGGATCAATAGGATCCATAGGTTCTTCCACATTAGGCATCGTCTCATCTTCTTTTTCCTTTGGTTCCTCAGTGTCAGCTTCTTTAGATCCCCTTAAAGTAGGAAGATTGTCTACCTTGCTAAGAGCCATATCTTCGTCAAAGGTGACATCATGACTAATCTCGACTTCCCTTTGACCAGCTACATAGATTCTATAGCCCTTAGTATTTTCGCTATAGCCCACAAAGATTCCTTTCTTTCCAGATGCACCCAATTTATTCCTTTTTTCTTTAGGCACATGAAAATATACAAGGCTTCCGAAAATTCTAAAATGACCTACGTCAGGTTTCTTATCAGTGAACATTTCTTCGGGAGTCTTGGAACCCAATGTTTGATGAGGGTATCGGTTTTGTACATATACGGCGGTATTTGCAGCTTTGGCCCATAGAAACTTCAAAAATCTTTGATCTAGAGCATAGCACAGACAGCTTCCACAATTGTACGATTCTTCCTTTCTGCCACACCATTATGTTCAAGAGTATATGGCGTAGTAGTCTCCCTCTTAATGCCAACCTCTTTGCAAAAGTCATGAAACTCATTGGATTCATATTTAGTCCCATTATCAGTCCTTAAGATCTTGATCTTCTTTTCGGTTTGATTCTCGATCAAGGCTTTGAAGTGCCGAAACCAGGAGAACACTTCATCCTTCTTTTTCAAGAAGTATATCCAAGTCTTGTGAGAATAATCATCTGTAAAAGTGAGGTAATATAAATATCCTCCCAAGGAGTTCACAGGCATCATACTAGATATGTCTAAGTGAACCAACTGCAATATATCGAAGGTCTTGCTTTCGCTTGAGGGGAATGGTCCCCTTTTGAGCTTCCCTTTGGCACATCTTGGACATACATCTTCTTGCTCTAATCTGAACTCGGGCATCCCGGTCACAATTTTTCTTACATCAAGTAGAGATTTATAATGAAGGTGAGCAAACCTCCGATGCCATAGTTCGGACTCAAGAGATGTGTCACAAGACATGACACCCAGCGGACTTCCACCAACCTGATATAATGAATCAACTCAAAACCCAAGAGTAAAAGCATCTTTAAAGTTCCTTTTCCATACATGTACCTTGCCATCGCTGAAGGCCACCTTGTAGCCTTTGTCTTCCATTGCCGAAATGGACACCAGGTTCTTTTTGAGATCAGGTACATATAATACATCTTGTAAGTGGATGGTATTCCCTGATTCAATTGAAGAGTGACATTTCCTATGCCTTTCACGAGATATTTTGAATTATCTCCAAGAACAATTTCCAGGTTGGTTTCCTTCTCTATCAGACTATAGAGAGCTTTTTTGTAACCAGTGAAGTGCCTTGAGGCACCACTATCAATAAGCCACTTTCCCAACAAGTCCACCTTTGTTTCTCCAACTTTCTTCATATGCCTTTTGCCTTTGATTGATTTTTCTTCACAACTACTCGGGGCTCCAGGGGATGGAGAACATGATCTGTAATATGTAGCAATGGATACCCCCTTAAGGTGAGGCAGTTCATCGCCCACCAGGGGTTGGGACAATCATGAGTTCCTTGATGATGTAGGGGGCTCATCTAGGGCCCATAGGAACCAAGGTGATTGCCATAGATAAGGGGTAGAGCTCATGTTTGGCTTTTTCCCACGTGATAAATTTGTATGTCCCAGCCATCTTTTACATTTTATGGTACATTTCCCATTGAGAGTGGCCAAATTATGCTTTTTTACTTTAATTTTAGCTGCATCAACCTCTGAGGCATTGTTCCAGGCCCAACCCAAGGTGTGGACAAGGGGAGGGGGAGGCTAACCCTATGTGGACCCAGACGGGAAAAGAGATGAATGGGGCCCAAATGAGTGGAAAAGGGGTAATGTAGGCGGTGTCGGGAAGCAAGACCACACAACCAAAATCGGGATTTACCCATGTAGTGCTAGCCCTAAAGCTACTGAACAATGAAGGAGATCCCATGGGACTAAGATATAAGGGTAACCACAAAATCGGGCAATGGAGACAAGAATACAAACCTAATCCACTCTTTCCGCCGAATCTCCCCACCAATTCATGCCCAAAAGTTCCCATGACAAGTAAGGAAAACCACCCAACTATACCAATGAACCACATGAACCTTCAAACATGCATTCATAACAAATGGGCGAGGAACCACATGGTTGGCTCAGGTGGCAGAGAAAATGGCACATCTAGCTATCTGGGGGCTACAAGGGTTTGTTGGCTATCGACTGAGGACCATCTAGGAGAAAGAATTTCCCCTATATATATACTACCCACAAGTGGTGGGTAACATCTAGCTCCAACTAGGACCTGAACTCTCAAAAAAGTGTGCGAATCTACTCAAACGGGAGGTCATGAGAACCCCAGAAATCTCTTGGTTACTATAGACCTATTACCTGCACATATCGAAGACCAAGCACACGGGGCTGCATGATTTTGTGGTGTCTTATGATCACCCATGTTTAGTGTTAGGCCATAAAAACCAACAAGGAAGTGAAATGAAACTAATCTATCATGAAAATATCATAAGATGTTAGTACTAATGAGAAAATTAGTATGCAATGCATCCTACCCTAGCATGCATATAGTGTAATGCCCATGCTAAATGTAATCATAAAGCCAGTGCAGCCTGTTGAAATTTCTAAGTATTACCCATTAGAAATTTTATCTGTATTCTCTGGTTTATTTTGCCTACTTGTTTAATTACTAAGAAGTTATTTAACCATATAAACACTGAAATAAACACAATACAGTCTCAACCATCTACAGATCAACAGCTGAAAGAAATAGACAAACACACAAGTGACACCGTTATTTTTGGACAATCGTCCCCGGAAAAACCCAACTTGGGAAAACCGGTGCAGCAGTTCTGAGGGTTTTATAATTCAGTGTTACTTGGGAGCGGGAGCGGGAGCGGGGAGCGGGAGCGGAAGCGGGAGCGGGAGCGACCATTTTCAGAAGCTCCCGGTTTGGGAGCGAATCCCGGAGCGATTTTTTAAAAATATATATATTTTTTATATTTTTTAATTTTTGATACATATATGTCAACAAAAACATGTAGAATGATGAAATAGACATAAAAAACATAAAAAAACATAAATTGATCATTGAACCATATCACATCAATCATCTAGAAATTATAATCGTCATCAACCTTAGTAAAATAATAAATTAAAATAACATTCAATTCAATAACATTTATCATCATTGATCACCAAAGTAACAAGTTGTACTTGTAAGCCAAGTTTAACCATTACAAGAAGTAATATCGAAGATATTTCTAAGTCCTAACTTCTAACTGTTAACATGATATGAAATGTTAAAAATTTATAAAATGAAACATGAATAATGAGATGAAATGAAACAACTTTAGTCTTTCACAAAGCATCATATTCATAATTCACAATCATTACCAATGAGTTATAATTGCCAAGGCCCAACTTCAAACTTCAAATTTTCATTGTCACAGTGATATAATGTTTACAAAAAATATCATAATGTCATAATGATATGAAAGAGTCAAGAGTCAAGAGTCAAGGACTCAAAACTCAACACTGAACAGTTATGAAAACTAAAGTGACAAGTCTAATAGAAACTAAAAAAGACAAGTAAATTGTAAATCTACAAGTGGCCCTTGCCACGAGAGTCTCCAGGAGTATAAGTAGGTCTTGGCGGTCTTCTAGGAGTCTCCCTCCCAGACCGACGACCAGAACTAGAGCCTCCACGCGAGGGTGTCGATGGAGGTGGCGACAGCAATGGAACAAGACTCAGGCCCCGAGAACTGCTACTGGATGGTGGAGGTGGAGGTGGCATGGCTGCTGCAGCTGCTTCAGCTTCATCCCGTACAAGCTCATCTTCTAGTTCTTCCATATGTACAATGCCATCCTCTAAATTGTCGTCCTCAGGGTGACTGTCCCAAATTTTATATGTGGGATCTTCATTGGCCCGATCACAGTAATGGCTCAACAACCTCAAATTGTAGTGCACATAAACCAAGCTTTCTGCTCGGTTTTCGTTGAGCCTGTTTCTTTTCACATTATGTATATAACTGTAGGTGCTCCAACACCTCTCTGCAGAAGAAGAATTTACAACCTGTGCAAGAACTTTCAATGCCAATTTTCGCAAAAGTCCGTCGCCGCCATATGTTTCCCACCATGTGAGAGAATCAAATTTATCTTTGTCGTCCATTGCATGGAAGTTACCATACAAACCACTGCCAGTGAAGTATCTGCCTATTTCAAGGCGCACAGCTGCACATTCCTCCCTGTCAGGCACCAACTTTTCTAATGCATCCAGATATCCTTTAGTTACCTCTCGATCTAAATGGGGTTTGGTCCTAACACCACCCCCTGCTGCAGGTTTGCCCAACCAAGAATCTGAGTAGTATTTTGGCGTAAGGATATACGCCAAGCAATGTAGTGGAAGGTTAAGCTTTTTCCACCGTTCACACACACAATCGTGAATCAGATTGTACAAGTCGGGATCTCTGTTATTAACAATGTCTTTTATTTCCCCCAACATGGTATCCATTTGCTCATACACCTCGCCAATCACCGGTTTGTCTGTATCTGCAAACCGAATCATGTTATAAATTGGCTTGGTGAAATCCAATACCTGTCTCACAGCTGTCCAAAACTGCCCATCAAGAGCGGCCTCCTCCACCGTATCAAAACCTGCAATGTCAGCTACATTTGTAGCCCTTTCCTTTAACACCTGCCAATTTGGACTTGATACCATGCTAGCTAAACCCTCTCTTACCTTCAAAAGGCGCCTGAAGGTGAGGTAATAGCTACCAAATCTAGTCCTCGCAATCTTCAGCAACTCCAATCTCGAGTGACTGCGGAAAAGGCCATGGGTATTGCTATGATTTGTAATAAATTTTATCATTTTTTTTCCTCTCTTGTACAAATCCCCAATCCATTGGTATTGTTCATTTTTGTTTTTGACAATATCATGCAACAGAAGGTTCAATGTGTGAACCAAACATCCAGACCAAAATATGTTCGGGTATCTATCCTCAATAATTGCTCCCGCTGCCTTACAATTAGGAGCATTATCAGTGATGACTTGGATGACATTGTATGGGCCAATACGCTCAATTGTTTCAAGCAATGCTTCTGCAATGTTGATAGCGGTCTTGAACTTGTCTGAGTAATCATGTGCAGCTAGAAAAATGGGACCACTTCGGGACACAGCAAGAACACTTATCAATGGCTTGCCTTTTACATTTGTCCATCCATCAGATACAATGGACACCCCATTGTCAGTCCAAGAACTTGTCATTTTATTCAAAGAATGTGATATTTTTGCTTTTTCATGATCAAGGCCAACTGTTCTTGCCTTGTCATACCCAGGGCTCTTGTATCCTTTAGGGGCATCATTTATGGCAGAAACCATTTCGTGCCAATAAGGTGAGCGTAGAACATTGAATGGTATCCCATTTGCATAGAGGAACCTGTAAATTTTTGAATCCACATCATTCCTACACCCCTCATCAAGGAAATCTGATATGCTTCTACGGCGTAAAGATGATGACCCTGAGCCTCCATGTCCATATCCACTGCCTTGGGAGGATGCTGAAGGAGTTCTTTGTGAGCTTGGTTCAAAGAAACCCCTTGATCTTTTTGCTTTGTATTGGGCGTCCTCCTCTTCCTTTATGTATTTGGCTCTATCAACTGTTGACACCCCGTTGCAAGTTCTGATTCCTATTTGTTTCTCTCCATCCCATGCCCTTTTCCCGCAAAGGTGTCTTCTCAAACGGGTGTATGAGCCTGTGAAATCAGTGTTGCAATGGGGGCAATGAAATTTAGTGGTTCCACCCCCTCTCCCTGTTTCAGGCCTCTGAACATATTTCCACAATGGAGTTTGGTCTTGTTTAGTTTTTTCACCCTCATGTTCACCCTCCACATCCTCCTCACTGGGGTTTTCACCTATTTGACTTCCTCCGGCTTCTTCATCCACCTCTTCAGGGTCAGGCCCCCTCCGTTTCCTACTCTCCACCACCATAATAACCAGAAAGGGGACCAGGAAGAGGAAAATGCCAATAAAAATGCTCAGGTCCATCGTGTTTGATGTTTGTAGGGTTTGAGTCTTGAATCTGCAAATTAATTTAGTTTATTGGGATTAATTCATTTAATTTATTAATTTAATTTAAATTAATGATCTTTAAACTCAAACAGGTAAATGAAACTAACCAAATTAACTACCTAACCAGCTAAACTAACTAAATGATTAAGTTACATACCTCTGCAAGCTTGCTCCTCGCTCCTTGGCACTTGCTCCTCGCTCCTCAGCTCTGGCTCCTTGCTCCTCAGCTCTTGCTCCAGCTCTCAATCTCTTGCTCAAGCTCTCAATCACTTGCTCAACAAAGTTGTAATGACAAGTTTTTGGCCCATTGGGCTTATAAAACAAAAAAAATTAGCTAAATTTTTTTAATTTTTCGGGTCCGGCGGAATTTTTTTCCGCCGAACCGCTCCCGGCCGGTTAAAAATCGCTCCCGGAGCGTTTTTTAATGCCCGGGAGCGATTAGGGAGCGATCGGGGAGCGATCGCTCCCGGGCATTAAAAAGCGCTCCGGGAGCTCGGGAGCGATCGCTCCCTGAAACGCTCCCTATCAGAGCAGGGAGCGTAAATTTTTTTAAGGGAGCGCGCTCCCGACCCGCTCCCGAGCCGCTCCCGCCCGGAGCGCGCTTCGGGAGCGGGTTCGAAGGGGGGGGGCGCTCCCCCGCAACACTGGTTTTATTATTATGCAGTTTTTCCTTAAGTACAACTAGGTGCCAAACTGGCTCACCCGAAAGAGAAAATAATCCCCCAGTAATACCTCTCTATTAGGAAGTAGATAATCAAAAAGTCTGCCCCACGAAACCCTCTCCAGCACAATCTGAAGCTCAACGTCAGCCCTCCTGGCCTCTGCATCAGCCTGAAACCCTCTATGTCAACCTTCTGAGGCTCTGCGCAGCCTCTCTGACCCTCTGCGTCACTCTTGCAGCCTCTGCGTGGATGATGCAAGCCCTTCTAGCCTCTGCGTGGCTCCCTCTGGCTCTATGTCTACCTCTGTGCTGGCCTTCCGACACTAACTCTGCCTATCTGCCTCATACTCACTGCCCCTCGCTGCAAACTGATCACTGATTCAATTTCTCTTCGCAAACCCCACTCTAGAAAATCGAATGACTGATCGCTCAAGTGTATTCTCCAACTGACCCTCAAGCCTCCTCTTATACTTTTCCTGTGGTCCTTCAACGGCCGAGATTATGTCTCTAATCAACGGCTAAGATTAGATTTGGCCTGATCCATGTCATTTAGAACCTTCTAACCCAGTTTTATATTAATACCCATTAATATTTTATTTTTTCTAAGTTTAGACTTAGGAACTCCATTAAAAATATTAATTATTTTAATATCTCCTTAACCGAGTAGAATCTACCCAAACCATTTATGGGTTTTGGAGATCTCATGTGCTTTAGCCTCTCCACCAGTTTTCATGGCCAAAGCACATTCGATGCTACCCCAAATCAACACTCCCTATTAGCGAGGATTGTGCTCTAGTAATACTCCACACTGACCATCACTCTAATTATACGGCACCGGTACTTGTGTTGATGCTAGGCCTCCCCGCCCAACATCCTCTGCATTGTTGCATCCTGTACTGCTGCCCATGGCTCTACCACTGCCACTGCTACATCCGTACAACAACTCCCTCTGCATCCATGCTACTACTGGTCCTTTCTCCCAACGTTGCATCTGCACTGCAGTTCTCTCTCATCAAGCTACATCGTGCTACTGCACTGCAACTCAGTTACTGAGAAGTAAGTAACTGATCCACCAAACTACTGACATTCCTATCAGGCTAGAAACACTCCCGATGCTGAAACTCTCTCTGTCGCTATCTCGTGCTCCCTTTACTGCATCTACGCTGCTGCAACAACTATGTGCCTCTCGCACCGCTGCAAAACTCTGTGACATCCTACACTGTTGCAACTTCCTTTATGCCTCTCACACTACTGCAAGCCTCTCTGCGCAACCTGGGACTACTGCACTCTAGCCCTCTCTGTCGTTTCATCCGCATCTGTTTCTCCCGAAATCTACCATCCTGCTACTCTCACTTCGAGGCTCCCGTAGCCAGGTATAATCCAAGAGTTTGGGTACCTCAAGGATCCTTCCCCTCATTGCCTATAGTCTTCCTGACTACAGCTCGATGTCTCCCCACCTCTTCTCTAGGGTACATGAGCACTCATGGCACAATCATCATCCTCCTCGACCTCCTTTCCCGCCTTCACTGGCGCTGCCTTGGAGTCAGATGCCTCTCCCTTATTCTTCTTCCTCGGACACTGATTTGCATAATGTCCCAGTTCCCCACAGTTGAAGCACTTAATATTGGAGAGGTCCTTTTTCTTCCTCTTCTCCTGCTTTCCTGCAAATGCCAAAGTTGCATCCTCTTCCTCCTCTGTCTTGACCTGGGCTCCTTTGCTGCTACTTCCCGTCTTGGTCAACTGTATGATCTCTTCTTGGTGAAGAGTCACCCACAATTATTCCCAATCTGGAAGATTCGCTCTGCCCAAAATACTCTGGACGAATGTCTCCCACTCCTCAGAGACTGCGTTTAGAGCGGTCCTCACCATCAACTCCTGATTCGGCGTGGCCCCTATGGAAGTCAGTTGGTCCCGGATCTCCTTCAACCTGCCAAGGAAGTGATCTATCTGCTCCCCCTTCTGCATCTAGTATGACCGCAGCTGATTCTCCAGTAACATCTTCCTTTGCACGGAAGTGTGTTGATACAATGTCTTCAAGGTGTCCCACATTTCCTTTGTCGCCTCCTTCTTGGTAATATGCTAGACCACATGATCCTTGACCCCATCAAGGATAATGCATTTCACCTTGGCCATCGCATCCTCATACCTTTCATTTTTCGTTGGGTCAACTGGGACAGCCACAGTTCTCAAAGCGAAGGCCTTGATGTGATGTCTATCTCGAACGGACAAGATCCCAGCCTTCTAGATGACAAAGTTGGATGCCCCTTCCAGCCTATCTTGATCCCTCAGTGCATTCATGGCCATCTCTCTGCTCTTCCTTTGGACTCCTCTGAGTCTCTACTTCCCTCTAGAAGTTCTCTCTTCAACTCCCTCTGAGTCGCTACTTCCCTCCTGGAAGCTCTCTACTAGACTCCTTCTAAGTCTCGATTTCCCTCCTGGAAACCCGCCTGCCAACCATCGAGTCACACCTCTCCAATCTCCTATGCACCTGCAACACTGATTTGGATTTCTTGGCTAGAAATTCGCCTAGGTAGCGACTCCCTCTACCTTGGTTTTGCCCCGTTAGGTATTGTTCTGTCTCAGCAGCAACAACACCCCACCAGCTTCACTCCCCGCAATCTGCCCACAACTTCCTATGCCCCAGCAACTGAAGGACTAAGCCTCTAGGCTCTGTGCAATCCTGGCACTGGCTGAATTGCTCCACTAGCCAATTGCGTCAACCCTCCTAGTCTCTACGTGGCTCTTCGTGAGTCTCTTTTGCCCTCCTTAGCCTCTGTGTCGGCCTCTCTCTGGCTCGAACCGAAGACACAGGCCCTCTGCGTCAACCCTTCTTTGTTGCTTTCTGCAAGGAACAGCTTCTGTCACTCGGGACAATTGTTTTCTGTTGCAAATGCTCTGATTCAACTGGTGCCTTCAGCTCTCCTATGATCTACAACGCTCTAATACCATGTTGAAATTTCTAAGTATTACCCATTAAAAATTTTATCTGTATTCTCTGGTTTATTTTGCCTACTTGTTTAATTACTAACAAGTTATTTAACCATATAAACATTGAAATAAACACAATGAAGTATCAACCATCTACAGATCAACAGTTGAAAGAAATAGACAAACACACAAGTGACACCGTTATTTTTTTACAATCGTCCCCAGAAAAACCCAACTTGGGAAAACCGTTGCAGCAGTTCTGAGGGTTTTATTATTATGCAGTTCTTCCTTGAGTACAACTGGGTGCCAAACTAGCTCACCTGACAGAGAAAATAATCCAACAGTAATACCTCTCTATTCGGAAGAAGATATTCGAAAACTCTGCCCCACGAAACCCTCTCTAGCACAATCGGAAGCTCAGCATCAGCCCTCTTGGCCTCTCCGTCAACCTGAAACCCTCTACGTCAGCCTTCTGAGGCTCTGCATAGCCTCTCTAACCCTCTGCGTCACTCCTGCAGCCTCTGCATGGACGACATGAGCCCTTCTGGCCTCTGCACAATCTCTGCTAGCCTCTGCGTGGCTCCCTCTGGCTCTGCGTCTGCCTCTCTGCCTCTGTGTTGGTCTTCCGGCACTATCTCTAGCCCCTCTGCCTCGTCCTCACTACCCCTCGCTGCAAACTGATTATTGATTCTATTTCTCTCAGCAAACCCCACTCTAGAAAATCGAATGACTGATCACTCTGGTGCATTCTCCAACTGACCCTCAAGCATCCTCTTATACTTTTGTTGTTGGACCTTCAACCACTAAGATTACATTTCTAATCAACGGCTAAGATTAGATTTGGCTTGATCCATGTCATTTAGAACCTTCTAACCCAGTTTTATATTAATACCCATTAATATTTTATTTTTCCTAAGTTTAGACTTAGGAACTCCATTAAACATATTAATTATTTTAATATCTCCTTAACTGGGTAGAATCTTGCCAAACATTTCTGGGTTTTGGAGATCTCGTGTGCTTTAGCCTCTCCACCAATTTTCATGGCTAAAGCACATCTGATGCTACCCCAAATCAACACAACATCAAATCAATATACGCATGCATGCCTATATGATTACTTATGTAACATACCCCAAAGCGAATGCGGACACAATCACATGGAGGATGAAGCAGGTGGGAGGTGGGAAAATATTATCTCCATTCAAGATAAAAGGAAGCCCTAAGAGAAGGAAAATAAATTAATATAGAAGTGTCAGGCTTTCCTTCTAAGTACACAATGGTGTAATGAATGATCACCCTTAAGAACTCCCTATCACAATCATTGCTCATAACATTACACTTTGGAGGGTCACGATGGGAAGAGAAAGGAGAATTGGGACTGGGAAGGGGACAACATATTGGCTACTCAATGGAGTGATTGCATTCACAATCCTGAGGGTATGAGGGGGAAGGAGGGATGCATCTAGTGGATGGTTCTTCCTCAACATCATAATTAGGGAGGTGAAAGGGCCCATGGCCATTGGAGATCATACGAAAAGGGGTGAGCGAATCACTCGTGGAAGACTTAAGATGATGAACGAGGGAAAAGGGCAAGGGGGAAGGTGAAGTCTCAACAGAATATTTTTCCTGAAAATCCAACTCTAGAGGCTCAAGTGATTTGAATATACTCCCGGAATCATAAGGAAGGTAGGTAGGAGCAAGGGCCTTATCAGTTATATCATTGTTGATATCAAAGATAGGGTCTTCCCAAAAAGGAGAATCAATTACCTCCAACTGCCCTCTTTCATGTAAGAGAAAATAACGATCCTTCTCCTCAAAGGTATCGATGGATATTTCATCATAAATAATGTCTAAAAAAAGGGCAGACCACTCTCAACCTCATCTTCCTTGTCGGTGTCATAAATAGGAGCACAATCAAATTGAGGACCAACAATTTCCCACTTCTCCTTTTCAATGTGGAAGTAATCTTCAATGTCACCTTCCAAGGGGCTAATGGGATCACCTTCCTCAAGGTTCTCCAAAAAAGAGTCATCGGGAGTAATATCCTTGAGAAAGGCAAGGTTAGTCTCAATTTCACCTCACTTTCCTCAAGGTTCTCCGAAAAAGAGTCATCGGGAGTAATATCCTTGAGAAAGGCAAGGTTAGTCTCAATTTCACTTTCCATAGACTCATCCTTCCCAACACGTGTTCTCAAAATCATCCTATTCATCATGTGGACCCAATGAGGACTCATCTTCCTGCTCATCACTTAGATCCTCAAGGTTATCTCCAACCTCTTCATCTTGACTAGTGAGACCTTCCCTTCGGAGGGCTTCCTCTAGGTTCTCACAAGCAGCTTCATTAGATTGGAATTTCAGGCCCTTATACTTCATGAATTTCTTAATCAACTCGATAAAAGATTAAATGCTTTCAGGCTCACACAAGTCAAGCCAACCTCGGTGATTGTATTTATTAAAAATAGGCAGCTCAGGGATGAATTTTTAAAAATAGGAAGTTTAAAAATAGGAAGTCTAAGGAATAGAAATTTTAAAATAGAATTTATAAAAATAGAAAGTCTAAGGAATAGAAAGTTTAAAAATAGAATGTCTAAAAATAGAAAGTCTAAAAATGAGAAGTGTAAAATTAGAAATTCTTAAGATAGTAAATCACCTTGCATCAATTGGTAATCAAGTATTGTTGATGAAAAAATCACTTCTTATCATAATCTCAGCTTAATATTTTATCATTAATATTATTATTATTATTCTAATGATACTATTATATTGTTATTAGAAAATAATTCAAGTCACTCAATCATGGCTCTCAATATTTGTTGGAATTTCTAAGTCTATCTGTTAAAAATCCTTTCTGTACTTTCTGATTTATTTCTTCCTACTTGTTCTATTAATTAACAAGTTATTTACCATGTAAATACTGAAAATAAATACAAGTACAGTCTCAACACATATAGATCATGAACTGAAGGAAAACAAGCACACAAGTGACACTGTTGTTTTTGGACTAATGTCCCCGGAAAAACCCAATACAAGAAAATTGATGCAGCTATCTGAGGGTTTGATTATTAAGCAGTTTCAAAATACAATCTGGGTGCCGAAGTGGCTCACCCAACAGAGAATGTCCTCGGCAGTAGTACCTCTCAGTCGGAGATAGATATTCCGGCTAAATCACTGGATGAATAATCCCACAGCAACACCGCAGCACTTCTGTTGCTCTCTGTCACCCTGAGAGAGACTTCGTCCAGCTCTCCAACACCAATCTACCCCACGAAATCTCCCAGTGTCAGCCTCACTAGCCCAGCGTCAGCCTCTCTAGCCCAGCATCAACCTCTAGAGCCTTTGCGTCTCCCACACTGGCCCTCCTCAGGCTTTGCGCAGCTCCTGGCTACCTCTGTGTGGCCTCTAGCTGCTTCTACATGGCCTCCAGCTGGCTCTACGTCAACCCTCTCCCAGCTTCTATGTTGATGTTCCCAGTACTATCTTTACCTCTCTGCTACTACATTCACTACCCCTCAGCTGCAACTCTGATCACTCCTTCGATTTCCTCAGGAAGCCCTGCCCCAGAAAATCAAATTCTTGATCAATTCGATGTGTTCTCCAAATGACCCTCAAGCCTCCTCTTATACTTTTCTCGTTGACAATTCAACAGCTGAGATTAAGTCCCTAATCAACGGCTAAGATTAGATCTGGCTTGATCCATGACTTTTGGACCATTCTAACTTAGTTTTATATTAATTCACATTAATATTTTATTTTCCCTAAGTTTAGACTTAGGGATTCTATTATCGCATAGAACGTCTAGGCACCGCGACAACGGCTCAGATCGGGGGCTGTCACCCTGATCCCCAATCTCTCCGTTTAAGTTGTCTCCCTACAGCAGGCTAAGGGGGGTAGACCCTATGGAAAAGTGAAATGAAGAAGAACTAGTTGGGAACTAGCTAGTTCGGGAGACACAGTGAAGCGATCAAGCACTTGATTAAGATTTAGCAAGACTTAGAGGATTT
This sequence comes from Pinus tabuliformis, assembly GCA_031772625.1. Lineage (NCBI taxonomy): Eukaryota > Viridiplantae > Streptophyta > Pinopsida > Pinales > Pinaceae > Pinus > Pinus tabuliformis. The sequence goes on from CM062811.1 coordinate 657,224,750, forward strand.
GATTAGATTTTAAACGATTGATACCAGTGCCTTATGGAGTCAATGATCTTACTAGGGAAATTAAGACCAAGTAATCGATTAGCAACTGCTGCTTAGATGAATGACTATTTTATATGAAATGCAGATCCTAAAACTAATGTAAGATGCAAGAATCTTAGTTAATTTTAGTTAAATGCCTATTTAAATGTGAACCCTTTAATCCTTTCTGTGTTGAGTCTGATTTCGTACTAATTGGCAGAGAGAAGATCAGAAGAAGTACACTAAGGTGTGAGTAACAATACCTCTCCTGAAATTCTAACATACCCAGTGCCTCCGGCGCTGCAGAGAACTGTGGCTCTGATGACTGCAAGGTCACCGTTTTTAGTACTATTAAAACAGACTTCGCAAGAAAAAGACGAATGGAGATCTATTTGTCTATCAACCAAGCTTATGCTTGGAAGTAAATTTTATCTATGCAAAGTTAACTTATATGCAAATGTACCCGAAGATGAGATGAAGTTAGACTCGAGAATGGGAAAACACTTATGCTGCAAAAGCCCTCAATTACCTAAATGAAATGCTCGCCTTTTTTTAGATGAAGACTTCGAAAATAAACTCTTGAAGATACTATAGTTAAAACACCAGCTTATTTCAAATCTTCTTGATACAATTTAGCTCAAAGAAAACAAAAACAACTTTGCAATTCGATATCAATGCCAATAGATGCTCACAAAAAATACTCAGTTTATGAAACAAAAGATATGCATTTTATCACAATTCCATGATAGAGTACTTAATTTTCAGAAATTAATTTTTAGGACAGCAGTAAGAAAAACTTTATGATAGCAACAATATGACAATGAAAACAATAAGCTATCAATGATATCTTTATGCCAAAAATTTAACGAAATTTTTCCAAACTTGCCCACATGAATTATCAAAAATTTTCATCCTGTTGTGATGTGATTTCCATAATTATATCAGATCTGATATACTTATTACAGCCAACAATTAAAACATGAAATAAGCCTAATGATACTCAAGAAATTAATTCCTTAATGTATTAGACAACTTAGGAACTGATTTTAGGCTAACCCACATGAAAATTTTCCACTGTTATATTTCAGACTTCAGAAACAGAATTATTCAGAGATAACAGTAACTCAAAATGTAAATCTAGGCCAAATACTTGATACACATCAAACATAAACAATTTATTAATGTATTTAGTAATTTTTTAGTTAATTTCAAACCACTTAGATGTGTTTTTCACCACTATTAGAAAGGTATATGACTGTTGTAGCAAACAGTGAGGAAAAAGGTGGTTTAGAGATCAAACCCTTAAGCCCTAGGCTTTGAAGATCACTTGCCCAAGTTGCCCAAAAAAATTTATATACTTGAAACACAAATTTTTACCAAATTTTCTGCGAAAACCCACCAATGATTAGCTTCAGAAAATCAAATATTCAAATCAGAAATGGAGCAAGGGAATCTAGGGCCAATGAGAGCTAGCATTGCGCTAGGAGAAGGCAGATCTGGGCTTAGGAGCCCCAAAACTTGAAACCTTTGTTCTAAAAAAGAATTATTTTGCTTCAGATCTTCATATTTATTGCAAAATCTTTAATGGTTGGCCTTGTAAAAAGATTTGGGATAAGATATTGCCCTGCAGGGCCTAGATCTGTCTCAAAACCCCCAGATCTGCTTGAAAAATCTCAGGTCTGAAGATTTAATTAGCTGATTTCTCAGATCTATTCCTGCAAACAATCTTTGAGCCCAGATCTTGCCCTCGTGGTTCTAGATCTAGCTCAGATCTGAAGATTTACTTGGCTGATTTCTCAGATCTATTCCTGCAAACAATCTTTGAACCCAAATCTTGCCCTCCAGGGTCTAGATCTAACTCAAATCTGAAGATTTCTTTGGCTGATTTCTCAGATCTATTCCTGCACAAATGAAAAGAGAAAAACCAAATACCCAATATGTACAAAAATAGAGAAAATCCAAAAAACCCAAGTGTTAAAATTCAAAATTATGTTACAAAATTTCAGATCTACACAAGTAAATAACAGATCTACACAAATAATTTACAGATCTATACAAATAATTTACAGATCTATACAAATAATTTACAGATCTATCAGATCTGAGGAGTATGAGTCCAACTCCGTTCCCAAATCTGATAATCTAAGACTCTTAATAGCCAAATCTATCAAAATTTCCACAAAATATTTAAAATATTTTTAAATTTTAGAGAGGTACTAGCCCAAAAACATCCTGCAAAAAAAGATTATCATTAAATAAATCCTGAGGCTTATATGAAGTAGACTCTTCAGAAAATGTGTGTTGAGAGTTGGCTAGTCCAACCGAGGACTATCCCCAAACGCTCAATGAAAACCTCAGAGATCTTTTGCAAACACTAGATCAACCATCAAATCAAGTAGAGAAATAGAACAACAATAAAACTATGAAGAAATAGAGATACCTACTACTTCAATCAAAATTAAAAATGTTAACCTATATCCAACACACTGAATAAGGTAATTGTATTTAGATTATTCTAAGAGAGCTATTGATTGATAGTTTTCACATAATATTAAGCAGAAATTAAAACAATGTTACCATAAATTCATGAAGAGGAACACTACAGCACGTTGAAACCCCAAAGACTTTTGCATTAATTCAAAAAAGTATACAAGAGAACTTGAGAGCTTTGTACACGATCCAGAGATCGAATGATATTTACTGACAAATGACCTCCTATTTAAAGATAAATCCTCCAACGGCTAGTTCGAGTGATCCTTATCAAAGCAATCTCAACCGTTGATGAGGATCAAAAAAAAAATTAATCTCATCCGTCAAAATTTTAAATATTGAGGAAATTTCGAATTTTTCAATTAAATGCATTTTAATTAATTCAAAAATTAAATTTTTGAATTAATTTCCTCAAAATTTTGACTTTGACTTAACCCCAGGAACCAAAGGCTTAAAATTTAGCAAAATAATCAATTTACCTCAGTCCTGGGACCTTTTAAAATTTGAATTTTAAGGACCCACGAATTTTGCCTTTGGAAAATTTAAATTTACCTAGGACCTATAATTAATTAAATTTCTGGCTTAGGATTTTAATTAATTTTTTGCCAGAAAATTCAATTAATTAACCTATGAAGAAATAAATTATTTTTCCAACCCTCAAGATACTTTACATCATCATTTTCATATCTTTTACATCACAAGGAAGAAAACCCATATGAAATAGACCCTCACAAATTACCCATTTCTGCAACACAAATATAATCCAGCAGGCTAGGTAATTTGTAATAAAATAACCTAACCAAATAGTTAGGATTATTACCAAATCACCTTTACATAGACTCGATCTATAAAACTAGGACTCGCCTAAGATACTGGTGACAAAATTCATTCCAGCTTTGGGGTAAGGCTGAAGGAAAACTCTGCCAACCATCTGAGAATGGATCAATGAGACAAAAAACCTCCCATAATGTAGATTGTTACCAAAAAAATAGGTTTACCTAGGCAATTACATACATGACACAAATCTGCTAAGATTATTTACATCACATATATGTAGAATGGGTTTACATTATAACATGACAATCAAGCTGATGATAATAGTTGGACGACACGGACATATCAATTAGGTGTTATCCCTTTTGTGAAAAAAGGGGGTGTACTGCTATGGGTCATTGATACATAGTGGTCAACATTTGGCTCTACTTGGGGACACGTTGTTGCACTAGAGGAATGTGAGAATCAAGAATCTGTGTCCACGCAACACACAACATAACATAAGTAGTGTCCATCCAAAAATCATCATATAACGTTAAGCACAGGAAAGATATAAGCTCTTCATTTATTAACTAGTCTAATAACATGAAAAACACATCTAACTACAAAACGAAACATTGAAATAACAGGGTATAAGGTTAGAAATACAATACAAAGATGCCCCATGGCATTAGATGCGTTCAATATAGTGTATACTGAGCATTTCCCTGCTTTCAGGCAAGTCTGTCGGCTGTTTCTCGAATGTGCCATGTCCAATTCTGCATACGGTAAGACTTTTTCCTATCCAAAAATCAAGCTGCTCGCGGCCATCTGATTTATCAAATCGCTTTCTCATTCTGTTTCTCTTGCGCTTTTTCTTTGTGGTAGGCTATATCTCTGATGACGTGGAACATTCTGCTTCAAAACTCTCAGATGAAGTATGTAAGATATGCATCACATGTCTTTCTTCATTTTGCATATGCTCTGTCAAGAATGATGGATTAGTCGCACAGGTGTCATGAGTAATAACTTGATCTTTTATGACTAGTGGATTAACTGTGTAAGCATCAACCTGATTATTAATTTCCATTTTATCCAGGTCACCTTCAATTAGCCACTTCTCAAGGGAACAAAGGACCTCATAATAAGATGGAGCTTGCTGCAACAAATAGGAAGGCTTATGATTTGTTGACGTTTCCTTGTTTCTTTCATCCTCTGACTGATGCTGAAGTTTTTGTACCTGTATTGTTATGGCATCCATCTAGTTAGAGTGTTCAACCTTCATAGCACTGGCTTCCTTGGCATGGTCTTCCTCCATGCTCAATAACTTATTCTGAAGACATATCTAGCTAGCTTCCATATCTTTTATTACTTTGTCATTCACTGCTTTTATGGTCATCAAGCAATGTTGCATAGAGTTTATCTCTTTCTCATGATATTCTTCTATGATAGCTAACTAACTATTATAATCAAATCTCATGATGGTCATTTCTTCATCCATAGTTGACAATTTGTTCTAAATCGAACTTATTTCTTCTTGATAACTTGTTTCCACGGCAATCACGTGATTTGAATGATTAAATTCCATGATCGTCATATTTTCCTCTAGGGCTAATAACTTGCTTTGCATAGAATTAATTTCTCTGCCATGATTAGCTTTCATGGTTTCCATTTCCTTCTGCATGTCGGTCCTCATATCCTCCATATTCTGAGCACACTTTTCTACTACGGTAGTTACGTGATCAAAGTGTTTACTTTTCATGATTTCCATCTCCTCATCACATTTTTCTAGTTGAGTGTATAAAGTTCTCATATCCTTGACGTAATCAGTTACAAATTTCTCTTGATTAAGCTCCATATTTTTTACCAGCTGCGTTTGACTGAACTGCATGTCTTTAACCAATTGCTTTAGTTCTTCTATAATTTGCTTATCATTTTCCCTTTCATTGTCGACACTGATTTGACAACTTGTCCCTATTTTTCCACTATCATGGATTTGACTTGCAACGGTACAAGTGGATGGCACATTTTGATATGGAGAATTGTCTTGAAATCTTTCATCGATAGTTAAATCCTTCACAAGATCACTTTCATTCTGTTGCATAATTTTAGGGGCACAAGGCGAGCTATCTTGATAACCATATCTATCTTTAAAAGCATTGACGATGTCTTGTAAAGAAGCGAAAGAATCTTCAGGACAATTATTAAACCAATTCAAAGCATCACCCTCTAAAGAAAAGGCAAATAGACGCATTTTGACATCTTCATGATCATATTGGGGAGATCGACAATATCTGAGTATTGTATGAGTAAACCTGCATAGATGCTTTCTAACAGCGACTGAATCACCACCCGAGAACAAAGACAATTTATGAATGGCCACTTCCGGAATATCATGGAGAACATCAATAAAATGACACGGGGTAAACGAATCATCCATGATGAATTGCCTGAAGGAATAATGAGGGACCAAATGGATGATAGAGAGAGACCCCTGCTCAAGAAAATCAAGGGATCTACAAGAAGCGAGCTTCTAGTAGAAATTCTTGTAAGAAATGAAAGAAGTGGAGTTGCCACTTGAACATGAGTCTAGCTCTAGAATCCAAAAGGAAAAAACAACTGGATATAGGGAGGGCTTCTTGTCTGAGAAATAATAAATGAAATAAGTGGAGTCGCCACCCAAACAAGAAACGAACTGAAATGTCCAGGTGCTAAAGGTGCAGATGAAACGATTAATGAGATGACAAAAGATAGGGCGATGAAAAGATCAAATGATGCCAGGAAATGTTGTGTCGTTTGACAGGCTAATGAAAAGATGAGAAATGAGAAGAATGATGAGGAAATGTCGTTAAAATGCTAAGAGTAAAATGTCCTCGGCAGCGGCGCCAAAAGACTCCATTAAAAATATTAATTATTTTAATATCTCCCAAACTGGTTAGATTCTGCCCAAACCATTTCTGGGTCTTGGAGATCTCATGTGCTTTAGCCTCTCCACCAATTTTCGTGGCTAGAGAAAATCCGATGCTACCCCAAATCAACACTCCCTCTTAGTGAGGACTGTGCTCTAGTAATACTCCTCACTGAGCATCACCCTGATCATCCGGCATCGGTCCCTGAGTTGATGCTAGGCCTGCTACCCAACATCCTTTGCACTGCTGCATCATGTACTACTACCCATGGCCCTGCCACTGCCACTGCTGCATCTGCACTACAACCCCTCTCATCATGTTGTATCTTGTTTCCCATAGCACTGCCACTACTAACTGTTGCACTGCAACTCAGTTACTGAGAAGTAAGTAACTGATCTCCCAACTCTGACATCGTTGTCATGCTAGAGACACTCTCGATGTTGAAGCTCCCTCTATCACTGAAAAGTGCTCCCTCTACTGACCTCTCCGCCGCTACAACAACTCCATGCATCTTGCACTGCTGCCTCACGTTGTCCTGGGACTCCTGCACTGTAGCACCCTCTGTCGCTCCATCCGTCTCTACCGACATCCGCCAGTCCTGCTACTCCTCTTTGAGGCTCCCGTAGCAAGGTATAATCCAAGAGGTTGGGTACCTTAAGGATCCTACCCCTCATCACCTGTAGTCCATCTGACTACAGCTCAATGTCTCCCCACTTCCTCTCAAGTGGCGCATGAGCACTTATGGCACAATCATCATCTGTCTCCACTTCTTTCTCCGCCCTTGCTGGCGTAGCCTTGGTCTCAAAAGTCTCTCCCTTGCTCTTATTCCTCAAACATTGGCTCGCATAGTGACCCAGTTCCCCACAGTGGAATCATTTGACCTTGGAGAGGTCCTTCTTCTTCCGTTTCTCCTGCTTTCCCGTAGATGCTAGGGCAGCATCCTCCTCTTCCTCCGTCTTGATTCTGACCCCCTTGCCGCTGCTTCCCACATTGGTTAGCCTTCTGATCTCTTCTTGACAAAGAGCCGCCCACAGTTCCTCCCAACCTGAAAGGGTCGACCTGCCCAGTATGCTCTGGACAAATACCTCCCAATCCTCTGAGACTGTGTTCAATGCGGTCCTCACCAACATCTCCTCATCCAGCGTGGAGCAGTCGTGAACACAAGATTCCCTGATAGGCGAATCCTACTCTGTTTGTCGCGAAATATCACGGTGGTATCCAACACGTGCTCAAATAGCTCACTGAAGAGCTTCCTCAACCAAACAACGTCACAACAGGCCATACTCACAACAATGTATTCAGCCTTGATGGTGCTTAGTGCAACTGATTTATGCTTCCTGCTCATCCAAGATATTGAATCAGAACCCAAAGAGAAGCAACACCTAGACATGCTCTTACTATCCACCACACTGCTAGCCCAGTGAACATTTGAATATCCATGTAGCCTCAAGTTCCCGGCAGTGTACTGTGTATCTCAGACCATAGTGGATTGTGCCCCGAAGATATCTCAAGAGATTCTTAGCAGCAATCCAATGAATGTGATGAGGCTTGCCGCTTGACCATAAACTAACTCAACGTGTTCACAGCGAAGCATATGTCAGGACAGGAGTTGACCAAGAACATCAGGACCCCCACAAGTTGACGATGTTGATTTGGGGTAGCATCGGATGTGATCTAGGCCTCAAATTTTGCAGGGAGGCTTGGGCACATGTAGTCCAAAGAACCCAGAAAGTGTTTTGGGAAACTCCACCCAGAAACGATTTTATTAAAATAATTAATATTTTTTAATTGGACCCTAAGTCTAAGCTTAGTAAATTAAAAATATTAATGGGTATTAATCTAATTGTGGGTGTAACTTCTAGAAGAAGACAAGGATCAAGCTAAAATGATCTTAGCCATTGATTAGCTTTTAATCTGGTTCGTTGAATGTCAACGAGAAGATTATTTAAGAGAGCTTGAAGGTCATTTGGAAAACACACTAAGAGATCAAGAGATCGAATTTCTGAAGTGAGAAGTTCTCAGGAGGAAATTCTGATCGAGTAGATTTCTTGCAGTTTAGGGGCAGGGATAGTTGGGTTGGAATATCTTCTCCATAGCCCAGGTTACGCAACAAAGAGAGGCTGAGAGACATCAGAGGGGTTGATGCTAAGCCAGAAGGGCCCACACAGAGATTGACGTTGAGTCAGAAGGGCTCATGCAGAGGCAGCTCAGTCACCCACGCAGAAGTCCAAGTTTTGCAGAGGAGCTAACATTTCTAAGCTGGGAGGGTTGGAAACTGCTCCAGAAGGCAAGACGTTTCCTAGTTGGGCTGACGCAGAGCCTCAGAGAGCTCCATGGAGGCCCACGCAGTTACTGCGCAAGGGCAGTGCAGTTGTAGCCGGGCACTGTTGATTAAGCTGCCGGAAAACCCAAGATTTGTCGGGTAGAATGAGGTAATCTCACAATTCTTCTCTATCAGTTGTATTTCTCTATAACTGGATTGTCGGGAGGGCATCCAAAGTTGTATTCAGAAACTACTGCTTAATAATATAACACCCTCAGAGCTGCTGCACCGGTTTTCCTGCATTGGGTTTTTTCGGGGACATTTGTCCAAAAATAATTGTCTATTGTGTTGTGTTTTCTTTCTTGCTCAGTCTTGTTTCCACATAATATTTAATTAAGTGAAGGTTGCAGTGTATGTATTACGATATTTGTCGTAGGAAACTGCAAGTAATTAGTTTAAAGGAATTTAACAAATAGGAGTAAAATCATCAATTGTTGCAGTAAGGATTTCGGTTGAGGAATTTTCACAGACGATACTCGGCAGGGTTTGCTAATCTGGGCCCAGCAGCACTTCCACATAGCTTCTTAAAGTTGAGTTCCATCAGAGTAGTCACGAACTTGCAATCTGTTAGTTTTTGGTAGCATTGGATGTGCTCTAGCCATCAAAATTGGTGGAGAGGCTAAAGCACATGAGTTCTAAAGAACCCTAAAACCGTTTGGTGAAATTCCACTTGGATTGTATTTTATTAAAATAATTAATATTTTTAATGGGGTTCCTATGTCTAAACTTAGGAAAATTAAAGTATTAATGGGTATTAATCAAAATATGGGTGAGAATGTTCTAAAAAGCGGATCAAGTCAAGTTTTTAATCTTAGTCGTTGATTAGAGACTTAATCTCGGTTGTTGAAGTCTCAACGAGAAAAGTATAAGAAGGAGGCTCGGGGTTCATTCAAACACACACGGAGAGAACGAATTGATCTAGAATATGAAATTTCTAGCCCTAGGAAGCTGAGAAGTTCAAACTAAATAATCATTCTGCAACAGAGGAGCAGGGATAGTTCGGAAATATTGGGCAGAGAGGCGAAAAGCCACTAGTGTAGACAGCACAGCACCTAGAGGGACGACGTTGGGCCAGGTTGGGCCCACGCAGGCCTGACGCTGAACCAAGGACAACCAGCACAGAGGAGAAGCTGCCCTCACGCAGAAATCCAGAATTTTGCCGAGGAGCTAACCAAACAGCGAAGGAAGGTTGACACAGAAGCTCCAGAAGGCAGAACAGACAGCGCAGCACTGACCCAAAGCCTGTAAAGCTGACGTAGGACCTAAGCGGGGCCAGCGCAGAGATAGCCGAGGTTAGCCAGTTCTGCTGTCGAATCAGCCGGAAACTACCAGGTGGAGTGAGGTAATCTCAATCAGTTTTCCACCATTATATTTTTCTCTGTAACTGGATTGTCAAGAGGGCATCCAGCATTGTATTCAGAACCACTACTTAATAATATAAAACCCTCAAAGTTGCTACACCGGTTTTCCCGCATTGGCTTTTTCCGAGGACTATTTTGTCCAAAAATAACGATGTCCTATGTATCTTGTTCTTTCTCATTTTCTTGCTTCATGTAATCAAATTAAATTGGTGTAGGCTGCAGAAGTAATTTACTTCAGTATTTTTCAGAAAATAAGTTGATAATGTATATTAAAATCAAGTAGGAGAAGTAAATTCAATTTTGCTGCAGTAGGCGTTCCTTGAGTATAGGAATTTTCACACAATCCACCATCCCACATCACTCAAGTAACTTCACAATGTATTTTCCTTGAGAAAGAAAAAACTCACCTGGCTTTTTCCAAACCTCCAGCACTAGGAAGTAATGCATCAGTAATAGGTCCTTCATCTCATTCGGAAGCCAACTCCCTCATGCAATGATGAATGAGAGGGTCATCACTTGTCAAAAAGAGATCATCCACATAAAGATCCAGAATGAGACGTCTATCCTTTTCAACCTTGACGTATAGGTTCGGGTCAGCATCACTCCTTGTAAATCCCAGCATCATAAGATAGCTATCAATCCTTTCATACCAAGCCCTAGGGGCTTGCTTCAACCCATAGAGAGCTTTCTTCAACCTGCATACAAGTGTCTCACGATCTTGAACCTTGAACCCTTTGGGTTGTTCCACATATATTTCCTCCTTAAGCGAACCATGCAAGAAGGTAGTTTTGACATCCATTTGGTGTAGGTTCCATCTTTGCGAAGCAGCAAGGGCTATAATCAAATGAATGGTGATATATTGAGCAACCGGTGCAAATATCTCATCGTAGTCTACTCCTTCCTTTTGAGAGAAGCCTTGAACAACAAATCTAGCCTTGAACTTTTCAGCACTCCCATCAACTCCATGCTTGATTTTGTAAAGCCATTTTGAAGTGACCACAAACTTGTCCTTGGGTCTAAGAACCACATCCCAACCATCATTCTTCATGATCGACGCATACTCCTCGTTCATCGCATCCTTCCAAACTTGTTGCTTCACAGCTTCTTCGAATGTGCAAGGCTCAAATTGTACAATAGTACTCATGGCAGCGAAGTACCCTTGGTACTTGTTCGACTTCTTGCTTTCACGAAATGTCCCCCTCGGTGCAATATGTTTCTCAGCATCTTCAAGAGTATCTTTGAGCTACAAAGGTCTTTTTCTTGAAGTAGAGGGCTCACTAGGAGGTGGATCAATGGGATCCATCGGACCTTCCACATTGGGCATCGGTTCATCAGACAAAGGTTCATCCTGCTTTTCTGCATCAGCATCATCATTGTCCTTCCTAGGGATAGGAAGATCTCGGATCTTTCTAAGAGAAGAATCTTCATCGAAAGTGACATCATGACTTAATTCCACTTCCCTTTGACCATGCACATAGATTCTATATGCCTTCGAAGTTTCACTGTAGCCCACAAACGTTCCTTTCTTCCTAGATGCATCTACTTTATTTATTTTCTCTTTTGGCAAATGAAAATATATGGGACAACCAAGTATTCTAAAATGAGAAACATCAGGTTTCTTACCGGTGAATACTTCTTCAGGTGTCTTGAAGTCCAAAGCTTGATGTGGGCATTTGTTTTGAACATACATAGCAGTGTTGGCAGCTTCTCCCCATAAGAACTTCAGAAGACCTTGATCATGTAGCATAGCATAGGTGGCTTCTATGATAGTAAAATTCTTCCTTTCGGCAACACCATTTTGTTTAAGAGTATATGCAGTAGTGGTCTCCCTCTTAATGCTAGCTTCTCTACAATAGTCTTAGAAGTCATTTCACTCATATTCGATCCCATTATCGGTCCTCAATATTTTGATCTTTTTCCATGTTTGATTCTCGACAAAGCTTTGAAAGAGTGGAACCATTTGAATACTTCATCCTTCTTCTTTAAGAAATAGATCCATGTTTTGTGAGAGAAGTCATCCACAAAATTAGCATAGTATAAATATCCACCCAAAGATGTCACAGGCAACATACTTGATAGATCAGAATGGACCAATTGAAGAATATCGGTGGTTTGAGTTTCACTTGAGGGGAATGGTCCCTTTGTATGTTTTCCAACTTCACATCCCGGACAAACACCTTCATGATTTAAGTTGAATTTGGGCATACCTGTGACCATCTTCCTTACATCAAGTAAGGCTTTGAAATGAAGGTGAACCAATCTCTGGTCCCATAATTCGGATTGAAGAGAAGTATCACAAGTCATTTCTCCAACCGGACTTCCTCCAACCTGACAGAGACCTTCAACCCTGAATCCAAGAGTGAATGCATGTCTTGGGTTCCGTTTCCAAACACAAACCTTCCCATCAATAAATGTCACCTTAAAACCTTTATCTTCCATCATAGAAATAAAAACCAAGTTCTTTTTCAGATCAAGTACATATAGCACTTCTTGTAAATGAAGAGTTTGACCTTGATTTAAGTGAAGAGTAACAGTTCCAATTCCTTTAAAGGAATAAGTGGCATTATCCCCAAGTATAATCTCCATATTCGTCTTCTTTTCAACCAAGTTTGAGAGGGCTTCCTTGTACCTAGTGAAGTGCCTTGAGGCACTACTTTCATTCAACCAATGGTCCAATGTATCTGGAGGAGAATCAGTGGTGAGGGCAGAAATAACATAAAATTAATTTTGCTTCACAACATTAACTTTTTCATACCTAGAGTTTCTCAACTTCTTGGGGGATGACCATTTCCATTTCAAACAGCGGGAGCATTCCTCTTTCCTTTGTTATTGAACCTATTGTTCTTTTGATTTCCATTGCCCTTGAAAGTTGTTTTTATTGTTGTCATCATCTCTTGGAGAATCCTTCTTGTGAGGACACTCTCTAGCGAAGTGGCCAAACCTGTTACAATTGAAGCATCTTCCTTCTCTTCCTTCTTTGAATCCCGGCTTGAACCCTTATCCTTGATTCCTTGAACTAGCATTATTCCTCCTCTTAGAATGAGCGGAGAAAGTGGTAGGATTGTTTCCATTTGAGGGTGATCTGAAAATCACCCTATGAGTGACCTCAGTTGAAGATTTATTAAACAAAAAGGTATTACAGACCCATGTGCTGGTGTGTGTGTTCTGTGTTAATGAAGCAATGGATCGATCAGATTGCCAATACACAGAAAATAAATAGAAAGACAGTAGAGAAATACAGTAAGCAACACAAAGACACAAACAATTTTTAATAAGGAGTTCACCCTATTCTCCAGGGCTACGTCTCTAGTCCAGCTTCAGTGGTGGCCTTGTTTTATTGTGTCTTTCAGCAGAGAAATTACAATGCAGGGACTCAATATGAGTTCTCCTGAAGCAGATTTTGCTTGGCAGGGTGGTTCTTGGATTCCCCAAGCCACTTGGAGTACGCAGACCCTTGTTCTTCCTACCAGCTCTGTGACCCTCGGTCTACAGTGGAAAGAGCCAACTATGATGCTCAATCCAGACAGATTCCTCTATGGGAAGGCTTGATTCTTCAAGCTCTCTGGTGCTCGATGCTGCATGTGGTCAGCTCGGCCCTCTGTCTCCTCTGCTTGGCTTTACTGCTCTCTGTGCTCAGTCCTCCTCTCAGGGTTCACTGTTCACTGTCTCTCTTGGTCACTTGGACTCTTCGCTCTCTCTTTCTTAATCCCATTCGGTTGTCTCTGTTCATGGCTTTAGCCATTTGACCTCCATGCCTGTTCGGTTCCTCTCCTTCCTGCGTCGATTCTCCTTCCGCCTGTGTGCTGGGAGTTCCCTGTTCGGCGTCAGCATGAACGCTTGGGAAGTAGCCACATGTCTCCATTGGAACGGCACCAGCCTGTTCATCGATTTGTTTCTTTCTCTATCGTGGCGGTCAATGGATTCCAAATCCCCTTAAATCGCGGCTTAGTTCCCTGTCAATTCTGCTCTGTCTATCGAACACAATCTCAGTCATCCGATCTAGGCTCCTCCAGATCCAACGTCATACGCACGCCAAGCGCGGTTGACTTGCTCGACCGATAACGCGCGATCACGGCAGTTTTTCTCTCACCTCCACTGCCGCGCGTCGATCGCTGAGTGTGATCGCTTCGTTTTCTCCAAAATTGCTTACCGTTCAAGGGCGCCCCGATCAAACCGCCGGTTTCCAGTTTGTGGATCCCACCTTCGTACAATGGCGCTTTTCGTTTCTCCGCCCACGGTCCTCTGGCTCCCAACATGACCGAGTGCTTAAGGCTCTACCATTTTAGCCCTGTTCGTCCAACAATTAGCGGCATCGAAAATCAGCTCCTTTTCCCATTCCGGGGCTCCCAGGGGATACATCGACCTCCTGTGCAGTCTCCATGGGCCTCGGTTCGCGCGCTTTGGCCGAGGTCCTCGTCGTTCCGCGCCAGCTGCCATGGCCACTGGTTCAGGGTGTCTTCAATTGCTGTTTTGGATTCTTCAAGGATTTGTTTCATCCCGATATAGTCATGGTTCTATGACAATCGTTTATGGATCCGATTCAGATCATGGCCTCCCTACTGAAAATCTTTTGGACCACCAAAAGTTGGTTTTTTTTTCTTCACGCATCGACTAAGTGAGGAAACTGTTGTCTCACTTGTCCAATCTCAATCCACTTCGCACTGCTCGCCTTCGAACCTTTACGCCCAATTCTGAGGTATTCCACCTATCCACTGTGTGTCGTCCTTACCTTCCTGTCCAACACTGTATCTTCCTGCAACTCATTAAGATATTCAGGTAGCAAGTCATCAACAGAAGGCAATTGACTCTGCTCTTCAGGGTCCTCAATCATTGAAGGTTCAAACAACCTCAAGCAATCTGCATTCACGACTGAGTAGATGTGCATGTAAGCTGGCAGATCAAGGCGAAAAGCATTCTCACCAATCTTCTCAAGTATCCTGAAGGGTCCATACCTGATAGGTTTTAGCTTCTTGTCTTCACCTTGCATCCTATCCTTGCTAATGTACAGCCAGACTTGGTCTCCAACTTGAAAACTATGCTCCATCCGATGCTTATCATGCCTAGCCTTGTACTTGGCCTGGCTCTTTTCCATCTGTTCCTGTACTACCTGGTGGATCTCTTGGATCTGTTCAATGAACCTAGTTGCCCTATCCACATCACTGTGTCCATCAACCATGGTATCTTTACCAAAAACAAAATCCAAGGGAGACCTTGGTATCAAACCAAAGCAGGTCTCAAAAGGAGATCTCTGGGTAGAAGAGTGTTTGGCTCTATTGTAAGTATGTTGCACATAACACAAGTGTTCATCCCAAAGCTTAGGGTGTTTGCTGCAATATCCTCTCAGTAACTGGATCACTGCCCTATTAACTACTTCTATCTGGCCATCTGTTTGTGGATGAAAAGTTGTGCTTTTCTTTAATTTGGTGTCCATTAGTTCCCACATACTGGACCAAATCTTTCCCACAAATCGGGTGTCTCGATCAGATATAATAGAAGTGGGTAATCCAAAATGAACCCATACATGTTCAAAGAACAATTTTGCAATTTGTTCAGCGGTAATCTGTTTACTACAGGGTATCAAAATACACATTTTGCTGAACCTATCCACAACAGCATATAGATAATCATGACCTTTCCTAGATTTAGGCAGTCCTCCCACGAAATCCATGGAAATGCTTTCCCAAGGGTGAGAAGGAACTGGCAAGGGAGTATATAAGCCTAGTTTTTTGTTGCTGAGCTTGCTTTTAGCACATATAGCACACCCCTTTACATATCTAGAAACTGTCTCACTCATTCTTGGCCAATAGCAGAACCTTTGCAGTTGTGCAACTGTTTTACTTACCCCAAACTGACCTGATATCAGAGAAGTGTGTGCTTCCCTAATTATCTTTGCTCTCTCAGTTTGTGGAATGCAAACTTTCCCACAATGATATAAGAGTCTGTCCTTCACATGATAGTCCAATTCTTCTACTCTTTTGCCTTAACTCAAAGTTGCATATACATCTTTAAAGTCTATATCCTGAGCACACTGTTCGATGTAGCTTTCATGCAGCACAGAATTATGCTTAAATATGGTAGATGCATTTATAATGGGTCTAGATAACATGTCTGCAACCTTGTTATGTGTGCCCTTTTTATTTCTGATGACTAAATGAAACTGTTGTAGAAAACCCATCCATCTATAATGTCTTGATTGTTGCAATTTAGTTTGGGAGTGTAGGTATTGAAGTGGCCGATGATCAGTATGTATTACTATTTCTTTGCCCATTAAGTAATGTTTCCACTTTTTCACACTCTGAACTAATGCATACAATTCTTTATCATAGGTAGGATAGTTGACTACTGCAGAATTAAAAGTCTCAGAATGATAACATATGGGTTTACCGTGCTGTGTCAACACTGCTCCCATAGCATAGTCACTGGCATCAGTTTGGATCTCAAATGGTCTTTGTAGATCTGGCAGTGCTAGTACATGTGTTGTACTAATTTTTTTCTTTCAAGGTGTCAAAGGCTTTCTGCTGTTTGCCTCCCCACTAAAACACCTTGTTCAATCCTGTCAAAGCATGTAAGGGAGCTGCAATTGAGGAAAAAATTGAAATGAACTTCCTCCAATACTGTGTTGCTCCTAAGAAGCTTCTCACTTCTGTAGCAGACTTGGGTTTAGGCCAGTTTACAATGACTGCCACTTTAGAGGGATCTATTTTCAATTCACCTCCCCCTACTATATGACCCAAATAATTTAGAGAGGTTTTGCCAAATTCACATTTGGAGAGTTTAGCATAAAGTTTTTCTCTTTTCAAAACATCTAATGTCTGCTTAACATGCTTTAAATGTTCTTCCCACGTTTTACTAAAAATCAGAATGTCATCCAGATACACAATAACAAAATCATCAAGAAAAGGTCTGAGTACATCATTCATTAATCTCATGAAAGTAGCAGGGGCATTGGTCAAGCCAAAACGCATAACCAGCGATTCATACAATCCCTGGTTTGTTTTGAAAGCAATCTTCCATGCATCTTGCTCGGCAACTCTGACCTGATGGTATCCACTGTGCAAATCCAGCTTGGTGAAATAAACAGCCTCCTTCAATTGATCTAAAAGATCATCTATGCGAGGAAGGGGATAACGATTTTTTATTGTTATCTTATTCAGTGCTCGGTAATCAATGCACATTCTCCACGAGCCATCTTTCTTTCTCACCAAAACGATTGGTGACCCACATGGTGATGTGCTAGGCTTGATGAACCCTTTCTCGAGCAACTCCTGCACCTACTTCTTGATTTCAGCGTTCTCTAAAGCAGATAACCTGTACATCCCAATGTTAGGCAAAGGAACATCTTGCTGCAAAATAATATCATGTACTATTCCCTTTTTGGGTGGTAGACCTTGAGGTTCTTGAAACAAGACATCATACTCTGAAACAATCTTTTCTATATCAGCTTGCTGATCATAATTACAGCCCTCAAATACATTGGTTTTATCAGTTTTCTTTTCCTTTACAACCATCAGTAAGAACTGTTTGCATGAATTTATCATTCTTTTCATCTGTCCTGAGTTTATGAGAGTATAATTATTCTTGAGCTTATGAGCTCTTACAAAGTATTCGATTCCATCTTTAACAAATAGATACTTATTCTCGGCTCTATAGAAAATAGCCTTTCTATCATACAAGTAAGGACTTCCTAAAACAATTCCACATATATCCAAAGGAATTACATCTAACTCAACCTCATCGACAAATGCTGACCCAAAAGAAAACTTGAGTTTGCACTGTCTAGTCACTTGTAATTGTGCTTTATCATTCAACCATCCTAATGGGTATGGCTTCTTATGAGGTGTAGTTGCTAATCCCAATTTCTTTACAATTGCTTCGGAAATCAGATTTACTTGTGAGCCACGATCAAACAAAGTATCAATCTTTTGATTTTTGGAAACAACTCGAATATGGAAAAGCTCATGCCTTTTTCTCTCATGTTCTTCATCAATAACAGATTGAGCAGAATTACTAGTACATGCTTCAGAATTCTTACCTTTTATACTTATGGCTGCAATGATTGTTTCATCTCCCAAGTCTGACCCCAAATCTTTCTGAATAGTTGCAGCAGTCTTCTTCTTCTTGCCCTCGGGCTTCTTAGGTCTCAGCTCTGGATGCAGAATCCAACAGTGCTCATCATCATGCCCCTCCTTTTTACAGTGGGTGCATGAGGCTTTGCCTTTCTATGCAGTGTTAGCCTTCCTTGCTTTCCACTTCTGCTTTCTTTTCTTTTTGCTCTTGCTTACAGTGGGTTGGGATGGTCCCCCAACTTCTAAATTTCCATTCTTTCCTCTAGCTTCTAGATGAGTAGCTTGTATAGATACCTCATCTGTACTAGTGGAATTAAACATGAGGATGGTATGCTTCATGTAGTTGTGTAGACCACCAATGTACTTCAAAAGAGTTTCTGGTGAGTCTAATGAAATACCCAACATCAATGCTCTCTTTCGGAACTCTTGAGTATACCCTTGTACACTTTGCCCTTTCAACTACCGAAGAGTTGACCAACTCATCATGGCTTGTTGCATGTAGGCCAATGGATAGAACTGATTTTTGATTGCAGTAACAAATTCACTCCAGACAGAGATGGTCTTACCATGCTTCCTCATATCAGCTTGGGTTCAGTCTCACACCCAGCAAGGACTCCAGTTGTAGGTGCTTCCTCTGCTCAGCCATGACAGAAGCGCAGCCGCATATCTACTCTATCTCAGCGTGCATCTGTTGCAGTTGCACAGCCTGCTAGTGGTACCACTTCTACAGCTGCAGTTGGAGATGATGATGATGATGAGGAGCCATGGGGCCCCCTGTCTGACTCTGATGATGATCCAGAGATTGATCGACATGATCTTGGCTCCTCTAGCAGTAGCTACTAGCCAGTAGCTGTAATACTAGTACTGGAGTCTGGTCACAGTTTACTTTTGTTGCAGAGGCCATCTCTAGCCTCCTTGGTTATGTGTTTTTTGTTTTGAGTCTTTGATCATGTATGACAGTTGACTATGTATTGCCATTGGGTACCATTTTGATATAAAGGATTGGTTCATGAGCCTACTTTGATCATATGTTGTCTTCCATCTACAATATAATGTTGTGTGTTTGGAAACATGAATGAAAATCTTTAAAATTATGTTTTTTTATAAAAAAAATAAATTTTTAATGTATTTTTTACAACGACCGAGTCATTGAAATTGAGCCGGCCGAGTCATTACCGTTTCGGAGTCGGAGTCGGAGTCGATCCTCGGCCGAGTCGGAGTCGGAGTCTTAAAACTATGCTTGTCATACATCTCCTTAGATGTTTCCAAATTAGAAATATAGGCAACCAAAGGCTTGTGAATAAAATCAACAATAATTTTCTTAGCTTTAACCTCACCTTTCTTGTACTTTGTTTGTACAATTGTGGATGCATTTGAAGGAGGCTCTGATCTTCTTCCTTTGACATAGTCCATGGCATCATTTTCTTCCAATGTCAAATTGAGAGTCATCTTCCATGCATGATAGTCGGATTTGTCCTTAAGCTTGTCCTCAAATTTGAAGAAAGATGTAGTCATCATTGGGACTAGTTCCAAGTCCTTGTCCAACAGCTTCTCTTAGTGACTGCTTTGCTTCACTCTTGCTTGGGCTTTATACTCACATGAGTTGTGATACCACGTTAATTTTAGATAACAATGGTATGTTCTATGCTTTAGAACAAATTTACTTCAGTGTTCCTTTAACAACCCAATGACAATTACCAATTATATCCAGTAGCAATCACATTAACTTAAACACATTGACAGTAAATGCAGATAGAACATAAAAACATGTGCAGAAGACAAGCCAAGACAAGAGGACACAAGATATGGCAGATGCCAGGGACAAACCCCAATGTGGGGAAACCCTTTGATCAAATATTCTTATTATTCTTCAATAGTTCAGCACAGAGAGAGAGTACAAATATCAAATTAACTTGCCCAAAAACAATCCTGTCAAATCAGCAGTCAACTGCAGCCCTAACCAGAAAGTCAACGATGGTCAAAGAAGCTCCAAAATGTCCTCCAAGCAGCTCAGTCAACAGCAAAAGAATTCGGCCTTCCAAGAGGGTCAAAGTCAGCCCAAAAACAGTTCGGTCAACCCAATCAAATGCTGCTGTAATTTCTGCAGTCAAAGGCTAAAGTCAACGCTGAAGTCAAACCAGTCAAACTATCCCAATCACCTCGAAAACCATGCCAATCAATGTGGCCTTCAAAAAACGAAATTTTGCCCACAAGAATGAAGTCAACGCAAGTCAAAGTCACCCAAGTCAACGCTGGTCAACTCTATCCTGTTTCCTGGAATTTTCGGCCTCCAAAAACAGTCCTGAAATATATCCTTCTTTCACACGTGCGAAGTAGGGAAGCCTCAAAGCTATACGAACCAATCAAGAGAGGAGAGAGAGAGATATGAGATGAGATGAGTGATGTCCAAATGAGAGAGAGGTAACTCCTATTTATATACTTCGTTGAGGGTGAGGAGACACATCCATTGGGCTTATGAGCCTACATTTGACTGAGGTCGACCTTGACAATTTGTGCATGAGAGTGAATAAATTCAAAATTCCATTTCTGCTTGTCAAAATGATATGATCTTTATATCAAAAGTTGGACCTCTTGAAAAGAGGAATCCAGTGCAATAATCATCTCCATCATATGAGTTGTCCTAAGGTGGAATTTGGCCCTAGTTGCCAATTTTAACAAGTAGTCATCCACATAGGTGGTCACACTATTGAAAAACATCCTTTTAACCTTTTTCTCTATCTCCCTCACATTTTTGGCCCTTCAAGGTAAGCCATTTGGCTAGGGTTAAGGCCTATGGGAAGTTTCTACACATGGTTTAAGCCTCATTGCATCAAAATCTACCCTTTTCCAAGGTAAATTCTTCCTTTATAGGGTTGACATCATAAGCCCTAGATAAGTTTTCCCTAGGGTAAACCCTAACCTAACCCTAGGCTTCAACTTAGGGCTTCTTGAAGGCTTGTTCCTCCAATTGTTGACCATACCCATCTCTAACAAGCTTTTTCTTGGCCTTAAGCACCTTGCTAAGCCTATGTCCTTGCCTTTTCATTATACCCTAGGTCATAAGTGCTCTAGACAAGCCTCTTCAAGTGAATGCTTTACATGGTCTTTATCGGATTGAACCTTGTTCTTAAGTTGAGTGCCATTTCTAAGCCTATACCTAGTCACCTCTATGCCATAGATTTGAATACTCATTAGGTGACCAATACAGGGAAGCCTCCCTTGTGGTGAAAGTCCACTAAAGAGCAAGAGGTGGTGAGTTGTGGTGATAGTGGGCCTCCACCTCATAGTGTTTTCCCTTGGTATAGCTCTTGTCTTGTGATCCTTCTAACAAGACCTGCTAGATTTTGAGACAAGAAGACTAATAACTTGACTTGGGACCTGTCACTTCCCCTTTGGGGTCGAAAACACCTAATAGCGCTATCCACCTAGCCATCTCAATCATAAGAGACGGAACACCTACATGGGACTTGGTCTAGTTAAATATTTGATGGTAATATTTCTGTGAAGTATTGGTTCTACCCCTAACTTTAAGTATGCTCCATGTTGCCTCAAAATCTAGCAGACCTTGTGAGTGACCTCACAAGGTAAGAACTAGGCATTTTTGTTATGATTTTGAGCTATGAGATTGGCTTGTTACCTTTATCTTGTGGAACACTTAATGTAAACTTGTCTATATGGCTTGATTAGTTGAATTATTGTAAAAATGAGTGGGATGGTTCTCGTATAAATAGAACTTCCCCACGTTTCATTTGTTGATCATCACACACTGAATTATTTTTCTTGTTAGTTTTTGTAGCATCGGATGTGTTCTAGTCACGAAACTTGGTGGAGAGGCTAGAATACATGAGATCTCCATAACCCAAAAATCGTTTTTGGAAATTCCACCTAGAGATGACTTAATTAGATTATTAACCTATTTTTTAATGTTTCCTAAGTCTAAACTTAGGAAAATTGGTTAATTAATCAGAATTAATTAAGTCAAGGTGGGAATAATCTATAAACTCACACGATCGTCTTCGATATGATTCTAGCCCTTGATTAAGATTTAATCTTAGTCGTTGAAGCCCCAACAAAGGATTATAAGAAGAAGTCGATGGGCACTTGGAGAAAACACTTCAGCGGTTCAATTTCCTTAGCAGATCGATTTCCAGAGAGCAACAGTAATTGCTGGAAAGCTAGAAATCAAAGCAAAGACAGTGAGGGGTAAAGAAAGTGAGGTTGGAGGAAGTTTTCTAAATCCAACTAGTACACTTGCAGAGAGGCCAAAGTTTCTCCAGGAGGCTACGCAGAAGCCTCAGAGGGCAGTTCCATTTGCTGAAGAGGGCAAACGTTTTCAGTTCCAGAGGTCGGGCAAAGGTTCCAGAGTATCGGAGAAACGTTTTCCCAGCTAGCAGCAGGCAGGACAGCTTGATTAGCAGATGATCCAGGAAGCACGTGTGGTAGGCAACTTCAAACTGATGCAGAGCCTGAGCAAGCCCAGTTGGATGGTTCGCTTTTCAGTAACAGTCAAGTGTCGAGATTGCCCGGAGTGAGGGTAATTTCCATCTAGATATTTTTGCCAGTATTTTCTCTGCAAGATAGCCAAATTCGGCATCTAGATTGTACTTACAATTTCTCACTGCTCCATAATAATAAAACCCTCAACTGTTGCACTGGTTTTCCCAAGTTGGGTTTTTCCGGGGACATGCATCCAAAAATAGCTGTGTAAATTTTATGTGTGTGTGTGCTAGAATTTTCTCAATTTGCAGCGTTATTTTCTTCTGCAGATTATTTGTGAAAATCGCAAGGTGAATTATTTGGTATTTGTCGTAGCAGACAACAAATAAGTTGTTAAATAAATTAACAATTAGAAAAATAATTTCCCATTGTTGTGATAGATGAAATTTTCACATGGTATAAGAGCGTGAGTGATCAGCTGGAAAGCTCAGAAGCAGAGGAGAGAATTTTGTTGTTCAGAGGGAGAAACAGGCCGAAATTCTCAGAGGTTGTGCAGTACCCAGACAGGCAGGCCAAATTACTGGGGCAAGGGTTCGATTTCCAATTGCAGTTTGGTAGAAAAGTCAAGTTTCCCGGGATAGTGATTCCAACAGTGAGAGGGAGCAGTAGCAGCTTAGATTTTCGCTGAGCAAATCCCTTGGTTGGACGCAGATGGTTTTGTAGTTGCAAAATCAGTGTTGGGCAACAGAGAAAAGAACACACAGCTGAGGAAAAATTTCTCTCAGGGAACTTTGAGTTTCAAAAGTTCAATTTTCCATTACAGATTGGCAGTAGCAGCTAGCAGATCTACGCATTCCAGAAAGACAGTGCAGCTAGCGCGGATTCTTCAGTAGACAATGCAGTGGCTAGTAGCATTCAGGACTCAGGAGACAGATGCAGTAGACACAAATGATTCAGTATTTAGGATGCTTCTCAATTGCAGTGGCTGTCGTTCCAGCCGCAACAAATGAGAGGGAGTTGTAGTGCAGCTGCAGAGTTGGCAGCAGTGTGGCAATGTCAGCAGCAAAATAGATGCAACATCAGAGTTGTGCAGTGGTTGGTAGGCAATATGGCCAAACATCAACAGTGCGATAGGAGGTCGTATAGAGATAGGGTGTTGTGGCAGAGTGTGTAGCACTAGAACATAATCCTCGCTAAGAGGGAACATTAGTTTTTGTAGTATAGGATGTGTTCTAGTCACAAAACTTGGTGGAGAGACTAGAATACATGAGATCTCCATAACCCAGAAATTGTTTCTGGAAATTCCACCTAGAGATGACTTAATTAGATTATTAACCTATTTTTTAATGTTTCCTAAGTCTAAACTTAGGAAAACTGGTTAATTAGTCAGAATTAATTAATTCAAGGTGAGAATAATCTAGAAATTCACACTTATCGACTTTGATATGATCCTAGCCCTTGATATGATCCTAGCCTTTGATTAAGATTTAATCTTAGTCGTTGAAGCCCCAACAGAGGATTATAAGAAGAAGTCGATGGGCACTTGGAGAAAAAAATTTAGCAGTTTGATTTCCTTGGCAAATCGATTTCCAGAGAGCAACAACAGTTGCCAGAAAGCCAAAGATCGACACAAAGACAGTGAGGCTGGAAGATGTTTTCCAGATCCAGCGAGTACATTTGCAAAGAGACCGAAGTTTCTCCAGGAGGTTGTGTAGTCCTAACACAGAAGCCTCAGAGGGCAATTTGATTTGCTGAAGAGGGCAGACGTTTTCAGTTCCCAAGGTCAGGTAGAGGTTCCAAAGTGTCGGAGAGACGTTTTCCCAACTAGCAGCAGGAAAGAAGGCTTGATTAGTAGACGAGTCGGGCAGCACATGTGGCAAGCAGCTTCATGTTGACGCAGAGCTTGCATAGGCCCAGTTGGACGGCTTGCTTTTCAATAACAGTGAAGTGTCGGGATTGCCCGGAGTGAGGGTAATTTTCCTCTAGATATTTTTGCCAGTATTTTCTTTGAGGATAGCCAGATTCGACATTCCAGATTGTACTCAGAATTTCTCACTGTTGCATAATAATAAAACCCTCAACCACTGCACCGGTTTTCGCAAGTTGGGTTTTTCGGGGACATTCGTCCAAAAATAAATGTGTAAATTTTATGTGTGTGTGCTAGAATTTTCTCAATTTCCAGCGTTATTTTCTTCTACAGTTTATTTGTGAGAATCACAATGTGAACTATTTGGTATTTGTTGTAGCATACAGCAAATAAATGTTAAATAAGTTAACAATTAGAAAAATAATTTTCAGTTGTTGTGATAGATGAAATTTTCACATTTCTCACCAGCAAAGTGTGAGCTAGTCATTTTCGCTACTATGAGCAAGATGTGATCTTTATTGGTGTGATTTGCTTGTGGTTGTGATTTTTGCATGGAGTCATTGTGTTGGGATTGAAAGAAGTGCCTTTTATGGAGGATTTTGTAAATTTATTGTCTTATTATTGATATTTTGCATGTTTTACGTTTAAAGTAGGGTTTCAATTATGCCATGACTAAATGCTTCATTATTGCTAGAATTTTGTTTCGATGTTGCATTTAAAATTGTTCTCTCTAAGGCCTATAGGGAAACTTTTAATGTGCAAACCCTATATTTGACTTCTCCCCTCACAAGAGCAATAGCTAGGGTTTTAAAAGTAGATGCCCTAGCCATCCACCCTTCCACCATCAATATCGTTCCCCTTGAATTTTAGCCCCAAAGACTCCATTAAACCCTAGTATGATAAGGCGTTGATCTAGAGTGTGTTGATCATCCATAAAACGGTAAACCTATTAAAATTCATCTACTTTCTCTCTCTCCTAGACAGTTAGGGCAGCCACTAAGGTTTTTAGGGTAGATTTGTGCATATAAGTGTAATTTGAGTGGATTTTTGTGGCTCAAAATTTAGGAATTGCATCTATAAATTATCTAAAGCCAAATTTAGCATATTGCATGGTCTATACCACTTAGAGAGGGCTGACGCCACTCTCTTTGCTGCTGTTTATGCATACCTCACAGCCATAGAAATAATTCCCTAGTCCAAAACCTAGCCTCTATTGGAAGATCTTGCTCCTTGATTGTTAAATATTATTCTAAAATCTTTTATTTGGGCCGCTATAAGACATCAAATGCCCTAATATTGCATATCTTACAAGCCCTAACTTATAGCAGCCTACTTCTTGGTCTAAGTGTAGAATATTTGAATCAAAAACATGAGCCATCTTAGGCCTTACCAATACTTTATTCACCAATAGATCTTTAACTGATCACCTTGAACCCTAGCATTAGAGTATCTTTCTAGGTGATTTGGAGAAGCCCCCTTGTTGTTTAAATCCACTAAAAAGCGGGAGAAAGGTTGTTAAGGTGACAGTGAAAACCCTTTCTCTTGTTGCCATAAGATCTGACCCACCCACTGAGGCTTTGCACCAGACTTGCTAGATTTTGCGGCAACAGACCCTCAATGTATTCCATTCATCCTATAATCTCACATATTTTATACAATATATTATTTGAATCCAGATGGATTCCTTTATTTTGTTCCAAATATTTTGGATATTCGTGCTCTCAACCAAATTAATTCACCACATCATCCTATTAGGCTATACCCCCTCAACATACTATCATTGTATTTTAATACAAGACTATAGAAGTAGGTAGCTTTTTTCCAAGTCTTTGATATCTTAGAATTCAACTACGTTGCCCAAGCGGCCAAGCCTATTACCATGATCAGCTAATTTGTCCCACAAATAGATGTAGGAATTACAACATACATGTTTGTATGTTCAATCCATACAGGCAACACAAGCACAATGAAAATAGAACAAAAACCATACGAGGCACTACAGTGTTTGATATTCAAGCAGCAGTAAAGAGAATTCTCTCACAATCTTCCAACCTACCATCTGAGACTGCAATAAATACATTGTGATCTGATATTTTGTGTCAGTGAATGCTATGCAAGTCACATGATGCCATTTTGTATCGGTTGTTCTGCTAGCAGTTTATGTTGGTCATTAGTCCTGACATGGAATCTTTTCTATTAGCATTGGGTGTTCTACTTCTATCTATTAATATATTATAAGTTTTTCTTGTGTAATTAATGCAATGCTAACACAAGATAACAGTTCTGACTTTATGATCTCTCCAAAAAAAACAAACATTGTCCTTTGAAAGTGACCCAGATCCACACAGCAAAAGAGTCTTGTCTCCAACTGCAACTAATCCATGTCAATTAGAACATTCCCATGAAATGATGCTGGAAATGCAAAAGGAAACACAGTTAAGCCCTAAAAACCAGTTTAGGTGTAAAACTTCAAATCAAGGGAACATAGTTCTTTGCATTTAGAAATTAAAATATCTAGAAAAGATTAATGGACCATAAACCAAATGTGCCATAAAACAAAGTTAAACCGAAAGAATAGCAGATGTTAACACTACAAACATCAGAAAACTGAAGATAAAGTCTAGCATAAGTGCATATGCATATTCATGTCATTCGAGCATGGAAAAGTATAATAATGTGCATATATAATAGATTTTAGATGCCAGTAAAACTGAAACCTGAACTCCTGTGTCCTCTCTTAATGTCTCCAAGTAATGTCTTGCTAGTTGCCAGAAATCCTCTTGAGAACCTTCATCATTCAGAAATTCTAGCTCTGGAAGCAACAGTTCCACCTGTAGACAAAAAGTAAAAATCATATCCAGTTGAGTGCTCTCCTGTAGCAACCTCAGAATAGAATGGGATACTTAGAACCCATTTTCACATCATCAAAACCATAATCCATTCCAAGCTATCGCAAATTGTATTCTAAACAAAAACAAGAAGATATGCTATAGAGAACAACAATACATTACCATTCTATTACACTCCTGTGCCATATGATTGATAGCTCGGCTAAAGTTATATGGTTATACATTTGCTACGTACTAGACTTAACCATCTGATTGCCATCTAAACTCTAGCTATGATACAGTGGAATGGACAATTGGAAAGAACAACACCGTGTATTGGAGGGTAAAAAATCAAAACTCCTTTGCTCACAAACTCATATCAAAGTCTCTTCCCGTATTTGTGGTTACCAGTGTTTGATTTAATTTGTTTATTATGATATTATCACATAGGTGCTCTATTGCATTTTTTAGATTGAATTAAAATAACCTAAAAGAAACTCTTGCATGGGCCAGTAGCACCTTGTATTTTTTTGGTGTTGTCAACTGGCCATCAGAACCAGAATGAGACCAGAACTGAAACCAGCCAAAACTCCAGTGTAAAACACAGTTGAACCAAAAACACATAAAAGCATCAAATTTTAATTATATACCATATATATTCATATTCATGTACAAAACAAAAACAATAATTATACTACATTTGTATTAGATGTACAAATAACTGTAAGCATACTGGGATAGGAATATGCAGTGATAGCATTTTCTAGGGTTTCCACAGGAATATTGTCTTGCTTCAGTCTGCATGAGGTATGACAAGATCATGTTTCTAGGACTCCAATGTGATGGACCCCAGCCTTGATTTACTGGAGTATGGGGAGGCTGACTCCCCTAACCACTCTTCCATATTCAAGAGTCAAGACTCGAGAGAAATTATTGGAGGTCTGGCGGAGTGCCAAAGCCTTTAAATGTGAACCCAAACAAATCTTTGGTACTCCCAAAGGCGGAGGTACAATTGACAAATGGAGTTCACAGTGTAGTGGAGGGGTTGCAGTCGGATCAGGGTGTATTGCAGTCCAATGTCCAGGTACATAGAGTGCAGTGACTCTATTAGAACCAATCAAAGGCGACAAAACCTAGTGGAGAATTGGAGGTTTCAAGGCACATCGTTGTTCAGTCCTCTTATCGTAGTTCATACAGACCCCCACTTCCTAAGATAAAGTGCTAAAGCTCAAGAGAGGATTTGGGGAAACTAAGAGGAAGGCAATTGTCACTGTAATATCCCCAATTTTGATTTTTTATTTGAGGGGATTAATGAAGTTTATTGGGGAGGTGCTATGCATAGCACGATTTTGTAATTTGGGCATTAGAGGCATTTTTGGTGTATGGGGGAGAAATAGAAAATTATAGCTCTAGTGGAATGTGGGAGCCACAAGAGAAGGAAATTCCACCCAATGGAGCAATTCGCACTAATGAGAAGAGAGAGAGAAAGGAAGGGGTGTGAATTAGTGGAAGGTGGGGACCACCAAAGGAGAGAGGGCCAACAATTATAAATAGAGCTTGGAGGTCTCCATTTGGTACTTTAATCATTTGACAATTTAACATTAGTTCCCTTGAGATGGTTAGCCAAGACAACAGTGTTATTCAGCACAAGGAATTCCCAAGCGGGATTTCCACCCTCGTTTCGAAGAACTTCGAGTGTCTCCCTAGTGAGGCAATTGGGGAGCTCAGTTCAGAGTTTCCATTGGGCACATTTATAGTCATTTCCTTCAACTGGAGCAAGTTTCCTTTGGATGCAAAAGAGAAATTTTGGCTCTTGGAAGGGCCAGCAAAAAGGGGAATTTGGGCCAGCCAATTAGCAAAGAATCCTTCCACAAAGAGGGCTGGAGTTTCCTGTCAATTTGCAAGTCTATTGGTGAGGCGTTTGGGAGAGCTGAGTTGCTCCAATTCTTGGCCTGCACAGAGGTTCACTGGGAATTGTTATGCAATCACTTGGGCAAGGAGAATCTATGGTATGGCTATGGAGGAATAAGGGAAAATTTGGGAAGGAGATTTTCTAGGAGAGATTTGGAGAATTATGTAACAGATTTCATCTACAACCAGTTTTGCTAGCCAATTAGAGGTCCACGCACAAATTGGCATCACCGGGGCATGTTGGACTCAACCCAAACCCTTTCTGGTTTTTATGAGAGGAGGCTAAGATTAATTTTGCAGAATATTTTGACCACTCCTGAGGGAAGAATTCCTAGTTGCATTCAGCAGTCAGCAGCAGAAATTATTGAAGGACGCAGTTATTTCAGGGACCATTTCCACCACTTGGGTTGGCGAGATATTTTTGGGTTTTGTTGAGCTAGTGTAGTAGTGCCTATGGCTAATTTCTCAGAATTTTTGGAGCAGTTTGGAGGGTTAAATCAACAGTTCCTTTCCAGCGGCAGCAACAGTTTTCTAGGTGGACACAAATTTGGTGGTAGAGTCATTTCCAGCATTTGGGTACCATCATATTCACCTGGGACCTTGCCTTGCTTGTTGTAGCAAGCCCAGGTTCTTTTGTTCCTACTTGTTGTACTCCATCTGATTAATTTCATAAAAAAAGCCTCAGCATTTTGGGTGTTATTTCTGTGGTAATCTGGTATTTTTGCATGTGTGTACAATTTTTATTGCATGTTTATGATTTCACTACTATTATCACTTAATATTTCCATTAGGAATATTACAGTGGTATCAAAGCATGATCTTGGCCAAGTTGTGGGCCTTAAGCCAAGTGATGAGAAGACTAGAATAAAAAGCTAAGAAATCATGGGACCCAAAGAATGGTTAAAATCAAACAACATGGTAATAACCTGGAATAAGGTGATTAGGATGCAACAAAGGATGTGCGGGGAAGCAGTTGATTCATACCAAAATTGGGAATCAGGACCATTCTCAATTATACAACAAATCCATTGCCCAAAATAATGGATAATGCGTCAAGATGGCAAGACATGATTGCAACTGATGTGGAGTTATTCGCAACAAATTGGAGGGCATACCAATCATTGGGACAGGACATTCAGGAGTCCCTCTCCTTTTGGGAGTTCTTTGAACTAAGAGACATGCACAAATCAATGGGAATTCAGTGGAATTATGCGGGAACGATGAGGAGGATCAAGGCAGAAGATGAAAAAGTAGTTAAAGGGGCCATGGTTGGCAAGGAGACAGTTGAGCATACACCGTTGATGAGATGCCGACAATTGATGAGATACCCAGTGTTGTGACTGAGCTTTTAGGTGATAGCAGTGCACCACAAGTAGATGAGGTGTTGGGAGACATCTCCACCGTTGATGAGGATCCAATAGGTACAGATGCATCCAGATCTATTACAAAGTTATCGAACGACAGTCACCTATAACCGGTGAGGATGTTTTACATGATGGGTTGTCGGTGGATGAGCAGTTGGAGGCTCGAGTTGAGGCCATGATGGAGGAGGATGCGCAGCTGTCCTTGGTGCTAGTTATTGACGTTGGGATTCCAGTACAGTTCGTTTCAGAGGCACGCTGACAAGGTCCACAACGTTATTATCTCACCATTATGCATTGGATGGAGAGAGGCGGAGTTTTTTAGACAGATCATAGGGGATGACCAGGTCAGCAAGGGCTAGCCAGCAGCTTG
Source organism: Pinus tabuliformis (assembly GCA_031772625.1). NCBI lineage: Eukaryota > Viridiplantae > Streptophyta > Pinopsida > Pinales > Pinaceae > Pinus > Pinus tabuliformis. Next base: position 657,255,447 of record CM062811.1, read on the forward strand.
AGTTGAGTATGGCACAGCGTCAACATGGAGGGCTTGTTCCATACACAAGAGATTGTACATTCGATCCCTCCTTTGGGATTGGATGGCGAGAGGTACTGAGCTGGTACCCGATGGAGCAGGTTAGGAAGTTGGGTACATCCATGGTTGTATTTCAGCAGAGGTCATGGATTACTAGGGGAGTACGAGGGCCAGATTATTGTTGGGATCCAAGTGGGATTCTCCATCACAACATGGACTTGATTAGTGATGGTATTAGCAGTACGATGGATCTGGTGACCGAGCGCCCACACACTTTCAGCTCTCCATCAGCACTAGTGTCGGGATGGATTAACACGGGGGCAGGCAAACTCTGCAGGTTGTCCCGGGGTGTCGGGCATACATGGGATTGTAGGATGATCAGCATACTCTGGCAAGGGTTGGTCGAAGGAGGTACCATCAGTAGGTTATCAATCAGGGCATTGTATGGAGACAGTGCTCTCTTATTGGCATAATTGACGCAGGAGCTACTGAGGCTAGGCACAGTAGTATCATTTTCGTGAACATGTAGTTGATTCACTAGCAGAGTAGCAGATGCATGGATGCATGTGGGATGGACGAGGATGTAGGGTGGTGCGGCAATTGGCATAGGTGTTCGATGGTGTGCAGAGTCGTGCCACAAAGTTCAATGTTCTGCAAGGGAGCACAGAGGTGAACAGAGAAGTGTCGTGTTGTGTGGCCTTGCACTGTGGAGTTTGAGGAGCAATTCACACCACCTTCAGGTTTTACATAGAGTGACAACTACTTCATCCAATAGTGCACAGAGGTGTGCAGCTGGGTGCATTCGTGTGCCAAGGGGCACGGAGATACATGTTCTTATGCAGAGGAGTGCATGGATGCTTGCCCATATGTAGTGATGTGTGATGCTTCCCATTGGGATTTTGGAGCATTACCAACAGGGAGACCACCTGATAAAGATGACAAGCATGCCTTTGGGTATCAATCATCCAAGATCGATGAGGACGCGGATGAGAATCATTTGATGATATCCATGGGAAGTCATGCACCTCTCTCACTTCTACATTATTTGCAGGCATAGAGGAGTTGGGTGTTGTCCCTTGATACCTTCATCACCAGCAACAGGACACGAGAGGCTCGCTCGATACAATTAGTTGGGACACAGAGTATCCAGGGGGAGACTTCTCAGTGGTGGTATTTGGTCAGGGCACGAGCTAATGGGCGCAGGCTTAGGGAGGTGACTGTGAGTGAGTTGCAGGGTGCACTATCGGCAGGACAACCCAAGTTGTTATGTGAGCACGAGGTACAAGGGATGGTAGTCCTCATTAGCAGGAGGATGCCTAGGCTCTAGGCAGTATCTGGGTACATCATCAGGAGCTGGGATAGTAGATATCGTTGTGTTCTCTGGCAGGAGTAGAGCAATTTGTCATATGCGAGATAGATCCTTGTTGTTGGAATGCCCATTCATTGGATACATACAGGGGTCAAGGACGAGGCACAGGGGGGTCCCAATAGCCAGCAGCATGTCACAGCAACAGGCAGTGAGGATGGGGAGTCATGGACCTCCAGCATGGGTATGGGATCTAGGGATCTAGTTGATTGGTGGGACACTCCACCACTTAGTGAGCACGATCAAGATAGTAGGTTATCTGGTTCATTATTAGGTTGACATATGGGGGATCACTGAGGTCTTCATTATATGGCAAGGTAGGTGGTTGTTCAGGATTGAGGCCAACCATGGAGTGATAGGCACGGGCATTGTTGAGTCACCTTGGCAGGTTGGGCATAGCCTCGATCATCACATATATTATGGCCGAGAGTTATAAGAGAGGAGGTTTTGGTACGAGCATATTAGGTGGTCAATTATGACCAGAGTGTTGCAAGGTCGGCAAGACAATTTCCTTCTGAGAGTAGCATGGGACCCAAGCATCATAGTACTTGACAACTCAGCGACCTTTAGGGATGAGCTGGCTACTACAGGGGGAGTTCACTCAAATCTTCCATTGGGTTTTAGTGACTCGTTGATTGCATGGGGGACTTCATTAGCATGGCATGTTGGTCAACAAGAGGATATCAGGAGGAGCTCATGCAGGGGAGACTTCATTTGCATAGGGATTGGGTCGTATCTTCAGGGGCCCACCATTAGAGTGCATGAGATGGACTACTCGGATAGTGAGTGGAGCAAGGGGTGCTTCACATTGATCAGGTTGGCTTGGGATCCTGGTATCGAGGGACTCCTTCACTATAGGATAGTGCAGAGATCAGGGACGATCTAGTGGCACATTTGGGACCCTGGTATAGTTTGCAGTGACAGTGGGGATTCACAGTCAAAGAGGGCGCTTGTTCAGGAATTGCTTGAGGACAAGCAATTTTTGGTGGGGAGGACTGTAATATCCCCAATTTTGATTTTTTATTCGAGGGAATTAATGGAGTTTATTAGGGAGGTGCTATGCATGGCACAATTTTGTAATTTGGGCATTGGAGGCATTTTTGGCATATGGGACTTAGTAGAAACAGAAAGTTATAGCTCTATTGGAATATGGGGGCCACAAGAGAAGGAAATTCGACCCAATGGAGGAATTCGCACTAATGAGAAGAGAGAGAGAAAGGAAGGGGTGCAAATTAGAGGAAGGTGGAGACCACCAAGGGAGAGAGGGCCAACAATTATAAATAGAGCTTGCAGGTCTCCATTTGGTACTTTTTATCATTTAACAATTTAACATTAGTTCTCTTGAGCTACTTAGCCAAGACAACCATGTTGTTCAGCACAAGGAATTCTCGAGCGGGAATTCCACCCTCATTTCAAAGAACTTCGAGTGTCTCCCTAGTGAGGCAATTGGGGAGCTCAGTTCAGAGTTTCCATTGGGCACATTTACAATCATTTCCTTCAACTGGAGAGAGTTTCCCTTAGACACAAAAGAGAAATTGTGGCTCTTGGGAGGGCCAGAAAAAGGGGGAAATAAGCCCAGACAATTAGTAGGGAATCCTTCCACAAAGAGGACTGGAGTTTCTTGTCAATTTGCAGGTTTGTTGGTCAGGCATTCGGGAGAGCTGAGTTGCTCCAATTCTTGGTCTGCGCAGAGGATCATTGGGCATTGTTACGCAATCACTTGAGCAAGGAGAATCTATGGTGTGGCTACGGAGGAATAACAGAAAATTTGGGAAGGAAATTTTCTTGGAGAGATTTGGAGCATTTTGTAGCAAATTTCATCTATAGCCAGTTTTGCTAGCCAGTTAGAGGTCCACGCACAAATTGGGGTCATCGGGGCACGTTGGACTTAGCCCAAACCCTTTCGGTGTTTTTGTGGGTTTTATGAGAGGAGGATAGGATTAATTTTGCAGAATTTTCTAAGCAGTACTGACGGCAGAATTCCAAGTTGCATTCAATAGTCAGTTGTAGAAATTATTGGAGGACACAGTTATTTCGAGGACATTTCCACCACTTGGGTTCGCGACATATTTTTGGGTTTTGTTGAGCTAATGGCATTGTGCCTGTGGCTAATTTCTCATAATTTTTGGAGCAGTTTGGAGAGATAAATCAACAGTTCCTTTCCACCGGCAGCAACAGTTTTCTGGGTAGACACAGATATGGTAGTAGTCATTTCCAGCATTTGGGTACCATCATATTCACCTAGGATCTTGTCTTGCTTGCTGTAGAAAGCCCAGCTTCTTTTGTTCCTACCAGGGTTGCGGGGGAGCGCTCCCCCCCCCTCACTCCCACTCCCAATCCGCGCTCCCGATAAAAAAATTTGCGCTCCCTGCCAATTTCGGGAGCGTCGCTCCCGGAGCGAATATTTAACGCTCGGGAGCGGTCAGGGAGCGATCGCTCCCGAGCATTAAATATTTGCTCCGGGAGTGAATCAACTGACGCCGGGAGCAATCCAAGCGGAAAAAAAGCCGTAGACGCAAAAAAAATCCAATTTAAAAAAAAATTATGTTTTAAAAACTCAATGGGGCAAACAAAAATTTCATTATCACTTGAATGAGAGCAAGAGCAAAGGAGCGAGGAGAAGCGAGGAGCAAGTGCCGAGGAGCGAGGAGCAAGCCTGCAAAGAGGTAAGTAACTTAGTAATTTAGTTAGTTTAGTTAGTTTAATTTAGTTTATTAACTATATTTAGTAAAAAAATCATAAATCTAAATTAAATTAATTAATCAATTTAATCTAAATAAATTAAATTAATTTGCAGATTCAAAAGCCTACAAATATCAAACATCATGGACCTGTGTTAAAATTTGAAACCAGGGCAAAACTTCATGTGGGTCATCTTATTCATGGCTGATAATATTTTTATTAGATTCCTCTCGTCGAGAGGTGTAGGATTGATATAAAGATCATCCAATTCCGATAAGTATTCATGAAGATATGAATTTATTTTGATTATGGAATTATTATCAAGCCGACCTACAACTCATGTAGGCTGAGAAGCCCAACAGTCGCATATATTCACCCACCAATGTTGTGTATAAATAGAAGAGGACTTTCCCTCATTTGGACTCACTCTTCTCATCACATCTCTCTCTCCACTGCGCAGAAATGAGTCTCTTCTCTACTGCGCTGAAATGGGTCTCTCTCTCACACATGTGAAGCCGAAAGCTGTTGAATTTGAAGTTGCAACTGCAGAAGTAAAGATTGACTTGCGTGGCCTAGAAGATCTCCTCTTTGGAACTGCGTTGTAGGTTCATCTGAACCTCCTCTGAAAGCCGAAACTTTTGGTGGTGGAATGAAGTCAATCCGACGAACGGTTTGCAAGATACCGACTGCCCTAGTTTGAAGCCGGAAACTGCTGAAACTGAAGCTGCAACTGAAGAAGTAAAGATTGACCTGCATGGCCTAGAAGATCTCCTCATCTGAACTGCGTTGTAGGTTCATCTAAACCTCCTCTAAAAGCCGAAACTTTTGGTGGTGGAATGAAGTCAATCCGACAGTGGGTTTGTGAGATATCGTCTGCCCTAGTTTGATAATGAAGCCGCTAATGCTGATGCTGCTGATCTAGGGTTTGCTACTGCTGATATGAATCAAATTCATTGTACTATTTCTCTCTGCTGAATTAATGAAGATAAAAGAAGATTTGATCAAAGGGTTTCCCCACACATTGTGGGGTTTGTCCCTGGCTAGCCGCCACATCTTGTGTCTCTTGCCTTGGCTTGTTCTCTGTCGATCGTTTAATGTTCTATCTGCACTTTACTTTATGTATATGTGATTGCTAATCTGTGGAATATAATAAGAAAAAGAAGTAAACTGTTATAAGCATAGAACATACCATAAATTAACATGGTACCAGAGCTGAAGTGAAGACAAAGCCCGAGCAAGAGCAAGAGCAATCATCGAAGAAAAGATTGGCAAGGTTATCCTAAAAGAATTATGGGGTCCTCAACACTCTTTCCTACTGAAGACAAGCTCCGTGAGAAAGCTGACTATCATGGATGGCAGATGTCTATCGATCTAACCCTTGAGAATCAAGGAGTGTTGGATCATGTGAGAGGCAATATTGTTGAGCCTCCATCAAATGCATCCATTGCTGCCTGGAACAAATGGAAAAATGGAGAAGTCAAAACAATAGAAGATCATCCGGGACTCTATCGACAAGCACTTGGTGGCCTACATCTCTGAACTGGACACCTCCAAGGAAATCTACGATAGACTGGTGAGTTTATTTAAAGTTAATGATGCAAATCAAGTTTTGTTTCTTAGAAATAAGCTAAGGGAAATAAAGAAGGGTAAAGATGAAAGTATGCAAGCATACTTCTTAAGAATCACCGAGATCAAGAACAATCTCCTATCTATTGGGAAAACCATTACTGACAGAGAAATGGCACTCACAACTCCTGGAGGATTACCATCTGAATGGTATATGTTCAAGACTACTCTTCTGAACTATAATGTAATTCCTGGTTTTGAGGAATTAATGGCTAGATGCATTCAAGAAGAAACAAGGGAAGAAGTGCAAGAAATGCCCATGCCTAAAGGTCCTCTTGCTGCCTTTTCTTCTCATGCAAAGAAAATAAATAATTCCGGGACTAAAACAAAAGGAAAGGCTGGACCTAAGGCTAGAAGAAAATGACGACGTTACATTTGCGATAAAGCAAGTCACTATGCAAGGGAGTGCCTTGATAGAAAGGACTCACACCGGGACGATGATCAAAATCCCTCTGATGGCAATCAAAGGAATGAAAAATTAAACAACAAAGGTAAGAGGAGAGCTGGGAATCAAAGAAGAGGACAAGCATTCAAGAAGGCTAGAAATTCCAGGATGTATTAAATGCACCTGACCTCAAAAAGGAACCTAGTGTCCATCTTGGCAATGGAAGACAAAGGCTACAAGGTAACCTTCAGCAATGGCAAGGTATGTATATGGAAAAATAATGTTAAAGATGCCTTTACTCTTGGGTTTAGTGTTGATTCATTATATCAGGTCGATGGAAGTCCGCTAGGTGTCATGTCTTGTGACACAACTCTTCAGTCCAAACTTTGGCATCAGAGGTTTGCCCACCTTCATTACAAAGCTCTACTTGGTGTAAAACAAATGGTGACAGGGATGCCCAAATTCCAAGTAGAGAAATAAAGTGTATGTCTAGGATGTGTCGAAGGAAAGCTCAAAAGGGGACCATTCCCCTCAAGCCAAAGCAAGACCTCCAATATATTACAGTTGGTTCACTCAGGCATACCTGATGTTGGCATTAAGAGGGAGACTACTACACCACATACTCCTGAGCAGAATGGTGTGGTGGGAAGGAAGAACCGCATGATGATGGAAGCTGTCCGAGCCATGCTACATGATCAAAGACTTCTGAAGTTTCTATGGGCTGAAACTACAATCACCGCCGTATATGTACAAAATCGATGCCCTCATCAAGCTTTGGGTTCCAAGACTCCTGAAGAAAAGTTCATTGCAAAGTGAACAACCTTCCGACTTTGAGGAGCTCTCAAGAAGCCGACACCAGGGAACCAAAAGAAAAGGATGATGAATCAATGCCTGATGTAGAAGAACCCATGGATCTGATTGATTCTCATCCACATGAGCCTTCCTCTTCTAGGAAGAGGCCTTCATGGCTTAGGGGGATACTTGATGATGCTGAAGGACATGCTGCACCCTGAAGAACCTTCCATCAAAGTAAGAAACTTAACAGGTATTAGGGATACCTAACCATCATGAGCACGATCATACAAAATGAGCCTTCATCATTCTCAGATGTCGTCAAGCATTAACTATGGAAGGATGCTATGACCATAGAATATGAGTCTATTATGGAAAATGATGTCTGGGAAGTAGTTTCCAGACCCTGGACAAGACAATTGTTACTTCAAAAAAAAAAAAAAAAGCATGCAGCAAATGGAAGTATGGAAAAGTATAAGGTTCATTTTGTTGCTCGTGGTTTATCCCAGAAGGAAGGTATAGACAATGATGTGATATTTGCACCTGTTGCCAGATATACGACGATCCGCTTGATCATAGCCCTTGTGGCTTCATAAGGATGGAACCTACATCAGATGGATGTCAAGACTGCATTCTTACACGGCTTAATCAAAGAAGAGGTCTACGTGGAGCAACCCGAAGGATTTGATTGAAAATCTCATGTATGCAGGTTGAAGAAGGCTCTCTTTGGGCTGAAGCAAGCACCCCGAGCATGGTATGAGAGGATCGATAGCTACTTGATGAAGCTGGGATTCACTAGGAGTGAAGCCGATCCTAATCTTTACTTTAAGGTTGAAGATGACAAGCCTCTCATACTGGTGTTGTATGTGGATGACCTCTTTCTAACAAGTGCAGACCCTCTCATTCACAAATGTAAGAGGGAGCTGGCTTCTGAATTTGAAATGAAGGACCAAGGACTTGAAGTATGGCAGAAGCCAAGGGAAATTTTCCTATCTCAAGGAAAATATGTGGTAAAGATATTGGAAAGATTTGGTATGATGGACTGCAAGCCTGTGACTACCTCGAGGATCTTAACTTTTAGAAGTTATATGGTAGTGATGTCGGACCAGACTTGGGAAATGCCTCTGAGTTTCAAAAACTCATTCGCATTGATGTTCTTGGTGAACCTCCGTCCGAACATATCTTTTGCAGTTAGCACTGTGAGCTCATATTTGGTTGAGCCTCACTGCATTGATGCTAGGAATCTTCTGAGATGTCTTCAGGACACAATCTCTCATGGATTAAGATACACTGCCGAAGATGTGAGACTACTTGGATATACTGATGTTGATTGGGCAGGCAGTGTGGTGGACCGTAAGAGCACTTCCGGGTGTTGTTTCACCTTGGGATCTGCTTCGATATCCTGGATGAGCAGGAAGCAGAAGTCGGTGGCTTTGAGCACCGCCGAAGCAGGATATATTGTTGTTAGCATGACCTCGTGTGAGGCAGTCTGGTTGCGAAAGCTCTTCAGTGAGCTGTTTGGATTTACATTGGATACCACTGTGATTCTCTATAACAACCAGAGGTGGGATTTGATTATTGAGGAATCCCGTATTCGTCGATTGCTCCAGCAGATAGACATCATCTAGGATATGGTAAGTTGATGAGCAAGGAGGCTACATCACATTAAAATGATGTACAGGTTGATACACCTTGTCAAAGCCCCGAGGAAAGATCTAATCTGTGATTTTCCCAAACGACTTGGAGTCAGTAAGAAACTCTTGTACAAGGGTCCTACATGTTCCATACATTGAGCTCTGAGAGCTCTGAAGGCTTGCGGTTATTACTGGAGCAACATATGACCACAGGGTGACTCACCCTCCCCTCGTGGTGCACACTGGAACAAGATGATTCGCTCTCTTGTGGGACAAGATGATTCGCTCTCTTGTGGAACAGGATGATTCGCTCTCCTGTGTAGCAGGATGATTAGTTCTCCTGTGAGGCCTGGATTGATGTGTTCTCCATGGCAACCTGGATTGATGTGTTCTCCACGGCGATTGTAGCAGGATTTATGTGTTCTCCTTGTTGTCGCACAGATTGTCACGACAACACTCAGATCGGGGGCTGTCACTCTGATCCCCGATCTCTCTGTTTAAGCCTGTCTCCCGCAGCTAAGGGGGGTAGACCCTATGGGAAAATGAATGACCAACTATGAAATAGTTGGGTTGGGAGACACGAGGAAACAAGCACTAAATTGATTTTGTTAAGTTAATGGACCAGTGCCTTAAGGAGCTAATGGTTAAATGATTATTTATTGAATATTGCAGAAATATAAACCATGTAGAACAATCATTTATCATTAAATAACCCAAGCGATGTAAGATTTTCAACAAATGCACAACGCTTTTAAATGATCCAACAATTAAACTTCAAGAAAAATTAAATGCTTTAAATTTCCATAAAATTTAAATGCTGACTAACTACCACTTTCATATAGCCAACTTGTAAATAAACATTTTAAGTGCGTTTAGCTATAGAAAAATGGACCACAAAAAATGAAGTTTCAAAAAAAAATTTTATTAAGCTTTTTCAAAATATTTTTTAATTTTTTAAATACTTTTATTTTTATTTTTATTTTTTTTGCAGGTGCTGGAGCAGCGTGGAAGGAATCCGCAGGAAGTAATGCTGAAGAGAAATGCAGAAATGGAGCTGTGAGGAGATAGGGATTTGATTTGCAGCAGAGTGAGAGGAGCTTTAAATATTTTCTAGAAATCTTGACAAAAAATTTTAACTCGCTCTCCTTCAGATTTCTTGAAACCCTCATAAAAAAAATTTAGATCTGAAAATGAATGATTTTAAAACCCTTGGAATGCAAGATTGTTGGTTGATAGTTTTGGAAAGCAATTTTAAATGAAACCCCAGCAAACAGATAGCATAAAAAAAAATTTGAAACCTTTTGTCAAAATGAAATCCCAGGAAGCAAACAGATAACCTGGAAAAACCGTCGAATTTCTTCAAAGAAAACCTGCAAATTCTTCGGTAAATTTTAAATTGCTCTGCATTCAGATTTTATTTTTTTTAGATCCTGTTGCTGCAGATTTGTCTGCTGAAAACCCCACAAAAATTTTCCAGACCTGTAACCTGCAATGGCAAAACAAAATACCCAGAAACAATATGTGCAAGGAAAAAATAAAACCCTTCAAACCAGCTACGAATTTACAGTATTTACAGATCTAAGGCTCTTTAGCAGCCAGATTTGTCAATAATCTACAGTTATATTTTCAGAATTTCAATTTTAATGTGAGGTGCTTCAGAAGACCCTGCATGCATTCATAAAAAATTTCAGATGATAAGCCCAGGATTGAAACTGGCTGGGCTCTTTCAGAAAACACAATCCGGGAGTTGGCTGGTTCAGCCGAGAACTTCCCCTAACGCCCGGTAAACTCAAAACTAAGATTTCCTGCACAACTTAAAATCAACCATTAACATAGAGGGAGAAAACAATAGTGAAACCCAGATCAAATGGAGATACCTGCCATTATATTTCAAAATCTAAACTATCATTCAAACCCCAAAGATCAGACAAGATACCTGTGCCTGAATCAATCTTCATCAAGCTAAAATCAATAGCTGAAAATAAAATTATGCAGAAAAATAAATCATCTTACAGCATTTTCAGAAGAGTAACACCAGCAAGATTTTTAACCCCAAAGTCTTTCTTTATTGCACAAAAAATGACTACAAGAGAGCTTTCTTTAGCACCAGACTTTCAGATCAAATCTGATCTCAAATGACCCCTAGCACCCTATTTAAAGGAAAAATCCCCAACGGCTAGTTCGAGTGATCCATGTCAAAATTATCTCGACCGTCGATGAGGATCAAGAGATCTCTTAATCTCATCCGTCGAATTTTTTCATGCATTAAAAAATTGAAATTCTGCATTTATTTACTCAAAAATATTATTATTTTATTATTTTTAAGTTTTTACTTTATTTTATTATTTTATTATTATTTTTTATTTTTTTAAAGTTTTATTATTATTATTATTATTATTTTTATTTTTTTTTAATTTAATTTTTTATTATTTTATGTATATATTCCTTTTTATTGTTTTTTATCTTTTCAATTTTTTAAATTTTTAATTTTTAATTTATTTTTAAATGGATCCTCGAACTTAGCCTTTGGAAAAATCACCTAGGACCTATGTTGCATGGGTTCCCGAACCCGGGGGTGGGGTTCTCGAACCCGTCGCGAGTTCTCGTCCCCAAGTACCGGATTCGGGTTCGAGTGCTTCTGAGAAGAACCCATAAAAACTGGGTTCTTCTATGAAGAACCGGGTTCTTCATTAAAAAAAATTGGGTTCTTTTGTCTTGATGGGTATGAAGAACCCTGATGATGGGTACTTGGAACCCCAAAATCAGGTTCTTTTGGGTTCTTTGGGGTTCATTTTAGTTTTTATATTTTATTTTTTAATTAATTTAATGGGCTTCCCCTAATATTCGAGGTAGCTAGTTCTTCATCTTGTGAGAGGAATTGGAGTACTTATGCCTTTATCCATTTAGTAAAGAGAAATATGTTGGGCTCAAAGAAGGCAAAGAACTTAGTGTACGTTCATAGCACACTTCGTCTCATACTTCAAAAAGACCCTGGATATGAGGGTCCTTTCAAGAGATGGGACCAATACACATACAATGCTATGTGTGTGGATGAGGAGATACAACCAGATCGCATTATTGAGCTACCTCCAATTGCTATGGATGAGCAAGAGCCTCAAGATGAGAGTGATCCCTACCTGGAGAGCATGCTAACTGAAGATCTGAGTGATGTTGATGACATCGCTTGAGGAAGCCATTGTTCACTAAGATGCTTTTATTTTAGTATTTTAAAATTTCCCAGTTCTTGTTTGGAGATGCCTTAAGACAAATTTTGAATGTAGTATGACGATGGACATATATCATGATTCTTATTAATATGTAAACTCCAATTTGCACTTGATATCTAACTAGAAATTTTGAAATTTCATTGTGAATGTTGAATGTTCAATGATGTGGATGTTTAAATATTTAAAGTTTAAATCATTAGTTTTCTTTTTTAAAGTTGAAAAATACACAAATTCATATATATTATAATTTATAACATATAATATTTATATTATATATATATATATAGATAAATTATAATATACCCCCGACGAACCCACGCACCCTGTTTCGAAAAATGACGTCCCCGTCCCCATCCCCGCACCCGTACCCATCCCCGAACCCACATTTCCTGGCAACATAGCTTAGGACCTAGGACTTAGGACTCATGAGGGGATTAAAACATTTTCTAACCCTCAAGACACTTTACATCATGACTTTTACAATTTTACATCTTAACGGGGAAAACCCATTTGACATAGACCCTCATAAACCACCCAGTTCTGCAACACAACTATAATCTAGCAGATTAACACACTAGGATTCCCCTAAGATTCTAATGACAAAATTCATTCCAGCTTTGGGGTTACGCTGAAGGAAAACTCTGCCGATCATGGATCGGTGAGACAAAAACCTTCCAGAACGTAGATTATCACTAGAAAATTAGGTCCACCTAGGCAATTTACATACATGACTCAACTCTGCTAAGATTATTTACAATTTACACATGCAGACTGGGTTTACAACATAAATTGATCAAGTCGACGATGACTGTCGAATGGCACGGACACGTCAATCAAGCGCTATCCCTTTTGCGAAAAAGGGGGTGTACTGCTATGGGTAGTTGACACGTAGTGGTCAACATCTGGCTCCACTTGGGGACACGTTGTTGTGTTGCAGGAATGTGAGAATCCAGAATCTGCATCCACACAATACACAATAAAACATAAGTAGCATTCATCCAAAAATCATCATATAACATTAAGCACATGAAAGATATAAGCTCTTCACTTATTAACTATCTGGAAAAGTAAATCTAATCCTAAAACAGAAACGAAATGCTGAAATGACAAGGAGTAGGGTTAGAAATACAATACAAAGGATGCCCCGTGGCATCAGATGTGTTCAATATAGCGTATACTGAGCATTTGCCTGCTTTCAGGCAAATCCGTTGGCTGCTTATCGGATGTGCCATGTCCAATTTTGCATATGGTAGGACTTTTCCCTATCCGAAAATCAAGCTGCTCGCAGCTGTCTGATGCATCAAATCTTCTTCTCATTTTCTTTCTATTGCGTTTTTTCTTTGTGGCAGGCTGTATTACTGATGTTGTGGAACTTTCTGTTTCAAAGCTCTTAGATGAAGTATGTGTGACATGTCTTTCATCATCTTGCATCTGATCTTTATCGTTTTTAATTTTATCTGGATCACCTTCAATTAACCACCTTTCAATTGAACCAATGACCTCCTCATAATAAGATGGAGCTTGTTGCAGCAAATGAGAAGGCTCCTGATCTATTGATGTTTTCTGGTTTCTTTCATCCTTAATCCGTTGTTGAAATCTATGTACCTGTATTGTAATGGCATTTATCTGGCTAGAGTGTTCAACTTTCATAGTACTGATTTCCCTGGCATGATCTTCTTCCATGGTTAATAACTTTTTCTGAAGACATATCTGATTAGCTTCCATATCTTTTATTACTTTATCATCTTTTTCCTTTATGGTCATCAAGCAATGCTGCATAGAGTTTATCTCTTCCTTATGATTTGCTTGCATGGTAGCTAACTGATTATTATGATCAAATGTCATGATAGTCATTTCTTCATCCATAGTTAATAACTTGTTTTGCATAGAATTAATTTCCCTATCATGATTAGCTTTCATGGTCGTCATATTTTCCTCTAAGCCTGATAACTTGCTTTGCATAAAACTAATTTCTGTGTCATGATTAGTTTTCATGGCCTCAATTTCCTTAGCATGTTGATTTTGCATGATCTCCATCTCCCTATTACGTTTTTCCAGGTGGGTGCATAAAGTTCTCACATCATTGGCGTAATTAGTTTGATTAATCTCCATATTTTTTACCAGCAGCATTAGTTCTTGTATAATTTGCTTTTGATCTTTCTTTTCATTGTCATTTGTCCTTGCTTTTCCATTATCATGGATTTGATCTGCAATGGTACAGGTGGATGGCACATTCTGATATGAAGCATCGTCTTGGAATCTTTCACCGACAGCCAGACCTTTTATAAGATTGCTTTCATTCTGTTGCACAATTTTAGGGGCACAAGGCGAGCTATCTGGATCACCATATCTATCTTTAAAAGCATCGACAATGTCTTGTAAAGAAGTGAAAGAATCTTCAGGACAATTATTAAACCAGTTCAAAGCATCAACCTTTAAAGAATGGATAAATAGACGCATCTTGACATCTTCATGATTATATTGAGGAAGTCTACAATATATGATCATTACACAAGTAAACCTGTTTAAATGCTGTCTAACAGCGACTGAATCACCACCTGAGAACAAAAATAATTTAGAAATGGCCTCTTTCGGAAAATCATGGAGATTATCAGTGAAATGACATGGTTTAAATGAATAATCCATGATGAATAACTAGGGACCAAATGGATGATAGAACGAAGTCTCTGCTCAAGAAAATCAATAGATGAAAGAAGTGGAGTCGCCACTTGAACAATGAATCTAATTCTAGGATCCAAAAAGCAACAAACAAGTTGATCTGAGGGAGGCTTCTTGTCTGGGAAAAATAAAAGAAATAGAGTCGCCACCCAAACAAGAAATGAACCAAAGAGAAGTTGCTAATATGTGATGAAAAGATCCAAATGATGCCAAAAAATGTTGAATCTGCCAGCTCAAATGAGAGATGAAAGAATGATGAGAAATGAGAAAATGAAAAGTCGTTGAAACACCGAGAATAAAGTATCCCCGGCAATGGCGCCAAAAAATGTTGTCGCACAGATTGTCACGACAACGCTCAGACCGGGGGCTGTCACTCTGATCCCCGATCTCTCCGTTTAAGCCTGTCTCCCGCAGCTAAGGAGGGTAGACCCTATGGGAAAATGAATGACCAACTATGAAACAGTTGGGTTGGGAGACACGAGGAAACAAGCACTAATATGATTTTGTTAAGTTAATGGACCAGTGCCTTAAGGAGCTAATGATTAAATGATTATTTATTGAATATTGCAGAAATATAAACCATGTAGAACAATCATTTATCATTAAATAACCCAAGCGATGTAAGATTTTCAACAAATGCACAACGTTTTTAAATGATCCAGCAATTAAACTTCAAGAAAAATTAAATGCTTTAAATGATCATAAAATTTAAATGCTGACCAGCTACCACTTTCATATAGCCAACTTGTAAATAAACATTTTAAGTGCGTTTAGCTATAGAAAAATGGACCACAAAAAATGAATTTTCAAATTTTTTTTTTTATTAAGCTTTTTCAAAATATTTTTTAATTTTTTAAATACTTTTATTTTTTTTATTTTTTTTTTTGTTTGCAGGTGCTAGAGCAGCGTGGAAGGAATCCGCAGGAAGTAATGCTGAAGAGAAATGAAGAAATGGAGCTGTGAGGAGATAGGGATTTGATTTGCAGCAGAGTGAGAGGAGCTTTAAATATTTTCCAGAAATCTTGACAAAAAATTTTAACTCGCTCTCCTTCAGATTTCTTGAAACCCTCATAAAAAAAATTTAGATCTGAAAATGAATGATTTTAAAACCCTTGGAATGCAAGATTGCTGGTTGATATTTTTGGAAAGCAATTTTAAATGAAACCCCAGCAAACAGATAGCATAAAAAAAAATTTGAAACCTTTTGTCAAAATGAAATCCCAGGCAGCAAACAGATAACCTGGAAAAACCCTCGAATTTCTTCAAAGAAAACCTGCAAATTCTCCAGTAAATTTTAAATTGCCCTGCATTCAGATTTTATTTTTTTTAGATCCTGTTGCTGCAGATTTGCCTGCTGAAAACCCCACAAAAATTTTCCAGACCTGTAACCTGCAATGGCAAAACAAAATACCCAGAAACAATATGTGCAAGGAAAAAATAAAACCCTTCAAACCAGCTACGAATTTACAGTATTTACAGATCTAAGGCTCTTTAGCAGCCAGATTTGTCAATAATCTACAGTTATATTTTCAGAATTTCAATTTTAATGTGAGGTGCTTCAGAAGACCCTGCATGCATTCATAAAAAATTTCAGATGATAAACCCGGGATTGAAACTGGCTGGGCTCTTTCAGAAAACACAATCCGGGAGTTGGCTGGTTTAGCCAAGAACTTCCCCTAACGCCCGGTAGACTCAAAACTAAGATTTCCTGCACAGCTTAAAATCAACCATTAACATAGAGGGAGAAAACAATAGTGAAACTCAGATCAAATGGAGATACCTGCCATTATATTTCAGAATCTAAACTATCATTCAAACCCCAAAGATCAGACAAGATACCTTTGCCTGAATCAATCTTCATCAAGCTAAAATCAATAGCTGAAAATAAAATTATGCAGAAAAATAAATCATCTTACAACATTTTCAGAAGAGTAACACCAGCAAGATTTTTAACCCCAGAGACTTTCTTTATTGCACAAAAAATGACTACAAGAGAGCTTTCTTTAACACCAGACTTTCAGATCAAATCTGATCTCAAATGACCCCTAGCACCCTATTTAAAGGAAAAATCCCTAACGGCTAATTCGAGTGATCCATGTCAAAATTATCTCGACCGTCGATGAGGATCAAGAGATCTCTTAATCTCATCCGTCGAATTTTTTCATGCATTAAAAAATTGAAATTCTGCATTTATTTACTAAAAAATATTATTATTTTATTATTTTTAAGTTTTTACTTTATTTTATTATTTTATTATTATTTTTTATTTTTTAAAGTTTTATTATTATTATTATGATTATTATTTTTTAATTTTTTAATTTAATTTTTTTAATTTTTTATTATTTTATATATATATTCCTTTTTATTGTTTTTTATCTTTTCATTTTTTTTTAATTTTTAATTTTTAATTTATTTTTAAATGGATCCTCGAACTTAGCCTTTGGAAAAATCACCTAGGACCTAGGACTTAGGACTCATGAGGGGATTAAAACATTTTCTAACCCTCAAGACACTTTACATCATGACTTTTACAATTTTACATCTTAAGGGGGAAAACCCATTTGACATAGACCCTCATAAACCACCCAGTTCTGCGACACAACTATAATCTAGCAGATTAACACACTAGGATTCCCCTAAGATTCTAATGACAAAATTCATTCCGGCTTTGGGGTTAGGCTGAAGGAAAACTCTGCCGATCATGGATCGATGAGACAAAAAACCTTCCGGAACGTAGATTATCACTAGAAAATTAGGTCCACCTAGGCAATTTACATACATGACTCAACTCTGCTAAGATTATTTACAATTTACACATGCAGACTGGGTTTACAACATAAAGTGATCAAGTCGACGATGACTGTCGAATGGCACAGACACGTCAATCAAGCGTTATCCCTTTTGCGAAAAAGGGGGTGTACTGCTATGGGTAGTTGACACGTAGTGGTCAACACTCCTGTGAAGACAGGATTGATTAGTTCTCCTGTCGAGGCATCCTACCCATGCAGTCTGGGACTCATGGGAAGTACCTCTCATCTGATCAATGCGCAGGGAAATGAATTTAGGGACCATAGTAGTACCGATGGACGCATTGTTGTATCTACCGTACTCCCTACGCTAGGATGACCTCCATTGGTTTGGGATCAATGATACTGGTCTGGGACCAGTTGTAGGAGTTGTACCATACTATGACGCTGACTTCGGGGCGGTTGAGACTAGTCTAAGACCAGTGGTACATACTCCGAGACTGACTTCGTGTCAGTGCAGTACTGGTCTGGGACCAGTGAGAGTGGTACATACTATGACACTGACTTCGGGTTGGTTGAGACTGGTCTGGGACCAGTGGTACATACTCCGAGATTGACTTCGTGTCAGTGCAGTACTGGTCTTGGACCAGTGAGAGTGGTACATACTATGACGCTGACTTCGGATCGGTTGAGACTGGTCTAGGACCAGTGGTACACTCTCTGAGACTGCGATACTGGTCTGGGACCAGTGGTACACTCTCTGAGACTGCGATACTGGTCTGGGACCAGTGGTACACTCTCTGAGATTGCGATACTGGTCTGGGACCAGTAGTAGGAGTGGTACTTACTATGAAGCTGACTTCAGGTCGGCTGAGACTGGTCTGGGACCAGTGGTACGCACTCTGAGACTGACTTTGAGTTAGTGGAGGATGATACTGGTCTAGGACCAGTGGAGTTGTACTCACTATGACGCTGACTTCGGGTTGGTTGAGACTGGTTTGGGACTAGTGGTACATACTCTGAGACTGACTTTGAGTCAGTATGATACATCCTCGATCATTTCTTCTTCTTCATAATTCGGACAAAAGCAGAGCAGAACAGAACAATGCAAGAGCAGAGCAGAACAGAGCAAAACAATACTGATCAGTACAAGGCAGAACAAGACAAAGCAGAACAGGCAGAATAGAGCAAAGCAAGGCCTAGGTCAGGATGTACAGGGCAGTGCATTTGATGGATGAATAGTAACGACCGATAGACAGATTGCAGATGAAGTTCTCCCTAGTTGAGAGGGAGTGTTAAAATTTGCAACCAGGGCAAAACTTCATGTGGGTCATCTTATTCATGGCTGATAATATTTTTATTAGATTCTTCTCGTCGAGAGGTGTAGGATTGATATAAATATCATTCGATTCCGATAAGTATTCATGAAGATATGAATTTATTTTGATTATGGAATTATTATCAAGCCGACCTACAACTCATGTAGGCTGAGAAGCCCAACAGTCGCATCTATTCACCCACCAACGTTGTGTATAAATAGAAGAGGACTTTTCCTCATTTGGACTCACTCTTCTCATCACATCTCTCTCTCTCTACTGCACAGAAATGAGCCTCTTCTCTACTGCGCTGAAATGGGTCTCTCTCTCACACATGTGAAGCCGGAAGCTGTTGAATTTGAAGCTGCAACTGCAAAAGTAAAGATTGACTTGCATGGCCTAGAAGATCACCTCTTTGGAACTGTGTTATAGGTTCATCTGAACCTCCTCTGAAAGCTGAAACTTTTGGTGGTGGAATGAAGTCAATCCGACGAACGGTTTGCAAGATATCGACTGCCCTAGTTTGAAGCCGGAAACTGATGAAACTGAAGCTGCAACTGCAGAAGTAAAGATTGACCTGCATGGCCTAGAAGATCTCCTCATCTGAACTGCGCTGTAAGTTCATCTGAACCTCCTCTGAAAGCCGAAACTTTTGGTGGTGGAATGAAGTCAATCCAACAGTCGGTTTGTGAGATATCGTCTGCCCTAGTTTGATAATGAAGCCGCTAATGCTGATGCTGCTGATCTAGGGTTTGCTACTGCTGATATGAATCAGATTCATTATACTATTTCTCTCTGTTGAATTATTGAAGATAAAAGAAGATTTGATCAAAGGGTTTCCCCACACATTGTGGGGTTTGTCCCTGGCTAGCCGCCACATCTTGTGTCTCTTGTCTTGGCTTGTTTTCTGTCGATCGTTTAATGTTCTATCTGCACTTTACTTTATGTATATGTGATTGCTAATCTGTGGAATATAATAAGAAAAAGAAGTAAACTGTTATAAGCATAGAACATACCATAAATTAACAACCTGGCTATATTTCTTGGGATTTTCCTCTTCTTGGTCCCTTTTATGGTTATTATGGTGCTGGAGAGTAGGAAACGAAGGGGCCAAAATGAAGAGGGGGATGAAGAAGCTGGAGAAAGTGGATTTGATGAAAACCCCGATGAGGAGGAGCTAGAGGAGGGTGAACATGACTCTCATAAAACTAAACAAGACCAAACCCCATTGTGGAAATATGTTAACAGGCCTGAAGCAGGGAGAGGGAGTGGAACCACTAAATTTCATTGCCCCCATTGCAACAATGATTACACAGGTTCATACACCCGTGCCAGAAAACACCTCTGCGGGAAAAGGCCATGGGATGGAAACAAACAAATAGGAATCAAAACTTGTCCAGCGGTGTCAGCAGCGGATAGAGCCAAATACATAAGGGAAGAAGAGGAAGCCCAATACAAATCAAAAAAATCAAGGGGTTTCTTTGAACCAACCTCACAATCACAAGCACAAAGAACTCCTTCAACATCCTCCCAAGGCAGTGGATATGGAGGCATAGGGTCATCAGGTTTAAGGCGTAGAACCATATCAGATTTCCTTGATGAGGGGTGTAGGAATGATGTGGATTCAAAGGTTTACAGGTTTCTCTATGCATGTGGGATACCATTCAATGTTCTTCGCTCACCTTATTGGGACGAAATGGTTTCTGCCATAAATGATGCCCCTAAAGGATACAAGAGCCCTGGGTATGACAAGGCAAGAACTGTTGGACTTGATCATGAAAAAGCAAAAATATCACATTCTTTGAATAGAATGACAAGTTCTTGGACTGACCATGGGGTGTCCATTGTATCTGATGGATGGACAAATGTAAAAGGCAAGCCATTGATAAGTGTTCTTGTTGTGTCTGTTAGTGGTGCCATCTTTCTAACTGCACATGATTACTCAGACAAGTTCAGGACCGCCATCAACATTGCAGAAGCATTGCTTGAAACAATTTACCGTATTGGGCCATACAATGTCATCCAAGTCATCACTGATAATGCTCCTAATTGTAAGGCAGCAGGAGCAATTATTGAGGATAAATACCCCAACATATTTTGGTCTGGATGTTTGGTTCACACATTGAACCTTCTTATGCATGATGTCAAAAACAAACATGCACAATACCAATGGATTAGTGATTTGTACAAGGCAAACAAATGATAAAATTTATTACAAATCATAGCAATACCCATGGCCTTTTCTATAGTCACTCGAGATTGGAGTTGTTGAAGATTGCGAAGACTAGATTTGGTAGCTATTACTTCACCTTCAGGTGCCTTTGGAAGGTAAGAGAGTCATTGGCTAGCATGGTATCAAGTCCACATTGGCAGGTATTAAAGGAAAGGGCTACAAATGCAGCTAACAGGCGAGGTTTTGAACTAGTGGAGGAGGCCGCTCTTGATGGTCAGTTTTGGACAAGTGTGAGACAAGTATTGAATTTCACCAAGCCCATTTATCACATGATTCGGTTTGCAGATACAAACAAACCAGTGATTGGCAAGGTGTATGAGCAGATGGATACCATGTTGGGGCAAATAAAAGATATTGTTCATAACAGAAATCCCGACTTGTACAAACTGATTCATGATTGTGTGTGTGAACGGTGGAATAGACTTAATCTTCCACTACATTGCTTAGCGTATATCCTTACGCCAAAATACTACTCTACATCTTGGTAGGGCCAACCTGCACCAGGGAGTGGGATTAGGACCAAACCCCATTTAGATGCAGAGGTAACTAGTGGATATTTGCAAGCATTAGAAAAGTTGATACCTGACAGGGAGGAATGTGCAGTTGTGCGCCTTGAAATAGGCAAATACTTCAGTGGCACTGGTTTGTTTGGTACCTTCCATGCAATGGAAGACAGAGACAGATTTGATGTTCTCACATGGTGGGAAACATATGGCGGCCATGGACTTTTGCCAAAATTGGCAAAAAAAGTTCTATCACAGGTTGTGAATACTTCTTCTGCAGAGAGGTGTTGGAGCACCTACAGCTTCATACACAATGTGAAAAGAAACAGACTCAATGAAAACCGAGCAGAAAGCTTGGTTTATGTGCACTACAACTTGAGGTTGTTGAGTCATTACTATGATCGGGCTTATGAGGATCCCACATATAAAATTTGGGACAATCACCTAGAGGATGACAATTTGGAGGATGGTATAGTGCATCTTGAAGAACTGGAAGAGGAACTTATAAGGGATGAAGATGAAGCAGCTGCAGCTGCAGCAGCCATGCCACCTCCACCTCCACCATCCAGTAGCAGTGCTCGAGGTCCGAGTCTTGTTCCTTCGCTGTCGCCACCTCCATCTACACCCTCACATGGAGGGCATGTGCCTTCTAGTTCTGGTCGTCGGTCTATGCGGGAGACTCCTAGAAGACCACCACGACCTGCTTATACTCCTGGAGACTCTCGTGGCAAGGGCCACATATAGATTTACAGTTTACTTGTCTTTTCTAGTTTCTATTAGTTTTCATAACTGTTGAGTCTTGAGTCCTTGACTCTTGACTCTTTCATATCATAATGATATTTTTTGTAAACAATATATGACTATGACAATGAAAATTTGAAGTTTGAAGTTGGCAATTATAACTCATTGGTAATGATTGTGAATTATGAATATGATGCTTCGTGAAAGACTAAAGTTGTTTCATTTCATTTCATTATTCATGTTTCATTTTATAACATTTCATTTCATGTTAACAGTTAGAAGTAAGTACTTAGAAATATCTAAGATTCTAAGATATTACTTCTTATAATGGTTAAACTTAGCTTACAAGTACAACTTTGGTGATCAATGATGATAAATGTTATATATTGAATTTTCAATTTTGAAAGCTTGAAGTTGAAACTTTAAGATTGAATTTGATGAATCATGATTCACGAGACTCAATATGTTGCAGTTGTAATATGTATTTTACTAACTTGTGGACATGGTTGATGAAGATTATAATTTCTAGATGATTGATGTGATATGGTTCAATGATCAGTCTATGTTTTTTTATGTTTTTTATATCTAATTCATCATTCTACATGTTTTTGTTGACATATATGTATCAAAAATTAAAAAATATAAAAAATATATATATTTTTAAAAAATCGCTCCCGGATTCGCTCCCAAACCGGGAGCTTCTGAAAATGGTCGCTCCCGCTCCCAAGTAACATTGGTTCCTACCCATTGTACTCCATCTGATTAATTTAATAAAAATGGCTCAGCATTTTGGGTGTTATTTTAGGCATAATCCGGTATTTCTGCATGTGTGTACAATTTTTATTGCATGTATATGATTTCACTACTGTTATCACTTAATATTTCCATTAGGAATATTACAGTCACCTCACCAACCCTCTTCAGACTTTAGGCCGTCTCTCCTTCATCTTAAGGGGGATTCCATGTCATCAGATTGCTAGAACTTTAGGCATGGGATTCAAAGGTGAAATGAAAAGTAAACTCCAGCAAAACAGTTTTTAACTTTTTTGTGAGTTGAGGAAATAAAGTGGATGGATGGAACAAAGACTAGTGCCTTTCCATTGGGCATATGGGGTCAAATAAAGGTCCATGAGAGGCTATCCAATTGAGGGAAGTATGGCAATTAAGGCTTAAATGTACATACTACAAACTACAAAGGCCATTTCATTGCCACAAATTGGCGGAAATGTAACTAGAAAGATCACCGTACTAGATGAGCCCCAACTTTTATGAAGATTATGATTACCCACAATGAAATGTATGTGCATTTGAACAAATATAGTGAAATATTGCATTCATAAGCAACAACCCAAGGATAACATAAAAGAAGATGGAAAGATTATATCAAATTCAGTGATTCATAAACATATATCAAGATAATTTCAGTAATAAGAGAGAACATTAAGATCTACAAGACATCCTCATCCACAAAGCATTTCATCAATCCTTCAAAAGCATCCAATAAGTTTTTGACTAAGCTACCAAAGATTTCACCCCCAAATCCCATCATGACTACAATTGAAGAGAGCAAACCCTTATATAGGTTTAAAGTTTTAAACTCTATCTCCTCAACAATAAAGGAATATATGTTTACAACTTTACATAGATCCATTAGTCCTTTAGCCGAGTGGGTTAGCTCCAATAGTTGAGTGTTGTGAATTACAAGTAAGAGGTCACAAGGTAGTTGGCTTCCATTCTGGATATTATTGGGCTTCACTCAATGTCCCTACTAGGTTAGGTTGCCAAAACGGCAGCTAACCAATTTACCCTAGGTATCATCCTCAAAATAAGGGGAACTACTCAGAGGGCTTGCCCAAGATGTGTATTGCATCGGACCAAAAAAAAAGATCCATTATTCCTCCATGGAATAACAACAAAAAAACCTTCTCAACAACTTCCTTACCAAAAGTAGCAAGAGTAGTTGAGATCCAACTTTTCTCCAAGAAGAACAATAAAATATATAAGGAAAACAAGACAATAATGCTTTCAAGTACCCCACTCCATGAGACGAGTCAACAACAGATAAATAATGGAGTGTTTAGTTATGCAACTCCTCCAAGGTAGGAAACTATGTACTCCAAGGTAGGAAACTATGTAAAAAGGCTCCAACATATCACTAGAAGCATCCATCAAGTGGTCACCCCACTAAAATCCTCATTATTTGAGTAACAACTACCACAAAAGAGCATGTGTGAGCATTCCAAGGTGGACATATCCTTAAAATAGTTAGAAGACCAAGTAGAAATTCCAACATCTCCCACACCTAGGGTATGAACACCTATAACCTCCTCCAAGTGGCACGTCATATCAAAATGTGTGCTAAACATTAGATACATGAACAAGGGAGATGCACTAGCATAGATCCATAGCCATAAGATCCATACTATGAGGGGACACCCCCATCAACAACCAAAATAACGAGCGTCCAACCTCGATGTATGTGCCATGAAGCAACAATCAATGGCGCACTCCACATATCTAGCAAGTAAAAAATCATCATCAACGAATAACCTTATGCTTATTGTAGCTAAAGGGTCCAAGGCATTCCATCCACAAGCAAACGAACTCTTGGATATATGTTTCAAAATTTATTACCAACTCTTTGTCTCAAGGAATCCTCAAACCAAGGGTTGAAATGTAGATTCAATAAAAGAGTCAACCACTCACATGCTACTATAGATCCAAGTGGATCATCCTCAAAATAAACTCCTAGATGCATGAAATAAGGGGTCAACCTCTTCCAATAAGCCATATAAATGTCACAACACCCCCTCTATATGTGCCAACTAATAGATTCATGGAGTATAAAGTCAACTCGTCAAAATGCAATCATGTATCCATGAGATAGGTCCCCCAATAAGCTCTAGATACCAAAAGTAAGAGGAAAGCCTACACAAAACCTGCAATGTGTTTTGGTTGGGCAAAGAGTGGCAACTATTGGTTGCATGAAACAAGAGATCAATGCATCATGAACTTTCATAATCCAAATGTTGAGTAATCACTAGATCCGTGAAGAAAGGAGATGACCCTGTTACCCACCAACCCTTGGGAGAAAAATTTTCTCCTCTTTAGACAGTCATTCAGCCAACAACCCTATGATGATCAGCACATAACATTATGATGGGACTCTCCACCTATTGCTCCGATCATATCTCACTCCCATCCAGCATTTCTTCTTGAAGAAAGGTAGGTCATCTACCAACAAGTACTTTAACCATTCTTGCAACCATGTGCTTTCATTTAATGCTATGGGCATGCTAATAGGGATCATGGGCAAACTGAAAGATTGACTAATATAGATTGTATTCTTGTTTCCACACTTCACCTGGGAGGTTAGTCTTTGACTCTAGTCCAATGGGACCTCCTCTAAGGCCTAAAGGTTTAGGAGGTGCACTACTGGGAAGCACTGACTGACATAGGGTTGTTTTTCCACGATGTTGTCACCCAAACTATACAAGCAATACGTGACAACACAAAAATTCAAAAACTTTCAAAAATTCATTTTTCCTCAAATGTGAGGAATTAGGAGATATGCAACCTATCATTAGAAAGGTCTCAGAATGAACTATCTGAGGGTGCAACTTTCTTTTGCATTTGAACTGAGTTTGACCACCTTTTTCATGAATTTCCTGAAGGCCTTCTTCTAGCTTTTATCTTTGATTTTGAGGGTTTAAACACTTTTGTTGGATGCTTCCTTCATCTATTGGTTTTGACATCATTCCTAAGACCTTGGTGGGGTCAAACACTTCTGCTTCCTTGGAGGGATAACTTCTGCTTAGTTTTGACATAAATGACAACTTCCTTCAACTTTTTATGACCAAACTTGTTTCTTATCAATCCATTAACAAGAAAATACACAAGGCTCCCATACCAAGGATAGTGACCCTTTACAATCCCTGTACAATGCCAAATAATAGGTCTAACCCTTTGACCAAACACCTAGGGTTGAGGCTTAGTCCTCTGGAGTCTGAGCCTTTCCTACCCAAATATCGACACTTACAACACCCTAACACAGTTGTAGCAAACTAGGGCTTTTACCAGCCCTCCTTAAATTACCCAAATAGCAATTTGCTTACTCGGCAACCCTTTTACAACCTTCATGTAGCAGACAACTCGCCTTTTCTTTCCACGACCAGCTGCTTGTCCCTTACATCCAACCTCTTCAATCTTCCTGTAGCCTCAGCCTACTCACTTAGGCCCTCATCCTCTTATTCCAACCCTCAACCAGTCCTTATCTTCTTGTTGCAACCCTTAGACCTCCTGTTCTGACTGTCGCGGGCCTCCACAATCAACCAGAAGCATGTAGCTAATTTATCTTTGTTGCAAGTAGGGAAACCAGCCCTAACACAAGTCTCAATCTGTCTTCCTTTGCTACAGGTGCCCTTAACTTTCCTGCGTTTAACCTGGGCAATTCTACACCATGTTTCTCAGGTTTGTGGCCAGCTTCCTCCTAGCTACCACCTCTTCTCCAGCCTACGGCCTCCTTTCCTTAGGCCTTCAACAGTTGTGTCCTACACGAAGACACATAACATTACCTAATCTCTCTCATGTGACTCCTTTTGCTACCTGCAACTAAGTCACTTATAGCCTCTTCCACCACTTCCACCACACAAGAAGAATTATCCTTCACCTTCTTGTATTTATACTTTTCCAAGGGGTGTGTCTTTTGGCCTTGTTGGCCAACCTGAGCCGACTTGACACCTTAAGTGGACTTATAATGAAGTTTAAAATATTTATTGTGCCTTTTAATTATTCTCACACACCCAACACAAAAGCCATGTAAGAAGTACCTCCTAATGCTACCAAATTTCAATAGAGGGAGAGTTTCTCAAACTATATATAGAAGGCTAGAGAACATCTAGCATGGATACATTCATATTTGTGGGGTCCAATGGAGAGAATGTCTTTTAGAAAGGCAAGCTATTTTCTTATTGTCATTGAATGATTATTCCAGGAATACTTGGGTGTATTTTTTGTAGGAGAAGTCTGAGGTGTTTTCTTGTTTTCCTAAATTCAAGGACATGGTTGAAAAGCAAAGTTGTTTGAAAATTCTTACCCTAAGAATAGATAATGGGGGAAATACAAATCAAACAAATTATTGAATTATTGCAAAAGAAATGGAATAAAGCAAGAATTTACCAATTCATACTCTCCCCAACAAAATTGAGTTGTTGGAAGAAAAAACAAGACCATAGTTGAAATTGTTCGAAGCATGTTAAAAACTAAGTCTCTTGGAAATGCATTTTGGGCTGAAGCAGCGCACACAATAGTTTACACTCTCAACAGATGTCATACAAGAGCAGTATTGAATTGAATTTGACTCTAGAAGAAGCTTGGCTAGGATGCAAACCAAGTGTTGCACATATAAAAGTTTTTGGTTGCACATCATATGCACATGTGCCTAAGGAAAAGAGGAGAAAATTGGATGATAAAAGTTTGAAGTGTAATTTTATTGGGTATAGTACTGAAACAAAAAGCTACAAATTTTTTATCATGAAGCAAAACAAATCATAATAAGCAGAGATGCTTTCTTTAATAAGCAAGGATTTTATCAGCCAAAATATATACAGATAGAATCAAGTGAAAAAGGAGTAGAAATTGGTAATGGATATTTTTTTAAGACAAAGGATTATAAGAAGCCAAAGCGGCTAACTAGAGGTCATTTTGAAAGAGATATGTTGTATAGAAAAATTGAAAAGAGAATTACTAGATCACAAAGTTCCATTGTGATTTTGCACTTATGGCTAAAGTAGTGAAGACGCATAACCTAGATAATTATGCAGAAGCATAAAAGAAGAAAGAATGGAATGAAGCCATGGAAGCAAAGTTAATGCTTTGGTGAAAAATGATGGGACTTGTTCAAATTACCCAAAGGAAATGATGTCATTGGTACTAAATGGGTGTTTAGCGGCTAACCAGAGGTCATTTTGAAAGAGATGTTGTATAGAAAATTTGAAAAGAGAATTACTAGATCACAGAGTTCCAAAGTGAATTTTGCACTTATGGCTAAAGTAATGAAGGCGTGTCACCTAGATAATTATGCAGAAGCATTAAAGAAGAAAGAATGGAATGACGCCATGGATGCAGAGTTTAATGCTTTGATGAAAAATGATGGGATTTGTTCAAATTACCCAAAGGAAAGGATGTCATTGGTACTAAATGGGTGCATAAAACTAAGTATAAATCAGATGGTTCAATTAATAAACATAAAGCCTGTTTGGTTGCAAAAGGTTATGCTCAAAACGAAGGAATTGATTATATAGAGACATTTGCTCTAGTAATCAAGATGGTTCTGTTGGAGAATGTAGTAAGGCAGCTATAATTCAATTCTCCTTAACCTTGATAAAAGCTTGTGAACTTATTTTATTTTCTTCTTGTTCTTAATTAGATTCTTTTCATCAAACAATTATCAAGAGCATAATCAATAGAAACAATGGACACAGATAATAAGCTCCAAGCTAGGGCAAAACCCCTCCAATGGGAAAACCCAAAAAGAATCTCTTATTTTCTTATAGAATCAGTTCAAATGAGAAATCCAAGACCCTAGAACCAAATTCAAAACCTCCTCCAAGCATCAAGTCAGCCATTCAAGAATTTCTTCCAAACAAGTGGAAGTTTGACCAAATCAACAAAGGTCAAACCTCTTCAAATCAACTCCACTTCAAAGTTTCGGCCTCATACTTCAGATTTGCAACTTCGATGCCTTGGAACAGCGTAAATCCTTATTTTTGGTAGGTGTCAACCTTTCAAGAACTCTTCCCTCAATCAAGTTAATGTCTCCAAAGTCAACGAGAGTCAAACTAGGTCAAATCAGAGTTTCCGCACTCTTGCAACTTGGATCTAAAATTATCGACCTCCTGCAACTCGAACCTACAATTCTCGGCCTGCAAAAACACTAACCTTTGCACCTGTGGATAGAAATAGATAGAGATTAGGTCTCCTTTCTTTGCTTAGTCTTCTTCCTTGTTTTCTAGCCTTCTTCGCTCTTCTTTTCTTCTTCTTCTTGCTTGATAACGAACTCTTCATGTTGCAGATCGAAATGGTGCCAAATGAGGTCGAAACTGCTTCTATATATACCCATCTGTGGGGGTCGAATAGCCTCTTCTAGGCCGACTTGTTATTGGCAGGGCCGACTTGTGCTTAGTGGCTTATTTGACTTTCTAGACTCAAAATCAATACATTTTACATGTTACAACTTACCTAATAGGGTCATCTACAAAGAACAAGGACTCTCTTGACTCAAAAAAAATATTCTTTTGACTTGAAAAACCCTAGAAGCATGAAGAACATGCTTGACCTAGATGACCAATAAAATGAAGCATGAAACCCATGCTTTAAAATAATATTTTTCTTTCCTCTTTTTCTTGTAACATAAGATATACATAATGACATGGGTATAATGTTAATTATGAAGACCGAAACTAGTTACATTTTCCAACAGGTTCTTCCATTAGTTTCACAATATAAATGGATAATTTGTTAGGCAGATGTTAAATCAGCATTCTGTTGACGTTGTTGAACTCGCCAACATTCAGGGGATCTGCCCAGTACGAAGTCCCAACTAGACCTCACACCGTTTGGAGTAGGAGTCCCAACAGTGGGTGGTAGTGTAATTCCTTGACCGCAGTAGCACGCAGAGGAAAGTATGATAACTTTGGGTGAGAGCAAGTGTGTGACCCTGCAGAGAGTCAAGTGCGATGCATGAAGGTTCTAACACACGAAGGGGAAAAGGAAGTGTGCCCCTTAGAAGCCTGTAATAGTACGTAGCTTGAAAGGAACACACGAGCGGAATGACATCACAAGCTAAAATGCAGAATAGTCCACAAATTAAAGTGATGAGTTAATCCAACAACACGCATTCAACAAGATTCATACAAATGCATACAAAGTAGTTCATACGTAAGTTAAATAACATACATTGCTAATGCAACCAGAATAGTCCAACTACAATAACAACATATGCATGAAAGCATGTTGGCTCTGATATTATTATTATAAGTGAAAGTTCCATCCATACATACACCATTGATGACCACTAGCCCCAATAGTGGAACATTACAGTCAAGAACACCTGCTCCTCCAAAGAAGTATATTCGCTCTATGCTATGGAGAAGCCAAGGCTCTTCACAATACTCCCAAGCCTTCTCTAAGCCTAAGCCTAGCCAAAAGCTTGGCTCCCAAAAGCCCGTTCTATGAGTTATGAGGTTCCCCTTTGTGACTCTTTGACTTCCCTCATGACTCTTCAACTTCTTTACAAGTAACTCATTACATAACATGAAGACTTTTCACATTCCACTAATGACACTTGGAATTTCGCTTACAACATATTTACAAATAATATTACATTTTCCACATGTGCCCATGTAAGACAAAATAGGCTAGAGACAGCTTAACAAGACACAACACTACGACTATGAAGTTGGGCAAAGTCCAGCTCAGTAACATCCACTTGGTGCTTCTTGGTCACATGTTGATGCCAAGCCTGGTACTATGTGATGGTGTCCCTAAACTGTTTGATGGTGTCTTTTTGGAAGCGGACTCTTGCCTCCATGGCATCCGGGTATATGCTCTTGGAACCTGTATCCAACTTGTTTTGAAGCATGAGCAGCATGGTGTTGACCTTGACAGGACCACCAATGTACTTCTGCATGTTGTGTGCATTCAACTCCAAGTCTTCTCTGGTGGCCTCTCGTCTTAGCTACTCCATGTACTCATCGATCTCTAACGAACTTGGTTCTTGGGTTTAGCATCAATGAGGGAACCGATTGATGGGATCCTATGCTTTCTCACCATGACATCCAAACTATTGTACAACCGCACATATGAGGTATGTATGTTGTTGATGAATGGGGCGAGCTGCTCGTAGTTCTGGATCAACATTCAGACCTTTGCTTTCTCCAGCTCTACCTATGGTTTCATCTTCTTTACTAAGTCAAGCGAGGCCCCTTTATACCGCATTGTCCACTCTTGTACATGGGCAATGGAAGCATGTATGTTCTTGATAGTTTGAACAAACTCTTTGCACACAGACAACTTCTTTATGCAGGGTGACAAATCGGTCATAGAGCTTCCGCATGGTACCCTCAAGTGTTGATACTTCAGCAAGTATCGTTGTCCTCATCTCTCCCAATGCGGAAATTTCATTCAGCTCCTCTTCTCTTTCTCTCCTCCTCAACTCTTGTTCCTCCTTCAGTTTCTTCTCTGTCTCCTACAGCTTCAGTTCTACTTCTTGCAACCTCTGTTTTCTCTCTTTCTTTACTCTTCTCTCTTCATTTGTTGCTCCCTCT
The DNA here is from genome assembly GCA_031772625.1 of Pinus tabuliformis. Lineage (NCBI taxonomy): Eukaryota > Viridiplantae > Streptophyta > Pinopsida > Pinales > Pinaceae > Pinus > Pinus tabuliformis. The sequence goes on from CM062811.1 coordinate 657,286,722, forward strand.
TTGCTTCCACCGCCAAAGCTACCTTCTCCAGGATAGCATCTGCCTTCATCTTACAGCTTTACTCTCCCTCTAGGTCCTCAGCAACCTTCCTCTTTCCCTTGTCCTTCACTAGATTGTTTCCTTTTGCTGCTGTTGTTGTTGCTTCTGGAGCTACTGCTGTCTACAGAGCAGCCTTCCAAGCTATTGCTATACTGACCCACTCACAGAGTTTGGAGGCATTGTAACAGTACCTCCAAGGGTCCCCCTCTAGCCAATGACATGCCCCGTGGATCGACGGAAAGTAAACTCTCGCACAGTGGTCTTTGCAGATACCGTGGGGATCATACGGATTAAATTCCCTAGTGTCGAACTCGAATTTGACTATCTCCTTAGCCTCGACATCTGCATTTTTCAAGCTCTTAATCGTGTATAATCCAATCCGCAAAGGAAGAGCCATCCATGGCGCTTTCTTCTTCCTATGCAGTCCTGTTGACAACCCTATGGAGAGGTGATATGAAACTTCTTGCATGATCATCTTGTCAATGGCATAACTTGGTAGAACATGCGGAGGCTTCTCTCTACCAAACACTCTGATGAAGGTGCCACCTAGTGAGGCATACCAATATGCAATGTTTACTATTGCCTCCATTGCTTCTCAAGACATGCAAGGTGGATCCTGCTCAAAGATAAGCTTGTACAACGGGATGATAAAATGGTCAATTAGCCTTGCCATCACTCCTCGATAGCTGCAGTCGGAAAGCAACTTGCAATAGATGTTGATGAAAGTCTCTTTTGGTGTCCATGTCCAACTCATGCCAAGGAACTACTACTGGGCACAGATTGCATCCAGTAAGTATGCGGACATGTAAAATCTTGCTTACTCATTCTTGGGCGGATTCCGAGCCTTAGCCACATGGGTCTTCAACTGATGAGCCAACAGATTCGACCAGTTGAATGGCCTCCCATCATTCACCAACTGGTCCAGTAAGACCACCCACCCTTCAGGAAAGGTTTATGTTTTCTCTTGACCATATATTCTGCAGGCAAAGATGATCAAGAACTGGTAAGCCTTCCTGAGGGACTTCGTCTTGTAAACATGGGTAGGTGTCTGTCTAAACTTCGACGACTCTTTCACCTAGTGCTTGACAATATCTCTCGTGTTCACATAGCTATGGGTGGCATAAAAGAGTGAGTCCATGCGCTTCACTGGCTCAGGTAAGTAATACATCTATTGAAAGTTCTCTGCCCTGAAGGTGACAAACTCTCTCCCGCCGGCATTGCTCAATGTCATAGTTTGTTCATCTATGTGTGAGACAATCCAGTTGATGATGTTCGCACATGGGAAGGCGGGGTACCTACATGCAACCTTATATAACCCTGACCGTTGGATGCTAAGATAAAATTGTCAGTCCTTTAAGTCTTCCTTGAAGTTCTCTGCAAAAGTATCTTTGATTTGCTGCCATGTCAGTGTTGTACCCTTCTCAATGAACAGCTGAGTATCTACATAAACTGAAAAATCCATTGATATCTGCTCAACTGCTTCCCTAGTACTGCTCTTGGCAGTTTCCTTTGATGCAGCTCTCTTGGATGCCATGTTAACTGTAACTACTAGAGAGATGCTCAACTGTTGTACCTATGGGACAGAGAGGACACTCATGGCAAGCAAATGTCAACTTAAAAACCAAAGCAACTTCAAGACAAGATCAAGCAGCAAGTCGGGCTCATGATGGGAAGGATTACACAATTTTGGCTGACAGAGGTCACTGGCTGACTGTGGGAACTGCGCATTATTCAGTCCCAGCAGTTAGTCGAGAAGCTCGATGACTGGAACTACGTAATGCGCAGTTCAGTCTGAGCCAAGGCCTAGAGAGATTGTGCATTGCGCAGTCTCCGTAGCCAGGCTGGGAGGCTAGCTCCTAGAACTGTGTAGTGCGTAGTTGGAGCCAACCCAAGCCAAGCTCTGCATAATTCCAGAAGCCAAGGCAGAGGCCTTGAGCTCCCAGATTGCGTAGTGCTAGCTGTGCATAGTGAGATCCGGATAAGGGGACCCAGATCTGCCCATGGGGAGTGTGAAAATCAAGCAAATCTGAAAGATGGTGTGATGTTGAGTGCAGATCTAACTAAGTGTTGATGCATGCATGTGAAACAAGTGCAAGAATCAATTAAACTGAAGGAAAACGAAGCATGTGAAGAGAGTCACCGCAATGGCGACCGTTGGTGCAAAAACAGGAAAACACATGCGACACTTGGGAAAGACAATCTAAAACTTGAAACAACACTTCTACAAGCTAAAACAAGTTAAAATGCCAGCATTCGTTCAAAGAAACAAGTGAAACAACACTCTCACAAGCTAAACAACAAAAAGCGACAAAAAAGTAGCAAAAGATGAGAAAAGCAAAACTCACCCAGAAAAGCGACGACGATTGCACCGAAGGCTCCTTGATCTCCTCAGGAATGCTAGAGCTCCAAGATCGAATGTGCAAATGAGCTCTAGCAGCGTCGATTAAATAGATTTGGTCAAGTTAGGGTTTATGACGTGCATGCCTAAAATCAAGGAAAAAGCGACACTTGGCGGCAATTTCTAAAATAACTCAAGTGCCTCCTTCAGGTTGCTAAAAATAGATCCCTATTTTTAAGGATGTTTTTTGCTTTTTCGAGAAAAATGGCCATCCATTGCCCAGAAATATTGCGCAGTTCTGGGAAGGACTGGGCAACTCTCTGGCTCATGCACTACGCAGTTTCTGAGCACAGTGAGCTCTGCACAATTTCTGGGCTCAGTGTCTCTGGGCTGCCTCTCTTGTCTGCACAATTTCCCAACTCAAGGTTGGTTGCCATTCAATACTGCGAATTTTCTGAGCTTAAGGCTTACTGGCAATCAGGACTATACAATTCCCAAGAGCAAGGCTAGTTGCCCTCAAGGATTGCACAGTTCTCTAAGGCAAGCTCGGAACTGTCAAGGGACCAAGTCAAGAGATCGGCTTGTGGGTTAGAAAATGAATTGAGTAAGGAAACACAAGCCAAGATGAAAAGAATAAGGCTCAGTGGAAGCACAAGTACCTAGATCAATGCAAGATGAGCTACTGTGGTTTAGAAGGAAGGCTCCAAAATCAAAGCATCGGCAAAATTTTGGAGGGTGGTTGTAGCCACTACAACAAATTCTTAAATGGTTATGTAGATGAAGAATCTATGTTGAGAAGCTTCAAGGTTTTGAGATTCCAAGAAAAAATAAGATTGTGTTTACAGGCTACAAAAGGCTTTGTATGGTCATAATAAAGCACCAAGGGATTGGTATTCAAGAAATTATAAGTATTTCTAGGACCATGGTTTAGTCAAGAGTTCATCTGGACCCAACCATTATATACTTCAGACAGGTCGAGACATTCTTATTGTCGCACTTTATGTTGATGATCTGATCTACACAGGTAACAATTTTGAATTGTTTCAAACGTTTGAATCACATATGATTGCAAAATTTGAAATCATAGATCATGCTAATTGCATTATTTCTTTCGTATTTAAGTATGACCGAAGGAATACGACATTTTTGTGTCACAAGCAAAATATAATTGGGATATTCTATTCTAAAGAAGTTCAACATGCTGAGTTGTTGTTGATTTGGGGTAACATCAGATGTGCTCTAGGCCTCAAATTTTGCAGAGAGGCTTGGGCACATGTATTCCAAAGAACCTAGAAAGTGTTTTGGGAAATTCCACCCATAAACAATTTTATTGCAATAATTAATATTTTTAATGGAGTTCCTAAGTCTAAACTTAGGAATATTAAAATATTAATGGGTATTAATCTAATTGTGGGTATAACTTCTAGAAGAAGACGGACATCAAGCCAAAACGATCTGAGCCTTTGATAAGGAGTTAATCTAGGTCGTTGGTTGTCCAACAGAAAGATATAAGAAGGGGCTTGAGGGTCATTTGGAAAACACACCGAGAGATCAAGAGGTCAATTTTCTGAAGTGAGAAGTTCTCAGAAGGAAATTCGATTGAGGAGATTTCTCGCAGTTGAGGGGCAAGGATAGCATCTGGAGGGAGAGAGAGATTTTCTCATCCAGAGAATCATCAGCAGAGAGAGGCAGAGAGTAATCCAGCAGTGGCAACACTTAGTCAGAGGGGCTGACGCAGAGCCATGCAGAGGCAGCGTAAAAGCCAAGAGGGAGTCTGAAATTTGCAATGGGAATTTCAGTTTCAGAAGCTGGGAGCCAGGGTGTTAGAGCGGGAGGCAGAAATCGAATCTCCTGGGCAAAAAATCGACTAGGCAAAGGATTGACGTTGTCCCTAGAGAGCTTGACGTTGGGCTGACGCAAATACTGCGCAAAGGTAGCGTGAAGACAACCAGAAAAGTTGGGGGTAATCATTCTAAGGATGGATAAGCCAGGATTTCCAGTGATAGTATGGGTAATCTCAGAATTCTTTCTACCAGTATTTCTCTCTTTGTAACTGAATAACCTAAGAGGTATTTAGAGATGTTTTCAAAATTTGCTATTGCTTAATAATAACAAACCCTCAGAACTGTTGCACCAGTTTTCCCGCATTGGTTTTTTCAAGAACATTTGTCCAAAAATAACAATGTCTATTGTGTTGTATTTTCTTTCTTGCTCAGTATCTTGTTTCCGCTTATAATTTAATTGTATTTTATTTCTTGCTCAATATCTTGTTTCCGCTTATAATTTAATTAAGTGAAGGTTGTAGTGTATGTATTACGATATTTGCCGTAGGAAACTACAAGTAATTTGTTTAAAGTAATTTAACAAATAGGAGTAATATCATCAGTTGTTGCAGTAGGGGTTCCAGTTGTGGAATTTTCACATGTTATCAGAGTTGCAGGTGAAGCAAGAAGAGCAGAGCCAGTAGATCCAATGTTGAGTTGTATAGGGAGTTCGAAAAAGCTGCAGGAGGCAGCACTTCAAAACCCCCAGAGGGTTGACGCAGTTCCAAGCCAGGAGGGCAGATTTTCAAGGCAGTTTCTCTCCGAGTGAGACGACGGAGAGAAGGACTTCCAGTTCGAATTTTTGCAGGAGCTGAGGGAGCAGCGCTGAAGCCTCAGCATGAGAGAGTTGGTGGGCTGCAGTTTTTCAACAGGCAGATTGTTGGGCTAAAAAACTTCAGAAGAAGGAAGAGAAACACCTTGAGGGAACTTTTCCTCGGTAGGCTTCCTGTCGAGAAGTCCATTTTCTCATTGGCTAAGTAGCAGGAGTGAGAAGCAGAGAGGGGATTTTCGATATTTTTGGCAAATATGGCAACCAGTGGCTTGAGGGATCAAGACAGGTTGGACGGAGCATCCAACTACGTCATCTGGAAGGCTAGAATGTCTTTCCTTCTAGATGAGCATGCCCTCAAGACGTACGTCGACAGCGTGGTGGTTGACCCTGCGGATGCAGATCCGTTGAAGAAGTACAGAGCTAAGATGGCGAAGGCCAAGAGGATGATCCTGGATGGAGTCAAGGATCACATGGTGTGTCACGTTGCTAGCAGAGGGACTACTAAGGAGATGTGGGATGCCTTGGCCACGTTATATCAGGGATCTTCAAAATAGCGGAAGATGTACTTGGAGCAGAAACTGAGATCTGCTCAGATGCAGAAAGGAAAGCGTGTGGATCCATTCCTCACAAAGCTGAAGGAAACCCGTGATGAGTTGTCTATTGCAGGGCATACACCTCAGGATTTAAATTTGGTTAGACTGGCCCTCAATTCTGTCTCAGATGAGTGGCAAGTCTTTATCAAGAGTATCTTGGGCAGAGCAGCATTGCCTAATTGGGATGAGATGTGGGCAGCTCTAAAACAAGAGGAGCTTAGGAGAGACTTAGTCAAGGTCAAACTTGATGGAAGCAGCAGCAGCAATAGTGGGTCAAAGCCCAAGGAGGAGGATAATGCAACCCTTGCATCGAAGGGACAACAGGAGCAGCGGAGACATAAGAAGGACGTCTCTAAGGTCAAGTGTTTCAGGTGTGGTGAGATGGGTCACTACGCTACTCAGTGTCCTCTCAAGAAGAATTACAAGGATGAGAAACACGATCCGAAGGTTGCGCCCGCGAAGATCGAAGAGGAGTTCACCATGATAGTCGAGATACCTCTAAGAGGGAGGTGGGTTGATTTGGAGTTGTAGTTCGAAAGAGCTACAGATAGGCAGGATCCTTGAGGTGTCCACTTCTTGGATCAATACCTTGCTACGAGAGCCCAGATCAGTAATTATCAACTTCAAACTTCAAATTTAAATTGTCATATATTGTTTACAAAAAATATCATAATAAATATGAAAGAATCAATAGTTATAAAAACTACTAGAAACTAGAAAAGACAAGTAAATCTATTATCTATTGTTAATGCTTGGGCCTCTTGCCGCCACGAGAAATGTCTAATTTTTTAGTCTTGTTGGAAAATCAAGATCTTTGTCATTAATATCACCCTCTAAGCATTAATATCCAGAGGTATCTTTGTCATTACCTCTGGATCTATATAGGGATCTTTATCATTAATATCACCCTCTAAGCATTAACGTAAGATAGAAAAAGCATAGCATGTCAAGTCAAGATTTTGTTTGAGTGATATGTACATTTTTAGGAGGGTCATGATAGAGGAGTTCGACAACCAATGTCACTAACATCAAGGATTCAAGGTACATAGAGGGATTGGTGCTCTTGATTAAATACGAGTTCCATACCCTAATACATGACAAAATCTAATGGAAACATTGCAATCCCCCCAATCCTGAAATCCTGAAAAACTGATATGTCTGTTGGAATTTGAATGAAATCTAAAATTCTACTTTCTCCATATGAAATCCAATGAGGTCGGAACCACTCTCAAACATCCTGAGTCATTTCATGGTAATGTTAAAAATTTAAGTAAAAAGATGAAAATGAAGATTAAGGAGAATGTCACTTTTACTTTAAGAATTTAACATTACCATGAATCACATATCAATACTAGGGCCATAGGCTTGATCATTAGGCTGCCCACTCAAAACTTATTTGTTTATTTGAAAAAAAATTATATTTGGATTATTACTACAAAAAAAAAATTGCAAAAAAGACTAAACGCTCCTGAAAAACAGGGAGCATTTTTTTTTTCAAGGAGCGCACTCCCGAGCCGCTCCCACTCGAGGCATGAATTGGGAGCGGGGGCGTGAAGGGGGGGCAGGCGCTGCCCTGCAACCCTGCAAAGAAAAAGACATTAATTAGTAACTTAGTTCATTTCATTACTTATTTACAAAATACAAGTATTTATAGATAATTTGAATTATATATTTGTAAACAATTTAACTTGAAAAGAAAAACAAATTGGAAATTGGAATTGCTTACCTTGTTGATCCACATCTCTTGCCATCTTTGCCAAGTTTTTTCCAAAGGTACCAGTTGCCATACTGAAAAGAGTAAGTTGTCTATATATTTCCAACTGATCTGCATGGATAGGGACCATGCGCTTGAAGCAATCAATCAATCTAGCTCTGACCTCCCCATTCTACAGATCTCCTAGCCGAGCTTTATAATGATACTTTGGGTTCAAAAAATACCCAGTTGCATGTATAGGACGATGGAGTTGATTGTTCCATCTGTTATCAATGATCTCCCATATACGGCCATATTTAGCTAACCTATCCTTGTAAGTTGCTCGTATCTTCTCCTTTGCCTAATCCATAGCCTCATAAATGTAGCCCATGGCCAATTTTTCCCCATCCACCATCCTTAGCACCTTAAGAAGGGGCTCGGTAATTTTCACAAGCTTTGCAGACCTTTTCCAAAAATAATTGTCAAACACTTTCTTTTTGGTGTCTTTGCCATCTTGTCTACGAGCCCACCGAGATTCAATCCAATCATCAAAAGAAAACAATGTCTACAGGCTTTTATGTTGAGCATTGAGACATTGCAACGTGAGGAAGTGAGTTGCAAATCTTGTAATTGTAGGCCTCACAAGCTCTTTGCCCCCAGTGTTTTTCCTCATTAAGCTCAATACCCATGAGTGGTTGTAAATGTATTTTGTAATGCACTTGGCATGCTCTAAAGTGTTTTTTACAAACTCCACTTTGCCTATGTCCTCAAGCATGAGGTCTATGCAATGTGCAGCACATGGAGTCCAAAATATGGTCCTATATTTGGACTCAGGCATCTTTCTAGCAAGAATATAGTTTGAGGCATTATCAGTGATGACCTGCACAACATTCTGCTCCCCCACTTCCTTAATAATGTCATCCAAAAGCTCAAATAGTATGGTTGCATCCTTCACCTTATCAAATGCATCAACTGATCTCAAAAACATGGTTCCCTAAAGGAAAGAAATAAGAAAATTAATGATAGTGAGGTTCTTTCCATCAGTCCATCCATTTGACATGATGGAACAACCTGTTTTGAGCCATGAATCTCTATACTCGGCCAAATACTCATCAATGGAAGAAATCTCTTTTTGCAAAAGAGCTCCCCTCAAGTCATGCATACTAGGGCCTTTGAAGCCCTTTCCTGCAGCTATACAAAGCCCCACATAGCTTGGTAATAAGGTGAGCGAGCAAGCATTAAATGGGATATTTGCATCATACCACCATCTAGCAATGTATTTATAACAAGTTTCTTTGCATTGTTTTTTCTAATGTTCATCCAAAGTGGGTTGACGACTTGGCTGGGAGGAGGTGGGATTAGAAGAGGCAATGTTGGCTAAGGATGAGAAATAACTATGGATGTTTGTTCTCTTTGTTCCTTTTGATTGTTGGCCAAAAGAAGAAGGAACATAGTGAAAAGGGTGATTGGTGGAAGGGATAGAAGAGGAGTCTTGAATCTCATAATCATCATACCCACTCTCTTTCATGGCTTCTAATAATTCCCTCTTCCTTGCAATGTCATCTTGGATGGCCTTCTCCCTAGCTTTATTCTCCTCAAACTTTTCAAACTTGGAAAGGTATTATGCCCTAATAGGACCTAACACTTCATTTGGTGCTTCACATGGCTTTACTTGGCCTCTTACCCTAGCCAAGTGTTCTCAATCTGAGAATACCCCCACCTCCAATAGTTTTATGGCAAAATTTGCATACCATTTTTCCATCAATCAAATCACAATGAACCCATATTGTCCTTGAATTTTGGAACCGTGTTGGCTTGAAATAATTAAAATTTGCAAAGAAATCTGCCATTTAAAAAATGCAGCTAAGAAACATGGAAAACCAAAGCTAAATTTAGGAAAAAAAATTCCCATGTAACCTACAAAATTTGATAGCATAGAACAGATAAAAAATTTAATACATGGACAACAATAAATGAGGAATTTTTCATGTGAAAATCCTTATCTGGAAATGCAAACTAGCTTCCTTAGCCTCCTGTTGAAGATGCCAACTCCATTGACAACTCCAAACTATCTCCAAAATAGCTCCAACTCCAACTCCAAGCCTCCAAGATGACTACTCCAGCGAAAACTCAACACTCTCCAAGCTCCCAATCAAACTCACAAAAACTCCAAATGAGATGTGTGAGACAAATGAGAGGGGAAAGCTCCTTTTAAAGGCTTGGAGAGGTTATTTTGGAGGGAAACAACCCTTATTTTCCCTCCAAAACGCCCTAGAAGTTTCCTAAATTGCGTTGTGTGGGTCCTCCGCAGCGTTGGCAGCTAACCGGCCGGTTTAGGACGGAACCGGCCGGTTTGACCATAAACCGGCTAGTTAGCACCAGTTTTTGTGGACCGGTTTCTGGTTCAAACAAGCCGGTTTTTAAAACACTAGTCGGGGGTATCCATTGGTGTACAAGGACAACTTGCGGCTTACAATGGCATGATGAAGAGTACAGCGATACTTGGTGGTATGCAGTGACACATGATGCAGCGCAACGGACTCTTAGAGCGTTGCCCCTAAGGAGACTTATGGACCGGGGCATTGTGTGTACCATTGGATGCAGCTCACCTAGGATCAATGAGGACATTGTTGAGCATCTGGGGAAACCTTGTTTAGCGGAGACAAGGCTTCGAGGGAGTTATCAACAGATAGGGTTTTCTCCTTTCTTCCTAGGTATTTTGCTCCCCCTTCTTCCTCCTGCAATTGCAAATCAAACTTACTTGGTTGGATCTCCAAATGAGGTCGAGTAGCTACTTATTTATAGTCATTCTATGAGTTTGAATTCCTTCAATGAGGCCGACTTGACTGGAGGGCAGGCCGACTTGGTGGAGGGTTATATGACTAAATTACATCAAAATAAATTTTCTTTCTTGATATACAAAGCCAAGAAGGGTCTAGATCATAATGACAAGGACTATGATTCTTGACATAAACCCTAGAAACACTCAATGGGTGCTTTGACCTAAAAATAAAATAAACAAAGCATGAAACCCATGCTCTTAAATAATTTTCTTTTATAATAACTTTTTTTTTTCTTTTGACAAATACATTACATCATGACTTAAATATGATTATGAAGACCGATACTATTTACATTTCTCAACATCAAGACCCCCAACAATGCCTCAGAAATAAAGAGTAATACTCAAAATATCAAGTGGTCCTCCTCAAATGTGTGCTCAAAGGCCCTGTTCCCGCTCAAATTGTATGTCAGAATAGTAAATACTAAAAAGCTATCTTCTGCATATTTTACAGTCTCTTATGATATGTAACAATATTTGAAGAACATCAAGCATGGCATTCATTGATCAACAAGAAAAAAGAGAGAGAGAGAGCTAATTTTGGAGAAACTAAGGCAATGCTTACAATAGCTCGCATACCACCTGCTGAAATGAATTCAGCACTTGATTGGCTTGCCTGTAAAATAGCTCCATCCAGATCCGGTGGCAAGACACTGGAAATACAGAAGTAGTCTCATTAGAGCTATCCCATTGATAATCCAACAAAACTAGATGTGCCAAAACAAAATGCTCTGGTTTATACAAGAGCTCCACAACCCAAAAACACTCGAACTAACTTAGATATTCAATTGGTCTGCTCAGGGAAAGATGTTGCACAGAGTGTGAAGGATTTTCACTTTGCAGTCCTCTAGGAAAAGATAACAAATTTGCAAACTATCAATATAACATGGCTGAAACTAATAAAAGCTGAGGGGTTTAACCACAAAGTGTAGACTCTGTCAGCTTCGTCCTCTGTTGTGTTTCTCAGAACCATCATGATAGTTACTCCACCTGAGTCTTATATTGCGTGAATGACAAGAGTCATTGCATACATAGGGGTACAAGATTAGCAAATCAAGCTTATTAAAGACCTTAACGAGCAATATTGACCATCATCTAGACTTAAAGTATCAAATTAGAGTTCTCATCCTGGGAATTGACAATTGCATCTGGTGTAGTCTTCAACTTGTCTCTTGGCTCTCTTTATTTACGCTTGTCTGGATTTTTTTCATGTTTTATTGCAATCATCTTTTTTGTACTTCTGGTTGACCAGTCTTATGGCATATTTCACATAGCAGATGAAGACTTGCCACATTCTCATTACTAAAAAATTTCTCTTGTTTAATTTTTTGGCGGTGCAAACCATGAAGAACAAGAAAGAAAAAACAGTAAATGACAAATTTTAATACCAGCCCTTTTTCAGAAGTATGACTATTCTGTTTTCTTATTTTTGTGATTAGAAGTGAACATATTTATATCCTGCACTAAAACATGAAAGTCAACATGTGCTGGTTAACATCTCACTAAAAAGAGAAAAAAAGTGCTGCAGACATTATTATCAAATTTGGAAGTTACTATGTACAGATAGAGATATGGATACAGGGATAGATACAACTAGAATTGATCCATGTTGGCCCGGGATCTATTAAGTGTCAAGAGGGATCAAAATACTATCTAAAGACATAGCTCAAGTTTTGTGATCTGTCTCAGCTCTTAATGGTGCCAAGGTAGCATGGATGTATGCCAGTTTTACAAATTATCGTTTCAATACAGTGAGAGGTAGATAAGAGGTTGGCATCTCTTTACTTGGTCCTATACATTTCAATAAAGTGAGAGGTAGATAAGAGGTTGGCATCTTTTTTACTTCATTCTATACAAGGTGACACATCACACTTATCTTGCCATCTTTTCTCCCAGAGAGACATTAGGAAATTACTAATTAGTCAGACTTGTGAGCACTAGCAGGGCAGCTGATGAGGAAGGCTTCCAAGCCAAGTTTCTCAAGTTAATCTGTTACACCACGTTGTTAATCTGTTTGACCATGTTATCTGCATTGATGGTCCCTGTAACACAATTCTGCGAACAAGTTTAACCTGTCAAAATTTTGCTGGCCACTGTCCTTAGAGAACCTGAAGAAGTAAATAAAAGTAACAAGTTAGAGAAAAATGACATTACAGGAAGTGATAGGGTTATGCTTGTCACAGAAGAGCTATCAGTGGAGTGCAATTCAAATGGCCTAGATCTACCAAGCACTAGATAAAGGTTTACAAACAATAAGGATGCTGATGTGGAAGAAATATGAGAGCTTGGTTCTGGCATGTATGGGCAGTTTATCATGGAAATGAAAGGCCATCAGAGCAATATCATTTCATAGCTGACTTCTGGAGAGAGGCTTCTATTCTGAGCCAAACGCAACATCCAAATTTTTTGTCATTATATGGTGTTATTCATGATGGACCTAATGGTACCCCAGCCACTGTGGATTGATGAAGTAAGTCATAGATTAGATGTTAATGTGAAGGTAAAAGAGGATTTGCAGATCATCAGCTTCAGAACTAGGAGAAGAAAACAAGATTATTACCCCTTGACTGTGAGTGAGAGTCTGAACTGCGAAGCATCCCAAAGATACCAGTAGCAATGTTCTGGAAGCACAAACGGAGCTGTCAAATAGTCATTTTAATGCAGATTGATGATATGTCCAGCACATGAGGTGAAATTCATGGCTGAAACATAATGCATTCTCCCATCCCAGACTGATGGAGCTCTAAAATCAGCAGTGTATATACAGGGAAGCCTTGAAACATGGCCAAGTTGACAAATGGACTGAATTCTTCCTTAATAAGGACAGCCACCACAATATTGCCACTGAACTTCTGAGTTCTATAGAACCTTTTGGCTGCATGGACAATGATACATGGTGTGTGAAAGATGGCAGGCCACTTGGCTGTATGGTGATTCTCCAACAAGTGCACCTGTTGAGAGGACATGGAGGATAGAGCAGGCCTGGCAGACGAGAGAGGTAATAGTGGCAATTATCGTCACATCATGTGCACAGACCTGCCACCTACACAGAACAGCCTAGTTTGAGGTACGATGTCACTTGAAGATACACACAGACACACACACACTTGTGCCATGTATGATAATTAGTGAGCCCACTTGGGTCATTTTCAGGGCTTAACTCCATAGGATAATTTTCATTGGTATGAGAGGAAATTTTGTGAGCCGACCTTGTATTTTGAATGACAACTAGAAATACATGAAATGTGGATTAGAGCAAACCCATATTTGATGAAGTGTAAGGGATAACTCGCAACGTTTCTGCTATAAAGGGGATTCTATTATGGATAGCTTTGGACCACAATTTGAAGAAGGCTTGTTTCAAGGGTCCATACGGCCACACTCTACAGTTGAAAGAAGTTGGGGTTGTGATGGCACGCTGAAGTGAACAAACTTCCTTCTTTAGATTAATTACTCCAGAGGACTTGGAATATAAAGATATCCATGAGGATACAAATATTATATATTAAATGTGTAAAATAGATGATGATACAATGAGAGTGAGAGGCTTGCTTATATACCAAGCAAATGCGTCTTCATGGAGAGTCATGTCTCATTTAGACATGACTCTTCAACCTAATTACTAATTAACTAATCATTCTTAATTATTATCATTTACATTATTTCCTATATATTTATTCATAACATTGCCTTCGTCCTCAAAACGTTTTGTCCTCAAAGCTTGTTGATAAAAAAGGCTTGATCTCTTTTTCGGTTTCAAATGTCTTCTCGTCTCGGAACAATCATCTTCGTCAAGACAAGTTGATATTCGCACTGAGAAGGAATCACACCATCCTCGATTAATCTTCTGTGGAATATTCTAATCACTGGAATTCTGTAACGACTTGTCATCAGAGGACTGGATTGAGGTTACATCATTATTCTCTGGAACATCAGTTTGTTGCTTTTATTATGAATGGTCCCGATACGTAGCTTGGTTGAGTTGTCTACTCTCATGATTTAGATGTCAATAGAGAATTTTTTTGGTTTGAATTTCCCTTATTAGGTGTGACGAAATTTTTTGATTTTCTTCTTGTGAGGATGTTGTTGAGTTCGTTACCAAACCTTCACTTGGGATGTTCATCGTCTGAACTACAATATCTGAGTGTGTATTTTCTTCAAGTTTCTTGTCTTCTTCTTGAGTTGTGACATTCACTAGATTGGTATCTACTCCCTTATCTTCAACCTGGATTGCTACGAATGGAGACTTTGATACTTCTTGAACAACTTGTTCTAACTTCTCTGTTAATGACTTTTTTTCCTTTTTAAGCTTCTTGATTTGTGTTAATAATTTTTCACTACGGTTTTTCAGTCGAGAGACTTCTTCACTTTTGTCAGCGGTGATTTTGTCAACTTCCTTTTGCATATTTTGTATTGTTTTTTTACTTTCTTGAAGAATTACTTTTGAGATTTCTTGTGTGTCTTCTGGCGTCACTGAATCTGGCTTCAAAGTAACATCTTGTAGCGTTATTTTTTTCTTTTTGTGGGAAAAGGTCAAAAACTTCTTTTTCGTATTTAGAATAAAGGACCCTAGAGTTTCCATCCAGGGTGAGCCCAAAACAATGTCACTATCGTCAAAAAATAAGGTTTTCACGGTGAATTGCGAGGTAAAAGTATAATCACCAATACTTAGTTGTAGATTGTTTATGTCGTATTGTTTGTTACTTGTGTCAGCAATTTTTTTTTCGATTATAGTTGATTCAAGAATTACTAGTTGGTTAGCACATTTAGTACTAACATAATTACTATCTTCAATAGGACTGATAGAGATTATAATATCTCTTCCTGCCAATGATCCTTTGATTTTAAATAGTGTACTAACAAAATTAATAAAAAAAATTGGAAATCTTCCATTACGGTCGGTTCCCATTTATATATTTATTTTCTTTTTCTTTTTCTTTTTGCTTTTAAATAAATTAAATAGTAATGATAATATTTTTTTTAATACTTAAATTAATTCTATTTCTTTATATATATATATAATTTCCCTCTTCTTTTTTTTAATATCCTTTCTCAAATTCAAAACTTCAACCTTTATAACTCCACTAATTTAATTCAAAACTCTTAGTCCAAATTAAGCTTCAAATATATATTTGTTCGAAGGAAGGTTGAATTGGAAAACAATCACATCATTTGACTGCCAAACGTGACTTGTTGACCCGCTATCACCAAAACGGCGGGCGGAAAGGTCTCTAACTACAAGCGTTCGGACAACGATGACAAAGAGTTTAGGTGATGGTGACAGACTGTACGGACAGAACTGTGGATATATCACAGTGTTGAGGCAACTGAAAGCGCATGAAGCGAACAACAAGAGGGGCAGTCGACTCGGTGGCATTGTGAAATTTGAACAGAGTGGTGATAAATTGTGCAATGTATTTGTGCCAGTGGAAGGGTCTGCATAAATTTTTTGCAGCAGAGACAACTTCTAAAATGAGAATGGCAGCGATGGGATGACGCAGTCGCAATGACAGCTGCTACAAGTCTGTTGGTTGACCAAATTTGTGGATGCAGCGGCCAGCGGAATGGACGTTGTTGTTGGCTCAATCAACGATTGACGACTTAGGTGGAAGCGGTGGGCCAGACGCGAGCCACGTAAATTGATATTTTTTATTATTATTATTATTATTTTCTATCCTTTTTTTGTTTTTTTTAATTAATTAATTCCTCTTCTCTTTTCTTTTTTTAATATGATTTTTTTATTTTTTTTTACAATTCTTTTCTCTTTTTTTTATTGTTTTGGTTATATAATTTTTTTATTCTTCTTTTAATTTTAATGGCCAAGGGCCTAGCAAAACAGAGGAGGAGAAACTCCCAAATTCTGAGCAAAACGCTGCAGTTATACGGCAACAAGGTTGACGGAATGTTGATGGCCAAAGGCCTGGATTGGAGAACACGGTTGTGTGCAACGGTTGGGCAGCCAAAGGATAGAACTGCTCTAATACCAAATGAAGCGAACAAAGTTCCTTCTTTAGATTAATCACTCCAGAAAGCTTGGAATATAAAGATATCCATGAGGATACAAATATTATATATTAAATGTGTGAATAAGATGATGATACAATGAGAGTGAGAGGCTTGCTTATATACCAAGCAGGTGCCTCTTCATGGAGAGTCATGTCTCATTTAGACATGACTCTTCAACCTAATTACAATTAACAAACATTATTAATTATTATCATTTACATTATTTCCTATATATTTATTCATAACACGTGCTTTGTGGAGGACTTTAGTGTTTCCATGCACACTTCGAGCCCCTACATAACCATTGAAGGAAAAAGTTAAATTCTTTTGGCAATATTGAACGTGGAGACTTCATATCATTGAAGCCCCTTGTGTCCACAATTTGGCAGCCCACACATGGAGGAAGCTGGAAGTTACATGGCAGTTTTGAAGGATTCTTGTGCATTGAAGGGCCTTTAAAGGTTGTATGTTGCACCAACAACCCCTCATTCCCCTCATTTTGTGGGAGATGGGTTACTTTTTGTGGGATTTTTGCTCTTAGAATTTGTACATGTAGCATGAATGCCCCTACATTTATGCAATATAGCTTAATTAATTGAAGAAGAGGACCTTTTGCCCCTCCATAGGTTAATTTAGGGGATTATAGTATAGAAAATTAATATTTTATTGTGTGAGAAGTTGAGCACCTCTATAAATAGAGGTTCACTTTCTCTCATTTTGGCATGGAGTTTTGACAGAGAAATCAACTAGCTAACCTGAATTTTTTTGTGATTTTTCTCTTGTAAATTGGCAATGGATATTTCAAGTTGAGCGAAATTTCTTGGGTGTGAAAATTTGGTGACCCAAATCCCTACTGCAGCAATCTGATGTTATTTCTCCTACTTGCTAATTTTCTTACAAGTTATTTACAGTATTACACTGTAAACATCGAAATAAATACAACTGCAGCCTTCACAACATAAATAATATGCAGAAACAAGAACTGAGCAAGAAGAAATAACACACACACAAGTGACACCATTGTTTTTGGACAAATGTTCCTGGAAAAACCCAATGAGGGAAAACCGGGTGCAGCAGTTGAGGGTTTGTATTATTATGCAGTAGTTTCTGAATACAATCTTTGGATGCCTTACTGCCTATCTGATACAGAGAATCTGACTGGCAGAGAAATTAGTGAGAAGTACCTCACACTATCATTAGATATTCGACCCTGATCCAACCACTGAATGGATAGCCCCAAGCTGCCGCTACCCAATCACTGCGCTGCTCTGCGTCACATCTTCTGGGGCCAGGATCACTCCTTCTGGCTGATTGATCTGCTGGCTAGATGCTCTATCCTCTGGCACTCCGGTCTCACACCCTGGATCCTGACACTGGATTTGATCTGCTCCTCAGCAAATCCACGAATCTCCTCAAGGCCTTTGCGCTGCCTCAGTGTGGCTTTACGCTGCCCAGCATGGCTCTGCACTGCCTCCTCTGCAATGTATCCCTGGATCAAGAAACTCTTCAACCGAAAAACTATCTCTGCCCCTCATTGCAAGAAATCTCCTCAATGACTTCTCCGGCAACTGTTGCGCTGCTCTCTTGAGAAAATCGATCTTTGATCTCTCACTCGATGTGTTTTCCAAATGCCCATCAAGCCTCTTCTTATAATCTTCTCGTTGATCAATCAACGGCCCAAATTAGATTCTAATCAATGGCTCAAATCATTTTGACTTGATCCTCGTCTTCTTCTAGAAGTTTCATCCCCAGTTTAATTAATACCCTTTAATTATTTTAATTTCCTAAGTTTAGACTTAGGCATCCATTAAAAATAATAAATTATTTTAATAAAATTGTCTCCGAGTGGAATTTCCCAAAACAATATATGGGTATTATGGAATACATGTGTCCTAACCTCCCTGTGAATTTTGAGGCTTAGAGCACATATGATGCTACCAGAAATCAACACTCCTTCTTAGCAAGGAATGTGCTCTAATAATGCAACCTGCTGAAGCATCACCCTGACTCTGTAACATCTCCCTCTGCGTTGCTGATGTCTAACATCACTACCCACCAACTATTGCGCAAATGTTGAATCTATGTTGTTGTTGACTCTGCATGTTGCTGCCAACTACATCTGCACTGCAACTCTGTTCCAACTGTTGTTGCTTCCTGCTGCAACAACTTCAACGGAAAAACATCCAAAATACTAAACCAACTATGTTCAATATGATGCATCCGTCGTCCAATTTCTGACTGCTTCTAGCATCTGCGTCATCACTGAAGTCTCTCCGTTGCTGCTGACTCTGCTCTATGCCAACTACACTGCTGCCAACACTAGCTTTGCGCTACTCAGTATCTAACTGCTACTAGCCACTGCATCTGTCACTCTAGCACCTGACTGCACCACCTGACACTGGTCCATCCTGCTACTGCTGACTATGGGCTCCTGTAGCAAGGTCTTGATCCAAGAGGTGGACTCCTCAAGGATCCTGCCCATCTGTAGTTCTTTCGAACTATAGTACTAGATCACCCCACCTCTCCCTTGGAGGTATCTGGGCAATCATGGCAAACTCCTCCTCAATCTTTGCAGTTGCAGCCTGTAGATCATGTTTCTCGTCCTTGTCCTTCTTCTTGAGAGGACACTGCGTATTGTAGTGACCAAATTCACCGCACTAGAAACATTTGATCTTCAAGACGTCCTCCTTCTGCCTCCGCTGCTCCTGCTGCCCCTTTGATGCAACGGCTGCATTCTCCTCCTCTTCCTTGGGCTTCGTCCCACTGCTGCTACTACCATCAAGTTTGCACTTAACTAAGTCTCGCCTCATCTCTTCCTGTTGAAGAGCGGCCCACATCCCTTCCCAATCCGACAATTTCTCTCTGCCTAGGATACTCTAAACAAATACTTGCCATTCTTCTAAGATTGAATTCAAGGCCAACCTCACCATCTCTGTAGGCTGAGGTGATGATCCTACAACTGCCAACTGATCTCGAACTTCCTGAAGCTTCAATAGGAACGGATCAATGCGTTCCCCCTTCTGCATCCTCGCAGATCTCATTTTCTCCTCCAAGTACATCTTCTGCTACTCGGAAGATCCTTGATACAACGTAGCCAAGGCATCCCACATCTCTTTGGTTGTCCCTTTGCCAACAATGTGACATACAACGTGATCCCTCACTCTGTCGAGGATCAACCGCTCGGCCTTCACCATCTCAAGTGATGTTCTGTTGGTCCCCTTCACCATGAGAGAAGGGGACCAGCAGAACATCACCTGAGATGGTGAAGGCCGAGGTAAGGAGCAGAGAAAGGGAGTTAGAAATTACGCCAAATATGAAGGAAAGAGGGAAAGCAGTGGTCGGAGAGGAGAAAATAACAAAGCCCAAGAGCAGGGAGGAGATGGCTTTCGACAGCCTCCTGAGGGCCTTCAGTGACTTGGCCAAGGGGCAAAAAGACATGCTGGAGGAGATCAAGTCACAAAACAGAGACAAGGCCACGCCTAGAGGGTTTCTATGTGGAGAAACTTCCGGGGCCTCTCAACCTTTCGATCACCCCTCACCAGTAGCGCAGCGCCCTTCAGTTAGTGTGCCGACTCGAGCTACACTACCTTCTTTCGTGCCAGTGGCACAAATCGAGCTAGCAAGGGAGGAAGACACTCCTCAAATGGGGGATTACTTCAGAGAGTGGCAGACTATGGATGAAGACTTCAAAGAAGCCCTCTCCTTCAGAGATTACTGCAAGCTCAAGCAGAGTGAGAAGAAAAAGGGGTACGAGGACAAGGGACCCAAAACTATGAGTTGCAGAGAACTATAGGGAGGATGTATTTCCCTACCTTTGATGGCACTGCCAAGTGCACAGCCAGGGCTTGGGTTGAAAAGATGGACACATACTTTCAACTCAACCGGATGACGGACCAGGAAGCTAGTAAGATGGCAATGCTGCACTTAGAGGGGGAAGCCCATGATTGGTGGTTTCACTGTCTGACCACTTTGGGGCATGCCCAAATAGTTTCCTATGAGGAATTCACCCGGACGGTGGTGGAGCGATTTGATCAAAGGGATCCAGAGGCTTCTTTCAGAGAGCTGACACAACTGCGCCAAATAGGCAACCCAGAGAAGTATTTCTCAGATTTTCTACATGTGTCAGTGATGGTCCAGATCTATCCAAAGCAAGGAGGGTGTACACCTTCATTGAGCGCTTGCTTGAGCCCCTGCGTGGATTGGTGAAGTCACGCAGACCCTCCAGACTGCAGGAAGCGGTTTTGTGTGCCAGAGATCTATAGGGGGCGTCCCCAATACTAGAGCACCATTTCTTGCACGGATCCCTTTCCCACTAAAGGGGCATGAGACTAGACCCCCACGACCGAGGACCACACAGGGGGGGGGCAGTTAGATGAGGAGACACGAAAGGACCTCCAGAGGAGGAAGTTGTGCTTCACATGTAGAGAGCCCTAGGCACCTAGCCATAGGTGCACTGCAGGTAGAGCACATTACATTGAGGTCTTTTCTGACAGTGACCAGGAGGATGAGGTGGAGCAGGATTGTGGTGGGACAGATGGAGAGAGTCTGGCAGACAGAGGGCCACCACCACCACCTCCATAGGGAGGGGCATCTCTTGCCCCAGTAGGAGGAGTCCTTGCTTCTTTATGCGGGATTCCTAAGTTTTTGACACTCAGGATCAGAGGCACTGTACAGGGACAAAGGGTGTCAGTGCTGGTGGATAGTGGGGCTACCCACAATTTCATAGATGCACAGCTGGTCTAGAGGAGGGGCCTCACCACAACAAAGTTTGAGGGTTTCTCAGTCCTAGTGCCAGGTGACTGTACTATCCAGTGCACCAGATATGTGCCCTCCTTGACAGTAGTTATGGGGAACTACTCGATGACGGACCACTTCTTTGTGGTCGATGTGCCAGATACCAACGTGGTGATGAGTATCCAGTGGTTGTATTCCCTTGTGCGAGTCACGACGCATTGGAGGAAACCAGAGATGGAGTTCATTGGGCCAGATGGCAAACTAGCGGTCTTGAGAGGCATGCAATCTTATCCGCCTCAGACAGTTTCGGCCCACAGGAAGAAGGCAGATCTCCGGCATGGGGACATTGCATGGGCAGTCGAGTTGAGGATCGCAGAGGCTCGATGGCAAGCGCAGCCACCACCAGCAAACATACAGGCTTTACTGGACAGGTATGCGGTAATGCTCGGGGACATTCCACTAAGGCAGCCACCAGATAGAGGATTTGAGCACACCATTGAGCTGGAGCCAGGTATACAGGCAGTTATCGCTACTCCTTACAAGCACCCCAAAGCCTATAAGGACGAGATAGAGAAGGCCATCCAGGAGTTGTTTGCATTGGGCCATATCAGGCCAAGTTCCAATCCTTTCGCTTCTTCAGTAGTGCTAGTGAAGGAGGATGGAACCCTCCAAATGTGTATCAACTATCGGGCCCTCAACCGAAAGACTCTTAAAAACCGGTACCCCATTCCCCGCATTGACAAGCTGATGGATGAGCTTAGAGGAGCTAAGTACTTCTCTAAGATTGATCTGCGTTCAGGGTACCACCAGATCAGAGTGAGGGATCAAGACATCCCAAAGACAGCTTTTCGATGCCACTATGGGCACTTTGAGTTTCTGGTCATGCCATTTGGGCTGACCAACGCTCTAGCCACATTCCAGTCTTGCATGAACCATATCTTTCAGGGACAGCTGAGGAGGTTCGTGCTAGTGTTCTTTGATGACATCCTGATCTATAGCCGGACGTGGGAGGAGCACCTCCAACACTTGGAGGAGGTATTGCGCATTTTGGAGGAGCAGCAGTTTTATGCCAAGCTCTCCAAGTGCGAGTTTGGATTGACAGAGATGCTTTATCTCGGGCATATCATTGGAGCAGATGGGGTGAAAGTTCACGAGGAGAAGATTCGGGCCATCCGGGATTGGCCAGTACCCCGAGATGTGACTACGCTAAGAGGCTTCTTGGGTATTTGCACCTATTACAGGAAGTTTGTCAAAGGGTTCTCGCAGTTGGCAGCACCTTTGACTGACTTGACCAAGAAGGGGGCCTTCGCGTGGACTAATGGAGCATAGGCTGCCTTTGATCGCTTCAAAGAGGTGATGAGCAGTTGCCATGTTTTGGCACTCCCAGACTTTTCCCAGCCATTCACGGTGGAGTGTGTTAAAATTGGAAACTAGGGCCAAACTCCATGTGGGTCATCTTATTTCTGGCAGCTGATATTTTTCTTGGATCCCTCTCATCGAGAGGTGTAGGATTGATCTAAAGATCATCCAATTCCGATAAGTATTTATGAAGATATGAATTTATTTTGATTATGGACAAAATGTCAAGTCGGCCAGCAACTTATGTAGGCTCAAAAGCCCAACAGTCATGTCTATTCAACCTCTACATTTTAGTATAAATAAAGAGGACTTGAAGTCATTTGTCACACACACACTCACTCTTGTGATCTCACTTCATCCTGTTTTGGGTTTGATGAAGATGAGAGCTAGAAGGAGTGCCCTAGGGTATACGCTTCCCTAGATCTAAATACAGTCATGGGAGAATAAGCTCTACGTTGCTCAAAAAATCGGAAAAGCCGGAAAAGCCGGAACTGCCGGAAAAGCTAGAACTACCAAAAAAGCCGGAAAAGTTGGAAAAGCCAAAACTGTCGGAAAAGCTGGAAATGCCGAAAAAGCCAGAAATGCCAAAAAAGATGGAAATGTTGGACCGAAACTGCTGGAACTGCCGGAAAAGCTGGAAAAGCCGAAACTACCAGAAAAGTTGGAAAAGCCGGAACTACCGGAACTGCAGGAAAAGACGAAACTGCCAGAAAAACCGAACTGCCGAAAAAGTTGAAAAAGCTGGAAATACCAAAAAAGCCAGAAATGTCGGAAAAGCCAGAACTGCCAAAAAAGCCGGAAAAGCCAGAACTGCTGGAACTGTCGGGAACAGTCGGAACTGATAGAACTGCCGGGAAGAGCTAGAACTGCCAGTGTTGCCGGAACAACTGGAGCATCTGTCTCCAAAGGAGAGTAGCATGCAAGGGACAACTAACTAACATTGGGACAGTTGTATGGTACTTCGCAACAAATACACCACGCATGCAATGTTACAACTAGCATGCAACAGCAAACCTGCTAAGGACAACAAGCATGCTAGGGACAACAAGCAAGCAAAGGACAATAAGCAAGCAAGGTGCAACCAACACCTAGGTCAGGATGGAAACATGGTGCAAAATGGCACATAATGCAGTACAGCGATAGGTACAGTCATGATTAATGAAGTGTGATGAGATGCAACATAGTGATGATGGGTGCAGCATGGTGCAGCACAGTGAGGTGTAGCATGATGACGAAATGCAACGCAACGATAGGTGAAGGAGTCACCTTGGAGAATCAATTGAAGCAGCATGTCTTCAGCTGATCTCATGTATCATCTTCTTAGAGATGATCTATGCTCTTATCTAGATAAGTCAAAGTGTTGACTTTTGTTGTAAACATACTATCTCTCTCTCTCTCTCTCTGCTGAACTATTGAAGAACATATAAGAAGAATTGATCAAGGGTTTCCCCACATTGGGGTTTGTCCCTGGCTAGCGCCAAATCTTGTGTCCTCTTGTCTTGGCTTGTCTTCTGTGATTTATGTTTATGTTCTATCTACAGTTTACTTTAATGCTGATGTGATTGCTAATCTGGAAAAGATATGGAGCTAACTGTGAAAATTGAAATAAATTGCTCTAAGCATAGAACATACCTAAAATTAACATGGTATCAGAGCTGAGGTGAAGACAATGTCCAAGCAAGAGTGAAAGAGCAATCACCGAAGACAGTTGGGAAAGGACAAAAGGATTAGTGGATTCCTCATCCCTCTTCAAATTCACCAAGGGTGAAGTCGAAGCAGAGAATATTATCATAATGGCGCAACGGAATATGGCCTACCTAAAGATCACTTCATTGGAAGACCGGATCTCAGGGTGGAAGGAAAGGTAGATAACTAGTTCGGCCATTACGCGAAGGAGTGTCCAAATGGCAAGGACACATCACTTGATGATGATAACAATCATTCCAGTGACATCTTCAATGATCAAAGGAATGATAGGTAATGCAGGTCATCAAGGAAATGGCCGACTCTTCATAGAAAGCCAGGAACCCCAGGTATGAAGAATCAAATGTTGTTTCTGATAAGATAAAGAAGCGTTATCTTGTATTGGCCCTCTCCTTCAGATTCTTTGGTGTTAAGTTATGGTATGTTCTATGCTTATAACAGTTTACTTCTTTTTCTTATTATATTCCACAGATTAGCAATCACGTGTACATAAAGTAAAGTGCAGATAAAACATTAAACGATCGACAGAAAACAAGCCAAGACAACAGACACAAGATGTGGAGGCTAACCAGGGACAAACCCCACAATGTGTGCGAAAACCCTTTAATCAAATCTTCTTTTATCTTCAATAATTCAGCAGAGAGAAATAGTATAATAAATCTTATTTATATCAGCAGTAGCAAACCCTAGATCAGCAGCATCAGCATTAGTGGCTTCATCATCAAAACTAGGGCAGTCGATATCTCACAAACCATTCGTCGGATCGACTTGATTCCACCACCAAAAGTTGCAGCCTTCAGAGGAGGTTCAAATGAGGAGATCTTCTGGTTCACGCAGGTCAAACTTCACTTATGCAGTTGCAGCTTCAGTTTCAGCAGCTTCCTTCAAACTAGAACAGTCGATATCTCGCAAATCGTCCGTCAGATCGACTTGATTCCACCACCAAAAGTTGCAGCCTTCAGAGGAGGTTTAGATGAACCTATAGCGCAGTTCAGATGAGATCTTCTGGTCCACTCAGGTCAAACTTCACTTCCGCAATTGCAGCATCAGTTTCAGCAGCTTCTTTCAAACTAGGGCAGTCGATATCTCGTAAACCATTCGTCGGATCGACTTGATTCCACCACCAAAAGTTGCAACCTTTAGAGGAGGTTCAGATGAACCTACAGCGCAGATCAGAAGAGGAGGTTTGATGGTCCACGCTAGTCAAAGTTTGGATCTGCAGTTGCAGCTTCAGTTTCAGCAGCTTCCGGCTTCACATGTGTGAGAGAGAGACCATTTTCTGCGCAGTAGAGAAGAGACTCTTTTCTGCGCAGTAGAGAGAGAGAGAGATGTGATGAGATGAGTGAGTGCAAATGAGGAAAAGTCCTCCTGTATTTATACACAACTGTTGATGTTTGAATAGATGCGACTGTTGGGCTTCTGAGCCTACATGAGTTGTAGGTCGGCTTGATAATAATTCCATAATCAAAATAAATTCATATCTCCATGAATACTTATCGGAATCAGATGATCTTTAGATCAATCCTACAACTCTCGACAAGACAAATCTAATGAACATATTATCAGCCATGAATAATATGACCCATATGAAGTTTGGCCCTAGTTGCCAATTTTAACACTCCCTCTCAACTAGGGAGAACTTCATCTGCAATCTATCTGTCGGTCGCTACTATTCATCCATCAAATGCACTGCCCTGTACAGCCTAACCCTTGCCCTGCTCTGCTCTATTCTGCATGTTCTACTTTGTCTTGTTCTGCCCTGTACTGATCTGTATGGCTCTGCTCTGTTATGCTCTGCTCTACTTTGTTCTGTTTTGCTCTACTTTTGTCTGAATTATGAAGAAGAAGAAATGATCGAGGATGTATCATACTGACTCAAAGTCAGTCTCAGAGTATGTACCACTGGTCCCAGACCAGTCTCAACCAACCCGAAGTCAGCGTCATAGTGAGTACAACTCCTACCACTGGTCCCAGACCTGTCTCAACCAACCCGAAGTCAGCGTCATAGTAAGTACAACTCCTACCACTAGTCCCAAACCAGTAACAACCGACCCGAAGTCAGTGTCATAGAATGTACCACTCCTACCATTGGTCCCAGACCAGTATCATTGATCCCAGATCAATGGAAGTCATCCTAGCGTAGGGAGTACGGTAGATACAACGATGCGTCCATCGGTACTACTATGGTCCCTAACTTCATTTCCCTGCTCATTGATCAGATGAGAGGAACTTCCCATGAGTCCCAAACTGCATGGGTAGGATGCATCGATAAGAGAACTAATCACTCCTGTCCTCACAGGAGAACACATCAATCCTACTACAATCGCCATGGAGAACACATCAATCCTGCTACAACCGCCATGGAGAACACATCAATCCTGCTACAATCGCCATGGAGAACACATCATTCCAGGCCTCACAGGAGAACACATCAATCCTGCTACAATCGCCATGGAGAACACATCAATCCAGGCCTCACAAGAGAACTAATCATCCTGCTACATAGTCGCCACGGGGTGTACATGTACACCACCAGGGGATGGTGAATCACCCTGTGGTCATATGTTGCTCCAAGAAGTACCCCGCACCCCCCCAGAGCTCCCAGAGCTCAATGCATCATACAGGACCCTCATCGGAGGGTCTTTGAACAACACCAAGTTGTTCTTGGAAAGTCAGGAATTTGACTTTTCCTAGGGGCTTTGTCAGAATGTCGGCGACTTGTTCATCTGTACTGATATGTTGGAGCCTTATAGCTCCCTGCTGCACCATATCTTGAGTATAGTGATACCTGATATCGATATGCTTGGAGCGATCATGAAATACGGGATTCTCTGACAAGCGAATCCCACCCTGGTTGTCACATAGGATCACAGTGGTAACCAATGTAAATTCAAACAACTCACTGAAGAGCTTTTGCAACCAGACTGCCTCACAGGAGGCCATGCTAGCAGCAATATATTCTGCTTCGGCGGTGCTGAAAGCCACCGACTTCTGCTTCCTGCTCATATAGGATATCGAAGCAGATCCCAAGGAGGAACAACACCCGGAAGTGCTCTTACGGTCCTCCACATTGCCTGCCCAATCAGCATCAGTGTATCCAAGTAATCTCACATTTTCGGCAATGTATCTTAACCCATAAGTGATTGTGCCACGAAGACATCTCAGAAGATTCTTGGCATCAATCCAGTGAGGCTCAACCAAATATGAGCTCACAATGTTGACTGCAAAACATATGTTCAGACAGAGGTTCACCAAGAACATCAATGCGAATGAGTTTATGAAACTCAGAGGCATTTCCCAAATCTGGTCCAACATCACTACCATATAACTTCTAAAAGTTAAGATCCTTGAGGTAGTCACAGGCTTGCAGTCCATCATACCGAATCTTTCCAATATCTTTACCACATATTTTCCTTGAGATAGGAAAATTTCCCCTGGCTTCTGCCACACTTCAAGTCCTAGGAAATAGTGCATCGGTCCTAGGTCCTTCATTTCAAATTCAGAAGCCAACTCCCTCTTACATTTGTGAATGAGAGGGTCTACACCTGTTAGAAAGAGGTCGTCCACATACAGCACCAGTATGAGAGGTTTGTCATCTTCAACCTTAAAATAAAGGTTAGGATCGGCTTCACTCCTAGTGAATCTCAACTTCATCAAGTAGCTATCAATCCTCTCATACCATGCTTGAGGTGCTTGCTTCAGCCCATAGAGAGCTTTCTTCAACTTGCATACGTGAGATTTTTTATCATAAATCTCAACTCCTTCGGGTTGCTCCATGTAGACCTCTTCTTTGATCGAACCATGCAAGAACGCGGTCTTGACATCCATTTGATGTAGGTTCCATCCTTGTGAAGCCGCAAGGGCTATGATCAAGCAGATGGTCGTATATCTGGCAACAGATGCAAATATCTCATCATAGTCTATACCTTCCTTCCGGGAGAAACCACGAGCAACAAAACAAGCCTTATACTTTTCCGTACTTCCATCTGCTACATGCTTTATCTTGTAAAGCCATTTTGACGTGACAATTATCTTGTCCTGGGGTCTGGGAACTACTTCCCAAACATCATTCTTCATAATAGGCTCATATTCTTCAGTCATAGCATCCTTCCATACTTAATGCTTGACAACATGTGAGAATGATGAAGGCTCATTTTGTATAATCGTGCTCATGATGGTCAGGTATCCCTGATACCTGTTAGGTTTCTTATTTTCACGGAAGGTTCCTCGGGGTGTAGCATGTCCTTCAGCATCATCAAGTACCCCCTAAGCCATGAAGGCCTCTTCCTAGAAGAGGAAGCCTCATGGGGGTAAATAGGATCCATGGGTTCCTCCACATCAGGCATTGTTACATTATCTACCCATAGAAACTTCAGAAGTCTCTGGACAGCTTCCACAATCGTACGGTTCTTCCTTTCTGCAACACCATTCTGCTCAGGAGTATGTGGAGTAGTAGTCTCCCTCTTAATGCCAGCCTCAGGTATGCCTGAGTGAACCAACTGTAATATATCGGAGGTCTTGCTTAGGCTTGAGGGGAATGGTCCCCTTTTGAGCTTTCCTTCGGCACATCCCAAACATACACCTTCTTTTTCTACTCGAAATTCGAGCATCCCTGTTACCATATGTCTTACATCGGGTAGATCTTTGTAATGAAGGTGGGAAAACCTCCAATGCCAAAGTTCGGACTGAAGAGATGTGTCATAAGACATGACACCTACCTGACTTTCATCGACCTGATATAATGAATCAACACAAAACCCAAGAGTAAAGGCATCTTTAACATTATTTTTCGATACACGTACCTTGCCATCGCTGAAGGTTACCTTGTAGCCTTTGTCTTCCATTGCCAAGATGGACACCAAGTTCTTTTTGAGGTCAGGTGCATTTAATACATCCTGGAATTTCTAGCCTTGAATGGTTGTCCTCTTCCTTGATTTCCAGCTCTCCTCTTACCTTTCCTATTGAATTTGTCATTCATTTGATTGCCATCAGAGGGATTTTGATCATCGTCCCGATGTGAGTCCTTTCTATCAGGGCACTCCCTTGCATAGTGACCTACTTTATCGCAGATGTAACATCATCCTTTTCTTCCACCCTTAGGTCCAGCCTTTCCTTTAGGCAATAAGAGGACCTTTAGGCATGGGCATTTCTTGCTCTTCTACCCTTGTTTCTTCTTGAATGCATCTAGCCATTAGTTCCTCGAAACCAGGAATTACATTATGGTTCAGAAGAGTAGTCCTAAACACGTACCATTCGGATGGTAATCCTCCAAGAGTCGTGAGTGCCATTTCTCTGTCAGTAATAGTCTCCCCAATAGATAGGAGATCGTTCTTGATCTCAGTGATTCTTAAGAAGTATGCTTACATACTCTCATCTTTACCCTTCTTGATTTCCCTCAGCTTATTTCTAAGAAACAAAACTTGATTTGCATCATTAACTTTAAATAAACTCACCAGTGTATCGTAGATTTCCTTGGAGGTGTCCAGTTCAGAGATGTAGGCCACCAAGTGCTTGTCGATAGAGTCCCGAATGATCTTCTTTGTTTTGACTTCTCCATTTTTCCATTTGTTCCAGGCAGCAGCGGATGCATTTGATGGAAGCTCAACAATATTGCCTCTTACATGGTCCAGCACTCCTTGATCTTCTAAGGTTAGATTGATAGACATCTTCCATCCATGATAGTTAGCTTTCTCACGGAGCTTGTCTTTGGCAGGAAAGAGTGTTGAGGACCCCATAGTTCTTTTAAGATAGCCTTGCCAATATTTTCTTCGGTGATTGCTCTTGCTCTTGCTTGGGCTTTGTCTTCACCTCAACTCCGATACCATGTTAAGTTATGGTATGTTCTATGCTTATAACAGTTTACTTCTTTTTCTTATTATATTCCACAGATTAGCATCACATGTACATAAAGTAAAGTGCAGATAGAACATTAAACGATCGACAAAAAACAAGCCAAGACAAGAGACACAAGATGTGGCGGCTAGCCAGGGACAAACCCCACAATGTGTGGGGAAACCCTTTGATCAAACCTTCTTTTATCTTCAATAATTCAACAGAGAGAAATAGTACAATAAATCTGATTTATATCAGTAGTAGCAAAACCTAGATCAGCAGCATCAGCATTAGCGGCTTCATCATCAAAACTAGGGTAGTCGATATCTCACAAACCGTCTGTCGGATCGACTTGATTCCACCACCAAAAGTTGCAGCCTTCAGAGGAGGTTCAGATGAACCTATAGCGTAGTTCAGATGAGGAGATCTTCTGGTCCACGCAGGTCAAACTTCACTTCTGCAGTTGCAGCTTCAGTTTCAACAACTTCCTTCAAACTAGGGCAGTCGATATCTCGCAAACCGTCCGTCGGATCGACTTGATTCCACCACCAAAAGTTGCAGCCTTCAGAGGAGGTTCAGATGAACCTATAGCACAGCCCAAATGAGGAGATCTTCTGGTCCACTCAGGTCAAACTTCACTTCTACAGTTGCAGCTTCAGCTTTAGCAGCTTCCTTCAAACTAGGGTAGTCAATATCTCTCAAACCGTCCGTCGGATCGACTTGATTCCACCACCAAAAGTTGCAGCCTTTAGAGGAGGTTCAGATGAACCTACAGCGCAGATCAGAAGAGGAGGTTTGATGGTCCACGCTGGTCAAAGTTTGGATCTACAGTTGCAGCTTCAGTTTCAGCAGCTTCCGGCTTCACATGTGTGAGAGAGAGACCCTTTTCTACGCAGTAGAGAAGAGACTCTTTTCTGCGCAGTAGAGAGAGAGATGTGATAAGATGAGTGAGTGCAAATGAGGAAAAGTGCTCTTGTATTTATATACAACTGTTGATGTTTGAATAGATGCGATTATTGGGCTTCTGAGCCTACATGAGTTGTAGGTTGGCTTGATAATAATTCCATAATCAAAATAAATTCATATCTCCATGAATACTTATCGGAATCAGATGATCTTTAGAACAATCCTACACCTCTCGACGAGATGAATCTAATGAACATATTATCAGCCATGAATAATATGACCCATATGATGTTTGGCCCTATTTGCCAATTTTAACATTTGGGAATCTAGCTTATAGATTGTAGTGCTTCAAGGCACTTCATCAAATAGATGGGTGCACTCTCTAATTTGGTAGAGATGGAAACAATCGTGGGATTATACTTGGAGCCGATGCCACCTATCCCGGAAAGGGTGTAGGGAATGTTAACCCTCAATTGAATGAGGGTAACTCGATTCATTTACAGAATCTCTTTTATGTACCTGATCGCAAGAAGAACCTGATGTCCATTTGAGCAATGGAAGTCAAAGGTTACGAGGTGGCACTCATCAATGGAAAGGTACATGTTTGAAAATAGAATTTTCAAAGATGTTTTTTAGTTTAGGGTTGTATCAAGTTGTAGCAAGTCCACTGGGGACCATGTCCGTTGACACATAGCACCGGAGGTCTGTGAGTCAGATGGTGACAGTGATGCCTGAATTCAAAAAGAGCATGAAAGTACATGTCTGAGATGTACCGAAGGAAAATCTTACAAGGGGACCATTCCCCTCATATAGCAGGTCCACAGGTTTGGAACAACCCGAGGGTTTGAGATTGATGATTAGGAATCTCATGTATGCAGGTGGAAGAAAGCCCTCTATGGCTTGAAGCAAAACTCCCCGTGTGCAGTATGAGAGGATTGATAGCTGTCTGATGAAGTTGAGATTCGCTAGGAGTGAAACCGATCCAAACCATTACCCGAAGGTTGTGAATGATAGACCTCTCATACCAACACCTTATGAGGACGACCTATTTCTGACAGGTGCAGACCCTCTCATTTGCAGAAGTAAGAGGGAGTTGGATTCCAAATGTGGAATGATAAACTGCAAGCCTGTGACTACCTTGAGGATATTAACTTTCAGAAGTTATATGGTAGTGATGTCGGACCAGATTTGGGAAATGCCTCTGAGTTTCATAAACTCATTTGCGTTGATGTTCTTGGTGAACTTCCTTCCGGACATATGTTTTGCAGTTAGCATGGTGAGTTCATATTTGGTTGAGCCTCACTGAATTGGTGCCAAGAATCTTCTGAGATATCTTCAGGGCACAATCTCTCATGGATTGAGATACACTGTCGGAAATATGAAACAGCATGATTATTCGAATGCTGAGTGGGCAGGCAGTGTGGAGGATCACTAGAGCACTTCTCAATGCTAGTTCTCTTTGGATTCTGCTTCGATATCATGGATGAGCAGAAAGCAGAAATCGGTTGCTATAAGCACCGCTGAGACTGAATACACAGCTACAAGTATGATCTCGTGTGAAGCTGCATGGTTGCAGAAGCTCTTAAGTGAGTTGTTTGTACACATGATGAATACCACTGTGATTCTCTATGACAACCAGAGGTGGGATTCGATTATTGAGGAATCCCGTATTCGATGATTGCTCCAGCAGATAGACATCAGATACTGCCTTATCTGGGATATGGTAAGTCGATGAGCAAGGAGGCTCCATCACATTGAGACTAATGTACAGGTTGCAGACATTTTTTGTCAAAGCCCCAGGGAAAGGTCAAATCTATAACTTTCCCGAACGACTTGGAGTCGTTGAGAGACCTTCTTATAAGGGTCCCGCATGTTGCATGCATTGAGCTCTGGGGGGCTTGGGGTACTTACTAGAGCAACATACGACCACAGGGAAACTCACCCTCCCTTGGTGGTGCGCTATGGAATAGGATGATTCGTTCTCCTGTGAGCTAGGATGATTCGTTCTCCGTGGTGACTGTGGAACAGGATGATTCGTTCTCCTGTGGACCAGGATGATTCGTTCTCCGTGGCGACTGTGGAACAGGATGATTCGTTCTCCTGTGGGCCAGGATGATTCGTTCTCCGTGGCGACTGTGGAACAGGATGATTTGTTCTCCTGTGGGCCAGGATGATTCGTTCTCTGTGGCGACTGTGGAACAGGATGATTCGTTCTCCTGTGGGCCAGGATGATTCGTTCTCCGTGGCGACTGCGAGCCAGGATGATTCGTTCTCCGTGGCATCCACTAACAAGATGATTCGTTCTCCTGTCGAGGCATCCTACCCATGCAGTTTGGGACTCAATGAGCAGGGAAATGAGGATAGGGACCATAGTAGTTCTATCGATAGACGCATCGTTGTATCTACCGTACTCCCTATGCTAGGATGACCACCATTGATCTGGGATCAATGAAACTGATCTGGGATCAGTATGAGTGGTTTGAGACACTCACTTATGATATTAATCTGGGATCAATAAAACTGATCTGGGATCAATATGAGTGGTTTGAGACACTCTCTTGTGATATTGATCTAGGATCAATGAAACTGATCTGGGATCAATATGACTGGTTTGAGACACTCTCTTGTGATGTTGATCTGGGATCAATAAAGCTGACTTCGGGTCAGTAAGAGTGATGTGACACTCTCTTCAGATGAAACTAACTTCGGGTCAGTAGAGAATGGTATGAGACATTCTCGATCAATTCTTCTTCTTCATGGTTCAGCAGAGCAGAGCTCAGCAGATTAGAGCAATGCAAGGCACTGACGGCAGAGATAGTACAGTCGAACATATGGATCAACGGATGGAGTTCTCCCTAGTTGAGAGGGTGTTAAAATTGGCAACTAGGGCCAAACTCCATGTGGGTCATCTTATTTATGGTCGCTGATATTTTTCTTGGATCCCTCTCATCGAGAGGTGTAGGATTGATCTAAAGATCATCCGATTCCGATAAGTATTTATGAAGATATGAATTTATTTTGATTATGGACAAATTGTCAAGTTGGCCAGCAACTTATGTAGGCTCAGAAGCCCAACAGTCACGTCTATTCAACCTCTAAGTTTTAGTATAAATAGAAGAGGACTTGAAGTCATTTGTCACACACACACTCACTCTTGTGATCTCACTTCATCCTATTTTGGGTTTGATGAAGATGAGAGCTAGAGGGAGTGCCCTAGGGTATACGTTGCCCTAGATAACATGCCCTAGATCTAAATGCAATCATGGGAGAATAAGCTCTACGTTGCTCAAAAAACTGAAAAAGCCGGAACTACTAGAACTGCCAGAAAAGCCAAAAAGTCGGAAAAGTCAGAACTGCCAGAACTGTCGGAAAAGCTGGAAAAGTCGGAACTGCCGAAAAAGTCGAAAATGCCGGAAAAGCCGAAAATGTTGGAAATGCCGGAAAAGCAAGAAATGCCGAAAAAGTTGGAACTGCCGAAAAAGCCAGAAAAGCCAGAACTACTGGAAAAGACGAAACTGCCAGAAAAGCCAGAAACGTTGAACTGTCGAAAAAGCCAGAAAAGCTGGAAATGCCGGAAAAGCCGAAACTATCGGAACTGCCGGAAAAGCCAGAAAAGTCGAAACTACCAGAAAAGCCGGAACTGCTGGAACTGTCGGGAACAGCCGGAACTGCCGAAACAGCTGGAGCATTTGTCTCCAAAGGAGAGCAGCATGCAAGGGACAACTAACTAACATTAGGACAGTTGTATGGTACTTAGCAACAAATACACCAAACATGCAATGTTACAGCTAGCATGCAAGGGACAACTAGCATGCAATAGCAAGCATGCTAGGGACAACTAGCATGCAAGGGACAACAAGTAAGCAAGGTGCAACCAACACATAGGTCAAGATGGAAACATGGTGCAACAATGCCACATAATGCAGTACAGCGATGGGTACAGTCATGATTAATGAAGCGTGATGAGATGCAGCATAGTGATGATGGGTGCAGCATGGTGCAGCGCGGTGAGGTGTAGCATGATGACGAAATGCAGCACAATGATAGGTGAAGGAGTCACCTTGGAGAATCAGTAGAAGCAGCATGTCTTCAATTGATCTCATGTATCATCTTCTTAGAGATGATCTATGCTCTTATCTAGATAAGTCAAAGTGTTGACTTTTGTTGTAAACGTACTATCCCTCTCTCTCTCTGCTGAACTATTGAAGAACATATAAGAAGAATTGATCAAGGGTTTCCCCACATTGGGGTTTGTCCCTGGCTAGCGCCACATCTTGTGTCCTCTTGTCTTGGCTTGTCTTTTGCGATTTATGTTTATGTTCTATCTGCAGTTTACTTTAATGCTGATGTGATTGCTAATCTGGAAATGATATGGAGCTAACTGTGAAAATTGAAATAAATTGCTCTAAGCATATAACATACCTAAAATTAACAGAGTGTGATGCATCCGGGGTAGGAGTTGGAGCAGTATTGTCACAGGAGGGGCATCCCATAGCTTTCGAGAATCGAAAGCTCCTACCGCATGAGCTGTCATATTCCATATATGATAAGGAGATGCTGGCCATTATGCATGCATTGGCCAAGTTCCGCCAGTACTTGGTGGGCAACCAGTTCCGAGTGAAGACTGATCACAATAGTGTTTGACATTTCATGGGGCAGCAGAGCCTCAACGACAGGCAATAGAAATGGGTCAGCAAGGTGCAGGACTATGATTTTGACATCAAGTATGTGCGAGGGAAGCACAATGTGGTGGTTGATGGTCAATCTAGGAGACCAGCTACGTTATCCCTCATGAGCATCTGCCAAGATTGGAGGGCTCAGTTGTTGGTGGAGTACTCCAAGGACAAGAGGGCATGCGAGATATTGGAGGAGACACATGCAGATGATCGTTACCGTGTGATGGATGAGGTCATCTATTACAAGGGGCGCATTTACTTAGTGCCCAACTCGCAGTTGAGGGAGAGGATACTCCAGGCAGCTCATGATTCACCACTGTCCAGACACCAGGGGTTCCGAAAGACTTATATGGCTGTTCAGGAGAGGTTCACATGGAAGGGCCTCAAGGAGGACGTGCTACAACACGTACGGGAGTGTGAGGCCTATCAATGGAACAAAGGGGAGCTGACTCACCCGTCAGGACTGCTACAACCACTTCCCATTCCAGAGGGGAAATGGGAAAGTATTTCAATGGATTTCATCACCGAGCTCCCCACAATATAGGGGAAGGATTGCATATACGTAGTGGTCGACAAGTTGACCAAATTTGCCCACTTCTTCGCCATCCCCGCTAGGTACACGGTTGCACAGGTTGTCGAGTTGTTCTTCTGGGAGGTTTTAGGCTGCATGGGCTACCCAAGAACATAGTGAGCGACATAGACAGCAAGTTCATGGGTGGCTTTTGGCAGGAGCTCTTCAGATTGGTTAGGACAGAGCTCACTCCTAGCACTAGTTATCACTCTCAGACAGACGGCCAGATAGAGAGAGTCTACCAATGCTTGGAGGGGTACCTAAGGAACTATGTGATAGGTCAGCAGAGGATGTGGATTCAGTGGTTGCACCTCAGTGAGTACTGCTACAACTCCACGCACCACGTCTATCGGTATGCCTCATTTCCGTGACCTTTATGGATATGATGCACTGACTTTTGCTGATATTGTTTTTGGAGACAGTCGAGCCCCAAAGGCCAAAGACTGGGTCCAAGAGAGCCAAGATATCCTCAAGGCTCTCAAGGATAATTTAGTGACAACCCAAAATCAACAAAAACTTTATGTAGACCGCCACAGGACAGAGAGGCATTTTGAGGAGAGGGACTTCGTATACCTCCGGCTGCAGCCTTACGGGCAGTCTACGCTGAAACAAAAGGGGGCCAAGAAGTTACAGCCACGCTTCTATGGGCCCTACCGAGAGACTAGGCGAGTTGGGGAGGTGGCTTATGAGCTGGAGCTGCCTCTAGGCAGTAGAATCCATAACGTATTTCATGTCTCATGCCTGAAGAAGGTGTTGGGACAACAAGTGACAGCAGCAGCTGATCTACCCCTGCTGGATGATGAGGGCCACTTGGTGTTAGAACCAAAGGCCATTTTGGAGAGCAGGGAGAGGAGACTGAGGAGCAGGACCATCAGGGAGTTCTTGGTATGCTGGAAGAACTTGCCGGATGAGGATGCCACCTGGGAAGGTGAGAACACACTGGAGCACCCAGTTTTGAGGTTTCTTGAGGGCAAGCAATATTTGGGAGGGGAGGATTGTCATGTCCCTTCTCAAATACATTAGTCACAAGGTGCAACTATACATTTTTGGCACACTTGGAAGGAGGACCCCACACTTAGACTTAGGAGCTATAGGGGAAATTCGACTTTATTTTCCAACTAGTGGAATGTGGGGGCCACCCACATGAGAAATTCAAACTTGGCCATTCGATGTAATGTTCCGAATTTTTTTGAGTGCAAAATTCACTAAGGAGTTTTGCCAATTTTTGGTGATATTAAATAAAAAGGAGAAAATATGATTTTGTGGGAGAAAAGTGGAAATTATTATTTTAATGAAGGCAACAAAGTAATATTTTATTAGTGGAAGGTGGGGACTACCAAGGGAGAGGGCTAGCAATTATAAATAGAGCTTGAAGGCCTCCATTTGGCATCTTTGATCATTTGACAATTCAACATTAGTTCTCTTGAGCTGCTTAGCCAAGACAACCGTGTTGTTCAGCGCAAGGAATTTCCGAGCAGGAATTCCACCATCATTTCAGAGAACTTCGAATGTCTCCCTAGTGAGGCAATTTGGGGAGCTCAATTTAGAGTTTCCATTGGGCATATCTGCAAGTTATTTCAGCTAGGCTGAGTTGAGAGAATGCTTGGGTCCGAAATTCTACATTTCTGGAAGTGCACAAGGGTTGGAGGAATAGAGGTTGAGGAGAGTTAAAGGTCGGAGATTGGAGGTATTCCTCAAGGGAGAATTTAGCCAAAGTTGGGAGAGATTTCCAGTGGTGGATTTGGGTTTAATTCAGTGGTATTAGTTTTGTGGGGCGTTTTCTGGCCAAATTAGTCAATTTGCACTTATTGGTGGTCATCGGTAATTGGTGGATTCAGCGAAAACCCTTTCTGGGTTTTTCTGGGTTTTTGGAGAGGAGTACATCCCCAAAATTGCAAAAATTTATGGGTTGTTTTAAGGGGGTAAATCAGAGCTCCAGTGTTATAGGAGGGTCAATCCCCAAGGGGTCGAATTTGGCAGTTCAAAACCAAGGAAAACCCTTTCTGGGTTCTTGGAGAGGAATACATCCCCAAAATTGCATAAATTTCTAGGTTTTTTTTAGTGGGCAAATGAGAGCTTGAAGTCAAGCAGCAATGCAGTTTTGGAGCAGCAGCACAGTTTTCTAGAGGAGCTTGCTATTATAGTTGTTGAGCTTTCTTGTATTCATCACCTTGTGCTTGTAGCTTGCCTTGAGCAAGCCCAGGTGCATTTTCTCCAACTCATTTGTACCACAACACTATTACTAATAAAATCTTGGCCAGTTTGTGGATTTGGAGATATTTCTAGTTTTACATGTATGCATTTTTGAAAAATTTTGTGTTATTATCTTTGAATGACTTTGTTATCATTGTAAAATTTCCATTAGGAATAATACATTCGATGAGCTTGGAGGGAATCGAATGGGTGGACGGAGGGGCGCACATGAGGCTAAGGGGACCCAAGGTGATAAAAGGAGGATCAGCTCTCATTTTCGACCATCTTGAACATTTGCAAACAACCACTCTTTTGTACACTCTACTGCTTAGCGAGTCTACCAGTTGTTTAGCCATGAATCTCTCACGCGGGAGATTCAACCTCTTCTTCGGGGGACCATCCGTGCCTGCCCTAGGGAGGTCATTCCACAGGAGTTTCAGGGAGTTCAACACAATATCACACTTCAGCCAACAGCGCAAAGAGGGAATTGCGTATTTCCTGGGCAGCCAAAAACACGCAGGAGGAGTTGGAAGCCAGCAAGGAGGTTCATTGCTTGCTGGGAGTTCTAGGAGTTGAGGAGGCTGCTTGTTG
The DNA here is from genome assembly GCA_031772625.1 of Pinus tabuliformis. NCBI lineage: Eukaryota > Viridiplantae > Streptophyta > Pinopsida > Pinales > Pinaceae > Pinus > Pinus tabuliformis. The sequence continues at coordinate 657,325,394 of CM062811.1, forward strand.
AGGACATTTTCGTTGGGGTTTGCAGCCAACTAGACCAGTGCATCAGTTATACGAATTTCTGGGCAGAGGGATTGCGCAGAGGCCTGTAGCAGCAATTTCGTGGGGCTTGGGAGAGCAGTTAATCTTGGCCAAGAGCCATCCGGGGAGCAAGGAGTTGGATAGCACAAGTAAAACCAACATTTCAGAGGTATTTACAGAGGGATTTGCAGGTTGTTTCCAGCAAGTCAAATTTGGCAACAAAAGCTCGGGAGAGGCTCCAAGGAGGCCGAAAATCCAAAGTCAAAACCAGTGAAATTCCCTTCTAGATTTTTCTGGGTTTTGTCCAAGGAGTCCGGGGCTAAAAGGATATAATTTTCTGGGCAGTTTTGGGCACATTCCAACAGGTCGAAGTTCAATAGGGCAGCAGTTTACTGGGGCAGGGCAGTGCAGAGTGATGCAGCCGTTGGGCAGCCTTTAGCTCAGCAATTTTCCCACCTGGGGTTGGTCTTGCTTGTTCATTAGGACAAGCCTAGGTGCACCATTCCATTTCATATTGTATCTAGCCCTCTGATTTTTAATAATATGGCTCAGCAGTTCCTGATTGGTAGCGTTTTCATGGATGTCTAATGCGTGTTTTTATTTTTATAAGCTGTTGCACTATTTATTTGCTTAATATCACTCACAATCCTACCTAGGAACATTACACATTTGGATTCCCTTTGATGGCATCTCCCTTCACCTGGAAAATTAGAGGTTTTGCAAACCTACAAATGCCTCAAAATCAAGTCGGCTCAAGCTTGCCCCTCTTCAAGTTAACCTTGTGACGAATGGACATGACTTTTCACCTCACACCAACCACTATAAATATAAGTCAAGACCTCATTTTGGCACATTCATTCACAATACATTCTCTCTCATCTTTTGATTGGTTCATACACCTTCTGAGGCAGCTCTATCTTCCAAATGTGCGAAGGGTTCCTTGGTTGTTATGTTTTTCCTGTGTTGACTTTTCTGCAGCAGACTTTGACCAGCGTTGACCAAGGACTTTCTAAGGTGATTTGACTGTGTTTTGACTTGGAAAGGTTCTGTTTGGGCAAGCTGCATTCTTTGACACACAAACCGAGGAATTTTGGGCATGTCGACCAGCATTGACCACAGGTTGGACTGTTGACTTTGATTGCAGAACGTTGACTCAGTTTGACTGGTTTTTCTACTCTGTTTTGGGTTGACTTTGACCTATTAAAAACATTAAGTTCTTGACGAGTTTGACCAAATTGTTTGGAGGTTGTTTGACCACAGTTTGACCACTGTTGACTGGACTAGTTAGGGCAAGTTAACAACTGTTAACAGACTTCATAATTGCAGATTTTACAGAGAGAGATTTGGATCAAATTGGGCTTCTTTTTTTGGGCATTGTTTCAGGTTGGTCATCTTTCTTTGGATAGTCAAAATTTTGACTTTGACTGTCATCATTGTACAAAATTAGATTTTCTCTCTCTGTTAGACATTTTGTTGGGTCCCTATAATACTAGTGATTACCCCATTACTATTGTAGTTATACCCCTTAATTATATTGTTGTGCCCCTATTACCCCCATATTGTTATTTCTGTGCCCCATAGAATCCCTCTATTGTTATTTTTGTGGCTTTATATTATTATTGTTAGGTCGACTGGATTATATTGTGACTCCTTAGACTCCTATATATAGAAAGGAGGTTTTGTCATTTGTATCATCCAAGAATTGTTCATTTATGTAATGTAAAGGAGGTTGCCCCCTCGAAGAGGCTGAATTCTAAGGCGTTGATCTATCTTTTCTATCTTTTCTTGAGCTGGTTTCATAACATTTGGTATCAGAGCTTTGGATTCTAGGGTTTCGCTGCTCCAAACAGGTCATCGTGGCATTTTCGCTATAACTTTTTTTCTGTGACGTTTCAGAAGTCGCAAAAAAAACCCATTTGAGAAGAATTGGCGCTGAACCTTGGGTCCGAATTTCAGAGCTTTTCGCGCGATATTTTCGGAGATATGATCTGAGGAAGTTGGTCTTTTTGCAGACTCCTGAATTACATTCAAAACAGGTGACCTGGGGAAAATCGTCATAACTTTCTCTCTGAGGATCGGATTGAAATTTCGTAAAAGGTACAGAAAGAGGACGGACTGTAGTTTTTTGTGTGTGTGTTTCAGATTCAAAGGTTGAAACAGTGACTCGTGGCACGTCGTACAAGTTCGCTCTACTGAACCAGTCTAAAAGCAAGTCACTGTGGGAGATTTCACATAACTCTTCGTTGGAGAATCCAATTTGGCTCAGACTTGTGGCATTGGAAAGAGGACGCAGAAGGCTACTACAGGTAGCAATTTCAGAACTGGATGATCCGAAATTACAGAGATACATCAGATTCAATATCAGGCTTCTATAAAGTGAAAAAAGGTGTGTAGTTTTTTTTATTTTTTTGTGTAAGCTTGGTTGAAGGAATTCAAAGGGCATAGTAGAGCATTATTATCGGTAACTGATGCCCCGAGGAAAGAAAATGCAAACACCTAGTAAGGAACCTGAAAGCTCTAGCATGACTCATGAAGAAGAGGAAGAAATGCAACATGATATATCAAAATTACAAGAACAAGTGCAACAAATGTCACTTGCACAAAAAGGAACAGAATCTAAGATGGATGGTTTAAATAAGAAAGATGTAGAAGCTACGATGGATGGTTTAAAGAAAGGTGTAGAAGCTAAGATGGATGTTTAAAGAAAGGCGTAGAAGCTAAGATGGATGGCATGGAAGCTAAGGTGAATGGCATGGACGCAAAATTGATGGCATGGCTGATAAGATGGAAGAATTGAAGATAAATATGAATAAGTTGCTACAAGAAATGGTTACTAATGGTGAAAGGTAGTAAAGGAAACTCATGATGAGAACAAAAGAAATGTTAATCATGATTCCATAGACTCTAATGTTGGATCGAAGACTCACCATATTCCAAAAATCGATATGAGGAAGTTTGATGGCAAGGATCCCGCCACATGGATATTACAGATGGAGCAATTCTTCGATCTCAATAATGTGCAAAACACACAAAAGGTACGTATGGCAACTTTATATTTGGAACCAAATCAGTTTGTATGGTATCAATGGCTTTGTTCTCGTAAACAATTTATCACTTGGGCAATTTTTACGGAAGAATTGATAGCACATTATGAGGATACAAAAAGCAACACTTTTTTTAGCCAATTGATAAGTCTCAAACAAAAGGGTTCAATAATGGAGCACATTGAGGAGTTCCAAAAATTGAACATAAGGGTAAAAGATATTCCAGAGGAGCATAGGATTGATGTGTTCATAGGGTCTTTAAAGGATAATATCCAACATGATGTTCGCCTTTGGGAACCTGATTCATTAGAGAAGGCATTCAGGTTAGCAAGAAAAATGGAAAGCAAAATTATGGCAACTAGGAAGCATACCACTCACAACTATAAAGACGGAAGTGTTGTTGCCCATAGTCTTCCACAACCTACAAGGTTGACACCACAACAATTGGAAGAAAAAAGAGCAAAAGGGCTTTGTTACAATTGTGATAGCAAATACACAAAAGGTCATAAGTGTGCTGAGAAGAAATTATTCTACATAGATTGTGAAGAGGAAGAAGAAAAGGAGCAAGAAAGGTCAAAAGAAGAGGATATATTCCAGGAACAAAGCCTAGATGAAGAACAAATAAATCCGACCATATCTTGTAATGCATTGGCGGGAATTACCACTCCTCAAACCATCAAGATAGAAGGACAAATCAAGAAGAAAAAGGTAATAGTGTTGATTGATTCAGGAAGCACCCACAATTTTATTCATTGTAGGGTAGCAAAAGAATTGAATTGCTTCCTATATCCAGCACCAGAGTGTCAAGTGATGATTGCAAATGGAGGAACAATAAATTGTTCTGGAAAGTGCCATAATATCAAGCTATCCATGGGAGAATATGCTAGCCCAATGCTTTCCATTCCAATGGGAGGTGCTGATGTTGTACTAGGAGTCCAATGGCTACAATCCTTGGGTACAATAGCTTTTAATTTTCAAGAACTTTTCATCAAATTTTCTGTGGAAGGAAAGGAAGTTGAATTAAGGGGTATTGCAGGGAAACCAGGAAAGATAATCAGCTCTAATGGCATGACAAAGCTTCTAAAAAAGGAGCAAAGAGGTGTAATTGCACAATTATGTTCGCTAGATGTTTCCACATTGGAATCATCTATTTCTCCAGATCTCCAAAAAGTCCTGGACAATCATTCCAAGGTATTTGAGACTCCCAAAGGTCTCCCACCTATGCGTGATCATGATCATGCTATTCATCTGATTCCAGGAAGTGTTCCTCCAAACATCAGGCCGTACAGATATCCCTATGTCCAAAAAAGTGAAATTGAACGTATGGTTGCAGAAATGCTAGAGGCTGGTATAATTCAACCGAGTCAAAGTTCTTTCTCAGCTCCAGTAGTATTGGTGCACAAGAAGGATGGATCATGGCGCATGTGTCCAGATTATAGGGAGCTCAACAAGCTCACTATTAAAGATAAGTTCCCCATTCCTGTCATTGATGAATTACTGGATGAATTGCATGGATCAATTTACTTCACCAAGTTGGATCTTCGTTCGGGATATCATCAAATCAGAATGAAGATTGAAGACATTCCGAAAACGGCATTTAGAACTCATGAGGGTCATTATGAATTTTTGGTCATGCCTTTTGGCCTTACCAATGCACCTTCAACATTTCAAGGTTTGATGAATTCAATTTTCAAACCATTCCTTAGAAAATTTGTGTTAGTATTTTTTGATGATATACTAATCTACAGCAAGTCTTGGAAGGATCATGTTGAACATGTTGACAGGGTGCTACAACTATTGGAGGAGAAACAATTATATGCAAAAAGATCCAAATGTTTCTTTGGAGTCCAGGAGGTGGAATATTTGGGTCATATTGTATCTCATGAAGGAGTTAAGGTAGACCCTAGCAAAATTAAAGCCATTAAGGAATGGAAAATCCCCACATCCATAAAGCATCTGCGAGGATTTCTTGGGTTGACAGGGTATTATCGCAAGTTTGTTAAGAATTATGGGAGAATAGCAGCACCTCTAACAACATTATTGAAGAAAGATTCATTTTCATGGACTCCGGAAGCAACAAAGGCCTTTGAACATCTTAAAGAGGCAATGTGCCAAGCACCGGTCTTAGCTACACCGGACTTCACAAAAACCTTTATTGTGGAATGTGATGCTTCAGGAAATGGAATTGGTGCTGTTCTAATGCAAGATGAAAGACCCATTGCTTTTGAAAGTCGTCCAATCAAGGGAAAGTTTTTAAGCAAAGCTATTTATGAGAAGGAAATGTTGGCAATACTCCATGCACTTAAGAAATGGCGACCCTACCTAATGGGAAGACACTTCAAGGTAAAAACGGATCATGATAGCCTTAAATACTTTTTAGAACAAAGATTATCCTCTGAAGAGCAACAAAAGTGGGTCACAAAGATGTTGGGTTATGACTTTGAAATCATCTACAAAAAAGGGAAGCAAAATGTGGTGGCAGATGCACTCTCAAGAAAGGATGAGGATGTGGAAGCATTGTTGTGTGCCATTTCTATTATCCAACCAGATTGGATAAACGAAGCAAGGGAGGAATGGAAGAATGACGAAGAAGTGTGGGCACTTATTCGAAAGCTACAACAAGATTCCAGTACTTCTGATACATTTAGCTGGCAAAATGATTCGTTATGGTACAAAGATCGCTTATACCTCTGTAAGAATTCCCAGCTAAAACAAAAGATTCTTATGGAATTGCACACTTCTCCCTTAGGAGGGCACTCAGGATTTTTAAAAACTTACCACAGGGTTAAGAAGGAATTTTTTTGGGATGGCCTTAAATCAGATATTCAAAAGTTTGTGGCGGAATGTTTGGTTTGCCAACAAAATAAAGTTGAAACAATTAAGACACCGGGTCTATTACAACCTTTATCCATTCCAAGCCAACGTTGGGAGGAGGTTTCAATGGATTTTATCACAGGTTTACCCAAGTCTGAGGGAAAGAGTGTCATCATGGTGGTAGTTGACAGACTTACCAAGTATGCACACTTTTGTGCATTATCACATCCATTTAAAGCCAGTACAGTTTCTACTGCATTTATGGAAACAGTTCAAAAGCTACATGGAAACCCAAAGATTATTGTAAGTGACAGAGATCCCATTTTCACTGGAAATTTTTGGACAGAATTATTTTCTTGTCTTGGTACTCAGTTAGCTCATAGCTCATCTTATCATCCTCAATCTGATGGGCAAACTGAGATAGTAAACAAATGTTTGGAAGGATATCTTCGTTGCTTTGTATCTGATAAACAGACACAATGGGTCAAATGGTTGCCTCTGGCTGAATGGTGGTATAACACTTCCTTCCATACAGCAACAAAAATGACCCCATTTATGGCACTTTATGGGTATCAACCACCATCCATCACATCATATTTAAGAGAAAATTCTAAGGTTCAGGCAGTGGAACATCACATCGAACATCAACAACAAGTCCTCCAACTCTTAAAGGATAACCTCGTGTTGGCACAAAATAGAATGAAACAACAGGCAGATCAACATCGCAGTGAAAGAAGTTTTGATGTAGGTGATTGGGTATTCCTACGGCTACAACCATATAAGCAAATGTCCCTAAAGCAAGCTAAGAAGGATAATAAATTATCACCAAAGTATTATGGTCCGTACAAGGTGTTGCAAAAGATTGGTACTATGGCATACAAATTGGAGCTTCCTGCAGCTTCTCGATTGCACCCAGTTTTCCATGTTTCATGTTTAAAGAAGGTTATAGGCGACAAGCTCCCAGTTCAAACAATATTGCCAGAACTTGACGAGGAAGGAAAAATTATATTGGAACCGGAAGCAGTCACAGAAACAAGAACTCGACAGCTACGAAATCGATCAATTTCAGAGTATCTTATCAAGTGGAAGAACTTATCCGCTGAAGATTCCACATGGGAGGATGAGAATTTTATGCAGAAGTATCCAGAACTACTCAAGCGTTGAGGACAACACTTTTTTGAAGGAGAGGGGCATGTTGGGTCCCTATAATACTAGTGATTACCCCATTACTATTGTAGTTATACCCCTTATTTATATTGTTGTGCCCCTATTACCCCCATATTGTTATTTCTGTGCCCCATAGAATCCCTCTATTGTTATTTTTGTGGCTTTATATTATTATTGTTAGGTCGGCTGGATTATATTGTGACTCCTTAGACTCCTATATATAGAAAGGAGGTTTTGTCATTTGTATCATCCAAGAATTGTTCATTTATGTAATGTAAAGGAGGTTGCCCCCTCGAAGAGGCTGAATTCTAAGGCGTTGATCTATCTTTTCTATCTTTTCTTGAGCTGGTTTCATAACACATTTCATATTTATTAAAAAGAAGGATTGGTTGGGTTTTTGTTAAAATTGGAAACTAGGCCCAAATTCCACCTTAAGACAGCTCATATGATGGAGATGATTATTGCATTGGATTCGTCTTTCGGAGAAGTACAATTTTGGTATAAAGATCATCTCATTCTGACAAGCAGAAATGGAATTATGAATTTATTTATCTTATGGACAAATTGTCAAGGTCAGCGCTAGTCAAATGTAGGCTCATGAAGCCTAATAGATGTGTTTCTTCACCCTCAACAAAGTGTATAAATAAGAGAGACCTTTTCCTCATTTGGACATCATCTCATCACATCTTCTTCTCTCTCTTAATTGGGTCGTACAACATTGGAGGCATCTCTTCTTCTTCGCACGTGTGGCAGCTCCCTCTCTCTCTCTACTTTGCACGTGTGGTAGCTCCCTTTCTCTCTACTTCGCACGTGTGGCAGGAGGGGTGAAACAGGTAGCAGATTTCAGGGCGTTGACCAGCATTGACATTGGATTATTTGACCAGTGTTGACTTTGATATTTGTGCCAAAAGTTTGATTTTAGGAGGCCGCACTTATTGGCACATAAATCAAGGTGTTTGGGGACAGTTTAACTAGCGTTGACTTTTGTTTTGACTGCAGAAAATTACAGCAGACTTTCTCTCTCCTTTGACTAGGTTTAACCGAAGAATTTGAGTTGATTTGAAGGCCAAATTGGGTTGTTGTTTGGAGGATGTTTTTGGAGCAGCTTTTAGCACCATAGACTTTCTGGTTAGGGTCGATCTGACTACTGATTTGGCAAATCTGTTTTGGGCTTATATTTGTACTCCCTCTCTGCTGAACTATTGAAGAATAATAAAAAGATTTGATCAAAGGGTTCCCCACATTGGGGTTTATCCCTGGCATCCACCACACCTTGTGTCCTCTTGTCTTGACTTATCTTATGCATATGATTTTATGTTTTATCTACATTTACTGTCAATGTTTATAAGTTAATGTGATTGCTACTGGATATAATTGGAATTTGTCATTGGACTGCTAAAGGAACATTGACGTAAATTATGGTATCAGAGCTGAGGTGAAGACAAAGCCCAAGCAAAAGTGAAGCAAAGAAATCACTAAGGGAAGTTGTTGGACAAGGACTTGGAACTAGTCCCAATGACGACTACATCTTTCTTTAAATCCGAGGACAAGCTTAAGGACAAGTCTGACTATCATGCATGGAAGATGACTTTGAATTTGACTTTGGAAGAGAATGATGCCATGGACTATGTCAAAGGAAGGATAGCAGAGCCTCCTTCAAATGCATCCACTGCTGCTCAAACCAAGTACAAGAAAGGTGAGGTAAAAGCTAAGAAGATTATTGTTGATTCTATTCATAAGCCCTTGGTTGTATATATTTCTAATTTGGAAACATCTAAGGAGATGTATGAAAGGCTGGTTGGGATGTTCAAAGTGAACAATGCAAATCAAATTCTCTTTCTCAAGAACAAGTTGAAAGACATCAAGATGGATAGAGGAGAATCCATCCAATCCTACTTCATGAGGATCACCGAGATCAAGAATGATCTCCTATCTATTGGAGAAGTCACTAGTGATCGAGAACTCTCTCTTATTGCAATTGGGGGCCTTACAAGAGATTGGGATGTGTTCAACACCACCATTCTCAACAATGACAACATTCTGAGATTTGAGGAACTATTGGCCAAATGCACTCAAGAAGAAATAAGGATGATGGAACGAGACAAGCCCTCAAATGGAAACAATCCTACTACCTTCTCCACTCATTCTAGAAGAAGGAACAATGCTGGTCCAAGGAATCAAGGACAAGGGTTCAAGCCGAGATTCAAAGAAGGAAGAAAAAGAAGATGTTTCATTTGTAACAAGTTTGGCCACTTCGTTATAGAGTGTCCTCACAAGAAGGATACTCCTAGGAGATGATGACAACAATAACAACAACTTCAAGGGCAATGCCAAGCAAAGGAACAACGGGTTCAATAACAAAGGGAAGAGGAATGCTCCTACTGCTCAAAATAGAGGTGGTTGTCCTCCCAAGAAATCGAGAAACTCCACGTATGATGAAGTTAATGTTGCAATGCGAAATGAATTTTATCTTATTTTTGTCCTCTCCACCGCCTCTCCTCCAAATACGTTGGACCATTGGTTGATTGATAGTGGTGCCTCAAGGCACTTGACTGGGTATAAAGAAGCTCTCTCAAACTTGGTTGAAAAGAAGACAAATATGGAGATCATACTTGGGGATAATGCCACTTAACCCGTGAAAGGAATTGGGACCGTTACTCTTCACTTAAATCAAGGTCAAACCCTTCATCTACAAAAAGTGTTATATGTACCCGACTTGAAAAAGAACTTGGTTTCTATTTCTACGATGGAAGACAAAGGTTTTACGATGTCATTCATTGATGGGAAGGTTCGTCTTTAGCAAAGGAATCCAAGAGATGCGTTCACTCTAGGGTTCAGGGTTGAAGGTCTCTATCAGGTTGGAGAAATTCAGTTGGGAGCAATGACCTGTGATACCTCTCTTCAATCTGAATTATGACACCGAAGATTTGCTCACCTTCATTTCAAACCCGCTGTAAGGAAAATGGTCACAGGGATGCCTGAATTCAACTTGAATCATGAAGGTGTTTGTCAGGGATGTGAAGCTGGAAAACATACAAGGGGACCATTCCCCTCAAGTGAGACTCAAACCACTGATATTCTTCAATTGGTCCATTCTGATCTATCAGGTATGATGCCCGTTACATCTTTGGGTGGATATTTGTATTATGTTATTTTTGTGGATGACTTCTCTCGCAAGACATGGATCTATTTCTTAAAGAAGAAGAACGAAGCATTCAAATGGTTCCTCTCCTTCAAAGCCTTGGTCGAGAATCAAACAGGGAAGAAGATCAAAATTCTGAGGACCGAATATGAGTCTAATGAATTCAAAGACTATTGCAGAGAAGCTGGCATTAAGAAGGAGACTACAACCGCTCATACTCCTGAACAAAATGGTGTTGCCGAAAATGAGAATCGTACTATCATTGAAGCTACCTAGGATATGCTTCATGATCAAGGTCTTCTGAAGTTCTTATGGGGAGAAGCTGCCAACACCGCTGTGTATGTCCAAAACCAATGCCCCCATCAAGCTTTGGACTTCAAGATACCCGAAGAAGTATTCACCGGTAAGAACCCTGATGTTTCTCATTTTTATAATTTTTGGTTGTCCTGTATATTTTCATGCGCTGAAAGAGAAAAGAAACAAACTATATGCATCTGGGAAGAAAGGAACATTTGTGGGCTACAGTGAAACATCGAAGGCATATAGAATCTATGTGCCTGGTCAAAGGGAAGTGGAATTAAGTCAAGATGTCACTTTCGATGAAGATTTTGCACTTAGAAAGATTTGAGATCTTCCTATTCCTAGGAAGGCCAATGATGATGATGCAGAAAAGCAGGATGAATCTCCGTCCGATGAACCGATGCCCAATGTTGAAGGTCTGATGGATCCCATTGATCCACCTCCTAGTGAGCCCTCTACTACAAGAAAGAGGCTTTTGTGGCTTAAAGATACTCTTGAAGATGCCGAGAAACACATCGCACTGAGGGAGACATTTCGTGAAAGCAAGAAGCCAAATAGGTACCAAGGGTGCTTAGTTGCCATGAGTACCATTGTACAATCTGAGCCTCGTACATTCGAAGAAGTCATTTAGCAACAGGTTTGGAAGGATGCGATGAACGAGGAGTATGAGTCGATCATGAAGAATGATATCTCAAATGTGGTTCCTAGACCCAAGGATAAGTCTGTGGTCAATTCGAAATGGCTCTACAAAATCAAACATGGCGTTGATGGGAGTGTTGAGGAATTCAAGGGCAAATTTGTAGCTCGAGGCTTCTCTCAAAAGGAAGGAGTAGACTATGATGAGATATTTGCACCAGTTGCCCGATATACCACCATCCGTTCAATCATAGCCCTTGTTGCCTCGCAAGGATGGAACCTTCATCAGATGGATGTCAAAACTACCTTCTTGCATGGTTCGCTTAAGGAAGAAGTATATGTGGAACAACCCGACCGGTTCGAAGTTCAAGATCGTGAGACACATGTGTGCAGATTGAAGAAATCCCTCTATGGGTTGAAGCAAGCCCCTAGGACTTGGTATGAGAGGATCGATAGCTATCTTATGAAGCTAGGATTTACAAGAAGCGATGTTGACCCAAACCTATACTTCAAGGTTTAAAAGGACAGACCCCTCATTCTGGTCCTTTATGTGGATGATCTGTTTCTGACAGGTGATGACCCTCTCATTCATCAATGCAAGAGGGAGTTGGCTTCTAAGTTTGAGATGAAGGACCTAGGATTGATGCATTATTTCCTAGGGTTGGAGGTCTGGCAAAAGCCAAGTGAGATTTTCCTTTCTCAAAGAAAATATATTGTGAAGCTATTTGAGAGATGTTGAATGGTGGACTGCAAGTCTATGACTACTCCGATGGAACTCAACTTTAAGAAGTTATGTGGAAGTGTTGTTGGGCCCAAATTGGCGAACCCTACCAAGTATCATCAACTTGTGGGAGCATTGATGTTCTTGGTCAACTCTCGTCCTAACATATGCTTCGTTGTGAACACGTTGAGTCAATATATGGTCGAGCCTCATCACATTCATTGGATTGCTGCCAAGAATCTCTTGAGATATCTCTGGGGCACTATCCACTATGGACTGAGATACACTGTCGGGGATTTGAGGCTACATGGATATTCAGATGTTGACTGGGCTGGCAGTGTGGTGGATCATAAGAGCACGTCTGGGTGTTGCTTCTCTTTGGGGTCTGCTTCTATATCTTGGATGAGTAGGAAGCAGAAATCAGTTGCACTAAGCACCGTTGAGGCCAAATACATTGTTGTGAGTATGGCCTGTTGTGAAGCAGTTTGGTTGAGGAAGCTCTTCAATGAGCTATTTGAGCACGTGCTAGATACCACCGTGATCTTCTGCGACAACCAGAGTGGGATTCGTCTATCAGAGAATCCCATGTTCCATGACCGCTCCAAGCACATTGATATCAGGTACCACTTTATCCGAGATATGGTACAACGGGGAGCAGTTAGGCTCCAACACATCAAGACAGATGAGCAGGTTGCAAATATTCTCACGAAGCCTCTTGGGAAGGTCAAATTCTTAACCTTCTGAGAGAGACTTGGAGTCATGGAATGACCCTCTTATGAGGGTCCTGTATGAATTGAACACAGAGCTCTGGGAGCTCTTGTGGCCGTGGGTACTTCTTGGAGCTGGCTATGAGCAACTATAGGGTGAGTGGTTCACCTTCCCTTATATTAACATTGCATAGGATGAGTGGTTCACCTTCTCCTATGGCATATGAGAAGGATGAGTGGTTCACCTTCTCTAGATGATGCCCCGACACACATCCTACCCATAGAGTCTGGGACTCATGGGAAGTACCTCTCATCTAGCCAATGAGTTGGAAAAAACTAGTTAGTGACCATAGCACTACCAATGGAAGCATCGTGTACTATCGTACTCCCTATGATTAGGATGCATGGTGTTCAACAACTTGATCTGGGATCAAGGACTGACTTTAGTCAGTGGAGAGTGGTATGATACACTCTCGATCACTTCTTCTTCATTATTACTTCATGGTTCAGCAGAGCAGAGTAGTGATGGCATGATGGTACAAGATGGCATGATGATGGATTGGCAGGTGGAATTCTCCCTAGTTGAGAGGGAGTGTTAAAATTGGCAACTAGGGCCAAATTCCACCTTAGGACAGCTCATGTGATGGATATGATTATTGCATTGGATTCCTCTTTCGGAGAGACACAATTTTGGTATAAAGATCATCTCATTCTGACAAGCAGAAATGGAATTATGAATTTATTTCTCTTATGGATAAATTGTCAAGGTCAGCTCCAGTCAAATGTAGGCTCATGAAGCCCAATAGATGTGTCTCTTCACCCTCAATGAAGTGTATAAATAAGAGAGACCTTTTCCTCATTTGGACATCATCTCATCACATCTTCTTCTCTCTCTTGATTGGGTCGTACAACATTGGAGGCATCTCTTCTTCTTCGCACATGTGGCAGCTGCCTCTCTCTCTCTACTTCACACGTGTGGCAGGAGGCCGAGTTTTTCTAGGTGAAACAGGTCACAAATTTCAGGGTGTTGACCAGCATTGACTTTGGATGATTTGACCAGTGTTGACTTTGATATTTGTGCCAGAAGTTTGATTTTAGGAGGCCGCATTTATTGGCACAGAAATCAAGGTGTTTGGGGACAATTTGACCAACGTTAACTTCAGGTTGACTTTTGTTTTGACCACAAAAAATTACAACAGACTTTCTCTCTCCTTTGACTAGGTTTGACCGAAGAATTTGAGCTAATTTGAAGGCCAAATTGGACTATTGTTTGGAGGATGTTTTTGGGGCAGCTTTTACCACCATTGACTTTCTGGTTAGGGCCGATTTGACTACTGATTTGGCAGATCTGTTTTGGGCTTATATTTGTACTCTCTCTCTCTGTTGAACTATTGAAGAATAATAAGAAGATTTGATCAAAGGGTTTCCCCACATTGGGGTTTGTCCCTGGCATCCACCACATCTTGTGTCCTCTTGTCTTGACTTTTCTTATGCATATGATTTTATGTTCTATCTGCATTTATTGCCAATGTTTATAAGTTAATGTGATTGCTACTGGATATAATTGGAATTTGTCATTAGGCTGCTAAAGGAACATTGAAGTAAATTGTCTTAAGCATAGAACATACCATTGTTATCTAAAATTAACAGTTTTCCCCCTTGTGGGGTTTTGTCCTGGCATTAGACTAAATATTTGTGTTCATTGCCTTGGTCTTCCTGAGCAGATTGTTGATGATGTTCTATCTACAATTACTATCAATAATGAACTATTGTTGAAGTTTAATGTGATTGCTATTGGAATCTAAAGTGAAATTGTTTATGGGCTAATAAGATATTGAAGTAATTGTTGCAAGCATAGAACATACCATAAAACTTAACATGGTATCAGAGCCAAGGTGAAGACAAGCCCAAGGAACAAGTAAGCAATCACTTTTGGAATTCTTGCTATTGTTGGACAAGGTCTATTGGGACAAGTCTCCATGGCTTCTACCTCTTACTTCAAGACAGAGGATAAGCTCAATGACAAATCAGACTATCATGCTTGGAAGATGACACTTGATCTGACCTTGGAGGAACATGAAGTATTGGATTATGTGCAAGGGAAAGTGGTGGAGCCTCCTTCAAATGCACCTGTTGTTGTTAGAACGAAGTATAGAAAAGGTGAGGTCAAAGCTAAGAAAATCTTAATTGACTCCATTCAAAAGCATTTAGTTGCCTATATTTCTGATTTGGGAACTTCTAAGGAAATGTATGATAAGTTGATTGGGATGTTCAAAGTCAACAATGCAAATCAAATCCTCTTTCTCAAGAACAAGTTAAAGGATATCAAGATGGATAAAGGGGAGTCTATCCAATCTTACTTCATGAGAATAACTCAAGTCAAGAATGATTTGTTGTCTATTGGAGAAGTTACTGCTGACAGGGAACTCACTCTTATTGCACTTGGAGGTCTTACAAGGCCATGGGAAACATTTGTCACCACCATTCTCAATAATGACAGGATACCTGGTTTTGATGAGCTATTGGCTAGATGCACTCAAGAGGAAATAAGGATGATGGAGAGAGATAAGTCCTACAATGGAAATGAACCTACTGCTTTCTCTGCACATGCTAAAAGGAGGAATGATGTTGGTCCATCTAATTCAAGGAGACAGGGTCAAGGATCTAAGAAGGGATTCAAAGGAAAAGGCAAAGGAAGATGCTACAATTGCAACAAGTTTGGCCACTATGCTAGAGAGTGTCCTCACAAGAAGAATCCTCCAAGGGATCATAACAATCAAAGAAACAACAGGTCTAACAACAAAGGAAAAAGGAATGCTCTTGCTGCCCAAGAAGGAAATAATCGACCTCCCAAGAGGACAAGAAATGCCAGGTATGATGAAAATAATGTTGTAGAAAAACAAGATGAGTTTTATCTTATTTCTGCTCTATCTACTGCCTCTCCTCCGGATACCTTGGATCATTGGTTAATTGATAGTGGAGCCTCAAGGCATTTCACTGGATATAAGGAGGCCCTCTCAAATTTAGTTGAGAGGAGAACTAATATAAAAATTATTCTTGGAGATAATGCCACCTACCTCGTGAAAGGGATAGGAATTGTTACTCTTGACTTGAACTATGGTCAAACCATACACCTTCAAGAAGTCTTGTACGTGCTCAATTTGAAGAAGAATTTGGTGTTTATTTATGCAATGGAACACAAAGTTTTCAAGGTAGCTTTCATTGATGGAAAGGTACGTGTATGGCATAGGAACTTCAAAGATGCTTTTACTCTTGGGTATAGGGTTGATGGACTTTATCAAGTTGGTGAAAGTCCCTTAGGAGCATTGGCAAGTGATACCTCTATTTAATGTAAGCTATGGCACCGGAGATTTTCCCACTTACATTAAGATGGTCACAAGAATGCCCGAGTTTCATATGAACCATGAAGGAGTCTGTCAAGGTTGTGTAGCTGGGAAATATACAAAGGGACCATTCCTTTCTAGTGAAAGCAAGACAATTGATATTCTTCATTAATCCATTCTGACATGTCCGGTGCCTTGCCCGTAATTTCATTAGGAGGATACTCATATTATGCAATATTTGTGGATGACTTCTCCCGCAAAACATGGATTTATTTCTTGAAGAGGAAGGATGAAGTGTTCAAATGGTTGTGTTCTTTCAAAGCATTGGTGGAGAATCAAATAGGAAAGAAGATCAAGAAGTTGAGGACTGATAATGGAACTGAATATGAATCTAATGAATTCAATGACTTTTGCAGAGAGGCAAGCATTAAGAGGGAGACAACCATTCCGTATACTCCAGAGCAAAATGGAGTTGTTGAAAGAAAGAATCGAACTATTATGGAAGCCACCTGTGCCATGATCTATGATCAAGGTCTACCAAAATTTTTGTGGGGAGAAGCTACTAACACTGTTGTATATGTTCAAAATAGGAGCCCTCATCAAGCCTTAGATTTCAAGACACCCGAAGAAGTCTTCACTGGTAAGAAACCTGATGTTTCTCATTTTAGAATCTTTGGTTGTCCTATGTATTTTCATGTGCCTAAAGAGAAAAGGAACAAGTTGGAAGCTTCTGGGAAGAAAGGTGTATTCGTTGGATACAGTGAAAATTCAAAGGCATATAGAATTTATGTACCTGGTCAAAGAGAGGTAGAAGTAAGTAGAGATGTTACTTTTGATGAAGACACTGCCCTCGGAAAAGCCAGAGATCTCCCCATCTCAAGGAAGGATGATGATGCTACTAAAAAACAAGAAGAACCTCCAATGGATGAGCTTATGCCTTGCTACCCACCATTTTGTGGGTAATATCCTTACGAGAAAAAATTTCTCCAAGATGGTCCTCAGCCACCCCTTGTAGCCATCAGCTAGCTCATTGTGCCATTTCTCCGCCACCTAAGCCAGCCATGTGGTCCCTCGCCCATCTGCCATGATCGTATGTTTGAAGGTGGGCCTCCCGAATCTAAAGGTATGCCTTGTCATTTTGAAATTGAGTTTTGTAGTTTGCTTATCATGAACACTTTTGGGCATGGATTAATGGGGGGAATTCAGCGAAAAGAATGGGCTAGTTCTGTGCTTCTATCCCCTAGACCCCTTTTAGGAATTAACCTTGGATTCTAGTCCCGTGGGATCTCTTTTACTAACCATTTGATTTCAAGGACAGTATTTCACGGGAAACCCTGATTTTGGTTGTGTGGTCCCTCTCCCTTATCCGCTTATATTACCATTACCCTCTTTCTACTCATTATTACCCCATCCATCATTTCTCCCACCTGGGTCCACATTCCTCCATCGGGTCCACATAGGGTCAACTCGCCCCTTCCCCTTACCCACACCTTGGCTCATGGCTTGGAATGAACTCGGAGGTTGATATAGCCAAAAAGAAAGTTAAAAGCATATATGGCCACATTCAACATGAAAAGTACCACAAAATGCAAAAGATGGTCGGGACAAAAACATTTAGCACGTGGGCAAAAGCCAATACATGAGCTCTACCCCATCATCATGGCCATCACCCTGGTTCCAATAGGTTCTATGAGCCTTCTTCATCATATAGGAACCCATGATTGTCCCAACCCCAGGTGGGCGATGAACCACCCCACCTTAAAGGGGGGAAATTCACTGATATATCTTATACATCATGTTGTACCCCCTTGAGCCCTGAGTAGTTAATCAAAGAAAATCATAAAAGGGTAAAAGGCATATAAGGAAGGGTGGAAAAATCGAGGCCGGGCCACCTCATGTACCACGATTCCTCCCTCCTACAAATTATAAACCCAAGTGTGGGTTTCCCTCTTGTTAGCTACCCTTGTACACCAGCATGTGACCCAGGGTTACCCCTTCTTGTTCCCTAATTCATTCACCTATCTGCCACATGCCACCACCTTTTAGCTGATGTACCTTGACTATATTATCCCCCTTAGAAGCAAAAAACCACCTAGTAGGGTACTTGGTTAACCCCATTGGGAGTTTAGGAGGCACTGGCACATCCTAAAGCCCATTACGGAAGGGCATGCCATTATGAAGTCCCCACTATGGTCCATGATTAGGTAAGCTCATTTACTCGATTTCTGTAACGACTTCTTGTACTGGAAGTTTAGGGGAGCATTGGATCTTATGCATGATTGTAGATGGTTTCCATTTAGGGTTTGGTCTCCCTATACGGTTTCCTAATCCTCCAAAGGGCTACATTGGCACATATAGGGTGAGCATTAAGAGTCATGGGCCTCAAGACCAGCATATTGCACTTCATGGATCCCCACAATCATTCAGAGATTGCTCGTGGTTCACTCATTGGATGAGGAGGATGCACTTGATCCATCATGCCCAGTTGGCCCCATATCTACACCATACACTTGGCAGATGATCCAAGACTTCTGCGATGATGTGGTATCTCCTACATTGTCATCCTAGCCCTTGAGGGAAACCTACAGGCATCTTTGATTTGTTTGGAGACCCATGAGGACACTTGTGTGCTCCCACCGTCATTGGAGCACCACAAGTTATTATAAGGGGCCAACCCCTTGTCCACTGTTTTTGAGGGTCCTATTCTTCATTGTGGCACCCATGGGCCTCATTAGGTCTCTTAGAGGGCCCTACAGCATGCATAGATTATTATTTGACCTCTTGAGAGGTTTACCTTTTCATTTGTGAGTTAGTTTGGTGAGCTTATCACCAAAAGGTTGTATTATTAACACATTATTTTATTTTGGGGGGTTATGTAGGCCAAGGAGGCTAATTTGAACTCCTTAAATGTGTATAAATACAAGTGAGGTGAGATCTTTTGTCATCATCACTTTGGATTGGATCTCTCTCTTCTTTAAATAATTTCGCACTTTTTTCTAGAGGATGAATTGGTGCATTTATGGATGAATTTTGATGTATGGTTATTGGTTTATCTTCTCTTGGAGCTTCTCCATTGTCATTTGTGAATGGATGGATATACTCTACTGCATGTAAGTATGAATATTTTTATGTTATTCTTGTTACTTTTGTCACATATGTTGGATGGGATTTTCGTTGTTTTAAAGGCTAATTGTTGCATGCAAATCACTGCTTAGTATTGTGGGATTGTCTCTATTGTAACGTTCTCTCCATGTAGTGGCCCATGTAGCATGAGCGAAATCTCCTAGGGGTAAATCTGACTTTGATAAGCCATTCCTCTTGTACACTTGAAGTATAAAAGCTGCAAGATTGCTTTCACTTGACCTAGAGGGGTCTGTGAAGTAATTTTGAGGCCTCCTTGACTAGGAACCAAGAAATCTTACACATAATCAACATAGATTCCATTCTCCCAAGGATTAAGGCATTGATCTACGAAGAGTAGTCACCAAAACACTTATTCTTTCACCTTCTCCAAAGTCTAGCCACATTGGAGTCCCTAGGGCATCAATTTCCCGACAAGTTAGCCACAGAAAAAGTTCGATCTCCTAGGGTCTCCTACGTTGGACTTTCCTCTAGCCCTCCTCCAAATTTGAAGACATTCCGACAATGGAGCTGCGAGAAAATCCAAGCCCTAGCTCTGGGACCAAGACTTGCCCTGCCATCCCCAAGACTAGCACTTCCCAGGGTCAAAGCAACACCATTGGCTGAAATACTTTCTTTGATCCTTCCCACCTTGTCTAGGGTAAGAAAATCATTGATTATTTCATACTTTCCTCATACCCCAGACCAGGTCCACTTGGCCCCGTGTGGTCCCACTCCTTCAAAGGACCATTCTTCAAGAACCATCTGGGATACCAACTTTAACAAGGATTTAGGGTGTGGGAAACTCCTTTCAAAGCCTACTCTCATACACCTAACCCCCAAAATCCCCTTCCTTTCCTAGAAGCGCATAGTACCTTGCTTAGAAAGCAAGCAAGCTCCATCCTTCAAAACCTTCTCGGAAAGGGTCTGGGTCACTCATATCCATTGACTTATCATTCATTAGTGACTCCATACATATCGGGTCTCCTCCCATCGGTGAAAGTCCGTAAATAGAAGGGAGCCTTAGTTGAGGTGACAGTGCGCTAAAACTCCATTTGTTGCCCTTAGCCTAGCATTTGCCCTTTAGGGGTTCCCCTTAGGTCCCCTACTAGTTTGAGCGGTAACATGCCCGATGTTGATGGCCCAATGGATCCTCTTGATCCACCTCCTTATGATCCCTCTACCTCAAAGAAAAGACCACTATGGCTCTGGGAGACTCTTCAAGAGGCAGCAAAATATTCTACCCCTAGAGGAACATTTCGAGAAAGTAAGAAGCCTAACAATTATCAAGGATAATTGGTTTCCATGAGTATTATCATTCAAATCGAACCTTGTACTTTCGAAGAAGCTATAAAGCACCAGGTATGGAAAGATGCGATCGCTGAGGAGTATGAGTCAATTATGAAGAATGATGTCTGATAAGTGGTGCCTAGACCCAAGGACAATTCCATAGTCACTTCAAAATGGATCTACAAGATTAAACATGGAGCTGATGGAAGTGCTGAAAAATATAAGGCAAGGTTCGTTGCTCGTGGTTTCTCTCAAAAGGAAGGAGTTGACGGTGATGAAATATTTGCACCAATTGCTCGATACACCACTATCTAATCCATAATTATTCTAGCTGCCAATCAAGGATTTGAAGTGCAAGATAGAAGCACATGTATGCGGGTTGAAAAAAGCCCTCTATGGATTAAAGCAAGCCCCTAGGGCTTGGTATGAGAGGATTGATAGCTATCTTATGAAGTTGGGGTTTACAAGGAGCTATGTTGATCCAAACTTATACTTCAAGGTTGAAAAATACATGCCACTTATTTTGGTCTTGTATGTCAATGATCTATTTCTGACTGGTGCAGACCCTCTCATTTATCAATGCAAGAGGGAGTTGACTTCCGAATTTGAGATGAAGGACCTAGGACTAATGCATTACTTCCTAGGCTTGGAGGTCTAGCAAAAGCCAATAGAGATTTTCCTTTCTCAAGGGAAATACATTGTGAAGTTGTTAGAAAGATGTGGTATGGTGGAATGCAAGTTTGTGTCTACTTCGATGGAACTAAATTTCAAGAAGCTATGTGGAAGTATTGTTGGTCCAAAATTGGCAAATCCTTTTGAATATAGACAACTTGTGGGGGGCTTGATGTTCTTGGTGAACACCCAACCAAACATATGCTTTGTTGTAAATACTTTGAGTCAATTTATGGTTGAGCCTCATCATGTACATTGGGTTGCTGCAAAGAATCTTCTAAGATATCTTCGTGGCACTATCAACTATGGACTGAGATATACTGCCAGGAATTTGAGGCTACATGGATATTCTGATGTTGACTAGGCTGGCAATGTGGTGGATAGAAAAAGCACATATGGATGTTGTTTTTCTTTGGGATTTGCTACAATTTCATGGATGAGCCGAAAACAAAAATCTGTTGCACTAAGCACCGCGGAGGCTGAATATATTGCAGCTAGTATGGCTTGTTGTGAAGCTATTTGGTTGAGGAAGCTCTTCAGTGAGCTATTTGAGCATGTGTTGGATACCACTGTCATTTATTGCGATAACCAAAGTGGGATTCGCCTTTCAGAGAATCCTGTGTTCCACGACTGATCCAAGCATATTGATATCAGGTACCACTTTATTCGGGATATGGTACAACAGGGAGCAATAAGGCTCCAACACATTAGGACAGATGAACAGGTCGCTGACATCCTCACAAAGCCTTTGGGAAGGGCCAACTTCTTAATCTTCAGAGAGACTTGGAGTCGTGGAAAGACCCTCTCATGAGGTTCCCACTTGAGTTGGACATTGAGCTCTGGGAGATCCAGGGGGCCAAGGCTACTTATTGGAGCTATATGAGCACAGGGTGAGTGGTTTACCTTCCCCTCTGGAGGTGACTATTTGAGCATAGGGTGAGTGGTTCACCTTCCCTTATGGAGTACACTATATGAAGACAAGGTGAGTGGTTAATTGTCCCTTGTGAATGCCCCAGCGTACATCCTACCCTTGAAGTTTGGGACTCTTGGGAAGTACCTCTCATTTGGCCAATGAGTTGGGAAAAGAGGTTAGGGTTAATTAGTACTACTGATGGACGCATTAAGTACTACTGTATTCCCTATGACTAGGATGCATGATGTTCAACAACTTGATCTCTAAGGATCAAGCCTGGTAGGGGTTCTTGTCCCCTAGACATGAGGACTTGCCTCTGTCATTTTGGTGAGGGTGGCAGGGTCTTGTGACCCACCCTCTTTCAATCCTTTCTTATTGATCTATAATATCAATCTTCAACAGAGACGAGACAAGTTGCAAAGATGGTACATGATGGACATGATGGCATAGCCGTGGATGGACGTGGTCAGTTGGAATTAATCCCTAGTTGAGAGGGAGTGTTAAAGAGTGCAACTAGGGCTAATTCCCCATCCTAGAAGCCCCTCCTTTGATGGCTCTTTTCACATTTGGATTCCCCTTGATGGCATCTCCCTTCACCTGGAAAATTAGAATTTTTGCACCCTCAAAATCAAGTCGGCTCAGGTCTGCCCCTCTTCAAGTCAGCCCTGTGATGAATGGACATGACTTTTCACCCCTTGCCAACCACTATATATATAACTCAAGACTTCTCAATTTTGGCACATTCATTCACAACACATTCTCTCTCATCTTCTGATTGGTTCGTACACCTTCTGAGGCAGCTCTATTTTCCACACGTGCAAAGGGTTGCTTGGTTGTTCTGTTTTTCCTGTGTTGACTTTTCTGCAGAACACTTTGACCAGCATTGACCGAGGACTTTCTGAGGTGATTTAACTACGTTTTGACTTGGAAAGGTTCTGTTGGGCAGGCCACATTCTTTGGCACACAAATCGAGGAATTATGGGCTTGTTGAGCAGCATTGACTGCAGGCTGGACTTTTGACTTTGACCGCAGAATGTTGACTCAGTTTGACTGGCTTTTCAACTCTTTTTTGGGCTGACTTTGACCTGTTGGAGAGGCCGAGTTCCTGACTGGTTTGACCGAATTATTTGGAGGTTGTTTGACCACAGTTTGGCCACTGTTGACTGGACTAGTTAGGGAAAGTTGACTGCTGTTTACAGACTTCAGAATTGCAGATTTGACAGAGACAGATTTGGATCAGATTAGGCTTCTTGTTTTGGGCATTGTTTCTGGTTGGTCATTTTTCTTTGGATAGTCAAAGTTTTGACTTTGACTTTGCCATCATTGTACAAATTGGATTTTCTCTCTCTGTTGGACATTTGATATTTATCAATAAGAAGAATGGTTGGGGTTTCCCCTTGTAGGGTTTTGCCCTGGCATTAGCCTAAATATCTGTGTTCATTGTCTTGGCTCTTCTTCCTGTGCATATTGTTGATGATGTTTTATTTACAATTACTGTCAATAATGAACTATTGTTGAAGTTTAAAGTGATTGTTATGGGAATATAAAGTGAAATTGTTTCTGGCTAATAAGATATTGAAGTAATTGTTATTGTAATTTTTGTTTTTCGGTAATATGTCGGAGGCTTACCTACGCTGATCTCAATACTTTAGGAACAGAGCCTTAGTTCGTATGTTTCAGACTTATGTAATCTTGGAATATAACTTACAGAAATTTCGACCAAAGCCAAATTGAAACTAAATTTTATCGTAAGTCAAAACGACACTAAATTTCGAACAAACACAATTCTACTCGGAAGTTGCTGTTAAATGTACCCTAACTAATCGGCCTGTAAGAAGTGGCCCTAATTTAAATGATTATAACGACTCGTTCTTTAGTTAAATTCAATGCCAGCTGTATTTCATTCGTCCCTGCCTATTTATTTTCCACTCTGGACTGCAATGGGTAGCCGAATTCTGTTAAATACTCACAAATTAGAACATAAGTATCTTCCCAGCTAGATTTTTTGCACCTGCCCGGGTAGATTTTCCACTTCCGGTGGTAGAAGCTGTAAAACTAATTACTATATCTTCTGCAACAGTGCAACACAGCCTTATCCTAACCAGCTTTGTAAAAAAATAATTAAAGCTTTGTAAAAATATAATTACTCTTAATCAAGTCTAGACATCTGTCTGTGTGAAATGCAAGCTCAGTGAAACAACAAAAATATTTAGCTTAATTTAAAATGTCATTCTTAACTATTCCTAAATGCAACTGGAAAAAGGCTATTGTAATGAAAAAACTGTCTAAACTGTCAAGTAAATTCGTTTAAATTATTCCTAATTATGTCGGTTTGGCCCGGACTTGTCGGCTAATTCACATGTTTGAAAGCGAATTATGAAACTGTGCAAGGTAAAGGCTACTCGGACAGTTGAGAAAATTCCCAAAAATAGAGGGAAGTTGCGAAGTTTGAACCTGTCATCGGACGTATCATCGTCAACAGAACCGCTGAGTTTGTTTGGCAGAGGTCCCTCTTCTTCTTGTACTGTCTCAAACCTCGTATATCTGGCAGCTCTCCGCCATTTCTCTAAGCTGTCAGTCCTTAAGCCTCTGAATTGAGGGCCCGAGTACAATATTGATTGTGGCGAAGCGAACCTTGGAGAAGCAGAGGAGGGGCGCGATGAGGGCGATGGCAAAGAGGAGCAACAACAACGGTTTTGAACCACCGTAACCATTGTTACTGCCATTGCGGGTGGAGCTTAAGCTTCACCTCGAAATGGGTGGCGCTGGTCTCGGCGATGCGTCTATTTAAATTTTTCATTTTTTTCCAATTAACGCCAACAAAAAATAAAAAAATATTTAGGGAACGCTGAATTGTTCACACTTAAATCTTCTTTCTTTTCCCAAATTTTTTTTTCAAACAAATAACAAATAAAAAAATTATTTAGAGAACGCTGAATTGTTCACACTTAAATCTTCTTTATTTTTCCAATTTTTTTTTCCAAATTATTGTTTAATTATATATAGGGGGCGAAATGTTCACATTTTTTATTATTAATGTATCTTTTCTTTTTCGTTTTGATTTTTTCCTTCTTTAATATTTAATGGTTTGTTTTTGTCCATTTCGTTTGTTAGAAACCTGTAGAAATTGGAAATTTACGTTCAGACATTTGTGCAATATAAATATTTTAATAATTTTTAAAGGGGACTAATTTATTTGGGGAAATTTTATTATTAAATTTAAATAAAAACTAAGATATAAAACAGTAAAAATATATTTATTTATTTTTTGTGAAATTAGTTATAAATTTTATTAGAGTTTTAATTACATATTCGTTATTCAATCAAAGTTTCTTTACTATACATAATTTTTAAAAATTTCATTTATTTATCTAGATTTCATTAGTGTTTTAGTTACATTTTCATTTTTCAATCAAAGTTTCTTTGTTCTACATATTTAATTTTTACAGTGCTACAATGTTATTTGTTATGGACTTACACTTACTTGAAATTTTTATTTGTAAGTTTGACTTTTTGGCATCTTAAGTTTTGTAAGAGTGTTTATCTTTGATAGTAAGGGAGCCTCTTCACTTAAGTCTTTTGTTACAATTTTTCAGATGCAAATAAGTTTTATTGAAACATAAGCACACATCCAATCGCAATTTTTAAAACATCCCAACAATACTTTAACATTTTGTGAATATTTTATGTAACATCCCAACCATCCTTTAACACTTCCTAAATATTTTAATATTTGACCAACGCAATGAAACCAAGGAACAATAACATACAACAACAAGAAGAGTCCAAAACACATGTATAGGTGGCACCCAAGGAAGGGGTCTTAACTTTATTATTTGAAGAATGTTAAAGAGATACAACAAGGTTGTTGCAACCTTCTGCCTACAACCATGTCACAAATGTACAATGAATCTAAGGCAATATTGCCTTTTGCCTACTGAACTTGCATAATCCAACCCCTAAAGCAATTGTAGGGCTACCTCTTGTATGTCCTATCTTATTTTTTTCTCACTTAACCAATGCAATCCTACTATAGCAACTCTAAACTTAGCATAATTGTAAGGCTCCTTTAACTATTGGTGAATGATAAATGAATGATTAATCTTTAATGTTGTAATAACCAAAAACTGAAATACAGAACCGTAAAAGATTTTGAATACCGACATGTGTAAGAACCAAAAACTGAAATACAGGAACTGCAAAAGATTTGAATACCTACCTGAACTGCTGCCTGCTCTGGTGTAGTTGATGATGCTGCGGCTACTCTGATCCAATTTCCGGGAGACCAATTCCACCCAGCCAGACTGAGTAGAGCTTGGCTGCTCAATCCAGTAAGCTTATCAACAGAAGCTCACTGTCCCCCATGCCCAGAACCTCAGAATGCTTAAAGCTCTTCCAATGGTCAATTTTCTTCCTCCTGGTTTTCTCCTGCTTTCTTCTCCCAGTTTTCTCCTGCTTTCTCCTCCCCGT
Organism: Pinus tabuliformis; assembly: GCA_031772625.1. Classification (NCBI taxonomy): domain Eukaryota; kingdom Viridiplantae; phylum Streptophyta; class Pinopsida; order Pinales; family Pinaceae; genus Pinus; species Pinus tabuliformis. The sequence goes on from CM062811.1 coordinate 657,351,752, forward strand.
TCTCAGCCCAATCTCTGCGGTTTTATAGCCTGGGTTTAGCGGTGGCCGCCCTGTACACCAGCGACTCCATCGCTTTCTCCCGCGGTGACAGCTTTCCCAGGAACGTGAGTCATCCGCCCGTTACAGGTGTTTCTGCCTTATACTTAGGGTTCAATTTAATTTAAATATGATGGTGCTCATATGTAGCATTAAGGTTTTATAACGTTTAAACCTTGTATATGTGTTATTGTTATTATAACACTATCACACCTCCATATAACCATATAACGTATCCTTTATAACTTTATAACACTTATATGTACTTTATCATATTCGTTTGTCTTTTGACTTTATGATATTCATGTATACTTTTATTTTATTTATGTTTGTTTTTAATATAAACTTTATTTATGTTTGTTTTTAATATAAACCTTAGAGCATATAATATATCTATTTAGAGATGGGTCGTTACAAATGTCTTAACACTTTTGAGGTGCCATCTTATTATAGGAGACTTGTCTTGCATTTGCAAGCCCCTTCGCTCTAAGGTGACCCGAGTGTCCACATTGCCAAATTCAACTATGCTCAATGGTGCCTCTGCCCCCTTCGTGACTTGTCTACCAACCATCCAACATCCAATGATGTTGCACCCAAAGTGCCACACACTCATAAGTGCACCAAACAAGAGTGCATCTAATGAATGTGTCCTTAGTGCATATGTGCCCAATGAGTGCATCCCACAAATGCTTGTGCCCAAAGACACCTTTTCTATTCATCACAACCCCCAAGTGCGGAATGCCCATGCTTGCGATCACATGTAGTCCAAGCATCCAAGTTTATAAAATTCAATCAAGTTCTATAAGCTAATCTTATCCATCATACATCATACTTGTGGATTGAACAAGGTCATCTACCATAAACCCCAGTTTACCTTCTCTCACCAAGTTCCTTTACAAGCTTCTCTTAGTACATCCAATTAATGCTAGATGTTAAGGTCGGTAATGCACCTAGTTGAGCGAAGATGCCCGAAATATCCATGATGCACCTTGCCATCATGCAAGGGCAACAAAAACCAACTCTTCTAACCAGCAACCTTCTATCATATCTATCTATATTGGTCAATGACCACCAAGGAGATCATGTAGTAAAAATGTCCAAAACCATTCAAAATTAAAATCATGTTCTAGTAAAATCATGTTATTAACTAATATTGTTCATTTTAAATATTTTCTTAAACAACATTAATCTCCATGTGTGCGTTCAAAGTAAAAGTAAATTAGTTATAAAAAAAATTAAGGTTTGATTGTAAAGTGATTCTAAATTCACCTATAAAAACTTAGAGAACAATTTTTATTTTTTTTAGCTAAGCCAAGCTAGCCCCAATGTTGGATGGAAGAACAATATCGCCACATGTGGTATGTTGTCACCAAGATTGTGCAAGGCTTGATTAATCTTGGATGCCCCATAGAATAGTTTTTATCACCAACAATATTTATCTTCATTAATGTACGTATTTTCAATATAATCAGAACCATTGAATAATACTTATTTTCCTTCTTATTTATGTGTTTTTCATGTATTTTATTTATAATTTTTAGGTGCTAACAACCCCTGAGATAAAAAGCATAGGTTATCTGTTAGACTTTTTGGAAGGTTTTGCGGCTTATTTTTTGGTCTAATTTGTCCAAAATCTAGCAGGGATTCATTGGAAACACAAGTTTGAGGGGTGACCTCTTCACAATCCAAGTACCCCAGGGGTTTTTCAGGATGTTGAATCCTTATATACAATAAAAAAAAACCAATTTAAACAACACAAATCAAGATTTGATCACAATATTTTTCACTGGATTCCAGCCAAAAAAATCGAAAGGTCTAATAAGTAGACAACACCAAGATAAACTACTCATAAGAGCTCTCTAAAAACAACTTCATATAATTCTATAAATGTATTTTAACTATAATAATTAACAAGAACTAAAAAATGTGAATTCATGCTAATGTGACTAGTTTTGAAGGGCTTCGTTTTCTATGGTGATCTGAGTTTGAGGATTCATGGTAGTTAGGAGAAAACACCTAAAATCCAGCCATCTTAAGAGTTGGTGTGGCATAGGTAGGGTGCAATCCCAATTAATCTTGACAACTTAGGTGTCCCTAGGTCGTAGTTCCTTAAACCATATGCTAGTCTCATAAGTCATTGACATGCTAGCAAACAAAAAATAAAAGCAAAACTTATTGTGTGTGTGTGAAGAAATAAAAACATAATAAAAGATAAAGCTTTTTTGCTTCAATCTAAAATATTAGTATCAATAGCACTTGAGTTCCTCACTTTGTACATCAAAACTTTTATTACATTGATATAGAGAGAAAACCACCCAAACTTTCTTTTAATACCATAAATCCAATTTCCAACCATTTCCCTCGCTTAGAGAATCAATCAACCTTTGGTGTTATATTCTCTATAGATGTAAGCATATGAGATACTTTGAAATAGTCTTGAAATCAAATTTAATTGATCAACTAAGATCCTATGATTAATAATTTGAATCTACTAACCCTTTTTCATGCAATTAATGACAAGAAGAGAATCCCCATAAGCCTCTAATTGATCCATTCATTTTTCACTTCCCAATTTCAACAAAGATCTCAACACCATCAATTGAGTCAAATTATTAGTGCATGTACCCATACCACTTTGAATTAGACAAAATACTATCTGAAAATATATAGTATACCACGAACATTATTGATTTTTTTTGGCCCATGCTTGATCCCATCAAAGAAACCCTAAGGATATATTTTATCTATCATCGCTTCCAAAACATACTTAGGGTTTCCTTCATACAAGGACAACCAAAACCAACTCTTTTAACCGTTAAACCTATATCATATCTGGTCAATGACCACCAAGATGATCGTGTAGTAAAAATACCCATAACCATTCAAAGTTAAAACCTCACACTATTAGATAAAATTTATTTTTGTTCATTTTAAATATTTTCTTAAATAACATTTATCTTCATTTTTTTCATAATCAAAGAAAAATCAAAATAAATTAGTTATAATTAAGGTTTAATTGAAAAGTGAATCTAAATTCACCTATAAAAACTTTGAGGACATTTTTATTTTTATTTTTTTAACTAGGTTGGGCCAACCCCAATTTTGGATGAAAGAATGATCTACCCACCTGTGGGATGTCATCACCTGGATTATGTAAGGCTCGGTCGACCCTTAATGCCCTATAGGACAGTTTTTATCCCCCACAGGTAGCTCCCACCCTCAACCGCTCCTAATGAGATTTGAACTAGTGACCTTACGAGTTTACAAGATAATATTTATCTTCATTCATTTAGGTATTTTTGATATATTTAAAACCTATTGAATAACATTTATTTTCCTTCATATTTATGTATTTTTCATGTAATATATATACATGTTTAGGTGCTAACAACACTTGAGATAAATTATTCACAAGAATTCTCTAAAAATATCTTCACATGATTCTAGAAATGTATTGTATCTCTAATAATTAACAAAAACTAAAAAATGTCACTTCTTACTAGTGTGATTGGTTTCTAAGGACCTTGTTCTATATGGTGATTTAAGTTTGAAACTTCATGGTGGTTAGGAGGAGACACTTAAAATATAACCATATTAAGGGTTGATGTGGCCCAAGAATGGTGCAATCCCTAGGCAATTTTGACAACTTGGATGTTCGTAGGTCATAGTTTCTTAGATCACATGTTACTCTCAAAAGTCATGGACAACTTTCTTTTTAACAATAACGGGATAGATTATATTAGCAAAAAATGTGGTGAAGCACAGATGAAATGCATCCATGAGTTCTTGAGAGAAAATGTTGGAAAGGGTTTTAAGATTATATAATATGGTTGAACTGGTTGTGCCTCAATCCTAATGCTAAGTTCCAAAAAAAGCCATATTGATACAATCTATAGAAAATGTCATTCACACACTAACATTTAGTTGGCATCAAAATATAATAACGATTGACTTCTAGTCATCTATAATGATCAAATTTTCTTCAGCAACTACCCAATAAAGATTAAGAAGTTCAATTGGGGTAGAATGTGCCAAGTTTGCAGAAGAGTTCATCCTCATAGTTTTAAGGTAGCACTACTTCCTACGGGGTTTCGCTGACCCTCAAAGATCCAGGAGGAAGTGATAAGGATTGATTTGTCAACTTGTCTATTACCCTATTTAGGTTTCTTAAACACATGATTGACTAGAATGTGAGGAATCTCAACAAATTTATATAAAGATGGAAAAGCGTGGATCCCAAAGGAAAGGTTCCCAAAGCAAGATGAAGGATGGATTTATTAGAGTCACTTATTGTAATTAGAGATCTAATTGGTAAAGATCAAGCTAGGATGATGCTTTGGAAAAGAGCATGCATTTCAACCTAGTTGCTAGAGGTTGTGTCTAAGCTCCATGAGTATTACAATTCTATGTGATTCGAGGCCAAAGAGAACCCCCTAGCTCTCTTAGTATTTTTTTAGGGTTTTATAAAGCCTAAGAACTTGACATGGCATTAAGAAAGGTGAATCTTTTGGAGGCCATAACTTTGGATGCAAAGCTTGGATTTGGATGAAATTTATATCATTGGAAAGCTCTCAATGAGCAGAAGGTGATGGTAATCTTACAAAAGAAGTTTAAGGTTACTAAAGTAAGAATATTTTTTATAATCCCATCTTTATAAAGTAACCTTGGAGGTTGGGTATGTACACTCAATGCCCTAAAAAGGCTTTGAGAGAACTAGGTGGGTTACAAAGTGGTATCAAAGCGAAGGTTCGTCACTCAAAATGGGTGGGCTCAATGTTGAGATGTTGTCATTGTTGTCATTGATGGCTCAAGCAAAAGAAGTTACTATGAGAAGGACTATTGTTTGGAAGAGGTGATTGAGGAAGTAAATGGTCTTAATACTTTATATACAACTATACAATATATAATAGGGAATAAAACTTTGGGGGATTTGGCAGTGGAGAAGCTAGAGCAAGAGGCTGCTAAATTAGATGTTGAGGTCAAAATACATGCACTACAGAATCTTGTTAATCTTAACAATGAGCTTGTAAGAGAGAAAAATGTATCTTTTGAGGTATCTTCTAACAATCATTCTACATGAGTCAAATGCCATAGTGAGACTAACATGAGATCTCATGAAACAAAAGAGAGTTTACAAGAAGTGTTAATGTCAAAGATTATTGATCTAAAAGGAAAATTTATTGATAGGGATGCAACATTAGAGAAGACAAAGAAAGTGGTTTCACATCTTACTAACATAGCAAAGCAGTAGCATAGCCTTGAATAAAAGTTTTTAAATATAGCCATAATGAACTTAGAAAGGGTCTTAGTAATGAGGATAAGGCTACAAGAAGTTTCCAAGAAATATGATATACCCAAGCTGATACATGAACAACGATTTTGGAGAATGGCATTGGACAGATTGAAGGGAAAACCATCACAAGCACTATTCTACCATGTGGCATACTCTATGAAAGACAAACTTTACATGACCCATTGCATAGTGACTTAACAGAAAGTGGAGAATTCAGGACATTAACGACTCATCATGTCATTGCAAAGACTGCATGTAAATGGTAACGGGGGCATTTACAAACACAGATACAAGAAGGAATATTTGATGAGATATACAAGTCGACCCCTTCAACAAAAGTCACAATTCAGCTCCCAACAAGGATGATTTGGTTCAAAACGGACTCAAATTAGTATGTCACATACTTCCACCCATTTGATACAGAACTTGGAGAAAAAAGAATAGAAGAAAATTTGGATCTGAGGAGTAGTTAATACCTGGCCGAGTGAGCAAGACAAGGGTTTTTCATTGGTTTTCTGGTTATAATCTTTGCAGTTTTTTCATGGGATTCTTGGATCAAGTCTTTCCCTTTAAAGGTTTGTAATCTCAACCTTCTCAAGAGCATAAACCCAACACCTTGTAGCAGACTTCAGCTTTTATCAAACTTTGTTTTTGGATCAGACTTTGTTATTTTTGGATTAGATATCAGTCCAATCCTCTCTTGGATTAGTTTTTCGGCTCTCCATTAAATCAGACTTCAGCTCGTGTAAGTCTCACCCGTGAAGTAACTTCAGGATTATATTTTCGGCCCCTTTTTGTGGAGCTTCAGCCCTGTAACTAGGGAAACTCAGATCCTTTGTCACAAAATCTGAGTTTTCTCATGAAGAAAGTTTGTAACAGACCTCTGTGATTTCGACCTGACCTCAACAAAGTTTTTTCCCTATTACAAACTTGTGTGCCCAATGAAAATCAGATTGTGGAAGGCATAGAAGTTCAGGGCTGTGAAAAACTTGGTCCCCCCCCCCTCCTTCTATACACATAACTTCAGGCTCCTTGTGACATTTGGAGATTTTTCTTGAAGAATGTTTCAGAGTAACTTTTGAAGTTGTCATTAAAAAAAATTATGGAGCTTATGTTGAAGACCATTGAACAAAAAAAAAAAAAAAAAGACTTGGTGCGTAAAGGCATGGTGCACCATGGCAAGGTTTTTAATTTAGAAAACATTAGTGCACTACTCATATAATAAGCACTGGGGCCATTAGTAGAACTGTATGTTCCATTGCTTAACAGACAATGGTGCACCATTCGAGGGTTATTTTTTAAGAAATAATCGTGTGCTAAGTAACTCTAGAGCACTGATGCATATAGCACTCGATAACACTGCACTAGTGTTAAATTTATAAAAATGTTGGTCGTAAAATTCATTTTCACCATTCTGGTGCTATACTCCAAAGAAGCCCCAATGTTATGATCTTTTTCGAATGCCCCGGTGCGTATACAACATGGTGCACTGTGGAAAGGTTTTCAATTTAAAAATAACGGCGTGCTAGGTGAAAATGGTGCACAGGTGCGTATACTACTCGATAACACTGGACAAAGGTTAAATTTAAAAAATGTCAGACTCAAAATTCATTTTCACCATTTGAGTGATATTCTCCCAGGAAGCACTAATGATGTTACTGTTTAGAAATGCCCCAGTGCGTACATAACATGGTGCACCGCGGTAGGGTTTTAATTTAAAAAATCATCGTGCACTTCGTAAATAATCTACACTGGTGTGTTGGGTTCGAGCGGACTAGAACATGGTTAAATAAAAAAAATCTTACTAGCCGTAAAATTCATTTTTACCATTTGCAGTATTGTAGAGCTCTCAAGCGCAGTACTATTTTTAACTCTATGAAGCGCCTTGTCATTGGTGCTCCCCTTGCTTTTCATCCTTTAGCCTGTTGCTCACTGCATGCCTTTCGAATTTTGTCAAACGGTGGTCAAATTTGTTTTTTTCATTTACGTGGCAACCATGCCTCCCTGATGAGCAAATGTCTAGGTAATGTCTATGTTTCTCACTAACTTAATTTTTTAGTGGAGTAGAATTGAAAATTAGATAAAATATATATATAATGTGTATATATATAGTGTGTGTGTGTTCGAGAGGTTTGGCTTGCACAATTCACGATGCACCCTATAAAATTATAGGGTGCACCACAGATAGGTGTGTTACATTAACACACTACATTTTATAATATTATTCAGTGTGTTTGGTAAAATGGAAACACATCGGGTCGTGAAGTTCCATGACGCACCACTTAAAAAAAAAAAAAATACGAAAGTGCATCTAGTAAAAGTAACTTCCTAGTGCGTTTATTTTAACCAAACATACTACATAATATTTAAAAAATATGGCTTAGTGTGTTAGTTAACCTAAACATTACAATGTGAAGCCTCGACATAAAATTAACGCACCGGTGCGAAATGTTATATCGATGCACCATATTGAAAAATAAAAATATATAATGTTATGTATGTATGTGAAACGAAAGCGATGCGTCAAGTTGGTGTACACATCGTTTTCGATGCATTCCTATTTTTTAGCACATTGTTTTAATTGAAAGTTATATGTCCATATTTATAAGAACATTTTTCATTTAATTAAAATAGATATATATATATATATATATATATATATATATATATATATATATATATATATATATATATATATATATAAAAGGCTGGTATATTTTATATGTCAATCATGCAGAGACGTCAACGGAGACAAGAGCAGAGGGTCAACCAATACAATATGGTACGAAGCTAGGTGGTGCGGGAGAGGGAGATGGGTGTGTACCCTCACCCTATTACCGCAGTGACCTAAGGCCTCTTTAGGAATGTGGGCCTCCTTAATTACTATGAGGAGGCAACATCCTGAAGGGGCACTCCAGGTTGTTGGCACAGTTGATCCATTAGTGGGATGTCCACCGACAGGATTTCCGTGTCAATCCTGAGATGTGGTATGAGTCCACTAAGGAGGACATTTATTTTATTACTGGCCTATCCAAGAGAGGGGAGGATTTTCCCTAGTTCCCTGATGTCCCCCATGGTGTTGCAACAAATAGCCAACTTGTCTTCTCTTAGAGATAAGTTTGGGATCACATAGGTTTCCCAACGGATTTTCAGGTGTCTGGTGGACAACTACAGATCACTTCTTTTGGTGCAGAGGAGTTTAGTGCTTCTCATTGTTAGTTAGTACCATTGCACACTCTACTAGTGATAGGAAACACATTAGTTGCCCTCTTTTGTTTTATGTTTATTCTTTGGTGCAAAGGCCACAATGTATCAAATGGTTTGCCATTTTTTTTGCAGCAGTTTTGTATAACTTTAGATAGATTTCGTGTTATTATACATGGGAGGTTGAACTTCCCTTTTGCTTCAGAGTTGTTTTGTTTATTTTTTGAGAGGTTTCCAGAGACGAGGCCTACTTTTGACGATCACCCTTCTAGGTTGATCACTAAGGTACGGGTCCACATGTGGGGTGAGATGATTCCTAAGAGGGGCTAGCCAGAGTATCCGATTAGGATTTCTATCGACGCACTGGGGCTACTAGCTAGTGAGGTTAACCACATGTTTGCCATGGTGTCATGTCCTTACGCAAGGATGGATTGGCAACAATGTCCCAACATCCTCTTCACATAGGATGAGCCAACAAATGAGAGAGGTAATATTGGTTTTTTCTTTAAATTAATCTAGTTTAATTTTATTGCCTTAATTAATTATAATAAAAATTATTCTAGCACATTCTTGAACTTATTTTATTAAATTTTTTAATGAATTTGTCTAATTATTGTTGTGTACTGTCTATTTTGTAGATATTGGCACATTCATTGGAGACATGCCTCCTCCCCCCACTAGATGTAGATGCAGAGATGGTCGAGGATGCGAAGGGTGAGGGATGTCCTTGGATGCAAATGCCCGTGGGCATGCGACCATGTAGGCCTAATATTAGATTCAAGATGGAGTTAAGTGATTGACTCTTTAGACTTTTGGTTGAGGTGGGAGCCTGCCCTGTGAAGGCTCGAGACATCAGAGCACATCCTAGGCTCTTGGAGCTTTGGACAGACTTGTTGCGTGATATGATGAGTCTTATGCATCATATCGTTGGACCTGCGAGGTTTATACTGGCATTGAGGAAGGATGTCCATGCATATACACATGAGTCTTCACCCAGTACTACCCCATCAGATGATGATCATGGTGGTGATCCTTCTCGTAGTGCTCCACCTCCTTGGTATGGCCATGCAGTAGATACACAGTATTCACCCAGACATACCACCCATCGGATGATGATCAAGGTGGTGATCCTTCTGTTAGTACTCCACCTCCTCATCATTCTCCTCATGACCCACTGCCTCATGTCTCTCCTCATAAAGCAGACCAAATACCTCCTCGTCCACCTCATTCTTCGACCCTTGAGGCAGTTGACCATCCATCGTCTTCTACTACATACCAGGGCACCATTAGTATTGTTGTATCATATATTTTATAGCATTTACTTGACTTGTATATATATATATATATATATATATATGGTTGTGGTGTAAGTAAATTCTAAGTGTAGACACAAACAATTCCTCTATCCCAAGGGCGGGTCTAGCCACAAACAAGACATTCTATGGAATATTTCCTTAGGTTAGAACCAATTAAGAGGGCCTACCTCTTAGTACGTTATCCATTTGGTGACGACCTTGCTTCCTTGATCTGGCTATCTTTCGTTTCTTCTTGCGAGCGCCTGAAACAAGTAAACAACAACAGACAACAATCGTGATAATATACAAATTGTATTCAACCTACTTAACAAGTCAAGAAACATTAAGCCATAAACATGTGAAATAACATCTTATGTAGGAAATCAATCGATAGTTGCATCTTTGTTAAATCAAGAAGAGATTACAACCGGTGTCTTGACGTTGTTGTTCTCCTCTGACAAATCCGGGTTCCCACACACTTCCACTAGCATTCCATGGATGGCCCCAACAATGGTAGTCTCAAGGCTCTTCCCTTTAGGCTTCACACCAAACTTACTCACCATTCTCCATTAAACACAAACTAGAGAGCTACAAGTATGGATAACTTGCTGATTACTCCAAACAAAGCTTAATTAGCACTAGCACACACACACTAGCTTGCGCTTGGGAAAACTGGAGGTTTATATAGCTTGAATGGATGGGAGATGGTTCCTCTTCTCATGGGAGAAGGTCTTATCTCTCGAGGTAGTTCCATCCTTATAGGGAAAGGAGCCCAATCTGACCTCATCGGCTCCATCCAGCCTAACCATTTACCAAACTTTCGTTACGAAGCTTCTAGAGCTGGAAGCTTCGGCTCCAAATTTAAAAAACTTTCCAAAATAGGATCGACACAACTGGAAAAAGGCTCAGACGCTCTAGTCGACGCGAGGGACAGATGTAATCCCTACATAGCGACGCGGGTCATTAGTGTCGATCTTGTAAAAAAAAAACAAAAAACAAAAAAACAAAACAAACAGAAGATTTTGGGAAAATGATGTAAAGGGGAATTGTTATGCTCATGAAGAGGGACAGATGTAATCCCTGCATAGTGACGCGGGTCATTAGTGTCGATCTTGTAAACTGAGTTAAAAAAAAAAAAAAAAAAAAAAATGATTTTGGGAAAATGATGTAAAGGGGAATTGTTATGCTCATGAAGAGGGACACAATGGGAGTTTCTTCATGATGGGAAAGCATGAAGGGTTCACTATAGAGGTCCTCCAGGATCAAGGAACGGGGAGTACAAGGACAGTGACAAAATGATGTGTAACAAATGCCCCCTAAACCGTGAAGCCCGAACTAGAGTGAGAGGTGAAATGCTTTATAACTCAGTGCAGGGAACTAGAGTCTGCCGTTGGAAAACCTGCAAGCAAGCACAAATACATAGACATCACTAAAAACTTTGAATATGAATACATGAATCATGGTATGGACGCATCCATCCAGAGAATGATCATGTAAATGGATCCAGGGCATGGGCGCAGCCGTCCATAAGAAAGGATCAGATTGAAATGAAGGTATGGTCGCAGCCACCCAATAATGTGAAGGATCACGTATAACAACTCATGGTATGGTCACAACCACCCATCTAAAAGAGACATGTATATCGACATGACCATGTCACATCACCTCACAACCTGGACTTGTGTAATCTTAGCCCAGGGTCTTGGACTCCAAATGACCCGATCAAAGTACAAATCCTAACATGTGAATGAATGTGTTGAAGTCAAACATGCTAGGAAGTCGCTTGATTACCGGTCAATGATGTGAACTGTTAAAAAGCGTGAGAGAAACCACCAATAATGACAATGGCTCTCAAGGTACTAGAAACACAGTTCATGGAATGTGAATAAAGGAACTGATGTCAAACACCTGTGAAAACACCCAATCGAAAACCAATGATGTAAAAATTGTCGTTAAGTGCGAAGAACTTGCCATTAGGGCATGCAAGATCTAAGGTACTGGAAGGGAGTCTCTCGGCCAGCTTCCTGGATAATGAGCTGAAGTCGACAGGAAGCGACCGTGTCAAAGGAGGGCCATGATGTATCCCACATCATCGACATGAGACAAAGGGATGCAAATGATTTCAGATGATACAGAGAATCAAGAGTAAGTGTAACTGCAGAGGGACTAACTCTTGAACATATCAGCGACACGATTCCGGATTTTGGTAGCTTTTGGATCCATAGGATCAGTGGTCATGATGACGTGGCAGAGATCAAATGAAAGGAAAAAATGAACGGCCCAACCCAGGAAGGTCAATGATGAAAGGAGGATATCCCAACCCAACACAAAGCAGAAAGTGTCATGTTCAAGAGTGAGCTGCCGACACAACTGATAAAATTTCCAATTTTCCCCCACCATTTCTGGCAGGTACCCCAATTATTTTTTAATCACAAGCTTGAAGGGGATATCATGTGCTTGCACTGTAAGTTCATCCTTCAGATGAATCCAACCTAGTAAGATTAATGAGCCCTAGGAAGGAGAAGCTCATGTTCGTCATGGCAATGAATCCAATGTCGTTTAATGTTTTAACAAGTTCGACAAAGGGTTAACTCAGTATCTTTTTCATGTTTAGAGAGTTTGCAAAAGACATGGAAAAGAAAACTCCAAAAGGTCCCTTTTTGAACATTTGTGTCTCTCAAGCCTGAAAAAGTAGAAAATAATACTTGAGAGAACCGCTTGACCATGTCAACTAAGGAGTACCTTTTTCGTAAATAGTTTATCCCAGCCTGAAAAAGGGGTAAACATATACTGGGTAAACGATGTTTCGCAGCCTTTAATAAGTTTAAAACAACAAGAGCTTGGCAATCTAATCATATTTTGAGAGTAAGAAAAAAGCTCAAAGATGACTCCCTGCTTTTATTTGCTTTAACAAGTCTAAATGGGAAAAATACTGGACAATATTTTCATTTTTTACGAGTCAAAAAATAGCTTAAAGGTGACTCGTCCTAGAGGAACAAGTGGTATAAAGGGTAGTAATTGGTTCTGGTTATGGAGGAACTGCTCAAAACACTGAAAGGTCAAGAGGTTGGCTAATAAAACCACTCATTGTTGTGGTTCCTCAGGAAAGGAAAAAACAACCAAGTGAAAGCATATGATCGACCAAAGAGAGGGTGGCGATGGAATGAAACAACCAAGGCTCATCTAGCATAAATTAGGTAATAAAAATGACAATCACGAGATGTAAATTGGGCATGGGTTCATTTTTACACAAGCTTGAACCATGGAGAACTCTGCTTGGATTTAGTTTCATGTTTACACAAGCTGGAAACGAAAAACTATGCTTGAGATAAGTTTGCATTGCCTCGGCATAATGACTCAATCGAGGTACATGCCCCCCAAGCTTCATTTCAGTCAACCAGGTGGATGGAATGAAGGTTCACTTTCGAGATCTTGGAAATACTCGACTGGGATTTTACGAGATCTTAATCAAAGACTTGATTTGGAAAAGGGATTTGCTCCATTTTTTAACGAGGTTGGCATAGTAAAAGAACTATCCTCGGACATCTATTTCATTTTTTAACGAGCTTGACACAAGACAAGGAACTATGCTCTGATCCCTTGTTTCATTTTTTAACAAGCTTGACACAAGACAAGGAACTATGCTTTGACTCCTTGTTTCATTTTTTAACGAGGTTGACACAAGACCAGGAACTATCCTCACAACGTCTGTTCATGACCCATAAGAGAACATGGCTCCCAAGAGGTCTTCATTAGACGGAAGAACCACGCTCTAGGAGGAATACATTTCATTTGGTACCAAAGACAGATCAGGTTCCAATGCCCCCAGTACATAATGTACAATACCATCCATGTGATCATCAATAGATGCGGAGATGGAATGGCTAGCCACATAATTGACCTATGGCAGGGAAGGTACTGCTTGCAAACATGAGCCGATAGGGGACGATGGTTGTAAAGGAGGTGCCTGGTGACCAATGAATGATAGCTGATTAATAGTCACAATTCTCCCTTTGTGTGTAAAACAAACCATAGGGAAGAGTGAAGAAACAAGAGCTCCCATGACATAAACATAGTCGCGTCCAAGGAGAAGATTGAAATCTAAGGGACCTTGGACTACCATCACGTCTATATAGATAGTCTTTCCTCCCAAAGGAATAGGGAACTTCGAGAGGACCCCCAAGGGTTGACTGGTTCCTTTGTTGAAAGCCAATATATTCTGGGTGACAGGTACAAGCTGTGGGGAGCCCAAAGCTTGCCAAGTAGTAGAGGACATGATGCTAACAGACATGCCTTCATCTAATATAGTGCCATGTACTACCATATTTTAGGCTTGTACTGTGATCTGGAAAGGCACATAAGATGGAAGGCGGAATGTTGTCAATTGACTCCAATCGAAAGAAACGACAGAACTACTTGGTGGGGGTATCATATGATTGCCCCCATGCTCTGCAGAAGAAGGAGAAGTACTCTCCTTAACAACTGGGATAGGTGGGTTACTCTTCGATTCATGAGAATCTGAGGAGACGAGAAGAACATGAGCAGTATGATCACTACTCTCTTCGGGAATAGAGTGAACAACTAAAGGCGGAGCCAAGTCAACACTCTTTTCAACCAATGGTTGGTTGAGAACAGACATAAGAGAGTCATGCTCAGGAAGAGCAGGATGGACAAGAGATGAATCCAAGTCATTCTCTTTACCAACTAGGATAGGGTTAGAAGAAAGCCTCTGATAACCAACAGGAAGTTGGGGTTGAGGAGCTACAAAGTTTTCCAAAACTTTGGTAGCTTTATCCATAAGAGGACAGAGGTGAAGAATATGCTCTCCTTCACATAACCTACAGGGGAATCTAATCTTCCCTTTCTTCTTACCATCGTTAGCTGAAGGTGTAGCATCGACATGATCTCCAAAGGTCAATGGGGATGTTCGATTTAGGTCTTGAGACCATACCTCTAAGACTCCGGGGACACCAGGATAGTCTCGAAGGAGATGGTCACCCTTACACAACTTGCAATGGAATCTAACCTTCCGTGGAGGATCGAAAGGTGTGTCAACAAGAAGTGTGTTTAGAGCAATAACTACACGGTTGGCCTCTCGCTTATCTGACTTCTTCTTCTTCGTCTTCTTCTTCTTCGTCTTCTTCTTCTTCTTAGCCTCTTGGTTACTAGATTTGAAACTTTCACCAGGCGAAGTAGAATAGGAGGGTGAAGAAATGGGGGAAGAAGGCGAGGGGTCAACCTTAGAATCATCGTGATGTGATTCGAATGAAGGAGATGGTGGGGCAGAAGTTAGGACATGCGAGATCACCGAGGTAAAAAATAACCAGATAAGTAAACCAATGGTTAACCCAGGGAGGGACAACGTTGCCATATAAGGAGCACCAACATTTCCAAAAGAAGGAAAAGGACCAGGATTCCCATCTGAGGGGAATCCTTGACTGGTAGATTCTGGAAATGTTGCCATTGGAATCGACCCTAAAGAATCACTAAGGAAGATAACTTTAACTAGGAATATTTCGTGGGCAGTTAATTTTAAGACACTGAAACAAAACTTTTCCTTTTCATATTTTAAGAGTCGAGAAAAGGACGAAAGGTGACTCTAGTCGCTTTTGGAATTAACGAGCTCGAAAGGACAAGTGCTCGATGATCTTTTCAAATTTAAAGAGTCAGTAAAGATCAAAAATGACTACTCAGGGTACTCTAGGCATAAGGATTACCAGGTAACCATGAACTGCAGAATACCTCCCGGCGAACCGAGAAGTATGGGCAAGCAATCTCCCCGAATGTTGTGTTCGGTGTATCACGTTTACAAGGCAACAGACTCGGCCTCCTATGGATAAAGGATTGCAACCTAGTGGGGTCTCCCTTTATATACTCGATGGTACGAAGAGCACAAGTCCGTACTAGCGCTGTCTAGTGCCGAAGCGAATGACAGCTGCTAGGTTTTAAGACGCCGGAACACGTCTCTAGCCTAGACCTCTAAATGTAAGCGTTAAGTTTCAATGCTTCCTTAGGTTAATTGAGTTCATTTTAAAGTTTATCTTGAATTATGTCTCAGTTTTCAGGCCTTAGCGATGTGACTCAAGAAGTCTTATATGCAGCTAAATGAGACAAGACTCTTTCAATTCGATGAATCGTCTACACTAGAGAGGGTAGAAAGCACAATCAAATGCAAACAATCAAGCAACTGAAAGAAAAATGATCTTTTCACTACTTTACTTTTTGAAAACAAACTAATGAAAAAACTCTTTCTAATTCCTAGTTTCCTAACAATTGCACTCTAAACAATCCTTTCAAAAGTAACAAGAAATCTTTTTTCTTTTCAAATGCAAATGCAACCCTAGTCTTCAATGATGCTAACTAACGTATCATATTGATGCAACAAACTAAAATTATGTGATTTTCATGAAATGACAAAACAAATCTTTCATCAAATACTTCAATGAAAAGTTTTCGAGACAATCAATCATCAAGCAAATGAAAAGGCACAAAAGAGAATCTCTTTCAAACTAATGAAGCAATGACTCTACCAAAAATAAGACAAGCAACTTGATCTATGCCGGAAAAGAGATGTTCAAACAAGAAAACAAAACTTTTCAAACTTGTATGATGGAGACCAAAGCAATAAGAGGACTATAAACGAAATGCAAGGAGTAATTTCACTAACAACTTGATTCACCGAGTTCATAATCAACTGAATGGATGACATCCTAGATGCCCTAAGGCTACAAACCATCCAAAGTCTCAAGAAATCAAGTAAAAAGAAGGCAAATCAACAAGCAAATAAACCAAGTCAAAATGCAGCTTTCTAGTCAAGGAGAAAACAGTCTAAACAAGCTACAAGGCAGAAATCAAGAGAGCAAGACACATTGGTCGAGATATGGCGTAAACCCTAATCTTCACCCACAGGCAACGATGCGACTGCCTAACCGACAAAAAGCGCAAGAAGGGGGTCGGCATGGCTGTTCCTGAGTATATCGTGCCGTTCGGTGCGACTATAAGCGAAATAAGCGCGTTGGCCGAGGATACAAGGAACAAATAAAAAAATTTCAAAGGCTGAGACCAGACTTGCTACTATAAATTTCAAACCCAGAGCAGTAAACAAGGCAAAGCATACAGGACTAAAGGGAATTGGTGATACTAGAAAAGTTCACACAAAACCATGGAATTACAAACAATCAAAACGAAGGAGAAGATCCCCAGTGGAGTCGCCAATTTGTGGTGCAGGTAAATTCTAAGTGTGGACACAAACAATTCCTCTAGCCCGAGTGCAGGTCTAGCCACAAAAAAGACATTCTATGGAAGATTTCCTTAGGTTAGAACCAATTAAGAGGGCCTACCTCTTAGTACTCTATCCGTTTGGTGACGACCTTGCTTCCTTGCTCTGGCTATCTTCCGTTTCTTCTTGCAAGCACTTGAAACAAGTAACAACAACAGACAACAACCGTGATAATATACAAATTGTATTCAACCTACTTAACAAGTCAAGAAACATTAAGCCATAAACATGTGAAATAACATCTTATGTAGGAAATCAATCAATAGTTGCATCTTTATTAAATCAAGAAGTGATTACAACCGACGTCTTGACATTGTTGTTCTCCTCTGACAAATCCGGGTTCCCACACACTTCCGCTAGCATTCCATGGATGGCCCCAACAATGGTAGTCTCAAGGCTCTTCCATTTAGGCTTCACACCAAACTTACTCACCATTCTCCCTTAAACACAAACTAGAGAGCTACAAAGTATAGATAACTTGCCGATTACTCCAAACAAAGCTTAATTAGCACTAGTGCACACACACACACTAGCTTGTGCTTGGGAAAAATGGAGGTTTATATAGCTTGAATGGATGGGAGATGGTTCCTCTTCTCATGGGAGAAGGTCTTATCTCTTAAGGTAGTTCCATCCTTATAGGGGAAAGGAGCCCAATCTGACCTCCTCGGCTCCATCCGGCCTAACCATTTACCAAACTTCCATTACGAAGCTTCTAGAGCTGGAAGCTTCGGCTCCAAATTTAAAAAACTTTCCAAAAGAGGATCGACACGACTGGAAAAAGACTCAGTCGCTCCGGTTGGTGCGAGGGACAGTTGTAATCTCTGCATATCGGCATAAGGAGGACACGGGTCATTAGCATCGGTGTTGTAAACTGGAAAAAACAAAAGCTTTGGGAAAATGATGTAAAGGGGAATTGTTCTGCTCATGAAGAGGGACACAATGAGAGTTTCTTCATGATGGGAAAGCATGAAGGGTTCACTGTAGAGGTCCTTCAGGGTCAAGGAACCGGGAGTACAGGGACAGTGACAAAATGTTGTGTAACAATGGTTCATTTTCCTGTTCATGTTGATGTACTTAATTTATGTTGGTGTTGATGTGTATATTGTTAGGTCATGTTAGATATGTTCATTTAATGTTCTTGCAGATAGATGTGTATGTTATAACAGTTATTTGACACGAGATGTTTATTTGAGGATGTGTGTGGTGATGATGTTAGACAATGCTTATATTTTGTTAGATGTGATCACAATGATGATGCCCTGTTAGATTATTACATCTGTGTGCTAGCTAATGACGTTTATATGTGCTAGAGGTGTATATAATTAGATGTTGTTAGTAAATTTAAATGTGTGCATCCTCCGTGCGAAGATTAATTATAAAAAATTCTGACTTAGGTTTTTTAAATTTAACCATAAATTGAATTTTATAAATAAACTTAAAATATTATTTTTATATATTTTCAAATAAATATTATGGTCAATTTGGAGATCGAGCTCCGCGCGCTCCCCTGCCATGGCCGCGCCCTGAGTCCCCCTTGCCTCCCCGTGCCTTGCAGCCTGGCTGCGAGGTCTGCGCCTTCGTTCGGGCCTCCTGCCCCTGAGCCCGCCATCTCCCTGCCTCCCCTTTCCCCGTGTCTCCTCTCTCCCCCTAGCCTTTCCTGATCTCGACCCTGCCTCTCCTTGCTCCTGCGCCTAGCAGCTTTTGCTGCTAGGTCGCCTGCCTCTGGCTGTTCCCCGACCATGGCGGCCTTGGGCCCTTCAGGACCGGATCAGGTCGATCTTATGAAATCTTTTGCCTCCCTCACCCAGGAGAACTCCTCGGAAAGGATCAGACCTGTCACTTCTCGCTTCGTCAAAAAAATGGATGAGATCCCAGAAATTCCGCTCCCCCCTGCCCTTCCCAGGAGAACGGCGGTAGCTCTAGCTGATAGAGGATTAGTTGGTCAGTTCACAGGTTTATGGCCCTCCCCCCGCACTGTTCAGCGATGGGTGGAAAGAAACTGGAACTCAATCGTGCAAGGCAAGATAGCGATTCGCTTCTGCGGAAGAGGGTTTTTTACCTTCCTATTCGAAACAGTGGAAGACAGAAATCTAATCTTCCGGAACGGCCCATACTTCATGGATACTAGAGGCCTTTACCTGAACAGATGGACACCGGATTTCGACCCGGAGATGGATGTCCCCAACGCAGTTCCTGTCTGGGTCCGGCTCCCGCATCTGCCTCTACATTGCTGGGGAGATGAATCAGTGAAGGCAATAGGAAATGGAATAGGGAAGTATATTGACAGATCGGAACCAAAGGAGAACATGCACGCATGCGCAAGAATCTGTGTAGAAGTGGATCTCGGGAAGGGACTACCAGAAGCTATCAAGCTCAGAGTTGACCAATGGACGCACCTTCAGCAAGTCGATTACGAACAGCTCCCATTCAAGTGCAAGGTATGTCATGAGTATGGACATTTTGCCAATAGATGTAGTAAAGCAAATGCAAATGTCTCTGATTCTAACCCTGAAACAACAGAGGAAGCTTGGGAAACCATCAAAAAGAAGAGGCCCAACCCTCCTAAAGGAAAACTCTCTAACCCTATAGCCCCCCCTCTCCCCCCTTCTCCGTCAAGACCGACTATTCCCGTCTCCTCCAACCCTTTTGAAACCTTATCAGAAGCTGATCCTCCTTCCCCCCCCCCCTCCCCGAGAGTCCCCCCTGTCACCCCCGCCTCCCCCCCGCCTTCCTCCCCCCCTCCTTCCTCCCCTCCCCACACTATAGAGAGAATATTAACCCGGAACAAGTCTAAGGAAAGCAACACCTCTGTAGAACCACCAAGGAAAGTCGGAAGGAAAACAAATAAGGAGGTAAGGGATGAGGCGGCAGCAAAAGAAATGACAACAGGGATTCAACAGCCAATGGACACCTATCTGGACAAGATGAAAGGAAATGGCGAGAAAGGGAAAGAGAAAGGAGGTTCCCACAACAAATTATTTAAGTAATGAATCTGGTCTCTTGGAATTGTAGGGGGATGGGCTCCTCCCTCAAAGTCAACGCAGTCCGCGACCTTCTCAAATCAGAACACCCAGACATCCTCCTCCTCCAGGAGACCAAAATTAATGAGCAGGATTTCAAGAACTACCTAAAGAATAGCAGAACATATGAAGGAATTGCAGTAAGCGCAGTTGGTGCCTCAGGTGGCATAGGGACCATCTGGAACAAACAAAAATGGAAACTGTTAAATCAAAGACAAAGCAGCTGGTGGATCCGCTCAGATATTCAAAACATAGCAGAGACAGAAGATTATACTATCTATAATGTCTACGCCCCCCCCCACTACCGGGACAAGGATGCCTGTTGGAAGTCAATTGCAGCAGACCTCCAAGAAACACAAGGACGGAACCTTTTTCTAGGGGGAGACCTAAACTTAATAAGGAATGCTGATGAAAAGATGGGGGGAAACTTCTTGGCTGATCCCTCTAGGGAAGCCATCGAAGAAATCATTCTAAATCACAATTTAGTGGACTTCCCTCCTCAGAATGGGCGTTTTACCTGGTCCAACAAGAGAGCAGGTCGAAACAACATCAAGGAAAGACTGGATCGAATTCTCGTTCAAGACAGAATAGTGGTTAAATTTGCATGCATCAAAAGCCTCATTATCCAAGGGTGCTTCTCAGATCATAAGCCTGTAGCACTTAAATTGGATAAAGGAGAAAATCTGGGTCCGCTCCCATTCAGATACAACAAAGCGTGGGAAGAACAGGAAGATTTCCGAGCTCTGATTAAAGAACATTGGTCAACAGAGATCAGAGGGTCCCCGCACTATGTTTGGGAATCCAAAATAAAGATTCTGCGTTGTGCCATTAAACAGTGGGTCAAAACCAAGGCAATAGAAGAAAATCGAAACAAATCTGCTCTCCAAGCCAAACTCATGCAGTGGGAACAAGGGAAAGATAGCAGACAAGACACGGAAGAGGAGCAGATCCAAGAGATGGAACTCCAAAAGGAACTGTACAAGCTGAACAGAAAAGAGGAAGAGGAACAAAGACAAAAGTCAAGATGTCTATGGCTCAAGTCGGGAGATAGGAACACCTCCTTTTTCCACAACAACTTGAAAATCAGGAGAGCAGGTAACAATATAGATAAAATAACAGTTGATGGAGTAGAAATAAAAGAGCAAAAGGAAATCATGGAGGCTGCGTCTGCTCATTTCCAAGATCTCCTCACCGCAGGCCAGCAAAGCAGTGATGGCATGGAAATCCTTGACACGATGGACTGTAAAATCTCTGAGGATCAAAATTCTGAGCTCGACAAAGAAATTACTGAAGAAGAGATCGAGCAAACAATGCGCAATATGGCCTCAGACAAGGCCCCGGGACCCGATGGTTTCACTGTGGACTTCTATAAGACACATTGGAATACCATCAAAAAGGATTACATCAGAGTTGTAAAAAATTTCTTCCAAAGATGCAAGATGGGCAGTGGAATAAAATCCTCCTTCCTTGCCTTAATCCCTAAAGATCCCAACCCTCTCTCCTTTAACCGTTTTCGTCCTATCTCCCTCTGCAACGTCTCCTACAAAATTGTAACTAAGATCCTTGCTAACAGGCTCAAATCCATCCTTCCTACCCTCATCTCTGAGAACCAAGGGGGCTTTGTCCCGAAGAGACAAATTGCTGACAATGTAATTCTCATCCAAGAGGCTATTCAAAGCAGTATCACTAGGAATGAAAAGGGTATGATAATGAAGTTGGACATGGCCAATGCATTCGACCGAGTAAACCACTCTTTTCTC
Organism: Pinus tabuliformis; assembly: GCA_031772625.1. Taxonomy (NCBI): domain Eukaryota; kingdom Viridiplantae; phylum Streptophyta; class Pinopsida; order Pinales; family Pinaceae; genus Pinus; species Pinus tabuliformis. Next base: position 657,373,639 of record CM062811.1, read on the forward strand.
CAGGCAGTCCTTAAAAAGATGGGCATATCAGAGCTCTTTATAAGCAGGGTCCGGGAGTGCATATCGGGCAATTGGACTGCCCCCCTCATTAATGGAAGGCCCAGCAAAGCTTTCAGAAGCTCTAGGGGACTGAGGCAAGGGTGCCCGCTCTCTCCCTTCCTCTACATTCTCATGGCGGAAGCTCTAAGTTCGAAGCTGGAAAACTTGAGGAGGAAAAGAGAAATAACAGGGATTGAAATTGTCAGAGGGTCGAAAGGTATCAACCACTCTCTGTTTGCGGATGACACCCTTCTCATAGGGGGTGCATCTTGCATAATGGCGAGGAGATTTAAAAAAGTCTTGGACCTCTTTCTTCTTGCCTCAGGTGGCAAACTTAACAATAACAAATGCATGTTATATGCCTGGAACATCCCCAACCATATCTTACAGCGCATATCCATCATCATGGAAATTCCAGCTCAGTTGAATTGGACCCATTTCATGTATCTGGGGCTCCCCCTGGCTAAAGAGAAAATCAATTCAGGGATTTGGGTTAAGATTATTGAAAAGCTCAGAGGCAAACTGCAAAGTTGGGGAGTGCACTGGTTGAATTTAGCAGGTAGATCGATTTTAATCAAGTCAGTCCTCGCCTCTCTTCCCATATATCAGTTCGCTATCGCTCTTGCCCCGGCAAGCATTCACAATCATATGGAGTTGATAATTCGGAGCTTTCTGTGGCAAGGTGGCAAGCAGAATACCAAGAAGTTCAGTTTGGTAAAGTGGGATAAGGTGATCCTTCCGGTGGAAAAGGGTGGGCTAGGAATAAGGGTTCCTAGGTTAGCAAATCTAGCCTTGGGCTTCAAGCTGATCTGGAGGATTTTAAATGAAAAAGATGCTTGGTGGACTTCCATAATGAAGAAGAAATACCTGAATGGTCCAAACAGCAATATCCTAACTGAAAACATCATAGAAAGGCAAGGTACTCCAACTTGGAACCTTATCAAGAAATCGATCCCCCTTTGCAAGCCGTTCATCTCTAGAGCTCCGGGGAATGGCAAAGAAATAAGCATCTGGAAAGATAGAATAATGGGGTCACAGGCCAGAGAAATCCTCCATCACCTGGTCCCCCTCCAAAGATGGATGGCTGATTCGAATTTGAACTCTCTCTCTGATATCTCTTTATGGGATCAGGATTACTGGGCTGGTTGGTCCCTCCCCAATCTCCCTTTGAATTTAGCAAAGCTCTGGGATGAACTCAAAAGCTCCCTCAGTGGTTCAGCCCCCATCAGCAGAGGGGAGGAAGACAAGTTCGTTTGGGACCCAAATGGGGGCAATTACTCAGTGAAAGAAGGATATAAAGCCCTCCAAGACATCTCTGCGGTAAACAATTGGCCCCTGTACAAAGCTGCATGGCGCCCTGAATGCCTCCCAAAGGTCAAATTATTCAATTGGACCCTTCTCCACGGTAAAATCCTAACTGCCGAGAACCTCAGGAAGCGAGGTATCCAGGGGCCTTCTATGTGTTGTCTTTGCAGGTCAGCAGAAGAAACCATCACTCATCTCTTTGTGGAATGCCCGACTTCTAAAGCTTGTTGGTACCTTCTGTCTGGCGCTATCTCTTCAGAAGCCCTCCCTCCTCAGATCTCGACCCTCCACAAAAACTGGGACAAAAGATTATATCAACCCAAAAAAGGTAACCACATAGTGCATAGGATCTGGAACAGCATCCCTGCAAATCTGAGTTGGCAAATATGGATTGCACGTAATAAGTGCATTTTCAATAACCAAAAGCCTTCCATTTCAGGCATCGTGGCTAAATCTATTGCCCTCATTGCTGAGTCTTTCGAAGCAGTAGGGGTTTCTAAGAAAGACCTGGAGGTCGAAGATGAAAGGCTCAAGGACTGGCTGGGAAAATTCAATCTCACACCAAGACCTTTTGCAGGCAACAGAGTGAGGAATGGCAATCAAAACTGGAAGCTTCGCGGCACCGAAGAAGAAATTAGTAACTGGATCAGGAATCAAAAAAGGCCTACCCTGTATTTCGATGGAGCCTCAAAAAAGAACCCGGGTCAAGCAGGGGCCGGTGGGATCATTAAGGATGAGCAGGGGAACACCTTGGTCTCCTTTGAATGGGGATTAGGCCAAATGTCTAACAACAAAGCCGAGGCCTATGGCCTCCTTCTGGGCTCTCTAATTGCAAAGAATCTCGGCCTTCAGAACTTGCTCATCTTAGGAGACTCAGCTATTATAATAGCTGCCATGAATTCAGGGAGAGACTTCAAACAATTGGCCCTTAACAACATTAAGAATCGAATCATGGAGAATGTCAGAATGTTAGGAGAAGTAACTTTTAATCACATCCTCAGGAATTTCAACAAGGAGGCAGACCAGCGAGCAAACCAAGCGGTCAGAAGGAGGATCGGCCAGGTCAGAGAAAACAATTCATATTATGTCAAGGAAATCCCGTAATCACAAGCCCGCCGTCGTTCCACACCAGGGGAGCAGTCACTTCAGACATCAGAGCCACCTTGTCGCATCTCTCTGCATTTTCCGGCTCAATGACGGAGCATCTCAACCTCGGGCATCTAAATCTCTCAGCGATCGAACTGCCCGCGTGACTCCTTGTCCTTCAATGGCCGGCTCTCTTGGCGTCTTCAGCAAAGCCCATACCTCTTGCACCCAGACTGTCAAAAGGGTAATCATGGATCCTGATCGTTTTCAATCTATCCTTGAGCACTTTCAGACCCGATCCATCAGCGCGCAGAACCTCTCTTCACCTACAAATAGTGGGCAGCTCCAAAACATTTCCGCAATCAGAGATCGAACTTCTACAGCCAGTTCCTGGTGCAGTTTGGAAGCGCACTTCTCCTCAAGGATTCTTGTCACCGGTTCAGATCCTGGGGTAAGACATTTTCAGTTATATGTGAATTTGCTTTTATCTAACAGTCGCTCTTGCTTCCTCAGCAGAGATTTCCAGAAGAGTGAAAGGCCCTCTCGCCTCCACTTAAATCCGCAGCTCCTTCGCGGCCCCGCGCTCCCCAAGGCTGAATCTAAATCCCTCTTCAAAAGCACGCTCGCCCTTCTCTTCCCTCAGGCTACTCCAATGGCGGGTCAGCAAGGCCAGACCTCCAACCAGGCCCAGATCAAAGACCCAATGAGGAACATCTTCAACAACAAAGAATGCAATATGTGTAAGGCACACACAGTGATGATTAACAGCCTAATAGCTCAGGTGAAGGAACTAACAGAAGACTATCATGCTGATAGAAACTCCAAAAGAAAGAAATTGGAAAAAAGGAAAAGGGAAATTGAAGATCTTAAAGACCGCTGCATCCACATGGAGGCGGTTATTGATCATCTGCGCACCCTCACTGAGAGCCAACATGCAGAAAACTCGACTAGAGCCAGCGTCCGAAAGGAAGACTCGGTCACTCCTCATTATCCTTGATCTTATGCATTACAAATTTGCCTGGTTAGGTGGTTCTTTCGTAAGGCAGTATTGCCGTTTGTCTTCTATTTTGTGTTCAATCAAGAGAAATTTTGAGTACAATGGGTCTGCGTACCCAGTTTTGTACCTCAGATCTCATACTTTTCCTCGCCATGTACTAGATCTTACTTCAGAAAGTTTTTCTAATATATGAGTAACCGACATTGTAAAAAAAAAATAAAAATAAATAAATATTATTAACAATATTATTGCTAATAAATAGATTGAATTTGTTCCCGTCATTTGTTCCCATTTTTTATAATTAACAAATTCTATTTCAATAAAATTTAATTTATCGCTAAAGTTATGAGAATTTCAAGCACTTTAAATTTAATATTTATAGCAGCTCTTACTAATTTAAATTTAAATTTAATATCTTGCCAATTTAAATTTAATATCTTACCAATTTATAAAATGCCAACACAAAAACAATATAATTAGCGTGAGATCTATTAGCATGGGATATTGTTATATGTGATCAAGATGATGATGGCCTATTAAATTATTAGATTTGTGTGCTAGCTAATGACGTTTATATGTATAATTAGATGATATTAGTGAATTTAAATGTGTATTTTAGATGATGTTTATGTTTGTTAGATGATTATCATCGTGATGTTTATTTTTATGAAATGATATATCTTTATCATAGATTATAATTGGTGAACTTATATCAAAATTTTATATATGAAATTACATGCAAAAATACTTACTTTAAATAAAAAATGCAAAGATATTTTTATAAAAAGTTTAATATGGTTGAATCTGTAAATTTAAAATTATCATAAATATTTTTCTATTGTATAGATAGTTCATACATATTCATTCTAACTAAATTCTTCTTTAAAAAACAATTACATATGAATAAATGTTAATTTACATTGTACTATTTACTTCTTTCTTTCTTTGTTTTTTTTTTTTTTAAATAGACTCTTCTACCCTAAAAATTGTTATTATAAAAAAAGGTTATGATCTCCAATAATAAGCATTCTATTGGCCCTAAAATTTTATGGATGCAAATCTTCTTATATTTGTTGTTTTTGACATTATTTCGTAAGTTGATTTCTATCAAAATTTTAAATTACTTCATTAATTGTGGTTTTAGTCAACATTGGGGGAATAATTTAAGGATTACCAAAAGGAATTATAAAAATATGTAAACTAACAAATAGCTAAATTAAAAACCAAATTATCACAAACTCCAAATTAAACTTATCACAAACTTAGAATTAAACAAATATGTAAAAAATTTAACTTTTAAATTATAAATTATACAATTGGAAATACTTAGTTTTAAGTGTAAAAATGTTTCCACTAAAAAAGAAAACGTGTAAAAATGTTTGTGAATCTTACCAATTATATAAAATTCCAAGAAGACGAATAAAAAACAATATAATTAGTGAAATAAAGAAAACAAAAACATGCAAACATATTATAAATGATGAAATAACACAAGTACATATCACTCTTCGTTGTCATCACCCTGATTATCTTCCTTGCTCGACATAATAACAATGTTGTTCTCAAAAATATGTTTTGACCTAGGGTCGTGTCTTAATACAAATCACCAATCCCTATCCAACACATCTGGGTAAAAAAACACTTGGTTGCAGTGTTTGGGGAAAACATAAGTCTCCCTAGCTTCATGCCACATCTTTCTAGAGTTGATAGATATCAACCCACTATCACAATCTTCCTTTACATTATTCCAATCAAAGGTGTCCCACCACTTGCACCTAAAAATAACACATTGGAATGAAGAGAAGTCCACTTCAATGATCTTTTGTATCTTTCTTACGTAACTTAACGTCCCTTGTGGTGGCTAACACGACTAGATTGGTCGAACTCGACTTCCACTCAACAATCTTGTGTCACGCGTCCATCATCGACATTCTCTATGTGAAAATGATGTCCATATGCCCACATAGATGGCAACAAATGCACCTATTAAAAGTGAAAAAAATCATAGTGTCATATGTCAAATAACCCGAAAATATAAAATATAGATGTTACAATTCAAAGGTGCATTATGAAGTTAAAAATGTACAAAAATAGATTATTACTGAGTTGTTGCACCCAAACCCTATGTTTAGCGCATCCTCTTCAGCACGTGTGTAACGACCAAATGCACCGTATTTCTCTCTGACTTGGTTAGAAACCCAACTGTTGGGGCATATCATTGGCATATTTTATTTTAAATGATTAGGATAAGGAATGATTCTACCATTCAACCGCCCTAATTATTTCTTCTCACTTTCACATTTCCTCCTCTTATGTTTGTACAATGCGACCCACGACTGTGTCGCTTCCGAATTGTAAAGAATGAATTTGTTGATGGCTTCAATTTTTGAATTCGTTGATGAAATCAAACCGACATATATAGTACATATGAGATCAAAATATACATTATGAAGTTCAGTGTGAATAGTTACTGTGTAGAAATTTGACAAATGATAAGTCACTTACTCTTTATCACACACCTTTTTCCATTCGTTTCGAGAAGCTCCCCTTCTCTTTTGTCTTCATCCCTTTCTCATCCCAAATCACCGCACCTGGTGTGTTGTTGATTTTCTTGATGTACTCATTGGAATAATAGAAATACTCATACGATATGTACCCCTCTGCCATAGAACCCTCATGTTTTTCCCTTTGTCGAACAAAACCTTTCAATTTCCTCGTGTATCTTTCTAAGAAGAACATCCAATGACAAGAAACCACCCCAACTAATTCAACCTAATCTACTGGGTGAATGAGAAGATGAACCTGCAAGTCCATGCAACTTGTCGGAAATTCCTTCTCAAACATACAAACAATCTCAGTTATCTCTTGACGCCACCGTGGAATGCTAGCCATATGAATCTCCTTTGATGTGATCCAATGTATAAATGCAGATAATTTAGATATGACACATTGTAGGTCTTGGGGGAAGTCATGGTTCACACACACACGCACGTGCAGAGGATAATAACACTGTAAAGTAAACACATAAAAATTAATTATATTTTATCCCATGGCATAAAAATAATAACAAATAATAAAATCATGTTTTTGACATACGTACCCTTAGAAGGTTCAAATGGTCATGTGATTTCAACCCCGACAAATGGTCTTCCACAATGAAAAAAATTCATAAACTTTGTTATAACCTTCGCTAGAAGGTATTTTCCTTGTAGTGATACTACTCTCACTTCCATAATCCATAAAATTTTGAGGCTTTACCATTTTCAAAGTCACGCACTTAGAACCTCTACAAAATTAACCAACCTTGATACAATCTATATGGGAGAATGTTACTTCATAGATGTCTACGAATACTTGAAAACCAATAAATAGGACTCTCCTTTGAGCCGCAACCCATATTGGTGCATATAATCCATCGCTGAAGGAAGATCTTCAGAAGTGTGGGAAAGGTACCAATGATGGGAAATACATAGCAGCTTCATTAACTTCAACTTATTGTTCAATTTTTTTGGCTTATGCAAATAAAGGTGCACCCACTCATATCAATGGATGAAAAAATAAGAGTACTAGATTGGAAAATATGTATTTATGATCAGCTGCCACACGGTGCAAAGTATCTGCAACCTGGAGAAGGATTTGAAATTTCATGGGCAAGGAGTGTGGGACAACCAAGCCACATATCCCATAAACTTATTTATTTGAGCCAATAAAAGACTGTAGTGTTGGGAGCTGGATCCAGGATGCCATAAAATCCATTTGATAGTAAATTCCATTTTGATGCTTGTATTCCATAGGAGACTAACCATACTTAAGGAATGGTGTCATATTTATTGGTTCCAACATTCAAAACTATTTTCCCCTGGCCCAGGGAAGATCTTATTTTTACCAACCTGTTTTCCATCTCATTTAGATGCCTATACATGTGGAAGAACTCCAGATGCTCAAACTAAGAGACAAGTATTGATATCCTTTGAAGGATTGGAGCAATATCACCATTTTTTCCTTTAAAGTATGTGAATAACAAGCAATGAATCACCACAGACCAAGATATTTGATTTTTTCTTAGCTATAGATAGTTTCAATCCTTTCCTCAATGCTAGAAACTCAGCTTGGTTATTGGATGAAATTATGAGACCCCGGGAAAATTGAAAAACTAGTTTTTCCTCAAGGCTGAATAAAACCCCTCCTACGCCTACCTCCCCTAGGTTTCCAATTGAATATCCATCAAATAATAAAATGTGTTGATTTCTAGACTTTGTCCACTGGGAGATATTGAAATGGAAAGTCTTAAACTAGTGACCTTAGATAGTCGAGGTCGACTCAACTGGAAACTTGGGAGATGCAATTGCATATTGCCCTGTATCCATTCACTCTATACAATATTTAAATCTTCCAAATAGTTAGCATTGAATCCCTTGTAGGAAGGCCTCAAATAACAAGAAGGTCACTTTGACAGAAACTGACTGTGGATTTGGCTTGTTATTAAATATTACTTTGTTCCTTGTGTTGAAGAATCTAGGGAAATTATAGATAATGAGATTATTCTAGGCATGATAACTATTTGTGAGGTGTTTTTCAATTTTTCTTATTCCAATATTCACTTATTATTTTTAGATTGTATCTTTGTTAGTTCATCAAATAGCTACCAAAACAAAGAGACAAGAACACAAGATGTTTGCATCCTGCCAAGGCCAAAACCTCTTCCTCTTGGAGAGGAAAGCCCGCATTAAATTATCCTTATACAGATTCCAATTGATGAATACCAAGACTGTGACCCTTGACCTACTAGGCCACTCCAAGACCACGACACCAATCCTCTTCTTACTGTTGAGATCATCATCGACACTGCTGCTTTACTTGATCATTATTCTTGCACCTTCACTGAGATGACTATTGTATCATATCTCCATCTTCACTTAGATCATTATTGCACTCTTATTGAGATCATCTTCACTGTTGCACTGAGATCATTACTACACCACTAATATATTCATTGAGATACCACAGAGACCACAATTGCATCTATGTTAGGATCATGATTGTATCTAGGAAGTAAGCTGAGATAGAGTGTATCATCGTGTGATCACAGAGATCCTTTTCATCACCAATATATCAAGGTTGTAACCATGTTTAGTATGCTGAGACAACTTGTGACTGCAGTTATATGCCGAGACAATGAGTGTTTGCCGATCTTTCTTATCACATGTATGCTTGCGACTATGAGTAAGTTGTATGTCGAGATAGTGAGTGAAGAGGCCGAGACATTATCTCTACAGTACCCATTCGAAAGCAAAAATATTATTACTCATCTGAGAAACTAAACCATTGAGCTTGTTCGAAGTGACTTGACTGAGATTCCTTTACTCTTGTACCCATCCGAAGTTCTGTGCCTCTGTCATCATCTGAAGTTTCAGAGAGATCTGAAAATATGCATTTCTGTGGTGACCCTACATGCCTATTTATAGTTGTTATGTCTCAATAAATAAGCTGACATGTCTACTGAACTGATGTGTCACCTTTTATGAGTCGACTTGACAGTTATATATGTATTGAGGTTGACATGATTGTTCTTCTTCATAGAGGCTTCTTCCAACAGCTTCCTTGATTGAAAAGATCTTCAATCCCTTGATATGCTTCATGTCATCACATCATCATCTCATGGATTCCATAAGTTGGAGTTCCTGTTGAAACACTTGCTTCCTTTCTAGATTAGTGAATCCTACGATGAGGATTTCATCAGAGAATTTTGAGGATCTTGTATATCCCCAACTAGCATATGTTTTCTTTTTTACTTGATGCATGATGATCCTTGTCCTATATGACATCTTCCTTTCCTTCAATGTCCACTGAGGTTCCCAAGAGCTATATTCTTCATGTTTTGTCTGTCATGGATTTTGGTCCTTCATAATTTCCATGGTGATGTTACAAGCTCTTGTTTCTAATGATTCCATGATGCCATGATGCATCTTATTATCTTGGTCATATATGTAACACAAGATTTACGAGCTTATGATAGGACCCTTTTGTGAGGGATATCATCTTACTCATAGTAGATATTTTGTTACTCCCTCTTTCCTTGGGCCCTTTTCTTCATCTTCCTCCATCTTTCCAGTGATATGAGCTTTTAACCTTTCCATAGCATTGAATCTTAGCTATACTTATTTTGTCTACTTGAGGACCAAACTTGACTTTCCTTTCTACACATGTTTGAGTTCTTTTAACCTTCAATGCTTTTTGCCATCAACTTGTCTTTCTCTATTTAGCATAGAGACCATAAGTTGTTGAATGTGGTAACTTCCTTATCTCATGGATACTTGTTACCTTGTTAGTGCATTATAGATCAATGATGGTTATCTTCCTTCCTAGATATTGTATATGAGACCTTATGAAGATATCCTACATCCTTTGATACCTTTTACTTTCATGTAGATCAGATTTCATGTGACCTTCTTCATTGCACATTTAGAGAATGAGTTTATCATCTTCATCACTTTGATGTCTCCAATATTTCTATGTGAGGGGATCTTTCATAAGTATCCCTTTCCATACATTCAAAGGAGACCTTTTGATATGTTTAATGACTTCAGCTACTTAGAGGACTATGTCTATCCTCCTTCTTCATGCAAGGAATATTGATGACCCATCAACCTATAGATGTCCTTGAAATTCATGAAGTCATTTAACCAAATTTGATTATAGAATGAAAAGATACTTACTTGTCATGTGAAGATGAAATCTTCACCTTGATTGCTTTGATGATGGTTGAAGAAGATATATGATGGCTTCTTCTTGAATGATCTTCGTTCAAATGAGAAAGCCTTTTCTTAATAGAAAAAGTTGCTCCTTTTGATAGGGATGATTTGTTGCTTCCTTGGATGATCTTCTTCTCGAATAAGGAAATGATCCTTGCTTGATTACAACCTTGAAGATTACAATGCCTTCTGGCCTTCAATATGTTCTGCCTTCTTTGTAGAGTAGGTCAAAATTGCTTCAATATTTTCCAAGATGTTGAGATATTTATTTTGAGGTCCTTTGAGTTTCATAGCTTTGTAGATATCTTGATGAGAGTCTTGGTGGTCTTTGAATGATGGTTGTGGAGGCACAAGTTCTTGTTGTTGTACACTGATTCTTGATTTCTGTTATAGACTTATTATTTATTGTTGTTGTAGAATAATCCTTCAATCTTGACAAAGCTCTTTAACCTTTTTCTTTGATGCCCTTCTTGAAGATTGATCCTTGTATGTCTCTTTTTCTGCCCTTCCTTCGACTTCAACACCTTAGCTCCGATACCATGTTGAAGAATCTAGGGAAATTATAGATAATGAGATTCTTCTAGGCATGATAACTATTTGTGAGGTTTTTTTCAATTTTTCTTATTCAAATCTTCACTTATTATTATTAGAGTGTATCTTCATTAATTCATCAAATAGCTAGAAAAATAAAGAGACAAGAATGCAAGATGTTAGCATCCTTCCATGGCCAAAACCTCTCCCTCTTGGATACGAAAACCCGCATTAAATTCTTCTTATAGAGATTCCAATTGATGAATACCAAGACCGTGACCCTTGACCTACTAGGCCACTCCAAGACCAAGACACCAACCCTCTTCTTTTTTTTGTTTTGAAAAAGTCGGTTGCTATGTATTGCATTCTGAAAAAAACGAGGGTATAAATCCCTCTTTGTACATAAAGTTCGCAGATTGAGAGGAAACAAGGGGTTGACACCAACCCTCTTCTTACTACTAAGATCATCATCAACATTTTTTCTTTACCTTGATCATTATTCTTGCACCTTCGTTGAGATGGCTATTGTATCACATCTCCATCTTCACTTAGATCATTATTGCACTCTCACTGAGATCATCATCAATGTTGCACTGAGATCATTACTACACCACTGATAGCTTCACTGAGACACCACCGAGACCAAAATTTCATCTATTATGGGACCATGATTGTATCTAGAAAGTAAGCCGAGATAGAGTGTATCATTGTGTGATCATAAAGATCCTTTTCATCACCAATATACAAGGTTGTAGCCATGTTTAGTATGCTGAGACAGTTTATGACTACAGTTATATGCCGAGACAATGAGTGTTTGCCGATCTTTCTTATCATATGTATGCTTAAGACTATGACTGAGTTGTATGCCGAGATAGGGAGTGAAGAGACCAAGACATTATCTCTGCAATACCCATTCGAAAACACAGATACTATTACTCATCCAAGAAAATGAACCATTGAGCTTGTCCGAATTGACTTGACCGAGATTCTTGCACTCTTGTACCCTTCTGAAGTTTTGTGCCTATGTCATCATCCGAAGTTTTGGAGATATCCGAAAAACTGCCTTTCTGTAGTGACCCTACACGCCTATTTATGGTTGTTATGTCTCCATAAATAAGCTGACATGACTCTTCTTCTTCATTGTTTAGCTTGTAGACTTCTTCTTGTTCTTGTCTTGGAGGATTGTGCTTGTTTTGGAGGGCTATTCTAGATTTGTATACATCACACAGAGGCTCAAGAAGAGCTCCTTATACATGACTTTGACTCTTTGAATTTCCTAGACCCATGAAATGAGAAAGAAACTCATTCTTATAAGTTACAAAAATAATATTTATTTTTCTTGACAAGTACAAAGATCAAAATTTCTTTTGTAAATACTGAACCTAGTTACACTTTCTTCAACACCTTGCAATCCATATAGACCAACACAATAATTCTAGGGAGGGCTTACCACGATCTTATAGGAAGCGAGGACATATTATGACTCTGGGGGTAGTTTTTCTTCCATGGTTCAAACATTTCCTCCCATAATTATGGAATATAGTCGATGATGCACACTAGAGATATGGAAGAAGACCATATATCAAGAGAAAAGATACATTACATGAATAAGTGTGGTATATTTTCCTTGAACTTGGAGCGTAATGGATAACGTGATGGCCCATATATTTTCTTTTTTCTCATATTTTATGTCCTAAGCATTTTTTTGATGAACTAAAGTCCAACAAAATAAATTGACTCTAGGAATATCATCATTACTGTAGATATTTTACCATATCCTGCATATGGATGGATAGAAGATTCGCTTAATCAATTGATCACATCCCTTCACTGAATACTTGTGTTGCGGGCTTAAATTCCATAATTGAATATCCCACATTGTCATTGAGATAGGGGACAAATCTTTTAAAGTGCCAATCAAACAATCCCAACGAGGCTTGAAATGGATTGAAAGGTCAGGGCTTGACCACCCTTTCTAAAGAACCTGACCATCCTAGAGTGAGATGTATCTTAATTTATGAATCCCCTCATGTTGCACCTAATTGGAGAATTCCCTAAATTACACCATTAGGAGAGAAATTGTATTTCCATATATTAATATTGGCTTTGTTCCTCGACTGCCAACTTAGATTATCAGTGATAAGTGGAGAAGCTTGTGTACAAAGATTCCATATTTTGGATCTAGGGCCATACAAATTGGCAGTTTCATCCCTGAGCAGACTCAATTTATTAAAATATTCTTTATGGAGGCCAACTTCCACCATTCCTTCGACTTTGATATAATTCACCACACTATTTTGGCACCAAGTGCTAAATTCGTATACAAAGGATCTATAACAACCCTCATGAAAATTCCATGTAATAAAGTTAATAAAGGAAAAAATAATAACCACGGTTGACGAGACACTTATTCCAAGCTTAATGTTGGGCAAAACATCCTAGTGGGTGTTCATTTGGTTTATTATGGCTAAGGAAATTGGCAAAGGCAATGGCTAAGGCTTTGGAAAGGCAAAATGGCATTTTTGGCACATTTATTTATGAAAATAATGGAAATTAGGAGAAAAGGAAGGTGAAAGGTCATAGGTTGTATGTGAGGAGGAAATTGAAGGAAAATAATGTAAAATGAAGAAAATAGAGGCCTAATTGATAAAAAGGCTTCCGAGGATCAGTTTGTAACCTTTTGTTAGTTTAGTTTTGGAGCTCTCTCATTATTCTCTTTCTCTATCTCTCACTCTTGGACACTTAGATTTTTCTTGGAGCATTTTGGCATTGGATCAAGAAAGGCAAAGAAGGCAAGAGGAAGCAGATATCAAGCAAGGAAGAGTAGGATCAAGCAACTACAACAATATTCTTTGCAGGTATCAATTTGCATGTGTATTTTCCTTGTTATATTTGGCACACATGGTATTGCATGTTGTTCTTTTGCTGTTATGTCATGGGTTTTTCTAGGTGTGACAGTGTTTTCAGCCTAACCTTGCCATTTCTAGATAGCCATGGTGTGATGGGGTTCTCATGTTTGGTTGAACTGGATTGTCGGATGGCTTTGAAGTTGAGTGAGGTGGATCTTTGAATGATAGAACACATGGCCTAGTGGTCCCTGAACCAGAATGTGGATCACGGTAAAGCCACTAGCCTAGTGACCCTTGAGCCAGACTGTGGGTTGCAATAAATCTAGGATTGTGTTGCCTCGGTGGGCTTAAGAATTCTCGCCAGTGAATGGCATGATATACGGTAAAGCCAAGAGGTGGATTACTCTCCATTGGGCCTAGTAATCCCGGGTTCGGATATGTGGTAAAGCCTAGAGAGTGGGTCTTAGTTTAGGGCCTAGTGATCTGGTGTGGATTGTGGTAAACCTTGAGAGACTAGGAGACATGAAAATTCCTCACAATGTAGCTGGAGAAATCTAGTGGCATCCATGCTTGTTTGGCCTAGTGATCTGGTGGATATCATGGTAAATATTGTTATTACATGTTCATTGTGTTGGCCTAGTGATCCATGGTGGATTACGGTAAAGCATGGTTTCTATTGATGAGGGTGAGGTGGTTTAGCATCAGGATGCCCTGGTTGGTTCTTTTGGTTTGAGTCCCACATTCATGCTTGGAATATGTCATAGGGTTGAATGCTTGAAGAGAGATTTGTCTTAGCCATTGTATGGTTGGGTGGAACGTGGTAGTCCCTTCCCGGGTTTGGATTTTGCATCACCCATATGAGGTTATTTCTCCTTGTATTTCTATGAGTATTATACTAGTTTATATGTGGATCATATGGGTATGATTTCATGGGTATTTATGTTGTTATTATGCTAGTTATGTATGTGTTTTATGACAGTGACTATGCATGGCTCTCATCATGTTTTTACTTGTAAATGAATGGACAATGTATCTATGACCTAATAGATGATAATGCAACAAATTATATGAGGGAACAATGGTTCTTAGCGATTCTCAGATAAGTATGAGATCCCTATGCTTAAATTTGTTGTTTACACCTGTAGATTACATATTTGTGATATGTTTGACGAAATGTCTGTCATGGCTAGTAGGGGTCTGGTTAAGGGCTTGTTCAAGTATTTACTTTTGCATCATTATTTCCCTATTATCTTATTGTTCTGAAGGTGTCATTCAATTATGGGTAGTGACCTGGGATTTGGGCCTAAAAAAGTGGCTCAAATCTCAAGGACGTTGGCACAACATTGAGAAAAATAGTCCTTGGATGTTGGCATGCCTTGTCATGAGAGCGTCTAGAGCCTCCTGGACGCTGGCAGACCTATAACATGGGAGCATCCAGAGGTCAAGTGGTAAAAAAATTCAGTGGGACCCAGAAGATAGCTACCTGAGTGGTTGGGATGGTTCCTAGGAGTCCTGTAGCTTATGTGGAAGGTATGTATTTTGTGTTTCCGTTGATTCCACTTCCTTAAGGTCATAGAGGAGGTTGAATCCAATCATAGTAGCCACTCGTCACATGTTTACCCCGGTTGGTCGATTATTTGGGTAGATGTGGGAGGAGGGTGTTACAATATCTCTCACTGCAATATTTCCATTTTCCTTAGGTATACACACTATTTTCCAATGCAATAGGTGCTATTTGTTTTCATTTCGCTTTCCACCTTTCCAAAAAAAATTTATAGATCATAATACCCATTTTGTTGAGAATATATTTCAATGCCAATAAACCAGAGCATAAGTAAATGGGAAGAGAAGAGATGACTGACTTCACCAGGATAACTCTACCAGCTATGGTTAACCACTGAGCACCCCAAGACTGGATTTTGTTTTTTAATTTGGATAATGTTTTGGACCAACATTTAAAATTCATGGCATTTAAAGAAATTGGAATTCCGAGGTATTTGAAAAAGTGGCAATCCGACTTCATTGATGAGTCCAGGATCTTTGCGATTTCCATAATATTTTCCACAGAGCTATTCCAACCATAGATCATGTCCTTCCTCTTATTAACATGTCATTCGGAGAGATCCAAATATTGATCCAAGTTTTTTTTGAATATTTTGGTGATTTGCTTGGATGCACTTCCCAAGAATAGCGTGTCATCGAAAAACTAGGAATGATTAACGTCCTTTACATTTCCTGTTATTCTTAACCCTTTTAATTTCTCGTCAACCCCGACCATATCCAGATTCCTACTAAATATTTTTACAATAAGAATATATAAGAGAGGAGAGAGTGGAAATCGTTGCCTCAAGCCCCTTTAAGCCATAAATAAATCACAAGGGCATCCATTTACTATAGGGGCGATCCAAGGATTTCCAACGCAAGCTCTAAACCAAATAATAAATTCCCTACAAAAGAAAAACTTTTCCATAACTAAGAAAAAAATGAATGACTAAATTTGTCAAAATTGTTCGCCATGTCAAGTTTGATTACCATACTTGGCTCAACAATTTTCTTGCTATAATGGATTGCGTATTTAACAATGTTTACATTATCCAAAATTTGTCTATGTTTCACAAAACCACCTTGGGTTTTTGAAAAGATTGTTGGAAGAGTCTTCTGTATTCTGTTGGCCATTATCTTCGTCAAGATCTTACAAGAATAATTTTACAATGAAATCTGCTGACGCCGAGAAAATGTAGTGGAATTAGACTTTTTAGGAATGAACACCAAAAAGGAGGAGTTTGTGTGTCCTCCTAACTTTCCTTTCAGCCTTGTTGAATTCAACATTCTCAGTAGGTCTTGTTTTATAAGGCTCTAGAAGGATCTATAGAAGCATATGGAGAACCCGTCTAGGCCCGGGGCTCTATCTGGATCAAGAGACAAGATGGCCTCAACCACCTCGATTTTGTCGATTTTTTTGTTTAGTCGGCCATTCTCCATGTTTATGTCAGTCGAAGGGAGACTAGAGATCAAAGATTTTTCTTCTCCATGAAGATTTTCCTTGCTCTGAGAATATAATTACCTATAAAAATGTGTGGCTTCCTTCTTGATTTCATGAAATGAGGAGATTTTAGGGAGACCTTCAAGAATGATTTCTTTTACTTTATTCGTATTTTCTCAGACCCCAGTTTGCTTATGAAAAAAGGAGGTATTCATATTCCCAACGTGAAACTAGAGACTTCTTGACTTTAAATACCAATACTCCTCTGCTTGTCTACCAAGAATGTGTATCTTCTTGCTTAATTTATTTTCTTTTTTAAAGTGCCACTCTACTAATTGATTGTGCTCCATCAGGGATTGATGGGATTCCAAGTTCTTGATAGTGTTGAGCTTCTCTTTACCTAGAGGCTTATAAATTTTCCTCGCCCATGATGTTAAATATTGATTAACCATTCTCAATTTACTTTCTCAAACAAAATACAGGTAGCCTTCTGCATTGATCATGTAAGCACTCTTTATTTAATTTGTAATTCCATCCTTCAAAATCCACCCTGGATTGTAACGAAATGAGATTAGACTGAAGTCTTCTAGAGGGTCGAGAGAGAGCGAAATTGGATGATGATCTGAGTTCCCCTGTGCTAGGATTGAGGACCCATATCCAACTATTTTGACTAACCAATCACCATGAATTAGAAAAAGGTCCAATCATGCCATTATTAGTTTTTGTTTGGGGTTGCAGTGGACAATTGTTCTAGTATCTATGGTGTCTAAAAGGCTAAAGAACATGATATCTACAAAACGTATAAAAGGTTTCGTGAGAAAAGACTTGGAGACACCTCAATTAAATTAATTAGCCAATAATTAAATATTTCCTAAGTCTAACATAGGAAAACTGGTTAATTAAGTGAATTATTTGTGGAAGTTCGAGTTTTCTCTAGATAATTCTAGAAAAGTTAATTGATATAGTCGAGATTATCTTAGTCATTAGTTGAGATGTTATCGTGGTTGTTGAGACTCCAAAGAGAGATTATAAGACTAGGTTGAAGGGTTTGGAGGAAAAAAAAACATCGAGACCGAGTTAATCACATAGCAATTCAACTACCCAGTGTAGTGATTTAGCAAGGGCACAATTGAAGCTAGGGAAGCATAAGAGGTAAGGGGTTCAACAAATATTTGGGAGCAGGTATCCGAAGGATATTTCCTTATTATTTTCTATTGTCTAGGAGAGAGGAAAAGGGGGCTGAATTATTTGCAAGGAAGGTTAAATTCAGTCAGTGTGAGTTGCAAGTTGATAGTGCGAGTGGTAGAGAAGTTCATTTAATGAGCCAGAAGCTAGATCCATCATCCAAAGTAAAATTGATTGGGATTGGATTAGTCCAGGAGGTAGGACAAGTTGCAGGAGGGAGATTCGATAGGCTAAACAAATTTTTGGAGGCAACAGTGCGCATTTCCCAGAGGCAATGTGAATAACCTGAAGAAGTGTAAGTTGTTTGCAGAGGGCCAAATCGAGTAGTAGAGGGAGATAGTTAGTCTCCATATTATTTTTCCAATGGAGATCATTATTTATAGGAGGTTTTCCAGTGAAAGGAAACCAATTTTGATTTCTCCTAAATTGTTGAATAATAATAAAACCATCATTTGTTGCATTGGTTTTCCCTTTGAGGTTTTTCTAGGGATAGTTGTCCAAAATTGATTGTGCTAAATTATTGTGAGTGTGTGCATTATTTTCCTAGTTCAAGCATTTTTTATTTTGCAAAATTTTTATGTTTGATGATTTAAATAGTTATTTAATTGTTTTTGTCGTAAATTCATTTACAAAAGACAAATAATCTCTAGTAAAAAGAAGATTAAATTTGAGTTATTGAAATCGTGGAAATTTCACTTGATATTAGAGCAAATATCATATTAGTGAAGCTCTAGAGTGAGGGTTATGCATTTCAAAGGGATATTTGAAGCACAAAAAACCATATATATATAGGCCTAGCTAGGCAATGTGAATTGCAGAGGCAACAGTTCGATTTCCAATCCAAGGAAGTGATCCAAAGGAAAAAGTGAATTGTCTTAGTTTGTGACAACATGAAGTGATATTACCAGAAAGGGCTTCGAGAGGAAGATCATATATTTGCAGAGAGTATCTAGCGTAGATGGTTTGAAACATAAGGATTTTACAATAGCATATTAGTGCAAGGAAGGAATCGAAACCACACAAAGGTTTCATTTCTCCAGTATTATTAGAGTTAGAGAAAGGCTAATTTATCTGTAAAAAAGAGGGTTGAAGCAAGTAGTATGAATAACCAGTTTTCCTAGTTCGTAGGTTAGAAGTAGTAATTTCATTTCCAGTTCTTGGATATATTCACTAGAGGAAGTGCAAGTAGCTTCAAAGGATAGAGGGAGGCAATGTATTCGTCGGAACAAATTTCTGGTAGCATTTCTTAGTTATCAGTGTGGGTTGCAGGATCTAGTGCGAGCTATAGGATCAAGTGTGAATTCTAGGGAAGATGTGTGAGTTTGTAGAAACATGCCAAGTTGGTCTTGTAGAGGAAACCTAGTGTTTCTAGAGTGATTTTCTAATTTGGGGAGTGAGGTAAATTTCTCCAATTTATTGAGTTTTGCAGAGTTTTCCAAAAATAGTTGTAGTAGGTTTGAGAGATCAGGATAGGTTGGATGGAGCCTCCAACTTTGGCATCTGGAAGGCCAAGATGTTGTTTCTATTAGATGAGCATGGTCTGAAGGAGTTCACAATGACAATAATATCTATAGTGAAAAATCCCATCCAGTTCCATGACTAAAGGAGGGATAACACGAAGGCTAAGAGGATGATTCTCAATGATGTTCAAGATCATATATTTCTGAATATCATAGAAAATACTACACTGTTGGAGATGTGGGAACCATAGTCAATTTGTATCGATATATTTTTGAGAACCGAAATATGATTCTCAAGGAGAAGTTGAGGGAAGTCAAAATGAATAAGGGCGAGAACGTAACGTCCTATCTAACTAGGATTCAGGGTGTCAGAGATAAATTTACGAAGCCAGCTGATGACGAGTTTGTGTGGATAACTCTCAACGGGTTTGATATAGGTTGATATTGGTGGCCATCCACCTATTCCACTTGGATCCCCACCATTGTTTCTTTCAGTTTCCTTAATTGTAGCACAAATTACTATTTTTGGCAATTTTTCAGGTCTTAAACTTCCTGAGCCGTTTTGAGGCCCTAAACGATGTTTTTTTTGGAAAATGGGAAAACTTAAGTTCTAAATCTATGTTTGTAGTCGAAAGTTGTAGTCCTCGGATAGATATTTCTAATGAGGTATCATACGTGTCAAATGAAGATCGTATGCCAAAGTTACGACCCGAGAAGTTGATGTGCCAATTTACCCCAACGGGGCCCACTGACTTTTGGCACCTCATCTCCTATGGTTAGGGATGTTTAGGGTTTTCCATTATTTCTCAATAATAAATGGGCCTCGTGGCATCATTGTAACACAATTGATAAGGAATATAGCCGCCACATCTCTTCTCATAGATAAGCTACCATCGCTTGAGCTAGTTTATTTCCATTCTGCATGTAAACAATTTTCAGTATTTGTTATTAATGAATTGAAGTTCTATTTTTGATGTATCTATGTGTTTTTGTTTATATATGAATTTCATTTCGTTCCTTCATAAATCTAGATTAGGGTTTTCCAAGGAATGGTGAATGTTATTCTAGATGATCTTTAGGCATGACAAACTTCCAGATTGGGAATGCCTATGGAGTGACTTCACTTACAAGGAGCTGAGGTTCAGCCTCGTTGATGGTACTGCCAAAAATGGTAGCAAGGGACCAAAGGTATAGAAGGAGGAGGAGAACACCACTCTTTTAGGGTAGGGAAAATCAAGGAAGGGTGCCAGTTAAGGACAAGAATCTAAAGGAGAAAAGAAGAAGAAAGATTTGTTGAAGGTAAACGTTTCGACTTTGGTGGACTCGGTCACTATGTCAACCACTGTTTAAAGAGGTAGAAGGACAAGAAGGGAAAGCATACAACAAATGTGGTAGAGATAGAGGATTTGTTGGCCAGGTTGGAGGATGAATTCACATTTATAACAAAAATATCTCCAGGAGAAGGGGGAGTATAACACTCCATTATGTCATATCGAGCAGGGTTCAAGGAAGCAGTGTTCTTAATTCCAAAATGTTTTTATTTCTGAAGATTGAAATAGTGATTTAATTATTATTTGTCATAAAGTAATTTATAGAAGACAAATAATCTCCAGTAGATAGAACATTAAATTCTAGTTATTGCAATCGTGGAAATTTCACAATCGCTATGTGCTCAAAACCATAACGTCAATTGGGCCAAGTGTAATATCCATTTTTTGGAGGGGTATCCATGAGATCCCATTCATCGAGAATGTCTTCAAACCTTTCACAAAAGGAGTCTCTTACTACACTTCCCCCTCATTTGTCTGTAAAATATAACATTATATTGAAATCACCTCTGATGATACTATTGGCGTGTCATTGTTCTTCTTTGAGATTTATGAGGGGGTCCCAAAATTCTCCCTTTTCACTGTATAACACCAGAGCATATACATTAACTTTCAAGATTATTTGTTTTGAGTTTTTATCTTCAATCTTGACTGCCACCCAACATTTTGATTTAGAACAGGCTTTTAACTTGAAGCAAGATTCCAACCAAAATGTTCCTATGCCACCAGAGGCACCATAAGAACCTTGGATGACATGGATGGTATTTCTTTATCTACTAATTTGGTTTCTTACAAAAATAAAATTTGCGTACTTTCTCTTCTTATTAACTCTTTCGCTACATAGGATTTGAGAGGGTTTCCCATTCCCTGTATATTCCAAGAGATAAATTTCATTTAAACTTAGAAGAGCTAAGCTTACCTCTTCCCACTTTCGCACTTCCATGTTATTTATTGTTAACGTTCTTCAATATTTCTATGATTTGAGATTGATTACCTTGCTTGATGTTTTTCCCAACCTTGGCTTCTCGTGTTTCTTTTCTTGTTATTATACCACTATTTTTATGGTTTTCCAATTCCTGGCTGGAGGAATCATTTCCCCAATTTTTCCTTTTCTTTGGATTTCTTGTTACTATTTTTCATGTTTCCTTATTCAAATCATGAAGTTTTGTAGACATCCTTTCTACTTCCTTTTCCCTCCTTTCAGAAGGAGGAGTGGAGAGAACATGACATGGATTGGTTTGCACAACACTATTACTGGGGACTTCTGGATTCACATTTCCTTCAATAGTGTCTCCTTCATGTCCTATAACCAATTCTTCCTCTCCTTTGACCATACCTTCTTCATGTCCTAGAGCTTCTACATTGACATTTGGCTCCTCTTGAGCAGTATCATCCTGGGATGAAGGATCAAAATGATTGATCGAGGAGGAAGTGGCATGATGAACTGCCATCTTGAATTCTTGGCCCCACCTTTCCCACTATTGGCTCCTCTACTTTGAGTGTGCCATTCCTGAGTTACATTGCCTCCTTCCCCGTTTCTAGCCTATGATTTTTTGCAATCACGAGCAAAATTCCCGTAGTCATGACAACTCATACATTTAAACAAGTGTTGATCATAGTCTAAAGGTTGAATATTCTTCCAATCTTCTTGGGCCAAAACAATTTCAGAAGGAAGGCCTTTCTCTAAGTCCACCTCTATGCAGATTTTAGTGCAAGAAAACTGCTTTCCTTTTGGCTCAACAAGATCAAGATACCTTCCTACACCATTTCCAATTGCTTTTAGGCATTCATCACTCCAATAGGACATAGAAAATTGGGGTAGTGTTGGGTGATTTAATAGCGAGTTAAATCCCTGTCATTTAATTGTCAACCCAAGGTTTTGTAAACTAACAAGGTATACCTTTACTATATGTACTAGGTAGTTATTTATCATAATAAATTAATCTAATGCAATTAAAACTAATTACAAAATAAATTAAATTAATCTAATCAAACCAAACCAAACATAAAGAAATTAAAATCACACTTGCAGAAAGGAAATCACACTTGCTTGAAAGAAATCACACCATACTTGCATAAATGAAAATCACACTTGCATAATTGAAATCAAACCACACTTGCATAAATGTAAATCACACCACACTTGTAGAATTGAAATCACACCACACTTGTAGAATTGAAAGCACACTCGCTAAAAGGAAAATTACACTTGCTGGAAAGAAAATCACACCTACTGAAATGAAATGAAATAAAATAACTACACTATGTTACCAATATGTACATAGATGTGCAAACTATGGTTGATGGGGGCCCTCCATTCCTTAGCAAACACAACGAATAATTATCACATATTGAAGCTCAAAGAAGCAGTATGTATTTCATAAATTTGGAGGAAAACTCCAAAAGATATTACAACACTTTAATTTTATATCCTCACTTTACAAATTACAACTTGAATAGATGGATAAAAGTTGGGCTCCTTTGAAGGATGCACTCTTATTTATACAAAAACTGAAGATAACTATAGATCCTCAAATCCCTCCTAAATCCACATTTATCTCATGTGGTTACAACCAATCACCTAATATAAGATACAAATCCTCTCTTATCCATGATTCTTCTCCCTTGGACGTGCTTAGTTAATGATCCACATCTTCTACAAATATTCTACAAATATTTGAAATTCGAATTTGTGGTTGGATGGCCAAATAAGATCCTTATAGAATCTTCAAGTAGGCCTACCATATCATAAAACTTATACCACTTTTATATATATGAAAACATGTTAATTTCCTAATATTTAATCACAAATTCACTTAAAATAATTAAAAATAAATGACTTTGGAAAATAATAATGTTAACCCATATGATCATGAAAATGATTACTTAATGTAGGGTTATGTGGCTATAGAGTTATGGAATGAGGGTGAAATGATGGAAATGTGGGTAAAAGTGGATGACATTTTGGAGGCCCAACATACCCCACAACTGAAGATGTTGCATTTCCTCATGCAACTATTGCATTGATTCCCTTAATCATAAGTTGATCTTCTCAAAATGTTTTGCTTCGTTATGAACTTTGGCTCTATATTGATTCTCTTTTAACTTTGCATTATCATATCATTTGATAACTTTATTATTTTTGCAAAGTGTACTTTGAAATATATTTGATTGAAACACACAACCAATTTCTTGTGTGACAACCAATTTTTTTATAGTATTGGTTCTTGTGTAACAATACTTCTCTTATTTTTGTTGCATCAAAATACTTGAAAACTTTGAGAATTCCTTTTTAAGTTCCCATAGCGGATGTTAGATATTTAATGTGCTCATCAATTGATCATTGCAAAACATATAAACTTTTGGAATCAAAATGCAATAATAGTTAATTGGGAAAAATATGTTGGTTAGGATGAAATGAAATATGAAATGTGACATGAAATGTGAATATGAATGGATATCCTTTCCCCCTAACTAAAGGTGCTTTCAGTTTTTGGAAAATGAGAAAGGGAATATGAATATGGTGAGAGATTTTCCAAAATCAATTTTTAGCATTTAAGGAATTACATGATTAAAGATTAGAAAACAACATATCTTCACTTACTTGAAAAGTGGACAAATTATGTATATAGAAGATTGTGGTTGTTGTTGTTGGATCATGGAATATGAAGTAAAAGGATCTTATCTGCTTCTTCTTTCTCTTGGTTGTATGAATAGAGGATGAATATGGAATCTTTATTGCTACGGATGCTAAATTTGGTCATGTTGCAAACTGATGAAATCATCTAGTCTTCATTTGTTCTCGCTTAGTCGCATAATTCTTATCTATGTGAATAAATGTGTCGATGTCGAACATAGAAAATAAATTGTTGGATTACTGGCCCTTAATGAATGCCATTAACCAACATGAGACTACTCATCATTGATGTCAATGAGAGTCAAGATGCTTAAGTACATCTTACTAGGTACGAATAGATGTGTCAAAGTCAAGTCACCTAGAAGATCTGACAAACATGGGACATTGATGTATTCCCACTATTCATTGGTGAGAGAAATTGCCATTAAGGCATTCAAGCCTCAAGGTACTTGAAATATCTCTAGTCTTGATCCCAGATGATTTGTCGGATTCGATGGGTCAAGACTTGTTAGAAGGGATGCCTTAATGAATCCTCCATCATCTAATGCAAGTATGAAATAATAATTTGAAGGACTATATATGAGAATTTTTCATTGAAGAAAGGTTTATTTGACAGAAAGGAAAAGGTAAATGGGGTGACTCAACTTTGTAAGGGCGCTGAATGACTTTATTTTTGGGTTAAGGGTGAGTGAAAATGAGGAAGGAAAGTATGAAGATTGCAAAGGGAAATGAATTTTTTGTAGTAGGGAGATGGAAATTTATGGATCAACTGTAGGCTTAGAATGTGTAGAAAATGGTAAAATTGGTATATGTTTAGTAGCAATGGTGTAATGGATCTGATTTGACATGGAATGAACATGCTCTTCTGAAAGAAACTTGGTCTTTGAAAGGCATTCGTGCATGTAGTGATCTTCTTTCATCGTCCTGGAACCTGCAAAAACTTAGCACTTTTTCTGAAATAAAATGTAAGACTATCAAGAGAGAGAAGTGATCAGTCTCTCTTCATCTGATATATACACAAAAAACTCAGAAATAGTACTAATAAAACAAATTCAAGGAAGAAAATTTAAATGCACTTTTACCTGTTTATAAAGTAGTACCTTCTTCATTGTGTTTCTAATGAATTTTGGGCTCGAGATCTCTTCTCTATACACTTAATGATTCACCAATAAACTACAAACAAAATTTGCATAATCTATTGAATTATGTCGATTCTACAGCTACCAAAAACACGGATTGTGCACCGCCTTGCCACTTTTACAACCTGCAATTAGACTCAGATGGTGGTTTGTCAATTATCACAGTTGGTTTTTTTAATATTTTCAGGTTTTTATGGAAGTCTAAGTCCATAATTGTGTTTGTTATTTTTCTCTAGTGCTCCACCCTTTTCCATGATCCCATGGACCAAGAAAATGCTCAAAATTAAAAATTATTGGATTAGCTTGAAACTAATGTAAAAGTGTATATATCATCATTCTAAATCCAACGCACTTCGTTTCACTGGAATCGGAATTCGGGTGCTCCCGGAATCGCGTTCTGATCGTTTTGTGAAATAGCTAAAAAATGAATTTTTGAGTTGCAAGAATGCCCAGTCAGCATTCTGTACGCTGATTGGGTCATGACACTTGGCAAGTTTTTATTGGACCTTCATTGGCCAATGGGTGTTTGACACTTGACATTGTTTGACTAGTGGACACATGATTGTTTTTCATTGGTCAGTGATTTTGCAACGATGGGTCAACGAGGAAGTGCCACGTGGACCAACCATTGGTTGCCATGTGGCATCCTCGTGGTGGACAAAATTTCATGAGAGGGTGAACAGCCTCGCCACGGCTTGAACCTGTGACCTTTGGGTGAACAACCTCCCCACGGCTTAAACCTGTGGCCTCTTGACTAACAAGAAAGTGCTTTACCAACTCCACTACATTATTACTTGTGAAATATGGCTCCCAAACCTTTATTTAAGGTTTAACGTACGAGCCTTTTGGGGAGGGGTCGGGGCTAAGCCCTAGCCCTTGGCCATCCCAACGCCATAGGACCACAGGTGGGGGCCAAGGGCTAGGCCTTAGCCCGGCCCATGGTCCCATGCAACTACATATGACCAGGTGCTTAAGTTAAAGGTGTCAACGGAGGAATGGGGATTAGCCCCTAATTTTCGGCACCCGATGTGGTCGCATGGCGCCACATGACCATGATTTTTGGTCTTGGGGGATAATTTTAACCATCCTACAATTTCGACCACCGGTCGGGAAAGCCATATTTGTGCTCCGTTCCCGTTTTCTAGGCACACAGGCTGAGTTTGGGTCGAATTGTAGGCTTATTAACAATAGAATTAGGCAAAAACTTAAAACAATGATATCTTTATCAAATTTTGGCTAAATGAGGTGCAAAAAGAGTCAAAACAGGGGTTTTCAACATTGTTGGATCCATTGAAGACATTAGTTTTTCTGTTTGAGATTTATAAAATCCTATAATTATACTTTTGATTATGAATTTAGATCCCTTATCCAATTTTTATTGAAATACTTTAAAAGTAACTTTGTTCAATTATCTTTTATGATCTTCCAAATCACAGAGAGCGCAAGAAGAGAGCATACTCAGCAATATTGAAACTCTTTATTCATTTGGAATGTGAAATTAAAAAGACAAAGTGAAAGGAATTTATCTCTAAATTCAGATTGTGGCTTTCAAAACTCTTATTTATCCTCCTTCTTCTCAAATATTCCTTCTCTTTATACATCTTCCTGCAAATGATTAGTGATGGGTGGCTCTTACTGCACCCTCCAATAAATAAAAATTGAAAACAAAATGAAATCTAACTTTAAAAACTTAAAAAAATCATCACCAAAACTTGTTTTTATTCATTAATTCTATCCTACTATATTTCACTGGAAATAGAAAAATTTATTTCAAGTATATGCATATTTCTAGTGTAACCATGTGCGTAACAAGAGAAAAAATATATTCATGCTAAGGTTTGAAAAATAAGCATTAAAAATCATCAAAGCATGAAAGACGAGTTGTTTAGATAATGCAATCAAGAAGTAAGGAAGGAAGAACATTCTTCAAACTCTTAGTTGCTTATGAATTACTCCAACTGGTTTATAATTCCTATCGCACACACAGATTAGTACAATTGTTTTTTGAACAATTTTTGAAATTTAATATGAAAAATGATTTTAATATGATTTTAACCATGCATTTAAGAATGAATGCAACTATAATGAGTTGTATAAACTTTCAAAATAAACAATTATGTATACCTCCCCAGAAACGATGCCAAAATGTTGGGTGATTTAATTGCGAGTTAAATCCCTGTCATTTAATTGTCAACCCAGGGTTTCATAAACTGGCGAGGTATACCTATACTATATGTACTATGTGGTTATTTATAAGAATAGATTAATCTAACGCAATTAAAACTAATTACAAAATAAATTAAATTAATCTAATAAAACCAAGCCAAACATAAAGAAATTAAAATCACACTTGCGGAAAGGAAATCACACTTGCATGAAAGAAATCACACCATACCTGCATAAATGAAAATCACACTTACATAATTGAAGTCAAACCATACTTGCATAAATGTAAATCACACCACACTCGCAGAATTGAAATCACACCACACATGCAGAATTGAAAACACACTTGCTAAAAGGAAAATCACGCTTGCATGAAATGGAAACACAGTTGTTGGAAAGAAAATCAACCCTATTGAAAGGAAAATCACACTTGCATGAAATGGAAACACACTTGCTGGAAAGAAAATCACACATGCTGAAATGAAATGAAATAAAATAACTACACTATGTTACCAATATCTACATAGATGTGCAAACTGTGGTTGATGGGGACCCGCCATTCCTTAGAAAACACATCGAACAATTATCACATATTGAAGCTCAAAGAAGCAGTATGTATTTCATAAAGTTGGAGGAAAACTCCAAAAGATATTACAACACTTTAATTCTCTATCCTCACTTTACAAATTACAACTTGAATGGATGGATAAAAGTTGGGCTCCTTTGAAGGATGCACTCTTATTTATATAAAAACTGAAGATAATTATAGATCCTCAAATCTCTCCTAAATCCACATTTATCTCACATGGTTACAACCAATCACCTAATATAAGATACAAATCCTCTCCTATCTAAGATTCTTCTCCTTTGGATGTGCTTAGTTAATTATCCACATCTTCTACAAATCTTCATGAGTTGTAATTTAAAATTCGAATTTGTGGTTGGATGGCCAAATAAGACCCTTCTACAATATTCAAGTAGGCCCACCATATCATAAAACTTATACCACTTATATATATATATATATATATATATATATATATATATATATATGAAAACATGTTAATTTCCTAATATTTAATCACAAATTTACTTAAAATAATTATAAAAAAAATGACTTTGGAAAAAATAATGTTAACCCATATGATCATGAAAATGGTTACTCAATGTAGGGTTATGTGGCTATAGAGTTATGGAATGAGGGTGAAATGATGGAAATGTGGGTAAAAGTGGATGACATTTGGAGGCTCGATAGCTAGCTTAACCCAAACCAACACCCTTGAGGGGATATCCTCATTCAGATAAAATCAAGAGACCGTGCACTTAGATACATTCCCCTTGTTCCAAAGAAATATGGCCCAGTCCTAAAGATAATGTCTCTATCCTCCTTGCATTCAAAGAGGAAGACAAAAAATCCATTGCCAACAACAAAGACTCTAAATTTCCCTTTCATAATGGATTTCCAAGATTTTTCAACCCATTGTTCAATAGATTTGGGCAAGGGCCACATAACCATAAACTTCCCTACCAATGCTATGTCAAAGAAGGTAAGGGAGGTCTTTCTAAAGCCTAAAGGAAGCGCTATTGACAAGATGCTCTTTGCTTTCTTGACGAACTTGGATTGATGCTCTTTAGGCCTAGGATTGGATTTTAGCTTCAAAATCAGATCTCGAAAGGTTGTTGCCTCGTCACTTGGAGGAAGGGCCCCTCCTGAGCCCATTTCCATATGGAGTCAATGTAAATATACCAGTGAAGTATCAAGGTCACATAAACGCAAAGAGTTGTGATTTTATGTCAATTTTTTAATGGTGCATCTTGAGCATGTTTTTGAAAAGTGTTATATGGTGTCATATTAAATATTTTGTAAATTGAATTACTAAATTATTGAAAATATTTTGATTTATGTTGTCTTAAACAAAATGTTAGATTTGACTTGTTAATTTTGTTAATTAGGTGTACTTTTAAGTGGTTAGAGGAATGATTGTTCTTGTTCTCACCCAGTTATAATTCCTACAAGTGATATGTTGAATGGTTAAAAAATGTCATGTTATAATAACTTTAAGTTTTGTGTTGAGAAATGTTAAAATTGACCAAGAAAATTAATAATATCTTTCATAATCTTCAAATAATTAAACTATTTTTCATATATTCCTTTTTTCAAGAATTTTATTTTTATTATTTGAGATAAATAATAATATAATCCTTAAATGCTCTAGGTATAGTTCAAAAATGAGCACAAAGATAACATATTTTTAGAATCTTTCACTATAGTGGTGTATCTAAAAAGATCCACAACCTTCGTGATATAAGATTTACTATCTATTAAGTAAATGAAAACAACCACTAGACTTTATATTCTCATATAATGACATATCACAAGTTCAAAAATCATTAAATGAAAACTATTGTAAATTCATTGTATAACCATTGTGTGTTTCTTCCAAAGAACCATAAAGATCACTCAATTGAAGTCCTTACTGTTGAAAATGACAACAACTAAATCAGGATTTTCTTGTTTCCATTTTTAACGCTCCCTCTCGACAAGAAAGGGATTCACATTTACCTCGATTCAACACCTTTGGAATGTACTACATGCAACACTTCTCTCTGTTGTTGTTGCTACTACAACATCTACAATTCAGAAGCATCCAAAAATAAGAAAAAATAAAAATAATCATTGAATCTATATGCAACCGTGTACTGGGAAAACTATGTTGCTGCTGACTCTGTTACTAAACCTCCTACTCTACTACCAACACTCTTCTACACTCCTTAGTATCTGTCTGACATTGATCCTCCTACTACTGAATATTGTGGGCGCTTGTAGCAAGGGTAATGACCCATGAGACAAAAACACCTCAATGGAACTTGCCCAAATTTCTGCAACTCTTGGACTAAGGATCTACATCGCCCACCTCACTCCTGGATGTATGGTTGCATGCATGGCGAAATCTGATCTACTCGTATTGCTCTGTTGCAGATTTCACACTGCTGCAATAATGAGTCTGATCTACAACAAGAAAATTGTGATTTAATTTTCCCTTGAATTAAATTAGGATAAAATTGTAATTCCACATCACAAGACAACAAGGTTGAGTTAACTAAGTTAATTTCACTTATTTGGCTTAGTTAATTCGAGTTGAGGGCCTAACTTGAGTCATGTAGAGTGATTCCTAAATTTTAGGAGTCTAGGTTGAGTTTAATTTGAGTTGTAATAGTTTAATTTAGTTAAACTAAGTTAATGTAAGTTAAACTAGTTCCAACTGTTGGAGGAACTAGTAGGAGGTCTAACAGTGAGGTGAAGCTTCATGTGTTCAACCAGTGAGTTGATAAATCAACCATAATTTAACTCATGCATGCATGAAATTCGAGTTACCCAATTGATATTGGAGTTCAAGGGCAATGTACTATCAATTGTATAATTTTTTGAGTTGTGCATGCAGTCAGAGAAGGGCCTATAGGGATTGCGCAGTTTTGGATGAGGAATTTCCTATTTAATAGGGGGATAATTCCTTGAGAAGAAACATAAGTAAATAGGAGCTTGGTAGGCAGCAACATTAGCAAAGTATTGGCCAGAGTCAGCTTGTGAGACAGGGAGATAGATTATACTTGTGCAAAGATTGTTCAGGCTTGAACAAGCATTGTATTTCTTCTCTATTTTTTGACTAATGCAATGCACATAGGAAGGGGTTTTGAGTAGGTGCTTTCCCCTTAGATAAATCTATGAGCATGTGTGATTGAATCTTGTCTCATGTTTATGTTATGATTTCTTGATCAATTAATTGTTTCCGTTGATAGGTAGAGTAGATTCATGTCTTTTGTTTTAGTATATTAGATAAGTAGTTTGAATCTACAAAGAATTTATACACATAATTTGAAGGATAATTTGCAACTTGTTCTGATCTTTATAAATATGAGTATAGCTAACCCAAATAAATGGATTAAATATTACCTTTAATTGTTGTGCTAGTAGAAGAAGAGAATTATTTTGTACTTGGAGGCTTCCTTTCATCCAATTTATGAGCATAGATGAAGAACTCATGGCTTAAAACTTATCAATCTACAAAAGAAAATTTTATATAAGGTACTGAATTCTCCTTGGTTATTATTCATCTCCCTATATTACTCGTCACTTGAAACTTGTGTCTCCTTGAAAGACATAGAATGAAGCCATTTGCATTGGTAAAGTTTGGGCCTTAACAAACCCCATCAAAGTATTGCGAAAAAAGGACTTGTCCACCTCTACCTCCAATAAAATTATTTGTGGTTTGACCTTTGGAATAACCTAACAATAGAATATAAAGCATTAACCCTTGCAACTACTTGAAAGGTAGTTTAAATTTGAAGGACATGGCGGTGGGCTTTGATCCGCTTATGTGCATGAGCCAAGAGCATTTAATATAATCTCTTTGGATGCAACCACAAATTTGAACACATCTCAAGGTGACCCTGTGGCTTGAGGGAAAGCACCCATAAGAATTGAAAATTTTAGACCATTCCTCAATAATCTCTTTCATTGTCATTTAAAAAAAAATCTAAATCATAGAGAAATTTCACATTATAGACAAAATAGAAATACAATTATTAACTAGTGGGTGACTACCTCAAGGGAAACCAATCCCTGCACCAACTTAATATCAACCAACATGTTCATGACTTTATATTATATGTTAATTAGCAAATCAAAAAGAAATACTACATGAACTAATTACTTATGCCTACTCATGACAACATATAAACATAAAAAACAAAAATTGAGGGTACCTGTTGTCGCTCACATTGTACAGGCACTAGGACAACGACTCAGTTCAGGTGTTTTCACCCTAATCCCCAACCTCTCTATTCTATTTGTCTCCCAATAACAAACTATGGGGGGTAGACCCTATGGAAATGAGACGATGAAGGACAAGTTGGGAACCAATGATTCCGAGAGACACAATTGAATGGCCTAGCTACCTGGTTAAATTTAGAAGGATTTTAAGGATTAGATTAAATTTATATTTGAGACCAGTGCCTTATGGAGTCAAAACTCTTGCTTGTTGAATTAGGACCAAGTAACTGGATGGACAACTGACGCTTGGATGCTTAGCTAACTTTTATGAAGTGCAAATCCTAAGACTTAGGTGAGATGCAAAGCTTTTGGTTATTTTTAATTAAATTCCTTATCTGAGTATGACCTTCCTTTAATTGTTTTGAAGCTAGGCTCCAAGATAGGTTATGGGAATGAGGCCAACATGAAGAAAGCAAGGGCTTGATTAATGATACCTTCTGTTAGGCTCCTATCACCCGATGACTTTCAAAGATTCACAATATATATGAACCATAAGTCTAATGACAATTAGAGCACTTATCTATTTAGAACAATTAACCAATGATTACTTAGACAAGATAATGCCAATTACTTAATGAGGTATTAAATCAGATTTAGCAAGTCTCTTGGCTATTAAGTTCTTTTCTCAACAAGTATATTATCACAATGCCAATATTGTAATTAAATCACAACTATTGCCAATTAGATTCAATTAATCAAGGCTTTATAGATCATAAATTGCTTAAGATATTTTCAATGATATTCTTTAAATTTCTAATTTGATCTTCCAAAGACAAGTGATGTAACACAAGATGCCCAAACAAATTGAATCATTCAACGAGATTATT
Source organism: Pinus tabuliformis (assembly GCA_031772625.1). Taxonomy (NCBI): domain Eukaryota; kingdom Viridiplantae; phylum Streptophyta; class Pinopsida; order Pinales; family Pinaceae; genus Pinus; species Pinus tabuliformis. The sequence continues at coordinate 657,406,754 of CM062811.1, forward strand.
AGAGCTTGATGCTTCAAGTGCTTTGTGAGTGAGTGAATGTGAATTAAGACATGTCACTTACTTTATTACCATACTGAAAGAAATATACTTGTAACTCATCAATAGTCCACTTCTTCAACGATAACAAAAGTATTTCCCCTAGGATGTTAAAAAAGGTACGTAACCTTAACAAATTTTGATTAGCTATCTTCAATGCGCAAAGATGATGATTTAGACCTTAAAGGACCTTAATACCTTTTAGACTAGCCTTTTGTTGTAATAGGAAAGTCTCAAGGTCGCTTATGAAATTTGTCCTAAGATTGTTTAGTTCAATACCAAGTGCATGACTCCATGCTAGTTATGTTTAATACATCATTAGACAATTTCAAAAGCATGAATGAGCCACAATCAAAATCTTGTGACAACGGTGAGTTAACAAATACTAAAAGGCAAAACCAGAATTATTCTCTTTATCTTAGTTTAAATGATAGACAACAAATGGAGAAAAAATACTTATATGAAAGGAACGAGGAAATGATGCTATTGTTGTTTAAATTAGACCTTTAATATTGCAGTCCCTGAAAATATGACAATCAACAATAGGCCATGTAGTGAGCCAAAAAATGACAAGCCAATTGATGCAATGAATTTTGATATGCCTAAATGATTTTAGGCCACTTTTATGATTGTTTTACCACTGCTATCAAAACAATTAGTTGTTGCAAACTAAATCAGTGAGGGAACAAGAGATAAATGTTAAATGAGCTCAGAAAATTTTATGATGGCATTCCTATGCTAATATCAAAGCTTATGATGCCTTTCCAAACAACAAGACAGTCACCTAAAATTTCAAATTATACCAATCAGAGAATGATCATATTTTTATGAGTGACCACAACAAATATGTTGAGTGTGTTATCAATGATTTTGTGTTGATTTAGTAAAAATCCTACCACTGTAACAAACTATATTGGTTGCTAATAGAAGAAAGATGAATAGAGGGCTTGAAGAGGCAAACCGGTGAACCTTAAGGCTTGAGGCAAACTAGTCTTCTCATAACAAGTTCATTTAGTACATAACCCACTTGCAAACACAAATAAAATGCCCAATATTTCTGAAAATCAACCCATAAATAAAATATAACTCAAGCAGTGAAGAAAAATGATGCCCAAGAGGTGAAGGTAGGGCTGCAACTTCAATGGGAAAGCCTCTAAGGCTTACGATAGGCCCTAGAAGGGCTTCCATCCAATCTGAGGAGAGGTTGAGGGGCTGAAAAAGGCTTGTGAAGGGTAGTGGAAAGCTAATAACAGGGTTTCTAGGGTTAGCATAAGGGGTTTCTAGGGTCAGAGAAAGGGAAAAGAGGGACTGCAGATAGGATAGAGGGCAAGGGAGAAGGTTTAGGAGGAGAGACAGGGCCTCGGGGAAAGGAGGAAAAACAAGAAGGAAGGGAAGAGAGAAGGAAAAGGTTGCGACAGGCTTGGAGAAGGAGAATAAGGGATGCCACATGGAAGAAAAGGGCCAACGACTAAGAGGAGGATCCTACCTAGGGCGACGACAAGGTTTGGAGGGCCAAAGAATGCCAACATAAAATTCAAACTTCTTCAAAAAATTCAGATATGCTCTAGATCTTGAAATTTCACCTTGAATCACGACAACTAAAACTCATTGAGGAAGTCACAGTTTCTCCTTGGGCTTGAACGTTGAGCCTGAAGGAGAAATAGATGGTAGATATTTCCTTCCTAGGCCTAAATCAACCTCTAGAAACCCTCTAAAAAATTTCCAAGGTCTAAAACCCTTAAATCCCTCAAGAAATCTTCAAATTTTTAGAATAGATCATCCTTTCTCTAGATATATGAGGTTTTCACCTACAAAGGAACTTTATGTACAAGATCCTAGCAACTAAATCCTAGATCTAGACAACCCACGTTAGATTTATACAAGATATGTACAAAAGAAGTCAGATCTATACAAGGGTTAGAAATTTAAATTATTTACAAAATTTATATTATACAATATACACAATGATTTATGGCTCTTATAAGAAGATCTATTCGTTAAATGCACAATAGATAAAAATAGATGAGCGAAATAATTTAAATGGGTGAGCAATGACCAAGATCTCTGCAAAATCAATCATTAGATAAGCCTTGAAATTTAACAAAGTGGGCTCTTAAGATTTCTTGTCTTGGGAGTTGGTTGGTCCAACCGAAGACTTCCCCTCACGCCCAAGATCTGAATACCATAAATTCTCTACACACTTAAGATCAAGTTATTAGATCAATAGGGGCTAGATAGACACCATAACCCTCAAGATCTAGAGATACCTGCTAGATCAATCAAGTTAGAATGCTTCTCTAAACCCAGTAACTAATGCAAGATACCTGTGCAAATAGTTAATCCAATCATTGGCTAAAGAAATAATAACTCATAAAATATTATTCAACAGAGCATTAATAACACGATTCAAAAAAATATTACCCCAAGTAGCAGAAGAGGAACACCACCATGAATAAACCCCAAAGTATTTTTTATTATTTCCAGAAAAATATTACAGCGACAGAGCTTGACTCAGAGCTTCTTTACAAAAAATAAATAAAAATTGTTTTTTAGAAGCAAATGACTTCTAATTTATAGAGAAATCCTCAAAGTGGAAAATAACGGCTAGTTGACTTGATCCCCATCAAAATAATCTCGACCGTTGATAGATGTTTGATCATCTTTTAATCACCGCCATTGAAAATCTTTCTTTTTGAGGAATTTTCGAATTTATCATTTAACCCATTTTTTATTAGCTCAAAATTAATTATTTTGAGCTAATTCCTCAAAAAATTGACTTAACCACCAAGGCCCAAGGGTCCAACTTTTCTTGAAATTTCCAATACTCCCTTTGTGGGGGACCTCCAAAAATTAATTTCTTTGATACCCACAAATTTTTCCACTTGGAGAATTTAATTTCTCTAGGACTTTAATTTTGACTCTAATTAATTAAATTAATGGCTTAGGATTTTAATTTTTTTTTTTGCGAGAAAATTTAATTAATCGATGCTTGAGGGGATTAAATATTTTTTCCACCCTCAAAATTTTAGCCATGGTGTATAAGTATGAGGGACCATGCACTAAAATATTTTTTTACATAAGATAATTACATTTCAACCCTCAAAGGGGGAACACCCATTCGTTATAGACCCTCAATTTATTACCCAATTTTGTAACTCAATATGATCTAGTAGACCAAGTGATTTGTAATAAAATAATTTAGCCAATTAGCTTAAATTATTCCTAAATCACATTTACATAAGACTCGACTAAAACACTAGAACTCACCTAAGAATTTGACGATAAATTCCACCCTAGATTTGGGGTGAGGTTGGAGGGAAAAACTTTCCTGATCATCCATGTTTAGAAACACAAATGAATCGGTGAGACGAAAAACCTCCTAGGATGAAACTAGTCACCAAAATAATAGGTTTACCTAGGTTTTTACATACATATAACAGTCGTACTAGCATCATTTACAATATACTTGTAAAATTTGGGTTTACAACTCTGATAAACTGAGAACTGATGTTGATGAATCCAGGATATTTGACTGCTCGAACATGATGGAATACTTTGCAAAAATGTGTATTGCTATAGGGTAGTTGACACCTAGTGGTCAACAATACCTAACATAAGAATCAGAGAGAGTGGGATGAGAGTTGCTTTTCAAATAGCGCATCAGAAGAGCTCATTCCAATCTTCTCTTGTACCTTAGAAAATGTAAAGGTTGGCCCATAACCTTGGGAGTAATTGGATTGGGATGGATGCCATGGAACCTATCTTCCTACTTCTAAATGCTTGCTCCCTCGATGACTTGAATGACTAAAATTTCAATTCTAAAGAATCCCTTGCACATTGCTTCAAATTTACTCTAAAAAATTATGATTGCATGTAAAATGTCTAACTAGAATGCCTCGTTCTTCTTCATGGCCCAAGTGATGAGGGTCTTAACTAACCAATAAGTTTTTTCAATCTTAAAAAACTTGGCTTCCCATTGCAAGAGTGAACTGAGTTAGATATCCATCCTTGAACCTCCTAGAATGTTTGGTCCTCATAAAATCCTAACCTTTAATCTTTCGCCTCCTTCTTCAACTTTTCCATTTTCTGTTTAGCCACTTCAAACCATTTTCCATGGTAGTTTTTCCTAGCCTCCCACACTTCACAAAGAATCTTGGAAGAATGAGTGGAGTTTCCCCTATAGGGTAACTACCTTAGAGATACAATCTATCAAGTGAGATGTTGTTGCATGTACAATGTTCCTATTGCAACTCCTTAGATCCATGCCTACTTTTCTCCTGCACTCCATCATACTTGTTGGCTTCAGATTTATTTTGCAATGGTATATTAGTTGTTTCTTCCTAGATATTTTATTTCATATGTGCTAGCAGACACCACTCCATGGTCATTCCTTCTAGTTATTATGATTCCATGTGTGGTTTCCTAGCTTAGAGTGGTGTTGATGATTCTAATTTGTTTGTAAAGTTTCTTGCAACATATATATGAAACATTATTATCTATGTATGAGTAAAAGTGTTACCTTCATGCCTTATTTGACGATGGGGAACATAAATGTTCTCAAACAAATGTGTCTTGGCTTGGGCTACTAGGTGCTCACCAAGTATCAAGGTAAGCAATATAATCATACCTCCTCCATACTTACCACTTTCCATAATTTCCCTCACATCTCCATCTCGTTCATACAAAATTTACATTCGCCAACTTATGTATAACTTATCAAATATCACCAAAAGGGGTCCAAATGAAGAATTTAATAAAGAAGAAAATAATGCAAACCTCATTCAAATCAAGCGAAAAAAAAAAATGTTGAGAGGTAAAGAGCAAAGAAAAAGAAATAAAAAAAAGAGAGAGTGAAAATTGCACTGCTTCAATAATAGGTTCACCCTAATGTCCTAGGGTTGAATTCCCATCTAAATGAAAAAGGACTAAGAACTAAAGAAAAATATCAAAAAACGGAAGATAAAGATGATGAAGAAGTGTAAAAAAAATAATTAAATATTGGCCTTCTCTAAATCGTTTATGACAATAAATGAAGATTCCTAGCCAAAAAAGGCTAGTGGAATCATAAACAAACTTTGTATTCTACTTTGTAAATTTGAAAGTTATTTTCTAATTTTTCGTCATACCCTTTCCCCAAATATCCTTACCTATCCTTAACCAAGAAACTTAATAATATACCTTATGTCTTGCCCAAAGACACATGTAAAAGGGATGAATTATACCATCATGGTTTGCTCGAGCAAGTTGGTAAGACCAACTCATGTTATTTTTTATAACTTGGATTATGTATGTTGTCATGTCTTACATCTTGTTTCCAATTCGATTCATCATCATAGGTTGGGGTGTTACACATCGAAATTCATGCACACTACCTTAAGTTTTTAATAGCATGGATGCATGAGCCACTTGAAGGAGGTGGTAAAAGTATAATTTTTTAGGGTCTCTAACTATAGGGGCAATTATCTTTTGACATAGTGCCCAAAATTCCATTAGATTAAATGTCAATATATTCAAATTGACCACAAGATTTCCAAAATGGGATCATAATAGAACATTGGCTTAAAATTGACCAAGCTATATTGTTGTAAAAGTTATCGCATGTTTTGACCAATTAACATTCATACATGTGGATTTTAACCACAAAATTGGAGTGTTATATTGAATCGAAAAGGAAGTTAGGAGTTTATTAAAACACCACTTGCAACAATCACATGGTCTTGTAAAGCACATTGTATTGAATGATGGTTTTGAAGCACCTCTTCTCTTATAAAAGAGGTTGCTCTAACTCATTTTTACTCATTGGAAATTAGAGAATATAAAGGAAATATGTATACCATTTGTTTTGGAGTTTTTCTTTTTGCAAATGCTTTGTGGAATTAATGGAAATCGATTAAAAGTCTAAACTCTATCAAGTGATCAAGGTAAACATAAAGGTAAAAACAACTAAAGAGGTATAATCAATGTTTATTTTTTTGCATTTTTAATGTTTGTTAAACAAATTAATGAAATAGTTAAGTGAAATATCATTGCATTTTGTCTTTCTATTTCATTGTTTTTATTTAATAAACCCTTTCAAGTCTCATTTGGTTAATTCTTTTTTAGACTTAGATTTAGACTCCTTATAAATATAGGACTTTTATAATTTCAAATTGAAGCTTTTATTCCAACTTGGAGGTGGAAAAGGACTCCAATCATATTCTTATTGCAAGAAGCATTGCGTGAAAAGGAAAGTAAAGATCCCAAGGCACTAGCGGTGAAGGTATCATTTATTTTCTCTCTGCCAATTTAATTTATTTCCTCATTTAATTTGATTTTAGTGTAATTGTAAATTTTTTATTTTTTATTTTTAAGTTAGATCTTTTATGTATTTGTACACTTCAAGTTAAGGCCCTTTTTTTCGAGGAAAAATGTGCATAGTTTTATTCATCATAAGAAAAATAAAATTTCATTTTTCATATGATGTTAACATTCCCGAAAGAAAGACGCCTCTCGGCATAGAGACTATGAAAGTAAACTAACAACTAAACTAAACATACATCAATGGGAGTAAGGAATTAACAATTGACATTTTGCATCCATTTTTTCTTTTTTCTTTTTTCCTTTTTTGAACTTTTTGCCAACCATTTGAATTTGTTTCAAAAGGAATCATAGCCAATTCATGACCCTCTTCCATATGGAGAGCATATTTGTTTGAATCTGAACTCTCTAAAACATGGGAATGTTTTGTGCTCCCATTCCCCTCCAATGCCTGTGTACCTTCATATTTCCTCCGTTTATGTACAAAAATAGTTGCACTTAATTGTGTCATTGTTTCCCCATCCAATTTTGTTTTAGCCTGGACCATAGCATCCTATTCTAATTGGACATTATGAACCTCATCTTCTAATAGATGAGGATCTGAAAAATGTCAACCTTTTGGCCTACTAGATTGTCTCTTTTTCTTTTTTGGTTTGTTTTTCGCTTGGGGACATGTGTTATGTAAGTGACCTATTTGGAAACAAACATGGCATCCAAAAGTTGTGTTTTTTCAGTCTAAAACCTATGACCACTGTCAATTTTGGTGTTTCAATATTATGCGATCAAGAAGGCCTTTACTAAGGTCAATCCCCACACATATTATGGTGAAGGTTAATATGTCTTTATTAGTTCTTTCTATGTCCATTTTTTTTAACTTGCCCAAAATTTTCCCAATGTCATCAAGGACGCTGTGATGCCAGAAGGGGAGGGGGAGATTTGGGAGCCTAACCCACACCAACATGGTAGATGTAGAAAAATTAACAAAGTAAAATAAAATATTTACAGAGCTTTACTGAGAATAATTAAACCAACAACACATTTAAAAACATTAAACACAATATGCACAGTGTTTACCCTGGGAAAACCCCAACTCCGGGGAAAAACCCAGCCTAACAGAATTCCATTAGATTTGGCTAAAATTATGTCCAACCCAAACAAGTGATCCTTCACTGCTCACCTCCCTGACCTCATTACATTCAAGTCCTTTGAGCCTTTAAAAGGATACATTACATGAATACCATGGGCTACCAACAAACCATGGGCCCAAAAGCCCCACTAACGACCTAGTCAACTTTGACTTTATCCTTGAGACAATTTTACCTAATAGTGGAGACCACCATGGTTGTGGCACCAAACTATAGGAACCATGAAGTGATAAATAAACCAACCCAACCCCAGAACCAAGGGGCTCCATTAATAACAAAATCTAGATCCTTTTGGGTTCCAAATTGGGCTATAAAGAATCCTTTTGAGCACAAATAAATGTCACAATTGAGCGTCCACATAGTGAAAACCCACTAGTATAAAGCTTTATATTTTTTCCAATAACTATTAAATATAGAAATAATCGATTTAGAATGGAGAATAGAAAAGAGGGAAGTTACCTCAGGAGAATTGACTTCCGTAGAAGGATTCTGCTCTATTTGATCTACAATGTAGAGGCTTGGAAGATTTTGACTTGATTCTATTGTGGTTGATGACTTCCCTTGAACAACTTCCTTGAAAGAAAATGATTTTCCAAATGAAGTCTTGGTGCCTTGGAAGCCCTCATGTAGCCTAGATGTTAGGATTATGAAGGAATTTCTTGTGATACCATAGTCCTTGAGCTAGTTTACATCTTAAGGAACTCCACCTTCGTATTGCAAACATAGGAGGTTTGAAGGAAAACTCCATTTGTCTACAATAGACTACTTTAGGGACAAAATAGTGGCTTAACCTTATGTCCAAAAAATGGAAACATGCCCCTTTATACTCCTAATAGAAATTTTGAACAAGTTATTTTGCTTAATCTCTTCCTATGAACCAATAAGCCTGGGACAAGAAGGTGTTTGGGATTTGTATGAAAGAAAGGACAAAGAAGAGAAATAGGGATTTGTCACCACCCTCATAGGCAACCATAAGATGTAGCAAAAATTTGCAAGCATATAAAACAGGGCATTGGTGATAAAAAAAAACCCGCATAGGATTCTGTGGAAGGCTCGAAAAATCGGGACTCCAACAAGGGGGATAACCATCTGGTCTGGACCTTAGAACAACTCCTTTTCCGTTTGGAATAGTGGCTCCGACTGGGGATAATGGGACCAGTTTCCCAATCTATTTGTAATGTTTGTGCTAACGGGATGATGTTTTTCTTTTCTGGTTTTATGGGGTGAATACTTACTCTAAACTTAATCTATCTTCTAACTATCATATGCATCTATTATAATCAAAGAAAACATCTAACTTTAAAACTATCCTGGGAGTAACATTTATATATGCGATCTAAAATGATTTCTGAAAGTAATTGATAATGAAGATCATTCAATCACGATAAGAAAAGAATTCATTCAATAATGATCGTTTCGTATAAAAAGTTAGCTGAAACGATATGAAAAATATATCGCATAAAGAATCATTCATATATTCAGCATAAAGAATAAATCATCATCATACAAAAGTGCAATAATGATAACTAAGAATTTAAGCTTTCATACATAAATAACTGAAAATAATTTATTGCCTGATACATAAGTAAAAAGAATTAAAAGATAGAAGTACCATTTGTAAAACGTCCTACTCATGTGCTCCAGCAATATAGATCTACCTTCAAATCACTTAACATCAACTAAGAGTGCAAAAGTGCAATTTCAGTAGCAGATGATAAACTCAAGTAGAAAATAAATCTCGTTCCATTAATTTTACCAAAACCTCCTCAGTGGGGGGTAGAAGTGCACGTTCTGAAGAATGTTTTTGATAAAATTTCTGGACCCCTCTCTAAATGCATGAGAGGGGTTTAAATACTAATCTATGAAACTTAAAAATAGAAATTACAAAAATAGATGAGGAGGTTTAAACGACCTGCCTCATTTTAGCAAAAATAAACAAAAACAAAAATAAAATATGACTAATCCTGCATCTGGTCCTTAAGATTGCAAATATCCAGCATCGGTTTTAGAAGCGTTGGTTGGCCGACTTTAGCTTTCAATTGTCCTATGAAGACTGCATTGGTGAGTGCTGGCACTATTTTCTCGGTGGTAGTAATTAAGCATTTGAGAGTCATCCATTGACTATGTGGTTTTACTAAGTATTGCCAGTAGGCTTCCCAATTTACCCTGTTTACTTGTCTAATCGCCTCTGCCCTTTCTTTCGCTGTCTGTTTCCATACCGCTTGAAGTTGTTGTGCTTTTGGAAGAAAGCCAGGGGTGGTTTCTGCCACTAAATTAGCATTGTGTAGATTTTCATTTATAGATTCAATGACACTGTTTGCTACTATTACCGCATCCTCCATTGCCTGCTCTACTTCTTTGATTCTAGAATCCCATTTCGCAAATAAAATTTCTTTGTGCGATTCATCTATTTTAGGCATATCTGCTCTTTTCCCATCTTCAGATTTCTGCCAGTTTAAGAAGTCTGAAACCTTCTTCAAAATTGAATCATATTCAAGTCATAATTCTACAACTTGATTTGTTATGTTATTGCTTATTTCACACTGAGAATTCCATTGTGAAATCTTCTGGCATAATAATTCTTTTTGATGTAACAACTGGGAATTGAGTCTTAGTGCTTCTGTGACAAATTGTTCGATTTTTGGATCATCTCTGTGCAATTCTATTATGTTTTGCAACTGTGCCTCTTTATTAGCTAGACTGCTCTGATGTGCCAACTGCATTTGTTGAAATTCTTGCTGAAGCTGAGCCAACTGTATTTTTGCCTGTTGGTTGATGTTGACCTGTTGTAACTGTTGTTCTAATAACAAAATCCTATCTTCTTTTTCTTTAAGCAGAAGTTGTACTTCTGCTGCTTTATCAATGGTTGCTGAGGCATACGCGCCTGCGACCTGTGAGAGTCTGGTGAGATTTGCTGAAGGATCTGTAGATGGGTCTTTCCAAAGAACATCCAGAGGTTCATCCTCAGGAGCGAGTACAGAATCCAACTTTCTTTTCTTTCTTTGCCTTCTAACGACGACTTTATGTTGAGGGCTGTAAAATACATCTAGAGGAGGAATTTCCTCTATTCTTAATACAATCTCAGAAGTGGGAGCAATGGGAATATGCTCTGTTTCCTGAGTATTAACAGCTCTTTCTATTACTGTTTCTGCTGTCGTCTCTTGTGGATTTGTCGGTGGTTCTGTATTCTGTTCCTCTGTGTTGAGTATTTTATTGAAATTTTCCCATTCTTCCTCTAGATCAATTACAAGCGGCTTTGTTTGCTCTGGAAGGGGAGTTGAAAATTTGACTTGCTTTATAAATGGAGTCTGCTGATCAGACTTTGCTAGGGACTGGGCTGTATCTTTTATTGATTCTTCGCTCTTGCTGGGTTCATTTTCTAATGTTCTTTTAGATTTATCACCAGATTTTTCTACAGATTCATTTTCAGAACTTGTTTTAGATTTTTCTTTTGAATCTCCACTTAGGCTTACACTGGGTGTAGGCTCTTTTTCTGGTTCAATGATTAATTGGTCCAATGGGACCTTAGATAACCTCTCTCTTCTATAGCTATCAAAAGTTTGTAGACCTTCTTGGTCAAAAAGCATTTGTGCCGTGTGCCACACTTCTTTGAAGGTGTTTTTCTGTAGAAAAATATCATCAAAGGGATCTTTTTCATGGGTAAATACCCTTATTTTAACCATTGTGGTAAAATCCTTTACAATGCCAAAGGGATCATATTTCCTTCCTGGGAATTTGGGGAGTTGCAAAGATAGCATATTATCAACTTCTCTAAAAGCATGTCCTAAGTCATGCAATGCGAATACTCCACATGTTACAGGAAATTGGGGCCAAATGCCCTTCTTGGAGTCTTTCAGAATCTTGCTCATCCCTCCTTCACTGCATGTCTGGTAGGCTATCTCTCTAGCCATTAGTTTGTCTGGGACATAAAAAGGTAGAACATGGGGTGAGGCAATACTGCCAAATACTCTGATATATGTGAATAATTCTTCCCCGAACCATCTGGCTACGAGGAGAATATCTACCTCAGCTTCTTGTGAAAACCTTGGGGCATCTCGGTTGTAAATTTTCTTGTGGATCGGGAGCATAACTCCGTGACAAATTTTGAAAAAATGTGGAACGAAATTTGATTCCCACATGACTTTGTGATATATTTGAATGGGAAGTGGATTTTGAGCAGTCCACTTCCATCCCATAATAGGGAATTTGAAACCAAAACAAATGGCGTCCATAACATAAGCACTCATAAAAAATGGAGGGTAAACCCTCGAAGAAATACTTCTTTTTCTTCTGTATTCTAAAATTGCAGTGGCTAAGTTGTCTGAAAAGATTTGGGCCGAATTCATTATCGTAGCATTGACAACTGCATCTACTAGGGGTAACCATTCTGACGAAAATTTGTTGATGTCTGGCTTACCAAACAGTCTACATAACATAGCGACAGCATAACAGAAAGGGGAACTAAGAGAACCAGTGGCGTACATACCGTTTTTATCTTTCTTGATCCTTTCTTCATTATTTGACCAATTTTTTGTACATTCTACCAAGTCTTCATTTTCCTTGGCGAACTTCTCGACGAACTATCTGTTGTAGACGACCTGCAGCTCTGGCAAATGGTACATGAGCCTCAGGTTGTCTGGAGTAAACAACCCTATGACTTCTTCACTTGTTGTCTTGAATTCCCTATCTGAGATGTCCGCATCATCTATAATCCACTTAACCATGTCAGTATAAGGGAGTATCTTTGGTCTTGCAGCAATGCGGTGCAAGAATGAACATGCAAGTTCAGTTAAAGAAGCATCAGAAGAACCGCGTCCATCAACTGTAATTGTTACTTCCATAATTCTCGGTTGTTCTTCTTCTAATAGGTGATACATGGTTTCCCATGTGGATGTCCCGACATCTCGATTACAAGTGGTGTCTGTAAACAGGGGTGTCATTTCTGTCTTCTCAGAAGCGGGTGCCTTTCCTTTCTTCACCATTTCTTCGGATGTTCTGCTCTGTGTATTTTTCCTGAAAGTTGCAAGCAGAAAACAGAATAGGATAAAAATGCTAGTGAATGCAGCAATAAGCAATAGAAGGATGAAAATAAGGTGACGGAGGATCTTTAATTCTAAATCACTTTAAAAGATATCAACTTGCATCAAATGGCCTTTCACAACTAATCGTAATCGTTTTAATAAATGTTCACTAATGAACCGTTACGCTTTGAATTAATGTTCATAACTTCACATCGAAAGCCGGGAAGTACTTTCCTAGAACCGTGAGCCCTTTGAGTTGCGATAAAAGCGATTTTGCGATTTGCTTTTGCAATATTGCAGATCGTTGTTTTCGTTAAGACTTACCACCATAGGAGTTGATGCGATATGCGAGAAGCCATCACATTTCACAATGTCTACATATGTTTTATCGATTAGTGCCGCATGATTGAAACTACGATGTGAGAAGATTGTAAGAGTCTTTTAAGATTTCGCATTTCGCGGATATGAGATAACTTTTATAAGGAAAGTTTGTCGCAATCGTTTTTGCGATGCGAGAATAGTCTTAAAAGTGGGTCTTTTTCAAGGTTTATTTTAATATTCAAGACTTTCCAAGCATAAAGTTATTCTTAAGCTTTTTGATCATATGGCTCTTATTTAAAGAATTCGTTATTTATGAAGTTTTAAACGCTTAAAGTATGAAAAGGTGAATTTGCAATGATTTAGCAAGTTCTGCTTTGATATCTTATTTTATTCTAAAAATAAAAAGGGCATGACTATATACTAGGATTGATTTTTTGGAAGGGTCCCCATTTATTAATGTTATTACTAACACTAATACATGGGGGGTTGTTGATAAGCACCACAGGCTCCACTGACGCTCCTTGCACAACAGGTCCACCCAACCATAAGATTCAAAGTATGGTTCCAATTGATGGGAGGGGTCACTAACTATTGGCATTGTAGAAAGGGGGTTTGTTTCCTCCATATTCTGCTAATATCTCCATTTTACTTCCAAAGTCATTTTGCTAACACAACAAAGGGGCGAACAAAATCCTAGATGAAAGGGACAAGAAGGCCATTCACAAAATTGAGGGGGCTAGGAGGTATGACGTGTTGAACATTAGGGCAGCTTTGGGATGAATTTCCTTGAAGGAAACCCATCTGCCCCAAGAGAAAACCCTATTTCCCCAAAGAGTAAAAAATAAATAATATTTAATGAAGGACAAAATATTAATTGGGAAAGTAATAACTAGAAGGGAATATATATATATATATATATATATATTTGAATTTGAATTTCTCTCCAACTGTCTAAGCCAACCTCATGTCGACTAGACACTAAAAAGACACCTTTTCACATTAGAAAATTACTATAAATACCTTGTTGGATTGTTCTCCAAAATCACTTCACATACCATATGTTTCTTTGAGATTTTTGGACCATTGCTTCTGAGACTTTTGAATCATTTAAAACAGTTCCTAGGGCATCCTTTGTGGGTTATATCTGAGGCTTTTATGAGTGTTTCTTTTTTGTATTATTGGGATTTGTTGGGGATACAATATTTTCACATTCTACAGTGATTTGATGGATGTGAGTTATGTCAACCGACCGTAATACTGATGCGAAGTTACATACTTACATTATGATGCAAGTTGCAGACCTTATACTTGTAAGCAAGTTGCATACCTTATACTTGTAAGCAAGTTGCAGACCTTATACGTGTAAGAGAGTTGCAAACCTTATACTATGAAGTAAGTTATAGTCCTTATATTATGATGTGAGTTGTAGACTTGTATGCAAGTAGCAGACTTCTTATTATGATCTCATGTGAAAGTGCAGACCTTTTTATTGCATGATGTGGAGACTTGAAGAGAAAAATGATTGTATTGCTATAATTATGTATAGTAGAAGTGATTACAGTATAGAGCAGACCCAAAATACTTACTGAGTTGGATGCTACTACGAACCTGGATCTAGAAGTGCGAAATGACTTCAATATTATACAAATTAGGGGAGAATACAAATTTGTGTGTTGTCACAATCCTAGCTTATGCCTCTGATGAGAGTATGGACAGACCCTAATAAGAGAGTGTACATGACAAACAAAATGATTGACAAAGATCCATATGTTGAATTTAGGCTTCTGTGATCCATATGTGAAGTTGTAACTACCATATACGAACTTTCAACTTCTATATATGAACTTGCATTTGATATATACGATGTTGCTTGTATGGAGATATGATGTTTTTGTATAGTGATACGATGTTACAACATTAATATGCTATTGAGCTACAATGTTGCTACAAACCAACGATTTGGCTATGCACCGAACCTATGATGTTACAATGACCTTGTACAGGGGTGATGATACATTGATGTCGTTGTAGTGACCTTACTCCGTGATGATAGTTACTTTGCTATTATTGATGACAATATTGTATGGAAGTATTGACATTGAACCTTGTTCACAAATGAAGTTGTGAACAATAAATGTATAGGCCCTAGGTAGCCTGATGTGTTGGATTATGTATCATGATATTTTTACTTTGTATCTCAGTTGAACATTTCATGAATATCTAATAGAAGATGAAGAATTGATTTCGGGTTTTCCCCCTTGTGGGGTTTTACCCTGATATCTGACCTAAATCATGGTGTCTTTATTAAGTATGCTTTCCTTTTGTTGTTCCTTATTGTTTCGTTATATTGTTGATGTTATTATTCTCTCTACATAGTTGCTATTGGCGATTTTATGATTGATTATATGATGTTATAGGGTGAATATAAAGTAAATGTTTTGAAATGCAATTATCTAAGCAAAGAACAATATATCCATATAAAATTAACATGACGCCCCTCCATGGCACATTCACAAAGAAAGATTTTAGGTCCTAGAAGACAATGACGATAGGAAAATGAAAGCTAGAAACACCTAAAACCCTAGTCTCCATCGTAGCTCCACCATCATATTACTTCAAGTTAGAGGCATTAAATGTTAATGAATTTGACTTGGTGATCCAAGGGTTC
The DNA here is from genome assembly GCA_031772625.1 of Pinus tabuliformis. Classification (NCBI taxonomy): domain Eukaryota; kingdom Viridiplantae; phylum Streptophyta; class Pinopsida; order Pinales; family Pinaceae; genus Pinus; species Pinus tabuliformis. Next base: position 657,422,242 of record CM062811.1, read on the forward strand.
AATTTAGTGCTCAAAATTAAAAGTGTTCAAAAATGCTCAAACACATGTACCAGTACGTAGATCTCGGCGATCTAAATCCAACGCAACTCGTTTCACTCAAAACCAATATTGTATGCTCTTGATATCACGTTTTGATCGATTTGTCAAACAACTAAAATTTTTGTAATTTGGGTTGTAGGTACGCCCAGTCAGCAGTCTGTATGCTGACTAGGCATGTGACTAGGTAGGGTGATTGTATTTTCATCGGCCAATGAGTTTTCACAATGTGTCTCAAATTGATGGGCTCAAAAAAAATATATATATTTTTATTATATGGTGAGTTGACTGTGTAATATTTGGGCTAATAGGGGAGAGCCATGTGGGCCAATTGGAGGCTGCCACGTGGCCTCCACTAGCACATCAAAAATTTGTTAAGGGGCTAATTTTCCCACGAGAATCGAACCTGCGACCAAGCAACAAGCACCAAGAGTCTCCACCAACGCGCGAACACATTGTTTCTTAACAACATAAGGTTCCAACTTTTATTTAAGGTGAAGCATAATATACGTTTTGGGTTGGGCCGAGGCTAAGCCCCAATCCTAGTCCCCACGCCCACATAACCATGGGGCGGGAGCTTGGGCCAGGGCTTATCCCCAGCCCCATGGTCATAACACACAACACTAGGCATCAAGAGCAGAACCGTCGGCGTAGAATTGGATAGGGGTTAGCCCAGGTCACATGACACTTCATACAATCGGAAGCACGGAGAGGAGAGGGGGCCAGGTCGGGCCACATGGTCGTTATATGACCTCACCGCTAGCAAAACGAAGTGCACCTGATATTTCAGGCCTTAACGCGGGAATATAGCGTCATTCGAGGGGATTTATGGGTTCATACGACCACGACGCCAAGTGTTGGGGGCTCGACCGGTGGGGGCAGGTGGCTAGCCCCAGCCCCTGGACACGTGGCCCCCATACGACCTTAAATTTTGGAAACTGAGCATTAGTGGACAATTTAACTGTCCGACAATTTAGCCTGTTGGGCGGGATTATAGGCCAGGTTTGCGTGTCAGTTCCGGGTTTGGGACGCTCAAGCCAGGTTTGGGTTGAATTGTAGGATGGTTAGTTATGGAATTTGGGAAAAAACTTGTCACAGGCATAACTTTCTCAATTTTTGGCCAAATGAGGTGCATAAATAACCCATATGGGGGTTTTTGATAGTACTAGATCCATTGGAGACATTTGTTTTGCATTCTAAGCATTGTAAAGCCATGAAAACACAAATTTGAGCTCTTAATAAAACAAGCCCTACATTGGAAGTTCGACCAAGAGATGTAGTCCAAGAGAGGGGTGAACTCCTTTATCATGTTTGTTGTTGTGTGTTTCTGATATGTTATTTTGTCTCTATTTTGGATGTTAATTTTGTTTAAAAATAATTTGTTTATGTGTTTAGTAACTTGATCCATTACCCAAAACACATAAAAATTTCACTTGCAATTTGTTCAAAGCGTCAAGTTTTCATAATTAGATCATTTTGGTATCAGAGGTTTAGTTTATTATGAAGGTTTGATTTTGTTTGCAAGTGTTTTCTTAATGCTTACAAAGTTGAAGCTTAAAAGAGGAGGAGAACTTGTCGAGCCAATATCTCAAATTGTCTCAAGGACAACAAACACACCTCAAGCTTAAATAGTTATGGCACGTGAAGAAGGTCCTAAAGGGATGTCTGAAGATGAAATAACTTTCAGAAAATTTTTCTTTGATATGTCTGAAATGGTAAAGGTTCTTTATGAAGTGAGGAATTCAATGTTGTATGGAGAGAGCTCAAAACCTCCAAAAGGAGATAGAGGAAAAGAATACAAGCCTCCAAAAGGGAATGGAGGGAATGGTCACAAACCACCACCTTCACCTCCATCCTCATCCTCATATTCTATTTCTTCAACCCTTTCACAAACACCTCCAAATTATATAAAAAGTCATGGTAAAACTCATTTTCTTAAGCTTGATATAAATTTTGAATTGCCTATGTACAATGGGGAGGTAGATGCTAAGAAATTAGATAATTAGGTTCGTTAGATTGAAGTGTATTGCGGGATACAAAGAATCAAGGATGATGGGACCAAAATTCAGCTTGCTTCTCTTAAATTGGAAGGTGCAACACTTATTTGATGGGAAGCCAAAACTCAAAAAGACATGAAGAAACATGGTAGGATTTTATCCTCTTGAAATGATTTTGTTGTTGCAATATGAAGATAATTTTATTCATTAGCATACATGCAAAAATCTATTATGGATTGGAAAAACTTTAGGCAAGATAAAGGTCAAAATGTGCAAAGCTATACTCAAGAATTTAGGAAAAGAGCTTTGATTTTGGGTATAGATTTGTCCTCTCAAGATACTTTTCTCAAATACATTGGAGGATTACATAGTTACTTGAGACATACAATTCTCATGTTTAACCCTACAAAACTAGATGAAGTTTGTGTACAGGCAACTCATTTAGAGGCAAGAGGGAAAAATGTTTATGAAGAAACTAGTGAGAAGTCATTCAAGTTTGGAGAAAAAAGAAAAGGGAAGTTTAAAGGCAAGGATAAAAAGAATGCTTCAGTCAAGAAAGGAGGAAATCTCACATGCAAACATTGTTCTATGATGAAGAGCACTGTTGAAAAATTCATCCTGATATGAGACCCGGAAAGTTTAATAACAAGGAGAAAGAAAATATTGTTGCAACTACACAACAACATCTAAGATCTTATTCCGGAGATGAAACAAAAATCATAGCCATGGGATTGAAAGGTAAGGATTCAATTGCAAGTACTAGTTCTTCTAGCAAACCCATTGAAAATCAAAATGAAACAAAAAGAATAGAGTTGTTCCATATTAGAATCATCACAAAACATAACAAGGTAGATACTTTGTTTGATAGTGGTTCACAAGCAAACCTCATTTCAAAAGACACTGTCAAGCAACTAAATTTGGAAATCGTTCTTCATCCTAAACCTTATCCTTTGGGTTGGGTATGTGACAATGCCAAGTTGCAAGTGACAAGAAAATTCATACTTAGATTTGCCATCACTGCAAATTTTATTGATGAGGTAGAACTTGATGTGGTACCACTTGACATTTGTGGGATTGTTTTGGGAAGTCCATACTTATATGACAGGAAAACCATCTTTCATCACCATGAGAACAAGTATCACTTGTTTAAAGATGGGATTGAGTACATTGTTAGAGCACATAGCAAGAAGTTGAATTTATCTCTTGTGAATGTTGGACAAATGAAGAGGTTTGTAAATGCTAGTCAAAATTTTACATTGTTGATGATTAAACATAAAGATGTTGATGAATCTGAAGTCTTTCAAGGATATGAATCAAGTTTGAAATCTGATTTCATTGAGGTTTCTAATCCATGTGATAAGATGTTTCAAGAGTCTAACATGTTTCCTCCTAAAAGAGGAAAACAACATGAAGCTCATTTGTAGCAAGATGCACGATTATTGAACATTGGTATGAAAAAGATGCCAGTGTTAAAGAATGCAGGGGTCAAAAAGCAGATGTAAAAGCTATTTGACAAAGAGGACATTGGTTCTAAAATATCTTATTTTGGGTTTCATAATGTTTTGGCTTTGAGGAAAAATGGTGCATGGCGATGGTGATCACATTTGGTAAAAAGTCAAGCCAAGTGCCAGGCTAGACATGCTAAGCATCAATGTGACTACAATATTCAAGGCGAAGTGAAATTGAAATTGAATGTCTTCTTTGATTGAAGGTCAAGGAGAGAATGTTCAGATTTCTTTAACATAAGTTTTATCTTCTAAACATCTTGAAGAAATTGCAGCAAGGTCCTATCTTTGACAGAAAGACAAAGACTTCAAAAGTGAAGTACCTACATGAGGAGCTCAAAGCGAAAAAAACAAATTAAAGTCAAATGGGTTGAAATTGGAAGGGTGAGGGAATTATACCTTCATCTATTTCTTGACTGAAAATGAGCTTTTGGAGGTCCAAATATTCCAATGGGGAGGAGTGATCCAAGGGATCAATTTAGTGCTCAAAATTCAAAGTGTTCAAAAATGCTCTAAACTTGTACTAGTGTGTAGATCTCGACGACCTGAATCCAACGCAACTCGTTTCACTCAAAATTATATTGTATGCTCTTGATATCACATTTTGATTGATTTTTCAAATAGCTAAATTTTTTGTAATTTGGGTTGCAGGTATGCCTAGTCAGCGGTCCGTACACTGACTAGGCATGTGATTGGGTAGGGTGATTGTATTTTGATTGGCCAATGGGTTTTCTCCATGTGTCTCAAATTGATTGGCTCAGAAATTATTTTTTTATTATATGATGGGATGACTGTGTAATATTTGGGCTAATAAACAATTTATGCAAGGTTCTCTGGAGGAGTTGTGCGCACGATCGAGCTGCCTGACCTAGCGGGCTCCCTCCTGCTACGCAAGCATTTCTCAGTAGCCTCCTGCTGCTGGGCTCCCACCGACCATGGATCCCTCAGAGGAGGGCGATCCTCTACCAGACAGTCATCAAGGAAATGAAGAAAACGCAGAAGCTTTCGCCTCCCTTATCGCAGTGACTGGAGCTCCAAGGATCAAGCCAACAATAAACAAGTTTGTTAAGAAGCTCGAGGATATTCCAGAAATTTCTCTTCCACCTGCTCTCCCTCGCAGAGCAACCTTGTCACTCGTTGAACGTGGACTAGTGGGACAGTTCACTGGGTTATGGTCATCTCCCAAATCAGTTCAAAGATGGGTTGAAAGAAACTGGAGCTCAACCATCAATGGGAAAATAGCTATAAGGTTTTGTGGAAGGGGATACTATACCTTTCATTTCGAAACTAAGGAAGACAGAGATCTGATCTTCAGAAATGGTCCATATTTCATGGACTCCAGAGGACTATATCTAAATCGTTGGACCCCAGACTTCGATCCCGAAATGGATGTGCCAAGTGCAGTACCAGTTTGGGTCAAATTATTCCATCTCCCTTTACATTGTTGGGGAGATGAATCTGTAAAGGCCATAGGAAATGCAGTAGGAAAGTACATAGATAGATGCGAACCAAAGGAAAATATGCATGCTTGTGCCAGAATATGTGTGGAAGTGGATCTAGGAAAAGGACTCCCAGAAGTGATAAAGATCAAGGTCGACCAATGGACGCACATACAGCAGTTGGACTATGAGTAGATCCCATTCAAATGCAAGGTATGTCACGAGTATGGTCATTTTGCAAATAGATGTCCTAAAAAAAAAAAAAGTGAAAATGTTGAGGAACAAGAAAATACTTGGGAGCAAGTAAAAAGGAAAAAATCCACCAACAAGCAGCCCATATCTATTTCTTCACAGCCACAGGAACCAAATGAAACCACCATACAATTTCCTTCCACTGCTATCCCCCCACGCCTCACAATCTCGAATCCCTTTGGGCCTTTGGAAGACTCCACTGACCCTCCTTCACCTAGATCCCCAACGCATTCTCCCAACCCCCTCTCTCTCTCCCCCACTCCTTCAATCCCTCGCTCCCCTCTTCCCCCTCCTTTAGTGGACCGTATCTTAACCAGAAACCAATCTAAAGAAAACCCCTAATTCAATGAAAAACAAAAAAAAAGCGGGCAGAAAATCTAATAAGGAAATAAGGGATGAGGCAGCGGCCAAAGAGATGGCCTTAGGTACCCAGCAACCAATGGACTCCTTTCTTGGGAAAAATACAGGAAATAATGAGAAAAATTAGCAAAGAGGGAAGGGCATCGCTCACCACCATACCAATAAATAATGATAGTGGTCTCTTGGAACTGTCGTGGTCTAGGCACACCCTTCAAAGAAAATGTAGCAAGAGACATACTAATGAAAGAAGTGCCGGACATTTTCATGATCCAGGAGACCAAAACAAGCAGTCAAGAAACTAGAAAATTGATACAAAAGTTAAGAAATTATGAAGGAATAGTGCTAGAGGCAACATGAGCATCAGGAGGAATATGTACATTATGGGAAAAAAGAAAATTGGAAATGACAAGTCAAAAAATCAGCAAGCACTGGATCAAAACAGATTTAAAAGATCTTAACACAAAGGAAATATACAACATCATAAATGTATATGCTCCAAACCACTACAAAGAAAAAGAACATTGTTGGAACTCGATAAAAGAAGTATTAACAGAAAGACAAAATGGGAAAATAATTTTGGGAGGGGATCTAAACTTGGTAAGAAACACAAAAGAAAAATTTGGAGGGATTTATCATGCAGATCCATCAAGAGAAGCCCTGGAAGATATAATGGAGCAACACAATCTAATCGACATCCCTCCAAGTAATGGGAAATATACATGGAGCAACAAAAGATTGGGCAAGAGTAATATAAAAGAAAGGCTAGACAGAATTTTAGTCCAAGAAAATATAGTAGCTGACTTCACCTCGGTGAAAGCCAAAATCATCCATACAACAACTTCAGACCACAAGCCAGTAGCAATCAGTATGGGAAAACTGGAGAACCAAGGTCCTCTTCCGTTCAGATATAATTTGAGTTGGGACAACAATGAAGAATTTAGAAATCAAATTAAAGAGGGATGGGCAAAAATCATTACAAGATCCCCTCACTATGTATGGGAAACAAAATTAAAAAATCTAAGGGTGAATCTAAAAATATGGGCAAGAGAGAATGATATTAAAAAAAAAATAAAAAATAGAACTTAAAAAAAAATGGACAGCGTACAAAAAGAAAAGGAAAACAAAGAGGATAACAAACATGATTACTTGCAAGAAAAGGAATTATTTTGAGAAATTTACAGGCAGAATAGAAAGGAAGAAGAAGAGATTAAATTAAAGTCTAGATGTTTATGGCTGAAAGTAGGGGATAAAAACATTGCCTTCTTTCAGAATTCAATGAAACTCAGACGTGCCAAAAATCAGATAGATCAAATTAAAATGGATGGACAAGAGATTAAGGGAATAGAGAAATTACAAATCACAGCACATAACCACTTCAAAGAGTTATTAACAACAAATGAATAGCAAGCAGACAATGATGATTTTTTACAACACAAAAAAAAAAGTGATGAGAAAAATTCAGAAATAAATAAAGAAATTTCCAAAGAAGAAGTGCTGGAAGCAATATGGAGTTTACATCCTGATAAGGCTCTGGGACCATATGGGTTCACAATCGCCTTGTATAGACAACATTGGAATATCATCAAAAAATACTTCATGAGAATGACAAAAAATGTTTTCAAAAAAATAAAAATGGGAGGAAATACAAAATCTTCATATCTGGCTCTTATTCCTAAAGAGTCCAATCCAACAACCTTCAACAGATTTAGACCAATATCTCTTTGTAATTCCTCTTATAAAATTCTTACAAAAATTCTTGCAAATAGAATCAAGAGAGTTCTTCCTGAAATTATCTCGGAAAATCAGGGCGGCTTTGTCCCCAATCGACAAATCATAGACAATGTGATTATTGTCCAGGAAGCAATCCATAGCAGCATTCAAAGGAAAGAGAAAGGAATTATTGTAAAGCTAGATATGGCAAATGCCTTCGATAGAGTCAGCCACAAATATTTAGCAGCAGTCCTTAAAAAGTTTGGATTCTCACAAGACATAATCGAGACCATACAGGCATGCATCTCAACCCCTTGGATAGCACCACTAATAAATGGAAGACCCAACAAATTCTTTCAGAGCTCAAGAGGGTTGAGACAAGGATGTCCTCTATCCCCTTTTCTATATATTATCATGGCTGAAACTTTAAGTGCAGCACTGGAAAATCAAAGAAAAGAAAAAAAAAATTACAGGTATTCAAATAGCAAAAGGTGTCAAAAATGTAAATCATTCCCTATTTGCTGATGACACTCTTCTTCTGGGAGGGGCGTCAAGTATAATAGCAAGAATATTTTAAAAAGTTATGGATGAATTTCTTCAAGCCTATGGAGGGATGCTAAATAATACAAAATGTAGAATATATGGCTGGAATACACCTCCAAGAATAATGCAGAACATCTCACAAATTCTGGAAATCCCAACACAAGCAAGATGGATGCATTTTACATACCTTGGACTCCCAATAGCCAAAGAGAATGTCAAAGTGGAAGTATGGAGCAAACAAGTTGAAAAAATGAAGGACAAAATCCAAAATTGGGGAATGATGTGGCTTAATATGGCAGGCAGAGTGATTATGATCAAGGCACTCCTGTTAGCCCTCCCAATATATCAGTATGTGATTATCTTGGCTTCGGCAAGCGCACACAAGCAAATGGAACTAATCATAAGAAGCTTTCTATGGCAGGGAGGAAAGCAAGAGAATAAAAAATTCAGTCTAGTAAAGTGGGACCAAGTCACACTTCCATATGAACAGGGAGGTCTCTCAATCCGCTTACCAGGTTTAATGAACATAGCCTTAGGGATGAAAATAATATGGAGAATGATAGCCGGAAGGGAAAGTTGGTGGGAAAAAACCCTTGCCATGAAATATCTAAATCATCCCAGAACATAGCTAATAATAGACTCCATTCCTGTTAGGCCCTGCATGCAAGTTTGGAAACTTGTAAAGAAGATAATTCCCCTAATTAGGAATCATATTTCTAAAAATTCGGGGAATGGAAAATCGGTGGCAATTTGGGAGGATCAAATAATGGGAAGAGAGCCCCTAAGTCTTCAACGAGACCTCCTTGGCTTACAAATATGGATGGCAGAAAGAAGGTTTAATACCCTTCATTCAATCTCAGCATGGGAACAAAATAATTGGCTCGAACGACAAATCCCAATAATCCCAAAAAAATTAAAAGGACAATGGGAGAAATTAAAACTCCACCTCAAAGGGGTAGCGCCCATAAACATCGAGGAAGAGGATGAATATGTGTGGGATCCAAATGGAGGAGCATACACGGTTAAAACAGGGTATAAAGTCCTCCAAGAACAACAAAATCAACAGGAATGGAGCCTATGGAAAGTAATTTGGAAAACTGAATGCCTTCCTAAAATCAAAGCATTTACATGGACTCTCCTCAAAGGGAAAATCCTAACTTCTGATAACTTAAAAAAGAGAGGAATCCAAGGTCCATCTAGTGACAGAGGAAGAGTCAATTCAACATCTCTTCTTGGATTGCAGGGTAGCTAGAGAATGCTGGAAGCAGATTACAAGTCCGTTGGAAATTAATTTAAACTTCACAAACCCTCTCTCATATTTTCACAAAACATGGGAGAAGACCTATCCTTACTAAAAAAAAATAAGAATAGAATAATCAGGATTTGGAAATGCCTCCCTACAGTCTTATGTTGCCAGATTTGGCTAGCCAAAAACAAAAGTATATTCAAAGATCAAAAGCCAAGAATAGGCAAAATCCTCTCAAAAACATGGAGTTTAGTATCAGAAAGTATAAACTCTAAAGGAATGACAGTCGTGGACCACAACAACCTTCAGCAAGAAGAGAGAGATTGGTTTGGTAAAGCAATTTTGGAAAACAAGGGGAAAGCAGGACCAAAGAGAGCCCCTACAACAAAGAATTGGAAACTAAGGATGAGCGAAAAAGAACTTGAAGAGTGGAGGAAAAGACAAAATAGTTTCAGTCTCTTTTTCAATGGGGCTTTGAAAAATAACCCAGGAAAAGCAGGAGCAGGTGGAGTAATCAAAGATCCGGATGGGAAAACGATTGCTTCATATGAATGGGGCCTAGGAGAAACCACAAACAACAAAGCAGAAGCTTACAACCTTTTATTAGGCACAAGGATATTAAAAAAACAAGCAATCAAAGATCCTATAATAATTGGCGATTCTGCAATCGTATTGAAGCAATGGTAAATGGAAAAAATCCTAGTAACACTGCCATCAATAGAATATATCAGAGGATCCGACTAAATTTAAAAGGATTGGGGAAGGTCAGCTTCAAACATGTTTTGAGAGATCAAAATAAAGAGGCCGATATCCTTGCCAACAAGGCCACAAAAAGAGCAGTAGGAAGTGTTAAGGAAAACAATGAAACTTATTGCTTCTCCATTCCATAATCCTCAACATTCATCATGATGAAAGAGGAAAGAAAAAATGGAAAAAGGCAGGAAAAAAATGGGAAAAAGCATGATAAAAAACATTCAATCAGGGAGAGTACACCATCATATCAAAAAGAAGATTTGTTTTCAGAGACACTCAAATGCTATCTACAGGAATCTAAGCAAAAAATCCAAGCAAAATCCAAAACTATCCAAAACACACAAGCCAAAGATCACATATATCCTCTCCATCTGAGTAGAGTCGATATATGTCTTTTCAGGGTTAGGTTACAAGAAACCAATGGGTTCAAAAATTGTATCCGAATGATCACACTCAGCAACAATACATACATATTAGCGAGCATCAACATGCCTAGTAATCACAAGACAAGTTTAAATATTGATACAGTGATCGATAAGAAGGAAGAAGTCTCCAGTTCATGGCCTCAAGCCAATAACGAAGTCTTCTCTCAGTTAGGTTCTCTCATTTATAAGTGTTTTCTGTTGTTCTGCTTCAACGACAACCCCTCAGCTATTCCCAAAACCCATCATACCAAGCACACTTCAGTATTATATTACCAACTCCCCATTCTTACTATTTCTTTGTGTATCCTTTCTTTGTTGCAACCCAGTATTATCAGGATACACTTCCAACATCATCCCCTTCTTCTCACTCTATCATTTGCTTCATCTCAACACTCTCATCAACCCGTCATCTGCTTCACAACAACGCCCTTTCCTTCAGCCATTCATCACTCGCTTCATCTGCATCACCTTAGTGCCCTCACTACTGGTCATTCTGCTCCCGATAAAGTTTTGGTATTTCTCTGCAAGCAGGGCATCTTAATACAAGCCCAGTGTACATCTGGGTCTTCATGGGAGCAGTTGGGTATTTGTAAAGCAACAAGCTACATCAGATTGAATTTTCACACCAAGATCAGAGGAGCAGAGCAAAAGAACTCCAGCAAGAGCGCTCTCAGAAGGAACATAAAAGCTACAAATTACAAAGTCACTCAAAGAATCACAATGGCCTGCAATCCAATAGAAAGAGCTGAAAAGAATGAAAGTTTCCCAACATGCAGGGCAAACAGGTTTATGATTGGGAGGTTCAATCAAGCACTTAAGGATCTCAGGGCGGAAATGAAAACTGAGAATGTGTTCAAACAGAGAGACATAGACAAGCAGAAAGCTGAAATAACAGAGCTTAAAGGCAAGTGCAAGCACCTCGAGGAAGTGGTTGAATATATCAAGTCAATCAATCAGAGCCAACAAGGGGAAACCTCCACTAAACAAAGCAAGAAGCGTCATCCTCAACAAGAGGAATCAGTCAACCAATTTTGGTGAACTTGTTTAAATTTAAATGTACTGCAAGTTTATTTTACTTTTAGGACAGTTTGTTCGGCAATATGCCAAGTCAGTCAATGAAATCCATAGAAATTTGGTATCAAGTGTAGAATTAGGGACTGCGATCCCATTTTCTTCTCTATACTTGAATCATTTTCCTTCCAAATGTAATAGGAGTCTGCTCCTCCCTTTTTTTGCAATATAATCAATACCCGACAGTGTTAAAAAAAAATAAAATTGGGCTAATGGGGAAGAGCCATGTGGGTTAATTGGAGGTTGCGACATGGCCTCCAGTGGCAGGTCAAAAATTTCTTAAGGGTTCAAGCTTCCCACAAGAATCTAACCCGCGACTAAGCAACAAGCACCAAGGGTATCCACCAACACGCCAACACATTATTTCTTAACAACATAAGGTTCTAAATTTTATTTAAGGTGAAGAGCAACATATGTTTTGGGTTGGGTTGGGGCTAAGCCCTAGCCCTAGTCCCCGCACCCACATAACCATGGCGCGGGACTGTGGGCCAGGGCTTAGCCCCAATCCCGTTGGTCACAACCCACAACACCAGGCATTGGGAGCATAATAGTCGGTGGAGAATTGGATAGGGGCCAACTAGGGTGAGATGACCCTTCATACAACTGGGAGCGCGGAGAGCAGAGGGTGCCAACCCCTAGGGGGCAAGCCCCCCGCCACATGGTCGCTATATGACCTCACCGCCAACAAAAAGGAGTGCACATGATATTTAAGGCCTCAGCACAGGAATATAGCACCAAACACATATTTTATGGGTGCATACGACCACGATGCCAGGTGTTGGGGGCCCGACCAGCGGGGGCAGGCGGTAGCCCCAACCCCTTGGCATGTGGCCTCCATACGACCTCAAATTTCAGAAACTGACTGTTAATGGACTGTTTAATTGCCTGACAATTTCGCCCGTCTGGCAGGATTGTAGGCCAGGTTTTCGCGCTAGTTCCAAGTTTGGGGCGCTCAAGCCAGGTTTGAGTCGAATTGTAGGATGGTTAGCTATGGAATTTGAGAAAAACTTGTAACAGGCACAACTTTCCCAATTTTTGGCCAAATGAGGTGCAAATAGAATCTAGATGGGGGTTTTTGATAGTTCTAAATCCATTGGAGACATTTCTTTGTAATTCTGAGTGTTTTGAATCCATGAAAACACAAATTTGATCACTTAATGAAAGAGGCCCTACATTGGAAGCTGGACTAGGAGATGTAGCCCAAGAGAGGGGTGAAATCCTTTATCATGTTTGTTATGTGTTTCTGATATGGTATTTTGTCTCTATTTTGGCTGTTAATTGTGTTTAAAAATTATTTGTTTATGTATTTAGTAACTTGATCCATTACCTAAAACACATAAAAATTTCACTTGCAATTTGTTCAGATCTTCAAGTTTTTATAATCAGATCACTTGGATAATTAAAAGTTCAATATGTGGCTTTTAGTTTCTAATTTTATTGTTAGGGATCGACTTATAAATCAAGAAATTGACTTGGTCTTTAATAGTTAAACTACACATGTAATTTCCACTTGAATTCTTATGATAAAAGCTAACTTACATTCGTAATATTTCACGCGAATTTCAAAAAGAGATAGACCTTGAGCAATGATGTTGTTTTAATTTTTATTTTATTTTCAATGCCTTCGATATATTTTCTTAAATATGTAAATGTCAAATTTGAACTTTAACTACATTTGGATGATCTGAAATTGACTCATTAATTGGAATATTATCTTTAATTCATTGACGGCACTTATGCTTTCAAATTGATCTTTGATTGGCATTTGAATGGTTCTTATACTCATGTTGGACATATTTATTAAGTAAAAAGAATATAATGAATGCATGAGATATAAGGTAAATTCCTTAGTTTATGGGTCGATAAAATAATGGTTGAAATCCTTTATTTCATTATTTTTATTAACTCATGGTCCCTTATTAGCATATGGTTCACCTTGTAATTATTGTTCACATATTTAAATCCCAATTTTTTTATTAATTATGGTTCAATGATATGGTGTTTTCTTGCATACGTTATATCCACTTTAATTCCTTTCTAAATGGTTTAGATATGGACAAAGTGACATAATAATGCTTGACATGATTACACATTATCTCTGAGCAATATTTTTTAGAATTTTTCATGCTAGAGACATGTTTTGGCATCTTTAAACGACCACATGATCTATCATTAAGTAGGTAAAACTGCAGTTGGGGACAAATACACACATGAACTACTTCATGCCATAAAATTTTATTACTTCAATATTTATTAGTTTAACTAACATTGCATTTTTATCATTTGGGGAACAATACTTGATGAATTAACCTTTCATTTATCTCAACTGTCATTGTTTTAAACCATGTGGTTGATATCAAAAAAATTCATGGCATTTCACAAATCTGCACCAGGTTCCTTTAGAATGAATTAGAGTCTGATCCTAGCCATATTCTCACTCATACTAAACAATAGGCTTAGGATTAAATATAGGGAATCCTTCCTTAGGTTAGAATACCATTACCTAGACCTAGAAGTGAGGGGAAAGGATTTTAAAGTGACAATGGGTAGCTTGTCAAGTAATATCCTTATGTTTTCCATGAGTGAGGTTAGGTCTTTTCCTCTAGGGAGAATCCAAGCAATAATAGAGTGTCTTGAAAAATAGGCCCTATAGTCTTACATCACACTTCCTCTTTCTCCCTTCTCTAGCTTGGCGAACACCATGAAACATGTGACCTTTTTCAACTAAGTACCACCACCAAACAGAGGCTAGACTATAAAAGAACTCATATAGAAACAATATTAAACAGAAGAGGTTGCATTTATCCCTTGCCAAACTTGGTTCCTCCTACAACCAAATTGAAAACTTCACTTGTGAGATAACCCCACAAGGTAAAATTCACATCCTACCCCAAACCAAACCCATGAATAAAAGAGGGATTTGATTGATACTTTTCAAACACATCAGAGAGGATGTCCAATCCCACTTGATGACACGTTAAGGCACTATAGCCAAAATGTTGACTACTTAGAGAATAATATTGACCTTGGTATTGATTCAACATTAATGATGACCCTCTTTGCTTCATCTAAAGCCTCAAATCTTGTTCTATGAAGCTTGGATGTTTCCAGGAAAGATGGCGTGCCTTAGAGGAAACAAGATGTCCCTAATTTGGCCTTGCACCTTCTTGATGAACGTTTCCCTATCCATGCACTAGTTTGATGATGATGATGACTTGAGATCCCTCTAAAACGGTTGGTACATATTTATTGGTGATGATGTCATGTCCTAGCCTTATGACATCACCCTTGTGAGGTTTAGAGTGACGACATGGGCTTGGCTCATGGAAATACATTGACGTGGACTTGTTTTAATATTCAAAAGTTGAAAGAATTCAAAATTTGAAAGAATTTGGAAATGAATAGGTGGAATGCAAAGAGGTGAGATTTTCACCTCAGCTTCTTGTATGGAATATTAATAGTCAATAAGTTATGTTTATAAAAGGATGTGCTTTTTGATGGCATAATGGTTAGAGAGTGTGAGAATGAAAGAGTTGTTGTGAGTTACCTGCCACAAAGAGAAAGAAGAAGAGGAGTTGATGTGATGCAAAACTAAGGAAGAGAAGGCAGAGACAAAGAGATGGAGGCATGCATAGTTAATGACCAGGTAAGCCAACATGTTAAATTTTTTATCTACTAGGGGGTTGTTGTCTCCTTTTAGGTAGTAGCCTAAAAAAAGAGTGGGTTGGATCCTATTGAAGAGGGAGTAGGAGCCTCCTAGGAAGTAGTAGCTTGCAAAAATAAATTGAAGTAGGAGCCTCTTGTAGGTAGAAGCCTACAGAAGAGTAATGTAAAAGAGGGAGTAGGACCTTCCCAACAAGTTTTAGCTTGCAAAATAGCAAAGGGGATGAAGCCACCAAAACCTGATGTAATAGAGGAATTGGAATCTCGCCTTTGCATGACAACAACAACAAAGTCGTGGTTTTTCCCTTCATGAGTTTCCACTTATATTTTGTGTTCACATTTGTTTCTTTTATGAATGACTCTTATGCTATGATTTAAATGTTGTTTACATATTAAATCTAGTTTTCATACAATGTTATGTTGGTCATTTAATAGTCCAAATAAATTTTGAAAAGAAAGTAAATGAAAAATTTGATGTCCATGAATGCACTATACTAATTCATCCCCCCTCCTGCTTAGTATAATCAAGTTTCCAACAATTTGTATAAGAGTTGTTTCCTTTTGTATCAACCTAACAATTGGAAGGTAGACCTGGTTGAATAATGGAATATCAAAGTGTACATGTACTTAGTATTGCAAACTTTTTAGAATGGAAAGAGAAATTGGTAAATGTTGAATTGATAACTTATGGACCTAATGTTTTGACGTTAGTATGTGATGGATATAGTAAAGATTCACCCTCAAAGAAATAACAATAGTGGAGTGCTCAGGCTAAATTTTCTATTTACAACAATCTTCGTGATTTGGATCTTGAGACAAGAAGAGATCTCAAATCTGCAAAAAAAATCTTGGATAGGTTGTAGGTCATGTTTGAAGGAGACACTCTTAACAATAGTGGAGAAAACGAGGAAAAAGGAAAGGGTGTCTCTAAAATATATTGTTGTCATATGAAATTGATTCTACTAGTATGAAAGTACCTAATTCTAATGAGAAGAATTCAGATGGAAACCAAGCTAAGCTTGACTTGGCCTTGGTTGAAATAGAAATACTTACAATTTAAAACAAATATCAAAAGAAATTATTGTTGTAGAAATGTGATGAGAAAGAACATGAATTCAAAGAAGAAATCATTAACCTGAGGACAGAGCTGGAAGAAGCTAGAAGAACTGAAGAGGTGATGAGCAACCAACTGAAGGAAAGATAAGAACATTGTGAAAGATTAGAAGATAAAGTTATTTTAGCAAGAAATGAGCTAGATACAAAGAGAAGACAATGTGAAAAGTTAGAAAAGGAGGTTGTCTCCATGAAAAAATAAGTTTGAAAAGGGCAGTAGCTCAAAGACAACCACAAAAGATAATAAAGCAACTCTAAAAAGGCCTATAGGAGAATATTTCAACATCATGATTAGTAAGGAAGTAAATAAAAACAAGCATCAAAGCCAACAATAAAAGAATGATTCAAAGAAAGCATCCTTTGAAAGAAGACCATTTGCTCTCAGAGATAATTTGAGAAAAATTACAAGGTTCCAAAGGAGATCCTTTGCTCCTTTGAAAGATGTCAAGTGCTTCTCTTGCCAAAGCCTGGGGCATGTAGACACTGACTGTAGGAGAAATCAAACCAAGGATTATCAACAGAAGATGCAAAAAACAAGGAAGTTACCTCAAGACATCAATCAAAGGAAATCATTTATGACAAGAAGACCATCAGTCATCAGGTACACAAGTTCTTTGTATGGCTATTGTTATTTGTGCGATGCTTTTGGACATAAAGTTGTTGATTTCAAATCCCATACAAAGAAAAGTGGGAATGAATATGAGAATAACAGGGTAAGAAGACATAAGTATTTTCCTCTCTTTCTAAGTCATGTAAGGAACTATATATGTGATAACCTTGGCCACATGGTCAAAGATTGCAAGCTACTCAGTTCCTTAAAGAAAACTAGACAGAAGAAGGATGCCACTCAAAGCATGTCATACAATAAGATAGAAGAAAACGCACAAAGCAAAAGGCAACCCACTAAATTTTGGAAAAAGAAGAAAGAGAAACATGTGACTTCAATAAAAAATTGAAGTCAACATTGCCTCAGGGGGGGCTACTCAAGGAAATGGAAGAAACCATTTGGTCAGTGAAGCCTCTTAGGGGGAGAGAAATCCCAAAAGTGGTTTGGAAGAAATAATAGAATTAATGAGAACTAAGTTGCACATGAGTTGTGATAAATACCTTTATGAGTATTGCAGGCGCATCTAAAGAAATAGCCATAGAGAAACTCTAAGTTTTGGCTAACAATTTCAAAAGAAGTTTCAATGCAGAGGATGTAAAATTAAACTGAATCGTTTATCTTCTACATTCCATAGAAATGATGAACACATGTGGGAGATCTCAATGAAGTTGTAAATGCCCATTTCAATTAATGAGAACATTTTCTAACACGACCAGATCATGATGAGGTCCCCAACCTGATTGGAGGGAACAAAGTGAACCACCTAAGATGGAAGTTTGATACCTACCTAATCCTTTCCCTTCTATTGCTACAAATTTTCCTACAATAAGATCTATAAACTAAGGATTTATGGGTAGTCCTATATTTAAAGGGCTTAGTACATCTCACATGCCTTTTAATAACTCAATACCATATGTTTCTCATCCAAGAAATGTGAGAAATATTACAATTGAGTTGAAGGGATAGGAGGGTCAACTAGTGGATGAAATCCCACACCTTCCATTGAGGAGGTGTCTACTAGTGTTCATGTGCAAGGTCCAAAAGCTAGAGGGACAATTTTTTTTTATGATGATGATGAGATTCCAAGTACAATGTCTTCCACTTTCATATCAAGTTCAAATTCAAGAAGTGGTGAACACAATGAGGATTATGTTAGCCTTATTGAAAGAGAGAGGTTAGACATGGGAAGAAGGCAAGGAACCAGTACAAGTAATATTCTTACATCTAATCAAGCAAAATGGATGTGGAGGACACACACTGACACCTTGATGTTGTTAGTATACCAGATGAGACAGAAGAACCAGAAGAGCAGCCTCTGCTTAGGCATAGATCAATAAGACACATTGTTCCAGGCACTGCAGAAATTGCAACGCACATAGGTCGATATTTAGACAATCTACCATCGAGTTCTTGGCCACACAATATTACTAGTGCTCCTTAACACAACGGGGATCCCTTCCATGAGTGGGGAATAACTTCTCAGGAACATAATGAGGCAGTTATGCATGAGGCTACCCTCTTTGGTGGGCTTCCAGGTGAGGCTTCCAACCATTTTTCATATCCACGCCAATGTGCCTTCCAAAATGAATCTAATATTGGAGTAACAAAACAACCATAAATAGGAAGATTCCTTAGCCACCATATCCTACTCTAGAAGCAGAGAGGGTACTCCATGAACAATAAGATAATGAGTATCTTGCATCATTACAAGAAAATTGGGAAAAGGATGTGGCCCAACACAGGAATGAATGATCAAAGAAAAACAATACCTTAACAGGTAGTAACAATATACTAGATCCTGGTGGAGGTGCGTGACAATATAGAGTGTCATAAGCTAGCCTATGGTGAAATCGACATGAGGTGAATTTGAGGAGGTATGATGGCATGTGTGACATACACCTATAGGTTTTGGGAAATATTTGTCCCTGATAGAAGAAATAGGTCTGATTGGAAGCACTTGTGCCTAAGGAGGTCATTACATGTTTTGTGCAACATTACTATGAGTAGATCCTCTACCAAATCGGAGCAAAAATTGCAGAATTGTGGACCAACGTTATGCACAAGATTATAGTGAAACATTACCTAGCCAACACACCATATAGTAGTTACATAACCTCCAAAGTATTACAAATATTGTGTTACAAGAGTAATGGATCCTGAGAACACTACAAATTGGTTTATGGCGAACCTTATGAAAAGCGGACCTGAAGAAGTCTGGTAGCAACACTATAATAATCTCGCAGAGATGTTACATGTTACATGTTACACAACATTACATGAAGGACTGACATAATTGACAGATATACCAGAGCAAGAATATTAACAGAGCTATGTGTAAGAGATCTATGCCAAAGAAGATAGCCTGAATTAGAGTTTGTTCGCCACCAAAATTCACAAGAAAGATTATGTTCATGGTTGTTGAACAGAGTGTTAAATCCTGGAAAAGATTTACCAGTGCGCTTTATCATCCACATGAGAGTTTTTCATGACTAATTTGATTACTTCACTTTTCCTTATTTGTCTAATAGTGCATTACAGAGATAGAGGTCTGAGAATCGATTACCTCCGTGTTTTAAAAGAGAAGAGAAATAAAATGGTGAGAAGCTCAGATTGGGGAAATCGTGGCAGTAACACCAAATCTGACATCTTAATATCGATAAATACTAGGGTGCAAGTCTAATGAGAAAATATGGAGCGAATGTTCCCATAGGTGTTGTTATTTCTTCAGTGGCAGAAGTGAAGCAAGCCAGTAGAGATGTATTTCCTGAAGAAAAAGAGGTCGTTGTGAAAATTCACGTACTTGCTGGTAGTTAAGGATTAGTAACATTTAAAAATGGGTTTGAAGGAGATGTTCGTATTTCAAGAATTGATGAAGTGGGGGAAATTGTAGGTAAGATTCTAGGACAAGTTCTTGTTACCAGACAGTCTGGATTTAGAGGGACACCGATGAACAAGGTGTACATATGCTAAAAGTTGTCTCTCATTAATGAAATGTACTTTTCCATTACCCTTAACCATGTGTCTGTTAGAGATAAATGTTATTATCATGTTAGGGATTGAGGCAACGAAGGATAAAAAGAACAACAAAATTATTCCCAGACATATATTTTTGGATCATCATGAGGATTTTTCAGCTGTAAAAGGATGGTTGCTTGCTGCAAAATAACACTCGTGTAAAATCCCTAGTCAAAATTTCATGTAAAAAAATATAAGGCCAAGGTCATGTATTCTAAGTTGAATGTTGGGAAAGACATCCTAGTGTGGGTCTTCATTGATTATTATGGCTAAAGGAATTTGGCAAAGGCAATGGAAAGGCAAAATGGCGTTTTTGGCACATTTATTTATGAAAATAATGGAAATTAGGAGAAAATGAAGGTGAAAGATCACAGGTTGCATGTGAGGAGTAAAATGAAGGAAATAATGGAAAATGAAGAAAATAGAGGCCTCATTGATAAAAAGGCTTCTAAGGATCAATGGGCAGGTTTTGCCAGTGTAACCTTTTGTCAGTTTAGTGTCGGAGCTCTCTCATTACTCTCTCTCTCTCTCTCTCACTCTTGGACTTAGATTTTTCTTGGAGCACTTTGGCATTGGATCAAGAAAGGAAAAGAAGGCGAGAGGAAGGAAGGAGCAAGCAAGGAAGAGCGGGATCAAGCAACTACAACAAGATTCTTTGTAGGTATCGATTTCCATGTGTGATTTCCTTGCTATATTTGGCATGCATGGTATTGCATGTGGTTATTTTTTGTCATGACATGGGTTTTGCCAAGTGTGAAAGTGTTTTCAGCCTATCCTTTCCATTTCTGGACAGCCATGGTGTGATGGGGTTCTCATGTTTTGGTTGAGCTAGATTGTCGGATGGATTTGAAGCTGAGTGAGGTGGATCTCCGAAATAAAGAACACATGGCCTAGTGATTGTTGAACCAGACTGTGGATTGTAATAAATCCACTAGCCTAGTGACCCATAAACCAGATTGTGGGTTGCAGTAAAGTGAGCTATTGTGTGCCTCGGTGGGCCTAGGAATCCTCAACTGGTTAATGGCAGGATATGCAATAAATCCTAGAGGTGGTTTCCCTTGATTAGGTCTAGGAATCTTTACCGGTGAATGGTGAGATATATGGTAAAGCCTAGAGGGTGGAATCTTGGTTAGGGCCTAGTGATCCAATGTGGATTGCAGTAAAGCTTAGAGACTATGAGACAAGGAAATTCATCATGGTGTAGGTGGAGAAATCCGATGGCACCTATGCTTATTTTATGGCCTAATGATCTAGGATGGATTGCGGTAAAACCTGGATCTTTTGATGAGGGTGAGGTGGTGTAGCCTCGGGAAGCCCTGGTTGAGTTTGGTTTTAAATCCCACATTCATGCTTGGAATATGGAATAGGGGTGATTGGTTGAAAGAAAGATTTGGTTCAGCCAATCTATGGTTTGGTGGTTCATGGAAGTCCCAAACCTGGTTGGAATTTGCATCATTAATATGAGGTTATTTCTCCTTGTTAATTCATGAGTATTATACTAGTTTATATGTGGATTATATGGTTGTTGTTTCCTTGGTATTTTTGTTGTTATTATGTTGGTTATGAACATGTATTATGACAGTGGCTATGTATGGCTCTCATCATGTTTTTACTTGTAAATGAATGAACAATGTATCTATGGCCTAATAGATGAAATTGCAGCTAATGTGTTGAGGCATCAATGCTTCTTAGCGATTCTCAGATAAGTATGAGACCCCTATGCTCAGTTATGTTGTTAAGACCTGTAGCTTTCATGTTTGTGACATGTTTGATGAAATGTTTGTCATGGCTAGTAGGGGTCCAGTCTAGTCCTTGTTGATGTTTTTGAAAATGTATCTTTGTTCCGCTGTGAAATTTCATTTATGAACCTGTCATTGAGTTTTGGGTAGTGACCTGGGCTCTGGGCCTGAAAAAGTGGCACAAATCTTGGAGTCGCAGGCACAACACTGGGGAAAAAAGTCCCCAGAAGCTCCCTTTCCCTTGTTGTGGGAGCTTCTGGAGCCTCCCAGATGCACCCTTGTCCATATCAAGGGAGCGTCCAGGGGTTTGATGCACTAAAACTTTAGTTGGTCTCAGGGGCTGGTTACCTGAGTGGTTGGGATGGCTCTTGGGAGTTTTGTTGTTGATGTGGAAGGTTTGTGTGATGTGTTATGTTGGTTCCACTTCCTTAACTGACACATAGGGAGTCAAATCATATCATAGTAACTTCTTGTCACACGCTTACCCTGGTTGGTTAGTTACTTGGGTAAATATGGGAGGAGGGTGTTACAAAGTGGTATCAGAGCGGGTTGTGCTCTCTTTGGGTCCTATCTGATACCACATAGTGGTATTATAGCATGGTTTCATTCACTTTGGGTGGTGTCTGGTTTTCTTTCTTTTTGGGATATCTGATACCATAGAGTGGTATCAGAGCATGGTTCAACCCTTGGACTGGATGGGCGGAATGTGTTTTTCATAAATGCATGTAGGTTGTATATGTGCTTGTTATGTATGCATGGTGGTGGTCATTGTTATAGTTGTGTTTTCATGTAGGAGTTGATGATGTTGTTGTTGGGATGTGTTTGTCATGAATGAATGTCAGTTGTATATGCATTTGTTATGCATGTCAATGTCTATAAGTTCTTGTGTGTTAGGTCTCTATAATACTAGTGATTACCCCATTAATATTGTAGTTGTATTCCTTATTAATATTGTTGTGCCCCTATTGTCCCCATATTGTTATTACTGTGCCCCATAGAATCCCTCTATTGTTATTTTTGTGCCTTTATATTATTATTGTTAGGTCGGTTGGGTTATATTGTGACTCCTTAGACTCCTATATATAGAAAGGAGGTTTTGTCATTTGAATCATCAAAGAATCATTCATTTGTGTAATGTAAAGGAGGTTTCCACCCCAAAGAGGCTGAATTCTAAGGCGTTGATCTATCTTTTCTATCTTTTTGTGAGCTAGTTTCATAACATTTGGTATCAGAGCTTTGGATTCTAGGGTTTCGCTGCTCCAAATAGGTCATCATGGCAGTTTCGCTATAAATTTTTTTCTGCGACGTTTCAGAAGAGAAAAAAAAACCCATTTGAGATGAAATCACACTGAACCTCCAATCCAAATTTCAGAGCTTTTCGTGCTATATTTGATGAGATATGATCTGAGGAAGTTGGTCTTTTTGCAGACTCCTGGATTACATTCCAAATAGGTGACCTGGGGAAAATCGTCATAACTTTCTCTCTGAGCATCGGATTGAAATTTTGTAAGAAGGCACAAAAAGAGGACGGACTGTAGTTTCTTGTATAGATTTTTCAAGTCCAAAGGTCGAAACAGGGACACGTGGCACGTCGTACAATTTCGCTCTACTGAACTAGTCTATAATCAGGTCACTATGGGAGATTTAGCATAACTCTTCCTTTGAGAATCCAATTTGGATCAGACTGGTGGAATTGGAAAGAGGACACAGAGGGCTACTGCAGGTCACAATTTCAGAACTGGATGATCCGAAATTACAGAGATACATTAGAGGCAATATTGAGCTCCTATAAAGTGAAAAAAGGTGTGTAGATTTTTTTAAATTTTTGCTTAAGTTTGGTTTGAAAAATTATTTTGAAGGAATTCAAAGGGCATAGTAGCGCATTATTATCGGTAACTTATGCCCCGAGGAAAGAAAATTCAAACACCTTGTCAGGCGGAAAGAGTCGATAGTGCGGACACAACCAACCTCCCTAGGAGCCTAAGACTCTCTAGTGACAAACAAGACAAACAAGAGCAATCCTTCTCTAAATATGCATTTACCATACAAGAAATCAAGTGTTTAGATCCTACCTGTAGTCCAACGCTGTTGTAGTAGTCCAACCTCGCTGATCCAGATGAGCTCCTCCTTCACTTCGAAACCTGCATTCACTAACAATCAAACGATTAAATAGCACCTGAATATCTTATAAAATAAAACATATTTAACATACAGACCAAGGAGTATATGAAACAACTCATAAATAACAAGTTATTGAGAAGAATGGACTCATTTGCATTAATAGGAAACAAAAGGAACCATTACAACCTGAGCCTTGGTGTTGTGCAAGTCCCTCCCAGGGTCCATCAAGAGTTCTCCTTTACTTTGATAAGCTCACCCACTTCCAAATGAAACAAGAAAGGATGGGAATCTCTCCTCACAAGCTTCTACAAGGAAGTCCTAATTCCAGCAGCATCTACCCTTAGGAATGTTCAGCTTTCAACCTCCCCTCCTTCTGGCCCAATGCCTGTATTTATAGTGCTCAAGAGGAAGTTAATCAGGTCCACCATCAATGGGATAAGCCCCTCTTTGGATGGGATAGCTCCCCTCTTGATGGGATAAGTTCCTCTTTCATAGGGATACATGAACCATCTGGAGGCGCTCAATACACGTCGAACAACCTTCTAGAATGCTCTAGAAATGACCACAAGTAACTTTTTAAAGATGAAACTCGCGCCTTTTGACCTTTACAGGGGTACGCACCCACCCCTTTACATACAGAGCGTACAAGTACGCAGGTAATGTTAACTTGAGGTGCGTACACGCAGGTAAGGCTGAGAGAATCTGCGTACCCAGAGATAAATACATTTATAAAGACTTTCTCTCTTTTTTGGAGTTTGACATGGAGAGCAGAGGCATAAGACTTGCCCAGGAGGATAGCATGACTGTTGATAGAGCCATACTAACTGTAAATAGCCATGGTGACATTTTTTAGTGTAACAGATTGCCCCCTAAAGTGCGAAGCCTGTAGTAGATCAGGGTTTTGTATTATCTAGGAAGGGTGAAGCGCTTTATCATTTCAAGGATTATCTCGTGGAGAGCCTGGTCAGAACCTGCAATTTTCAACACAAAATACATATATAATATTATATCATCGCTGAGGTAGGCATTCCCATACTCAGATCAAAAACTTTAACTAACAGACTAACTACTGCTCTGATACAGGAATGATTTTGCAGTACATCATAATCATAGACTTGTGTAGACACAGTATGGACGCAACCATCTGTTTATAATTGGTCTACTATATAATGAATACAAAACTCCTCGCAGCCTGGATGGTGGAAACTAGATCCAGGGTCTTCATTTCTACTTCCCGAATTGGTACGATTCTAGCCATGCGAATAAATGAGTTGATGTCGAACATGGTAGAAACCACTTGATTACCAGTCGATGATGTAAACTGTTAACAAGCGTGAGAGAAACCACCAGTGATGTCAATGGTTCTCAAAGTACCCAGTACAATCCATGAGATGTGAATGAATGAGTTGATGTCGAACATTTCACGGAGTCCTTCGATCGAAAGTCAATGATGTAAACTGACGTCAAATGCGAGAAACCTGCCATTGATGCATGCAGACTTCAAGGTACTGACGATTTCTAAGTCATCTCTCTAGATAATGTGCTGATGTCGATAGAAAGCGACCCGTTGCGGGCAAGCCCACAACACGAAATCATAGATCAAGTTGAAGAAATGTTGCTGTAAGGACTGACTCAAGGATGGTCAAAATGGATGACAAGTATTTTGCAGATGAAAGTTTTATTTGCAGACCTCTTGAACACATAACGACACAACAGATGGGCTGGTGACGAATGACTCAAAGTTAATCCCCGGAACCCGGCTGAAGACTTTCAATGTGGTTTGATCAACTGTGAGGCAAAGGATTTCCCAACCCAGGTGAATGACAAGTGTCGTGTTCAAGAGTGGTAATAAGGTTTCTTCTGAGACAAAGGATAACAAATAGGCTCATTTTTCTCTCTTTTCCCCCACCATTTCTGGCAAGTACCTCTTTATTTTTTACAAGCTTGAGGAGGATAACATATGCTTGATTATAAGCTCATCCTTCGGATGAGTCCAACTTAGTTTTGATGCGAACCCTAAGAAGGAGTGGTTCGTTCCTGTTTGTAATTGAACAGGTCCTTTACTGTGAAATTTTAACGAGTCCAGTATAGGAGAAACTCGGCGTTTTTCAATTTTAGAGAGTCTGAAAAACTTAAGAAGACTCCAGGTTGAACTTTTTCGTAAATTTGTGTCCCCCAAGCCCGAAAAAGTATAAAATAATACCTGGGAGAACTGCTTGATCTTGCGACCAAGGAGTACTTTCATGATTAGTGCCTCTGACCTGAAAAGTAAAAAGCGATCAAGGACACGTCGTTTTATTTCCAGTATCGAGTTTGAAACGACAAAAACCCGGCAATCTTTTCCTGTTTTTACGGTCAGAAAAGGGCTATAAGGGGACCGTCTTTTAATTCTGTTTTAACGAGTGTAAAAGAAACGCTCGGCAATCTTTTCATGTTTTAGGAGTCAGAAAAGGGCTTAAAAGATGACTCTGATGTTTTTGGTTCGTGAAAAATGACAATTTTCCCTCAAAATCCTTTTGTCCTGCACAAAAACAACACATTACTCATACCTGTTTAAGATAGGCAAAAATACATTGAAAAATATCCTTCCATGGTGAAAAATAAACAAACTTAGCATTCATTCATCCAAAAAACCTATAAAAAGACTTTTTACCATGTCATTTTTACCATTTTACTGTTGAGGGAGAGCAAAGGGCTTTTGGCAAGAAACTTCCCGTGGACTTTGCGGAGAATCCGACCGTCAGAATCGAACGCCGTCTCTTTCAGGTATTTCACAACATCCTCCTCTTTATTTTCATCCATTTAGAATTTCATTTTAAGCCCTAGTTTGATTTTTTGGGGGCTTTAGGGTTTTAGAATCCGCCTTTCGGGGTACACAGGTATCCCATGGGTGACCTGCGTACCCCGACATTTTCGTGTATGGGAAAATGGCCGGAGTACGCAACCTACCTTCAGAACAGCTGCGTACCCACGCTCTGTTTTCTGAACGTGGGGTGCGTACTCCACGCAAAGGATTTTTAAACCCCCAAATCTCAAATTTGAACCATTAATTTTTGATTTATAGAATTCTAATGCATGTTTTCTGGTGTGTAGATTGCCCACCATGCTTGATTGGCACGAAAGAGAACACGAAGATGTCGATTTGGCCGCAATAAATCATCAACCTTCCATTGACGCTTTGAAGGCGTGCGGACTATACAAATACTGGGCCATACCTGGCATGAGGGCTCAGGTGAGATTCTTGGAGTGGCTGGTTGAAAGGTGGAACGTTCAGGATCAATGCTTTTACATCGGAGGGCACCAGCTCGAGATAGAGCCCTCAGACATATATTTTCTCACTGGTTTGCCTAATAGGGGCGAGCAACTTTCTCTGTTCGGGACTAGGCCGGGTGGCCAATCCCTTGCTAGTCTCCGGCTAGAGTGGTGCAACAATCAACACCAGGAGAAGGGGATAGAAATCAAATACATATCCCGACCTGAACTTATGGTAATTGCCTTTATAGTTACCAGACTCTGCGGTGCAGCTGCTTTACACATTGCCACCGGGTCCCAAATGCAGATGGCGATTGATTGCTTCCGAGGCACCATTTTCAACTGGTGCGATGCTGTGTTGGCCAATATGAAGGGCCAACTGACTAGGGCAAAGAACGGGCAATTAAAGACCTTTGGGTATGGGCCTTTAGTTGTGAGCTTTGCCCTAGAGAGAGTTCCGATGCTGATCCCTCAGCATCTCACTGTTGAAGTTAGGCCTCCTCGGGAGCCAAAGTTGACACGATGGGTTACGGTGATGGCCCGGCATCCTGACGAGGGAGCAGCAGTTGTCCGATTTCCTGCGGGTTACTTTCACTGGTTGGAGGACCAAGTCTTTTCGATTCAGGATTTTCTGTATGCCAGAGTAGATTTTCGCAGTGATCCGGACATGGTTCTTCCACAGGGAGAACAATGGGACGACAGAGGTACTTCACTTTCCACAAGTTTTTAAATTATCTAATTTTTTGTTTTTATATATCGTCTCAAAACTGACAGTAAAAATTTCAAAATGCAGATGTAGGTCCACAGCGTCCAGCCAACCTCCGGCCTTTCGAGAGGAGACAACTAGTTGCACCGGTACCGGTCCCACAGGACGCGACTGCAGAGACACTAGCTGAGTTGGAGAAGGATCTAGAGCGTCTGACGGCGGATATACCTGAGACTATTATAGATGATATTCCTATCAGACTTCAGCGCTATGTAGTCGCAGTCCCTGGACCTTTTAGGAGGTTTTTGTGTAGGGTAGCCCGTGCAGTGGTGTCGTATAGGGAGCACCACCAGTGATTGGATGGTCACTTTTTGTAGACACATGTGACATTTTGGTTTTTTGTACTTATCATTTTTGCCGATCATAAGGTGTTTTTCAACCTATGATCGAAGACGATGTATATTTTTGACACACTCCTATCTATATATATCATTATTACCGGCTTATCTTGTTAAACATGTGTGATGAAATGTTTTTAAATTTACATGTGTGATTATCGCAAATGTCTGTCTAACATTCGAGAAGCAATTGCATCTGCTAATGTATTTAGAGACCTTGGAATATGCTGATATTCAATGTAATCAAATTCACGTTCCAAGAGACGCACTCTCAAAAATAACCTTAATAACACAGGATTTCTAATGGCATATACTCTATTAAGCTGTAATACAACGAGTTCAGAATCTAACCTCACTATCAAACTTCGAATCCCAAATGAAATAGATTCAGACAATAATTCAATCATTGCACTGTATTCTGCAATGTTGTTTGTTGTTTGACCGAGGCTCACCCCATGCATAGAAACTAACTCGTCAGAGGGTGAATAGATAACCCAAGCTGCGGAAGAGATATTCCGTGTACTACGACAAGCACCATCAGCGAATCCAATGTACGTTTGGAGAGGCGTCGACATCTGCAATATCAAGAGTAAAACCAAGATAAGCCAGAATAACGACGAAAAACACACTTTCTAAGCTAAGCACACTGTCTAAACTAATCAAACACACCAGCTAGAAAGAAAACCTAACCTAACTAAAAATTCTCCATACCCATCATTTAAGCATAATACCTCTTTAGGTAAAGTCCATTTCTGGGTTTACCCAAAGAGTCCCCATCAAAATCTACCAGCTCATAGGCCCCTTTTGCTAGCTTTCGCTTGACAATATAGGGCCCATGCCACATAGGAACGAATTTTCCAGCACCTATCTTATCATTAGCTTGATCATATAATAGCACTAGGTCTCCCTCCGAAAAACTTCGAGGGGTCACATTTCTATCATACTGAGCTTTCATTCGTTTCGCGTGAGTCTCGATTGCTAATGCAGCGTCATGTCGAGTCTCATCTAATTGAGCTAAGTATAATAAACGCTTCTCCTCTTCGGAAGTAGCTGGAAGTAATTCGACAGCCATTTGAAGTGATGGGATTTCGCATTCAATGGGCAACACAGCTTCCAAGCCATAAACTAGCTGGAAAGGAGTGAACCCTGTTGATGTTTTCACTGAGGTTCGGTATGCCCATAGCGCTGAAAATAACATGTTGTGCCAATTCGACCGATGAATACCAATGATTCGTCGGATCATGATAACCAGAACTTTGTTGATAGACTCAACCAGACCGTTGGCTTGTGGATAATAAGGAGTAGAGCTATCATGGCGCAAACCAAGCTGGTCTGTAAGTTCGGTCATCATGATGTTTCGAAAATGGCGCCAATGGTCAGTGATGATCGCTTGTGGGACACCAAACCTAGCTATAATGTGATTGAATACGAAAACTGCAGCTATTTTTCTGCTTGCCTCGAATGTAGGCATTGCCTCGGCCCATTTAGTAAAATAATCAACCGCGAGGATGATATACGCATGCCCCCCGGCCGAGTGAGGGTTACAAGTAATAAAATCGATACCCCATTTGGCGAAAGGACCAACAACAATTATAGGGTGGAGAGGAGAAGGTGGTGCGCGTATCTTGCGATCAAACACTTGACAGTTGTGGCATTTTCGGACCGCAATGATATAATCTTTAAACATGGACGACCAGAAGTAGCCAGCACGCAACACCTTCTGAGCTGTGGCATACCCAGACATATGACCTCCACACGCTCGAGAGTGACAGTCATTCAAAACCCTCTCAGCCTCTTCGTGAGTTAAACAACGTCGAAAAACCAAGTCTGCCCCCCGGCGATAAAGAGTATCTCCAATAATTTTGTATTGTTGGGACTGGAACCGAATTTTTCGACGCTCCGACTTTGAAGCTTCAGGCCGAAAGGTTTGGGTTTGGAGATAGATGATTATATCCCCATACCACGGATCTAAAGTACTGATAAGAAACAAAGATTCGTCCGCAATGGACTCCTCTGCCACAGTCTCTGTGTCAGCACGCGGGAAATCACACATTAACTCCGCAAAAACTAAGGATTTCTTAGACTTGGACTTCTCGAACTCCAAATCGAACTCTTGCAGGATAACGATCCATTTAGAGTACTTGCCCCCTAGCAGTTGTTTAGTTAAAATATAAATCATAGGGTTGCAATCCGAAATAACTGTAGTTTTACGGAGAAGAATGTAGTGACGAAAACGCTGCATAGCTTGAACGGCTGCCAGGGCCAATTTCTCCACATGCAAATATTTTAGCTTAGTGGGATTTAACATCCTACTAAGATAATATATCACATGTTTCATTCCGAATTCGTCTTCCTGGACTAACACCATTCCAATAGTGGAATGCGAAGCTGCGAGGTATAAGAAGTAGTCCTGGTTGTAGTTGGGAGGATGCAGCAACGGTGCATGGGTCAACGCGTGCTTGAGTGCATCAAAAGATTGCTGAGCAATCTCATCCCAAGAGAATTGAGCGTTCTGTTTCAACAACCGGGTAAAACCCTTAGTGACCTCGGCGTAGTTTGGAATGAATCGGCGTAAAAAGTTTGCTTTCCCCTGCAAACTTTGGAGTTGGCGCAAACTCGAAGGAGGAGGCAATTTGATGATAGCTTCGACCTTCGAGGGATCGACGCGAATGCCGGCTTTTGAAACAACAAATCCCAGCAATCGACCCGCTTCTATACAGAATACACACTTGTGCGGATTCAACCGAATACGATAATGCCTACACCTCATAAAGATTGCTCGTAAGTGGACAAGGTGATCAGCTCGATGTAAAGAATGAGCAGGCAAATCATCGAGGTACGGTTGCACAATGTGCTTGATGTCATGAAATGCGTAAGACATTGCCCGTTGAAAAGTGGCTCCGGCATTCTTAAGCCCAAAAGGTAATTTGCAGTAAGAAAATGTCCCCCATGGACAAATGAATGCCGTTTTTTGTTGATCGACAGGTAGAATATTGATTTGATTATAGCCCGAAAAACCATCCATAAAGGAAAACATTTCACTTCCGGCACAATCATCAATTATTTGATCGATATAGGGCGTTGGGTAGTTGTCTTTTGGACAAGCTCGATTTATATCCCTATAGTCGATACAGATTCTTATTGTTCCTTGTTTTTTGTTAACCGGAACAATATTCGATACCCAATCCGTTAACGGGATCAGATAAATGAAACCTGCTTTCAACAACTTTTCGACTTCTGCTTTAATTGCAGCCGCTTTTCGAGGGTGAATCTGACGCAACTGCTGCCGGACGGGTTTAGCGTCCGGGTAGGTCTTGATCTCATGAACAACAATGGCGGGATCGATTCCTGGCATTTCCTCATAGGACCAAGCAAACACGTCGCGGAATTCTTGGAATAGGGCATTGTAAGTTTGAATTTCATCATCTGTACATGAGGCACCTATATGAATGTTCTCAACAATTCCGGGCTTCACTGAAATGTCAATGGGAATAGTTCGAGAAATATTCCCTAAATTCAACTCTGAATCAGGATGTTTCGTTGGACTCTGAGCTTCTTTGACATATTCAGCGGTAAAGATAGATGAAAAATCATTTTCAAAAGCATCATCGTCAGGTAAAAACGAAGATCTATGATGGAGATCTTCCCATGGTAGATCGTCTACACTCAGGATTTCGCGAAGTTGCTCGTCAGATGACACGACTTCGGGAAACGTTATCTGTTCTGAGGTTGATGTGAAAAGTGACTCCTCATTGACCACATTCATTTGGTCGATTTGGGTTGAACGCGGGTCGGTAAAAGACACTATAGCTTCATAAGCAATTTCATATGGACTCAAAGGCATAACATCACCGAATGAGTCTATCTTAGATTCAGATGGGACAATCCAAGGATCGTCGTAAATAATGGTGTCTGATGTAATCATATGAATAGATGCAAATGAAGGGTCTGCGTTGATTGGAGGAAAGGAAAAGTTCCCAGTAAACCGGAATCTTTAACTAAACCTACGCCAACGTCCCTATAAGGGATGGTCGTTTTACCGACATGCTGGATACTCTCTGAAGAGGCTGGGTCGGATGAAAAGTATGTTAGCTGATCTATTGTCACGATCTTGCCATTATATGGAAACTTTATTACTCTGAAGACCGATGACACGACCGCTGTCATAGCATATGACCAACTTCGACCCAAAAGAAGGTTGTAGTCTAGAGGGGCATCAACCACCTCCACATCCAGACTAATGGTTTTTCCTTCAACCCCTATAGGCAATTCCTGTAGAATACCAAACGGACGGAACCCACGGCCATCAAAGGCCTTAAGGATGGTCGGGGATTGGTTCAGCGAAGGAGAACCAAGCGATCTCCAACACTGAATCGACATAATACACGTGGAAGCTCCCTCATCAATTACAGTCCGATGGATAGGCCTGTTTTTGACTATCAATGGGATCTGGAAAGCCATCTGATGAGGCAAACGCGGTGTACTATTTTCTAGATCGAAGATTATCAGGTTCGGGTCCTGAACATCAACAGCTCCGATAGCCGACAAAAGTAATTTTCGTTGTGCTGGGCATGATTGCAGCAATTCTAAAGCCGACATTGCTGAGGGTGAAACAGCTAAATCCTCAACAATGTTGTAATTTTGGGCCGCTCTCGCATGTGGATTGAAAGCAGACCTTCGAAGTACACCCTTGGCGGGCGGTTTGATTACTAAGTCCGGGTTAGGTTTCTCGATCTGTAGTGGATCAGAACTAGGAGCTGAGGTTGATGGATTAGAATGAGAAGATTCTGCTTCCTTACCATCAACATGATTCTTACTACCATAATCTTGCGACCGAGTCGCAATCCTCACATGAGACATCATCAAAATGGGTTCTTCACTGGCACTCGAGGAAGAACCTATCATCTTACTCTCCTGCTTTGGAAATGGATCTTTCAAAACAGCAGGAGTGGGAGAACCTTTGACTATTTTCACAACCTCGGCCCGATGAGGGCAATCTCTTGTAAAATGATCCTCTTCACAAATAAGACAAGGATATCGAGGTTTGTGCTTTTCGTCATTGGTTTCCGACTTTTCTGTTTTCTCCTTCGGAGCCTTGTCTGCTTTAGTCTTCTTCTTACCCTTCTTCTTTCCACCGTTTTTTGATTTGGCCGTAGATGACTCTACGACGTGAATATCGGTGGAAATTTCAGGAGAAGACTCTCCTGTCGGAGAATCAAGCAGGGTGATTATAGGAGTAGTAGAATTCTTAGAATATTTCTTCTTGCTCTTTGTGTTCACCGTACCAATCATACCATCAGCGGCATGAGATCCCGAAGGAGCAACAACGATTTGATTCGATTTTGG
Source organism: Pinus tabuliformis (assembly GCA_031772625.1). Taxonomy (NCBI): domain Eukaryota; kingdom Viridiplantae; phylum Streptophyta; class Pinopsida; order Pinales; family Pinaceae; genus Pinus; species Pinus tabuliformis. The sequence goes on from CM062811.1 coordinate 657,455,539, forward strand.
AAGATCTGGTATCTTCTCGTGTAACGTACCCGACTGAGTGTAAACTAAGTCAAGGTACTGCGCTTGAGCAATGACTTGCTCCTCAGTAACTACTCCGGCCTTAGCTACATCTTCAGTAATCTTCGATAATAATGATTTAACAAACCATTCAGCTAAGATTTGGTCTGAGATAAAAACTTTCACTAACCTCCTTCGACGTCTCCATTCATGAATATGATCGGAAATATACGTGGACGTCGATTGTTTTAGTGAAGTTAATAACTCCGTGCCGTTATCGTATCTGACTGGCAACTGAAAGTGAGTTAAGAACGAGGTAGCTAACTGGCTAAAATTGTAAAAAGAGGCCCGTGATAACTCAATGTACCACTTGCCCGCGAGACCAATGAGTGTACGCTGGAAAAGACGTAAGCGGATCGAATCATCCGAAATAGAATTTGAAGCACACCAGAGGTGGTAAGTCATCACATGATTCGACGGGTCCTGTCCAGACTTACCTTCGAACTTGGGTATATCACTGGGCAACTTATTTGGCATTGCCGGCCAAAACGGAAGATAATTGATTGGATCGTTCATTAGGCGCGACAAGTCTGGTAAATCCAAAGTTGCGATAAACGGCAATTGTCGGTTCGGATCCCTAAAACTCTGAGTCATTATACTAGCCCCAGGAGGAGGATATCCAGGATAACTTGGAATAGGAATCGCGTTCGGGATATTGTATCCTCCCGGAAAACCAGGATTAACTAGACCGTACTGGGGTTGTTGAGGTTGTTGATAAGTGTACCCAGGATATGGTTGATACTGGTAAACTGGCTGCTGGACAGCTGGCCCATATTGGTACTGTCCCTGGTACGGTTGGTAAACAAATTGTGGTTGAGTAGTGACAATCGTACTTATACCAGGTTGGCCTACAGGCATCTGAACCGTAGTTTGAATCGTAGATCCAGACAAAGGTAAAGATGCCTAAGGAGTAGTTGTAGAGACAGTAGAAACAGGAGCTGTCGATACTCCAGAAGTGAGTGTGGTAGACGGAACAGATGTTGCGGTAGTTGCAGCAGTCGTTTGAGATGGAGTACTAGGTGCAATGGGCCCAGACTGAGAAACTACCAAAGGTACAGAAGTTTGAACATTTGACTGGACTGGTTGCTGGAGTGAACCAGAAACTAAGGGTTGTCCAGCTTGAGATGACAACTGTACACTTGGCTGCAAGACCTGTTGAGCCTGCGAAGGATCCCACACTACAGTCATTCCGGGGTATTGACCCATTTGACCCATAACAGGTTGAGGATAATGAGATCCATAACCGGATTGAGGATAGGATTGATAATTGAAAGGCACATTTCCCATACCTTGAACGTAAGATTGACCTTGGGGTGGTTGATAACCTTGACTCGAGTATTGACCTTGAGGGAGATAGCCTTGAGGTAAATACTGATACTGGGGTTGGCCTTGAGGCATAAATTGATATTGAGGTTGACCCTGAGGTACAAATTGCGGTTGGGGTTGACCTTGAGGAACGTATTGTACCATGGGTACATACTGTCCTTGAGGTTGCCCCCCAGCCGCAACTTGTGTACCTTGAGGTTGCCCCCCAGGCGTTACTTGAGGCTGCCCCCCAGGCGGTAACTGACCACCTTGAGGTTGAGAACCGGGATTTGAACCTGACATCATGTAAATGTCTCCTACACCCAACGGTTTATTACCATGGTTTCCAGCTAATAACCCATGTTCAACGGGTTGAGGAGATGCTCCCGCAAAAGTACCAGTCAATGACTGATACCCAGAGGGAACAGAAGGACCTCCATACAAGAAAGATTCAGGAGATTGAGTGAAAACTGACGACTGACCAGACATATTTACAGGAGTATAAATACCTCCGGGTGGAAAAGGAGTACGAGGTGGAGAAAAACTTGACCCTGAGTTGTCTAAATAGTTAGTTAACGAAAGGTACCAAGTAGTACTTCTAGGAGGACTGTAAAATATGGATTCACGCTCCCTTAGATCAATAGTAGGTTGATCTTCAAGGATAGAAACGATTTCTTCTTCTGGAGCAAGTTCTTCAATAGCTATCAAACCAGAAGGAAGATTTTCGGTGATGACTCTTTCTACCCTAGGTGAATCAGGAACACTAGAAGTTGGAGTAACAGGTTCAGATATTTCAAGTTCCTCACCTATATCACTAGTAGATGAAAAACTACCAGCAAGCTCGGAAACTGCAACAGCTTCAGGATTATAGCATGTTTCTAGACTTTGGTAATCTGGATGGACTACCAACGAAGACTCTCCTTCTTCAGGTGAACCTACTCTACTGCCACTAGGAGGAGTTACAAGGACTTTCAAACCCTCGTAATGACCCGGGACGTCTTCAGGAGGTTCACCCCGCAATCTACGGGATTTCCTCAACAAATCAGCCACGGTAACAATCTCAGGAGACTTGCCCCGAAGTCTACGGGACTGTCTCGGTAATTCCGCCACAGTTAAAAACTTTTAACTACTGCACACGAAAACAAAGTAAAATCTCAAATCAAACCACCTAAAGTCGCTAAAGAACCAATCAAATTTGAAACACACGCCTAGAGAATCTAGGGCATCAAACCATGCACAAACAGCAGCCTTCCGGACCGAAAACACTAGTTGGAGATGAAACCCAACATTGCCGAATTCAGTACAGAAGTGGAGGGTGGAACAGTTACCCCGGCAACCTGCTTAATGAATAGACCGGCACAAGTTCCTCCACTTTAACCGTCTCGAGTGAAGTGAACCCCCCGGAAAATCCAAGTGAGTATAACCGACGTCTGCTCCAGGTACAGTGGGATCTTCCCTCCACCGTCACCTTGGGTAGAATCCTAAGATTATGGCCACTAAGGTTACCAACAGCAACAAATACACCTGGGGGAACAGTCTACATTCCGACAGCACGCAAGGGCAGAGTATCAAGCTCAATCCCCTTACCGGCTCCTTGACAACAATCCAAGGTTTACCGATAAGTGACCCCTGGCTCCTCGACAATGGTTAATCCGAGGTTTACCGTTTGTAATACGTGCGTGTCTGGCGTCGTTCCCAATGAGGGAGGATTGATCCCCTCACTGGTTCGGACACGAGCTCGTGCTTCTCCTTTAAGAGGAGCTTTCCCAGAGTATAAATGCAACAGTTGGATTTATCCTACCACAAGATAAGCTACTTGTTTGGTTTTGCTGTCTTGGAGAGTTAATTACTCTCCTACTCCAAGACACTAGCCTGATCTATATTGGTGCTTCAGAGCCCTAGTAAAAGAAAAAGTTACTAAGTTGATTTTACTTTAAGCATTAATTTTTATGGTTTTTCTTTAAGACAAAAGGTAGCGGAGATGAAACCAATGGTGTGTAGACTCGACTCAAACCACTACAAAGATGCACTTAGGATGATTTACACTACTTTTCTTTTTCAATGAATTACCTAGCTAAGAGAGTTGGAAGATGCAAATTTAATAAAAGCAACTTTCTTAACAGACAATCAAAGAAACAATCTCTTTATCTTTTCCAAGCATACAAACATGACCACTCATTACGTGCACGAAAAATTCCTTTCTCTTTCAAAACACTTCAAAAGCTACTTAAAACAAACTTTTCAAAGGAGATGTTTTTGTAGTTTTTCTATTTAATCAAAGCATATAAAACTATTTTAACAAAAATCAATCTCAAAAACTATAAAATCTATGAAAAACTCACTCAAAAGCAAATCAAAAGGAAACTTACTCCTAAGCAAATCTAACGAGGCGAAAAGCCTACAAAGATGATTCCAGGATGTTTTACTTGGCAACAATCAAACCAAGGACCAGCTCATGCAGAATCATGAACTGATCAAAAACAAAAATCAAACTCTTTTGTTCTTTTTGTAAAATGAAATTCACAACTCAATCAAAAAGCTTTTCGAAATTCACCAAAGAGACAACTCAAAGGTAGGTTGCTCACACAGGTAGACTTTATGACAGGTCCGACTCCTAAGAAGGTTGACAAAACCAGAGAGATCTAAGGCTTGACAACTTCTAACGCCAAAGTCACTACATGACCAACTCAAAAATCAAACCCTAGGGCTTAAACTTCTATGAATTCCACTAAAACACTTGACGCTAACGAAACAAGTTCAGGCAAAGATCTTTGACAGGAAACTAGTGGATCTGGGCAGTAAAAACTAATTAAAGACAAAATCTAAGAGGAAAAATGGAAAAAATGAAATTTTCTTAATTTTTAGCAGGGTACGCAGGCAACCTGTTCAAACAGGTGCGGGCCCGCTCTGTGCACAAAGAAACAGTGCGTACAAGTACACACTGTGCTCCACTCATAGGGTGCGTACTACTGGAAAAACAAAGAAAAACTAAAATCTAAATTAACCCTAAGCTAGCCCACCCAAATACACAGTCAGACAGCCAAAAATCAGAAAATAAACAACTTTTCTCAGATCAAAGTTTCACACAAAGGAAAAATCATTCACATCAATGGATTCCCTAGTGGAGTCGCCATTTTGTCAGGCGGAAAGAGTCGATAGTGCGGACACAACCAACCTCCCTAGGAGCCTAAGACTCTCTAGTGACAAACAAGACAAACAAGAGCAATCCTTCTCTAAATATGCATTTACCATACAAGAAATCAAGTGTTTAGATACTACCTGTAGTCCAACGCTGTTGTAGTAGTTCAGCCTCGCCAATCCGGATGAGCTCCTCCTTCACTTCGAAACCTGCATTCACTAACAATCAAACGATTAGATAGCACCTGAATATCTTATAAAATAAAACATACTTAACATATAGACCAAGGAGTATATGAAACAACTCATAAATAACAAGTTATTGAGAAGAATGGACTCATTTGCATTAATAGGAAACAAAAGGAACCATTACAACCTGAGCCTTGGTGTTGTGCAAGTCCCTCCCAGGGTCCATCAAGAATTCTCCTTTACTTTGATAAGCTCACCCACTTCCAAATGAAACAAGAAAGGATGGGAATCTCTCCTCACAAGCTTCTACAAGGAAGTCCTAATTCCAGCAGCATCTACCCTTAGGAATGTTCAGCTTTTAACCTCCCCTCCTTCTGGCCCAATGCTTGTATTTATAGTGCTCAAGAGGAAGTTAATCAGGTCCACCATCAATGGGATAAGCCCCTCTTTGGATGGGATAGCTCCCCTCTTGATGGGATAAGTTCCTCTTTCATAGGGATACATGAACCATCTGGAGGCGCTCAATACACGTCGAACAACCTTCTAGAATGCTCTAGAAATGACCACAAGTAACTTTTTAAAGATGAAACTCGCGCCTTTTGACCTTTACAGGGGTACGCACCCATCCCTTTACATACAGAGCATACAAGTACGCAGGTAATGTTAACTTGAGGTGCGTACACGCAGGTAAGGCTGAGAGAATCTGCGTACCCAGAGATAAATACATTTATAAAGACTTTCTCTCTTTTTTGGAGTTTGACATGGAGAGCAGAGGCATAAGACTTGCCCAGGAGGATAGCATGACTGTTGATAGAGCCATACTAACTGTAAATAGCCATGGTGACATTTTTTAGTGTAACACACCTAGTAAGCAACCTGAAAGCTCTAGCATGACTCATGAAGAAGAGGAAGAAATGCTACATGATATATCAAAATTACAAGACCAAGTGCAACAAATGTCACTCTCACAAAAGCTAATAGAAGCTAAGATAAATGGCGTGGAATCTAAGATAAAGGGCGTGGAAGCTAATATGAATGGCGTGGAAGCTAAGATGGATGATTTGAAGATAGATTTGAAGACAGGCATGACAGATTTGAAGACAGATTTGACAAATTTTCTACAAGAAATACTTACTAATGGTGAAAGGGTAGTAAAGGAAATTCATGATGCGAACAAAAGAAATGTTAATCATGATTTCATAGACTCTAATTTTGGATCGAAGACCCACCATATTCCAAAAATCGATATGAGGAAGTTTGATGGCAAGGATCCCGCAACATGGATATTACAGATGGAGCAATTTTTCAATCTCAATAATGTGCAAAACACACAAAAGGTGCGTATTGCAACTTTATATTTGGAACCAAATCAATTTTTATGGTATCAATGGCTTTGCTCTCGTAAACAAACTATCACTTGGGCAATTTTTACGGAAGAATTGACAGCACATTATGAGGATACAAAAAGCAACACTTTTTTAAGCCAATTGATAAGTCTCAAACAAAAGGGTTCAATAATGGAGCACATTGAGGAGGTCCAAAAATTGAACATAAGGGTAAAAAATATTCCAGAGGAGCATAGGATTGATGTGTTCATAGGGACTTTAAAGGATAATATCCAACATGATGTTCGCCTTTAGGAACCTGATTCATTAGAGAAGGCATTCAGGTTAGCAAGAAAAATGGAAAGCAAAATTATGGCAACCAGGAAGCATACCACTCACAACTATAAATATGGAAGTGTTGTTGCCCCTAATCTTCCACAACCTAAAAGGTTGACACCACAACAATTGGAAGAAAAAAGAGCAAAAGGGCTTTGTTACAGTTGTGATAGCAAATACACTAAAGGTCATAAGTGTGCTGAGAAGAAATTATTCTACATAAATTGTGAAGAGGAAGAAGAAAAGGAGCAAGAAAGGTCAAAAGAAGAGGATATACTCCAGGAACAAAGCTTAGATAAAGAAGAAATGAATCTGACCATATCTTGTAATGCATTGGCTGGAATTACTACTCCTCAAACCATCAAGATAGAACGACAAATCAAGAAGAAAAAGGTAATAATGTTGATTGATTCAGGAAGTACCCACAATTTTATTCATTGTAAGGTAGCAAAAGAATTGAATTGCTTCCTATATCCAGCACCAGAGTGTCAAGTGATGGTTGCAAATGGAGGAACAATAATTGCTTTGGAAAGTGCCATAATATCAAGCTATCCATGGCAGAATATGTATTGACTAGCCCAATGCTTTCCATTCCAATGGGGGGTGTTGATGTTGTACTAGGAGTCATAGAAACAAGAGCTCGATAGCTACGAAATCGATCAATTTCGGACAAGTGGAAGAACTTATCCACTGAAGATTCCACATGGGAGGATGAGAATTTTATACAGAAGCATCCAGAACTACTCAAGCGTTGAGGACAACACTTTTTTGAAGGAGAGGGGCATGTTAGGTCCCTATAATACTAGTGATTACCCCATTACTATTGTAGTTGTATCCCTTATTAATATTGTTGTGCCCCTATTGTCCCCATATTGTTATTATTGTGCCCCATAGAATCCCTCTATTGTTATTTTTGTGCCTTTATATTATTATTGTTAGGTCGGCTGAGTTATATTGTGACTCCTTAGACTCCTATATATAGAAAGGAGGTTTTGTCATTTGAATCATCAAAGAATCATTCATTTGTGTAATGTAAAGGAGGTTGCCCCCTCGAAGAGGCTGAATTCTAAGGCGTTGATCTATCTTTTCTATCTTTTTGTGAGTTGGTTTCATAACATTGTGCATGCATTGTTATGGTTATGGTTATGCATGCATAATAGGTTAGATATGCAATGTGAGGTCATTGTATGTAGTTATGCCATCATGATGTAGTTGTTATGTTATGATTCTAATGTGTTGACTAAGATAGAGCAGGAGATGCAGACCATCAAAGTGGGGTTGCAACACTATACTTTGGGGTAAGAGAAGATCGTCATACAATTGTTTGGCATGTTGGTATGTTGGTTAATGGATTTTTATATGCATTAGGGTTATATACATGTTTTTCATTTTATTGTTGTTCTAGTTACATGCATGGTAGATCCTAGTGAATCAATGTGGTCATATAATCATGAATGATAGTAACTTTTTGTTATATGCATTATTATTGTTTTTTATGTTAGTTAACTTGATGATTATGTTATATGTTAACTTGTTGATTGTTATATGATAGTTACCTTGATGATTATGTTATATATTGTTGAGGAGTATGTTATATGTTAACTTGCTTTTGTTATATGTTAGTTAACTTGATGATTAGGGTTATTGTAGCTAAGATCTTTATGTTATATGTATCATGCTAATTTGGATTGGTCTATGCAAATGAATAGGGTTATGATATTTAGGTATGGGTTAATATGTTGTGATATTATGTCATACTAATCTAGACTGACTGTGCAGATGTGATTATTATGTATGAATGATAATTGTTTATGAGTTTATGATGTGGACATGTTAGCTATTTATTGTTATGGAAATTATGACCTTATTTATGGTTGAGTTGATATGTTGTGAAGTTATATCGTGCTAATCTAGCTTGATTGTGCAGACAAGATAGCCTCCCCTGAGATACATTAAGGTATGAGCTTGCTTATGTCATCTACTTTGTGCTTGAATGCTTTATTGTTTCATCTATTTGGTGTTTTAGTGTTTGGTGTCTATAATGTTGTCTATTTGATTTATTTAACATGGTATGTTTGCAAGTTGGTTGAATGTTTGATGAATTGCATAATATGAGTATGTGTTCAAATGATCTTGTTTTAAGATAATTGCACTAACACATATGTGTTGAGACAGTTGATATGTATTTGAGAGTAAGTAAGTGATAGTTGTAGCATTATGTTTAATGACTATGAGTTGACTATGGATTATGCCATGATTGTTAGTCTTGATAAAGGTTGATTTCAAATTGATAGATATGATTGTCTTGATATTTGGAACATGTGGTTGACATGTGTGAGCAGTTGCATGGTAACATGCTTGGCATTAGTATGACTAGGTAAGCTAACTAGTATGTTGTTTTATTTACTTATGCACTAACAGTAATGTGTTTATGCTAGTATGATGCAGGGGATTGCATGGAAAAAGAGATTTCCATGAAATCTTAAAGAAGGCTTGGGTTGAGATTTCACTTGGAGGCAATGGGAACCATGGGGATGGAGTCATGGTGTATGTTGCTAATTTTTTCTTTCAGTATTTGTGATTTGGTTTCGCTTGATTTCATCTTTGTTATGTCTGGTGTAAGGTCTTGCCACTTTCTTTGCGGTGTCGTATTTTTATTGATTTTCATGGTTTTCTTCTTATTTTTTTCTTGTCTTTCCTTTTATGTTTTGAGTCTTGGTAATTGGTTTGGGAAAGAGGAAACTTAATGGAGTTCGGGGAGAGTTGTGTGGTACCCAACAGGTGATGAAAGGCCTGGATGAATCCTAATGCATGTGTAAGGGAAACTAAAGACAAGTGTATGACAACTAGTTGGATTGGTTGGGTCTATTGAGGTAAATGGACGAGGATAGGACAATCATGAGAAAGGTAACATAAAGGGTAAAGTAAATGGATTTGATGTTTCAAACGCCTTGGCTATGTTGGGAACTATTGTGCATGTTGTGTATGAATAAAGGAAGTTCTCTTAACTTTGGCCTTATGATATCTAGTAATTATGTTGTGATCATGATTGCTTTATGCTAATGTTTATATGCATATATGTATGCATGTACGTTGTTATCTGACAAGGTGATCAGGGATCATGGTTGTTTTATGTCGATGTTTATATGTATACATGTATGTATGTATTCCGTTGTTCGACAAGTTTGTCAGGGATAATTCTTGTGGAGGAATGATTGCTTATGTAGGTGAATGGAATGAAGAGGTTCCTGGTTTATGAGGAATCAAGTGGGAAGAGTAGTCATGAAAAATATATGAGGTCAGTATCATGTGAATATGAATTGATATTGTATGCTTGTATTATGCCTATGTTTATGTTATGATAGGTAACGTTGAAGGATACATCAGCGGAATGAAAACAATGTGCTTTGCGGCATGCTAGGATAAGCATGGATGGCAGAGAGACATTGGAAGCAAGGTTGCTTGGTAGAGGTAGTATGGTTTTGGATGTGCAGTGCTATTGTTGTGTATATGTTGTGCATGTTGTATATTCAGTGATTGTACCTATGGTGATGTGTAATGTTGTATATGTAGTATTGTGTACATATGATGTTGTATGTTTGTTGTATATATGGTGTTGTGTGTATATTACATATGCAGTGTTGGGTATAGATGGTGCTATGTACATGTTGGATATGCGGTGTTGTGTACATATCATACTATGCGCATGTTGGATATGTGGTGTTGTGTGCATATGGTGTTGTGCACATGTTGGATATGCGGTGTTGTGTACATATGATGTTATGTACATGTTGTATATGCAGTGCTATGTACATATGGTGTTGTGTGCATGTTGTACATATGGTACTATGTACATATGGTGTTGTGTGCATGACTGTACATGTGGTGTTGTGTGCACGTGGTGTTGTGTACATGTTGTACATATGGTGTTGTGTGCATGATTGTACATGTGGTGTTGTGTGCACGTGGTGTTGTGTACACGTTGTACATGTGGTGTTGTGTGCATGTCATGCATGTGGTGCTGTGGACATGTGGTCTCGTGTACATGTCATGCATGATCAGAATCTCTTCAGCTACCAGGATTAACCAAGATCTTTTACTTTTGTGATGTTAGCATAATTGCTTATGAAAGAGTATGAAACACCACATGTGCATACTTTTAAAGAAGATGAAACATAACGACAGCCATCAAATCAAAGAACACAAATACATTGATAGCAGAGTTCACCCAGTGTGGGTTACATCTCCGGGCCCAATGTCAAGAGTGGGGAGGCCGCTTCATTAAATGCTACAAGATGATGATGAGTACATGGTACATTATTTTTCATTACAAGGATAAGTTCTCTCAACCAGAGTGGCGTGTCTCTACACGAGACGTTCTCCCTATAGGAACTCTCACTCATATGTGTTCTCCTTCAGCATGACAAGCTAATAAATTCTCACATGACGTGGCATAAAAGTATCCTTAAACATAATGGTAACAAGGATCTCAACAACAAAAACATCATCTCAAAGAATCAGAAGAAAAGCATGGCATCACCACATTGTATACCTCCACTTTTAGGGATGGATGGAAAATGAAAAGCTTTGCTGATGAAATGGACTGCATTGCTGAATTTGTGGCATGAAATCGTGTCAAAGAACTATAAACTTGGCCCCTTTCTGACACCATCAAATTCTGGACCCTTGGGAATCTCAAAGATTCCCCCAAAGATTCCTTCCTAAAGATGGCTGAAGAATCTGCTTCTTGGATGAAAATTCTGAGCACACTATTGCGCTCCCTGCGAATTATATGAAAAATTACTATAAAGTCGGCACCATTATGCCTCGGTCAAAATTCAGCCTCCAAGGGAATCTTTTAGATTCCACAAGATTCTTCAAAGATCCTTTGTTGCTAGCTGCCTAAATTTCTACTACTCATATGGGGAAACAGACCACACCATCACATTCCCTGCGAAATTCTGGTTCTTTTGAGTATAAACTTGTCATGATTCTGTCACTGTGAAAAATCACCCTCTAGGGAATCTTTTAGATTCCTCACTACATTAGAGAATATTTTGTGGAATCTACCCCCTCGAAAAATGTTCTCGACTCCTGGTTCCTCCCTCGTGCACACTGTTCCATTGCGTCTCCTCCGTCTGCTTGGTCAAATTCATTTACTGAAGGGTTAAATAGTGTTTGTGTGGCGGAGCAATGTAGTCTGCGTGGGCCGTTGGTAATTGGGCACGTTGGTTTGGCGGAGGTTCTGGGCTCCAACCCCACAAAACCCCTATTTTGGTCATATATGGCACCTCGGTTAAATTTGTATGTTGCCACTCTTTCAAATGGTTACATGTTAACAGTATGTGATTTTGTAATGTTTTTGGAACCGCCCGAGTGGCGGGTCGCTCACCGGGTTAGGCGGGTTCGAGCCCCGCTAGTTCTGCTCTTATACGATATATGGAATGGTTGTTTAGTGGTTCGGGTGGGTCCGTTGGTGGTTAGCCTGCCCACCCCGTTTTTAATACAAATCATTCAATGTTGTTGGGGGGTGGTGGAAATTTATTATTTTTTTTTCAATTTATATAGCATAGTAGTTAAAATTTTGGATCCAATTTTAAGGGTCACTAGGTGAATTAAAGAGGCGACAAATTCACCCTTTCCAAACGTCGTTTTCCATGCGAGAGGATTTTTCCAAATTGTTTCCTTGTTAGTGACCGCTACTTGACCAAGTTTGACCAGAACTTTGACCCACTATAACTTGAGCTTACGAACTTGTATTTGAGTAGCATTTATGTGGTTTGGAATTAGGAAGATGAGCACTACGATCTAGTCCTAGTTTGGGTGAAATCCTAGAACTTTAATTTTTGAGCCCTCTTTGAGCGTCTCTAGAGCTACCTGGATCATTCCTCTCCACTGAGGATCCTTTGGTACTCCAAAAGCATGAACATAATTTGCAATTGTTGTGTTACATTGTTTGCACAACAAGTGTCTTGACAGGTCACACTTCCTTCTCCTTCACCCTTGGTCTTCTAAGCCATAAGTGATGAACCGACACCTACATCCTCTGCAAACCTATAGTACAATATTTGCAAACTACATGCCCAATTACATGACCAATCGTGACCCAAGCATACCCATACTTACCAAGATTTTTATAACACACACTCTGTGGTCAAGCTTACATAAGGATAGAAATCAATACCCTAGCTATCAATAAAAGGCCAAAAAAATCATTGTTGCTTTAACAAGTGATGGTGAACACATCATCACTTTTACAATTATATTGTAACACATGATTTACAAAATGTGGCCATGACAAGCTACCATATCTAGTAAAACCATCTCTCACTCATCAAAGTGAGTGACATTTTTTCCTTCTTGAGACACTGCTATAGATGGAGCCTCCAACATGTGGCTCTTTGATGTACTCCTATGTTGCAATGATTGCAAAAGTCTTCTTCCTCCAGACTTGCTTAATCTTCTTCCTTTCCTGACGTGGAGAAGGTCTTTCACGCCTCATCCTCTTTCTTATTGCCATTCTCTTCCAACACTCAACAACCACATGGTTATGCAAACCACAAAAAATACATGGTTTTCTATGCCATGATTTATGTTCATCATTAACATGCTTGTAATCAAAATGAAATTTAGAATACTGAGACTTTTTATACCTCTCTTGACTGTCTCTAGTGCAATTATGGTGATGAGAGCTTGCCTTAGCTCTTCCTCTGCAATGTGCACTGTCATGGGAGGATTGTGATGTGTTCCAATCATCCTCTTTCTCTGATGGCTTCGACAATGTCTTGGAAGCTTCTGATACCTTTGAGCACTCTCCTTCAGTGTACCCCAAACCTACAAATCGAGGTCTTTGTACAACCTCCAATGGCTGAGTCATTCCTTGGCCATTAACACCAAGTCCTCCTCCTTTATACCCCATCTTGGTAAGGAGTCTCATGCCAATTCCTGAAATGGGTACCTCCATGTTTCCAACAGAAATAGTGTCATGTGAAAAAGAAACTGAAGAATGATCAACATTGTTTACCTCGGTTGTTGATTATGAAACATGTGATGATGGATTCGCTAATCCTTCGTTGCGCTTTAATTCTTCCAAGGTCTCTTTCGTGACTCATAACTAAAGCTGCAATTTCTGCTTCTCCTCTTTTTCTTCTCATAGAAGTCTCCTCAATTCAGCATTCTTTGCTTGAAGGATCTGATTGATCTCCTCATATAAATGATAAGAAGATGAATAATCATTGGAGGATGGAGATGGAACATTGTCCTCTCCTCTTTCTTTCTCCTATTCCTCTCTTGCCAGTTTCTCCTCATAATTTGCATACATTATCTCCACCAAGCTTGCCATCTTGAGGAGGTCCTTGTATAAATCTTTGTTGTTCTCCATTTCCCTTCTTGTTGTACATTCAATCATTCACACTCGCAATTCACATTAGTGAGAAGACCGCTCTGATACCAAACTTAATCTAGATCTCCTCAACTACTGAGATTAACCAATATCTTTTACTTTTGTGATGTTAAGAGAACTACATATGAAAGAGTATGAAAAGCCCCATTTATCCATACTTTTAAATAAGATGAAACATAACGATAGCCATCAAATCAAATAACACAAACACATTGATAATGAAGTTCACCCAGTGTGGGTTATGTCTTCGAGCCCATTGTCAAGAGTGGGGAGGCAGCTTCATTAAATGTTAAAAGATGATGATGAGTACATGGTACATTCTTTGTCATTACATTGATAAATTCCCTCAACCATAGTGGCATGTCTATCCATGAGATGTTCTCCCTAAAGGAACTCCCACTCATATGGGTTCTCCTTCAGCGTGACAAGCTAATAAATTCTCACATGACATGGCATACAAGTATCCTTAAACATAATGGTAACAAGGATCTCAACAACAAAAGCATCATCTCAGCAAATCAAAAGAAAAACATGGCATCATTGCATTATATACCTCCACTTTCGGGGTTGGCCCGAAAATGCAAAGCTCTGTTGATGAAATTCACTGCACCATTGAATTCATGGCATGAAATCGTGTCAAACAACTATAAACTTGGCCCCTTTCTAACAACATCAAATTCTGGACCCTCGGGAATCTCGAAGATTCCCCCAAAGATTCATTCCTGAAGATGGTCGAAAAATTCGTTGCTCGGATGAAAATTATGAGCACACCATTGCGCTCCCTACGAAATTATGTGAAAAATTACTATAAAGTCGGCATCATTCCACCTCGGTCAAAAATCAGCCTCTAAGGGAATCTTTTAGATTCCATAAGATTTTGTAAAGACTCCTTGCCACTCACTGCCTGAATTTCTGCTACTCAGATGGGGAAAACGACCACAACATCGCGTTCCCTATGAAATTCTAGTTCTTTTGAGTATAAACTTGTAATGATTCTATCACTGTGAAAAATCACCCTCCAAGGAATCTTTTAGATTCCTCATTGCATTAGAAAATAATTTGTGGAATATTCCCCTAAACATACCCCTCAAAAAATGTGCCTGACTCCTGGTTTTTCCCTCATGCGCATTCTTCTGTTATGTCTCCTTTGTCCGCCTGGTCGAATTCATTTGTTGAAGGGTTAAATAGTGTTTGTGTGGCGGAGCTACCAACGTAGGTCATGTGGGATGTTGGTAATTGGGCACGTTGTTTTGGCAGAGGTTTTAGGGTCCAACCCCACGGAACCCTTGTTTTGGTCATATATGGTGCATCAATTAAATTTTTATGGTGTTTCCATTTCAAATGGTTACGTGTTAATGGTATGTGATTTTGTGACATTTTTGGAACCGCCCGGTTGGCAGGTTGACCCATTGGGCCTGGCGGGTTCGAGCGCCATCGGTTTTGCTCTTATACGATATACGGTATGGTCATTTGGTGGGTCAGGTGGGTCTGCCGATGGTTGGAAGGCCCACCTCGTTTTTAATACATCTCATTCAATGTTGTTGGGGGGTGGTGACCCGCCACCCCAAATTTATTATTTTTTTCAATTATATATCATAGTTGTTAAAATTTTGGATCTGGTTTTTAAGGGTCACTGGGCAAATTAAAAAGGTGAAAAAGTCACCCTTTTCGACCTCCATTTTCCGTGCGTCGGGATTCTTCCAAATTGTTTCCTCGTTAGTGACTACCACTTGGCCAAGTTTGACCAGTTATTACTTGAGCATACGAACTCGGATTTTAGTGTAGTTCGCGCCATTGGAATCAGGAGGACGAACGCTACGATTTGGTCCTATTTTTGCGTGAAATCGGTGATATTTTATTTTGAGCCCTCTTTGACTTTTGAGCGTCTCTTGAATCACCTGGATCAATGCATGTGGTGTTGTGTACATGTGGTATTGTGTACACATTGTACAAGTGGTGCAGTGTACATATGGTGTTGTGTACAAGTTGTGCAGGTGTTTTGTACACGTGGTACTGTGTACATGTTGTACATATGGTATTGGTGTACATGTGGTAATGCACATGTCATACATGTTGTGTTGCGTGCATGTGGTACCATGTATGTGCACAGTGTAGTCGTGGTATAGTGACATGTGTATTCATTGTGTTGTACTATGTGTACATATATGTATTGTGTTGTATATTGTGTGTAGGTGTATGTATTGTGTGGTGATGTACACCAGATGTAGGCATATGTATTGTGTTTTGTTGTACACTGGGTGTAGGTGTATGTGTTGTACGTTAGGTGTAGGTGCATGTATTGCATGGTGTTGTATGTCGTGTGTGGTTGTATGTGTGTGATGCACACTATGTGTATGTGCACATGGTTGAGGAGAAGACACTGGGTGTTTGTTGGGTGTGGCAACCGATTCAGAGTGCATACAGAATAAGGACACAGTTAGAAGTTGAGGATTGATTAAAGGATAAGTATCACTATTTTATTTCAGTTTTATTATGCATGTGAATATAATTCTGGTCTATGATGATTACATATGATCTATGATTTTGGTTTATGATGGTTACATGTGATATATGATTTTGATCTATGATAGGTGTGTTTTGAGCTAACCTGATGTGATATGTTTATACATGATGATTTGATCAAAGATGCTAGTTTGACTTGTTGTGACAGGAAGTGAACAAAATTGCAAGTGTACCTTATTGACGGACTACCAATGAGGTATGATGTGAATTTTTTTAGTTTATTTTAAATATAATGACACTTATGTGCTTGGTACAGGAAAGCATAGAAAATGCCTAGGTTGGATGGTTAAAATCGATTGCAAGAATTAGCAACAATAGTGAAAGAAATTGGAACAGGTAGTAGTATGTTGGTAAAGCACTTCAGGAGAAGGGTTTTTGTAGGATACTGGTACCCAATAGTGTCCATTGACTTCCATGAGCATGTTATGGCTGGTATGATGATTTTGAGGCAAGTATATGCCTTGGTTATTTTGCCTTACAATGCGAGGGAGCCTTTCCAAGGGATGGATCGCTCAGGAGAGAGGATGTCAGGGAACTTGAATGGTGAGTGACTGCACGAAAGAGGTGACCAGATTGCCCGAGAGACTGTGTAGCAGAGAAGGGAAGGTCGGGGATGAATTTTTTTTGGTCATTAGCATTGCCAGATGGAATTAGATGCACATTGGGAGTGCGCCCTGGAACAATGAATCTGTAACTGTTCGCTGAGAGGAAAAGTGGCACAAGATTGTAGCATTGGACATTGAATGCAACTTTGACTGTGGTAGTGTATTCTAGACTCCCTCAGAAGGAAGTGAATCCTGACATTACTTTGAGGGTGGAGATGTGAGCCTCTGGATTCCCTTGTTGCGAATGAAGGCATCATATCCTTTTATTTGTTGGCCGAGAAAATTTTCATATGTCTATATGTGTATCTTATTGTAAATAATGTATTGAGCTAAGTTATAGAGCTCCATGGGCAGTATGTTTGGTTGCATCGGTCTTGTTGGTTATAGCTGTCATTGAACACCGAGGACGGTGTTCCCCCAAGGGGGAGGGTTTTGTAATAGCCCTGGTCAAAATTTCATGTAAACAAATATAAGACCAAGGTCATGGGACACGTATTCCAAGCTGTTGGGCAAGACATCCTAGTGTGGGTGTTCATTGGTTATTATGGCTAAAGCAATTTGGCAAAGGCTTTGGAAAGGAAAAATGAAATTTTTGGCCCAATAATTTATGAAAATAATGGAAATTAGGAGAAAATGAAAGTGAAAAGTCACAGGTTGCATGTGAAGAGGAAAATGAAGGAAAATAATGGAAAATGAAGAAAATAGAAGCCTCATTGATAAAAATTCTTCTAAGGATCAGTGGGTAGGTTTTGTCAGTGTAACCTTTTGTCAGTTCATTTTTGGAGCTCTCTCATTATTCTCTCTCTCTCTCTCACTCTTGGACACTTAGAGTTTTCTTGGAGCACTTTGGCATTGGATCAAGAAAGGCAAAGAAGGCAAAAGGAAGGAAGGAGCAAGCAAGAAAGAGCAGGATCAAGTAGCTACAGTAGGATTCTTTGCAGGTATTGATTTGCATGTGTGATTTCCTTGCTAGATTTGGCATGCATGGTATTGCATGTGGTTATTTCTGTCATGGCATGGGTTTTTCTAGATGTGACAGTTTTTTCAGCCCAGCCTTTCCATTTTCATATAGCCATGGTGTGATGGGTTTCTCATGTTTTGGTTGAGTTGGATTGTCGGATGGATTCAAAGTTGAGTGGGGTGGAACTCCGAAAGAAAGAACGTGTGGCCTAGAGATCCATGAACCAGACTGTGGATTACAGTAAATCCATTGGCCTAGTGACCCATGAACCAGACTATGGGTTGTGGTAAAGCCAGGGATTGTGTGCCTCAGTGGACCTAGGAATCCTCCACTGGTTAATGGTGGGATATACGGTAAATCCTAGAGGTGGTTGCCCTTTATTAGGCTAGGAATCCTTACTGGTGAATGGTAGGAAATAGGGTAAATCCTAGAGGGTGGAGTCTTAGTTAGGGCCTAGTGATCTGATGTGGATTATGGTAAATCTTAGAGACTAGGAGATACGAAAATTCCTCATGGTGTAGGTGGAGAAATCCGGTGGCATCCATGCCTGTTCTATGGCCTAGTAATCCAAGATGGATTGTGGTAAAGCTTGGTTCTATTGATGAGGGTGAAGTGGTGTAGCCTTGGGATGCCCTAGTTGAGTTTGGTTTTAAGTCCCACATTCATGCTTGGAATATGGCACAGAGGTGATTGGCTAAAATAAATATTTGATTCAGTCAATCTATGGTCGGGTGGTTCTTGGAAGTTGCAAACCTGGTTGGCCTTTGCATCATTAATATGGGGTTATTTCTCCTTGTTAATTCATAAGTATTATACTGGTTTATATGTGGATTATATGGTTGTGTTTCCTTGGTATTTCTATTGTTATTATGCTAGTTATGAACATGTACAATGACAGTGGATATGTATGGCTCTCATCATGTTTTTACTTGTAAATGAATGAAAAATGTATATATGGCCTAATAGATGGAATTGCAGCTAATGTGTTGATGCATCAATGCTTCTTAGCGATTCTCAAATAAGTATGAGACCCCTATGCCCAGTTCTGTTGTTAAGACCTGTAGCTCTCATGTTTGACAAAATGCCTATCATGGCTAGTAGGGGTCCAGTCTAGTCATTGTTGATGTTTTTACAAATGTATCTTTGTTCCACTGTGAAATTTCATTTATGAACTTGTCATTCAGTTATGGGTAGTGACCAGGGCTTTGGACCTGAAAAAGTGGCACAAATCCCATAGTTGCAGGCACAACACTGGGGAAAAAAGTCCCCAGAATCTCCCTTTCCCTTGTTGTAGGAGCTTCTGGAGCCTCCCATATGCACCCTTATCCATATCAAGGGAGTGTCCAAGGGTTTGACCCACTAAAAATTCAGTTTGTCTCAGGGGCTGGTTACCTGAGTGGTTGGGATGGCTCTTGGGAGTTCTATTGTTGATGTGGAACATCTGTGTGATGTGTTTTGCCGGTTCCACTTCCTTAACTGACACATAGGGATTCAAATCATATCATAGTAACTTCTTGTCACATGTTTACCCTGGTTGGCCAATTACTTGGGTAGATGTGGGAGGAGGGTGTTACAACTTGACAGTTACAAGTACCAATCAATGTTCATATGAATGATGAAATAATAGGTTGTTGATTTTTATTGTCCACAAAACCCCTTTTCATTGATGTAATAGGGGGAGGTAAGCAAAGGTTAGGAGAAATAAGGAGAAATGTTTCTCAAGATAAAATGGGGAGAACCAATGTGTTGCCATCAATGCGAAAGGGGGAGATTGTTGGTGAAGTTGTCATTGATGGAAAAAGGGTGTTAAATGTATACTTGTTGAAGGTTTCGTTGTTGAAGTTTTCCGTATGAATATAGTTTGATGTTGATGTTGTTGAGTATGTGTTGGCATATGTTGTGATGTATTGCTTGCATATTTTTTGATGTTAAGGTTGATAATGTTGTTGTTCTTGTGATGATAACAAAGGTATGTTGCAGAGGTGATGATGATAGAGTTCCAAAGATGCCTTAACAATGTGTGATGCAAGAGTTTGTAGAACTTAGTGAAGACTTTTTTTATTTTTCCTTAATTTAGTGGATAAACGAAGATTAGAGTCTAGCTACCAGTGTTCGCAACCTAGATTAACAATGGATTGTTAGCGTTCGCACCCTAGATTAGTATTGGGTAACAAATATTTGTGTTCTATAGCATGATTAAAGAAAAGCTTGAGCTTTGGAATTTGTAATAATTGAAGTTGGCTTGAGGTATATGTTGTTTGAATATTTCAAAATTCATTTTGTTTGTTTTAATATTCAAAAGATGAATGAATTCAAAATTTGAAATAATTTTGAAATGAATAGGTGGAATGCAAAGAGGCAAGTTTTTCCCCTTAAAATATTGTATGGAATACTTAACATTCAACAAGTTATGTTTATAAATGGATGTGCTTTTGGATGGCAGAATAGTTAGAAAGTGTGAGATAGATGAAAGACTTGTTGTGAGTAACCTGGCACAAAGAGAAAGAAGAAGAGGAGTTGATGTGATGCAAAATTTTGGAAGAGAAGGAAATTACAAAGAGATGGAGGTATGCAGAGTTAAAGACCAGGTAAGAAAGCATGTTAAACTTTTTAACTACTAGGGGATTTTTTTCTCCTTTCAAGTAGTAGCCTGAAAAAGAGCAGGTTGGAGCCTATTGAAGAGGGAATAGGAGTTTCCTATCAAGTAGGTTTGCATAAATATATGAAGTAGGAATCTCCTGTAGGTAGAAGTCTGCAGAAAATTAATGTAAAAGAAGTAGTAGGAGATCTCCAACAAGTTGTAGCTTGCAAAATAGCAAAGAGTTTGGAGCCTCCAAAAGTTGACGTAACATAGGAAGTAGGAGCTTTCCTTTCCATCACAATAGCAACAAAGTCGTGGTTTTTCCCTTTATGGGTTTCCACTTATATCTAGTATCAACATTTGTTGCTTTTATGTGTGTCTCTTATGTTGTGATTTAAATATTGTTTGCATATTAAATATGTTATTCATATGACATTTTGTTCATTTAATAGTCTAGATAAATATTGAAAAGAAAGTAAACAAAAAAATCGATGTCCATGAACACACTATACTGATTCAACCCCCCTCTCAATATAGTCGAGTTTTCCAACACATTCTATCGATGAGATGATGTACAAGGGCATAGCAGCAAACAAAAGCGACTAAAGTCCCACAAAAAATTGAGAAGACTGTAACTGTCAACTTAGTAATGGAATTAAGCATGAGTGCCATTGCTAGAAAGGCAATGCAAAGAAAAATGGATCTATGGAAGCATGCTCTAGAAATGTTCTTTCAGATGTTTTAAGAAACCATTAAAATATAAATGTCTAATATGTTATCTATTTCAAAAAAAAATCCAAACACTCCCAGGGCAATGAGATGTATCTGAATAATGTTTGAAATGTCTGATATGGCATGTATTCAAGATATTTTGTTGCTTTCACCAAAGGAACTGTGGGTTTTTTATTTTACAATAATATTTTGCCATGTTCAATTAAAATAGAGAGGGAGGTTTATAGATTAAGACAGTCTTCACCACAAAAAAAAAAAAAAACCAATAGTTTACCACATGCAAGCTATGAGATTGCATAATATGTGGACGAAAATGAAATTGCTGGAAATTTTAACAATGTAGAGGAACTAACTAAAATAATTAATATTGTTAAGTAGCCTCTATAGATGGCATTAAAACCTCCCTAGGGCACTGATATATGATTTGTAACTCATTGTTTTTTTTTTAGACTGTAACGGTTAATATTATTATTGAGCGGCAAACCAGCTGCCGCGGACTGGAGCATTACAACAGTGAAGGAACTCGCTCTTTCCACAAAAATCGAGCCTCGTCATGTCTGAAAACTTAATTGAATTTACATTGCTGAATTGGAGGCTGAGAATGGATCGATCCAAGGAGGCTTTGCACTGGCATAACGTCGAACCTCCATTTTAGAATAACCGGAGTCCGCCTGTTGTTTGCCCAGGAGTTGGCTTGTCGATCCAGAAAGAGACCTGGTTCAAAACCTTAAGATTTATGCGAGCCACTCTGCTGTTTTTGCAAACAATCCCATACCACCGCTAGCAAACGTTCTTTGAGTTCCCAACCGTCTTCTTTGTCGTAACCCGCCACGTCTATGGATGCAACTGGTGAGAATAGAGGAGCTGAATCCTGAAGCACGCGTTCTCTGGAAACAAAACCACTTCCAATAGGAGATTAAGGAATGATGCAATTAGACTCATCAGAGTTGACTAACAGGGATCTTCTGCAACGGGTAGAGCCCAGATTGGCTTCAAGGTCAGCTTGATTGTTCAGGTGCCTCAGAATATGGAAAAGGGATATTTTTCGGAACTGGGCCAGAGTAAACCTGATTTTCTTGAAAATGGAGACTAAGTGAATCTGCGAGGGATTTGAGTTGAGGTTCAACGCTTGGATGATCAGCCTGGAGTCTCCAAAGACCGACAGAGTCAGAAGGTTCCTTTTGATAGCCAGATTAAGCCCTTGCCACAGAGCCAGAGCTTCAGCTCTGTTATTAGATTCGATGCCCAGCCCCCATTGGAACCGAAACTCAGTTGATCCATTCGGATTCAGAAGAACCCCACCCCCACCCGCAGCTCCGGGGTTGCCTTTAGAGGCCCCGTCGAAGAAAAGGCAGTGTTCCTCCAATGCAGAGCGCCATTTGATAAACTCCTGTTCTTCCAGGCGGATTTCCCAATTAGCTTGGGAAATTGCAGGGGGCATGGGCTTGAAAACATAATTTGGAACAAGATTTTTGAGCCAAAGCTCCTCCTCACTGTCCAAAGCTGCTTCATTCCTTAATGCAGGTTTGGTATCCAAAGTCTCTCCCAATAAAGCTTGGATTTTAATGATAATTTTGCCAGGAGTACATTTTTCATCCCTGAACAGCCTATTGTTCCTCTCCAACCACAGCTTCCAGCAGGTAAATTTAGGGATCCATATCCAGGCTGTCTTGAGGAGGCATTTTTTAGAAAGATCGAACGGAGATAAATTGGCCCAGTTGTGAAGCAGGTTAGGGATGTTACCAGGAAGCTCAACTTTGTCAGCCCCTGACCTCAGGACCCCCCTCCAGACATCACGGGCAAAAGGGCAAAGCAACAACAGATGGTTAGCAGACTCTTCCTCTGACACACACAGAGGGCATCTGGAAGGCCCTTCCATTCCACGTTTTCTCAGAATATCTCTAGTGAGAATGCTGTTATGAGCTAACGTCCAGCAGAAGAAGTCAATTTTGGGAAGCGAAGGAAAGGCCCAAATAAATCTCCATTGAGTAGGGTCAGGGGGGACATTAGGAATCGTTGTCATACTTTTGTAACCTTCAGAGACTGTGAAATTGCCAGTGAGGGAGCCCCACCCTCTTTTGTCCTTAGCTGTTGCTTTGATTGGAGATTTTCCTTGGAGCTTATCTAAAAGTAGCGATGCTTCAACCTGCAGCCTTTGGGGAATCTCTCCCAGGTACCAACTATCCCATCGTCTTCCAGTATCATCCGTCCAAGTTGAGATGTCCCACAGGGTATTCAGGTTGTTGGACTGTAGCCAGATTTTAATGTTTGTCAGGCCTTCAACATGGTTCAGAGGCTGTTCACCAAGGATTGGATCATCCCAAATTCTGATTTTTTTCCCATTACCTGGTATCCAGTAAAGGTTGTGACTGAAATGCTCCATAGCAGAAAGACAGAGTTTGAAGATCGGAGAACCTTTAATGGTTTTTGGGGGCTGGTCCAAACACCTCAGCCGTTGTCCATTGAAGTATTTCTTCCACAGTACTCTCTTACTCCAGCTAGCCTTTCCAGCAACAATATTCCATAGAATTTTGGAGCCCAGGGAGAGATTCTGGGCACCCAGATCTCTTAATTGGAGACCTCCTTCCAGAGTTGGTTTTTTAATAGTGTCCCATTTAACTAAATGAAGTCTTTTTTCATTATTTTTCCCCCCTTCCCAGAGGAATCTTCTCAGCAGACTGTCCATTTTACTAAGGAAGGTTTTGGGGGCAAGCAGAATGGAATGTTGATAAAGAGGCATACTTATGAGAACAGATTTCATCAGGATAACCTTCCCCGCATTGTTCAGCCAAGTGGCTCCCCAAGCTTGAATTCTAAATTTTAGTTTGTCAAGCAGGGGCATCCAGTGGGCAACTTTAGGAATGGATTTGAAGATTGGAATCCCCAGATATTTAAGAAACTCCCAGGTCTGAATTCCTTTCATCTCTAAGAGCCTGGCAATATCAGCCAGCCTGGCAATATCAGCCAGTTCCTTGACCGAGCAGTTCCAGCCGTAGATAGTGCTTTTTAGATAGTTTATCTTGCTGCCCGAGACCTCCTTGTAGATGTCCAACTCCTTCTTGAAGGATCTTGCAGAATTTATGCTCGCTCCTCCAAGCAACAGAGTATCATCGGCAAATTGGGCATGGTTAATGTCTTTAACATTGGGAACCATTCTGAGTCCTGGCAGAGATTGGATTTGTTGACAACAGTCAAGTTGGAAGCTAAGCACAGAGGCTTGAATAGCGTAGAGGAGCGGGGACAGCGGGCAACCTTGTCTTAAGCCCCTTGAGGCATTGAAGAACTTTGTTGATCGGCCATTAACCAGCGGCGCAATCCAAGGGGAGGCGATGCAGGCTTTCACCCAATTTATGAAGGTTATAGAGAAGCCCAGTTTCTTCATAACAACATAGAGGAAATCGTGTTTCACCCTGTCAAAGGCATTTGCCAGATCGAGCTTTATCACCATTCCTTTCTCTTTTCGGTGGCAACTTGAATGAACTGCTTCTTGCACCAGCACAATATTGTCCAGAATCTTTCTCCCTTTGATGAAACCTCCTTGATTTTCCGGAATGATGTCCGGCAAAACATTCTTGAGACGATTGGCTATTGTTTTGGTGATCAGTTTATAACTGGTGTTACATAGTGAAATGGGCCGAAATCTACCAAAATCAGAAGCTCCTTTCTCTTTCGGAATCAGGGCAAGGAAGGCCGAGTTGGTGCTGCCTCCGATCTTGGAACAAGATTGAGACTTCCTGACCATTCTCAAAAGATCTTTATTAATTATAGACCAGCAAGTCTGAAAAAATCTGGCATTGAACCCATCAGGCCCAGGAGCTTTATCTGGCTCCATGCAGTCCAAAGCCTTCTTGAGCTCATCCATGCTGATCGGAGCAGTCAGCATAGAATTAACAGAATCGTGAACACAATGAGGGATTAGATCAAAGGGGTAGGCTTGGGAGTCTAAAGGAGGGTTTTCAGGAGCCGTATAAAGCTCTTTGAAGAAGGTGAAAGCAGCTCTTTTGATGCCTTCAGAATCTTTGACCACAACATCATGGGAACGAATTTCTGAAATAGATTTGAATTGCTTGCGAGCTTCGGCTTGCTTATGGAAGAAACTGGTATTCTTGTCGCCGGCCTGTAACCATAAGTTTCTGGATTTTTGTCTCCAGTACTCCTCTTCTTCCCTACTGGCTCTATGGAGAGTTTTTTGCAGCTCAACTTCTCTTTGAAGCAGACTTTGAGAAACAACAGAATTCTCCATTGCAGATTGATGGGCTGCAAGGTTTTCTAAGGATTCTTTTCTCTTGGCAGTGGGTGTTTTCAGAGTTTTAGCCCACTCCTTGAGTCTTCTTTTAAGGCCCCTCAATTTTTCTTCCCACACATAGAATGGGGATCCCAGGATCTGCCGATTCCAAGCTTCAGAAACCACTTCATGGAAACCATCTTGCTGAATCCACAAAGGACTGAATCTAAAAGGTATTGGACCAAGGTTTCCATCAAGGGAGAGCTCGAGACTAATAGGTTTATGATCAGAAGTGCAATTTGGAAGGATTTTAGAAGAGGCTGTTAGACCACATGTAAGGAAAGAGGATTGGACAAGGAATCTGTCCAGACGAGCAGCTATGTGGTTGGGCCCTAATATTTTGTTAGTCCAGGTATATTTCCCAGCAGAAGGCTTGATATCCTCAAGATCCCAGTCTAGCATTATGTCTTCCACCCATTCTCTAGCTGGATCCCTTACTGGGGAACCCCCCTTTTTCTCATCAATGGCTAGAGTGACATTCAGATCACCTGCAATAATGATATTTTCTGGTTTGTGCAATAAAAGAAAGGACTGAAGCGAGTCCCAGCAAAATTTTTTCTCCGCTGGAAGGACCGGAGCATAAATATTGAACATACTTACTTGTTGACCAGAGTCTTTGTGGAGGAGCTGGATGAAAATCCAATGAGAGCAGTTTTCTTCTTGAATCAATTCATATTTGGAGCTGTCCCAGAAGGAGGCAAGCCCGCCAGAGGCGCCCCTAGCACTGACAGCTCTTCCAGGACCTTTACGCCAAAATGTCTTACTAGTTTGGAGGAGCGGATTATCCTCCATCTTTGTCTCCTGGATGAGAAGGATTTCAGGCGAATGCATCCTAACAATATCTTTCAGGGCTTCTTCTTTCAGTCTGCTGCCTAACCCTCTGCAGTTCCAGGAGACGTACTTCATTATTTACTGACTTGGGAGGTGGTGGCTCCTTTTGGAGCCCTGCTCTGCTTGCGCCCGGATCTGGTGTTCATCATTCCTTTGAGAGTTTTCTGGGAGCCTTGTAGGACGTCCAGATAAGTTTTCTCCTCTCTCTGTTTCTTCTTGGATTTCCGACCCCTAGCCGACTTGATAGGAGTGATTTGCGAGCCATCTGATTCGGTGTCTCTCTCTTCTGACTCTTCCCCTGAGTCAGAGGCTGGACTGATGTGCTCCTCAGTACCTTCGGTTCCCCTTTGATCAGCAGCTGCTAGAGGAACAGTTGAATTTTCTACGGTTTCTTTCAGTTTATTCGAGTGGTCTTCAGTTTCTTCATGATTCTCTGTTACATTCACCTTTTCAACTGAGGGGGGGCCTTCTTTTGTGATTGGTTTGGTCTGAGAATTGGACTGGGGTTTCCCCATTGTTCCAGATTTTGTCTGTTCAGAAGGCTTTGAGACTACCTTGCCCTTTTTTATCTCTTTCCATCCTTCTTCTTCCACCTTGTCCCTTGATGGGGCTTTAGGGCAGTTTCGTTGGAAGTGACCATGCTCGTGACAGATTCTGCACTTAAATGGCAGTTGCTCGTAGTCCAGTTTCTGGAAGTGATGCCAATCTCCAACTGTAAGTTTAACGGCTTCCGGCAGACCAGCTTCCAAGTCAACTTCCACGCAGATTCTTGCGCAGGTGTATTGGCCCCTATTGTCAGCTTTGTCAATGAATCGACCCAGCCCGTTTCCAATCTTTTGCAGGGATTGGTAGCTCCAGCAGTGGATCGGTAGGTTGGGGAGCCGGACCCAAACAGGAACCTCCTTTGGAACATCAACTGAAGGGTCGAAGTCAGGGGTCCATTTGTTCAGGAAAAGGCCTTGATTTCCCATGAAATACGGACCATTTCTGAACACCAGGTCACGGTCTTCCTTGGTAGTGAATTCGAAAATGAAAAATCCTCTACCGACAGCATAACAGATCACGTTGTTCGTCAGCAGAGGCCTCCAATTTCGTTGAACCCATTCATCTGTCGATTTTGTTGATGGCCATCGACCCATAAATTGCCCGACCAAACCTCTGTCAGCCAAGGCAAGAGCTATTTTGATCGGTTGTTCTTCAGGCAGAGCAATCTCTGGTATTTCTTCAAGTTTTTTGATGAACGTCGGGACTTCAGGTGTTGGACGTTTTTTCCCTTTCTGAGACAGGAGGTTACTAAATGCGTTTGCAGAAGAGTTTGGAGGGGGGGGGAGAGGCCTCTCCGCCCCCTGGAGCACCCATGGCGGCGACACAACACACAGTGATCCCTGACCTAATCACAGGAGTTGAGAGCGCGCGCGATTATCTTCCTCAGATATGACTTTTCTATAACTCATTGTTATGTAACAATAATACAAACTTTTGACTTGACCATGGAAAAAAATGGAAAAGTTCATAATTTAAGTACACAATGAATTATTACACAGTTCTACTACCAAAAATCTTGTTCAGAAGGTAGGACAAACAAAATGAGGCGTAACAAAAATAATAGATTGAAGAATCATTGCTAACAAGGATAAATGTTCCAGTGTCAACAACTATGTGGGATTTGGAAAGTTAGTCGATGTTTCATTTGGTAATTACATCGATAGGCATACCTATTTCAACTCACGGTGGATGTAGGCCTGCAATATTTAAGCCTTTTCCTCTTGTGCGTTACAATGGGTAATAAATATTTTTAAATTTGTAAAGGTGTCGGTAGGTAGAAGTGGAAGTGCTTGTCACTTCATGAATTATGTTCGTTTAGAAGTTTCTATGCCACATGTTAGGTGGCAATGTGGAGCGTTTTTTTTGTCCATTGCCTGTCACATATATTCGCCATCACATTATGTGTTACTAATGCCCTATGTGCATGGATACAATTCAATGTGACCTTTGCGAGGACCAGACTTTTAAAAAAAAAATCATGCAGAATACAATACAGGCAATCAAGTTGTGTTGTTGAGGACTGCTCGCATTGGTTGTTAGTTTCGTTGCCATCACACTGGTAATCGATTTTAGAGGTCTTCAAAAATAATTTTTTCTTCCAAATGGAGTTGAACAAATTACATTTCAACAAATCCTTTGTCTAACTCAAAAAATAGTAAATCACATTGTCCATCACTTCGACTATATTTGTGTTTGTGGTAAGATGGAGTAAATTGAATTCCAATTTTATGAGTTAAAATGAATCTTTAAAAAATTCGTTAAAAAAATGAATCTTTAAAAAATAAATCTTTAAATATTTTATATTTTTTCAATAAATAATAATTATAATATATTTTTTCAAATACCCTCGATGGGGTGAGCGATCAACGGTTCATGTGGCCTCGTGGCCTACCCCATCCACCATACGTCAGACATGCCCTCAGCCGTAAATGGCATTTAATCGATGGTGTGTCTGGACAATGAAGCCTCTAGAGGCATTGGGCATACTTATTTCTCCCCTTAGGCGAATTTGGAATCACTTTGTGAATTGGGAGATGGATGGAGGGAATATGGAGGTAAGTCTCTATAGTGGCTGCCAAGAAGTCTCGCTCTGGGAACCGAACAGGCAGTGAGAAATTGAGGAAGGGCTTAATGTTGTAGTTTCATTACTTGGACACTCTCATACATTCATTTAGGATTCAAGTGCACGACCATCCTACCCTAGAGGTCTCCTTCTCTATCTAGAAATTGCAAACGCCATCGACAACTTCTACAAGCATTGTTGGTCTCTGTCCTGGTATCCACTCACTCTCATTAACATATTCCTACTATCCAACTTGTGGTTTCGACATGGGTCATTTGTGTCTGTTGTGATAGGAACCTGATTTTCTTCTTTGGGGTTATTGTGCTCTGGGCATTGGGTTCACATATTAAGGTCCAACTTGTGGTGCTCCAATGTCGAAGAGTTGTTTTCAGTTCCCTCTAGGTTGTATTTTCTATCGTGTCACCTACTGCTTCGGTGTGATAAAGCCTCTAATTCCCAGAGGTCTATTCCCATCCTGTTACATATTTCCTAGTGGTGCCTTCAGTCGAGCCTCTCCCTGGAGTTGTTAGATTGCGTATGTTGTCATTTTGAATTTGAAAAATCTATTAGTCTACAGGATTGTTGCAGAGCGATGCCTATCTAGAAGAAATGGTTTGGGTGGGGAATTGTATTAAATTCAAAAGTCCTCCACGTTGCTTGGAAGTACCATCTGGGTTTGGTTGACAATTTCACCACCCATGGTCTTTGAGGGGTTCATTAAATATTAGGGCCTATTTAACTTTCATCTGAGTTGGTCTATTGGTGTCTGTTATGGGTCCCTTTGGTTCTGAAGTTTAGGAGTCAGGTGGGAGACTTTGAGTGTGTGGTTGACCAAGTAGTGGTCCAGGTCTGGGTTATTATTTTGTATGCAGTTATGCCTCAGCAACGGGGATGACCCCGTAGAGGTGGCGGCCAACAAGGGTAGGTCGCAGAAAGAGTTCGTAGAGATAGTTCATCCACTAAGGAAGAATCTGCTAGCATGGATAGAGAGGGCGAATTTCCCAGGGCCTGAGCCACTCTTCGGGTCATGTAGACCAGTCAATCACCTTAGAATCGATAGTTGAACAATTGAGGGGAATCCAGGCCAACTTGGATATCCTCAAAGAGCACATATATGAGAACTGAAATGAGTTAGTGGCCTATATGAATGATATTCAGTATATCCAAACAAAGATACAAGAGCAACTGGCCAATGTGCGCAGGAGCCAACAACACACTAATGATCACCTACATGAACTTAAGGCCAGAATGGAACACATCGATTTCCATATGCACGAGCGACATGGCCTAATGGTAGCTCCACCCATGTGTCCTCCTCAACCGCCATCTTGATATGTCATCCACATGATTTCTACTTATTTTGTCTCTCTTTTGGCATGTATGGTTGTCTAGCCCTTCGGAAATAAAGGTTCAATGGAAAAATCTTATGCACTATATTCTGACTCTCCTAGCTAACAAATCTGGTCAGAGTGAAGCTGGGAGAGCTGTTGAAAACCATTTGGTATTTTGTACTTTCCTGATCATATAATATAAGTTTTTTTTACCGACAATAAATATATATATATATATATATATATATATATATATATATCATTTACCGACAATATATATATATAATAATCATAAAAACTTAAAATCATAGATCATACATTTATTTAATGTGAAATAGAGGTCGATATAAGCTTATGGTTGTGTATCGACATATATCAACCACATTTATTAATGTGGTTTTGCTTGAACAGTGATAAGGTAGTGTAAACAATTATTTATTTATACTTTTTTGATAAAAAGAATTACTCCATGTCTTGGAATATGTTAATTGTATAACTGAAAATTGAAATATTTTTTATAAAAAATTAAATGTATTTATATATCAAAAATATAATTGAAATAATATAAAATAAACTTATAAAAAATCATATAATTAAAATTTCAGAAAAATTACAAAATGTTAAAAAATTAAAACGTAAAACGGTCAAATCTTTTGTCTTTTAACGGAAAAACGGTTAGAATTCTTTATTATTATTAACCAAAATATCACTAAGGCAAAGGAAAAATGTCGGTACCATGCACAGAACATTCGAAGGCCTTCGGTATAGTTAAGAATAATCCATGGCTTCGTTGCTCTAGTCTCGACCCTCTCATTAGTGAACTTGTTGATTGCACTATTACAAAGCCGTTGAGAAGTTTGTCAGCACCGCAGAACAAAATAACAACGGAAAATACATTAGAGAACAACATAACAACATATTTGAGCCCACAACATAACAACATATTTGGCACTGTTGTTTCGTTTCTTCTGGGGAATTTCGTCACAAATCTGAAAGTGAGAAAGAATAGAGGGGCCAACCGACGACTGTATCAGGGTACAGAGTGTGGCAACGAGCTCCCAGTGACTCTAGAGCGACCAGCAGCATTGACACCGGACATTAACGTTGTCGACCATCTTACACGTACTGAAATTGCCTCAAATTTCCGAAGAAATGCATGTATATCTCTATAGACAACCCACTCCAATGGTTCTTATCAAGAGCTCACATTCAATCGGTTCCTCAAATCGATTGGGAACAAGGGTATTTCAGATTTCAGATCTTCACTCCCGTTTCTAATTTGCAGGTTTAAAGAGTGGCTATGGAATTAAGGTTTAGGCTTTTACAAGTGGCCTCATCTCAAAATGGGAAACAATGGCAATGGAATCTTAGATTTTGTGGAAACAAATCACTTAGGCCAAGTCAAAACTGCTTCAGCGAACAAAACAGGGAAGTGGATTTGGGCAAATGCAAAACAATATCAGGGCATTTTAAAGCACAAAATTTCTCGCTTTAAATAGGAACAAAAAAGAAGAAAACAATCCTAGAAAAAAAAAACAAATAAGAGTAGAAAAAATAAATAAGAGTCAACCATTTATAGTCCCACATCTACACCTCTTACTTGGTCATCAAATCTCTATGTCCAGGAACTGATGAAGGCCAGGGCAAGGCTGGAAATTTTGGAAGCCAAAGAACAGGAAAGGGACCACAAAATTTCAAAGATTACACTTGCAAATCGATGTTTAATGGAAGGTAATAGGATTCTAAAAGAGCAAGTAACAATGCTACAAGAGGCTTTGGAGACAAGAAAACAAGAATGGGAAAACATGAAGACAGCATGGCAAACCATGAAAGAATCAATGGAAGCAAACAAGGAAGTGATAATCTCTAAAGAAACTCAGGTGGATACACAAATATCTCAGCAGGTAGTCATTTCCAGAAAAAAAG
Organism: Pinus tabuliformis; assembly: GCA_031772625.1. Taxonomy (NCBI): domain Eukaryota; kingdom Viridiplantae; phylum Streptophyta; class Pinopsida; order Pinales; family Pinaceae; genus Pinus; species Pinus tabuliformis. The sequence continues at coordinate 657,487,674 of CM062811.1, forward strand.
GCAAAAGAGAACAAGAGGACAAACATTCCAAAAGAAATCAAAACTAGTGCTGACGATAGTAGTGGTTACATAAGGATGGAGGAAAAATAAGATGTAAGTGCTCGTAGAGCACATGAAAGAGAACAAAAAGACAGAAAAGATAGGGAAACAAAATTTATTATCAAAGGAATAAGAGACTATGGAAAGAATGAAAGCACTCTCAATTTGACAAGAGACTTTTTGAAAGAGAAATTACATTAGAGAGGGAAAATTTGCCAAGCAAGGAGGGTGGGAAAGATATGTGAAGAGAGGCCTTGACCCATAAAAGTCATCATGGCAAGTGTGCAAGACAAACACTATCTCTTAAGCAAAAAGAAACTCTTGAAAGGATCACACTTCTTCTTAGATGAAAATCTAACTAGCAAACAACAAGAGGAGAGAAGAGAAGAAGTGGAGAAAATTAGGGCAACAAGAAATGAAGGGAAAAGAGCATGGTTGTACAATGGTAAAGTGGTTATTGCAATGTTTAGGCCTCATGACAAAGTAGGGCAACAAGATGACAGTAAAGAAAAAATAGTTAATTCTATAATAGTGAGGAAAACAACAGGATCAACATGGATGAAAAGGGTTGAAGACTCAAATTTGAATCGTGTGTGCTAAGCCGTGTAGCAATCAAATCCTACCCAGGTCTACCTAAGTCTAGTTTGTTGGAACTGTAGAGGTTACCTTTAAAGGAGGGGCCCTGGGATAGGGCATATTGCAGAAGGTAGAGACATAATTTGTCTCACAAAAACTCATGAGCATGATGGTTGTAAAACTCCTATGTTTGATGGTTATTTGAAATTAGCAGTTTTCAACGAGACAACAAAAAATGGCAAAGGGTATGGAGGAATACTCTTTTTAGTGAAAGAAAAAGAAGGTTGTCACATTCCGTTAGTGAAAGAAGATACAAATAAACAATATTTATGGTTCAAGATAACAGAGAATGAGAACCACAGAATAATTGCAACATGTTATTTCACACCTCAAGTCTCAAAAAATTACAAAAATAAGGGGCTAGATAGCAAAGACCCATATGCAGCTTTAAAGAAAGATATTTTCATATATTCTCAGTAGGTAGAAGTTCTTTTAGTGGGATATTTCAATGCTAGAACAAAACAAGCTAGTATTTTTTGTTGCAAAGAGGATGAAAATCCTATCTGGCTCATTGAAGAGGAAAATCCCCAATGGTTGAGATGTTCAAAAGATGATAGTTAGAAATCATTTTGGAGAGGTTTTTCTCACGTTGTGCAGTTCTTTCAACTTAATTATCTGCAATGGTCTAGATAGATGGGAAAGGTTTGGGAAGTTCATTTGCAACACATACAATGGGGCAAGTGTTGTTGACTACGTTATTTGTTCATAAAACTTAATAAAAGGGATAGCTGAAGTTAAGATTGGGGACCATATGTGGGACTTAAAATCAGACCATAACCCAATTTATATCAAGCTATCTTGGTTAGAAGAAAGGCAACATAGGAGGAAAACGTAATGTTCTCGACAATCGATATCAAGGGGAAAAATTCTTATAACACAAGAAAATTGCGCTATCTTGAAAAAAATCTTGGAGAGATCAATTCAGAAGGGGAAGAGTGGTTCCCAAAGCCTCAATAGTCATGAGTTAAGAAATATAATTCAGAGTGCACTTGAGAAGTGAAAAAAGAGAAAAAAAATAGGAAATCTGAATCAATTTGTTTTCCTGTAAATGATTGGTTTGATGAGGAATGCAAAATGGCAAGGAAAACCTTGAAAAAGGCACGCGAGGAGAAGATGAATGTAAAGTTATATAAGCATATTTTAAAAAGGAAAAAAGATGAGTTCATGCAAACAAGGTGAGAAGTGTTAATTTATCTAGGCAAGAATAACCCAAAGCTTTTTTGGCGGGAACTTTAACCAAGGAAGAAGCAAATTGAAAATAATATTACAGCCAATCAATGGTTTGACTATGCAAGGCGACTTTATGAGAAAGAATCAGATGATGAGACTCCACCTAAGATCAAAACAACTACAAATATTTTCACATTCCACGAAGTGGAGACAGGGATTAAGAAATTGAAAATAGGAAAGGAAAAGGAATTAGTTGAAATTCAAGCAGAATATCTAAAGTGGGGAATGAACATTCTTGCACCGCACATCATGGAAATATTCAACAACGTCATTCAGCAAGGATTCCCAAGAGATTGGACAACTAGTCTAGCAATACCCCTTTTTAAAAGTAGAGACATTAACAATCCTTCCAACTATAGAACCATTATGATCAATCCTTTGTTTTCAAATCTCTTCAGCGACATGGTAGAAAATAGAATCACTAAGTGGGTGGAAGTAAAAGAAAAGAGGGCAAAAGGTGTAGAAATTCCCACTGTAGATCAACAGATTATGCAATATACTAAAACACAATACAAGATCTACTTCTACAACACTTTGCGGAAGCTTAATCGAATTGAGCAAGATCAAGAGAACACATATAATTGAGAATGAGAAATCAATCGCACATAACACAGAAGAAATAACCCGGGGAAAGCTCACAGACTGAATAGACATAGTATATGTGCTCCTTAAGCCCTCCAAGCCTCCTATTTCCTTGCACGGTTTTTCTTGGGGTCCAGTGAAGCCACATGTGTGAATTGGCCTCATCACACTCACTAAACCTGAAGAAGTAATTGTGCAATCCTCAAGGAAAGAATTCCTTCTGCATGCAAGGAATATTCACAATGGAATATTCTAGCAACTGATAGTACACTGCCCCTCCATCTGATCTCAACTGGGTCTTTGTCTGAACTGACATGCATGAGTTACTTATGAGAGAATACTCAGTTATCTGAAGTGCAGTAGTTACATGCATGTAAGCGTTAACTAACTAAACTTACATTAATTCAACAAACTGTTTGAATTAATCTAACTCGACTTGACTCAGTTAACTGAGCCAACTAATTACAACTCATCCTTATCTCTTTAACTGATGGATAAATTCTTCAATTAATGGAGAAACTGTTGCATGTCCCCACATAGAGTTCATGTTTGATTTTCCTTAACTAATTAACTCAAGATGAATTAATTAATTATTTTACAAACAACTGCTAAGATCAAATTTGAATTTTACTTCACTATTTTAGTTTAGGGATTGACTAAAATAGGAAGGTATCCCGAAATGCTATTTACAGAATGCTATTTTTAGCTCTTCCATTTTTCCATCCAATGTTGCTAAGATCGACACTGACTGAACTGCTATTTATAACAGTGTTATTTTTAGCAATTCTATTTTCAGCATTTTTTGTTGTTATTTTCAACACTCCTTCTCAACAAGAAAGGGATTATCAGTAACCCCAATCCTGTCTCTGTGGAACTCGAACTTGCATTTTGACAATGCCTTAGTCAAAATATCTGCATCATGTTCCTCGGTTGAAACATATAGCAACAACATGATCCTCTTGACCACACAGTCTTGAAGATGGTGATACCGGATATCAATGTGCTTGGACTTGTCATGAAAAACTGGATTCTTAGAGAGTTTGATACAACTCTAGTTATCGCAGTAGATCACTGTAGGATCCATCCTCTAACCAAACAATCCCACTAGAATCTTCCGCGTCCAAATGGCTTCACATGCAGCTTGACTAGCAGCCATGTATTCAACCTCTACTGAGCTAAGTGCAACTAATCTCTGTTTCCTACTGTACCAGGAAACTGCAGTTGAACCAAGGTTGAATATTCCTCCAGAAGTGCTCTTCCAGTCTGATGGACTCCCTGCCCAATCCGCATCTGTGAAGCCCTGAAGCTTCACTCCCTTTGTCCATCTGTACCACAATCCGAACTAAGATGTGCCTCTGAGGTATCTCAGCACATGCTTCACTACCTTCCAAAACAGCTTGGTAGGCTGAACCATAGCTTGACTCAGCTGGTTCACCGCAAAGCATAAGTCGAGTTGTGTGTTCACCAGATACATAAGTGAACCCACCAGCTGCCGATAAATAGTAGCAGCTACTACCTCACCTGAAGTAGCATCCTCCTTCCTCCAGTTCCCAGCTAGAGGAGTCTGCATGGGCTTGCACTTCTCCATGTGAAAGCGCCTGAGTATCTCATTGGCATACTTGCCTTGAGACACAAATACTTCCCCATCTTTCTGCCACACCTCCATGCCTAGAAAGTAGTGCATAAGGCCCATGTCCTTCATCTCGAACTCTCTTGCAAGGTCCTCCTTGCAAGACTGTATCAGCTGATCATCACCTGTCAAAATCAGATCATCGACATAAAGAATAATAATCAATGGTTTACCTTCTACCATGATGTGGTAAAGGTTCGCATCTGCTTCACTCTTGGTGAAGCCCAAACCGGTGAAATAGCTATCGATCCTAGTGTACCAAGCACGGGGTGCTTGCTTCAGCCCATATAGAGCCCTCTTGAGTCTGCACACATGCGACTCACGATCGAAGGTTTCGAAACCTTCTGGCTGCTCAATGTACACCTCCTCCTCAATCTTCCCATTGAGGAATGCTGTCTTCACATCCATCTGGTGGATCTTCCACCCCATCTAAGCTGATAGTGCTAATATCGATCTAATCAATGAGTACCTTGCTATGGGAGAAAAAGTCTCATCGTAGTCAATCCCCTTGACTTGTGAGAAAGCCTGGGCAACAAACCTTGCCTTATGTTTCTCAACACTGCAATCAGCTGCCTGCTTTACCTTGTAAAGCCATCTGGAACTAACTATTGACTTGCCCTGAGGCCTTGGGACAACATCCCACACACTATTCCAAATGATAGAGTCGTACTCCTCTACCATTGCATCAACCCAGACTGGTTGCTGCACTGCCTCCTCGAATGAAGAAGGTTTGGTATCTACACACTCCCCAACCAGGGCCATGTACCTAGTGTACCGCTCGGGTGACCTCCTTTGTCTGCGCTGAGAAGATGGTTGTCCCACATTCTCCTGCGCATCCAGCATCAACTTGTCAGCTTCCCTTGAGCGTTTTCGCCCATCTCTGGAAGTCTCAGCATGAGTGGATGTATCCACTCCCGGATCCTCTGCATGCGGCTGCTCCGCATCAATCTGAGGCTCCTCCTCCTTAGGAACTGAAGGTTCCTCATCTGCATGCAACTCGAGCTCCCTCTCAAGTGATAAGCGCATGGCTTTCTGCTCGTCGAACTTCAGATCCCTGCGTACCACTGTCCTCTAAGTGGAAGGCAGGTACACCTGATAGTTGTGGGGTGTATCCGTGTACCCCACAAGTATTCCCAACTTAGCTGTTGGGTCTAGCTTCTTCCTGGCATCTTTGGTCACATGACAGTAAATTGATGATCCAAAGATTCAGAAGTGACTTACATCAGGTCGCTTCCTGGAATAGGCCTCCATAGGTGTCTTCATTCCTAGTATACGGTGCGGGCTTCTGTTCTGCAAGTATATTGTTGTATTTCATGCCTCAGCCCACAAATGCAGTGGTAGGCTTTGGTCATGCAACATCGCTCGAGCTGCTCCCACAATCGATCTGTTCTTCCTTTTGGCCACCCCATTCTGCTGTGGGTTATGGGGTGTTGTCAATTCCCGTTTAATACCTTCTACAGAGCAGAAGTATTTAAACTGTTGGGAGACATACTCCCGACCATTTTCGCTACGCAAGGCTTTTATTTTCTTTCCAGATTCTTTCTCTGCCAAGGCTTAATCTCACAAAACCTCAAGAAGGTCTGATCCTTCTTTCGCATAAAGTAGATCTAGCATCTACGAGAAAAATCATCAATAAAAATAACATAGTACCTTTGTTTAGCGGTGGAGGCTGTAGAGAAAGGTCCACAAACATCTGAGTGAACTCGCTCCAGGATTGCTCCAGCTCTACTGTCTCAATCCGGAAAGGAAGATTTCGCATACTTACCCAAGGTACAACCTTTTCATGTAGTTGTCTGCTCAAGTTTTCCCTTGGGTAATCCGGTAGAAATCTGTTGCATGATCTTCAGGGCTCCATGGTGCAAGTGGCCCAGTCTTCTATGCCATAGCTTTCCAATATCTTGGCTCTGCACCATCTCATCTTTGGAATTCAAAGCAACACAGTCGTCTACCTCCAGCTTGTAGAGATTCTTGACTCGAATCCCTATTCGCTTTGTCTATCCAGTACCGATATGCCTCAGGAATACCTTTCCTTGACTAAAGACTACATCATAGCCTTTATCTTCTAGCATAGCGACAGACACAAGATTCTTCTTTAGACCTGGTACATACTTTACATCAATCAGGGTGAGGGGAGCTCCATGCTCCCTTTGAAACACAACCGTACCTTCACCTGAAACACGGTACTTTCCATCATCGCCCATCTCGATACGCATCTGGAGATCCTTCTCCTCCAAGGTACTGAAAAGATTTTTGTCACCTAACATGTGGAATGAAGCTCCACTGTCTAGGTACCACACACATCCCACCATGGATGAAACCATGCATGCAATAAGTGAGAAATCCATCTCAAACTATGAGGCCAGTGCCTCACCATCAGATCCCTTTGAGGAACCCTTCTTGGATTTCTTCTGTGGACAATTCGTAGCATAATGGCCCACTTCATGACAATGAAAGCATCGCACTTTCGATTTGTCAATCTTCTTCCCACCATGGGAAGAACCGGATTTGGAATGGGACACCTTCCCTTTCCCTTTCCTCGCCTTACTCACTAAGGCTAGATTTTCCTCATCATCTTGCTTCGATGAGGATCCATCTCTGGTGCTTCTTCTTATTTCCTCCTGCATCAGATTCGACCAAAGTCGTTCCCAATCTGGCAGTTTTTCTCTTCCATTAACTGAGTCTTGGTAGCTATGCCAGCTCTTAGGAAGACCGAGGAGTGCAAGACTCACCATGTCATCATCAGCGGTCATGATCCCTACACTTCCAAGTTCATCCCTGCAGGTGGTGAGCTTGTTTAGATATGTAGAGATCGTGTCGCCCTTTTCACACTTGATCTTACGAAGCTTGTGTTTCAGTGCCAGCTTCCTCTGATCGTTGTTGTTCTCATATAGAACTTTTAATGTTTTCCACATCAAAAACAGTGTCTCCTTCCCATGGAGGCTCGAGACAATGTGGTCTCGAACTCCCTCCAGGAGGATTCTCCTTGCTCTAGCCACACATTTCTTCCATTCCGCCAGTTGAGTAGCATCAGTCGACTTGGGGACTTCTTGATCAATGAAGTCCTTTAGACCGTTATCCTCTAATACTGCCTCCATGCGATCCTTCCAGGCTATATAATTCGAGCTGCCATCTAGGGCATACCTGAGTCTTAAACCACTGAACGCCATAGGTGAAATTGAGATGTGATAAGAACTCAATTTTTATATTCAGGAACCACAAACTTCGAACTTCGAACTTCTTGTATACAGTTCTTTGCCTTGATCACCTTTGCTCTGATACCATGTAGAAATTCCCACTGTAGATCAACAAATTATGCAATATACTAAAACACAATACAAGATCTACTTCTACAACACTTTGCGGAAGCTTAATCGAATTGAGCAAGATCAAGAGAACACATATAACTAAGAATGAGAAATCAATCACACATAGAACAAAAGAAATAACCTGGGGAAAACCTCAGCCTAAAACCTCAATCTCTGTATTATCATACAAGTGGAAATCTTGCTCAAGTTACAAAAAGAATTAGCTCTCAAGCTATCCTACTCCCTCTGCAATCAAACAATACAACTCACAGACTGAATAGACATAGTATATGTCCTCCTCAAGCCCTCCAAGCCTCCTATTTCCTTGCGCAGTTAACACAAGAAAATTGCGCTATCTTGAAAAAAATCTTGGAGAGATCAATTCAGAAGGGGAAGAGTGGTTCCCAAAGCCTCAATAGTCATGAGTTAAGAAATATAATTCAGAGTGCACTTGAGAAGTGAAAAAAGAGAAAAAAATAGGAAATCTGAATCAATTTGTTTTCCTGTAAATGATTGGTTTGATGAGGAATGCAAAATGGCAAGGAAAACCTTGAAAAAGGCATGCGAGGAGAAGATGAATGTAAAGTTATATAAGCATATTTTAAAAAGGAAAAAAGATGAGTTCATGCAAACAAGGTGAGAAGTGTTAATTTATCTAGGCAAGAATAACCCAAAGTTTTTTTGGCGGGAACTTTAACCAAGGAAGAAGCAAATTGAAAATAATATTACAGCCAATCAATGGTTTGACTATGCAAGGCGACTTTATGAGAAAGAATCAGATGATGAGACTCCACCTAAGATCAAAACAACTACAAATATTTTCACATTCCACGAAGTGGAGACAGGGATTAAGAAGTTGAAAATAGGAAAGGAAAAGGAATTAGTTGAAATTCAAGCAGAATATCTAAAGTGGGGAATGAACATTCTTGCACCGCACATCATGGAAATATTCAACAACGTCATTCAGCAAGGATTCCCAAGAGATTGGACAACTAGTCTAGCAATACCCCTTTTTAAAAGTAGAGACATTAACAATCCTTCCAACTATAGAACCATTATGATCAATCCTTTGTTTTCAAATCTCTTTAGCAACATGGTAGAAAATAGAATCACTAAGTGGGTGGAAGTAAAAGAAAAGAGGGCAAAAGGTGTAGAAATTCCCACTGTAGATCAACAGATTATGCAATATACTAAAAAACAATACAAGATCTACTTCTACAACACTTTGCGGAAGCTTAATCGAATTGAGCAAGATCAAGAGAACACATATAACTGAGAATGAGAAATCAATCGCACATAACACAGAAGAAATAACCCGGGGAAAGCTCACAGACTGAATAGACATAGTATATGTGCTCCTTAAGCCCTACAAGCCTCCTATTTCCTTGCACGGTTTTTCTTGGGGTCCAGTGAAGCCACATGTGTGAATTGGCCTCATCACACTCACTAAACCTGAAGAAGTAATTGCGCAATCCTCAAGGAAAGAATTCCTTCTGCATGCAAGGAATATTCACAATGGAATATTCTAGCAACTGATAGTACACTGCCCCTCCATCTAATCTCAACTGGGTCTCTGTCTGAACTGACATGCATGAGTTATTTATGAGAGAATACTCAGTTATCTGAAGTGCAGTAGTTACATGCATGCAAGCATTAACTAACTGAACTTACATTAATTCAACAAACTGTTTGAATTAATCTAACTGGACTTGACTCAGTTAACTGAGCCAACTAATTACAACTCATCCTTATCTCTTTAACTGATGGATAAATTCCTCAATTAATGGAGAAACTGTTGCATGTCCCCACATAGACTTCATGTTTAATTTTCCTTAACTAATTAACTCAAGATGAATTAATTAATTATTTTACAAACAACTGCTAAGATCAAATTCGAATTTTACTTCACTATTTTAGTTTAGGGACTGACTAAAATAGGAAGGTATCTCGAAATGCTATTTATAGAATGCTATTTTTAGCACTTCCATTTTTCCATCCATTGTTGCTAAGATCAACACTGGCTGAACTGCTATTTATAGCAGTGCTATTTTTAGCAATTCTATTTTTAGCATTTCTTGTTGCTATTTTCAACAAAAGGGCAAGCTGGTTTTAGGCTGAAACATTCTACAGTAGATCGTGGTATCACGTTGAGACACATTATTGAAAAGGTTTTTTTTTTTGGGGGGGGGGGGGGAGGAAGAAGAAGTGTTTTGTTGCTTTGTTGACTTCAAAAAGGCATTTGACACGGTCCCTAGAGATAAGTTGTGGAGTAGAATGGAAGAACTTGAAATTCCTTTGCATTATAGAGTCATTGTCCATAGGCTTTATGAAGAGGTGAAAGTAAAAATTAGAACTTCAACAGTCATTTCAGAAAGATTTAGAAGTGATATCAGAGTCAAGCAAGGTTTCCCTTTATCCCCTACTCTTTTTGGTTTATATATTGATAAATTGGAAGAGTGGCTAAATCTGCAAGGTGGGGATGGTGTTCGGTTGGGGAAGTTTGTGATAAAGCTTCTTTTATATGTTTATGACCTTGTATTGATTGCTAAATCGATCAAGGGATTGCAAATGCACCTATATGCCCTTGAGCATTTTTGTAAAGCAGTGGGGATGCAATTCAATACCAGCAAGACCAAAATAATGATTTTCTCAAATAGAAAGAAGTAGAGCCATCATACGTTCTTCTTTGAAGGCAACATTCTTGAAGAAGTAAATGAATACAAATACCTCGAGATTGATTTCAACAACAAGCTTAATTGGGAGGGCTGAAGAAAGAAGAGAAGTTTAGGAGGGTGGAAAGCATTATATGCTCTTCAAAACAGATGTAGAGAGGTAGAGTTATGGGATTGGAAAACGATTAAAGTGCTTTTTGGGCTCCTAGTTTGTCCAGTGATATTATATGGGTGTGAACTGTGGGCTAGCACCATCATTGTCTCAAAATGGAAACAAAGTGAGAAAATCCAAAAACGCTTGATCATGAGGAAGTTTAAAATAAAAAGTTTAGTTCCTTATGAGATAATGTTGAGTGAAATAGGAGAAAATCACATTGAAGCAATTGCTATGGTGTGTCTCATAAGGTACCTACAAAGAATTGAGAAAATGGGAGAAGCTAGATGGCCTAAAGTTATCTTCAATGAAGGAATGAGTGAAAGAAAGAAATCATGGATGAGACAAAACAACAACTGGATGCAAAAATTTAATATTTACCTCAATGCATTGTTAGGATATTCCGACACATAGGATATAGTTAAGTTCAACTTGGTCTAGTATAGAGTTAGGTAAAGTGTCTTTCTTTACCGTTGTACATTTTGTAACTTACAATCCGACGGTCACGATATGTAGTGATCCGACGGTTCACTCTCACCTCGGTATTACCGACACTTGATCCGTGGCTTGACACCCGATTGGTCCATGAGTTCTATTTAAAGTGCATGGAGGGTCATTGTTCGGGTAATCCGTGCATGAGAGAAGCTTATGTAAATTTTCATTCTTTGATTAATAAATTGCCTGTAGTACCCACGTTGGGACAGGCCGTGGACTGTTTCCCTCTTTGAGGGTTTTAACCACGTCAAAAATACTGGTGTATTGATCTGTGATCTGGTTGTGAGCGGTGTCCTTTTGGTATTCTTTCTGAGGAACTTACCCTGTAAATTCCTACATGGTATCGGAGCTATTTGAGGGTCGCGTCCGTTGGTGATCCAAATCTGAAGCCGGTAGAACTGCATGCGGCTGTCGTTTCCTAGATCTGTTGTTTCTGACTGCTTTCGGGCCGAGAGGACTGCTCTGTTGCGTTCGGAGCATCTGTTCCAGTGAGGAACCCATTTCGTTTCACGCGAAAAGGTTTCCGGTAGCCCTAGTTGCGTCATTTTTCAGATCGGGAGGTATACAGTGTTTTTGCAGTTTACTGTTATTTTCTCTCTGCTTATTTCGGTTTCGGTTTATTTAGCCTTTTTTTTAACTGGATCTATACCTTTCATTTCTGCGTATGCTCTTTGCCCTGCGACTCTGTGCGATCTGGGCAAATCAGAAACAGAAAGGAAGGATTTTTCTCATGCGTATGCTCTTTTCCCTGCACCTTAGTGTGATCTCGGAAAATCAGAAACATTGAGAAAAATATTTAGTTTTTCGGCTAAAGCTAACTTTGAGATTTTTTTTTAAAAAATATCTAGTTTTTTGGCTAAATCTAACTTCGAGCCGCAAGGTTCATTTTTCTTTGCATATTCGTGTTGGGTTTTGTGTTTTGTGTTTTGTAGGGAAAATGAGCTTTCTCAAGGCAAGCACGCAAACCAAGCCCCCCCCCCCTCTCTCTCTCTCTCTCTCTATCTCTCTCAAATTTTTTGTATAGATCAATTGGTTCAAAGCTATTTTAAGAGAGTAGAGGTCTTGGGTTCAAGTCTCCATTTTGTGGGGGCGGATTTTTTTTCATTCCCGCACATTCGCGCACTTTGTCGGCAACTTCAACAAATTTTTTTCAAAAAGCCATAACTTCTTCATCCGGAAGCCTTTTTCAGAGCCGTTTTTTTTTAAACCGCCTATTTTTTCAAGATCTATCCATTGGAACACTTACTTTCAGCATCTCCAGCTTCAGTTTTTAAAAAAAAAATGGAAAGTCCATGCCAAGTCATTCTTGACAGCACTAACTACTTCCAATGGGTAGCCTACATGGAAGATTTACTTAGAAGTAAAGGTCTCTTCAGAATAGCCACAGACCAAGAGAAGAAACCAAAAGATGAAGACAAAGCTGCAAAATGGGAAAATAGACAGGATCAAGCACGTGGTTTGATAGGGATGTCTATTTCTCCTGATCTTAGATTCCATATTGCAGAACTTGAGACTCCTCATGAAGCATTGGAAAAACTCGCTAAAGTTTTTGGGATTAAAAATGAAATTAGAGCCCATCAACTTGAAAATGAGTTGCTTACTTTGGATCCTAATAATTTTTCTTGCATTGAAGATTTCTTGTCCAAATTCAAGACCCTTAGATATCTCTTGGAAGGTGTTAAAGTTAAGAAAGAAGATGGTAACCTTATTTATTCCATCCTCACTAAGTTGGGACCAGCCTACTCTGTATTTGTTTCCACTTTCCATTCTACAAGGGAAGCTTTCATTTGTCAAGGAAAAGACTACAAGGCCCCTTCCTTTGACTCCTTTTGTGATTCCTTAATAAGAGAACAAGAAAAACTCTTACACCTTGGTCTTCTTAATCTTGGAAACTCTTCCATGAAAGCGTTAGCCGCCCAGCAGCAACCAAATTCAAAGAATCCTAAGAAGTCATATCCTAAAAAGAATGGTCCTCAGCCTCAAAATGAAAGATCATTTCAGCAAAATGATAAGACCAATAAAAACAAATGGAAGAAGACTGATAGACATTGTAACTTTTGTAATCGAGATGGCCACTTAGAATCTAAATGCTTTAAGAAGATGGAAGCCTTGGAAGCCGCAATGAAGAAACATAACATCCATGTGGAGCATACTTCCACTTCAACTTCCGGAATGGCACTTTTTGCATGTCGTTGTTAATCATCTCAGTCTGGTTATGCATTAAATGTATCTTCTTCTTCTCCTTCTCATGAGTGGCTCATTGATTCTGGAGCCTCTTATCACATGGCCAAAAACCAAGCCATGTTTTCTTCTTTAAATGATTGTAACACCAAAAATATATATGTTGGTGATGATAGATCTCTCAATGTTGTAGGGACTGGAACTGTTCATCTAGACAATGGTCAGTTTAATGATGTATTATGTGTTCCAACCTTATCCTGCAACCTTCTATCTGTATATCAGATAACTCATTCAGGTGAAGGTAAAATTGTTGAATTTTCACCTCATGATGTTGTAATCAAGGATCTAAGAGATCCTAAACAGATTCTAGCTACTGGTATTGCTGATGATTCCACAAGGTTGTATAAGTTTCACAACTTTGGGTCATCAAATCTTCCCTCAGTATTTGTTGCTCATAATGATGAAGTGAGCAAACTTTGGCTTGAGCGATTTGGTCACTTAAACTATCGCTCCCTTCAGCATCTATGTAAAGAAAATATGGTGACAGGTCTTCCTATGGTATCTTGCAGAGACGATGTTTGTTCCGGATGTGTACTCGAAAAACATCATCGGGACAGTTTTGACAAACGTGCCTCTTGGCACGCCTCAGCCCCTTTACAGCTTGTGCACAGTGATTTATGTGGTCCACTTCCTGTTGCTTCATTCTCTGGCTGCAAGTATTTCTTAACTTTCATTGATGATTTCTCCAGACGCACTTGGGTATACTTCTTAAAACTCAAGAGCGAAGTATTTAACACATTTTTGGCCTTCAAAGCCTTTGTTGAAAAACAATCTGGACATCAAATTCTTAAGCTAAGAACTGATAATGGTGGAGAATATGTTAAAAACACATTCATCAAATTTTGCACCGAAAATGGAATTCAAATGCAACATACTGTTCCATACACTCCACAACAAAATGGTGTAGCTGAAAGGAAAAATCGCACCTTAAAGGAAATGGCTAATTGTATGCTGCAATCTAAAGGACTCAGTCTTAGTTTTTGGGCCGAAGCAATTAATTGTGCAAATTATATAATCAATCGCACTCCTACTAAGGTTCTACATAATATCACTCCAGAAGAAGCTTGGAGTTCCATTAAACCAGATGTAAGTCACTCTCGTGTTTTTGGAAGTGAAGCATGGGCCCATATTCCAGATGAAAAGCATAAAGCTTTAGAACCTAAGAGTGAGAAATGTACTTTTGTTGGATATTCTGAAGATGTAAAAGGTTATAGACTTATTCCATTTAAGTCCAAAAATGTTATCATTAGAAGAGATGTAAAATTTGATGAAAATAAATCGGCCTACGAGCCTAGTCCGGCGGATGTGCCACCTCTTCCTATCTCTTCTACTTTTGAAAACATTTCTTCTTCAGATGATGAAAGTGAGGATGATAATCCTCCCCCACCTTCTCAGGATCCTCAACTTCCAAGATGGGTCCGTGCTACTCGGGATGCAGCAGGTGATCTTGCCGGTGATCCTACAGATCAGCGACGTACACGTTCTCAGTTTGAAAGAGCCTCTTCTTTACTGGCTCAAGCTCCAGTAAATCATGATCCTGACACTTTTGCAGAAGCTTCAGGCCATCCACATTGGGAAGCAGCTATGAATGAAGAATATCATTCATTGATGACAAATGATACATGGGATCTTGTTCCTCTACCAAAGGGACGCAAACTTGTTAGATGTAAATGGGTTTACAGAACCAAGTATGGACCAGATGGGAAAGTTGATAAACATAAAGCTCGTCTTGTTGCTAAGGGTTTTTCACAGGTTGAAGGCATTGACTACACTGAAACCTTCTCCCCTGTTGCCAAAATGAACTCTATCCGCCTTGTTCTTTCCCTTGCTGCCTCTTTAAAATGGGAAGTCCATCAGATGGATGTTAAATCTGCCTTCTTGCATGGGGACTTGCAGGAAGAAATCTATATGGAACAACCCATTGGCTTCATACAAACAGACTCCAGCCTTGTCTGTCGACTTAAGAAATCCCTTTATGGTCTCAAGCAAGCTCCTCGGGCTTGGTATGCCAAAATGGATAGCTTTCTTTTAGAATCTGGCTTTTCTAGGTGTCATTCTGACAATACTGTCTACACCAAGAAAGTGGGCAACTCTCTTATCATCCTTGTTCTTTATGTTGATGATCTTATCCTTACTGGTAGTGATCCCAACCTTATAAACCATGTGAAGTCTAGCCTTAAAAGGAAATTTGAAATGACAGACTTAGGACACTTACACTATTTTCTCGGTCTTCAAGTCTTGCAATCCAAGGAGGGTATTTCCCTTTCCCAGTCCAAGTATGCTTGTGATATTCTTCGTCATTTTCACATGGAAGACTGTAAGCCAGCCCCTTCTCCCTTTCAGTCTGGAGTCAAACTTTCAGTTTCTTGTACTTCTCCTGAAGTTGATGCTACCTTATACCGTCAACTTGTAGGAAAACTCTTGTATTTAACCCACACTCGTCCTGATCTTTCCTTTGTTGTTGGCCTTGTTGCTCGTTTTATGCAAAACCCCCGTGAAAGTCATTGGAAAGCAGCCAAACGAATACTTCGTTATGTTCGAGGTACAATACAATTTGGGATTCATTACAGTGCCAAAGCAGCTCCTCTATAAGTTGGTTTCACTGATTCTGATTGGGCTGGTGACCCTGATGATCGGAAGTCTACTGCCGGTTATGTCTTCACTCTTGGTTCAGGACCTATTACATGGGCTTGTAAGAAACAGGCTGCCATTTCTCTTTCATCAGCAGAAGCAGAGTATCGTGGTGCCGTGGAAGCTAGTAAGGAAGCCTTGTGGCTTCGTCAAATCCTATCAGAGTTTGGCTTTGAGCAGCAGCATCCAACCACACTTTGGTGTGATAATCAAAGTGCCATTCAGCTATGCAAAGATCCATTCCAGCATCAGCGCAGCAAACACATTGAACTACACATGCACTTCATCAGAAAGCTCATTCATGACCATGTTCTTGAAGTGCAATATTGTTCAACAGATGATCAGGTTGCGGACATCTTCACAAAGGCTCTCACAGAGGCGAAGTTCACTAAACTTCGATATATGCTTGGAGTTCAGGAAGTTGTCACTAAGGGGGGATAGGCTCTAGTGCCCCCTTCCTTCTCCTATTGTGTCATATTTGTAAATCCTTCAATCCTATCCCAAGTTGTTCTTAAGGGGGGATGTTAGGATATTCCGACACATAGGATATAGTTAAGTTCAACTTGGTCTAGTATAGAGTTAGGTATAGAGTTAGGTAAAGTGTCTTTCTTTACCGTTGTACATTTTGTAACTTACAATCCGACGGTCACGATATGTAGTGATCCGACAGTTCACTCTCACCTCGGTATTACCGACACTTGATCCGTGGCTTAACACCCGATTGGTCCATGAGTTCTATTTAAATCGCATGGAGGGTCATTGTTCGGGTAATCCGTGCATGAGAGAAGCTTATGTAAATTTTCATTCTTTGATTAATAAATTGCCTGTAGTACCCACATTGGGACAGGCCGTGGATTGTTTCCCTCTTTGAGGGTTTTAACCACGTCAAAAATACTGGTGTATTGATCTGTGATCTGGTTGTGAGCGGTGTCCTTTTGGTATTCTTTCTGAGGAACTTACCCTATAAATTCCTACATGCATGTCCTACAAATAGAAAGGAGTTAAAGAGTTTTGTTATGGAGAAGTTTTGTAAGCGTATATGGGGAAAGAGTTGGGTAGAAAAAAGAAGTACTATGTTCAGGAATTCAACCCCACTTGTGATCTCCAACAAAAAGAGTACATTGGAGCTAACATTCCATGGAGAGAATAGATTCTTATTGCTCAATTAAGAACTAATTCGCATCAACTAGGGTGAAAAACGGGTCGGTGGAAAAGACCTAAAGAATATTGGGAAGAACGGGTGTGTATTTTTTGCACTTATGGGGTAGTGGAATCGAAACATTTCATTTTGGAATGTAATGCTTTCAGAGACATCAGAGACAATTACAGTAGTATGTTAACACCGATTCCTTGGCATTGTCTTTTCAGTGAGGGGACTGTTAGAAGGTTGGGTCAGCTCATCATTAATTTGAGTAATAAAAGGATTGAATTACAAAAGGCGAAAAGTAGGGAAGCTGGTGGTCCCATAGACTATTTCTAGACTCATGGACGTTAAGATTTCATTTTCATTTTATGCTAAGCACAAGCATAAGAAGAGGACTAAATTCATAGCAGAAGAGGTAGACTACTAAGTGGGGTCGTGCATCACTGAAAATAAGTAGCCTTCCAATGGGAATTAAATTATCGGGGGTTGTATATGCCCACTGTTGGATTTTGGCATGCAATTATCCAACGGTGGGCATATACAACCTTGCTCATTTAATGCCCATTGGAAGTTGTATATTTGTTGTCATCGTGCATAGTAGATGAACTCGAGCATGCCATTTGGTTGGTGGGAGGCTTGAGGAGATGTTGAAAGGAAACATTTTTGTTAGTCACATGAACATTAGTGTACTGGCACACCAAACCAACACATGGTTCCAGCAGATGAACCATCATTGAATGAATGGAAGATTTTAATGACGTCCACGAGGCTAAACAACCTAAAAAAACCAAGAAAATAACAACCTTAACTCGTCTTCATATTTCCTCACCCCTTTAGTTGATGACGTAGAGCAGACCCTTGCCCACACTAAATCTGGACCGTGCGGCGGTGGTCAAGTGTGGACCCCCTCCCCTCCTCATTGATGTCATAGGGGAGGCCTGCCTGCACTCCATATTAGTCGTGGATTCGTTGGTTTGATTAGGGTAGTTGGAACAAGAGCCCCATGTAGGAGAGAAGCAATTGGTCACCAAAGTGTGGTTCAACCTAGGTTCAGGTGTTTCAAGGGTTGAACAAAGGATAGGGGGAGGGTTTCCATCCCTAGGATAGTTACCCATGGAACATTACATAATGATATTTAACTTTTCCAATAATTCACACAAAAATTATCGTCCCACACCTTTGTCTAATGTGTTGTGAATCCATTGAACACCCTTTATGAAACCTCCATAGTGTGATGTTAAAAATTTCTGCTAAATGCCATAAATATTCCCATATCTCGCCTCCCTTAAACCACACCCAACGCCTTTTTCAAAAGATTTTAAAGTTTACACACGAAGCTGCATTGGGATAGTTTGTGCTATGTGCATGACACTTACT
Source organism: Pinus tabuliformis (assembly GCA_031772625.1). Lineage (NCBI taxonomy): Eukaryota > Viridiplantae > Streptophyta > Pinopsida > Pinales > Pinaceae > Pinus > Pinus tabuliformis. Next base: position 657,505,810 of record CM062811.1, read on the forward strand.
AATTTCGAACATAGAATTTTTGAATCTAGGTTCTAATTTTGGGTACCACAATATATCAACATGTGCAATGTATGTTTAACTTTCCTTATATTGGTTGATCTCATGTTTTAAATCTGATTGACATCTAACCATTAGTAACATTGATCTTTGCTCAATCTAATTTTGCGTACCGAATATAATCTTAGTTTGTTTGAGCCTTTCCCATAGATATTTGACAGATCCTCAGGGCTTAGGGCAACACACATATTGTTATTATGTCATGGTAAGACACTTAAACACTTAAGAAATCTATCATTTTGCATGGTTTTTATGTAATAATAGTGACACTTAAAAAACTAATAATATTTATTTATGATGTTGTATATATGGTTTCTTTGGAAAATAATATATTTTAAGAAGCCCAGTTCACTCAAAATATTTTTTGGCTGAATTTAACATGAAGTTTAAGCTCCTTTGGGTTATGACTTTATTATAATTGGTAGTTGTGTAATTCTCCACTAGAATTAGTCATTTTTCATAAAAATATTATCGAAAATGGAAAAAACCAAGCAATACTTTTTATAGAAAAGGTTTGAAGAATGGAGGTAAAGGAAAATTATTAACATGGAGGAAAATCAAAGGAAGAGGAATAATTACTATCGTAGCATGGTTTAGAAAGAGATGGAACCTTGTTGCCATTAGTATGAGCCAAAAACTCTTGCAATGCTCTTTAATTTTCACAATTGTCCTCTCTTTATTTTTGATGCGGACATGAGAGCTGGTTTTATTTTTCTCTGCTGAGAGGTAGGTAAATACAACAGAGGTTCAACGCAGGTCACAGGTCGCGAAGGGACTAGACAACATAAGAGAAATGCCTTTTGAGGTAGCGAAAGGCGAAGAAACAGGGGGTGATGAGGTAGAAGGAGTAGTCGCAACGAAGATAGACTCGGAGTGAATCCCTACGGGACTCCTTGGAGAGGTTGGGGAATGGGTGGAAGCTTTGGAAGCTTGAGGCAGAGCGTAAGCGTGGGTAAGAACTAGACAAAACCTCAGTGACAGAGAAGGAATACCATTCAAATACTGAGGATTGTCGTGAAGAAGTTACCTTGTAGAGTAGTCGGTGTTTTGACTCCAGGAGAGAGTTGACATTGAGATAAAGATCAGGCATGAAGAAACAATGGGCATTGACGATGGGCAATGGAATACCAGAAGAATCTGCAGGTAGCATGGTGACAAATCAGGATCCAAAGGCAGGAATTACGTTGATGGACCTCATTACTTTGGATCTCGTGCCGACGGGCCGAAGCACAGGCGGGGCGGAAGTTGCTTTGCCTTCTTCCACTTTGGGAAAATCCAGACAGGCAGATCAAAAAACATGGAAAGTTGGTGGCTTCATTCCACAAATCCAAAGCGATAATGATCTAGCTGCCAAGGTTTTAATTCCTATCAAAAATAATATCTGTCTAGCCAAGCATAAGAAAAATCCTTTATCTTATTCCCAACTTGCAAGGAGTATTCATAAACTTGCTACAACAACTCATTAAAAAAGCTCCCAGAATCAGCTAGTACATCAAGTAAATGTTAAAAATGCTAAAAATGATAAGGAAATCTTAGGTTTTGTGGAAACAAATCATTTGGGTCAAATCAAAATTGCTTCAACAAACAAAACAAGAAAGTGGATTTGGGTAAATGTAAAGCAATATCAAGGCATTTTAAGGCGTAGGCTTGCTCGCCTTAAATGGGAACAAATGAGAAGAAAATGTATCCAGAGAAAGATAATAAATAAGAGCAACAAGAATAAATAAGAATAAATCATTTATAGTCCCACATCTACACCTCTTACTTGGTCATCAGATCTATATGTCCAAGAACTGATGAAGGCCAGGACAAGGTTGGAGATTTTGGAAGCCAAAGAACAGGAAAGGGACCGCAAAATTTCAGAGATCACAGTTGCAAACCGATGTCTAATGGAAGGTAATAGAATTTTAAAAGAACATGTAACAATGTTACAAGAGGCTCTAGAGACAGGAAAACAAGAATGGCAAAGCATGAAGACAGAGTGGAAAAACATGAAGACAGAATGGAAAAGCATGAAAGAATTAATAACAACAAACAGGGATGTGATAATTTCTAAACAAACTCAAGTAGATACACAAGTATCTCAGCAAACAGACATTTCCAAAGAGAAGGAAAAAAGGAACATTGGGAAAGATAGTCCAAAATAAATCAAAGCTAGAGCTGAAGACGTTAATGGTTACATAAGGATAGAGGAAGAAGAATATGCAAGTGCTCGTAGAGCACAGGAAATAGAACAAAAAGAAAGACAGGACAGGGAAACAAACTTTATTATCAGGGGAATAAGAGATTATGGGAAGAATGAAAGTACTCTCAATTTGACAAGAGACTTTCTGAAAGAGAAACTACATTGGAAAGGGAAAATTTTCCAAGCAAGGAGGGTTGGGAGGATATGTGAAGAGAGGCCTCAACCCATAAAAGTCACCATGGCAAGCATACAAGACAAACACCAAATTTTGGGAAAAAAGAAACTCTTGAAAGGCTCACACTTCTTCCTCGATGAAGATTTAACCAAAAAAAAAACAAGAGGAGAGAAGGGGTGAAGTGGAGAAAATTAGAGCAGCAAGAAATGAAGGGAATAGGGCATGGTTGTACAATGGTAAAGTTGTTATTGCAGTGTTTGGGCCTCCAGGAAAAATAGGGCAACAAGCTGGTAGTAAAGAAAAATCAGAGAATTCAATATTAGGGATGAAAACAACAAGAGAAACATGGATGAAAAGGGGTGAAGACTCAAATTTGAGTCTTATGTGCCAAACTGTGTAGCAGTCAAATCCTACCTAGGTCTACCTAAGTTTAGTTTGTCTGAATTGTAGAGGAGACCCTTGGAGGAGGGGACCCGGGTTAGGGCCTATTGCAGAAGGTAGAGACATAATTTGTCTCACAGAAACTCATGAGCACGATGGTTGCAAAACTCCTGTGTTTGACAGTTATTTGAAGTTGGCAGTTTGGAACAAGGTAGCAGAAAATGGCAAAGGGTATGGGGGAATACTAGTTTTAGTGAAAGAAAAAGGTCGTCACATTCAGTTAATTAAAGAAGATGCAAATAAACTATATTTATGGTTGAAAATATCAGATAATGGAAATCACATAAGAATTGCAACATGATATTTTGCCCCTCAAGTCTCAAAAACTTACAAAAATAAGGGGCTTGACAGCAAGGATTAGTATGTAGCTTTAAAACAAGTTCTTTTAGTGGGAGATTTCAATGCTAGAACATCAAATAATCAAGCTAGAACTCTTTGTTGCAAAGAGGATAACAATCTTATTTGGCTCATTGAAGAGGAGAATCCCCAATGGGTGAGGTGTTCAGAAGATGACAAAGTTAGCAATCATTTTGGAGAGCATTTGCTTACATTGTGTGGGGCTTTCAAATTAATTATTTGCAATGGTCTAGATAGATGGAAAAGGTCTGGGAACTTCACTTGCAACATATACAATGGGGCAAGTGTCATTAACTATGTGATGTGTTCACAAAGCTTGATAGAAAAGATAGATGAAGTTAATATTGGAGAGCATATTTGGGACTTAAAATCGGACCATAACCCAATTTATGTAAGGTTATCATGGTTAGAAGAAAGACATCATAGGAGGAAAACCCAATGCTCTCGACAATCACTATCAAGGGGCAAAATTCTTCTAACACAAGAAAATTGTACTATCTTCAAGACAATGTTAGAGAGATTAATTTAGAAGGAGAAAATTGGTTTCAAAAACTTCAACAGTCATGAGTTAGCAAATATAATTCAAATTTCACTTGAGAAGTGCAAAAGAGAAAAAAAATAGGAAATCAAAATCAAATTGTTTTCCTGTAAATGCTTGGTTTGATGAGGAATGAAAAAAGGCAAGGAGAACCTTGAAAAGGGCAAGAAAAGAGAAGATGAAAGTAAAGTTATATAAGCAGATAATAAAAAGGAAAGAAGATGAGTTCATGCAAACAAGGAGAGAAGAGTTAATATATTTGAGCAAGAATAATCCAAAGCTTTTCTAGCAGGAACTGCAACCAAAGAAGGAGATAATTGAAAATAACATTACAACCAATCAATGGTTTGAATATGTAAGGCAACTCTATGAGAAATAATTTGAGGCAGAGCCCCCCCAGGATCAACACAACTTCAAATCCCTTCATGTTACAGGAGGTGGAAAATGGAATTAAGAAGCTAAAAATAGGAAAGGCAAAGGACTTAGTTGAACTTTAAGCAAAATATCTAAAATGGGAAATGAACGCTATTGCACCACACATCATGGAAATATTCAACAACATCATTCAACAAGGATTCCCAAGAGACTGGACAACTAGCCTAGCAATACCCCTTTTTAAAAGTGGAGACATTAATAATCCATCCAACTATAGAATAATTATGATCAATCCTTTGTTTGCAAAGCTTTTCGGCAATATGGTAGAAAACAAAATTAGTAAGTGGGCAGAAGTAAAAGAAAAAAGGGCAAGAGGACAAGCGGGTTTTAGGCCAAAGAATTCTACAGTGGATCATGGTATCACATTGAGACACATTGTTGAAAAGGTTTAGGAGGACAAAGAAGAAGTATTTTTCTGCTTTGTTGACTTCAAAAAAGCATTTGACACAGTCCCTAGAGATAAGTTGTGGTGTAGAATGGAAGAACTTGAAATTTATGTGGATTATAGAGCCATTGTCCATAGACTTTATGAAGAGGTGAAAGTCAAGATTAGAACATCAATAGGTATTTCAGAAAGCTTTAGAAGTGACATTGGAGTCAAGCAAGGTTTCCCTTTATCCCCTACCCTTTTTGGTTTATATATTGATAGATTGGAAGAGTGGCTAAATCTGCAAGGTGGAGATGGCATTCGGTTGGGGGAGTTTGTGATAAAGCTTTTTTTATATGTTGATGATATTGTATTGATTTCTAAATCGGCCCATGGATTGCAAATGCACTTATATGCCCTTGAGCATTTTTTTAGAATGGTGGGGATGCAAGTCAATACTAGCAAGACCAAAATAATGATTTTCTCTAATAAAAGAAAGCAAAACCATCATACTTTCTTCTTTGATGACAGCATTCTTGAGGAAGTAAATGAGTACAAGTACCCCGGGATTGATTTAAAAAACAAACTCAATTGGGAGAACTGTAGAAAGAAGAGAATTTTGGTGGGGTGGAAAGCATTATATGCTCTTCAAAACAGATGTATATAGGTAGAGTTATGGGATTGGAAGATGATTAAAGTGCTTTTTTGACTCCTAGTTTGTCTAGTGATGTTATATGGGTGTGAATTGTGGGCTAGCATAACCCCCGTCTCAAAATGGAAACAAATTGAGAAAATCCAAAAACACTTAATCATGAGAAAGTTCAAAATAAAAAGTTCAGTGCCTTATAAGATAATGTTGAGTGAAATAGGAGCAACTCCCATTGAAGCAATTGCTATGGTGCGTCTCATAAGATATCTAAAAAGAATTGATCAAATTAGAGTAGGTAGGTGGTGTAATGTTATCTTCAATGAAGGTATTATTGAAAGAAAGAAAACATGGATGAAACAAAACTACACATGGATGCAAAAATGGAATATCTACCTCAATGCATGTACCATAAATAGCAAGGATCTAAAGCATTTTGTTATGGAAAAGTTTCGTAAAAAGGTATAGGGAAAAGAGTTGGGTAGAAAGAAGAAGTACTACATTGAGGAATTCAACCCTACGTGTGATCTACAACAAAAAGAGCTCATTGGAGCTAGCATTTCGTGGAGGGCAAAGGTTCTTATTGCTCAATTAAGGACCAACTCACTTCAACTTTAGTTTGAAACAGGATGGTGGAAAAGGCCTAAAGAAGCTTGGGAAGAACGGGTGTGTACATTTTGCACGTCTGGGGCAGTGGAATTCGAAACACATTTCATTTTGGAATGTGATGCATTCAAAGACATCGGAGAATGTTATGAGAACATGTTAGCATCAGTTTCTTGGTATTTTCCTATTGGCGAGGGGATTGTTGGAAGGTTGGGCCAGCCCATCATCAATTTGAATCAGAAAAGGATTGAATTGCAAAAAGTGAAAAATAGGGAACTAATGGTCTCATAGACTATTTTTAGTCTCATGGACCTTAAAATATCATTTCATTCTAGTTAGGAATTTTTTTATTCATATTTTTATGTTGTTTAATATCATTGCCTTTGATCTATACTCAGTTTTTTTTCAATTTGTACCAACATTTACAAATTGATCGTTTTTGTGCAGTTTGTTGTTGGTTATAACAATTTCTAATTGAAGTCAAACCTTTCTATGTTGTTTAGATCCACCACAGCTTTTGGTTTTATGTCCAGAAACATTTTAGATTAGTACACCACTCTCAACTTTCATTCCATGTTAAAAGTTAAATTTATCATACTCGCAGTTAGTACGCAACAAAACTATAAAGTGGAGCTCACAATCTATGTGCATGCTACACGCCACTGTCAATTCATAGTTCTAGCTTCCCAAAGGCATTGAACTTTACGTAAACATGTTTTAGTTATTCAACCCTTTGTTTTGGAAGCAGAGATGACATATCCCAGATTATACATGATTTCCACCACATAATACAGTAACATACCCTAGCTAGCACTAATTCGCTTTGTTTTCATATAAGAGAGAGAAACATTCCATGACACTCGAACTAGGGAACAAAATCAAATGGTGGTGAATTGTTCCAACAATTTTGGATTTAACCCTATCATCTTGAATCTCCAAAGAAACTGAGCTTAGTCATTTTTCATAAAAATATTATCGAAAATGGAAAAAATCAAGCAATACTTTTTTATAGAAAAGGTTTGAAGAACGGAGGTGAAGGAAAATGATTGACATGGAGGAAAATCAAAGGAAGAGGAATAACTACTATCGTAGCATGGTCCAGAAAGAGATGGAACCCTTGTGGCCATTAATATGACCCAAAAACTCTTACAATGCTCTTTAATTTTCACAATTGTCCTCTCTTGATTTTTGAAGTATTGTATATTCTAGTTAGGAATTTTTTATTCATGTTGTTATGTTTTTTAATATCATTACCTTTGATCTATGCTCAGTTTTTTTTCAATATGTACCAACATTTACAAATTGATCATTTTTGTGTAGTTTGTTGCTGGTTATAACAATTTTTAATTGAAGTCAAACGTTGCTACGTTGTTTAGATCCACCATAGCTTTTGGTTTTATGTCCATAAACATTTTGGATCAATACACCACTCTCAACTTTCATTCCATGTTAAAAGTTAAACCTATCATACTCACATTTAGTATGCAACAAAACTATAAAGTGGAGCTCGCAATCTTTGTGCATGCTACACACCACTGTCAATTCATAGTTCTAGCTTCCCAAAGGCATTGAACTTTATATAAACATGTTTTAGTTATTCAACCCTTTGTTTTGTAAGCGGAGATGACATATCCCATAATATATATTATTTCCACCACATAATACAGTAACATACCCTAGCTAGCACTAATTCGCTCTATTTTCAAAGAAGAGAGAGAAACATTCCATGACACTCGAACTAGGGAACAAAATCAAACAGTGGTGAATTATTCCAACAATTTTGGATTTAACCCTAACATCTTGAATCTCCAAAGAAACCAAGCTACAAAAGGAAAAAAGGAAGCAGGGGAAAAGTGTACAAAATAATTGGTGAAAGCATGTGAAAATTGGTGCAATATTACAACAGAGGGAACTTCAAGTACGGACCCCCCCTAGTTGTTGATGTAGGGGTAGAGCCCCCCTCCACGCTAATGTCATAGGGGGAGCCCCATCGCACTACATAGCAGCCATTTATTTTCTGGCTTAATCAGGTTCGTTGATTGAGGAACAGAGACCTGCGTCACCTCCAAGGTCCTTCGGGAGGTTGCTAGAAAGTAAGAAACAAGCACCTCTGAGAGGGGGCTAAGCCCGTGGACCAGTAATCCAGTAAATGTAGGACACATTGTTGTAGTGGGAGCTTGGGGACCTTTGTTCCTGTGAGGAGTAAAACAAAAGGAAGGGCAACATAAGGACCATTTCATCTCCAAAAAAGGGTTGCGACCACTAGAGCGCTCAAAGTTGCCTGGTCTAGTTACAAATGGTGAATTTGGGGAAGCGCGGCTATGATTGCCTGTCGATAAATTGAGGGTTTGGTTCAAGAGGTGCAATGGCACATTCTGTTTACTCTGCGTTGAGTATTTATCAAGGAATGTAGTATACCGAGGGGGGATATTATGGGGTATAGAGGGAGGTACCCAAGGGAATAATGTAATAATGTGATGGGCCATAGTTAATAAATAAAGTGGTTAACCCGCATAATGTAAGGGACCACAAGTAGTTAGGAATAATGTGATAAGCCCATTGTATTAGATGTATGGTATTGAGAGACCCATGGTATTGTATGTATGAAGCCTATATAGAGGCTAGAGACTCCTCATTATGGGATGTCAAGGATTATTGTATTGACAAGCATATGGCTTGTGGAGTGTTCTCCTTCCTTAAGGAGTAGTTGTATGGTGTTGCCCTACCTCAAGTGTTTTATCAATAAAGAAGAATTTTCATGTTATATTATTGGATTGATCTTGTTATTTCTTGGTATATTTTCCATTTTAATATATTTTCAGGTCAGATCTACTACAAGGAAGTTCGAGAGAATCTAGGTGGGTTGCGTCAAGCCATTGGATTTAAAACTAAATTTAAAGTGTTATTTCCATTAAAAAATGTATCAGAATTTAAAGCTTGGAAAACTTGGTTTGGACAAGACGTGTTCATGGATCGATAACTACCAAAGAGGTAGGTACTATGCTATTATGTAATTATCCAACTTGTTTGTTAAGAAGCAAGATGTGAAAGATTAATGTGCATTTACACTATTTTTATTATGTTGCAATGTATATGTAAAAAAAATAAAAAATCATGTAAACACAACCCCCCAATAACCCCAGAACCCAATCAAAGTTAGAAGGAGGTGGTCACTTTGGCGACCCAACTCCCAAAGTACAATTATGGGGATGAGGTCTAGAAATTTCGACTTTTTAAAACTTTCTCAAAACTTCAAATGGAAAACATTGTTGCATTCATCTCATCGAGATGATTCCAACGATATAAATTTCATCTCAATCAAACATGTTGACCACTCAAGTGTCAACTACCCCATGAGCAGAGCACATGTCAGAGCAGTTAGAAATTTTTCAGAAAGTCATCATCACCATGCAACTCCTAATCATTATGTTGTAATCCAAATTTTGCAGCCCTATGGGCCATTATGTAAAAATGATTCTAGTATGTTTATGAAGCCATGTAAAACATCTAGGTAGCCTAAGATTTTTGCTAGAGAGTTTCACTCTAGGGAGTTTTTTTTCCTCAGCTAATTATTTGTGTTTTTTAACACTTAATAATTAGTAGAGTTTTTCTCCCAAGCATACCCCAAAGCTAGAGTGGGGCTTGATGGTGAAGTTTTAGGTGAGTCCTAGTGTATAGAGTCTATGTAAATTATCATACTAGATCATGTTTAAAGTCTCACAGAATTTGGTTGTGTCTAGAGGTCATTTTTTAATTGTCAAAATTCCCCTTCTGAATGGGATTTCTATGTAATATTTCATGTAAATATGTAAAAAGTGTTGTATATAGAAGTTATAGGGGGTATGAATATTTAAAATTACACCTCAACTCCTAAAATTTCTATCTAGATGCACTTTGATGGATAAAATTATGTTTAAACCCCTCTAGAGTCTTTATTTTTATTTTCTGACAAAAAAGGCAATATAATTAGCCAAAAATTGGTCAAAAAATTAAAATGAGAGAAAATATAATTCTCTCCAAATAATTATAAATTTGATGAGGACTTTCCCAAAAAGGAATCAAATCAAGAAATGAGAAAAGTCTCATTTCCAAGGCAGGAAAATCCCACACGAAATTTATTAGGCCAGAAGAAAAATATTTTTTTCAAGGAAATTGAATCTTTGGTTCAAGTGGTTATTATTGAATGATAAAATTTCGAGGAAAATATTTTTGATTGTATTCCAGTGGCCCAAAACCACTCCAGAGTCAAAGAATGGTCCATCCAACTCATCTGTCTAGACAAACATATTTTTCCTCTGGACCTTTCCAACAACATCAAGGGTTTGATTTTTTCTGAGAAGGATCAGGTCAACTAGTTGTTTTTCCACTTGGAGGGTTCTAGCTCTCTCATTCTTCTATATATGGAAGTTCTAAGCTCCTCATTTATATCATGAAAAATCTTGAGATCTTGGCTAAGTGAAGTTATGCTACTTTTGTAATAATTTTCTAAGCAATAAAATAAAGTTTTTGGGGCAAAGCTATGGTGTTAAACTTCAGTTCGATGGTAATATATTTATGATCTATTGTTCTTCATGTTCTGCTAATGCTATATTTTGTTATTTCCATTATCTATTGAAGATTCATTGGTGTATAGTTATCTTATGTCGTTGTTTAGATTTTCGAGAAACACTTTAGATAGAGTAGATCTATCAGTGTTCGGTTAAACCCTTAGACTCCTCTTTCACTGTGCTATCTAACTCTCTGTGGATCTAACATATATTTTTCAAATGTATATAAATTAATCATGTTGATCAAATCTTGAATACTTGGGGACATTCTCGATTGAATTAACCAACTATTCAGGGCAAAGAAGTTGAAGAACCCATTATGGGATCATTTGAAGACTTATAATTTGAAGCAAGAAGCGGTTTTTCTTGCCATTTGCTCTAAATCAAAATTTGTCTATCTTTGAATCTCTCTCAATTTTAAGAGCTATTATTGAATATTTTGTTGTTTGAAGAGCTAATTAGCTAATCAAAGGGCGGAGGTGTCCTCATACCTTTTAGATTAGCCTTATAATTTTAATTTTGTAAATATTTTCTAATTTTTTTCCAACCCTTGTATATATATAAATCTTGTATATATTCGTGGGGTTTTTGTTGGATTTCTCTATAGGCTGAAGAGGGGACTTGGATTTTGGCTTGGATCTATTTGTGAATATTTTTGTAGGTTGATCCCATAAAATTTCAAAGAAAAATCACAATTATTTGAAGCCATTTTCTCTCGTGGTTTGGACGACTAGGGTTTTAAGTGGAATGAAATTTTTTGAGGCCTTCTACAAAGATTAAACCTTATCCTTGAGGTCGGAAGGGTTTAAAGGCCTTTTTTGCATTCAAATAGAATTTTATTAAAGGATTTCCACTCATATTTGTTTACAAAAATTCTCTTGAAGGCTTCGACTTGATGTTTGTTGTTTTTCATTCAATTTTTTTTTGTAAGGTCTCTAGCCTTGGAAGGCTCATCTCATCATCTATCAAGGGATTGATCAAATCTTTGTGGCTCAAAAAAGAATTATTGCAAAAATTTCTAAGGGGTCGTAGGCATTTTCCATCAATTTTTCTAGGTCGCAAACCTTCTTGGGATTTCTCTTTGCCTTCATTTTAAATATATTAACCCTTGTGTTTTCAGAGATAAACAAAGAATTTTGAAGGGGTTTTCATCATATTTTTTGGCCAAAAAAAATAAAATTGGAGGCTTGCTCTCATTTGCAATTTTTTTGGAGAAGCCTCATACATTTTGAATCTTTTTCCTCAACCTGAGAGCTCCAAAAGAAGGCCTCTCTTTACGTGGCATGAGAAATAATTTGGCGAGGAGGCTAGTGAAATTTTGGCGAAAATTCAAGCCTTGATCTTGAAGGAATAAATCATAAAATAAATAAATAAATAAATAAATTTCGAGTTAAATTCCGAGTTAGCCGTGAGCCTTTGGAGGCTTTCTCTCACCTAATCCGAGAGCATTTGGAAGACTGCAATCTACCATTGTTGAAGTCTATGAGCTAGTGGAAGGTTAGATCAATTAGTTTGAAGAAATTGTAATCAAAACCATAAGTGGATTGGTCTTGTATCGTAAGGAGAATTTGTTGTGAGATCCTATTCATTGTTGTAAATCTCCTTGATTTGAGGAGCCCTTTATCTCTGTCTAAAGGGCCTCTTCCTTTGTAATATAATAATAAAGATCTTGTTTCTTGATGGAACTTTGGATCTCAATCCCATGGCATCCCGCCTCCTTATTTAAAAGTGAGGGTTTCTCGTTTTTTCTTCTTTTAGTATTTAGATCTAACTTTCTAGTTTATCTCTCTTTCATTTCTAGTCTCATTGTATCTTAGATCTAATCTCTTAAGTTTCATTCACTAATTGGCTATTTGATCCATTGCATTTGAAATGGTTTGTGTCTTTGTTTAACTTGAAATTATAGTTTTAAAACAATATTTTTGTTCTTTGATTAGAAATTTCATTTGCCATCATCTACTTGTGCTTTCATCAAATAACTCTCACTTGTTTCCATTGTCTAATATAAGTGAAGAAAATCTTAAGAATCACTTTTTATTAAAGGCATTTTGAGATATTGCTCTAACATCCAAATTTGATTACATCTTTCTCTTTTCATTGAGTAATTTTAAATTTGCTTCATAAAATCATTGTTATAAGCTAATAATCTTGTGCTTTAAGTGATTATCATAAACCTGGATTATAACTGATTTGGCATTTTCATTTTTGAATTTGCATCCTAGATCTAGATTTTCATCCTTAAAATTTACCTCCAAGCATAAGCTTGTTTGATATAAAGTTTAGGACAACCTTCTTCACTATTCAATTTGAGGACCTTGACCCTTAAACAACGGTTAAAATGAGTGGCTTTGCAATTTTCTTGTGTCCGAATCCCTTGTAGGAATAAAGGCACTTGGGTTGCTAGAAGCCCTGGGTAGGTATCGTTAATGATGCTTTAGCCTCCTTCCCCAGCACTTGTCCCAACAACCTTGTTCTAAGACAAATTTTGATAAGTGAAGAGGAGAAATTCACCTTAGTTTAGGCATATAATTAAAATTAACCAACATCTTGCATCTCATGTTGATAGATATTGCATTCACTCATCTAACAATGTTATTTTGCATTTCAATTGATTATTGTAATTGGAATTGTGAGCTTATTTTATACTTGCAAGTGTTATATTGTTACATTTGTCAATTTCAAGCTTATTGTCTTTTGAATATCATCTTTACTTGATGTACAAGTTTTATTTTTCTTGCAAGCTTATCTCCTATTGCTCATATCTCTAATTGCTTTTAATCGCTTGATCCCTTGTACTATCCTTGTCTTGCAGCATTTCCTATCTTGTGACTTGAAGTCCCCTTTCCTTATTGTGTAAGTGATATATCTACATTTGAGAATTGTTATTAAGGCATTGGTCTCTCATTTTTTCATCTCACTAAGTGTCATATTAATCTAATTGAATCTATCTTTAACACTCACATTTATCATTAATAATCACACTTTCCAATTAATCTTAATTCAAGTTATCAATGAAGTAATTGTCTTGCCTTAAATCTCCTAGTCGTGTTGTTTCAACAAGGTTTCCTTTAGTTTCATCCTTTAGGGACTACCCCCCTTAGCTTACCTAGGAGAGAGCTTAAATAGAGTGAGTAGGGAATAGGTGACAACCCCTACTATGAGCGTTGCGCCTTAAAGATTATACCTTGTGGGGTTGGAAACTTTTCCCACACTTAGGTGTACATCTTAAGCGACAACACAAACTACGATCAATAGTTAAGGCCCTTATTGACCATTTTTAACCTTTCCATGTCACCTGACCTCCATGTGGCAACCACCAAGTGGCCCACATGGCAGATAACGTGTCTGCACCCCACCGTGGCGGACCCATGTGGCACTTGACGCACGACCACCATGGACAGGTCCACGTGGCAAGCACAAAACCCAAGGAGGATTGGGGTCAACCCTCCTTCCACCGGTGACGTGTTTTATTCTCAAAGTCAAGTATGATCCCCGTCCTTTGACCTAAGTCAGGGTCAGGTTGGTTCCTCCGGCCTAAAATGTATTAGGTCGGGGTCGGCCTGACCGTCGACCTCTCGATCTCAATTGACCTCCCGACCCCGACCGACCTCCGACCCGTGGTCGCGAAGTGCTAGGTAAGCCTATCATAGGTCGAGGCAAGACCCACCGGAGGTCTAGCCCTTTTGGCCGACCTCTCAACCTCCAACTTGGATAACCTGCTAACAAAAAAAAAAAAATTGAATTTTCCACTGTTTCCAGCTCTTTAACAAAGTTATATTTTTTCTAACTTTTCAAGCTTTCTAAGCACTGCTTCCATCACCTGATGGCCAACAAAATCATAAGAAAATTATGAACAAACTTAAGAAACAATCAATCATAAGCATGATAGTGAATCAATAGCATTTTCATCCAAAAGAAATACAAAGAGTTGTAACAACTCATTAATAGAACAAAAATACCTATTCTCTTGGCTCAACAACCCTATTAGATGAGAAAAGAAGTGAACCAAGCTAATCATCTCATGCATATCTAATCAATGAAATAATGTGACTACAAGGTATGGAAATAAGACCTCTTTCCGTTTAATTATGAATGAACCAATTATCATGCCACAAGTCTACTTAAACTTATACAACAATTCAGGCGTACAATCAATACAAGATTACCAATCACTCCACGATATCATTTAATACCACTGAACAATTACTTCAACTAGTGCAACCCAACACCATCATAGTGAAATAATCCCTGCATCCAAGATGTTAGTATTGGACCATGCATCTCATGAATTCATGCATTCATTCTCATATGGATTGTAATCAACAATTTATGCACTAAAAACATGCGAGTGCTGGTGAGAGTCCGTTATTTTCCATAAGAAAATATTTCCATGTTGGTTATTGCAAGAACATAATCATTAAAACCACATATTTTTCCAAAACCTTTAAAGTAGCGACAACAACACATTGGTCAATCATGTAGATAATGAAATCATAAACCATGACATCAATAACACGATTTCAGATCATATATATATATATATATATATATATATATATATATATATATATATATATATATATATATATATATATATATATATATATATATATATATATATTCCTTGTTTCATGAGAACATGAGAATTGTTTATCTTAAAAACTAATGGGCAACTGAGTCTGGGACAATGACTCTTCACATAACCATAGACAATTGCAGCCAAGTACCCACTTGCAGTTGTCAGCCCTGAGTCGAATTCCAAAGATTGAGGAATTTTCCGCTTTAGGTATTAAACACAACCGTTAGTTGAGCCAAAGACTCTAGAGATTCCTCCACCTCTAGCCAGCAATTGAGTTGCAATCCACCAAGGTGCACAAAGAGTCTATAGACTTGTTGTCTCCACCCTTTAGAACAGAACATTGTGGTTCCACCCAATTCAGGTATTCCAAAGCCCATAATAAAATCAACACATAGCAAGGAAACATCCAGAAATATTCTAGGAATAATTCCTCCACCCTAGCCCTCAGGGATTTTCTGAGAAACACCATCTCCACCCTCCTGGCCAACAAGAACTCGAGAGGCAATTAATTCCTCGCCTGGTGATTTATTATTGCTCCCTTGCCAACCAAAACATTATTCCTTTGATGTTTAGTCTTCTCTTGGCATTCGATTTTCCCCTTCTCCATAGTTGCCTACGCTCTTCTTCTTTTCCCAGATCTCCCTCTCTTTTCTTCTCTTGTTGTTCCAATTTCTCCCAACAGTTTGACTTCCTCCTCTCTGTTGTGTTGTCCCCCTAACTATTTGAATTCCTTCCTTAGTTGCCTTCTTTCCAGCAGTGCAATTTGCTCTTTCTCTTGCCTCCTTCTAACAGTAACTCCCGCCAACAAGATCTTGTCAACCAATGAAAAATGTGCCACCTGTCCAGTTGTCCCCAGGTTGTTTAAATGCATTTTTATTCACTGCAGTGAGTGGCCAACACATCTTACCAGTTGGAAGCTACCCACTATTCTTTTTAAATTTCATGTACATTAATATTATCCCCATCAAGTAGCTAACCTGGCCTTCGGAATTTGTGTTCCATTACTCAGCCCATTATTATTTCTCAAAATGTTTACATTGCATACAGAAGTGTAAATTAATTGGGAGTCATCTAACGAGGCGGAGGAATTGCCCGGACGGCCAAAAGTGGCCGGAATCTGGGCAAAAAAATTTCAAAAAATCTTGTAGACGCAGTGTTTGAATCGTGTTTTTAATGGTGGAAATGGATTCAGCACCATCAAAAACATTTAGGACACCTAAAATTTTGAAGTTTAACAACTATAACTTGGATTTACAAAAATCCTTGCCGAATTTTCTCTAAATATAACCAGAATTTCCATAACTTTCTGGGCAATTCCTCCGCCTCGTTAGACTATGCCAATTAATTGGGGTTATCACATTTTATAATTGAGTTTATTAATTATGGTGATATGTGTGGTTGCGTTTTTATTCTTTAAAATATAGAAAGGTATGAATAGTCTAAATTTAATAGTTTAAGAATAATTTTTTTCATATACACAATCTAATAGATAAAATCAAAAATTTCCAAATTATTTTCCAGTGTCAAAACTTATACAGTCTCTTTTAAACCTTCACCCTATCCTAGTGTTATAAATTATAAATATTACATAAATTAAATGGCCAATAAATTATCAATGTTTATCAACTATTTAATTTATATAATTATATTAATAAAATATATATTTTCATTAATTTACAAAATTAAAATTAAAATAATTTTAAATAATTCTTATCATTATTTAAATATTATATAATAAACTTTATATATCATTTTATCTTTTTACACATAAATTTAAAACTATTGAGATTGGCATGAACCCAAACTCAATTTAGTTAAAAAAAAAAAAACACGATCATAATAAAACAATACAACACAAAAGAATATGGGTGGTTGGGGCTTGTTGCACATGCCTTCTTTCGGCAGAGCTCTTCTGTGCAAATCCCTTCTCCGAGGCATTTATGGGAAATGTCAATGGAGCACATTCATTAACCAGCGATACCTCAAAGGAAAAAGCTTGATTTTTTGGTTTCGAAGGCGCTCTCTGGGTATCAGAAGAGGCTCCCCCATCTGGCAAAGTTTCAGAAAGATTCAGTCTCTTTTCTTTATGAATTTGAGATGGAATTTTGGCTCGGGATCTAGCATTTTCATCGGCATTGATTCGACGGTGCTCAATCTGGAATCGTCGATCCCCTCTGTCCTGATATCTTTTTTTCTCTCCAGGGGCTATTTCACATGGGATAAATTAATAAAATCATGGTTATCTCAGTCCCCCATTTGGAAGGATGCAGCGGAATTATCTATGCCCCTCTCTCTTCGTCCTCTATGGACATCTGCTATAAACTGTTTCACTTCAAAAGGCCTCACTCAATCGGGACCAAAGGATGCTCTTATCTGGTCTCTTCAGAACTCATCTCAGCCCATCGCCGTCAGAGACATCTATGCTGCAATCCTATCTGGCCACGCGCCCTCCTCCCCTATCTTTCCTCTTAAACTATGGAAGGCTACATGCCCGCTCAAAATGATCCTCTTCACATGGCTTATCTTCTCCAACAGGAACCTCACCTGGGACGTTCTACAAAGAAAAGGGTGGCAGGGCCCGGGCAGATGTCAGATGTGCCTTTCGGAAGCTGAATCCAACACGCACATGTTCTTCAACTGTGCCTCTTCATCAACCATCTGGTATGAATTATCTTTGATTTATGGCTTTCCTCATCAGGCCTTTTTTTCTGTACAGGATGCTTTCAACTGGTGGAGCGCGAAGAATCCTTCCTGGCGCACACTATTTATCCTCACCTGTTGGTTCCTATGGAAGTGGCGCAATACATGCATTTTTCAGAACATCAGGAGGCCCCTCGATTCCGTCCTCATCTCAATCACGGGCCATATGCCCACCTCAGATTAATCCATGGTCTGATCTGTTTTCTATACTTCGTCTTCTTGGTCCTCTTTCACACAATGCGGGTGTTTCTATAGGTTTTTGGCATGTTGTTCTGTCTAAGTGATTCAAGAGTTTCCAATAACAGTTTTTGATCCGTCCCCTGGATACGTAATATGTCCGCTTCCCCTTATGAAGCGCTCTGTTAAAGTTGATGATGGTCTACAGGCGTTTTAGTTTCACTCAGTCCGGCGATGGGTGGTTTGTCATTTTTGTTGTTTTTATCATGATTGGATGCAGGGGTTTATATGCTGCCGCAACAGCCAATCCTGCTGGTTTTGTTTTAGCTGTTTATCTCTGATTTTGATATGTAAACAGATCATTATATTTCCTGAATATAATATATTTTGATTTTTCGTCGAAAAAAAAAAAAAAAAAAAAAAAAAAAACAAAACAACACAAAAATATATAACCAAAAGAATATTAGAAAACAACCAAAAAAAATATTACAAAAGAATATTAGGAAACAAGTGAGATTATTATGAAGATTTTTGAAAACCAAATAACTCTTTGATATTAGGTAAGGGAGCTTGTTATGAATTATAATAAATAGATTTAGTGTATTTTTATAGTAGTATATTTAATAAAGGTAATAGTTATAATGTAATATAGTTTATATTTATATTTTTATTATTAATTAAATAAAAGTTGTGTGGATTGTAGAGAAAATTTTGCACATTGAAATTTTTTTTACAAAATTTTTCACATAGTGAAATAAGTAGAACACATAATTGAAATATTTAATGTTCATGAATGTTAATGATTTTCCGTGTTTTTTTTTGTTGACAACTACAAACTATTTACATTTTTCTTTATTGCAGAACTCTGCACAATGAGTTGAATATGAGTTAAATGTAGTTTTTAAGAACTAATTTTTCATAATGAGAGGGTTTAGTGTTGATGATTCCCGATTTTTTTAGACAATTAAAAACTTGTTTACATTTTTATTTATTTATTTTGACTTGTGCAACTCTGCACACCGAGTTAAACGCACTCTTTAAAAACCATTTTTCCATATCTATGTACAACCCTTATGTGCGTTTAATATTAATGATTCTCAATAAAAAAAAATTGTTGATGATTAAATAATATTTACATTTTTATTTATTTACTTTCACTTCTGCTAAAATGCGGAACTCCTCACAATGAAAAGTTCATTGTACAAAACTTCACACGCCTGAATTAAAATAGATTAATGACCACCTCAAAATTCTGTAAAACAAATAGGTTTGAAATTTTTGAAGGCCTCTTATATAATCATTCTTAATAAGAATATACGAAAAGGTAATGTTCAATTTTCATTTTATATTTCGGGTTTGTGAACAGAAGTCTTGTGGGGGAAGCTCAACCTTTAGTGGTATAGCGACTAATGCACAATGAAATACCACAAGAAAGAAGTTGTTGCTGAATTTTACGGAGTGTATTTTCACTATTTTTGCCTGGGAGGGATCTAAAGGCCGAAGGGTCAGCCAAGTAACCTCTTGACTCTAACCAAATTAACAATCTTACTCCATCAAATAGTCGTTGTCGGGCCAACAACAAAAACAAAATCGGGAGTATCTTTTCTAGGTCATAGGGAACATTGTTTGTTGGGACTATAGTCTATAGTGGAAAAAAAAATTTAGGATTGGTAAAAAAGACAAGTGAAAGTTGCTTTTATCAACTAAAGTAGGGAAGTGAGTTTGGGTTAATGTCAAACTGTGTCAGCGTATTTCAAGGCATTTCAAAGGGAAGACTAGCTTGCTTAAAATAAGAGCAAAAACGGTCTCAAAAGTAAAGTATTCGAGCTCTTCGTAATAAGCAATATTCAAACAAGTCCCTTTTGCAAGTACGGGTCAACAACAAGCCCAGAGGAAAAGTCATCCATGATTTTGTCTTCTATAACCCCACATCCACACCTCTCACCTGGTCATCTGATCTTTATGTGAATGAATTGTTAAGTGCAAAGAAGAGGTTGGAGGTTTTAGAAGCTAAAGTGCACGAAAGAGTCATAAAATTCATGTAATAATAGTTGAAAATCAGGGTTTAGCATAAAGCAATAAAGTTTTGAGGAGCAAGTGACATTGCTAGAGGAAGCCCTCTTGATAGGGAAGACAAAATGGAAATGCATGAAGACGAATGTGCAAAACATGAAGAAATTTGTAGTGAAAAGTACAAAGGTGGCAAATTCAAAACCATCCCAGGATAAAAGGAAAGCAGTTGCCCAAATAGACAACCATGAAGAGAAAGTCATGGAAAAAGAGAGAAGTTTCCACAAAAGTTTCCAAAACTAAACATGAAGAAATTTGTATGAAAAGTACAAAGGTGGCGAAACCATTCCAGGATAAAAGGAAAGCAGTTGCCCAAATAGACAACCATGAAGAGAAAGTCATGGAAAAAAAGAAAGAAGTTTCGACAAAAGTTTCCAAAACTGAGGCTCAAGCTATTAGCAATTTTGCTTCTAGGAAAAGAAAAATATTCAGATTAACAACATGCAATATAGAAAAAGAAGAATTACTAAAAAAAATAAAAGACAGTGGGAAAAATGAACGATTTTTTTGACCTTGCAAGGGACTGCTTAATTAGCTCAATTTTCCTTTATTAATTTAACACGTCAACTTGCGTTTGTCCCCTGGGATTGGGATCTACACATTTTAAATTCTTTAGAATTGACTAAAAAGGCAACACCCGAAGGCCACATTAACTCGTTGGGAAGGTTGCTTCGATGGCTGATAAACATGTGAAGAGAGCAACGTTAAGAATCCACCAAATGAACTCGGTGGGACGCAGGCGAACAAGAAGAATCCTTTGTTGGAGCAGGTTCGATTCCCACCGTGCCCATTAGCAATTGCCAGGCTGATACAATTAATTACATTGAAATTGTGCTCTAATAACAAAAGCTAATAATATATTCCCTGAGAAAAAATAAGAATGTCAATTCTCCACAAAAGCTAATAATATATCCCCTAAGAAACAATAAGAATGTCAATTCTCCGCAATGTGCAGAGTGCGGAGGTTTCATTGTGTTGAGGTGGCTCCGCACTGCTCCACACTCCACACAATGAAACTAAAGATACCATACAAAGTCTTCTAACTGTTTTACTGTTGCAAATCCGCTGGCGATTTCAGATGTTTTCTAGCCATTTCAAGTGAGTTGGGGCCATTTTGTCCTCCGAGCACTCTTCTACCATTGCAAGCCATGTTAGAGATCTAAATCTTGAGCAATACAATCTCCAGTCTGAAGATTTGTTTGCAGGTCAAATTCGGGATTGGGTTGTTGTGTCAAATTTTTGTAATTGCAGGAGTATAGCATCCTAGGGAGGGCTATCACACTCCAAAGGACAAAACCAGCGACGAGGTCCATAGTCAGGTTTTAGTGGGTAGACTCAATCAATCTCCTGCTTCCTAGGACAATAACAACATCAACATAGATGCTATTCCTCTTTTTATATGCTTCTCAGAATGTCAATTCTCCACAGTGCGGAGGTTTCATTGTGCAGAGCGAGAAGGTGGCTCTCCACAGAATGAAACCTCCGCACAATGAAACCAAAGATACCATACAAAGTCTTCTAATAGTTTTCTGGTTGTGAATCTACCGGCGATTTCACGTATTTTCTAGCCATTTCACGCGAATTGGGGCCCATTCTGTCCTCTAGGCACTCTTCTAACATTGTAGGCCATGTTAGAGATATGAAGCTCAGATTTAGTATCCCCATTTTCTCTTTGAACTAGAGATTCCTCTCTTCCGACAGAAGAAGCTTCTCCATTTTCTTGAACTACTCCTCTTGCGGTCTATGTTATGCATGGATTGTAATTATATCGACCACCATTTTCCCAATAAGCCAGTAACACAATTTTCTCTAGCCCAAAAGACCGCGAAAACTTTAAAATTATGAGGGTTACTCTAAAATAATAGGGCTCAGAACTCAGGTTTGATTCCATTTGTTTTTCATCATTTCGTGTGGAAGAGGGGCCGCCGATCTAATTCCACTGTTGTTGTACAACAAGGCTAAGAGTTTCCAACCTATAAGAGGATTTTGTTTGCGGTACTTAAAGAATATGGGTGTTGAAATTTCAGATGATTTCAATAATGGAAAACGCTAAAGAAGACTCAATTGTTGTTGTACAGCAAGGCTAAGAATTTCCAACCTATAAGAGGATTTTGTTTTGGGGTACTTAAAGAATATGGGTGTTGAAATTTTAGATGATTTCGATAATGGCAAACGCTAAAGAAGACGATTCTAGAGCGAGAGAGCATAGAGCGATTACACTCAACACAAATTTTACTTGATATTTTTATTGATCACAACATGTAAGAATATATAAGACACATATTATTGACTTCGACACAACCAGATCATCATTACAACTCACACATTGGAAACACGAACTTCTAGACTGACTCTTCGTAACTCCTAATGACAACTACACATGACATGTGAGCATTACTTCCAACACCCTCCCTTAATGCTTACATGGATAACATGAAAAACACATATTACAACAATAAATAAATCTTTGTCTCACTGGTCTTCATCAGCGCCCACATCCACTCTGGAATCTCGCAATCACTACTCTTTCGCCTCCACATCTTCAAGTTGTTACTTAACCTCCATTTAAAACGCAACCGCTTCTAACTATCGTTGATGAACTTTGCAGGATCGACAATATTGACAACTCAGTTTGTCAGGGCTTCCGCAATAAGAGGCATCAATTAATGAACCATCCTATGGACCAACCACCATTTGTCGGATATTTCACTTTCGGTTATCCGTCAGTTGATTGGATGGAGGTCTGGATACTGAATGTGCTCAAGAGTCGATCAAACAGCTTGACCTAATACAAGAATTTATGTTTTAGACATTGGGGCTTCCAATTTAAGAACCACCAACCCTTTTTATAACCAAAATTACTAACACACAAGAATTTGCGTTGCAGACACCGAGGCTTCCAGTTTAAGAACCATCAACCTTCTTTTTATAACGAAAATTAAAAAAAAAATAGTAAACTTCTTCAACTCACACCACAAACACACACAATACACTGCATATAAGATAAAATAGTAGATCGCTGCAAAAAAATCAATGTAGCAACCCATCTCATGTGCCTCATCTAACATTGACAACATCAGGGTCAAACCCATTCTTGAATGGTGGATCAGGGTTCAAACTAGGATACCCTTTTACAGTTGCAATTTGTTATCGATGGGCATAAAATTTGGGGTTGAACGAATTGATCATTTAACAGACATGTGACCTATAATCCCTACTTAATCTTATCATGAAAATTTTACTAAGGTTTAAATCACCTTAAAATATTGACTTATAATTATCAAGAAATATCGGTACATACCTACATTGGTGAAACTGTAAATTTAGTATTGATATAAATTTTGTTATTTTTCCCAATTTACCTCTCCAAATTTTTAATATTTTGAGAAGACAAAGTGCTCTCCAATTAATTACCAAATTATATATATTCATACCTCATCCTTTAAATGTCCTCTCATATTTACTTGGGAGAAGACATGGTCCTCTCCAATTAATTACCAATTTATATATTCATCTCTCATTCCCAAAATATTTACTTGGGAGAAGACATGGTCCTCTCTACCCAATTTTATATTCATATCACATCTCCAAAATGTCCTCTCATATTTACTTGGGAGAAGACATGGTCCTCTCCAATTAATTACCAATTTATATATTCATCTCTCATCCCCAAAATATTTACTTGGGAGAAGACATGGTCCTCTCCAATTAATTACCTAATTTTATATTCATATCACATCCCCAAATGTCCTCTCATGTTTACTTGGGAGAAGAGAAGTCAAATGTAAGGATGAGGGAGTAGTTATGACATTAATGAGAGGTGGTTGAGGTGGAGAGGAGAAGGGGGAGCATAAAAGGGGAAGGATGAGGGAAGGAGGGGGGATCCTTGGCTTGATTTTGGTATTGGTTTGGTTGTGGTTTTGGAGGATTTGTTTTGAGAGTAAGGTGGGGAAGAGAGAAGGGAGAGAAGGAGAGTATTGTTTATCTTGGACACACTACATCTGGTTGGACTTGGGCTCGGAGGGCTAGGGAACCTGTGGAGGTTTCCTGGGCTAGGAAATACTTCCTAGTTGGCTAGGAGGTAAATCCAGTCGGTAGTCAAGAGGAGCATCCCAGCAGGATCAGGAGCTCAGGGGCATCTCAACCAGGTTATCAAAACATGAATTCCTCTACTTATAGATTACTCATGTAAGTGATTGAAATGAAATGCTCACTATTTAATTATAGGAAATAAATTTTAATGGTAAGTTATCATTGACTAAATGTTTAGTTAGAAATAAATTAATTCACGTTTTATTGAATTTTGAAATTGAGAATTTTAGTTCTGTAGAGGACCCTTGGGTGGAGCCTTACATGGGGTATTAGAGCCAAGTTCAAAATCTAGACCCAAGACCCACTAGACACACATCTCTGCTAAATTTTTTTTTTTTAAGTATGTGAAATTGATTTCTCCACCTTACTCTCAGCTCTGCTTCCCCTATGTATTAGAAGGTGATTCATACTCCACCTATCTAATTGACTTGTCATAATCATCATAATAGAACAACAACACACGTGCTCTCACCAAGATTGAATATGGCCAGAAACAAAAGAATGCATGCTCATAAATTTTGGGGCTCAGTTTTAGGCACCATCTTCAACAAATGGCTTATGTACCCATTAGGATGCAATTTTCTTTCTAACGTTTCACCCATGAGTTTGCCTACTCTACATAAACCATATATTAGGGAGTCATAAGTTGATGCATTGGTGCACAATTTTTATCTTTATATTTTTTTTTGGGCATTATGTTGAAGAGATCACAAGCAAGTTCCATTTTACCTTCCTTGCAAAGGCCTTGGAGTAGCATGTTATAAATAAGAATGTCAGCGGCAAAGCATTGCTCCATCATATCTTCGATCTCACTTGCTCTAATTCCTCAGCTTCCACTTCCCGCCATTACAATCTTCCGTGGTAAAAGCTTCTTATATTCCTTGTGCGCTACACGCTCCTCATATACTTCTAATGCCGAAGCAGAGAAGCGTATTAAAACACTCTGTAAGACTAACAGACTTTCAGATGTCGTGGAAACCTTCAAGCATATGCTTGCAGCTAAATTTATTCTCAAACTCGTCACCTGCACTTTTCTATTAAGTAGCTTAGTCCAAGCGAATCGACATGAATTAGCATTGTCTCTTTACAAAATTATGATTGAATTAGAAATTGTCCCTGATCTTGTAACTTTAAGCACTGTCCTCAATTGTCACTGTAAAGCAGGCAGAATGGACTATGCATTCAAAGTGTTTGACGAAATGGAAGCATGTGGGTATGTTCGAAATGTTATAGTTTTCAATACCCTTATCAATTCTTCAGCTTCAGATGTAGGAACTACTTTAATTTGCACTCCTTTTCGTCCATACATTATCAATCGTATATGGAGAGGTACCTTGAATACATTGATTCTAACTAGACCACCCCAGAATATAGACAGTCCATTTAAACCATTGTCCACTGTATAGGATGTCCCTTTGTATGTATAAAATACTCCTTGATTTTCCCTAACAGCCGGCTCTGTGGTGCAAGCAAGGGAAAATGTTCAGTATGTACAACAGCTGCCTATCGATGATGAAGATGCACTCCAAGCGTGTCATACAACTTCCCTTCTCCATGAAATGCGTCAATCTAAATGGGACCAAGTGTGGTGTCGGGCACAACAGATTGGATAGGTTTGTATCTTCTTGTTGTTCTTGCTGTCGCTGCAACAAAATCCTTAAGTGCCATTGTTTTTAGTAAAGCATTGATGAATGCTGACTTCCCCACATTAACGGACCCCAGAACATAAACATTGTGCCCCTTTCTTTGTTGTTGAATTTCTGATACAACTCCAACAAACCCTGACAATGATTTTGAACTTGTCAAGTGAATAATAAGAACGCAGTTTAATGATCAAAGCTTTATCATGACGAATATGAGACAACTTTTCACGAAGTTTCTCAGCAGAAATGAATTGTTTTCCCCCAGAATAGCCCCCATGTCCACCAACAGCAGTGAGCATGTGTCCATGGGATAGCAGCTGACATCTTCCACATAGTACAGACC
The DNA here is from genome assembly GCA_031772625.1 of Pinus tabuliformis. Lineage (NCBI taxonomy): Eukaryota > Viridiplantae > Streptophyta > Pinopsida > Pinales > Pinaceae > Pinus > Pinus tabuliformis. The sequence continues at coordinate 657,531,768 of CM062811.1, forward strand.
TCAACTAGTGATGTTTCTTTTTCAATTCGTCGGTCTCTGGGATTACATAACCAGGGCCATCAACCTCCATAGTTGCAAAGGTGCCCCACATCCATAACAGACAGGCTCCATAGACATCTCTGGTACCTTATTCTTCTTTTCTTTCTCTTCTCCTTTATATTGGAATGAGCAGAATCGTGCTTATCCAGAGCCTTTTCTAGAAATATCTGGCCCCTGCTCTTATCATAGGGCCCAAATCCAAGTCCACCTGCGTCCTCTTTTCTTCAAAACCTTATGTAATGACGGTCCCTTTACACCAATGTTTTCTAGGAATTTTACTGTGGGTCTCGACTTCTCTTCCCTCAAGCCAAGAAGCTGAGCATTGTAAATAGTTCTACCCAGGTCTTCTTTTCCCAACCCAAGCTTTAGCAGAAGCTGCACTTTTGATCCAAACTTCATTCTGTTTTTCAACAGTGTGGATTTCTTCGATAGATCTTGCCCATTAAGCTGGGATCCACTCCCAAACTTTTAAGTTGGGATACTGCTGGCCTGAAATCATGTTTCTTCCGAACCTTTGTTGGTTGTCTCCATGTAGGCATTCAAACACCTTGGATGGTGAGAATTCATGCTCCTTGAGCGCGGGAAACTGCAAAATGTGTGAGTTCTGTTAGGAAAAGAAACAGGCTCCGAGTGAACTTGTGTAAGGAAAGTGAATTGTTGTATGGAATGACAGTGAATGATAGGAGGAAGGAGTCCTTACACGATAGGGTATGCATCTAAATACATCACTGCACATTGTGAAGCTTTCTCATCGCTGCATCACCGTCAACAGGGTAAGAATCCTTGAGCTAAGGATCGATCCACGGTCTCAATCCTGCCCCTTTTCTAGTCTTTTTCTTGCTAACGTGGGTCCCTGAGGGGTATGTAGCTGAAAATTTTAATGCTTAGAAGGAAGTCCCTTAAACCTGCAATATATTTTGCTGTTTTATTCAGATATGTAACTAGTTTCCTTAAAACCAGCAAACTCAAAGTAAGTATTGCGACATAGATGTTCAAGTCAGCTCAGAATACAATAAATCCACTATAGTCTTCCTCGACTTCTGCAAGAATCAACAGAGAGCAACAAGATTTTGTGCTTGAAATTTACCAAAATTTAGCTTTATAATATATATATATATATATATTGCAAACAAACTTTATGTACTTGCAGATTTGATTTCCAACTTATGTTATATTCGTAATTGAGTAGTTAAAAATAAAATAAGAGATTCCCAATGGATACAAACACTGTGAATCACGTGTTAATTCTCATGATATTCACTATATCACCTCTACTCGTTGGGGGTCAATCCCCTCCATGTCACTCGGTAGAAGTCTTGGTTGTTCAGAAAAAAATGGAATAATTTTTAAGATAGTGAGCGATATTGCAAATATAATTTTAAAAGTGATTATATATTAAATTTATTATGATTTTCCTAGCATAATGGAATAGTGATTGTTAGTACAAGTTATTCTATAAATTTGAGGCATTAAGTTGTTTTAGGAATACTACTTAATGATGGTCATTTACTACTTATTATGGTGCACTCAAACATCCACTCTAATGAGATATACAATTTTATCCTCAAGTCTTCAATTTTCACGTATTTTTTCTTTTCTTTTCTGAGACTTTTAGGATCGGACCTCATTATTTAGGAGTTAGTTGTCCCACTTACTATTTTTTTGGGGGGAATGTAGAGGTTTTGGGTAAAATAAAAAATAAAAAATAAAAAAAAGAACACCCAACTCCATTGCATTGCACCAAACATAATTCTCTTTTCTTTTAGTAGATTTTAATACATTAAAGTTGTCAAAATATGAACAACAATAGATTGGTATGTTAGAATCACTTACAATATACAATATTATTATCTTAAAAGCATGTAGCACTAGCCATTCTATATAAATCAATTGGATAGTATACATCTAACAATTAATGCCAATATTGAGTTGATTGAGACAGCTAGGCATCCACTTAAAAACTAATCTAACATTGTTGATGGAATTTCAAAAGGACACCTAGTATAAATAATGTGATTAAAAATGGTAAGATAATGATTATGTGAATGCTCAAAATATACATAAGATGGATTTAGGATGATTGTTTAGGAATATCCAAAGATATTTGGGGGTGACTAGCAGTGCGTGGTAACACTTGCTTAGATAGCAATAGGAGAGGATTTAGTAGACCCATGGTTATCTTCTCAATATTAGAAATAGTCATTTACAAGCATGACGAAAGGAAAACTTGCACGTATCATTATGCAAAACATGTGTGAGCCGAGTAAGAATTGACCAGGCCCTAAGATGTGCTAATAAGTCTTACGTATCATACAGATATTTGAACAAATGGTGAGGACGCGAAGAAATCAAGGTCAAGGCGGGTCATCACAAGGACATCTTACAAATAACCCATTGCCTTCACCGAAGTTGACTCTCATCTTGAAATCCCTAGAGGCAATTAATGAGACTTTAAAAGGGCGCCAAACAAATGAAGTGGAATTGGAGCACCCTCCCTCGGGGTTAGGCAATCTCGAGGGATCAAGAGACTCTGATAGAGGACCTCCAATCCTCTAGGGAGCTCCAGAAGATTAAGTTCCCGGAGTTTGCAGGAGGTCATGCCAGCAAACGTGTAGAAGCCTGGTTAGAAGGAATGAGAAGGTGCTTCGCACTAAGGGATTACAATTCCAATTCAAAAGCTAAAATAGCAATATTCCAACTCAGAGATAGTGCTCTGAATTGGTGGGGTAACTTGGAGTGTCAACTACACCTCACTCTAGACATAGTTACTTGGTAATTATTTGAGGAGAGATTCAGGGGAAAGTACCTACCAGCATATTATGAAGAACAACATGTAGGAGCCTTCCATGCCCTGGTACAGGGAAATCGTATGGTGGAAGAATATGAAATTAGATTCATGGAATTGGTCAAGTATGTCTCCTACATGGATACTAACCAATGCCAAGCAGATTGTTTTATTTATGGATTGAACCCTAAGATTAGGGCAATGGTTCGGATGTGGAAACCATCCTCAGTTGCAGAGGTTGTGGAACAAGCTCGTTATATTGAAGAACACTTAGACTTAAAGGGTGAAAACAAAACCATTTTTCCACGCAAACCAAGGTTTATGGGGAAGGCCCCTCGTACCTTCCAAAGGAGAGGAAGTTTGAGACCACCACCATATGGAAAAAGGGTGGTACCCAGAGTACCGACAGTAGGGATTTCAATGGTTGCTATGCAGCTTCACCCGCAACTTCAAGGGTGTGTTCAAATCAAGGCCATACGCGAGGAGAAACAAGTAGGGGCAGGGGTCCCAAGGGAAGGAACTCTTTACAGAGAACTCCCCAACATTCGGTTCAAGGTCTACCGCGCATCACTTGTTGGGGATGCGGGGGACCTCATTACCAGCGTGACTACCCTGAGTTACAAGCTGGTAACAACCGGAGAGAAGGAAAAGCACCAATGGGGGGCAAGTAGCCACCATCGAATCTATGCCGCAGTTGATAACCAACAAGTTGAACATCAATCTGCCGTGGTAGAAACCTTAGGTATGATAAAAAAAGTAAAAGTTAAAATTTTGTTTGATTCTGGTGCTACAAATAGTTTCATTTCACCAGTTGCATTAGAAAAATGTGGGTTGGCAGCCTATGAGCACGATGACTTTAAGCAAGTTGAGATGGCTTCTGGGATAAAACAAGCAGTAGGACCTAGTGTTGACCAATGTCAAGTAAACCTCGGGGTGTGTATGACTAAGTTGAAGGCATACATCACAGCATTGGGGACGTATGATGTAATTATTGGAATGGACTGGCTAGAAGCTCATCGAGCTTTGGTAGACTGTTTCAAGAAGAAGGTGATTTGTTTAGATGATGAAGGTAGGCCAATTGAGATTTTTGGAATCAAGAGAGGAGTGTCGCTACGATTCATATCCATGATGAAGGTAAAATGTTGTCTCTGACAAGGTTGCAAGCTATATGTAGTCGAGGTTGTAAGTGACCAGAAAGGACCCTCCCTAGATCAACATCCAATTTTGTTAGAATTCAAGGATGTTTTTCCTAAGGAATTGTCTGGATTACCTCCTGTAAGGGAGATTGATTTCACAATCGACCTAAAACCTGGTGCAGAACCAATATCTAAGACACCCTATAGGATGACAACTCCAGAACTTTGTGAGTTGCAGATGCAATTAAAAGAGCTCTTAGACTTGGGATTTATCAGACCTAGTATTTCACCTTGGGGTGCACCAGTGATTTTTGTCAAGAAGAAGGATGGTTCCTTACAGCTATGCATAGATTATAGGGACTTGAATAGAGCCACAATAAAGAATAGGTACCCGATACCTCGAATAGATGACCTATTTGATCAAATGAAGGGAGCAACGATTTTCTCAAAGATCGATCTACGATCTGGATACCACCAATTGAGGATTAAGGAAGGGGACATCTCAAAAACTGCATTTCGAACTCGGTTTGGGCACTATGAGTTCGTAGTTGTTCCATTTGGTTTGACCAATGCACCAACAGTATTCATGAGCCTCATGAATGGTGTGTTCAGGAAGTATTTGGACCAATTTGTGCAAGTCTTTCTGGATGACATTCTTGTGTATTCCAAGAATGAAAAGGAGCATGAAAATCACCTAAGGGTTGTATTGACTTGCTTAAGGGAAAATCAATTGTATGGAAAATTGTCAAAATGTTCCTTCTTTCAAAAGAAAGTTCATTACCTTGGGCACATCATTTCAGGAGAAGGAATTTCAGTTGACCCGGAAAAGGTGAAGGCCATAATGGATTGGCCAGTACCGAAAAAGGTTTATGAGATACGTAGTTTTATGGGGCTAGCAGGGTATTATCGCAGGTTTGTGGAAGGGTTTTCAAGGATTGCAAAACCCATCACCACATTACAATGAAAGGGGGTCAGGTATGAATGGGCATATGAATGTGACACTGCATTCATAGAACTAAAGAGGTTACTAACTAGTGCACCGATCCTTCGAGTACTGGACATGGGAAAAGACTTCATTGTCTGCACCGATGCTTCGAAGCAAGGATTGGGTGCAGTATTGATGCAAGAAGGTGGAGTAATAGCTTACACATCTAGAAAATTGAAGAAACATGAAGATTTGTATGCTACCCATGACTTAGAATTAGCAGCAATGATGTTAGCCTTGAAACTGTGGAGACACTACCTCGTTGGGAGACGATTTGAGTTAAGAACAGATCATCAAAGCCTAAAGCATCTCTTCACTCAAAAGGATTTGAATACTAGACAAAGGCGATGGAGCAAATTCATGAGTGAGTATGATTTTGATATCTCATACATCAAGGGAAAGGAGAATGTGGTGGTAGATGCACTAAGCAGGAGACCACGAACTTTCTCCCTAGTAGCCTTAAAGGTAAATTTGAGGGAACGTGTGCTAGAGAAACTCTTTGAAGATAGTTGGTATCTAAAGGTTATCGCAGCACTCCAGAGTGGGAAGCAGATAGAACCAAAGTTTGAGGGATATGTCCTTGAACCAAATGGACTATTGAGATTTCAAGGGAGAATGTACATATCTAAGGAAGGGGGTATAAGAGGGACCATCCTCGAAGAGTCACATAGAGCACTCTATTGAGCACATCCTGGAGTAAATAAGATGTACGTGGACACAAAGAAACTCTTCTTCTGGACAAGCATGAAGCACGACATAGTCCAGTTTGTCGCCAGATGTCTTGAATGTCAATGAGTGAAGCCTGATCATCACCATCCAACAGGACTCCTACAACCTCATGACATCCCTATATCTAAATGGGAGGTAATTTCCATGGATTTTGTTGTGGGTTTGCCACTCACTTCACAGAGGCACAATGTTATATTGGTTATAGTTGATAAATTGACCAAAAGTGTCCATTTCATTCCAGTAAGAGACACATACGATGTTACTGATGTGGCACAAGTGTTTATAAGTGAATTTATTCGACTACACGGGTTACCCACAAAGATAATTTCTGATAGAGACTCTCGATTTACATCTAGGTTTTGGACAAGTTTGCAGTCATCACTAGGGACTCAGTTGAACCTGAGCACTGCATATCATCCAAAAACAGATGGGCAGACTTAAAGAGTAAATTAGGTTCTGGAAGACATGCTTAGGATGTCCGTCGTGGATAATCAGACTCAGTGGGAAAGCTACTTACCATTGGTAGAGTTTGCCTATAATAACAGTTACCACAGTTCAATCGGGATGCCTCCTTATCAAGCTCTATATGGAATGCCATGTAGGATGTCGTTGAGTTGGGAAAAGTTGGAGGACCGAGTAATAGTTGGCCCAGAATTAGTTCAAGAAATGGAGGAACAGGTAAAGCAGATTCGATAAAGGTTAAAGGAAGCACAAGATAGACAAAAGAGTTATGCTGATTCACATAGGATTGACCGCAGTTATGAAGTAGGGGACCAAGTTTTTATTCGTATCTGACCCAACAAAAGCACCATTCGGTTTGGGAAGGGACGAAATTGTCACCTCGGTTCGTAGGACCTTTTAGGATCAAGGAGAAGATTGGACCAGTTGCCTATCGTCTTGTACTGCCACCCCATTTGCATAAAACTCATGATGTTTTTCATGTATCTATTTTACGACATTATGTTTCTGATGAATCTCACAAACTGGATTGGAGGGAATTGCAGGTCTCAGACATGGGAACCATAGTGGTCGAACCATTACGCATATTGGATCGTAGGGTTTGACAGCTCAGACGTCGCACGGTGGACCAAGTTAAGGTCCAGTGGGACAAGTATAGCCCAGGATCTGCTACCTGGGAGGATGCAAAGACTATATGTCGTGACTACCCCTCACTTTTTGAGCATTTGTGATGTCCATTTTTTACTTAGACAGCTACCTATGCTAAAGTTCTATTTTGCGGTTCCATGTTATTTATTTATGAACATTATGTAATATTGATGCATTTGGTTGGACACGTGAAACTACTTATATAAATCATTTGATGGATTTGGTACTGATGATGGAAACGGTTGATGTATGGCCTAATGTATGACTCACTTAGTGATGAATTATCTAGTGCATGACTTATCAGAATTATTTTGTTTCATATAAGTGGATATGATTTAATTAATGAATGACTTAGTGAATTTATGATTTATTTCCAGTATGAACTGCAAGATTGACATGTGGATACTAGACTTAATAACATGATGATTAAAGATCACTTATATATCTTGTTGTTATATAAATGCATGAATGAGACCTAACCCACAGGTTGGAAAGAACTATATGATAGTCGAGATCTACTCTTCCATTAAGGGAAGGTCGAGACATCTCATGGGGAAAGGTATAATGTACATTGTTCTATTACATTTTGTATCTACTGGATATGCACTCTTATGACATGGGTAAAATGTGAATTACAGGTGACAAGACTAACTAACTGGATTATTCGATGACAAGTATCCAACCAGCGATGTAGTGTGTTACATATTAGGGTGTTGACCCTAGTTGTGTGGAGGGGTGGAGGTATTTCCCACCATGTAACCTCCAAACCTGGAATCGTGGGAGGGAAGTGGTGGACACGATCCCCTAGACGTGTGATGACGATTGCCAGTTGCCTGTTGGAGAAGTTAGGTCGATATAGTCGACGCTTCCGCCATATTGGTTTTATCAGTGGTTAGATTGGTATAGCCGATGCCACCGTATATAGCAGCAGAGGATGGATAGGGTGGGAACGGAAGTAGGTCGGAAAGGATAGGAGGATATAGATCAATTGGAGACTCTTGATGGAACACAATGTCATTGTCTGACTTATCAAATTTTACTACTATAACTCTCTCTATTTTGATATGCCTTATTTCCAAACTGCTTTGAACTCCTTGTACCTTTTACACTCTAACTTTGGGATGAAGTTTTCTGAAGTAGTGTATGTAATGCCTACTTAATATTATCATGAAAATTTTACTAGGGTTTAAATCACCTTAAAATATTGACTTATAATTATCAAGAAATATTGGTACACACGTACATTGGTGAAACTGTAAATTTAGTACCAATATAAATTTTGTTATTATTTCCAATTTACCTCCCCAAATTTTTAAAATTTGGAGAAGACATAGTCGTATCCAATTAATTACCAAATTATATATATATTCATACCTCATCCCCAAAATGTCCTCTCATATTTACTTGGGAGAAGACATGATCCTCTCCAATTAATTACCAATTTATATATTCATCTCTCATTCCCAAAATATTTACTTGGGAGAAGACATGGTCCTCTCCAATTAATTACCCAATTTTATATTCATATCACATCCCCAAAATGTCCTCTCATATTTAATTGGGAGAATACATGATCCTCTCTAGTTAATTACCAATTTATATATTCATCTCTCATCCCCAAAAGTATTACTTGGGAGAAGACATGGTCCTCTCCAATTAATTACCCAATTTTATATTCATATCACATCCCCAAATGTCCTCTCATGTTTACTTGGGAGAAGAGAAATCAAATGTAAGGATGAGGGAGTAGTTATGACATTAATGAGAGGTGGTTGAGGTGGAGAGGAGAAGGGGGAGCATAAAGGGGAAGGATGAGGGAAGGAGCGGGGATACTTGGCTTGATTTTGGTATTGGTTTGGTTGTGGTTTTGGAGGATTTGTTTTGAGAGTAAGGTGGGGAAGAGAGAAAGGAGAGAAGGAGAGTATTGTTTATCTTGGACACACTACATCTGGTTGGACTTGGGCTCGAAGGGCTAGGGAACCTGTGGAGGTTTCCTAGGCTAGGAAATACTTCCTAGTTGGCTGGGAGGTAAATCCAGTTAGTAGTCAAGAGGAGCATCCCAGCAGGATCAGGAGCTCAGGGGCATCTCAACCAGGCTATCAGAATAGGTATTCCTCTACTTATAGATTACTCATGTAAGTGATTGAAATGAAATGCTCACTATTTAATTGTAGGAAATAAATTTTAATGGTAAGTTATCATTGACTAAATGTTTAGTTAGAAATAAATTAATTCACATTTTATTGCATTTTGAAATTGAGAATTTTAGTTCTGTATAGGACCCTAGGGTGGAGCCTTACATGACCAGCAAATATTCCTCTCAGTTAACCGTAGTGGATTGTTAATTCACATTAATGACACAATTACACACAAACTCTAACACACCACACAGATGCTCTCAATGCGCAGGTCACTTAACACTCAGCTCCACCATGCAGCATTCAACTCCTTTGACACAACACCAAACATATTTGGAATTGTTTGCAGCTACGTAGAGAATTGCGTCTCCCTGGAAAGTGGGAAGAAGCCGAAAGAGACACGATATTTTTATTGATGTTCAGATATGATTTTCTCCCATGCTACGATAATAATTATTCACACACATATCTGAATTCTTGCATTTCACATCTCTTTCTCATCCGCATCGGCATAGGAGAAATTGTGTTGTCTAAGAAGAGATCCCTCTTGATATGACAACGAAGACGCGGTGTAGATGGATGGACGAATTTGGTTGATGGATCTGACGATGTTGGTCCTAGTCCTCCCTGTCTGTAGCTAGTAATAAGAGAAGCCATTGACCTATCAAATAATGCAAATCCTTTGCCGCAGAATGCAAATTATTGGGGCTCTGCAGGGTGGAAAATATTGCTTTTAGAAGGCACCCTTTTTGCGTAATAAAGAGAAACTCCAAACAATTCTAGAGGGTTCTTCACCGACAGAGAAGCGACTAAATCACAGTGGTCGGTTGATCCTTTGATACTTCACTCCTAACAACCCAGCTACAACTCTTTTCAATTGCAAAAATAAGGGTTCTGATCAAACAAGGGTTTGAACACTACACGCACATAAAAATCACTCACAGAGTAAACAATATCCTACTCTAATCTGTTAGGAAACCAGCTCACAAAAAGATAAAAATATAGATCAACGCCTTAGAATTCAGCCTCTTCGAGGGGGCAACCTCCTTTACATTACACAAATGAACAATTCTTGGATGATACAAATGACAAAACCTCCTTTCTATATATATGAGTCTAAGGGGTCACAATATAACCAAGCCGACCTAACAATAATAATATAAACACACAAAATCAACAATAGTGGGATTCTATGGGGCACAATAATAACAATATGGGGACAATAGGGGCACAACAACAACAATAAGGGATACAATGACAATAGTAATGGGGGAATCACTAGTATTATAGGGACCTAACATTCCCTTCTCCTTCAAAAAAGTGTTGTCCTCAACGCTTGAGTAGTTATGGGTGCTTCTGTATAAAATTCTCATCCTCCCATGTGGAATCTTCAATGGGTAAGTTCTTCCACTTAATGAGATACTTTGAAATTGATTGATTTCATAGTTGTCGAGTTCTTGTTTCTTTGACTGCTTCAGGTTCCAATATGATTTTTCCTTCCTCATCAAGTTATGGAAATATTGTTTGAACTGGAATCTTATCACCTATAACCTTCTTTAAGCATGAAACATGGAGAACTGGGTGCACTCGGGAAGTTGCAGGAAGTTCCAATTTGTATGCCATAGTACCTATCTTTTGCAACACCTTGTACGGACCATAATACTTTGGTGATAATTTATTATCCTTCTTAGCTTGCTTGAGTGACATTTGTTTATATAGTTGTAGCCGTAGGAATATCCAATCACCTACATCAAAACTTCTTTCGCTGCGATGTTGATCTGCCTGTTGTTTCATTCTATTCTGCGCCAAGGTAAAGTTATCCTTTAAGAGTTGGAGAACTTGTTATTGATGCTCGATGTGATCTTCCACTGCTTTAACCTTAGAATTTTCTCTTAAATATGATGTGATGGATGGTGGATGATATCCATAAAGTGCCATAAATGGGGTCATTTTAGTTGCAGTATGGAAGGAAGTGTTATACCACCATTCAGCCAGAGGCAACCATTTTGACCCATTGTGTCTGTTTATCAGATACAAAGCAACGAAGATATCCTTCCAAACATTTGTTTACTGTCTCAGTTTTCCCATCAGATTGAGGATGATAAGATGAGCTATGAGCCAATCCTTGTACCATAACGAATCATTTTTCTAGCTAAATGTATAAGATGTAATGGGATTTTGTTGTATCTTTTGAATGAGTGCCCACACTTCCTCGTCATTCTTCCATTCATCCCTTGCTTCATTTATCCAATATGGTTGGATAATAGAAATGGCGCAAAGAAATGCTTCCACATCCTCATCTTTTCTTGAGAGTGCATCTGCCACAACATTAAGCTCTGATAACAATGTTAGGAAACCAGCTCACAAAAAGATAAAAAGATAGATCAACGCCTTAGAATTCAGCCTCTTCGAGGGGGCAACCTCCTTTACATTACACAAATGAATTCTTGGATGATACAAATGACAAAACCTCCTTTCTATATATAAGAGTCTAAGGGGTCACAATATAACGCGGCCGACCTAACGATAGAAATATAAAGGCACAAAAATAACAATAGTGGGATTCTATGGGGCACAATAATAACAATATGGGGACAATAGGGGCACAACAATAACAATAAGGGATACAATAACAATAGTAATGGGGGAGTCACTAGTATTATAGGGACCTAACATAATCTATTTACAAAGCAATAAAATTTAAGGCTCTCTCACATCTTCTTGACCCTCCTGTGAAGGAGTCAAGCCAAAATAGGCTCTGATACCATGTTAGCAAAATAGAAGAGAGAGCATATATTGATTACACACAACACAAATCTCACTTGATAATTTTATTGATCACCACATGTACAAATATATAAGACATGTATCACTGACTTCGACACAACTAGATCATCATTACAACTCACACATTGGAAACAAGAACTTCTAGAATGACTCCTCATAACTCCTAATGACAACTACACATGGCATGGAAGCATTACTTCCAACAGTTTTGCATCATTTCGTGTGGAAGAGGGGTTGTCTATCTAATTCAATTGTTTTTGTACAACAAGGATAAGAATTTCCAACCTATAAGAGGATTTTGTTTAGGGTTACTTAAAGAATATGGGTGTTGAAATTTTGGGATCTAATCATATGAAAGTTCAGATGATTTCAATAATGGAAAACACTAAAGAAGACAATCCTATTGAGCAGGCATCTCGTAATCTCAGTCTTGATATTTTCTCTGTTCAAATCTCTGATGGAGTACCTTTGGATTTCAATTGGTTGGCCACCTTAAATGATTTTATGTGATTTGCAGATAACATGAAGGGGAGCTTGAATGACTTCTTCAAAATATAATGGGCTCTGACAACAATGCCAAACATGTTGCAATTAATGCTTCTCAAGAGAGCCATAGATTGTCGACACCTATTATTGCCTCTGAGAAGATACACAATCCTGTTGAGACTGATCGCGCCCTTTGTTCTCTGCATGGTGGTCTCAGTTGACTGCTTGGCCGACACCGACACATTCACGGGCAAGGGATTATTTTAGGCGTTGTCTGCCGAGATCACAAATTCATCTGAACCACACATTTTTGGTTGGAATCAGATAAAAAAAAATCAAAAAATAGAATGATGGAATGTTTAAATAGTTTTCTTATGTTGAAAATAGATTCAACACCATAAAAAACCTAGGGCGCCCAAAATGCTGAAGTTTGACAGTGGTAACCCAAATTTCAAAAATTTATACTAGATTTTGTTAATAATCTTACCAAAATTTCTATTATTTTCCAGGCTAATTTGTGGGTTTATGTTAACACCAATACTCATGTATCGTTGCTCCAAATAGGTGTCCCGCAATAGTGTGGTCGACATGTCAGGTGCAAGAGTGGCAATAATTCCCCTCGTGGAACGGCTGGATACATTTTTGCTCGGAGTATCAACTATATTACCGATGATCTATTATCGGAGTTGAAGTTTTAACTTCGATTATGGATAACGCTCACATTCAGGGTTAGAATTTGACGGGAAAAATGTATGTCACAGGGCATTTGGCTGTGTTTGATGTTGAACAAATTTCACATAAATATCTTCCCTGATGTGTTCTGAAATTTACAAAATGTATTTTTGATGGGTTATTATTTTCTGAAAACGTTCTTAATATTGTATATCAAGTTGTGTTTCATTTGGACTGGGGCTTGTCATGGTGTCACATACATCCATTTATTTACCAAGTATGGAGTAAGACTGCGAGTAGGAAGACATCAATGATGCTTGTCCTTGGGCCTGTCTCGTCTACTAAAGCCATTGAATATTTATTTACAGGGTATGGGGTTTCATGTATTGTACGATATGTTAGTTGGTCAATAACTCAAGAGCGATGGTAAGGCATCAACTCGAGATCTTCACAAGTGGTTTGAGATCGAAGCAAGTGGTATCCTTACTTGTTTGAACATGTTCTTAGGCTTTCTCATCTAAGGTTGTGCCATTTCTCTTCAACTTGCTTGGCTAGCTGATCAGAGGGAATGAATCACGGAAGTAGTTGTATCTATATAAATTGGTTGTGGGAGGTTTGTGTGACCATAAGTGAGGTGGTGGGGATTATCATGCAGAAATAGCTCATGTTTGGTTGCTTGGCATGTGCTCGATTGTGGTACTGAGATCAAATATCCCCACGCCTCAACACAAAGGTACCATTCAAGATTACAAGGAGAGCAAGGTTTCTTGTTAAAAAAAATTGTTATTAGTTTTTATTTATTTACAATTATAAAATTATTACATTGGTTTTTTTTGGTTTGAGGATATAATTTTTTTATTGTTTAAAGAATATTTCATAATATGACCAATTAAATCGTCTTCATGAACCAAATCACTATATCTATTATTAAATAACAAATAAATATTATAATTTATAAATTGAATGGTAAATATGTAGACTTAATTTGTGAAAAAAATGAACTTTTTCAATTTATTTATACAAATATGAAATTTATTTCTTATCAAATAACAAATAGAATCATAATTTAGGAAATGGATATGAAGGAAGAGTGGATATGTGAATTTTCTTGTGAAAAGAATATTTATATAGAGAAAAATAACTACATACACTACCAAAAAAAAATGAAGTGAGTACCTAAGTTTTCTCCGTCAAATTCACCATGTGAGTTATTTTCCATCGGCCATTTTGTATTAAAGAATAGAGTGGTGAATTTAGTTGTATAAAATATTGTTTTATGTTGAGTAGAAAAGAATGATAGTGGATGATTTTAAACTAGTATATGTTATTAAACAGAGTAAAGACAATCTATACACTATATAATGGTTTGTTGTAGATCAAATGTTGTTAATGTTTTTGGAAGAGAACGAAAAATATTGTCTTCACCAAAAGACATGATAACAAGATACATATTAGCTAAGCATGTAATAAGAGACAACACATCATTGTATTATCGTTATTACTTATGCATGTGAGGAGGTAGCTCAAAGAAAGAAAAAACAAACATATTTTTTTGTTTTTTTGGTAATTAGGTTGAACCTAGGTTGGGGTTACTTAGTAGTGACATCCATCATCAATCGGTCCTCACCCTCCCCATGAGGTTCGCACCAAAAACCTAGTAAAAATTAAACCTCAACTAAAATGTATGATGGAAATTGATTTGACACATTAAATTGGAGAATTTATGATCTTCAACTAATGTATCAATGGAAATACTATCAGTGAAATTGACTGATTTATTTCCAAATCATGCTTGAATGTGTCGACCTCTCTAATACTCTAAAAAAAATGCATAGGGCAACTTACAGTGAATCCACACCGAGAGTATCGGATTATGTATGGGACGTGTAATTAAAGAATCGCGTGTATACCAAACTTCCTGTGCCTTGTAAAATCAAGGCCTCCTCCATCGATTTGTGGTACGCTAAAATCATTGCACTCCATGTGAGCTTACTTGTTTGGTTGCGCAACCTTGGAGGCAGTCTCCTCTGTCTCAACATAGCCTTAATACCTTCCTGGTTGGATGGAGGCCATTAAACCATTCAAAAATGTACTTAGTTTGCTTTGCGTTAACGTTAGTCGGTTTTAATCAATTTTACATTTTTTATTTTGAAAATTTTACTATGCAATAAAATTCCAAAACAAAATTTTGTGAAAATTATGCAGAGTGTTAACCCCAATGGGTTTTAATCAATTTTACATTTTCTATTTTGAAAATCTTACTATGCAACAAAATTTCAAATCAAAATTTAAATGAGGAAACCCTGCCACTCCAATGTCTCAATAGAGTTCCACAAAATTCCATAATGTTGGCCCACTTCGCAACCTTTACAAAATGGCTAGTGGAAAATAATTCACAGGCTGATGAATTTGCTAGAGAAAACTTAGGTACTCACTTCATTTTTATTTTTTTGGGTAGTGTATGTAGTTATTTTTCACCAACCTCTGAGTTATTTTCCAAGGGTCACTATCATTATACAAGAAATCATTATATAATATAATGATTGCTTTTACTTTGTTTTATGACATATTTTAGTGTAAAATTATACACTATAATTTTGTTATACTCTGCCTCAAAGCGATTTTTAATTTAAAATCAATTAGTCATTTTTCTTATTTGTTTTAAGTTTTAAGTTTAAAGAAGTGTGGGAGGAAAGAGTATGTATTTTTTGTTCTTCCGGAAAAGTGGAAACAGAAAAGCATTTCATTTTAGAATGTAAGGCCTTCAATACAACAGGAAAATTATGCAGATATAGAAAAACATTTAATTTTAGAATGTGAGGCCTTCACAGACAACAGGAAAGTTATGGAGATATTCTTGTAGCTAGCTCTTGGGATAATCTATTGAGTTAAGGGTTTGTGGAGAAGTTGTGAGCGTTTATTGTGAGACTTCACAGGAAATATAGAAAAACATTTAATTTTAGAATGTGAGGCCTTCAAAAACAACAGGAAATTTATGGAGATATTCTTGTAGCTAGCTCTTGGGATAATCTATTGAGTTAAGGGTTTGTGGAGAAGTTGTGAGCGTTTATTGTGAGACTTCACAGGAAAAGGGCTGAATACAAGAAACAAATGGAGAAGCAATCTCTCCCATAGGCTATTTTTAGCCTCGTGGATGGTAAAATAATTTCATTTCATTTCATATATCAAGATTGCCAAAGTAGGCCCCATTGAATGGTCTTTGCTACTAAGAACTCTATATAATTTTTTGAACAAGACTTACAATCATGTACTTTTAATCTTTAACAATTAATTTTAATCTTAATTTGATTTTGAATTTCGTTATTTCTAAATTTTGATATTAAATATATATGTTAGAAGATAACATATATTATCATTATTAATTATAAAAGAATAATAAGATTTAGGATTCAATAAATCATTTGTGTCTTATGGGCATTTCTGTTTTTATTGATTTTTTATGCTAAATATGTGAAAAATTTAATATAATTATATTATTGAAAAATATTTTTTTATTCAAAATTTTATTGGTAAAAAGTTTATATCAAAACATTATTTTTAAAAGGCAAAATTTTAAACATAATGTTTCTTGACAAGAAATATAAAAATCTAAAAAATAAAAATAAAAATATTTAATGAATAAAAAAAATCCAAATTCTAACACTACTCACAATAAATAATGGCTTTCATTCTCTCCCAAAAACGTTCCACCACCTTTCTAGATATGAAAAATAAAATAAAAAATGTGTGGCAGTGTGAGTGCGATTTCGTTTATATAGGAAGATGGATTTGTATTACACTGAAATTGAGTAACGCTGCTTATTAGTCCCTGCCTGGGACTAATAGCGATCGATCGATCGTTGACCTACCATTACTTGATACTTTGACCGGTTTTTTTCGGTGTTTTCGCATTTTAACCTAAGTTTGATGCTCCCAATTTTATTCAACAAAATTTTACCCAAAGTTTTTGGTTCGGCAAACAATTAAGGTCTTATTGCAGCCTTCACGTTGCTCGATGCAAAAATATTGAGGCAATCTTATGTTATCCAAAGTACGCTGTGGTAGGCTGTGGATGCAAAGTTTGCAATATCATCTTATCCTAAGTTCTTTCTGGGGCCTGTTCCACGTTAATCCAACACCTAATTTAGACATTTGTTCATAGAGATATTTGCATGTTGACCACCTGTCGGAGCCCGTGTTTACCACCCAAGCTTACACAGCATATGGAACCCTGTCAAAGCTTATATCACAAGCAGAAAACCCTGCGAGGAGCCTTTCACCTCTGTGTACTCGTCTCTGGTGAGTTCTTTTGATCTACACCGAAGCACCTGCACCACAAAAGACAAGGCAAGCGAGGTAAGCAACACGAGAACCAGTACAAATATGAAAAAAATTGCAACTTGTGCCATAGACCACCACGAATATTTCAGGTTTGCCAAAGGGTTCTATAGTTCATGTTTCCAGTCTTTCGACATCACAAGGGTTTCTTTTATGTTTTATGTAGTATGACCGCATCATGCCCATTTGTTAATATTGAGGCTTACAATGAGAACACCAGCCGACAGGCCCAAATTGGTAATTCTGTTTTCTGTAACAAGGGTTAATATTGCGTATGTTTGTTTGGGAATTAATCCCTCTTTCTGGTCACAGAGTGATAATTTAATGACTTTTTCTTTGTAATGGCTCTTGATGTAGGTAAAGTTTATCCAAGGTTCGATACGTACCAAGCGGTCTCTGGCTATCCGATTTTGCAAGCTAAGGATTTTGGGGCTGCCTACTGTTTTACAATTTCATGTTGTTCCTAATTTTCCTATCTTCCTACTGCGAATTCCACGACAATAATTTGACTTCGCTTGATTTCAATAACCTTTAAAGGTATAATCTGACCTTACGGTTGTCTCTTATAACCTGTGATTCACTTTATGACTATTATGTTTTCGATTGACCACTAACTCTGAGCTATGCACTGATGTTCAGCATTGGTTAGTGTTCTTTGGGAAGGAATAACTTCTACAAAATCTGTCATTGAGGGTTTCTTTTCTATCTCATGACTTTTATTCCTCGAATGCTAGGTTCTCAAGAGACTATTTTTCTTTTTCTTTTTGAGGGTTTTGTAACCATGACCAAAACCTAGTTCATGGGTTGTCGAATTGTTAGGGTTTCATACTATTAAAAGTTTGTTTCTTTCTGTTTTTTCGCATTGTTCTGTCGAAAATAATTTTAAATAAATTGTTGTTATATAACTTTTAACTTCGATCCTGTGGCCATTAAGGCCAAGGGTTCCATTTAACAGTATATGTGATTTTGTTCATACTGTGTAACATGACTTGGTATATTGTATATTAGTTGTGAGCATACATTGAATTCTTGTTTTTTTTTGTGAAGAAAAAGAGTTATTTCTGCTACAGATTCTCATGACATTCTACAGTTTTTACCGCGACTGATATTTTAATTTGATTGAATAGAGTATTGTTTAACCCTCAACTATATTATATGTTTGCGTGCTGCAATATTGAATTGAGAATTTTGTTCTTTCCCCATTAGCAGGTGTATTAATTATTAGGAAAATTTATCTGATATAATGACAAAAATCTACAATCTTTTAAAAAAAAATCATAAATTTTGTTTCGAAAATCCTAATATTCGAAAATCCGCAATCTCTGAACAATTTTCAGATATTAAATAATAAAAATCCACACTCTTAGAGCAATTTTCATTGCCGCAATGTTCGGAAAAAAGGAGAAAAGAAAATTATTATACCTGGTCTTTCTCGAGATGTTTCTTGAGGGGCAGAAGCTGTCCGCCTGTTCTTTATGGGGGAAGACCAGTCCGAGGTGAAAATATTCTCAAACTTTAGCATCGTACTTCTCTTCACTCGCCGAACTGTCTCAACAGCGTTTCATCACTGTGATCATCTTCCGACAGACCGGCCTCGCCCACTTCCTCCACTATTTTTTTTAATCGGACAAACTCTGCAAAATCAGAACCCTAATCGAGGATAAAGATGCAGCCTCCACGGGGTGATCACCTCTTTTTTTGGGGGGGAATAGAGCAGTAGCAATATTTTCACGTTGTAACTCTGCTGATTTTCAGAACGGCCGAATCAGGGGTTATCTCATACCGTAGGTGCTCTTTCTGCCTCCTTTATCTTTGGCTGAAATAACACAGAGCTCAGTGCATGCACAAAATTGGGTCAACGTGGCTTTTCCCTACACGTGGGATTAAACTAATCTCACGTCCATCAGCCGAATGATTTTGCAGCCAACACCAGAGAGAAATCAAAACCCAGCAACAATGGAGTCTCAACCGTGGGTGCCTATCGAACCCAACAAGTGCCGGAGTTTCAAAACAAAATAGAAAACGAAGATTCTTGGCACTCCCTCCCAAATGGACTCATATTCCACTTATCAATTTTCTTGGCTTCCCTGAGTTTGCAAGTGTAATCCATGTGTAATCCATGCAGACTGGTGGGTTCTGTTCGCTTTTGTGGGCGTGCACGTGTAATGTCGTGGTTATCATATTGGCACATTCCAGGGCATGATTTGGCTTTATGGTATTTTAATAAATGGCTTTGAGTTCTACAACGCACGCCTGTGGCGTCGTCGGGCAAAGGAACATATAATGCACTAAATTGAATGGCATTATTGTTTTCTCCGCTAAATATTTCTTACGGCCACACAACATAATTTAATATAAATTTTGATCCAAGGAAAAAGCGGTCCCACAAAAAGCTTTAAATTAATTTAAATGTGTGGAGTTAGTAAACCCATATTTAGCGAACTTTATATCCTCTTAGTGTAACAATTTAAATTTAATCTTGAACAACTAAATTTAACCTTGGTAAAAATTTGTGAATCGTGACATAAATGTTTTCTCTGCGAAATAACAACATAATTTACTAAATTAAACTTGGTAAAAAATTGTGAATCGTGACATAAATGTTTTCTCTGCTAAATAACAACATAATTTACTAAAAATTTTAATCTGGATTTCAGCAAGGAAAAATGTTGCCCCACAAAAAGATTTAGATTAATTTAAATGTGTGGAGTTAGTGACAGTTGGAAATTGAGCTTATTTAAAGCCCTTCCCAAAAGCAAACAAGCATTGCAGCGATTTCATCTCAGCTTCTTTAACATTGTGGTTTTGGTTTGGCTTGGCTTGTTTGACGTTCTTCATTAGTAATGTAACGCAAAGAGGAGTTGAGGAATCAACTCACTAACGCTCCTCTCAAAACGAATTTGAAATTAAAACTCACTGTGATACAGCGTCCACATGAATTGATGTCAGCTAGCTTCTTTGCCAAAAGCACGAGAAATAGTACACAAATCAAAAAAGAACATTCCCTTACGGCAGGGACTACCGGCTGCATGCAGCACTTGTTACATAAGCATCAATGTCAGTAAATCTGCATATTACACCTAGCTTATTAGGGTGCATGTGTATATACCCACATCGAATCATGCCAAACTCAACATCGGTCGGAAGTAGCACGTATTATCGCCTACGTTAAACAATTGAAACCTATGTGAATGTCCGAATTGGTTCTCCACGTGGATTTATAGCCACAGTCTAGAGTGCCAGGAAGAACACCCACGAGGTGTGGCTGAATTTTCAGAGAATGCACATTAGCGTTCTCAACAAGGTCATCGACACCACCAACGCGTTGATTCTCCGAACCTGACTGGGTTCTGTCAGCAACCCACCTGGTTCTCCATTAAATCGATTATTATAAACTATGGTCTGGTCCAAAACGTTTTTTATCCAATGCATAGACTCGTTTAGAGTGATGGATTTCTGCGTATGTCAAGCTTTTGTCAAAACGTGAATTAAAAATATCAATGTAAGTTTTGGCCATTCAACGGGTAGACTCGTTCAAAACGATGGATTGTATTAAATATGCCACTACAAAAGTCATTTATTTTCTTTATACATCATGTATTCTCAAAAAACTCTAGAGGTTTGTGGTTCAAACATATTTGCCGGATATTGTATATATTTCACAAAATATAATTTGCCATGTACATATAAAAAACAAAAGTCAAAAACATAGATAAGTTGTGCCAAGAGAGTATAAGTCCCATATAAACCAAAACCAAAAATGATGTAACAGTTCCACAATATATACAGAAAATATTAGTCTATTAGAAAAAGGAGTAGAGTTCAGCTCCATGGGAGAATGATGGTGTTCTCAGCAATGATGGTGTTGTGCTCTAGAAGATGAAAACGTATCATACTAGCAGCAGTGGTGAGTCCCTTCTTAGACATAGCGCCTGCCATGGTGTTTCTTTCTCTGTGGATATGTTGGAAAGAAATTATCTGAAATGATTGTTTAAGATGTTCAATATCACTGAGCCAGCCCACCAGATGAGGATGGGAAATGGAGATAGATTCGTTCATACCATTGATTAGATAGATTCATTCATACCATTGACAAGAGCTTGTGAATCACCAAAAATATGGATAGTCTGAATGACTAATTGTTTTTCAAACCACAATAGTCCCCATAAAGCTATGATTTCAGCACACATGTTGGTTCCATTGCCACCATACGAGTATAACTTGTATTGTTGTTTATTGTTCATACGCAACCACGCACCACAACCACATGCTCGAGCTTGTGTTGGTCCGTCGAAATATCCTATAGGGAAAATTATATATGGAGGGATGTCTCTATAACTCATGTCATTTACCTTTGTTTGCTTTTCCTCCTGTGACTCCATTCAATTGATAATATTTGAGACAATTATGCCAGTGCAAGTGTCATGCCATCAAAGATAATGGCGTTTCTAGCCTTCCACAGTTCCCAAAATGCAAAAAATGGAATAGCTTGTTGCCTTATACATCTCCTACTCCACCAAAGCAAACATTGTTCCATTGAGATGTGGTTCAGGAGAGGGAAAGAAAAAAAATTGAGATCCAATCCCATACTTGGACTGTTATCGGGCACTCCAATAGCAGATGTTGGTTTGTTCTTGTAGAGGTAATGCAGAGGGTGCATCGTCCTGGTCGATTTATACCTCTCTTCTTCAGATTTTCCCCAAGTCAGCGATTTGTCTTTCCAAACCAGCCAAATATATATGACAATCTTGTTAGGTACCTGTTACTTCCAGAACTTCCTGAACCATCATTTTTCTTGTAGATTTAATAAGATGCATAAGATGTATAGATATGTGTCCGCCACTGCTATCGAACCCTTGTGAAACAGGTCATCCCACCCGATGTGGTCTCCGCTTTCTGATTTTCGTATGCCTGATCTCTTTAATGTAGTGGTATATTGTTCCCATGCATTTGTAGGAGGGCCAATCAATCCAATATCTAACACTTTTTTCCAGATAGGAAATTTGTGAGTCCACGTTCTTATGGCATGTGCCAAATAAAAATGCCCTTGGTATTTAATTTGAACATGATGCCTTCAGATAAGTCCATATCCACGTCAACACCCATAATCCTATTTCTTCCAATGATGATGTTATTTTCTAAGCCAAATGACCAGCATATGCGCTTAAAGAACCAGTATTTGATTTTGTTAGAACCGATCCATATGAGTGAGTTAGTGTTTTTTCCAATGGGTCCATCTCTTATCCAATCCTCCGCCTTCAAGTCTCCCAAATATTTTGTCTGAATGATATCGCTCCATAGACTCTCGCTAAAGAGTGCACACCATAAAGACTTAATGAGAAGTGCCCACCCAAAATTTTGTATGTTTAGGATCCCCCAACCTCCATATTGCTTTGGAATCGTGATCCTCTCCCACCTAGTTAGATGATATTTGTGATGTTCTCCAAAGCTTGCCCATATGAAATTTGCCATAATGCTGTGAATTTTGTTGATGATAGCAGCGGGAAGACAAAATAAATGTGCCCATTATACTACTAGTTATTGCAATACAGACTATGCCAATGTGACTTTGCCACACAAAGAGAGATCGCGGTGCGCCCATCCAAAGAGTTTGTTGCAGAATTTGTCCACTATCCATAACCAGTGATTATTTTTGTAATTATTTGGTTTAATTTTGAAACCCATGTATGTCAATCCATCACAAATAGGTTGTGAGGCCACACCAAAAATATTGGCAATGTATTTAATATCCTCATGATTCCCACCTACATATAAGAGAATAGACATTCCCTCATTTATCATGAGGCTTGAAGCCACACCAAATCTGCAGAAAATGTGGTGAAGTGCAATCCATTGTGTTCTAGATAACATCCAAAAAGTCATAATATCGTCTACGAAGAAGTTGTGTGATACTTCAATACCTCTACCCAAAATTAAACATATGAAAAGGTTCTCAGTTATGGAAGCTCTAATCTTGTGGCTAAGTCCATCCCTGACAAGTATAAATAGGAGGGGCGATAGTGAACATCCCTAGCATAAACCCCTTCCAGCTCCAAAAAATTTAGAGGGATAACCATTTATGATAACCGCATATTGTACGGTGGTCACACAAGCAATGATCCATTCTATGTTGTACATATCCAGTCCAATCCTAGAAAGAATGATACATAGAAAGGCCTAGTCTACGCAGTCATACACTTTTTGCAGGTTCACTTTCATAACAATAGCCTCGAGTCTCTTCATGTGGATGGAGTGGAAACATTCTTTTGCTATCACAACTGCATCATGGATCAATTTGTAATGGAGAAAGCCATATTGTTCCTTGGAGATGTGTGTAGAGAGGGTCAACTTAAGTCATTCCACAATCATCTTTGAAATCAGTTTGTATGTCATATTACACAATGAGATGGGCATGTGATCCTTAAAAGTGTCCAACTTAGATTTCTTTGGAATGAGGGCAATGTAAGTGGAGTTGATGACGCCCGGCATGTAGCCCTGAATCTAGGAGGCTTCAGTCACATGTAATAATTTCATACCCACCAGATCAAAAAAATGTAGAAAGAATTCTACAGTCCATCCATCTGGCCTAGGACACTTATCTTTAGCAAAAGATTTGAGGACCCTGTGAATCTCATCTAAATTAATGGGCCTATATAAGAATTGATTTTGTGTCTGATCAAACATAGAAGGGTAGCCATCTGAACCCAAAATTTGGTCCTCAATCTGAGATCCCTCTTGGGCCCAATAGAAAGATTTAAAATATAAGACAACTTCCCTCTGGATGTCTGAAGTATTGTGCACTAAGTTACCATTTGTGCCCCGAATGTGCCAGATGGTGTTGATGTTCCTCCTATGATTAGCATATATGTGGAAAAATTTAGTATTTTTTCCCCTTCTTTAAGCCACAGTGCCCTACTCTTCAAACGCCAAGTGACTTCTTGAGTATGTAAAATCTTCCTTTTTTTATCCTCCAGTTCCTTCATTTTATTTATGAGAGAAAGTGAAGAGTTCCCTTTGTCCATAATCTTACCGAGTCTCACAGATTCCGCCATGATATTTTGTAATTCCCAGCACATAGATTTTTACTTGGTTCGCTCCCACATTCGAACCTTCAATTTCAGGGCCCTCAGTTTTTTATGAATGGAAAGCATGGGGGAAGTATGAGGCGTCAACTGTGTCAAGGACCAGGTGGAATGTATTAAAGCAATGAACTTGTTGTCCTCTAGCCAGATCCTGTTGAATTTAAAAGGAATTCCCAATCTCACCTCCTCGGATTTCCATCGTAATATGATGGGAAGATTATCTGAGACACAAATCTTTAGAACCTTTGTGTAAATGAAACCTAATTGTTCTAAAATATTTTCGTGGACCAGGAAACGATCTAGTCTTTTTCCAATGTGATGTTCTCTTGCCCTACCATTGTGCCATGTGGGCAACATATGGGAGGGCATAATATCCATCAAGTTGTTTTCAAAAAAAATTGTTGTAATCTGTCTACTAAAGGGTCCATTCTGCATTGTGAACCCCAACATTCTTCCCTAGACAGGGGAGCATTGAAATCTCCAGCAATTATAAGTGAACCTATCTTTAATAAATCACAAGCATCCAACCGGTCCAAAAGTTTGCTTGGTCCCTGTAAGGGGCATATAAATTAAGAAAATGGATACGATCTGCAAGACCAAGAAAATGTCATGTTAGGAAAATATATGCAAAGCATTTGTAAGTGCGCATAGATGCCCAGTGTGGATTCCATAAACCCGTTGAGCCACCAGATAGACCCTGTTAGTCAACTACTGCCATGTGCCAGTCTGGGAGCATATTTCTAAAATAATCAAGGACCGTGTGTGAGGTCGTCATGGTTTCTTGTAAAATAATGACATAAGGACAAACTTAGGAGAAGAGATTCATGAGGGAAAGAAATTTGTGCGAGTTCGCCATACCCCGCGGGTTTAGGGAAAGACACATCGCCATGGGTCATGGTAGGCGGGCGCATCTGCTCTAAGGACCCAAGGGTCAAATGATGTCCTGATGGGAATATCTAACAGTTCAAAAGATTCCGGGAAATAGATAGGTTTAATTTTAGGGTGTCCATGAAAATGTCTACTACCCTGAACCCCCCAGTGCCTGACCGTTATATTGAGGACGGAATTTGGGCTAATGGATGGAGAGGGGATGGTCGAGCCCCAATGGATGGGAAGAGCAGTTAGGTCGAGAGTGGGGTTTGCAAATAGGAATTCAATGTCACTGCCCACCGAATTTCTAGGGGAAGTTATAAGCGAGTGAGAATTGAAGGGGGTAAGGGATGACAAATGTCGGGGGTATGAGGTGATATCTCCAAAGGGCCTAATTGGGGGAACCGTCGGAGTGGTCTAGAAACGTAGGGGGCACAAGTGGTGCACCTTGAGGGGCAGTAGTGTCGGGATATATATTGGATGGTGAAGAGTAGAGGGGAAGATGAGACGGAGATGGATCCAAACGAGGGGGAGTTAGAGAAACAATTGGAGGACTTGAGTCGGTCGCACCATGGGGAAGGGAGGATAAGGGAGAAGGTGAGGAAGAGGAACGACAACGATTAATATTCAAATGAGGACATATGATCAGAAATAGGAACATTACCCGGTTGTGAGGCTACTCATACATTCTTGTGTTTCCAACCTATTCCACCATTTCCACGACCGCACCCACCTAACACCCTCCACCCTACTAATCCGTCAAAGACATCGAGCCATAAGATGTCCTGTATGATGAAAAATGAGGTAGCAGAATGAAATACTCTAGTTTTCCAGCATTTGGCGAATGTGAATTTGTTCACATGCTAAGTCAATATGCGTCGAAAGACCCCCTCAGAAACACAGTTCGACCAGGATGCATGCCACCCTTTTATCCCTTGCCCCTAAACATTGTGGGTCGACATATATGTATTTCCCTATAGGGTTTCCATTTTCGGTCAAGACTCTTATGGTCCAAATCTCGATAGGAAACCCGGGTAGTTTTACCCAAATCATTTTGTTCTTCGGTGTGTCTCCGAGGGGATTGAAGTCGATATACCATGGGTGAAGCGAGAGAAAGCTTCGTCCCTGGACCTAGGGGGTTTTGAGAATCTTCTCCAAGTCTTCTTGATGCAAAAAAATGTTTTTACACAATTTCATGAGGCCACTGATAATGGGAGTGTAACCAAAAAGTGTTTTCCGTCGAGCAAAAACCCAATCCCACATCTCCTTTTCGTGTAAATATGAGAAAACCCAGTGTCCCACAAGTGCACGCTTATGTAAACTAGTTACACAATCCAGTAGAACATCGTATCCAAAGCTCAAGAGTTTCATCTGAGGAGTCCCGATAGATTTGTTTTGGTGGTTCTCTTTTGCAAACAGGTTGGAGACGGAGGTCTACCCACGGCATTATAGTTTTGCATGGCCCGCATGTGGCAGATGGTCATCAAGAGGAAAACCTTGTAGTGGAGCTCAAGGCCACGTGGCATGCCACCCATACACTTTGGAGTGTTCAATTTATACAAGTGTAGCTCGAATGAAGGCCTCATGATCTGATGTGTCTAATTTAAATACGTATGAAAGTCCATAATCCCGATGGCATGAAATTTGGAGAAAGGCGTCGAGCTCAGCAATGATTTAAATAAAGTATCTTGCGCCCGAGGTAGACCAGTTGTGTGACATACTACTATCCAAAAAAGGGGGTAAGTAAGATCTTCCAAGGAAATGCAGGGGGCTTGTTGTGTGATTAATTGAGGACATCACGCAAATAGTCCTCGAGGTGTGTCCCGCAGAACCTCATATTCCATCAATGTTACTAAAAATGAGCAAAATACCCATGAAATAAGGACCAGACACCTCCCCGACGTCACTTCCAAAATCCCAATTAGGAAAAAATGAATGTTGTCAGTGAAAGAAGGTCGTTTACACCTAAGATTTAAGTCAACGCCAGCATCGAGAGCATGAAGTTAATACGGTGATCCAAAACATATCCGATCTTGGACCTGCCACCATAAATTTCAAGTATAAACACCCCGATCAGCTAGCCTCGAGCAATAAATTCAGATGAATTTGAAATTTCCCAGAGACGGAAGTAGAAATAATGCATCCGGCAAGTCGTCGGAGAAATTCTGCCACCCCAGAAACCATGGAAGCCTCGGGCCAGTGTATCAGGAAGATTCCCTAGCAGGTTGATGACGAAGAGATCCAGTCACCCTTCACAACAACAACAGCGACCCAGACAAATCCACCATCTATTACAGCACTGAAAACCAAAGTTCTTACAAGGTCGACAAATATTGGAAGAGATGATCCACTTCTGCCATAGAAGAGAATAATTTGTCGTTTCCAGACATGCCCCAGGATCCGGAACCGTTCCAGGGAAAAAGACCTTAATAAGATCTGTCCAAATGGGCATTTGTCCTCCTACAATGAAAATGCAAATGGTCGACAACATTGCAGTATAAAATGATAAGGGCACAAACGAAAATGATGGGGTTATCATGTCAGCATTTAGAGCAGCAAAAAGCGCCAACAATTCTAGTCCAAAGTGGAGAAAGTTCCAGACGGAAAAAACTATAGTCCCAGACCCACATGCGACAGAAATGGGCGGGAGAAACACAAAGCCATAAAGTGTCTGATAAAGTAAAAAACTACAGAATATCAAGGTGCAAAACGAATGTATTGTTTTGTTTTTTTTTTTTAATTTAGTATAATTGATAACTGGTGAGATTATCCTGAACAGATTCAGGATCAAATTTAATTGGCTGCCACTATAAACTTAGGTTAGGTGCAACAGCCTGCAAGCCGCACAATAGCAGGAAACTTATGCTTCAATAAGAGCCGAGACGTCCGCTATGGGACCGCTTATTCTTCTAGCCAAGACACAACAAGTCATATATACTCAATAAGATTTAAACCCTCATTTCGTGGGTTTCACCAGTCTAAAAAAGCCATATAGGACAAACGACAAGATTATGAAAGGGATGGATAGAAAAAATGAGAGATTATGAAAGGGATGGATAGAAAAAATGAGATCTCAAGTACATAAGATATCCAACCAGACCCGCACACTTGTTATATATAGAAATATACAGTTGGAGGTGGATATAAAAAGAGTACTTGAAAACTTGCAATATTCTTCAAAGAACATAGTCCCACATCCCCTCAAAAAACTACAGCTCCTCAGCAACCTGGTGCCGCAGCTCCACAGCATCGCCGCACTCCCCCTCAACTCCAGCTCCTCAGCAACCCGGTGCCTCAGCTCCACAGCGTCTCCGCACTCCCCCTCAACTCCAGCTCCACAGCATCACCCGAAGAAAGTATTCCTTTGGTAATTCTTCAACTTGCAATTCCTGAAATCTTGCAATCCTCTTTGAAGAACACAGTCCCACAACCCCTCAAAAAACCACAGCTCCTCAGCAACCCTGTAGCTCAGCTCCATAGCGTTGTAGCACTCAAAATTGAACTGTCGCACGGTGCAGCATTGTCAATCCTAAAATAGCCATAGATCTAATCCAAAAGGAAAAAAATTGATTTCTCTTTTGCATTGTTGACATCGGATAATGATAAATTTAGATAGTTTGCCAATTGAAATCCGACATGATTGAAAATAACCAACTCTTGCCACCTGGCCTTGTCGTAGCCTTGACAAGCATTTGAATTTTGTGCGCAACAGGAAGGATTTCAAGTGGTTATCCCTGTCAGAAAAATTCATTGTCTTTACCGGAGTTGTTTATAATGCGATTTTTTTGGAGATTCTCGTGACGGAATTCGGCGGAAGAAATTGAGGTTAAATCTTGATTTGTTGCAGTTAAAATGGTTTTTTAACTGCATATTTGGATTCAGCACCCTGGAAAACCTCTGGGACGCTTTCATTGTGCAGAAACTAGCTATCAAACTTGCGATTCCAATAAATGCATGCTGGATTTCGACCGGAAAAACCGGCCGAAAAAACTTTCAAAAAGTCATGTTATAGACAACTGCGTCTTTACCACCCTCGTAGAAAAGGATCCAAACAATATAGTGCAAATGGTTAAAGGTAAATTCAACAGTCAACTACATTGACCGCATTTGGTTAATAATGGTTTTACGTTTAAGATTTGGGAGTGAATTTCGAATTATTTCTTCTATTCCAGAAGCACTGACAACAACGTGAGGAGGTAATTGGCCTATCTATCATGTGGAACTAGTAACCCCATTGATGATTGCTCACATTGCGATCATTATTGGAATCGCATCATAAAACGTCTCACAACCACGAAACACAAAATCACACGTAGTGGTATTGTCTAACTGCTGCATTTACAATAGCCAATTTTGTCCATTACTTTCATAGAAAGGTGTTGTGTAGTGAATCTAATGTTTTGTTTATTCTAGGATTGGAATCCATGAATGTGGCTAAAGGCAGTTGATAAAGGCAGTTGCAAATTTAATAGGAAACATACAAATAGTGTTGGATGACACTATAATAATGATGATGATAATAATGATGACAATTTGTATGGCCATACTCCATGAGTCTTTGTGCGGAGATTTCACTTTCTGGAGGAAGCTTCCTCCACACAATGGAACATAATAATATTAATGTCCCCTTCGCCTACATAAAGGACTTGCAACCATGTTAGTTATGGATTCATTGGGCAAAGAAGTAGCGTAACAATGTCAGTATTGATGAAATGACCGCTCACAAAATTATTATTATTATTTTGTTTAAATCAATTGTCAAGCATTGATAAATACTTAAAATAAAATGCTCTACATCACTAGAATTATTGATGAGGCTCATCAATAGATAAATTATATGGGACTTAATGCCACTCTCTAGCTTAGAATCATAGATTAGCTACTAAAATTATTTATGTTTTTCTTAATTTGCAAGTCTTTGAATGATTGGTTAGTTTTTCTTCCATTAGTTGGAGAAGTAGATCAGTGTTACAGTAGTGAAATAAAAGACTTTAGAAAATCTTGTGACAGTGGCCTCATCCTCATCTCCCTCATGGGATCATGGTTTGAGGGCCCCACTCTCACAGCCCCAAAAACAAAGTTATCTTTTGGTTATTACATAGCTTAGGGTTTCTTGTTGAGTAGGTCATTGTTCATGATTTCTTAGAAGCACTTGAAATTGTCATTTTGGTTTCTTAAGTTTGTTGTAGATTAGAAAGCATTCCATTCCATAGATTTGATCCACTAGCCATCAATAAATCAGTTTCTCAAATTCAACTCATATTTTCCACATTTACATAAAGTTGTGCATAAATGAAGAAATGAATATGTGTTGTTGCAAGAGTTATTGATCTGTAGGGAGAAATCATTCCAACAGCCTCATCTAAGTCTTCTCCACCTCTCGCCAAACCTTACCAACCACCAATTTGGATTTCTATTTTGTAGCCGCCATGATCAAATCCAACCATCCTAAATAGTTGGGTTGATCCTTGGGTAATGTGCACCTTCCCCATACCTTATTCCACCATCATACAGTTTCCCAGCACTTCCTTTCACCTTCCCTACCTTCCTACAACTTTCAGCTAAGTTTCATGTAGTAAACCAGGACATCCTATAGTAACTACAAGAAATCTTGTAGCAACTACAAGAAACCTTGTAGCAACCTGTTTTATATTGTTTTGGACATAAATAATGATCAAAGCCTAGGGTAGCCCTTCAACTTGACCTCCATACACCTCAATGCCATTTTTGGCCAATTTTCCCATACCTTCCTCCCCTGCAAAAGATCAGCTTGATTAGTTTAACATTTACATTTCTAAATTGAAGACCAAAAGACTCTTTTTTGCAATATTTAGTTAATGCATGCATACATCAATCTTAGCAATGTTAGGATCGTTTCCATGCCTACTTAGTCTAGATAACCAGATGATAGAATGCAAGGTTAAATTAAGTTTGTTCTGCAAGTAATGTGTGTTAATTCCCAGCTAGGTGATTTCATGTCATTTTCGTAGCACTTTCTATTCAACACTTTCATTTCCTTAACATAGACAAGCATTTACTGTCTACATTAAAGATAGCTTTACATTCACTGTTAGTAGTCAGCCTCCTTCTAGTCAATAGAAGACTAGTTTGAAAAACCCTAGTGGTCTATCGCCCCAGTTGAGAAGTGACAAGAGTAGATTGTTGCATCTGTTGTGCATATAGCATTGTCACCTCCAAGTTTGTACGAACCCCGAGTTAACCTAATAAGGGTCTAACTTAGAGGAAATGGGAATATCTTATAAAATATATTATTTTAAGGTTATTGAGGTTCTTAGGGTTATATTCAATTAAATTTTTAATTGTTAATATTAATGAGTAAACTAAATATTATTACAGTTAAATAGTAATTAAATTAACATTGTTTATTAAGGGCTCACTCTATTAAACAATTAATCAATTATTATTATTTTAAGGTTATTAAGGGACTAAGAGAAATTCTAAATGGTTAAATGAAAATTTAGTAATAAGGTTTATCATCCTTTAAAAATCTTTTAATAAAATAACATGTTAATAATGTTGATTACATAAGGCTTAAAGAGATTCTTACTATCCTTATAGATGGTTATCTAATCATAATAGGAGAACAATAGAAAGGTTAAATAGAACTAAAATCCAAGAGCAGAGACAGGATGAGGGATAATCAAGGTCAACAGACAAGAGAAGAACATTGAATAAGAGGCAGGGGCAGGGCAGGAGCAGGGGAGGGCGGGGTTGGCTAGGATGAAAGGACAGGGATCTGACATCTACTAATATTCCATCTGTCATCTCTATTGAGATTCTTAGGCCTTTTTCAATTTCTATGGCCTCCCTAAACTTTCAGTGATGAAAGGGGCAATCTTGGCAAAACACGGGCCTATTCAATGCATACCTGATGTTTAGTTTTTTCTGCATGTTCTGTCAGGGCAGAAGACCGGGTCCTCCCATGTTTATCTGTTGAGTGTCCATGAATCCTTTGATTAATAGAGCGTCCAGTCTCACCAACGTAGGGGGTCCCACAAGAACATGGAATAACATAAACACCTTTCATCTCCTTGGGGTCGATGGGGTCTTTAACAGATCCAAGAGAGCTACAGATGGTGTTAAGGGGTCTAAATGAAGAGGACACTTTATGTTTCTTAAGGATTCTTGCAATTTTATCAGTATTCCCTTGGATGAATGGGAGATGAACACCTGGGACCTTATCCTTAGGGTCTTTCTTGACCTTGGGACACTGGCTGGCTTTAAGGAAAGCTACCAGACCTTGGTGTCTACTGTAACCATTATAAAAAAAAACATTAAGGAGGTGGGCTTTCTCCTTCTCAAGGTTCTTCCCATTTGAAATTCTCAGTGCACGAGTCGCTAGCGTGTTGAGAACACCCAACTTTTGAGCAGGGAAATGATGGGAACTGGCATGAAGATACTGCTCAGTATGAGTTTTCTTCCTAAACACTTGGTGGGAGAAAGAACCGTCATCATTTTTTGAAATGAGAACATCCAGGAAAGGCAAACAACCATCAACTTCTTGCTCCATGGTGAACTTAATATAGGGGGATTGATTGTTGAGATGTTGGAAAAAGAGATCCAACTCCTCCTGGCCATGAGACCAGATAACATCAGTGTCGTCAACAAATATTTTCCAAAGATTGGGCAAGAGTCGCGCTGAGGCTAATGCCCTGGATTCAAAGTCTTCCATAAAAATATTAGCAACAACCGGTGACAGGGGCGAGCCCATGGCCACCCCACAGGTATGTTCATAGAATTCACCTTCGAAGCTGAAGAAAGTGGACGTGAGACAAATCTCGACTAAATGAGTGGTATCAGGATTGGTTAGGCGGTTGATGACCTCAATGGCCTCCTTTATAGGAATGCACGTGTAAAGGGAGACCACATCGAAACTCACAAGAATGTCATCAGGGTCGATTTTTATGCCCTTAAGCTCATTAACAAAAGACGAAGAGTCTTTAACGAATGACTCTGTGAGTCCCACAAGGGGTTTAAACTTCGAGGCCAGGTATTTAGCAAGGAGGTAGGTTGGACCTCCTATGGTATTGACAATAGGCCTGAGGGGAGCCCCTTCCTTGTGAATTTTTGGAAGCCCATAAATTCTTGGAGTGATGGGGCTACTCTCAATTAGCTTATGGCAAAAAGAACCCACCGTGCTACTAGATTTAATAGCTAGAGCGACCGTTCTGGAGATCTTTTTTAAGGGATTCTTGTTCAGCTTTTTATAGCTACCACTTTTACATAGATGATCCAACATCTTCTGGCGATAATCATCTTTATTAAGGATGACAACAACCCCTCCTTTGTCAGCTTTAAGAACCATGATTTCCTTGTTCTGGTTCAAGGATTTCAGGGCTTCGAATTCAGCCTTACTAATATTGCTTCTAGGGGGCTTTGCCTTCCTTAGGAAAACAACGCAGTCTTGCGTAATAGTGTCCTTAATATTGTCAGGTAAGCACTTAATCCCGGACTCAATGTCGCACATGATGTCTTCCACCGGGATCTTCTTTGGAGTAAGTGCAAAATTTAAACCTTTCTCAAAAAGGCTAAAGACAGAGGGGGGAAAGGAAAATTTAGAGAGATTAACGACTTTATTATTCTGAGAAAAATGATTATTATTATTATTATTATTATTATGTTCCATTAACACATTATTGTTTGTAGTGATGTTGTAAGTATTGTTATTACTAATATTATTATTCTTAAAAGAAAAATCTAAATCATTTAACTGAATAGAATTATAATTACCAGATTTATTAAACCTACTGTCCGAATTAGATGAGGGCAGAACAAAGCAGGCTTCTGAACGTTGGTTGGGAGGACGCTGGTTGGGAGAACTGGAGGAGGCTAGACCGGTCTTAAGACAATGCTACGGATGCTGGATGAGAGAGCCTACATCATTATACTGCGGAGACAGAACAGAGATAAGAGTTGTGAGGACACCCTTATCCGCAGTCAAAAGATCTTGTGGGGAGGACCGCACTGATTCAACGAGAAGGTATGGTTTGTTAAGTTGAACAGAAGAGGAGTGCTCCATATTTTGACCAGATCCGCAGGGTGGGCTATGAGCAGAGGGAGAACGAAGGTTAAATGCAGACCCTAAATTGGAGGAACGACTAGCAGGAAGGCTGACGTACGAGATTAATGACTGGTCATTGATTTCTGCGGAGGCTATCATCAGAGGAGGGGAAGTGCAGGGTGAGGAACGAAGCTTATGGATATTGGTTGGATCTAAATGTGAAGGAGTCGTGCGTGGGGATTCAACTAAGTGAGAGAGCTGAACAGGGTCAAAAGCAGGAGTCAAAGAGGAAGGGGTAGGCGATGAGATATCTGGGGATCCAGCCGTTACCTTTGAACCCACTAGCATAACTGGATGCGTCAGGGAGCTGTCAGCACTAGAATGATGGTTAACCCATGACCTCAGAGCAGAGAGCTGGTTAATAAAAATACGGCTGGGGGACGACTTTCCCAAGGGAAAAGGAGGATCACCATGTGTCGAGGATTTCTCGGACAGCTTCTGAAACTTCATAGTCTGCTTCTGTTTCCAAAGTTCCTCCATCCGCAGCAATTTGAGAGCAGAACAAGCATAAACTCTGGCCCATAGGGAGGAGGACATAATGCCGGAAAGTTCAAGATGCAAAGTGAGAATACTCCAAGAAAGATGATCCAGAACCCTTCTAACCCTGCAAATTTCTGATCGCAGCAAAGCTAGACTAGCTTTCAGAAAGACACGATGGTTCCTAGGAATGTTGAGGCGATGATTAATCAGGGCAAAAACTGGGATGATAGAGGAATCTCTGCATCTCTTAAGGAACATCAAATCTGACTTCAACTTCGAAACCTGCAAGCATGCCCGTTCAAATTGATGAACCTTAGTTGCAGTGGCCCTTCCGTGCGGGGATGTAATTATTGAGTCGAGGCTTTTGTGATCCATATCAATGTTGAGAAGATTTTTCGGCGAAATCACATCATGATATATTTGTCGACGCGTTTCGAACCAACAAGTGTGGTTCATTGTCAGGACAAGTTGAAGAATCAGACTAAGGCAACAAATTAAGTAGAGAGAGCAGACCATCCAAGGGCTATATTGGACCACGAATGACTATATTTGACCATGAAATGGCTAAGTTTGACCAGGAAATTGTACTTGGACCGAGGGATATGGATAGGGAAAGTTAGTTTGGTTAATTTTATTATTAAATTTAATAGTTTATAATAAATCAAGAAGGTTCACTTAATTGGTAAGTTAGAGTAAATTTAATTTAACCATTCTTTGACTTTTTCTATTAAGTTTGAAGCCTCTTTAATTATATTATATTACTGATTAACTAAATCTTAGTTTTAACTCCATATAATTAAGGAGTATAAAATAATATATATATATTATTAATGTTAAAGTTGTATAAATTTAAATTAATCTTATTAATAATAAAGGAATTAATAAGAAAGATTAAAAAATTAACCTAATAAGGGTCTAACTTAGAGGAAAGGGGAATATCTTATAAAATATATTATTTTAAGGTTTTTTTTAGAGAAAAAAAAGCAGAAATGCATTATATTAAGACAATATAAAAGCCATCATAAGATACATAATGGTGGCATATGAAGCCACTTCCAGGATGTTTGAGAAAGCATCTGTGGGCAGATGATCAAAACAGTCTCAAAAAGCAGGCAGCATGTGGACATATTCCATCACATTTGAAGCAGTATTAAAACAAGTCTCAAAAAGCAGGCAGCATGGGACATATTCCATCACATTTAAAGCAGTATTAGGGGTATACATATTCGGAGTGCCTTATTGAAAGACAACAACATCGATTTTCAAAAAGCAGAAATCATTGAGATTCTTGAGGTTATTGAGGTTCTTAGGGTTATATTCAATTAAATTTTTAATTGTTAATATTAATGAGAGTAAACTATATATTATTACAGTTAAATATTAATTAAATTAACATTGTTTATTAAGGGCTCACTGTACTAAACAATTAAACAATTATTATTATTTTAAGGTTATTAAGGGACTAAGAGAAATTCTAAATGGTTAAATGAAAATTTATCAATAAAGTTTATCATCCTTTAAAAATATTTTAATAAAATAACATGTTAATAATGTTGATTACCTAAGGCCTAAAGAGATTCTTACTATCCTTATATATGGTTATCTAATCATAATAGGAGAACAGTAGAAAGGTTAAATAGAACTAAAATCCAAGAGCAGAGACAGGATGAGGGATAATCAAGGTCAAAAGACAAGAGAAGAACACAGAATAAGGGGCGGGGGCAGGGCAGGAGCGGGGGAGGGCGGGGTTGGCTAGGATGAAAGGGCAGGGATCCAACATCTGCTAATCTTCCATCCGTCATCTCTATTGAGATTCTTAGGCCTTTTTTCAATTTCTATGGCCTCCCTAAACTTTCGGTGATGAAAGGGGGCAATCTTGGCAATAACATGGGCCTCTTCAATGCATACGTGATGTTTAGTTTTTTCCGCATGTTCTGCCAGGGTAGAAGACCGGTTCCTCCCATGTTTAATGTCTGCTGAGTGTTCATGAATCCTTTGATTAATAGAGCGTCCAATCTCACCAACGTAGGGGGTCCCACAAGAATAGGGAATAACATAAACACCTTTCATCTCTTTGGGGTCGATGGGGTCTTTAACAAATCTAAGAGAGCTACGGATGGTGTTAAGGGGTCTAAATGAAGAGGACACTTTATGTTTCTTAAGGATTCTTGCAATTTTATCATAACTTTCCCTATCCATATCCCTCAGTCCAAGTACAGTTTCCTAGTCAAACTTAGCCGTTTCATGGTCAATTATAGTCGTTCCTGGTCCAATATAGTCCTTGGATGATCTGCTCTCTCTATTTAATTTTCCACCTTAGTCTGATTCTTCAACTTGTCCTGACGATGAACCACACTTGTTGGTTCGAAACGTGTCGACAAATATATCATGATGTGATTTCGCCGAAAAATCTTCTCAAAATTCATAATTGTTGTATATTGAGAGACATGATTGTGTTCATTCTCATGCACTTTGGATTTCATTGAGAATAGAGAGCTTCTATTTAACTAGATTTATTATTGATGTCTTCTCAAGTTTCTCCTTACGTCTAATACGTCTATGTTTTTCATAATTATTAATCCCAAGTCATAATTCCATATAAACTTAATTAGGTTGAAGAACTCAATGCTAGAGAAAGACTCTCTAGCCCATATAATTAACAAAGAAACTTTAGGCATGTTTCCCCAAGAGATTGGAGCTTGTTTTGAGACACTTCACCTAAGAATCCCTATATATTGTCCAACCAAGGAAATTCCAAAGGATATTGTTAGGCCCCTATACTACTAGTGTAACCCCTTATTGTTATTAGTACAACCCACTTATTATATTGATGTACCCATGTAGTGCCCATATTGTTACTATTGTGCCACATAGAAGCCCACTATTGTTACTGTTGTGCCCTACAATATTATTGTTATGTAGGCTTTGATTGTATTGGGACCACTTAGACTCCTATATATAAAAGGAGGTATTTTCATTTGTATCATCCAAGAATTGTTCATTTATGTAATGTAAAGGAGGTTGCCCCCTCGAAGAGGCTGAATTCTAAGGCGTTGATCTTTCTTTTCTATCTTTTCTTGAGCTGGTTTCATAACATTTGGTATCAGAGCTTTGGATTCTAGGGTTTCGCTGCTCCAAACAGGTCATCGTGGAATTTTCGGTATAACTTTTTTTCTGTGACGTTTCAGAATTCGCAAAAAAACCCCATTTGAGAAGAAATCGCGCTAAACCTTGGGTCTGAATTTCAGAGCTTTTCGCGTGATATTTTCGGAGATATGATCTGAGGAAGTTGGTCTTTTTGTAGACTCCTGAATTACACTCAAAACAGGTGACCTGGGGAAAATCGTCATAACTTTCTTTCTGAGCATCGGATTGAAATTTCGTAAGAAGGTACAGAAAGAGGACGGACTGTAGTTTTATTTTATATATTTTTCAGAGTCAAAGGTGGAAACAGTGACACGTGGAACTTCGTACAAGTTCGCTCTTCTGAACTAGTCTATAATCAGGTCACTGCGGGAGATTGTGCATAACTCTTTCTTGGAGAATTCAATTTGGATCAGACTAGTGGCATTGGAAAGAGGACATAGAAGGCTACTACAGGTCAAAATTTCAGAACTGGATGATTCGAAATTACAGAGATACATCAGATTCAATATCAGGCTTCTACAAAGAAAAAAAAGGTGTGTAGTTTTTTTTTAAATTTTTGCATAAGCTTGGTTTGAAGGAATTCAAAGGACATAGTAAAGCATTATTATCGGTAACTGATGCCCCGAGGAAAGAAAATGCAAACACCTAGTAAGGAACCTGAAAGCTCTAGCATGACTCATGAAGAAGAGGAAGAAATGCTACATGATATATCAAAATTACAAGAACAAGTGCAACAAATGTCACGCTCACAAAAGCTAACAGATGCTAAGATAAGTGGCGTGGAATCTAAGATAAAGGGCATGGAAGCTAATATGGATGGCATGGAAGCTAAGGTGAATGGAATGAACGGTAAAATTGATGGCATGGATGATAAGATGGAAGAATTGAAGATAAATATGAATAAGTTGCTACAAGAAATGGTCACTAAGGGTGAAAGAAATGTTAATCATGATTCCATAGACTCTAATGTTGGATCGAAGGTCACCATGTAAAGGAAACTCATGATGAGAACAAAAGAAATGTTAATCATGATTCCATAGACTCTAATGTTGGATCGAAGACTCACCATGTTCCAAAAATCGATATGAGGAAGTTTGATGGCAAGGATCCTGCCACATGGATATTACAGATGGAGCAATTCTTCGATCTCAATAATGTGCAAAACACACAAAAGGTACGTATGGCAACTGTATATTTGGAACCAAATCAGTTTGTATGGTATCAATGGCTTTTTTCTCGTAAAAAATTTATCACTTGGGCAATTTTTACGGAAGAATTGATAGCACATTATGAGGATACAAAAAGCAACACTTTTTTTAGCCAATTGATAAGTCTCAAACAAAAGGGTTCAATAATGGAGCACATTGAGGAGTTCCAAAAATTGAACATAAGGGTAAAAGATATTCCAGAGGAGCATAGGATTGATGTGTTCATAGGGTCTTTAAAGGATAATATCCAACATGATGTTCGCCTTTGGGAACCTGATTCATTAGAGAAGGCATTCAGGTTAGCAAGAAAAATGGAAAGCAAAATTATGGCAACTAGGAAGCATACCACTCACAACTATAAAGACGGAAGTGTTGTTGCCCCTAGTCTTCCACAACCTACAAGGTTGACACCACAACAATTGGAAGAAAAAGAGCAAAAGGGCTTTGTTACAATTGTGATAGCAAATACACAAAAGGTCATAAGTGTGCTGAGAAGAAATTATTCTACATAGATTGTGAAGAGGAAGAAGAAAAGGAGCAAGAAAGGTCAAAAGAAGAGGATATACTCCAGGAACAAAGCCTAGATGAAGAACAAATAAATCCGACCATATCTTGTAATGCATTGGCTGGAATTACCACTCCTCAAACCATCAAGATAGAAGGACAAATCAAGAAGAAAAAGGTAATAGTGTTGATTGATTCAGGAAGCACCCACAATTTTATTCATTGTAGGGTAGCAAAAGAATTGAATTGCTTCCTATATCCAGCACCAGAGTGTCAAGTGATGATTGCAAATGGAGGAACAATAAATTGCTCTGGAAAGTGCCATAATATCAAGCTATCCATGGGAGAATATGTATTGACTAGCCCAATGCTTTCCATTCCAATGGGAGGTGCTGATGTTGTACTAGGAGTCCAATGGCTACAATCCTTGGGTACAATAGCTTTTAATTTTCAAGAACTTTTCATCAAATTTTCTACGGAAGGAAAGGAAGTTGAATTAAGGGGTATTGCAGGGAAACCAGGAAAGATAATCAGCTCTAATGGCATGACAAAGCTTCTAAAAAAGGAGCAAAGAGGTGTAATTGCACAATTATGTTCGCTAGATGTTTCCACATTGGAATCATCTATTTCTCCAGATCTCCAAAAAGTCCTGGACAATCATTCCAAGGTATTTGAGACTCCCAAAGGTCTCCCACCTATGCGTGATCATGATCATGCTATTCATCTGATTCCAGGAAGTGTTCCTCCAAACATCAGGCCGTACAGATATCCCTATGTCCAAAAAAGTGAAATTGAACGTATGGTTGCAGAAATGCTAGAGGCTGGTATAATTCAACCGAGTCAAAGTTCTTTCTCTGCTCCAGTAGTATTGGTGCACAAGAAGGATGGATCATGGCGCATGTGTCCAGATTATAGGGAGCTCAACAAGCTCACTATTAAAGATAAGTTCCCCATTCCTGTCATTGATGAATTACTGGATGAATTGCATGGATCAATTTACTTCACCAAGTTGGATCTTCGTTCAGGATATCATCAAATCAGAATGAAGATTGAAGACATTCCGAAAACGGCATTTAGAACTCATGAGGGTCATTATGAATTTTTGGTCATGCCTTTTGGCCTTACCAATGCACCTTCAACATTTCAAGGTTTGATGAATTCAATTTTCAAACCATTCCTTAGAAAATTTGTGTTAGTATTTTTTGATGATATACTAATCTACAGCAAGTCTTGGAAGGATCATGTTGAACATGTTGACAGGGTGCTACAACTATTGGAGGAGAAACAATTATATGCCAAAAGATCCAAATGTTTCTTTTGGAGTCCAGGAGGTGGAATATTTGGGTCATATTGTATCTCATGAAGGAGTTAAGGTAGACCCTAGCAAAATTAAAGCCATTAAGGAATGGAAAATCCCCACATCCATAAAGCATCTGCGAGGATTTCTTGGGTTGACAGGGTATTATCGCAAGTTTGTTAAGAATTATGGGAGAATAGCAGCACCTCTAACAACATTATTGAAGAAAGATGCATTTTCATGGACTCCGGAAGCAACAAAGGCCTTTGAACATCTTAAAGAGGCAATGTGCCAAGCACCGGTCTTAGCTACACCGGACTTCACAAAAACCTTTATTGTGGAATGTGATGCTTCAGGAAATGGAATTGGTGCTGTTCTAATGCAAGATGAAAGACCCATTGCTTTTGAAAGTCGTCCAATCAAGGGAAAGTTTTTAAGAAAAGCTATTTATGAGAAGGAAATGTTGGCAATACTCCATGCACTTAAGAAATGGCGACCCTACCTAATGGGAAGACACTTCAAGGTAAAAACGGATCATGATAGCCTTAAATACTTTTTAGAACAAAGATTATCCTCTGAAGAGCAACAAAAGTGGGTCACAAAGATGTTGGGTTATGACTTTGAAATCATCTACAAAAAAGGGAAGCAAAATGTGGTGGCAGATGCACTCTCAAGAAAGGATGAGGATGTGGAAGCATTGTTGTGCGCCATTTCTATTATCCAACCAGATTGGATAAATGAAGCAAGGGAGGAATGGAAGAATGACGAAGAAGTGTGGGCACTTATTCGAAAGCTACAACAAGATTCCAGTACGTCTGATACATTTAGCTGGAAAAATGATTCGTTATGGTACAAAGATCGCTTATACCTCTGTAAGAATTCCCAGCTAAAACAAAAGATTCTTATGGAATTGCACACTTCTCCCTTAGGAGGGCACTCAGGA
Source organism: Pinus tabuliformis (assembly GCA_031772625.1). Taxonomy (NCBI): domain Eukaryota; kingdom Viridiplantae; phylum Streptophyta; class Pinopsida; order Pinales; family Pinaceae; genus Pinus; species Pinus tabuliformis. The sequence continues at coordinate 657,573,583 of CM062811.1, forward strand.
TTTTTAAAAACTTACCACAGGGTTAAGAAGGAATTTTTTTGGGATGGCCTTAAATCAGATATTCAAAAGTTTGTGGCAGAATGTTTGGTTTGCCAACAAAATAAAGTTGAAACAATTAAGACACCAGGTCTATTACAACCTTTATCCATTCCAAGCCAACGTTGGGAGGAGGTTTCAATGGATTTTATCACAGGTTTACCCAAGTCTGAGGGAAAGAGTGTCATCATGGTGGTAGTTGACAGACTTACCAAGTATGCACACTTTTGTGCATTATCACATCCATTTAAAGCCAGTACAGTTTCTACTGCATTTATGGAAACAATTCAAAAGCTACATGGAAACCCAAAGATTATTGTAAGTGACAGAGATCCCATTTTCACTGGAAATTTTTGGACAGAATTATTTTCTCGTCTTGGTACTCAGTTAGCTCATAGCTCATCTTATCTCAATCTGATGGGCAAACTGAGATAGTAAACGAATGTTTGGAAGGATATCTTCGTTGCTTTGTATCTGATAAACAGACACAATGGGTCAAATGGTTGCCTCTGGCTGAATGGTGGTATAACACTTCCTTCATACAGCAACAAAAATGACCCCATTTATGGCACTTTATGGGTATCAACCACCATCCATCACATCATATTTAAGAGAAAATTCTAAGGTTCGGGCAGTGGAACATCACATCGAACATCAACAACAAGTCCTCCAACTCTTAAAGGATAACCTTGTGTTGGCACAGAATAGAATGAAACAACAGGCAGATCAACATCGCAGTGAAAGAAGTTTTGATGTAGGTGATTGGGTATTCCTACGGCTACAACCATATAAGCAAATGTCCCTCAAGCAAGCTAAGAAGGATAATAAATTATCACCAAAGTATTATGGTCCGTACAAGGTGTTGCAAAAGATTGGTACTATGGCATACAAATTGGAGCTTCCTGCAGCTTCTCGATTGCACCCAGTTTTCCATGTTTCATGCTTAAAGAAGGTTATAGGCGACAATCTCCCAGTTCAAACAATATTGCCAGAACTTGACGAGGAAGGAAAAATTATATTGGAACCGGAAGCAGTTATAGAAACAAGAACTCGAAAACTACGAAATCGATCAATTTCAGAGTACCTTATCAAGTGGAAGAACTTATCCGCTGAAGATTCCACATGGGAGGATGAGAATTTTATGCAGAAATATCCAGAACTACTCAAGCATTGAGGACAATGCTTTTTGAAGGAGAGGGGCATGTTAGGCCCCTATACTACTAGTGTAACCCCTTATTGTTATTAGTACAACCCACTTATTATATTGATGTACCCATGTAGTGCCCATATTGTTACTATTGTGCCACATAGAAGCCCACTATTGTTACTGTTGTGCCCTACAATATTATTGTTATGTAGGCTTTGATTGTATTGGGACCACTTAGACTCCTATATATAAAAGGAGGTATTTTCATTTGTATCATCCAAGAATTGTTCATTTATGTAATGTAAAGGAGGTTGCCCCCTCGAAGAGGCTGAATTCTAAGGCGTTGATCTTTCTTTTTTATCTTTTCTTGAGCTGGTTTCATAACAGATATATAGACAAAGATAAACAACATGTGAAATACAACACTTGAGACAAACAAATCAAAAGCCAAAAATCACCTTCCCTTGACTAAATTCAAGATGATGACACTAATATCAGGATACATATTGTAGATGATAGAAACTTAGACCAAGAACCTTAACCAAATTTCATTGAATATCTCTCAAATCTAGAATAAAATAACTAGAATTCCAAACAAGTGGCCCAAATGCTAAGATAATCCTAACCTAGAAATTTGAGGTTTCCCCTTAAATCCAAAACATAGATGAAATAGACACCAAATATTGACTACACCATTATCACACAATGTTGATGGTTAACTTTGCAATGACATTCAAGAGGCAGAGTTATGATTATGGCTTGCATTGTTGGAGAGGTAGGAGGTTATCCTTATGAGTCTGATCCCTTTGTGAGAAGTTTGATATGCTTGGTGTTCAATCATGTGAGAGTTAGTGCATGCTTGACATGTCCTTTCACCCTGCACCTAATTTTAACCAACACGATGATGATGTTATTAATGCCTTACAACTTAACCCCACAAAGTATGGAGTCTAGATACATACCCCTAAATTTGTAAATGGATTCATGAAATTCCTTTACAACAATTAAAGAAAATATGGGTTCCACTGGTAGCTTGATAAGTTTCCAAGCTTCATCCAGTCCTTGAACTTTAGAGGTCACAAGTTTAAAGCCCACTAGTAGCTATCACAAGTTCCTTGTGTATCACTTACGTGCATGTGGTTATAGGCCAACTATGATGGAGCTCCAATTGGGTTACAGATACAAAATAATGCCCCCCCTCCACCCCCCACCAAAGTGGTAGCAAACTAGAAATTATGATTGCACAAAGGAAATGGACCAAAGTAATTGTGGAGGTTGAATCTTTGTTTGAAAAGATAAAAAATAAAAATTATTGAAGAAAATATTATTGGTGGATTTTCAATATTCAATAATGTGACTTGATATGCTAAATAATTCCACTTTACAACAGAAGTTGTCTCCGTACTGATTTTATTTCAATATTTGAACTCAATTGTATCATTAAGACGTTTGTCCTATGTTTAAGAAGGTTATGCATGGTGTTAAGAAGGTTTGTCTTGTATGTTAAGGAGGTCATCCCAACATTGAGAAGGTTAAGCCTCAAAAGTTCGTTAGATCACTTTGATATTCATAAAAAGATTGTCATGACATTTTGGATTTCAATTACACCATTTATAAGGTCTTAAAAAAGTCATATGTTATATTAAAAAATGAGTTGGGTGTACATGCCAAAGATTACAAAAGAAAACACAGATTTTCCCTACTCGTATAGGTAATCACCATGGTTTCCACTCAAGAGTATTTCTATGTTCTTGAAATATAGTTATCTATGTTAAAAATTGGATAACCAAATATTATAAGTGGCAACCTTCGTTGGGGAGAAATGACTAAATTACCCAATGAAAAATTAATTATGTGATGATGCATTTTTATGCCCTTATATTAGTGTGCAAGGTAATTGATAAATCTATAGAATGTAACTTAGGACATATGTGATTTGTTTGAAATAATCTTTGTGTCTAGGTCATGAAATAAATATAACTTAGAAAAAGTCATACAAAATGAAGCCAACAACTAATCATTACTAGCAAATTCTTGACTTCATAATCTTCTCATTCATTTTGGACTAACTCTTAGGTTCACCTAATTGAATAGTCCTTGGAAGATTCTCTTTATATATTAGTGCTACATTATTTGAGCCACATGTCTCATCTACATAACCATAAAATATTTTATTGAAACATTATAGTATCTACTTTAAAAACTCCCATTATTATTGACTTTAATTTAATAGTTAATAAAGATCTCAAGATATATTCCATCTCGTTCTCCTACTACACATCTATTAAGACTTAACTTGTCAAAATATCACTTTAATTAATTACTCATAATCATATACAATACATAAACCATCGAGTACCTAAGCACTTATTTTTTAATCCAAGAACGTCTCACACTAAGTTAGTTTTATTGTGGCAAGATGTTAATTTGGAAACTCAGTTACAAATTCCAATCATGGGACTATATTACTCTTTTCGAGAGGACCAATGTTGACTTTTGAAACACTTGATTTGGACAGGGAAAGTGTATTTTTGAAGTAAATCCCTCATGTGCACATAAAGATAGGTCAACCCAAAAGGAAATTGAGCACCCTTGGAAGCTTATAAATACAAGTCAAGTGACCCTCATTTGGACATCATCATCAAACATCTTCTTTTTCTCTCTCTTCATTGGATTGCTTCGCGCAGGTCTGAAGTTTGGTTCATACAGGTCCGAAATTGCAGGGTTTGAAGCTCGCACGTGTGATTAGGGTTTTTGATTCTCAGTCGCAAGGTTTCCACACGCATTTTTTTATTGTAACTGCATGCACACATGCTTATTTGTACGTTTGGATCATTCCAACTGCATGCACGTACACTCTCTCCATGCGATTAGAAACTAGGCTTTTAGTTTTACAGTTGATTGCAGTTGACCGTAGACTGGAATGTTATCTCTAATCAGTACTGTTGTTGGACTCATACTTTGGATATTGTTTGATTTTTCTCAATAGTTTTGTATTGGCTCATTGTATTCTTTGCTGGACGTTTTATGGGTTTTTCCCTAATTATTGACTAAAATTTGGTGTCCCTTGTTGATGTGTTGATTGTCTCCTATTATCATTGCATTTATTGTTCTATCTTCAATTACTATTGATGATTGGAAATGTTATTGATTAATGAAAAATTGTTAATTGAAGAATTGAATTGGGCTAAAATAATTGAAATAACATAGAACTATGTGAAAATTAACATGGTATCAGAGCTAAGGTTAAGGACAAGCCCAAAGGAGATATGTAATGTTCCAAAAGGAAATTTTATAGTGATAACAAATACATGCAACACAATTCAGCACAAAACTTTTACACCACACATCAGGAAACTAGAAATGCTCCAAACACGCCAAAAAGAGCCACTTTTATTATATAAATCCATGGGGGTACAATGTGAAATAGAAAGTGTGCACCTAGGCTTGCACAAGGCAAGCTACAAGCCCCAGGTGGATGAACTATCAATGCCCAACTGCTGCAGGAGTTCCCCAATGAAAATATGCGTTGGCCCTTGTAATTTTGCACTGTTGTCTATGTTGAGATCCTTGTTTGACCCCTCAAAACTGCCTAGAAATTTCTGCCAAATTATTTATGGAATCCTTGTCAAAAACCCAGAAAGGTTTTTCTCTAGTTTTGACGCTCCAAAATTGACCCCAAAATACTTGGCCCTCCTCCACAGGCAGAAAATGAGAACTGTAACAGATGTTGAGTTTGTTGCACCACAAAGACTTGGAAAATTCCCCACAATCCCCTCCAATTCAACTCCAAACAACCCCAACTCCTCAAACCCCTTCACAAGCCACCCCACAAGTTGCCTCAACAAAGGACTATGCAGTCCTTGGATAGAACGATGCAACCCCACCTCCAGGAATCCAAATGGTTATTGTGTGATGCTTTTGACCCCTACAAATCTCCCTCCTTTTCTTGGAAATTGGTCAAAGAGTGCCCCAACAACAATACAACCCCTCACTCTAGCTCTTCACTCCTACAATCACTACATGGTTCACTAAAATGCATCCCAACTAGCTCAGAATTTGTGTTTCCTACATGGTATTCCTTCCAACTCCAAAAAGTCTCATGAGATAGCCTTCCTAGGGTGGCACTCAAAGTCCACCGAAGAAAGGTTGAGTTTCCTCCTTGGGAAACTCTTGTGCTAAACAACACTTATGACTCTGCTAAACAGCTAGAGCAACAATCGATTATCAAATTATCAAAAGGCCCCAAATGATGTTGCTTCCCTTCTATTTATAATTTGTTACTTCCTTCCTTCATGTGGGTCCCCACACTAGGAAAATCGAACTCTCTCCTTAGCCATACGATTTTCCTCAACTAGGGAGTGCGTATTTCTTGGAGAAGTGGCCCCGTCATTCCACTAAGTGATTAATTTTGGACCCCTTGTCCTAAGTGATTTTCCCTCCAACTAGCTTAGGCCTAAAATTGACAAAATTGAAAAAGATCAAATTCTTCTTAACAAAATTATTTAGGAAGGGACATTACAGTCCTCCCATCCCAAATGTTGCTTGTCCCCAAGCAGCTGTAAAGCTGCGTGCTACAAAATCTACTCACTCTCCCAAGTGGCATCCTCCTCTCGCAAATCCTTCCACTTAGCAAAGTGCTCCTTGATGACCTTGTTCCTCGGCTTCCTTTCTCGTGTCTCTAGTATGGTCTCTGGTGTCAGTACTAAGTGCCCCTCATCATCCAGCGGAGGCAAATCAGTGGTTATTGTAACCTATTGCCCCAATGTCTTTTTCAGGAAAGACACATGAAATACGTTGTGTATCTGAATCTGTAGGTAGCTCCAGCTCATAAGCTACTTCCCCGACCCTCCTGGTCACCCTGTATGGCCCATAGAAGCATGGCTTGATCTTCTCTGCCCCTTTTGACTTAAGTGAAGACTGTCGATAAGGCTGCAAGCGAAGGTAGACCATTTCCCCCACCTCAAACTATCTCTCCACCCTGTGCCTATCAACATACACCTTTTGTTGATTCTGAGCTACCTGCAAGTTTTTCTTGAGAACCCATAGAATCTCTTGGCTCTCTTGAATCCAATCCTTTGCCCCTGGGGCCCTGCTATCTCCAAATATCATGTAAGAAAAAGTAAATGTGGCATATCCATATAGTGCTCAGAAAGGGGACATACCGATCAACATGTGTTAAGTGATTTTGTAGCATAACTTTCCTAGATGAAGCCACCTCACCCACACTCTCGCTTGCCGTGTTACATAGTTGCGCATGTACTCTTCTAGCCACTTGTTTACTATCTCATTTTTCCCACTAGTCTGCGGGTGGTAGTTGGTGCTAGGTGTAAGCTTCGTCCCCACCAATCGAAACAAATTCTACCAGAAATCCCGCATGAATCGGTTTTCCCTGTTACTAACGATGGTCTTGGGGAGACCACATAGACAAAAGACCTCCCGAAAGAACAACTCAGACACCTAAGAAGCTAAATATCTCGATGAGATGGTGAAAACTGAGCAACCCTTTTCAATCTGTTGACCACAACGTAAATACAATCTCACCCCTGTGCAGTTGGAAGCCCCGTGAAGTCCATGGACACATTCTCCCACTTCCTCTATAGAATAGAGAGCGGATGTAGTAAATTTGCATGATGTGAAAGCTCCACCTTGTTCCTTTGTCAGTCTACACACTCTTGCACGTGCCTCAATGCATCTCCCTTGAGTCCCTGCCATGAGAACCTCTCCCTAATGGCATGATATGTCTTGAGGAACCCAAGGTGTCCTGCTAAAGGGGAATCATGAGTTGTCTGCATAATCTTCCCCTTGAGTTGAGATCTTGGCACCAATTATATTCTGTCCTAGTAGTAAATCACGTCATCCATCACACAAAACTTGTCATCCATGTGTGTGCCATCCAATATCTCACAAGCCTGACTGTGTTTGGAGTACTCCACCAAAAGTTGTGCCTTCCAATCATGATTAACATCCATCAAAGATAGTATTGCGAGCTTTAGGAAAGTGCATTTTCTACTATGTTGTGCTTTCCCTTAACGTACCCAATCTTAAAGTCACAGGCCTGCATTTTTCTCACCCACTTCTGCTACCTCTCCTGCAATTATTGTTGCTCCAAGAAAAATTAAAGATTGTTGTGATGAGTCTTCACCTTGAACTAGTTTCCCACCAGATATTGCCTGAACTTTGCTAGCGCATGCATTACATCCAACATCTCTTTGTCATAAACGAAGTACAACTGCTCGTGGAGTAGCAGCTTCTGCTCTCGAATGCAATAGGATGGCCTCCCTATGTCAACACAACCCCAATTCCCTCACCAGAAGCCTCATACTCCAATATAAATGGTCATGTGAAAGTCAACAAATCCAAAACATGACAGTTGATCATAACCTTCTTGAGGTGCTCAAAGGCCTCATGTGCCACCTTCGTCCACTCAAAAGCCCCCCTTTTTTAAATCAGTAAGGGGTGTTGCAAGCTGTGAGAATCCTCTCACGAACCTCCTATAGCAAGTACAAATTCCCAAGAACCCTCTTAACTCCGTCACATTCTTGGGTGTTTGCCAATCCAAAATGGCCCCGATCTTCTCCTGGTGTACCTTCACTCCTTCCTCCCCAATCACATGCCCAATGTACAACATCTTTGTCCCAAATTCACATTTGGACATATTCGCATACATCTATTACTCCTCTAATATGTGAAGTAATACCTCCAAGTGTTGGAGGTTCTCCTCCCAAGTCCGACTATAGATGAGTATGTCGTCAAAGAAGGCAAGGAAAAAGTGTCGCAACTGCCCATGAAACATGTGGTTCATACAAGACTGGAATGTAGCTAGAGTGTTAGTTAGCCCAAAGGGAATCACCAAGAACTCAAAGTTTCTGTAATGGAAAAGAAAGGCAGTCTTAGGGATGTCCTACTCCCTCACCTAGATCTGGTGATATCCCGAGCACAAATCTATCTTAGAGAAGTATTTCACTCCTCTAAGCTCGTCCATCAACTCATGAATACATAGAATAGGGTATCAGTTCTTCAATGTCATCTTAATTTGGGACATGTAGTCAATGCACATGCATAGTGTCCCATCATTCTTCTTCACTAGCACCACAGAAGAAGTGAAGGGACTCGAACTAGGCTTGATGTGCCCCAACCTCAACAGCTCCTAAACAGCCCTCTCTATTTCATCCTGATAGGTTTTGGGGTGCATATACAGAGTAGTGATGATTGCATGCACCCCCTCCTCCAACTCAATAGTGTGTTCAAACCCACGATCTGGTGGTCTTCCTGGTGGAATCTACCCTAAAACCCCCTTATGCCTCTCCAACAAAGCTAATATGTCTGGATGCACAGGCCTTGTTGGAGCCCCTGTCTCTAAGCTCCTCAACTCCACTGCCCACTCTATATCCCCATATCATATATTTTCCTCCATCCTGTGAGTGGAAATTGTCTTGGGTGGATAAGAGTGCATCCTCCTCAACATTACCAGCTTCCCATCTGGGCCTGTAAAGTCCATCTCTAACTTCTTCCAATTAGTGGTGACCCTCCCTAGGTGAGTATAACCATTGAAAACCCAACACTATGTTGGTGTCTGGAACATCAACCAGGAAGAAATGATCAGTGATTGCATAGTTCCCCATCATCACAGTCAAACCAGGGACATACTTCATGCACTGCATGGTTCGGTATCCTAGCACCAACACGAAGAACCCCTCTAAAGTCTTTGTTTTGATGACCCTACACTCCACCATCTAGACATCGATGAAGTTGTGGGTGGCCCCACTGCCTACCAAGATTCATACTCGTCGCCCCTGCACAGCCCCCTTGATCATGAGAGTCAACTACTTCGGGACTCCCCAAAGTGAAGAAACAACTCCCCCTGATGGGGAAATGATCATCCTCTAGGTGGCGGGGGTGGTGGTGCTCCCCTTGATGATGGTCCTCCCTCATCTTCCTGATGTACTCTTGCCTCGAACTCATCATCTGGCTCACTGTCTGAGTATACCTCGATGTAGTGCGCCTTTCCCTTAGCGCACTTGCGCTCAAGTGCCCAAGGCTCTTGGCACGTGAAGCAAAATTTCCTCCTCCTAAGGTATCTCTGGGTCTCCTCACCCATCTAACCACGTCTCACATCCCTTTGTAGTGGTCTGGTGTCCCAGTTCCCTTGTGGGGCAGTGGGTCTAGTGGGGACAAAAGCTCGATTCTTCGGCACTGTGTCAATCATGTCTCGGGTCCTGAAGATAACATCCGTCAATGATATAGGCTTGTAAGCCCTCACCCAACCACGTAGTAGCTCAGCAAGCCCCTCCAGAAATAACATGATCAACCGAGCCTCTGAGATGTCAGTCACCATCATGACCAATCTCTGAAACTCTGTAACATAGGCCTTTGCGCTGCCAGTGTTCCTCAATTGGGAAAACTCCCTAAAATGTAACTTCAGGTCCTTCCTCTCAAACCTCTCCAACAGCCTCCAGGTGAATTATGTGTAAGAAGTGACGTGTATATGTCCCAACGTGATCAACCCATGGTACCACCACTCCTAGGCATCTCCCTCCAAGTGAAGAGTAGCAAACCGATAGCATCGGTCTCCCGTATGGGATTCAGGTGGAATTATGTGTCTAGCTTTTCAACCCAAGCCCTAACTAAATTCTTAGCCGACCCATCAAAGTTACGGAGTGTGACCTTCCCCGTTATCTTATGTACCTCTTGGTTAGATATCCCCCCCTATAATATGCACCATTCCCAGTGGGACGTATCTCCTTGAGGTGTATATACTCCCCAAAGGACATCCCCTGCTTAATCCAGGCATCCAATGCCTCATACTCATTAATACTGGATGCAACTAAATTGACCAAGTCTACAACCGGGTCTGGCTCCCTCTCCAACTATGGTTCTTCCACAAAGTGAGGCATAGTGGGACGCCCAGCGTGCCTACATTGAGGATGTGTGGGGGCTGTTAGGTACGACTTCCCCCTCTTGTTGTGGAGTCTACATCATCGTGTGGATCCCCCTCGAGCCTCCCATTCATTTGCAACCCCATCACCTACCGCATCATGTTCATCATGAGTTGTCCTTGCCTCAACATCTGTTGATTGGTTCTCAACAGTTCCTCTAAAACCATGTTTTGGCCCACTTGCTTGGGCTACTCATCTTTTCCTTGGTTGTCCATTTGACCTCTGATATTTTCCACTTCATTGTCTGAAAATGGATCTGGACCTTCTTCTCTACCTCAACCCCTGCATCTGTTTCTACCATAACCCCTTTTGAAAACAAACCCTTGATACCTTGGTGGAATTACCTGCTCGTGTTCCCCATGCTGGCCAGGAACATGCTCTGATACCATTGTAATGTTCCTAATGGAAATTTTACAATGATAACAAATACATGCAACACAATTCAACACAAAAAATTCACACCACAAATCAGGAAACCAAAAATGCTCCAAACACGCCAAAAATAGTAAATTTTATTATATAAATATGTCGGGGTACACTGTGAATCAGAAACTGTGCACTTGGGCTTGCATAAGGCAAGCTACAAGTCTGAGGTGGATGAACAATCGATGCCCAACTACCGCGGGAGATCCCCAACGAAAATTTGTGTTGGCCCTTGTAATTATGCACTGTTGGATATGTTGAGACCCCTGTTTGACCCCTCAAAACTGCCCAGAAAATTTTGCCAAATTATTTTTGGAACCCTTGTCCAAAACCGAGAAAAACCAGAAAGGGTTTTCTCTATTTTTGACGCTCCAAAATTGACCCCAAAATACTTGGCCCTCTTCCACAGGAAAAAAATGAAAATTGTAACATATGTTGAGTTTGTTGCACCATAAAGGCCTAAAAAATTCCCCATAATCCCCTCAAATCCAACTCCAAACAACGCCATCTCCTCAAACCCCTTCACAATCCACCCCATAAGTTGCCTCAACAAAGGACTGCACAGTCCTTGGAAAGAATGATGCAGACCCACCTCTAGGAATTTGAATGGATGTTTTGTGATGCTTTCTGCATTTGTAAATCTCCCTCATTTGCCTGAAAACTAGTCAAAGAGTGCCCCAGCAAAAATACAACCTCTCACTCTAGCTCTTCACTCCTCCAATCACTGCGTGGCTCCCTGAACTGTGTCCCAACTAGCTCAGAATTTGCGTTGCCTGCGTGGTTTTCCTTCCAAATCCAAAAAGGATGATAAGATAACCTTCCTAGGGTGGCACTCGAAGTCCACCGAAGAAAGGTTGAGTTTCCTCCCTAGGAAACTCTTGTGCTAAACAACATTTGTGACTCTACTAAACATTTAGAGCAACAATCAATTATCAAATGATTAAAAGGCCCCAATTGATGTTGCTTCCCTCCTATTTATAATTTGTTTCTCTGTTGGGTCCCTATAATACTAGTGATTACCCCATTATTATTGTAGTTATACCCCTTATTTATATTGTTGTGCCCCTATTACCCCCATATTGTTATTTCTGTGCCCCCATAGAATCCCTCTATTGTTATTTTTGTGGCTTTATATTATTATTGTTAGGTCGGCTGGATTATATTGTGACTCCTTAGACTCCTATATATAGAAAGGAGGTTTTGTCATTTGAATCATCCAAGAATTGTTCATTTATGTAATGTAAAGGAGGTTGCCCCCTCGAAGAGGCTGAATTCTAAGGCGTTGATCTATCTTTTCTTGAGTTGGTTTCATAACATTTGGTATCAGAGCTTTGGATTCTAGGGTTTCGCTGCTCCAAACAGGTTATCGTGGCATTTTCGCTATAACTTTTTTTTTCTGTGACGTTTCAGAAGTCGCAAAAAAAAACCCATTTGAGAAGAAATCGCGTTGAACCTTGGGTCCGAATTTCAGAGCTTTTCGCGCGATATTTGCGGAGATATGATATGAGGAAGTTGGTCTTTTTGCAGACTCCTGAATTACATTCAAAACAGGTGACCTGGGGAAAGTTGTCATAACTTTCTCTCTGGGGATCAGATTGAAATTTCGTAAGAAGGTAAGGAAAGATGTAGAAACTAAGATGGATGGTCTAAAGAAGGTGTAGAAGCTAAGATGGATGGCATGGAAGCTAAGGTGAATGGCATGGACAATAAAATTGATGGCATGGATGATAAGATGGAAGAATTGAAGATAAATATGAATAAGTTGCTACAAGAAATGGTCACTAAGGGTGAAAGGGTACTAAAGGAAACTCATGATGAGAACAAAAGAAATGTTAATCATGATTCCATAGACTCTAATGTTGGATCAAAGACTCACCATGTTCCAAAAATCGATATGAGGAAGTTTGATGGCAAGGATCCCGCCACATGGATATTACAGATGGAGCAATTCTTCGATCTCAATAATGTGCAAAACGCACAAAAGGTACGTATGGCAACTGTATATTTGGAACCAAATCAGTTTGTATGGTATCAATGGCTTTTTCTCGTAAAAAATTTATCACTTGGGCAATTTTTACGGAAGAATTGATAGCACATTATGAGGATACAAAAAGCAACACTTTTTTTAGCCAATTGATAAGTCTCAAACAAAAGGGTTCAATAATGGAGCACATTGAGGAGTTCCAAAAATTGAACATAAGGGTAAAAGATATTCCAGAGGAGCATAGGATTGATGTGTTCATAGGGTCTTTAAAGGATAATATCCAACATGATGTTCGCCTTTGGGAACCTGATTCATTAGAGAAGGCATTCAGGTTAGCAAGAAAAATGGAAAGCAAAATTATGGCAACTAGGAAGCATACCACTCACAACTATAAAGACGGAAGTTTTGTTGCCCCTAGTCTTCCACAACCTACAAGGTTGACACCACAACAATTGGAAGAAAAAGAGCAAAAGGGCTTTGTTACAATTGTGATAGCAAATACACAAAAGGTCATAAGTGTGCTGAGAAGAAATTATTCTACATAGATTGTGAAGAGGAAGAAGAAAAGGAGCAAGAAAGGTCAAAAGAAGAGGATATACTCCAGGAACAAAGCCTAGATGAAGAACAAATAAATCCGACCATATCTTGTAATGCATTGGCGGGAATTACCACTCCTCAAACCATCAAGATAGAAGGACAAATCAAGAAGAAAAAGGTAATAGTGTTGATTGATTCAGGAAGCACCCACAATTTTATTCATTGTAGGGTAGCAAAAGAATTGAATTGCTTCCTATATCCAGCACCAGAGTGTCAAGTGATGATTGCAAATGGAGGAACAATAAATTGCTCTGGAAAGTGCCATAATATCAAGCTATCCATGGGAGAATATGTATTGACTAGCCCAATGCTTTCCATTCCAATGGGAGGTGCTGATGTTGTACTAGGAGTCCAATGGCTACAATCCTTGGGTACAATAGCTTTTAATTTTCAAGAACTTTTCATCAAATTTTCTACGGAAGGAAAGGAAGTTGAATTAAGGGGTATTGCAGGGAAACCAGGAAAGATAATCAGCTCTAATGGCATGACAAAGCTTCTAAAAAAGGAGCAAAGAGGTGTAATTGCACAATTATGTTCGCTAGATGTTTCCACATTGGAATCATCTATTTCTCCAGATCTCCAAAAAGTCCTGGACAATCATTCCAAGGTATTTGAGACTCCCAAAGGTCTCCCACCTATGCGTGATCATGATCATGCTATTCATCTGATTCCAGGAAGTGTTCCTCCAAACATCAGGCCGTACAGATATCCCTATGTCCAAAAAAGTGAAATTGAACGTATGGTTGCAGAAATGCTAGAGGCTGGTATAATTCAACCGAGTCAAAGTTCTTTCTCAGCTCCAGTAGTATTGGTGCACAAGAAGGATGGATCATGGCGCATGTGTCCAGATTATAGGGAGCTCAACAAGCTCACTATTAAAGATAAGTTCCCCATTCCTGTCATTGATGAATTACTGGATGAATTGCATGGATCAATTTACTTCACCAAGTTGGATCTTCGTTCAGGATATCATCAAATCAGAATGAAGATTGAAGACATTCCGAAAACGGCATTTAGAACTCATGAGGGTCATTATGAATTTTTGGTCATGCCTTTTGGCCTTACCAATGCACCTTCAACATTTCAAGGTTTGATGAATTCAATTTTCAAACCATTCCTTAGAAAATTTGTGTTAGTATTTTTTGATGATATACTAATCTACAGCAAGTCTTGGAAGGATCATGTTGAACATGTTGACAGGGTACTAACTATTGGAGGAGAAACAATTATATGCAAAAAGATCCAAATGTTTCTTTGGAGTCCAGGAGGTGGAATATTTGGGTCATATTGTATCTCATGAAGGAGTTAAGGTAGACCCTAGCAAAATTAAAGCCATTAAGGAATGGAAAATCCCCACATCCATAAAGCATCTGCGAGGATTTCTTGGGTTGACAGGGTATTATCGCAAGTTTGTTAAGAATTATGGGAGAATAGCAGCACCTCTAACAACATTATTGAAGAAAGATTCATTTTCATGGACTCCAGAAGCAACAAAGGCCTTTGAACATCTTAAAGAGGCAATGTGCCAAGCACCGGTCTTAGCTACACCGGACTTCACAAAAACCTTTATTGTGGAATGTGATGCTTCAGGAAATGGAATTGGTGTTGTTCTAATGCAAGATGAAAGACCCATTGCTTTTGAAAGTCGTCCAATCAAGGGAAAGTTTTTAAGCAAAGCTATTTATGAGAAGGAAATGTTGGCAATACTCCATGCACTTAAGAAATGGCGACCCTACCTAATGGGAAGACACTTCAAGGTAAAAACGGATCATGATAGCCTTAAATACTTTTTAGAACAAAGATTATCCTCTGAAGAGCAACAAAAGTGGGTCACAAAGATGTTGGGTTATGACTTTGAAATCATCTACAAAAAAGGGAAGCAAAATGTGGTGGCAGATGCACTCTCAAGAAAGGATGAGGATGTGGAAGCATTGTTGTGTGCCATTTCTATTATCCAACCAGATTGGATAAATGAAGCAAGGGAGGAATGGAAGAATGACGAAGAAGTGTGGGCACTTATTCAAAAGCTACAACAAGATTCCAGTACTTCTGATACATTTAGCTGGCAAAATGATTCGTTATGGTACAAAGATCGCTTATACCTCTGTAAGAATTCCCAGCTAAAACAAAAGATTCTTATGGAATTGCACACTTCTCCCTTAGGAGGGCACTCAGGATTTTTAAAAACTTACCACAGGGTTAAGAAGGATTTTTTTTGGGATGGCCTTAAATCAGATATTCAAAAGTTTGTGGCGGAATGTTTGGTTTGCCAACAAAATAAAGTTGAAACAATTAAGACACCGGGTCTATTACAACCTTTATCCATTCCAAGCCAACGTTGGGAGGAGGTTTCAATGGATTTTATCACAGGTTTACCCAAGTCTGAGGGAAAGAGTGTCATCATGGTGGTAGTTGACAGACTTACCAAGTATGCACACTTTTGTGCATTATCACATCCATTTAAAGCCAGTACAGTTTCTACTGCATTTATGGAAACAGTTCAAAAGCTACATGGAAACCCAAAGATTATTGTAAGTGACAGAGATCCCATTTTCACTGGAAATTTTTGGACAGAATTATTTTCTTGTTTTGGTACTCAGTTAGCTCATAGCTCATCTTATCATCCTCAATCTGATGGGAAAACTGAGATAGTAAACAAATGTTTGGAAGGATATCTTCGTTGCTTTGTATCT
Source organism: Pinus tabuliformis (assembly GCA_031772625.1). NCBI lineage: Eukaryota > Viridiplantae > Streptophyta > Pinopsida > Pinales > Pinaceae > Pinus > Pinus tabuliformis. Next base: position 657,589,402 of record CM062811.1, read on the forward strand.
GATAAACAAACACAATGGGTCAAATGGTTGCCTCTGGCTGAATGGTGGTATAACACTTCCTTCCATACAGCAACAAAAATGACCCCATTTATGGCACTTTATGGGTATCAAACACCATCCATCACATCATATTTAAGAGAAAATTCTAAGGTTCAGGCAGTGGAACATCACATCGAACATCAACAACAAGTCCTCCAACTCTTAAAGGATAACCTCGTGTTGGCACAAAATAGAATGAAACAACAGGCAGATCAACATCGCAGTGAAAAAAGTTTTGATGTAGGTGATTGGGTATTCCTACGGCTACAACCATATAAGCAAATGTCCCTAAAGCAAGCTAAGAAGGATAATAAATTATCACCAAAGTATTATGGTTCGTACAAGGTGTTGCAAAAGATTGGTACTATGGCATACAAATTGGAGCTTCCTGCAGCTTCTCGATTGCACCCAGTTTTCCATGTTTCATGTTTAAAGAAGGTTATAGGTGACAAGCTCCCAATTCAAACAATATTTCCAGAACTTGACGAGGAAGGAAAAATTATATTGGAACCGAAAGCAGTCACAGAAACAAGAACTCGACAGCTACGAAATCGATCAATTTCAGAGTATCTTATCAAGTGGAAGAACTTATCCACTGAAGATTCCACATGGGAGGATGAGAATTTTATGCAGAAGTATCCAGAACTACTCAAGCGTTGAGGACAACACTTTTTTGAAGGAGAGGGGCATGTTGGGTCCCTATAATACTAGTGATTACCCCATTACTATTGTATTTATACCCCTTATTTATATTGTTGTGCCCCTATTACCCCCATATTGTTATTTCTGTGCCCCATAGAATCCCTCTATTGTTATTTTTGTGGCTTTATATTATTATTGTTAGGTCGGCTGGATTATATTGTGACTCCTTAGACTCCTATATATAGAAAGGAGGTTTTGTCATTTGAATCATCCAAGAATTGTTCATTTATGTAATGTAAAGGAGGTTGCCCCCTCGAAGAGGCTGAATTCTAAGGCATTGATCTATCTTTTCTATCTTTTATTGAGTTGGTTTCATAACATTCTCCCTTCCTTCATGTGGGCCCCCACACTAAGCAAATCGAACTCCCTCCTTAGACATATGATTTTCCCCAACTAGGGAGTGTGTATTTATTGGAGACATGGCCCCCACATTCCACTAAGTGATTAATTTCGCCCCCCTTGTCCCAAGTGCTTTTCCCTCCAACTAATTTAGGCCCAAAATTGATAAAAGTGACAAGAATTGAAATCTTCTTAACAAAATTATTTAGGAATGGACATTGTAAAAGAATAATTGAAGCTATCATCTTTGGAAAGTTGAAGGAGCCTATCTAATTCAATATGTCTTCCTCTTACTTCAAGGAAAATGAGAAATTGGGTGAGTCATTTAAGTTTGTTGCATGGAAAATCAGGTTGGAAATCATATCAAAGGACAATGATGTTTTGGATTACATTCAAGGAAAGGTAACTGAGCCTTTGGAGAATGCTTCCATTGATGCCAAGAAAAAGTACAAGAAAGGTGAGTTAAAAAAAAATGTAGCTAATGGTTTACAAGATCATTTACTAGCTTACGTTGGAAATTTGAAGAAATATAAAGAAATGTATGATAAGCTAGTTGGCCTGTATGAAGTCAATAATTTGAATGAAATCATCTCCATGGAAAATCAACTCAAAGATATGAAAATGGATAAGGGAGAGTTTTTGCAATCCTACATTATGAGGATATCTCGTCTTAGAGATCAACTGCAAAGAGTTGGGGGAATTGTGCCTAACAGGGACCTGGTGGCGGTAACCCTTAGAGGTTTCCCTCCAATTTGGGAAACCTACATTACCACTATAAGCAATAACAATAGCTTCCCATCATTTGATGAGCTCGTTGGAAAAGGTACTCAAGAATAATTAAGGATGATCTCAAGAGGCATGTTACAAAAGCATGAAGAAGAAGAGCCTGTTGCTTTCATCACTCATAATAAGAAGAAAAAATGAAAAGGACGTCCATCAAGTTCAAGAAAGCCTCCTCTTCGAAATTCAAATAGAAGGAATGGAAGGGATGAATAATTATTACGCATTTGAATGCTACAATTATCACATGAAAGGTCATTATGCTCGAGATTGCCCCGAGAAGAAGAAGAGATGATTGAAGGAATAATCGTAATAGAGGAGATGAAAGAAGAAGAAGAGATGCTCTAAGTGATCATGAAGAAGATCACCACCCTAAAAAAATTCAAGATTTACCAGGTATGAAAGTAATGTTGCTAATTAATCTGAATATATTCTTATTTATGCTCTTTCTAGTTCTTCTCCTCTGGACACTTGGGAGATTTGGTTGGTTGATAGTGGGGCATCTCATCGTTTCTCTGGGTATAAAGTTCTCTCTAATTTTGTAGAGAGGGAGTCATGTTTGAAGATTATTCTTGGAGAGAACTCCGCTCATCCCGTTAAAGGTTTTGGTTCTATTAAATTTCTTTTGGATTTTGGGGAATCAATTTTGTTGCATGATGTGATGTATGTGCCAGGGTTGAAGAAGAATTTGGTATCAATATCTACATTGGAAGATAAAGGAATGAGGGTTGCTTTCATCAAAGGAAAAGTACTTACTTGGCCTGTTGGATCCTTTATGAGAGATGCTTTCACATTGGAATCACGATTTTAAGGACTCTATAGAGTCATTGGAAGACCTATTCTAGCGATGGTCCATGACACTAATGATCTGAGCAAGCTATGGCAATGAATATTGGCCCATTTACATTATCATGCTCTTCCGAAATTGAAGAAAATGGTCTCTGGAATTCTCAATGTTCAAACCCAACATGATGGAGTATGTCCTAGATGTGTCGGTGGAAAGAAGACAAGGGGACCATTTCCCTCTAGTGAGAACATGATGAAAGACATCCTCCATCCCATTCATTCTGACATATGTGGTATGATGCCTATACATTCACTTGGTTGTCATCTCTACGATATGACCTTCATCGATGATTTCTCAAGGAAGACATGGGTATATTACTTGAAGCACAATTATGAATCCTTAGAAATGTTCAAGGAGTTCAAATATTTGGTCGAAAATCAAATAGAGAAGTAAATTAAGATCGTCGGGCCTAACAAAGGTGGGGAGTACATTTGTAACCACCCCTCCCACATTTACCCAATTTCACTGACCTACTAGGGAAAACATGAGATGAAGAGTTACTATGACATGACCCAGCCTCCAAGCTCCAGTTATGGAAGTGGAGCTGACAAACCAACAACTCACAACATCCCTCAAGGCTATTGGACACTCAGGGGCCAAAGGAACACCCTAGGTGACCAAACCCTGAGTTGAGGTTCTTTTCCACTTACCTAGACCCCCAACTGCATGTAGTACAAGGCATGGGTGCAGTTATAGGCCTCCAAATGCATGCACAACACTGCCTCCATGCGGTTATAGACCAAAATCTCCAGTTCAGAGGGTGCAGTACCGACATCTGAGCTACCTTTTCTGGGCCAACCCCGAGACGACTGCCCAAAACTGCCTGTAACTTCTCAGAATGATAAATGACATAATGACAAATATTTTCATACAAAACTTGAATAAGAACTAACCCAGGACATCCCTAATCCATAACAGACATTTCGTCAAACACATGGAAAACATGTAAGCTAAAGTCATGAATGCATATCTTATCATAATAGTCTTAGATTCACCTGATAATCACTAATAAGGATGTATGCCCTCTCCACATAGCTACAAAAACACTTATTAGTCCATAAATTTATCAACCAATTAATAACTACAAAATTCATGACAAGAGCCATAGATAATACACATCATATAACTAGCATATAACCATAAAATAACCAACATAGAAACCATCGCAACTCAACCATAATATCACGAACATAATCGCTACAACTGCTCATGGATCACAATAAGAAAATGTATCATATTAAGTTATGAAAATTCTAACCAAGTCAGGGACTTCCACATACCACCCAATCATAGATTGGGTTGAACCAAACCTCTCTTTCATCTAATCACCCCCTGAGCCATATTCCAAGCATAATGTGGGATCTCATGGAATAACCAAAACCAAACCAAACTAGGCCTTTCAGAGGACAAACCACCTCAACCCTTAACCACCGTGATTCCACCTCCATGGTTGGACATCACTAGCACTAACCAAATCGATCTCTACCCAAGATATCTAGTGCTCCAGGAACTAGTAACTCAACCCACATCCTTCCAAGGCTCTAGATTGCTTGTCAAACCCGACTCCAGGGACTAGTAACTCAACACACAAAGGGCTCCAAAGTGTTTTTCCCAACCCAGGATCGAGGACTAGTAGCTCAACCCAAGTTGTTCCAAGGCTTCCAGAGTGTTTGTTCCAACCCACAACCATAAGACACCTTAGTACCAATCATACAAACAACAAGTGGAACAACCCATACCACCATGGTTATCCAGGAAATGGAAAGGCTAGGCTAAAACTACTATCAATCCAGGCAAATCTCCATGCCAATGAAAACACATAACCCCAAAAATCACATGCATATATTGCGCATCCATAAATCAACAACGAAATCACACATGCAACCTATTACTTGCAAACGAATCCAACTGTAGTTGTTGATCCAACTATTACCTTGCGCTTTCCTTTTCCTTCTTTCTCTAAATCCAATGTATGCCAAAGTGCTCCAAGAATGCTCCAAGAATACTATAAGTGTGCAAGAGTATGAGAGAATGAGAGAACAGAAGAGAGCTAAACCCAAAAACTGCCAAAAGGCTATCAACTGATCCTCACAAGCCTTTTTATCATTGAGACCTCTATTTTCTTCAATTTCCTACATTTTTTCTTCAATTTCCTTCTCATTCAAATCAGTATCTCTTCACCTTCATTTTCCTTCATTTTTCCTTCAATTTCATTCTCATGCAAATCTATGTCTCTTCACCTTCATTTTCTCCTATTTTCCTTTATTTCGTAAATAAAATGCAAATTATTGCCACTTTGTCTTTGCCAATTTCCATAGCCATTAATTAATCACAAGTGATACCCATCGCTATGTTTTGTCCAACATTCAACTTGGACTATGTGTCCCATGACCTTGGTCTTATTTTTATTTATACAGAAAATCAACCAAGGGTTGTTACAACATTTCAAATGAGTTCATTGATTTTTGCAAGAAGGAAGGTATCAGGAAGGAGATGATTATGCGCTATAATCCTGAACAAAATGAAGTAGTTGAAAGAAATAACAGGTATATTGTGGAAGCTTCCCGTGCCATGCTCCATGATCAAAGTTGTCGAAGTTTCTTTGGGGAGAAGCAATGAATGTTGTAGTATATATTCAAAATATGGTTCCTCATCAAGCATTAGACAACAATACAACAAATAATTATTCACATATGTTAAGCTTGATGTTGGTCATCTCTGTATATTTGGCTACCCTGTATATTTCCATGTGTCGAATGACAAGAGAAACAAGCTGGAAGCCACAATAAGAAAAGGTACATTTGTTGGATATTGTGAAGATTATAAATCATTTAGAATATATATTCCTAGTCAAAGGAAGGTTGAAATTAGTATGGATGTAACGTTTGATGAAGATGTTTCCCTTGGAAAAGCAAGCGACCTTCCTTCACCTCCTTCTCATGAAAAGAAGAATGATGATATGGATATTCTAGAAGGTCCTTCCGTGCCTGAATCTGAGAGAGACATTGTCGATGATCCCATGGAGACCATGGACCCTTTGCATCCTCCTTCACGCCAGAAGATCATTTAGAGAAAGCAAGAATCCATGCAGGTAGTAGGGATATGTTGTAGATATGAGCAACATGATTTAAGTTGAGCCTCACACCTCTGAAGAAGTTGTGAATGAACAAGTTTAGAAGGATGATATGGTTGGAGAATATGAATCAATTATGAAGAATGATGTCTGGATGTTGTGGCGAGATTGAAGAAAAAATTTGTGGTAACTTCAAAATGGTTATTCAAGATCAAACACAGATTCGATGGAAGTATTGAGAACTACAAAGCAAGGTTCATGGCTCGAGGATTCTCTCAGAAAGAGGGAGAAGATTATGATGATATATTTGCACCTGTGGCTCGATATACAACCATTCGTTCGATAGTTTCCCTTGCTACAAGTTAAGGATGGACCCCGTTATCACTCCAAAATTTCTTTTAAGTTGTCAGAAAAAAGAAATGGTAGAGGTAACCACAAACCACTTTTGGAGATTAGGACCTAGCCTTCCTAATCTCAGAGAGGGCTCTCTCCTTATGATTTAACTTTGTTTTAATTAATTAATTTTAGGCTAGTTATGGTTGCACTTGGGTTTTGATTTGAATTTGGGTGGTTGGATCACTTACTTAGATGAAATGGGTTGTCTTTTACCATTGGGCTATGGGGTCAAATGTCAGACAAATAAGACTGGATTAAGTTCTAAAAAAACTGACTACAAGGAAAGAAAGAGGAGTTACTACAGATCTCAAAGGCTTGATAGTGAAATGGTTTCCAATCATATCGAGGGAGCAATTAAGGGTTCCCTAGGTCGGATCATGAAGATAAGCGAAAGAGGTCAACAGGGATGGGAGAGCAATTAAGGGTTCTCAAATCCGGGTATCAGAGGAAAACATATAAATGACTAACTGTACAAAACAGAGTGTACTTAAACAAATTCTGAGTTAAATTTCCAGTTAATTCGTTCAAATTTAGATAACAATTAAGTTTATGAAACACATAAGAAGGTAACAAAATTAGACAAAGATGATACTTCACAGCAATAGCTCATCTCATGAATCCTCTAGTGCAATATTTTTATTACTTGCTCTAGTCTGTTAACTAGAAAATTAGTACAATCACCTTTGGGTTTAAGATCAAAATAATTCTACAAATGTATAGCAATCCACACTCAATACTTCGAATTATGAAGTATTTATACAAAAAGAATTTACAAAATATCTCAAATTGCATTGAGAACTAATCTCGAAAAAGGAAATATCTTCATACAAGAAGATAGAGATAGATATTGAACTGTTGTTTGTTGTCCCTGTTATTTAGGTTTTGTTGTCTTTTAGTCTATGATCTTTTGCCCTTTAAGCTGGTTGGTTGTTTGGTCTTCACGCTGGATGTCATATTTACTTATGACCTTTCATCTAATACACTTTAATCTGTTTGTCTTTCAACTATATTTCTTTATCTTTCTCCTCTGTTTAGTCTTTTACTATGAATGCTCTGTCACCTACTTTTACTTTTACTTTTCACTGTAAATCTTACTCACTCTTTCATGCTTCTGTGTTTTTAGTAAAAATGATTTTTACTATGTAGAATACAAAATGTTTCTTGGAGAGTAGTTTGTAAGAATGTTTTGCTGTGCTGATGAAAAATTATTTAATCTCTGTTTTAACATTTACTGTGTAAATTGTTTCCTTCTGCTTTGTGATAATTGTCTTTTCCTTCTGGATAAAGGCTTTTGAATACATTTTCCTTGCGAATCTTGGAGTAAACAAGTTTTGGAACTAGTATCAAAATTGTTTATCCAAGCTCCTGTTCTGCTAATCACCTGCAAAATAAAACAATTTGTTAATAAAATCTAGGTCTGAGAGGAGGTGACCAAAGGCTGTATTTGAATTGGGAAGAACTATGGACAGAGTCCGGAGCATGTTCAGGAGGTAATCCATGGTGAAATCCAGTCGCAGAGGCTCAGGGTGGTGTAAATGACTAAGGCATATTTCAGTGAAAAAACGAGGGTCTTTGGCGTTTTAATGGGTAACGGCTATAATTGGCGCGGAATTTCATAATATGAACAGTGGATGGTTTCGGCCTACACGGGGAGGCGGTTTCGGAGGCCATCGCACCATTTTTGGCAGTGGGGTGGTATTTCCTTGAGAGCACGCGAGTTCACCCAGTGCTGCCATGTAGCCAAAAGGGGCACGAGCAAAACCACGAATCTTGCGTGCTCTCGGGCTAGTAAAGGTCGGACGTTGGGAGCGCGCGATATGGATGCGTGTCGTTGGATATAGCGGTGCAAGATCTAACAGTTATTGCGCGGCAGAGTTGCACGGAGGGCAATCAAGCAAAGATTAGCGGGGACTGGGGGATAATTACACTTAACCATAATTAATTAACGAACAAGGAGAGGTTAAAAATATAACGAGCGGGTTTTAATACAGTGGGATAGGGTTAAAAGTAGTTGGGTTTGTTAACCGCACCACGAGGGTGGGTTAAAAAGGTTTTTATATCGGGAAAATGGTGATATGGCGGAGTTATCTTTATAAAGCGGGGTGAAACAAAACTTAGGATATAACGGGTTTTATGGGTTAAAAGGGTTTTGTCGAGAAATGTATGAATGGCGGAGTTAATAAAGTAATGCAGGGGGGGATTTAAACTTAGGACAAGGGGGTTTTATGGGTTTTTTGTGCGAAATAGGGAAATTAATAAGGGGAAAATGATTTTTTCAAAGGGGAATGGGTTTCACACTAGGGAAAAGGGGTTTTTGGGTAGGGGAATGAGTTTGGAGGGTAATTTGCTAGGGAAATGTGTGAAACCAAGGGGTAAGGGCCAAAATGAAGGGAAAAAGGGTATTTTAACAAGAAATGATGGGATAATGGGGAAATTAGTAAGTATGTAGTGGGGGTGAAATGAAATGAGGGGAAGTTAATTAAATTAGCTTGTGAACATCCTTTCACTTTCATAACTGCTCTTGCACACTAAAACATAGGATTAAGCATGATAAATGTGCTTATGCTCCAATCAACTTTGTACTTCTGCAACCTTTCTTCTACTTACCCTAACATTTTTTCTTCACTTTATTGGGTGCATTTAAGCTAGCAGACCCTTTCTTTCATTTTTCTTTGAAAAGTAAACTATCTAATTCTAACCTTATATCTTCTAGTGGCTCAGATTAAGCTTATGAGCACATTTTATTTCTCTACCTAACTACTAATCTGCCAAGATTAAACAGTTTGGCTAGATCTTTATTCTCTATCTATAAACATGAAATTTAAAACATGAACTAGTCAAGATTAAACAGTTTGACTATCATGGGTTGTGGCATTTATGACAAGCTGCACACAACCATTATTTTGTACAATAAAGTAAAAAGCAGTGGCACTTAGACTTACACACTTTCATGATCTGTTTTTGTTTGGGGTTCATATTTTTTGAATTTTTTGATCTTTTCTTATTCTTTTTGTCCTTTGATATTTCTTTTAGGACATACCCTCTTTACATTTTTTAATTTTTAATATGGAAAACATTTTGCAGAAAGCAAAAGTATGTACAATATTACCAGACTAACCATAGACAATTCAAAATTATGAATCCTATTATTATAGGATCCTAATAGTAGCTCCACATGGGGATGACATTTCTTGGTGAAATGTCAAGAACTTTAAGATCATTAGCCTTTGAATTGTGACTGCAGTTACCCTGTAAATTGTTCTTCTGTGATTTCTGCCTTATTCATACTTATGATGGTGAAACCTTCAAAGCTCAAGGCCTTCTCTTCGGGCTTCAACTTCAATAGATCACTATCCAATCCAATCTAAACTCTGCAATGTTATGTACAACGATCAAAGTAAAATGAACTATTGTTAATCAGTGGAAAAGCAATGCTTGAGCATTCTACCATTGACAGGTCCTCCTAGTAGATCTGATCCATCTATCTCTCTCAAGAAAAAATCATTGTTACCTCTGTACCCATAAATGACATAAGGCCCTTTCCATAAGAAGTCAAATTTTCCATGTTTACCTTTGTCTTCTCTTCTTGAATCCCACTTAAGAACTTTATCACCTATGTAAAAATCATCAGCTTTAGTGTTTTTATCAAATACCTTTTTTATTTTGTCCTAGATTACTTGTGATTTTACATATACTTCTTATCTGGTCTGCTGCAAGTGTATGGTCTAATTTATCCTTCTCAGGATATCATTTGGTCCCACCTATAATTCTTGGATGATCTTCATCACTGGCACTCCCAAAGATGATGGAAAAACAGCATCCATCCCATACACTAACTGATAGGGAGATGTGCCAATGGACTTCTTGGTAGTTAGTCTGTCTGCCCATAAGGCATTGACCAACTTTTTGTTCCATGTCTTTTTGTTGTCTTCCAGTAATTTCTTAATGATATTGACCAGGCTTTTGTTAGAGGATTATGCAAGTCCATTACCTTGAGGGTAATAGGCAGTGGAGTGGCCAAGGGTGATGTGGTATTTGTTACAGAAATCTACCATTTTCTTGGATTTAAAGGCAGTTGCATTATCAGTAATGAGCTTTTGGGGGCATCCAAATCTTGACAGGATATTATTTTCTAGGAAGGAGATAATGATAGTGTCTGTGGCTTGTCTAGAAGGGATGGCTTCTATCCATTTGGTAAAATAATCAGTGGCTGTCAAAATCCACTTATGCTAGGCTAAGGAGGCTAGGTGTATTTCTCCAATGAAGTCTAACCCCCATTGTTGAAATGGCATTTCTATGGAGATTGGTTTAAGAGGCAAGGGTAAAAGTTTTCTCTTTCCCTCAAATATATGGCACTTATGACAGGAGGTCACATGTTTTTTAACATCTACAAAAAGAGTGGGCTAGTAAAAACCAGCCCTCAAAATTTTGTCAGCAGTAGTCTTCCAATACAAGTGTCCTCCACAATCCCCTGCATGAAATTCTTGCATAATTTTATCAGCTTCATGTTTCAGTAAACAGTTCAAAAGAATACCACTAATGTCTTTCCAAAACAAAGCATTATTTATGATACAATGCTTTAATGATTTCATTTTCAAAAATCTAGCTTTAGTTCTTGTTAAACCAGGAGGAGCTTGTAAGTTCAATAATACAAATATGATATTTTCATACCAAGGTGAATTTGTAAAAGGTTCACTGATCTGTGGAGTCGCCATCTCTTCCTGATCATCAAGGGCACCAATGAAATTAATATTTAGGACCTGACAGTTCGATTCAGCCATGAGTTTGGCTAAATGTGAAAAAATGTCCTTAACTACTGAATTTGAAACATAAGCAATAATGTGAGAATACAAAATATAGACTTTGAAATCTTTGATAGCCTTTACTAAAGCTAATGCTTGTTTCTCCATAATGTTGTATTTGAGTGTGGCATCTCTTAAGGATTTACTGAAAAATTCAATTGGTTGTTCATATCCTTGGTCATTCTTTTGCAGCAAGATTGTTGCAATGGTGTGTTCTGAAGCAAAAGAAAAAATAATAAAGTCTTTCTAAAAATCATGACTTACAAGGACTGGAGTCTTGGTTGGGGCTTCCTTGATGGCTTCAAAGGACTGTTTGGCCTCCACTGTCCATTTAAGTGTGGAATCTTTTCTTAACATGTTATTTAGTTCTCTAATCAATTCTGCTAAATTTTAAATGAATCTCCTAAGAAAATTAATTTTGCTTAAAAATCACTGCAATTATCAGATGTTTCTAGGATGGGTGATGATTAACATGGCCTCTATTCTAATTCCCTCTTTGGATATGATATGTCCCAACAACTTTCCTTCTTCTAGATCAAAGAGTGTCTTTTTGGGATTTAAAGAAATCCCAAATTTTCTGCATTTGATGAAAACTCTTCTCAAGTGATCTAGGTGTTCATTGTTAGATTTAGAAAAGACTGTGATGTCATCTTGGTATACCACTAAGAAATCATGGATATCCTTGGCAAAAGCTATATCCATAGCTCTTTGAAATGTTGCTCCTGCATTCATTAATCCAAAAGGCATCTTCAAATACATGAAGGTACCCCAAGGAGTAGTAAATGCAGTTTTGGCTTGGTCCTCTGGTTGAACTAAGATCTGGTTATATCCAGAAAATCCATCAAGTAAAGAGATTCTGGATGAGCCTACTACCCTCTGAAGGATATGGTCCATTTTTGGTAGAGGATAGTTGTCTTTTAATGAGACCTTGTTTAAATTTCTGAAATCAACACAAAGTCTGATTTCTCCAGTTTTCTTCCTAGTAGTGACTAAGTTTGAAATCCAATATGAATATCTAATGGGAGCTATGATTTGGGCATCATACATTCTTTTAACTTCTTTCTCAATAGATGGCATAAGAACTAGATTAATTCTCCTAAGTTTCTGTTTAAAAGGCTTATGATCCTCTTTGAGAGGTATTTTGTGTTGAATTATGCTGGTGTCATAAGACTTCAAGTCTTCATAACTCCATGCAAATACATCTTGGAACTCTTTAAACATATTTATGTATTTTACCTTTTCCTCTGGAGGTAAGGTTTTTGATATTTTAATGAGTTTAGGTTTTTCTTCAGTTCCTATGTTACATTCTTCTATATCTGCTCTCAAAGGTTCCATTTTCGGTTTCCTAGCTACATCATTGGAATCAAACAAATGTTCTAAGGGGACCAATCCATTAAGCAAAAAATTATTTTTAAGATTAATAATTTCAGGATCATCATTCATTATTTCCTCTATTTCTACATTTTCTAAGTTATCTACTTCTAATCTAGTGAAATTAGTAGGTTTACCTATTTCTAAAATATTTACATCTATGTCACTATCTATGTTATTATCTACTGTATAGTCTGTATCTATTTTACAATTCTGAAACTCACCTTTAGCATTCATGAATTCATAAATCTAAGAATCTTGGGAGAAAATCTGCCAATACTTCAAATTGTCTAGAATAACAGGCCTATGTCTCACTTCTGCAGTGTACTGATGATTGGGTTGGAAGGGCAATTTGCAGGTACTAGCAAAAGTGGCAAGATTGTGGGCTTGCATATTTTGTTTTCTAGGAATGGAAGCAAAGTTTTTTTCCAGGAGGTATTTAATCAAATCTAGGGCAGTCTCTCTATATTGACTCAGTCTAGGATTGTTTACATAGTGTTCACCATTAATCTGTTTAATAATTAATTATGAGTCTCCAAGTATAGAAACTCTCTTGGCTCCAAGTTTTCTAACCATTTGTAATCCTAAGATCAAAGATTCATACTCTGCCATGTTATTGGTACACTTGAAGTTCAACCTGAATTCATGTCCCTCAGAATGATTATTCTCCGTATTATGGATCCACACTCTTGCACCAGCCCCTAATCTATTCACAGATCCATCAAAATCTAGATGCCATAGGGACTCATGAAAAATGTTTTCACTGTCAGCAGTTTTATATTTCAGTTCTTCAGATATGATTTCCTTTTTGTCATGGTCTGAATTGTGAAAGATGAAAGAGTCCATATTACAATGCATGGAGTATATTGGGAAGTTTTGTGGTTTTTCTGCACTACTCACCATGTATTTCATCAAGGTCTCTCTATACAATTTCCTTTGTTGGCCAAAAACAGATATGGTGGCATAAGACATATCTAACTGCAAGGATCCTTGCAATTTTGCTCCCCATGAGCGAGATAGCAGCATTCCATATTTGGGTGGGATGTCTGCAACTACTATGTCCATCATAATACTCTTTTTTGGGCACTGGACTAGAGTTACACATAAATCCTTGATCAAACCAAGGCATTTAACTTGGCTAGAGTCAAAGGAAAACAAGTCCTTATATGGTCTGGTAATGTCTAGGTTTAGTCTCTCCATGATTGTTGTTGGCATCAAATTATGGGATGCCCCTGAGTCTAACATAGCATTATGTAATATTTTGTCATGAATGTTCGGGCTAATGTAGAAAGGAGGGGCTTCCCCTTGTTGATGAATACCATTGGCCTTAGGGTCAAACAATAATTCAAGTTGATCATCATTCAAATTGACATCATCTTCTCCCTCTCCTATATTTAAAGTTTCAGTCATCTGTGATCTATAGGATTCATTCTTTACTAGTTCGGTCAAAGGAACTGGTATCTTTAATTTTGTTATTTCAGTTTTGATGTTGAAAGGGAGCTGAGCTTTGTTTGTTTGGATGATATTTTCCTTAACAAATGCAGTCTATGTGTTTTTATCTTGTTTCTCAGTACTAAGCAATTCAGTCTATGTTTCAGTTGTTTTGCTTTGATTACTCCTATTTGGAATGTTTTGAGTGATTGTTTCAGTTTGAGTTTCAGTGGAGGTTATATTTACAATTTTTGGGGTAGAAGTCTCTGGTGTTCCCCTAGGAAGGATTTGTAAAATTTTAGTGACATGATCTTCTATTATCTTTTTAGTTTGGGTCTGGATTGATCTTTTAGTGGGAGCTTCATTTTTATTTTTACTTCTTAAGCTATATTGTTTGTGAACCTCATATACAACTGACTCATAACCCTATTTAAAGTCAAATGACTCACCAGATTCTAATTGCAATTGTTGCAACATGTACAACTCCTGTTCTTCTTGAGTAAGAAGAACAACATCTTCATTGTTGATTCCTAATAAGTATATCTGGGTGTCATCCTCTTCTTCATGGCTCTCTGAACCCTCAACATAGTTCTCCTAGAAGGGAGGCCTAATCTGCTGATCTGGTATAACATTCTTTCCAGTGTTAGGATTCTTCCTAAAGTTGGGGTTTCTTATTGGGGGTGGTTGTTGATACTCCCATTGAGTTTTCCTTTCCATATTTTCTAATCTGTCCATTATTCTCTCTACACACTTTGCTAAATTATCTATTTTTCCATCAAAAGTGGAAGTTTCCTCTTTAATTACAACTCCCTTTTCATTTTTCATTATGACTTTCTTGGCTAATAGGTTGGCCTCTACACTAATATCATTACTTTGCAATTTTTTCAATGTTTCAGGGTTTCTTTCCCTTAATTGGTATGACATGTCATTGTCAAAACCATCAGGTAATATTGGGATATTGACGGAGCGGGAGCCTGGAGCAGCCTGTGCAAGAGGAACCAGATAGCAAGAGCTTGGTGCAGCCTTCGAGGCCGATACGAGGAAGCCCGGGAGTGCGTAAAGAGACACAGCCATCCACAAGTTTGCACGAAGCTTCAGAGTCATGGCCCCAAGAGGGGGCTGCGAAAAGGAAACTCCCTTGCCACCTGAGCTAGCTGCATTTCGAAATCTGGTTGCAGCATGCAATAAATGGCCAGCAACCGAAAACCAACAGAAGTTTGTAAAAAAAATGGAATCCATCCCCACAGTTTCTCTGTCGACTGAAGAACCCTGTAAAGCGGCATTAAACCTAGCAGAACGAGGGCTTATTGGCCAGTTCACAGGCTTATGTTCCTCGCCTAAAGCGATAGAACCCTGGGTGAAAAGGAACTGGCGTTCATTTGTCAAAGAAGGAATAAAAAGCCATTTCGTCGGAAAAGGCTTATTTGTATTCGTATTTGAAGTAGCAGAAGACAGGAACCTCGTATTTAGAAACGGTCCATATTTCATGGGGCCTCAGGGTCTCTATCTGAATCAATGGACTCCAAAATTCGACTCGACTCAAGATGTGCCCTCGGCCATTCTGGTCTGGGTGCGACTGCCCCACCTACCTCTGCACTACTGGATTCCTAAATCCTTAGAAACCATAGGCAATAAGCTAGGCAAATACATCAATCGAGTAGAAAGAAGATACCAGTACTCCTGTGCGAGAATTTGTGTAGAAGTAGACCTGGAGGAAGGCCTCCCCAAAGCCATTAAACTCACGGTGGTTGACTGGACACACATAAAAGTCCTAGACTATGAGCAACTCCCATTTAAATGTCGGCACTACCATGGCTATGGGCATTTTGCCAAGCATTGCAAAAGGAAATCAAAGGATGGAGCTGAGAAGGATAAAGGAGATCAATGGACTCAGGTTCAAAAATCAGGGCCAACTAAGCAAAGCAACAGGAATAAAGGGAGATTCGTATCCACTGGGAAGGTTGCTCCTCCCAAAACCCAAGCAGAAGGAAGCTTAGTCCCTCCAATAGCAGACATATCAACAAACCCCTTTGATATACTCAGCACACCAGAAAAACTCCAAGACCTAGCAGATAAAGAGGATGAACAGTAGGCAAATAACACGGAAGAAAACAAAAGGCAGGAGGAATAAGTCCAAATCGCATCCCCAAAATGTGCCTCTAGCTCCCCAACCTACGCAGATATGACAAGAAAGAAGACCCCTGAGATATCGGGATCCTCGGAAGATGAAACATCTGAGAGGCCCTTGAAAAGAGTGGGGAGGAAATCTCACAAAGAGGCTAGAGAAGAAGAAGCATAGAAACAAAAAATGCAAGGCAACTAGGCCACTATAGAGATGTCTATCGACGGAAATACTAGAACCAGGTCTCCCAAGGGAGGTGTTTCCCCAACCCCTACCAGTAAATAATGCAATTAGTCTCTTGGAATTGTAGAGGATTGGAGAACCCATCAAACGCTGAAGTATTCAAGAGCCTATTAAAATCAGAACTTCCCGAGATCCTCATGCTCCAAGAGACTAAAATAGAAGGTGAAGCCCTTCTGGAACTCAGCAAAGAAAAATGGAAAACAAAAGCTGGAAAAGCGGTAAGTGCTAGAGGTACATGTAGTGGGTTAGCCACTCTCTGGGAGTCTGACAAATTCCTGCTTGAGAGCTCCTTTCAGACGCAACACTAGATTTACACCGAACTCCGACACCTATCAAGTAAGATAAACATTACTCTCTTTAATCTCTATGTACTTGTCCTTTATGCAGAAAAGGAACAATGTTGGCAAACTCTGACTGATTTTTTGGAAGCATACTCCCTCAATAATATAATTATTGCCGGAGACTTCAATCTAATCCTAGACCCAAAGGAAAAAAGAGGAGGAACCAGTAGCAGGGATCACTTCCTTCCCTTAGTGGAAAACCTAATTCAATAATGGGATTTAATGGATTTCAAGCCAAAAAAAGGACTATACACATGGACTAATAACAGAATAAGGGAGGAGCATATCTCAGCCAGGCTGGATAGATTCCTTCTTCAGAGTTCCTTCCTCTCCAAGAAGATGATCATCTCCACAAAAATTCTGCCAAAGTGGAACTCAGACCATAAACCCATCCTCCTTCTGCTGGAAGAAGAAGAAAACCTAGGACCAATCCCCTTTTGGTTCTGCCCTCTATGGGCAAACAGGGAAGGGTTTTTGGATACAGTGAATAAGGCATGGTCCATCCATGTTCTTGGATCACCCAGCTATGTTTGGGAGCAAAAGATAAAAGCCACCAAAACAGCCCTGAAGCAATGGATAAAAAAGCCCACAGTCTCTCCCACTACCCAATGAAAATAGAGCACAAAGTAGCTATTGGATCTCCAAATGGGCCTGGAGACTCAAGACATAACCAAAGCAGAAATTCATAGTGAGAAAGAACACCAAATCAGCACCCTCCGAACATTTAGAGAAGAGGAAGAATATTTGAGGCTCAAGTCACGCAATCTCTGGCTTGCGTCTGGAGACAAAAATATAGCCTTCTTCCACAAGAAAATTCGAACCCGCCTCTCTAGAAACCACATTGCTAAGATCACCTCGCCAGAAGGGACTGTTCTTAAAGGCACAACTCTAATAAAAGAGGTGGAAACCTCTCATTTTAAGTAGTTGTTCAAAGAAAAAGGTGCAGAGGATGATGAGGAAGCTCACGACTTCCTCAAGCACGTTCCAAGGATGGTTAACGAGGAGGACAATGCAACTCTCCTAAAGCCATTCACTGAAGAAGAAATTAGCAATGTCATATGGAAGATGGAACCAAACAAAGCCCCAGGACGTGATGGATTCTCAATACACTTCTATAGACTCTGTTGGGACATCATCAAGGCTGATTTGTGCCGAATGATCAAAGGATTCCTACGAAAAGCCAAGTGGGATGAAGCACAAACTCCACCTTCCTAGCACTAATTCCCAAAGAAGCCAACCAGGAGACATTCGACAGATTCAGACCAATCTCACTTTGCAATGTGTCCTACAAAATACTCACCAAGTTATTTGTTAATAAAATAAAGCCTCTGCTAGACAAACTCATCTCTCCCAATCAAGGAGGGCTTATCAAAGGCAGGCATATCCTAGACAATGTGATACTGATGCAGGAAATCATCCATTCTGGCCATCAACGCAAAGAGCAAGGTATGCTCATCAAACTGGACATGGCGAATGCCTTCGGTAGAGTAAGACATTCATTCCTTTTCCAAGTTCTTTCTACATTTGGTTTCAACTCTAAATTTGTAAAAATGATTAAAGCATGCATTGGAGAACCTTGGATAGCCCCTCTAGTAAATGGTAGGCCGGAAAACTACTTCAAAGCTTCAAGGGGAATTAGGCAAGGCTGTCCTTTGTCCCCCTTCCTATATATTATGATGGCAGACTCTCTAAGCCAAAAGCTCACAGATGAGAAGCTCAACAAGACTCTTCCTGGCATTAGGGTGATAACCGGAACAAACCCAATCAATCATGCCTTGTTCGTCGATCACTCTATCCTTATGGGAGGAGGCTCCATTAAAATAGCAAGAGCCTTCAGTCGAGTAATCCAAAGCTTCTGCAGAGTCTCCAGAGCTATGGTCAACAAGAGAAAAAGTGCAGTGTACGGCTGGGCGGTAGACCAACAATCTATACTTAGGATTTCCCAAGCGTTGGGCTTCACTGGACATGCCTCTTGGGAAAAATTCAAGTATCTTGGCCTACCTTTAACCTTGGGTTCCATTAAGACCCCTCATTGGATGGAAATTATCAGCAAAATTAAGGTTAAAATGACTACTTGGGGCGGATAGTGGCTTACCTCAACCGGGAAGCTCACTTTGGTCAAGTCAGTTCTCTCATCCCTTCCTATCAACCAGGCTTCTTCCTTTTGGCTGCAAAGATGATCACCAAACAGTTGTCAAAGTTGATTCGAAATTTTCTTTGGCAAGGAGGAAAGGGGAACCAAAAAAAATTCCATATAGTAAGATGGGACATAGTGAAAAGGCCAATATTCAAAGGTGGACTTCAGGTAATAAGTCTTGTGTTGGCCAATCTGGCAATGGGAGGGAAGATCCCCTGGAAAATATTCTCAAACCAAAGAAACTATGTAAGTCAAGTTCTAATTAAAAATATATGCACAGACTCTCAATAAAGAATATGGAAGAAGGAGCTTCCCACAAAGGAACCACGTTGTGGAAGTTGTGCAGCCAAGGCTGGAAATTCTTCAAAGAACAGCTCTATAGAATTCCAGAAAATGGGAAAAGAATTACACTGTGGGATGACAAGATCATGGGACTCCATCCCCTAAATCTTGCTCCAGAAATAGCAGATTTGCGTAACTGGATCATCCAAAAAGGTATCCACAAACTTGCTAACATATGCACATGGGATTCAGCAGGGAACTGGAGTAACAGGGCCCTCCATCACCCCCCTGAATGGATGCTCCCTCAACTCCATCGATTATCAGCTAAACTCATTGGTCTGGCTCCTGTGCATCTCCATTCGAGGGACAAGTGAGGTTGGGGGAAGTCCGAAGCTTACTCAGCTCGGCTGGGTTTTGCATCCCTTCAAGAACAACAACATCATATCCATACTACAAAGCTTTGGCAGCATGTTTGGGACCCATTTGGTCTCCCAAAAATCAACTTCTTCTGCTGGATTCTCATGCACAGAAGGACCCTCACTGGGGATAACTTAGAGAAAAGAGGAATCATGGGTCCACACAGATGCCTTCTCTACTGCAAGGATCAGGAAACTATCAATCAACAGTCTTCAATGGTTAGTCATTTTGCAACTTGGAAAGAACATTATGATCACTCTTTGAATAGCAACTCAACATGGACTAAAATCTGGAATGCAATACCAAAATATATCTATTGTGGAATTTGGTTGGCTAGGAATGAAGCCATCTTCAACAACAAACTCCAATCCACCAACACAGTGGCTGCCAAGGCCAAAGCTTGCTGCTGGAAACCTTTGAAAATAGACCTCGTAAGCCAAACAAATCCCTTCTCCCTGAAGAGCTCAGCTGGCTAGGTGAATCCTTGAGACGGGCCAGCATCAAGAAGAATACCTTCTTGTCTAGACATAACCCAGAGTGGCGTCTCCGGATCTCTGAGGCGGAATTTAAAAAATGGTGGAAAAATCAAGGCAAAGTCATGGTTTTCTTTGATGGAGCCTCCAAAGGAAACCTAGGGATATCAGGGGCAAGAGGAACAATTTACTCCACAAATGGACAAAAATAATACAACTTTAGTTTGGGCCTAGGTTAGAGCACCAACAACCACGTTGAGATCCTCGGACTACTCAAAGCGTGTTAGCTGGCACAGAGGAACAAAGGGCAAAACCTTCAAATCTTCGAGGATTCTAAAATCTTGATTAAAATCCTTAACACGGGCGACCAACTCAATAGCTCTGCTCTAAATAATACCCTTGAAAGAATAAGAAAGATGGCTCAAAACTTCACATCCTGCTCATTCTACCATGTCCTGCCAGCTCTAAACAAGGAAGCTGATATAATGGCTAACAAAGGATGTATTCTAGCTCAAGGTATGCTGGTAAAGAATGGCGAAGAACCTAAAAGGCACCAAATTCCTTAATAGACAAGGAGAGTTGATCAAGGACAGAGTTCTGCAAAACAAAGGCTGGCACTGATAGACTTTCATTGTCGAGAAAGAGTGGGCCACTCCTCGACAGGCTATAGGTTTTCACATGGGCCATCAGTTTTTGGGTGTTTTAACAGGGCGCAGAATAGTGTTCAATCAAAGAATGATTTGGAAGGAAGCGATGCATAGGATCTGGGCGGGGGATGATCCGACGGTCATCGTGCGCTAGAAAAGGTGGGGTGTTAAAGTCGCAGGGAGTGGTAAGTGGTTTACATTGCACCACTTCTGGCTGTAGGGAAATATTTCATGAATCGGATGCCATGTACCTTAGGGCCCAACACGTGGCTGGTCAAAACCGTCCATATCGCGCGGTCCTGTGGTGTTAAGTGTCAGACAATGAGGGACGCGATAAGCGTCGGATCTGGGCGAGGGAAGATCTGATGATTATCGTGCATTGTACATGGTAGGGTATTATCCTTGTTGTGGGGTCGGGTATGGAGGTGGGATCAGGTTAAGGATCGGACAGCGAGGGACGCGAAAAGCGTCAGATCTGGACAAGGTTGATCTAACGGTCATCGCGCATTGCAAAAGGAGGGGTGTTAACTACGCTAGGAGTGGTAAGCAGTTTTCATCGCACTGCTCTTGGTTGTTGGGCAGTTTTCTATGAAATGGATGCGATTCCACTTAGTGGATAACGCGTGGCAGGACAAAACCACCCATATCGCGTGCTCCTAAGGTGTTAAGGGTTGGACAGAGAGGGACGCGATAAGTGTCGGATCTGGATGGAGGAAGATCTGATGGTAATCACGAGTTGAACATGGCTGGGTTTTAACCTTGAAGTGGGGTCAGGTACGGATGAGAGCCTTGGTATATCGGAGGTGGGGACAAGTTATATATTAATACAGTTTAATATATGCGGGTTTTGTATAATTTGGACCGTGGATTAAAGTTTATTCGGGAATTAGCTTAACCCAGGAAAGTACCAAAGCAACAAAAAAAAAGAGGAAATGTAAGACAGGACTCTAAGACGCCAAAAGCATAGCAAGGATCTCTCAGCCATGCCAAATGCGTAAAAGCAACAGCTAATCTCTGATACAAAAGCCAGAATATGAGGACTCTATAGAACCATAATTCTCTCAATTGACTGTAATCGAGGTTGTTTGGCATGCCCAACCTCTTCTTATAAATAAAATTCAACCGTTTCTGTTAAAAAAAAACATCAAAGAATTTGATTAATGCTAGGTCAGGCGGAGGCTTAATATTAGCAGGGATTGCATTGTAGATGTTATTGAACGTAATACAATAATCTTGAACTGACTCATTAGGAGCTCTTCTAATGTTATCATATTCAAAAAGTATTTGCAGAGGGTTTTTCTTTCTCTCCTATCTATCAATGAATAATCTATGAAAAGAAGCTAAGTCTGCAATATGGTGTGTAGGTAAATCTTTGAACCATTTCTTAACATCCCCAATTAATGTTTGGACAAACAACCTCATTTGGACATCTGATTCATCTATCTCATGCAATTCAAAAAAGTCAGTCATTTTGTTCACATGCTATTGGGCAGTGTACTGACCAGTAGCATCAAACAAAAAGATATTCTTGGGGCATGGCATGGAGTTGTGCAGGTAAAACCAGAGGTGCATATCGGTCTACCATGGCTTGGATTCTGACTTGAATAGGGGGTAAAGTGTGGTAGTTGAGGAAGGGCTTGAACTGGATGGAGATGAACTAGATGATGGTGAGGATGGTTGATGAATAACTGGTTTAGGGGAATGGACTGTGGTGGTTACTATAGGTGAGGTAGTGGTAAATGAAGGTGTATTTACAGTGATTGAAGATTGTGCAGAAATTTTAGAGGCAGCAGCAGTAAGGGCAGCTAGTTCAACAGATTGTTGAAGGTAAGCATCATCTATATGGCTTATCAATGTAGAGGTCAAAGCTTCTAACTTGTCAAAAGTCTCCAAGACAAATTTATCTAAATCTGGATGGATAATCACCCTTTTTGATTCAATGAGTTGAACAAACTCAAGGTCTAACACTGTTTCATGGATTGCATTCTCAAATTTAGTTCTAAATAACGAGAGGTCAAATGACAAATCAAAAGGGATTTCCTCTAAAGTTGACAACTCCTCAGGGAGTGAGTTTTCTTTGACTAACTGGCTACTACTTGCCTGAGTTTCTATGTTTTTTTTGTTTTCTTAAAATTCTCTCTGGGTCATCAACTATAGTAGCAGGGTTTGGATCTGGATTTGCCCTGGTATAGTGAGTCTTCTTAGGAGCCAGAATTCTAACTTTTTTAACTGTTTTTTATGAACTTTTCCAAAAACAACTTCGGAAAATGACCTTAAGGGACTTAAGATTAAATTTAAGGTTTCCTTAAAGTTTAATTAGACTGAGGATAGAAGTCTCCAGTATGGTCGCCAATGATGTTATCACTCCAAAATTTCTTCTAAGTTGTCAGAAAAAAATAAAAATAAATAAATAAATAAATAAATTAAAATTAAAATTAAAATTAAAAAATAAAATAAAAATTAAAAAAAATAAAAATAAATAAATAAATAAAATAAAAATAAATAAATAAATAAAAATAAAAAATGATAGAGATAATGACAAACCACTTTTGGAGATCAGGACCTAGGCTTCCTAATCCCAAAGAGGGCTCTCTCTTTATCATTTAACTTTGTTTTAGTTAACTAATTTTAGGCTAGTTATGGTTGCACTTGGGTTTTGATTTGCATTTGGGTGGTGGGATCACTTACTTAGATGAAAAGGGTTGTCTTTTACCATTGGGCTATGGGGTCAAATGTCAGACAAACAAGACTGGATTAAGTTCTAAAAAAAGTGTCTACAGGGCAAGATAGAGGAGTTACTACAAATCTCAAAGCCTTGATGGTGAAATGGTTTCCAACCGGATCCAAGGAGCAATTAAGGGTTCCCTAGGCCGGATCATGAAGATAAGTGAAAGAGGTCAACTGGGATGGGAGAGCAATTAAGGGTTCTCAAATACGAGTATCAGAGGAAAACATATAAATGACTAACTGTGCAAAACAGAGTGTACTTAAACAAATTCTGAGTTAAATTTCCAGTTAATTCATTCAAATTTAGATAACTATTAAGTTTATAAAACACATAAGAAGGTAACAAAATCAGACAAAGAAGATACTTCATTGCAATAGCTCATCTCATGAATCCTCTAGTGTAATCTTTTTATTACTTGCTCCAGTCTGTTGACTTGAAAATTGGTACAATCACCCTTGGGTTTAAGATCAAAATAACTCTACAAATGTATAGCAATCCACACTCAATACTTCGAATTATGAAGTATTTATACAAAAAGAATTTACAAAATATATCAAACTACATTGAGAACTAATCTAGGAAAAGGAAATATCTTCATGCAAGAAGATAGAGACAGCTATTGAACTGATGTTTGTTGTCCCTATTATTTATGTTTTGTTGTCTTTTAGTCTATGATCTTTTGCCCTTTAAGTTGGTTGGTTGTTTGGTCTTCACGCTGGATGTCATATTTACTTATGACCTTTCACCTGATACACTTTCATCTGTTTGTCTTTCAACTGTATTTCTTTATCTATCTCCTATGTTTAGTCTTTTACTATGAATGCTCTGTCACCTGCTTTTGCTTTTACTTTTTATGTGTTTTAGTAAAAATGATTTTTACTATGTAGAATACAAAATGTTTCTTGGAGAGTAGTTTGTAAGAATGTTTTGTTGTGCTGGTGAAAAATGATTTAATCTCTATTTTAACATTTACTGTGTAAATTGTTTCCTTCTGCTCTGTGATAATTGTCTTTTCTTTCTGGATAAAGGCTTTTGAATACATTTTCCTTGCGAATCTTGGAGTAAATAAGTTTTGGAACTAGTATCAAAATTGTTTATCCAAGCTCCTGTTATGCTAATCACATGCAAAATAAAACAATTCGTTAATAAAATCCAGGTCTGAGAGGAAGTGAGTGAAGGTTGTATTTGAATTGGGAAGAATTGTGGACAGAATCCGGAGCATGTTCGGGAGATAATCCATGGAAATCCGATTGTAGAGGCTCAGGGTGGCGTAAATGGCTAAGGTATCTTTCAGTGAAAAACGAGCGAAAAGAGTGAAAATAAGGGTCTTCAGCGTTTTAACAGGTAACGGTTAGAATTGGCGCGAAATTTCATAATATGAACAGTGGATGGTTTCGACCTACACGGGGAGGCGGTTTCAGAGGCCATCACATCGCTTTTGGCAGTGGGGTGGTATTTCCTTGTGAGCACGCGAGTTCACCCAAAGCTGCCACGTAGCTAAAGGGGCCCGAGCAAAACCACGAATCTCACGTGCTCTCGGGCTAGTAAAGGTCAAACGTCGGGAGCGTGCAATATGGATGCACGCCATTGGATTTGGGGATGCAAGATCTAATAGCTATCGCGCGGTGGAGTTGCACGGAGGGCAATCAGGCGGAGATTAGCAAGGCCCGGGGGATAATTACACATAACTGTAATTAATTAACGAACAAGGCAGGGTTAAAATATAACGAGCGGGTTTTAATATAGTGGAACCGGGGTTAAAAAGTAGCTCGATTTGTTAACCGCACCATGGGGGTGGGTTAAAAAGGTTTTTATATCGAGAACATGGTGATATGGCAGAGTTATCTTTATAAAGTGGCGTGAAACAAATCTTAGGATATAAGAGGTTTTATGGGTTAAAAGGGTTTTGTCGGGAAATGTATGAATGGCGGAGTTAATAAAGTAATGCGGGGGGGGGGCAATTTAAACTTAGGACAAAGGGGGTTTTATGGGTTTTTTGTGTGAAATAGGGAAATTAATAAGGGGAAAATGTTTTTTTCAAAGGGGAATGGGTTTCACACTAGGGAAAAGGGGTTTTTGGGTAGGGGAATGATTTTTTAGGGTAATTTGCTAGGGAAATGTGTGAAACCAAGGGGTAAGGACCAAAATGAAGGGGAAAAGGGTATTTTAACAAGCAATGATGAGATAATGGGGAAATTAGTAAGTATGTAGTGCGGGATGAAATGAAATGAGGGGAAGTTAATTAAATTAGCTTGTGGTCATCCTTTCACTTTCATAACTGCTCCTGCACACTAAAACATAGGATTAAGCATGATAAATGTGCTTATGATCCAATCAACTTTGTACTTCTACAACCTTTCTTCTACTTACCCTTTACTTACCCTAACATTTTTTCTTCACTTTATTGGGTGCATTTAAGCTAGCAGACCCTTTCTTTCATTTTTCTTTTGAAAAGTAAACTATCTAATTCTAACCTTATATCTTCCAATGGCTCATATTAAGCTTATGAGCACATTTTATTTCTCTACCTAACTATTGATCTGCCAAGATTAAACAGTTTGGCTAGATCTTTATTCTCTATCTATAAACATGAAATTTAAAACATGAACTAGTCAAGATTAAACAGTTTGACTATCATGGGTTGTGGCATTTATGACAAGCTGCACACAACCATTATTTTGTACAATAAATTAAAAAGCAGTGGCACTTAGACTTGCACACTTTCATGATCTGTTTTTGTTTGGGGTTCATATTTTTTGACTTTTTTGATCTTTTCTTATTCTTTTTGTCCTTTGATATTTCTTTTAGGACATACCCTCTTTACTTTTTTTAATTTTTAATATGGAAAAATTTTTGCAGAAAGCAAAAGTATGTACAATATTTTCAGACTAACCATAGACAATTCAAAATTATGAATCCTATTATTATAGGACCCTGACAGACCCTTCATCAGATGGACATGGAGACAACATTCCTTCATGGCATGTTACAAGAAGAAATTTATGGTGAGTAGCCATAGGGATTTGAAGTAGAGGACTGAAAGACACATTTTTGTAGGTTGAAGAAGGAATTATATGATTTCAAGTAAGCCCCTAGAGCATGGTACGCCTGTATATATAGTTACTTGGTGAAGTTGGGATTCGCAAGAAGCAATTTTGATCCCAACCTCTACTTCAAAGTAGTCCAAGGTATGCCATTGATTTTGGTTTTATGTCAATGATATATTCTTGACATGCAGTGAGCCCTAATGATCGAGTGTAAGAGGGAGCTAGCCTCTGAATTTGATATGAAGGACCTTGGACTCATGCAGTACTTTCTAGGCCTTGAGGTGTGGAAAAAGCTTAGTGAGATTTTCCTTTCACAAGGAAAATATGTCATGAAGTTGTTGGAGAGATTTGGAATGACAAAATGTAGGTTCTTGCCCACATCGATGGAAATTAATTTCAAGAAGCTATGTGGAGAAGTGGCAAGACCCGATTTGACCAATCCATCCAAACATAGACAGTTGATTGGGGATCTGATGTTCTTGGTGAACACTCGTCTGAATATATGTTATGCAGTGAACACATTGAGTCAATTCATGGCCGTGCCTATCCATGCACATTGGATTGTAGCCAAACACATTTTGAGATACTTGCATGGGATGATCACCCTTGGTTTGAGATACTCTACTAGAGATGTTCAACTTCATGGATATACCGATGTTGACTAGGAAGGAAATGTTGTTGACCAGAATAACACTTCTGGATGTATTTTTAGTCTTGGACACCATGATATCTTAGATGAGCAAGAAACAAAAGTCCATAGCTTTACGTATTGCCGAGGCAGAGTACATTACGCTAACATGGCTAGTTGCGAAGTAGTTTGGTTGAGGAAGCTCTTTGTTGAGCTATTTGAACATGCTCTAGACACTACAATGATATTTGTAACAACAAGAGTGGGATTTGATTGGCATAGATTCTTGTGTTTCATGACAAGTCCAGGCACATAAAGATAAGATATCATTACATTCGAGACATGGTGCAAAGAGGAGACATTGGACTCCATCATATATTGAGAGATAAGAATATAACATATATTCTCACCAAGGATTTACCGAAAGGGAATTTCTTGGCCTTTAGAGAGAATCTTGGACTGATGGATGTAACTCCTCCTGATAAGGGGCATCGCTAATCAAGAACATTGAGCATAACTCGCCCCCCTTGGTTGAGCTCCCTAAGGAGGGAATGAAGCATTGAGAGTTCCTGGGGTTGAGGGATCACTAGACAATAAGATTTCTCTGTTATATGTCACCCATAGGGTGTGCATGATCCTTGTCTATTTTGACAAGTTGGGTATCTGACCCTATCTTGGTCTAGCAAAGTATACCCCAGTTGGCATCATACCCACAAGCGAGGTTTGTTGGGATTGTCCCTCCCCGTCTAGCCAACAGGTTGAGGAGGCTTTGTGGTGTGTGATCCTTACCTTGGTAAATCAGGTATCTCACCTAAGCTCGGATTATGATGCAGGTGTTCTACCACATGACTATCGAGGGTCATTGTTGGGAAGATCGACAGATAATAAGATGGATGTGATCCTTACCTCTTATATAGCAAGTGGTATCTCACCCATTGATTGCATAAAGAGATGGTTATGATCCTTTCTTGGTAAGTTGTATCTCACCTATTGTTTGATGAGATGAATTGAGGTGAGAGTGTCCCGTAGGACCTTCCTCATTGTTTAGAGAGGGTGGTAGCTAAAGCTCCCTTGTAATTCTTCTTCTTTAGATTTGAGAATGTTCCATCAGATAGAGTTGAGCAGAGATGGGACATGATATGATGACAAAATACTTATGATGATTACATGGTGCAATTGGAATTTCTCCCTAGTTGAGAGGGAGTGTTAATTTAGCAGTTTAGTGACAAATTCCAATCATGGGACTAGATTCCTCATTTCGAGAGGACATTTTTTTACTTTTGAAGCACTTGATTTGGACAAGGGAAAGTGTATTTTTGAAGTGAAGCCCTCATGTGCACAAAAGACAGTTTGACCCTAAAAGGAAATTGGACACCCTTGTAAGCTTATAAATACAAGTCAAGTGACCCTCATTTGGACATCATCAAAAGCATCTTCTTCTTCTCTCTCTTCATTGGATTGGTTTGCATAGGTTTGAAGTTTGGTTCATGGAGTTGGATTTGTACAAGTCCGAAATTGCAGGGTTCAAAGCTCGCACGTGTGATTAGGGTTTTTTATTCTCAACCGCAAGGTTGCCACAGGGATTTTTCGGTTGTAACCGCACGCACACAAACCTATCCGTGCGGTTGGAGCGTTTCAATCGCACACACATATTTTATCTCTTATCAGTACTGTTGCTGGACTCATATTTTGGATATTGTTTGATTTTGTTGGATAGTTTTGTATTCACTCATTGTACTCTCTGCCGAACATTTTATGACAATCTAATAAAAGAAGAATTTCAAAGGGTTTTCCTTATTCGTTGACCAAAATTTGGTGTCTCTTGTTGATGTGTTGATTGTCTCCTATTGTCATTGCATTTATTGTTCTATCTTCAATTATTGTTAATGATTGGAAATATTATTGATTGATGAAAATTTGCTAATTGAATAATTGAATTGCTCTAAAGTAATTGAAATAACATAGAACAGCATGAAAATTAACACGAGAGATACACGAGAGATGTTATACAACCTAGTATGGGGGTGATGTTAAGATGTAATGTAAGTATGTTAACATTTTTTAAATGTCAAAAAACATATACATAGAAAACAAATTTGTCGGCTTCACATGTTTTATTTAATCAATATTCAAACTAAAACAAATATAAAATATAAAATGCAAGATGCAAAATGCAATGTAATGTAGAATGTAAAACATAATTGCACTCTCCAACTCAGTATGGTAGGATGTTGTAATGTAATGTCCTGTAAAGATTTAACTTGGTTAAAATAAAATAAAATAATCCTATGTTAAAATAAAAATTCTACATTAATTTTTTATTACTATTATTTTTTGTTGGGTAGTTAAGATAGACTTGACTTGGCAGGTGGTTTTTGAGCTCCAGGTTTATGAGAACCCATGGTATTTATGTGGAATATAACCTTTTTAAAGGGGGAATTAAACCAACCTAGATCC
Organism: Pinus tabuliformis; assembly: GCA_031772625.1. Taxonomy (NCBI): domain Eukaryota; kingdom Viridiplantae; phylum Streptophyta; class Pinopsida; order Pinales; family Pinaceae; genus Pinus; species Pinus tabuliformis. Next base: position 657,618,704 of record CM062811.1, read on the forward strand.
ATCTTAACTCTGTATCTACCAAGTGTCGAGGGGGATCAAATCTCTTTGCATCTCAAGAGATTTGATCCTTCTTGGTGCTTGGTAAATTTGGAGTTAAGATGGATCTAGGCTAGTTTAATTCCCCCCTTTAAATAGGTTATATTCCACATAAATACCATGGGTTCTCATAAACTTGGAGCTCAAAATCACCTGTGACCAAGTCAAGTTTATCTTAATTACCAAACAAAAATTAATTAAAAAAATTTATTAATGTAGAATTTTTATTTTAACGTAAGGTTATTTTTATTTTATTTTATTTTGACCATGTTAAATCTTTATAGGACATTACATTACAACATCTCTACCAACTCAACAGTGAGTTGGTAGAGATGTTGTAATGTAATGTCCTCTAAAGATTTAACTTATTCAAAATAAAATAAAAGTAAAGTAAAAATAACCTTATGTTAAAATAAAAAATCTACAATAAATTTTATTTATTTATTCATTTTTGTTGGGTAGTTAAGATAAACTTGACTTAGTCAAGTTACAACTGGTCATTTGGTAGAGATGTTGTAATGTAATGTCATGTAATGATTTAACTTGGTCAAAATAAAATAAAATAACCCTATGTTAAAATGAAAACTCTACATTAATATTTTTTTTTATTAATTTTTGTTGGGTAGTTAAGATAAACTTGAGCTCCAGGTTTATGAGAACCATGGTATTGATGTGGAATATAACCTATTTAAATGGGGGAATTAAACCAACCTAGATCCATCTTAACTTTGTATCTACCAAGTTCCGAGAGGAATCAAATATCTTTGCATTTCAAGAGATTTGATCCTTCTCGGTGCTTGGTAAATTTTGAGTTAAGATGGATCTAGGCTGGTGTAAATTGTAAAATGTAATTGTGCCGAGAGGCGCTCTCCAACCCGATATAGTGGAGATGTAATATAATGTAATGTTCTGTATATATTTTGACTTAGTAAAAATGAAAATAAAAGTAAAAATAACCCTATGTTAAAATATAAACAACTTAAAATTAAAATAATAATAATAATAAAATCTTCATTATTATTATTATTTTTATAAATTTCTATTGGACAATTAATTTAAACTTAACTTGGTCAAGTTACTAATAGTTTTTTAGCTCCAAGTTTATGAGAGCCCATGGTATTCATGTGGAATATAACCCTATTTAAGTTGGGAAATTAAACTAGCCTATATCCATCTTAACTTCAGGTCTACCAAGTGTTACACGTCATTTTGTCACATTAGGCAAATGACCATTGGTGTGGATCTCTCGCTATCCACAAATGTGTCCCGGAGCATTCCCTTGCAATTTTTTAATCTAAATCATCCCATGGTACAAAACCTTGTTTTTGGCTACCTGCGCAATTCCCTAGATGATTTCTACGCATACACAAAGAAGACCATTAATATCTGCGCATAAGTACACACTATCTTACACTATGACCTGCGAACATGACTTGAAGTACGTAAAAATAAAAAGTGAAGGCTAGAAGCATTGTTGGTAGCATCTATCCCAGCCAACAAGCTTCAAATGGGTTCCTATTCAGTATTGATCTCTCCTATCATGGAGTAACTCCCCTTCCTTTGTGGAACCTCAATCCCACTAATAGTGGATCTCATCCCTTGGAGAATGGATCCAAAACTTCCCATTCTTGACCTATAAAGCTACTACAGGTTTTTGAACTGAGGGAGGATTCTTGGAACTAGGTTTATGCTATTGATATTAGGTTAGAAGGATTTTATTGCAAGGGAGAGGGTTGGAGATTGTAGAAGGGATTTGCATCATCAATTCTATATGATTGTAAGGATTTTCTCCAGTTTTATGAATATAAGAAATTGTTCTTTCTTAGTTACATCTTCATTGATTTAATTTGTAGGTTTCCTTGATCACCTACATAGGTTTTGGTTGCATAATTGATCAGTTTATATATAAAATTGGTTAATTAGTCCATTTATCTCCCTGATTATATGTTGTATGCTTTGATCTCTTATTTGTCTCTGTCTTTGCAGATCTCTTTTAGGACATGATGGAGAAGATGTTGGGAACGACGAGAGGGCATAAAAGAGCATTTGGTTGAAAGCGTAGAGGGACTTCATCAATCATTTTGTTAAATCAGTAAGAGGCATCTATCATTCTATTTGCTTTTAGTCAACCAGAATCTAGAGAAAGGTAACGATTCTTGTTTGTTTGTTACTAGGGTTCTTTGAAATCTAGGGAGATCGCTTTTGTCTGTAAGAGGGATTTGTCCACATAACAAATTGGTGACCATACTGGGGATTCGTTCCAATCTCCATTAGTTTTACTTGTTTGACCTTTTCAACCTGATGCACAAGCCTACATTGAGTGTCCGAAAATTTTAGAAATTTGGATTTTGGACTGGAGTTGATTTATTTTTATTTTTCTCAATTTCCCCATTGTGCGCACTTTTCCTTTAGGTACAATGCACACTTCTGCACATTTTCCTTTGAGTAACAGAGTGTATTCGCATTTGTTTATTCCAGAGCCTGCACACATGCCTAAAACTTCTGAACAATTCACTAATTTCCTCTTCAAATCCAAACTTTTTGTTTTTTCTTGTTGTTTTACACCTATTTGAACCTTCTGCGAGTGTTTTTCGGTTTGACTGAATGTTAATTTGAGTTTTGATTGTGATTGGTCTTGTTTTTGAAAATCAGGGTTGAGTCTTGTTTCATAAATGGTTGACCTATCAAAAGAGAGATTTGTCGGTCCTATTGAATTGAGTGTCTATATTTCTTCTGTCGATTATATCAGGTTGTAAGTCCAGTTTGCTCTTTTGCAAAAGTTTATTTTGAATATCAAAGTGAATGATTTACAAGATTAGGTTTTGTTTATGAAAATGCTTCTTATGCCTATTCTGAAATTAAAATTCATTTTTTTTTCTATTTGCTGAAGTGTTCATGAATTGAATTAGTCATTGCAAGCAAAGTTATAACATTCAATTAGGGAGAATTCATTTTTAGTGATTATTGGTTTCTTGTTGCATTGTTCAAATTTCTTAGTAATTGTATGAAAACATAAATTTATTGTTTGCTGGTGTTATTGGGCAAAGTGAAAATTTGAAATTGTTTTCAATATTGCGGTGATTTGCAATTAGATATTTTCATTTTAGGAAAAGGGTTATAGTGGGGTTTAGAGTTTTTATTTATGTTTCAATTGAAAAAGTGAAAGGCTATTTCCTTACTTTAAATAGATTTTCATTGAAACAAAAGGATCATATCATCATTTTTTATTGCATTAGGGTTGGGTCAAGTCATAATTTCATCAAGTTTCACATACATTACCTTTGCGTAACAACAACTATTAAAATCAATGCTAATTAAAATCAATCTAGAAATTTTGTATTCCCAGGGCTCTTTTCCACCTACAATAGATTAAGTTGTAGGGCTTTGGAATAAGAAAGTGAGTAAACTTTCTAAAGCTACAAACAAACACTAGAATCTTTTGATAGGGAGATAAATCCAATTATTTCAATTTTTCTCTGGGAAGCTCCTCTTACAAAGGAGTCAAGCACGAGATAATATCAGACTTGGTGAAGTGATCGTACCCACTTCATTGGCTATGGTACAGTGATTTACACCTATTACAACAGTGATGAAACATACTTGGGTTCACTTGAAAGTAAACCTCCAATTAACCACGTTGAGGAGCTTTCAAGGGGATTGAGCTTTGTTATTCTTCCCTTGTGTATACGTCTGATCAACGACTTCCCCCCCAAGTAGAATTGTTGTAGTTGGTAACCTCAGCGACCATAATCCTTGGGTTATTACCCGAGGTCATAGCAAAGGGAAGGTCTTGTTGTACCTGGAATAGATGTTGAACATACTCACTTGGACTTTTTGGAGAGTAATCTTCGCTCGAGATGGAATAAGTGAAGTTACTTGCACCAGGTTGTTTCATTAAGCAGGTTGTCAGTGTAACTCGCTGCACTTGCTCTATCTACAACCACTTTTTACTTTGATTTATGCGACATTGGACTTCATTACCAACTAGTGGTTTCATTGTGAAAACCCGGTTTGCATGGTTTGAATCCTTAGATTTTTTAGCGTGTGTTAATTAGTTGTTTTTACTTTTAGAGACCTTAGGATTAGATTGTGAATATTGTATGATTTTGTGAAAAAAATCGTCCTGGTTGAATCACAAGGGCAGTCGAGTAGAATGCGAGGTCAACCTCCTAAATATACACCAAGTCACTTGGAAAATATAAAAACTGAAGGTCAAAGTGAACAATATCAAAAGCCTTAGAAGAACCTGAAACATCAACATTTTTACAATCTGAGATTGTAGAAACCGAAGTGAATCCAATGCAAGAAATCGAATCAGGTTTTGGTTTACTCTGGTCCAGAGATTACCAAAGCGGTTCACACTGAATCTAACATTGGTGAAGTTTCATATACTTAACTAACTGAACTAGAGGTAGAACATCTCGAGTCTAAATTTTCTCAACATGAACCAGCTTTGGTTGTTATAACTCCTACTCCTGAGCCACAGTCACCTTGAAGGAAGCTGATAGTTAGGACTGAATTACCTCCTCGGTTAATTAGCATTGAAGATGTTAACTAAGAAACAAAGACACGTCATTCTCCATTTACCGATACTGAAACTTTTGACCCAAGAGTTCCTTTCTCTCCTTTCTGACTTGACCCTTGGTATTCTACAACTTTGAGTTTTTTAGGTCATAATTTGTCACTGTCGCGAATTCCTTTTTATTCAACAAAAAGAACTATGTCAGAAATTCCTATTGGGATTCAACCCATTGATTCATCTATGTTTACCAACTCCTCGTAATCACTATTGTATGGTGGTCCATATCCTTCTGGATACCAGTCACTTAGTGGGACCTTTTCAGGAGCGACCTCTTCTCCCTAACCTTCTACTTGGTCATCTAGTTCATCTACATCTACTGTTCTGAGCATGATTTCCATGTCTGAAGCGCTTACAACATCAGACCAACAAATTCACATGGTTTATGGTAATTCAAATAACTCTGATTGGTGTTTATTACCAGCTTGGGGTGTAGCCATTGTTGTCACTCACTGCATTGTGGGTTTCAAATGGTTAAAGTTACCCAAGAGCAGTGAATTTTGGAGCCAGTTTCCCAGACAACAGAAGATATTAGAGATGAATCAGACCCTCCCCATTGCATAGTGCTCATAAAGGGCTTTGTAACATTATATGGAAGTCCAAAAATGGACTCCTCAAGTAGAAGATAAAGAATTTTGAAGGTCTACCTTGGAAAATCCCAGCAAACCAAGAAAATGGCTAAGTATGGAGGGTAAATCACAATCATAGGTCGAGGGCCGCGGCCACAGTGAATTGTGCATCCTGCATTATTGGCACACCAGCAGATCCAGGGGCTGACACTTTAAAAGAACTTGTAGGGGCCGATTTTGCGATATAGGGTGAAATCGTCGGGGGAGGTCCGAAAAGGTTAACAAAGGAAATGCTTAACAAAACAGGTGCGGGCCACCCCCCTTCTCTCTCCTCCACGTGGCGCAATCCCGCATCCCGCCTCCCGACGACCCCGCAATCCCGCAACTCGACATATCAACGGATTGACGGGTTCTAAACTTAAAAGACCTTGCGGGGCCGATCTTGCGATATTATGTGAAATCATCAGGAAAGGGCCGAAAAGGTTAACAAAGGAAATGAGGAACTAAATAGGAGTGATATGCCCCGTTCTCTCTCCTCCACGTGGCATCGACGATCAGTAAATGACAAAGGTTGTTGTTCCAAATGGTTGAAAATCGTCGATATTGCAATATAGAGCAAAATCGTCGGGGAGGGTTGAAAACCAAATACAAAGGAAAAGCACGATAGAACAGGGTCGGGAAGGACTTTTTCTCTCTCCTCCAGGGGGGCCACATGGCAGCATGTGATTGGTTCTCGGATTTGACATGGTAGCTGACGTCATTAGTGATGTGGCGATACGGAAGCTGATGTGGCAGGCGGACACATGTCACTTGTTTTCGGTGTTTTTAGGGGTCCTATGGGACCATTTCCAGGTGACACGTGTCACCACTCACAGGGTGACATGTGGAAAAGATGACGTCATCCCGCATATCGGTGATCGCAACTGCTTAATAGAAAAACTTAAGGGAAAGTGTATTCAACACCGGATGCTGGATTGTTATTATGATAAGAAAAAGGCCCTCTCGGATGCGATGTCCCATAGTCTACATTTCATGAAGTTTTTGCTTCCAGGACATCAGCCGATGTGGGGTAAGGGGTTATTAAAGGCATTTCAAGTAACAAAGGAAAAGTCCCCCCTTGCGACAATTGAAAGCCTTAGCACCCAAAGGGCTAAGCACTCGGTTCAAGCCCCCGATCACATGAAAGAAGAAGCAGAAAGGGGTTGTATTCACAAGGGCTTAAAGGGCAGTCGGGCTTGCTTGTTTCACAGTGTTCCTGTGTTAAAAGGCCAACATTCGAAAGACTCCTGGGTACTCCATGAAACACGACACCAGACTTTTCAGGGCACCAATTTTATCTAACAGAAAGTTAAAAGGGTGTATGAGTTGGCAGTTGTTTCAGAGGTTGTTAAAGACTGAGAGTGACCCGGAAATGACTGAGAGAGGATTAACCATGACTTAGTAGGAACATGCCAAGACCAATGGCTAGCAAAGAAGAGTGGCATGAAGATATTTCCATAAACCATCATTTCAGTTGCGATGGATTAATTCCATTTTGTTGTTTTGATCATTGTATTGTTATTCTATTTTGCTTTCAAGAAAGGAATCTCCCTGCTGTAATAGTTAGAGTATTTACGTTGAGATAACCATCCATACAGATAACTATAAATTTCCACCTAAATATATTTATGTAACTGATTTTCTTGCCCTCCGTCTCCTTATAAAAGGGAGGAAGAAACATTGAACAATGGTTATGAATTATAGGAAAAAATTGTATGTGCTTCTGAAGTTGTATGCATTGTAGATCTACATATTTCTGAATATGAATGAAACAGTGGTGATTCCCATGTTCGAGTATTACAGTATGTTATTTCTTTGTTAAAATTCCATTATGTTCGCACTTCCTCTCTAATTTCAAGCAATTGTAGTTGCCATAAATATCTCTTATATTCTTACAGATTCATTGGTGTTAACTAGTTAATACATATGTCTGTGTGCAAGTCTGAGATTACATATTTAAATGTGCACTTCCTGAAATCATACCATTCACTATTCTTACATCCACCTGTCTATCTTTAGCTCAAATAAGTATAGAACTCTTGATGTTTCAAGCTCTATGTGATGAGTTAGTATTCTGCTTCTCTTCTTTCATTATTCTGCAAAATCTGATTAAACTATAATTCCTTGATTTCTCGACCTCCACTTATTTTTCCATTATTCTTGTGAGTTGTATATGTGAAAGGATACCAAAAATAATGAATTATATCGTTGGATGAAGGAACCAACCCATTTTTGTTATGCGTATATTTGTATATTTGTAATTATTGTGTGTAGAATATGCATATGATTCCTCCATTTCTTGAGGATCATATAAGACACATAAAATTTAGATGTGCTCAGGTATTGGTCTTGTAAGCAATCCAAGGCTGTCTCTCGGAGCGAAAACATCTTTTGGCATCGTCACTGGGGAGCTTATTGAAGGATTTTTGTCCTGAGATACGACAAATTGAACACCCTTCATTTAGGTGAGTGAAGTCTGTTCTGGTTGCATTCATATCACCTTGGCGACTCCACACCCCCTCATTATCATTCATAACCTTAGATTTTAAAAGGCCTCATACTCGCTCAGATACATCCCAAAAGAAAGCCCCATTTGTATCTAATCCAGAAAATTTAATGTCCAAGAAAGTCGGGAAAGAGAAAACTCCCCCTGCTTGTACTACCATCTCATCAGCCTTTGCCACCTCTACCTCCAATTCTCAACCCATTGTTGCTCACTACTCAGGACTTACTCTTAAGGCCCTGACATACCCTGCTTCTCCTCCAACCACTGTGGTCTTGACCCCAGTTCCTCAAGCAAATTTTAATCCCCCTCCACCAATCCAGATGGCTCTTCTGGGATTTTTTCTAAATAAGTATGCACCTCTTAATTTACCTCAGCCTTTGAGTGCAATGCCCCAGAACCACCTAAAGCAACTGCCTAGGTTCAATGGGGAAGATGATAACACGGATCAGAGTCAAATTGAAGCCTTCAGTTCTTTTTCTCACATCCTAGATGTGGATCAGCTGGATGTGGTCATGAGACTTTTTGTACAAAGTCTTGAGGGAGAAGCTAGAAAGTGGTTCAAAGACTTACCCAATGCCTCCATCGCTACCTGGGAGGAGCTGGAAAATGATTTCACCCATAAATGGGGAGAAAAGAGGAGTCATGATTACATACTCACTGAGTTTAACTCCCTAAGAAAAAAGCCGAAGGAGGATACTTCAGAATTAGTCAAAAGATACAATAAGCAGTACAATAACCTGCCTGCTGACATAAATCCTCCTCCAACTACGGCTCGTGTGATTTTCCCGGGAGATTTTGAGTCTGACGTTGGTTTTTCCCTGAGAGAGAGGAAGTCTCTCACTCTAGAACAACTTTAGACTGATGCTCTTGAAGTGGAAGCCAATCTGGTCTCAGCAGGAAATTCAAGGGTAAAGCAAGAAACTACTGAACCCAAAAGAGGGAAAGAGGAGGCATCCTCCTCTGGTCAAGATAGAGAATCATCAGACCCAAAGGTGGACAAGCTGTACAAACTCGTCAGTAGTTTAACACAAAAGGTTGGAAATCTTGAAATTGAGAACAAGAACCTTTCCAGACAGAACACTCAAGTCAACAATCGGGGCTATAACCCTCAATATAGAAGGCCTCCACTGCAACTACTTCCAAGGGAAAGAAAGGAACAACTTGATCAGATCCCCCATCCATTATACTTGGAAGATGGTCCCGATGAACAATCATCGGATACACAAGAGATGCAAGGAAATATGTATTCTGCTTTTACCGAAGAAGAATATGAGAATATGGCTCGCCAAGAGGCCAACCATGATAGAGAAGAAACAACAGATGAGGAAGATAGGGATTATTATTGCAAATAGTTTGCAGAGTTCATGCAAGCACAACCACAACGTAAGTATGATCTAAGATCTTCAAAGAAGAGGACGAGAGAACCAGAACAACAAGGGGAAGCTGCTCCCCAAGTTGTTCCCCCAGTACTGAATAAAGGGAAGGGTAAGCTGAATCCTGACCCTTCCAAGATAAAAGTCTCCTCTAATGAGGAAAGAACTAGTTTAGAGGGACATATACAAAAATAGACACCTATTTTGTTGAAAGCTACCAGTGGCAAGGTAGAAGGAACAAAGCCAGGAGGTATAGAAAAAGTCCAACCTGCATTCAATCTCCAAAAGGAGCTTGAGAAGGTAAAAATTCATGTTCCCTTGACTGAGCTCTTGAAGCAGCCTATTTATAAAGCTCAAGTCTCTCAATTTATGTATCCCTCTATCTCAACACCAACCCATGATAGTTTAAACCTCCAGGAGGAGAGGATAATGGTCATTTTTGGCCTGCATGTGGAAGAGTTGGATCCTTCTACCATACCTTTTTATGTGACTTTAGTGATCCATGACCTTTTTTTGCATAATTGCATGCTAGATTCAGGAGCCTCACACAATCTCATGCCATTATCAGTAATGGAACAATTGGGCTTGGCAATCACTAGACCATACAATGATTTGTACTCCGTTGACTCCAAGACAGTCAAATTCTTAGGCATAAAGGATCTGGTAGTAAACTTGGATCAGATCCCAGTGAAAAGTGTGGTAATGGATATAGTGGTGGCTGATATACCTCCTCGTTTTGGAATGCTCTTATCCAGATGTTGGGGTTCAAAGGTAGGTGGTTCTATCAAGTTGGATCTGACTTATGCCACCATTCCCACTTTTGGAGGTGAGCAAAGAAGGTTGTACAGAGAATCCCAGTTTGTGAAAATCGTGACCCCAGCTAAAGGCTAAGAGAACTCCCCAGTGCATGGGAAATATAGCGACATCTCCTGTCTGTTCCTAGAAGAGGATGAGACCTTTCTAGAGGAAACATCAATACACCTAACAGGGCAGTCAAAGCACTTGCAACCAAGTGAAAATAAAATATGGAAATTATACTTCGATGGAGAAAACTCAAAAGATGGAAATGGAGCTAGAATATTGTTGGTATCTCCGGAGGGCAGCCTGATACCCCTCTCGTTCAAATTGGAGTTTGAAGTGACCAATAATGTGGCGGAATACGAAGCATTGATCCTTGGGATACAAACAACAAAAAAGATGAATATTGAATGCCTTACAGTCTACGGAGATTCTGAGTTGGTCGTAAGGCAAATTCGATATCAATGTCAAGCCAAACACCCCAGACTGAGGATGTACTGAAATAAGTGTGGGACTTAATCAATAATTTCTTCCTGGCCTTTAACATCCAGTTACTACCCAGGGAAGAAAAAATGATGGCTGACCCTCTTGCAGTAGTTGCAAGCACTTTCAGGCCCCCACAGAATCCACTCCTCAGAAATGAGATAGAAGTCAGACACGGACCTTCAATACCTGATAATGTTAACATTGACAGGTATTCGAAGATGATGAGCAGGTCAAAAGATCCATAGAAGTCGTTGGGGAGTTTGCCCACTCCACCATCGATCAAGAAGAAGAAGAAGCAGAACAAGAAGCCACTAAGTGGAAATACATAGTGACTAGGAAAAAAATTGCAACTAAAAGGGAACACCATCCCTCGTGGACTTGTTCCACTTGAAAGACTTTTCAATAAAGATGACATAGCGTCTAAACAAATGGCCCCAGAGAAGGATGAGCAAGTAGAGGACTGCAACATCGGATCAGAGGAGGAACCCCAGATGATCAGGTTGTCCAAAGGAATCCCCTTGCAATACAAACAAAGGTATTTAGATCTATTCAAAACTTACAAAGATGTATTTGCTTGGTCTTATGATGATTTGAAATTGTTTGATACAAATTATTCAACATAAAATTCCTTTGAAGGGTGGGATAAATCCATGCAAACAAAACTCAGACAAATAAACCCTGCCTTACTCCCCTCCATTGAAAAGGAGGTAAGGAAGCTGTTGCAGGCCAAGATCATAGTCCCTCTAAGATACTTTGAGTGGGTAGCTAATCTGATCCTTGTTCATAAAAAGAACGGAGAGATAAGGCTATGTGTCGACTTCCAGAATTTAAACATGGCATCTCTAAAAGATAACTACCCTTTGCCCAAGATGGATAATATATTGTAGAAGGTAGTGGGTGCAACCATAATTTCCACTATGGATGGATTCTCAGGATATAACCAAGTAGCGGTCCACCCTGAAGACCAGAAAAAAGACTTCTTTCACCACCCGTTGGGAACCTTCATGTACGCCCGCATGCCATTTGGGTTGATAAATGCAAGGGCCACTTTTTAGAGAGCTATGGACATAGCTTTCATGGGCGAGCAAGATAAATTTGTGGTAGTCTACTTAGACGACATCACAATCTTCTCTAAGACTAATGAAGAGCATATCCTCCATTTAAAGCTCACTTTCGAGAAGTGTAGAAGGTATGACCTCTCTTTGAATCCGAAGAAATCTCAGTTCGCCCTGAGTGAGGGAAAGTTGATTGGACACATAGTGGCCCAGAAAGGAGTAAAGATTGATCCAAAATGAGTCAAAGCCATCAGCCTTATTCCTTTGCCCAGAAACAAGAAAAAAGTCCAAGCCTTTTTGGGGAGGATAAATTTCTTAAGGCGATTCATACCCAACTATGTTGAGATAGTTAAAGGTATCACAGACATGCTCAAGAAGGAGAATGAAGTTAAGTGGAGCTTTGTCCCCCGTGATTCTTTCACTAGGATCAAAGAAGCTTTGGTTGAGGCTCTAGTGCTAGTCAACCCTGATTATTCAATGCCTTTCTACATCTTTTCTTTCACCTCTCCACATACCATTGTTGTTGTACTGTTACAGAAAAATAAAGAAGGTTATGAGCAGCCCATTGCCTTTTTCAGTCAGGTCCTAAGGGATGTTGATCTGAAGTATAATATACTGGAGAAACATGCCTATGCACTGGTCAAGGCACTGAAATCATTCCGCATGTATGTGCTACAATCAAGAATCACAACGTTTGTCCCAACGACTGCAGTCAAGGATATTCTGGTGCAGGGAGACAGCGAAGGAAAGAGGGGCAGATGGATAGCTAAAATACAAGAATATGAGCTAGAAATAAAGACTATCAAGCTCATCAAAGGTCAGGGGTTGGCCAAGATCTTATCTGAATCCAAGTGCTAAGCCTGATCACAGAGGTGGGCAAACCACAGGATGAACAAAGCAAAATCAAAACGGCTGAGCATAAGATCTATTTCAAATATGAGGGATCACCTAGGTATAAGAACATTGTTCATTACCTCTTATTTATAAGATGCCAGTTGGGACTGGATAGATCTAAATACTGGAGTCTGAGATTGTAGGCACAAAAATAAATTATATCTAATGGACTGCTCTATTGGAAGGACTCGGTGGGGTATTGCTATTATGTGTGGTTGAGGGAGAAACCCATGAAGTGATTGAGGTTTTCCATGGAGGAGTTTGTGGTGGAAACTACAGTTGGAAGACAACAACACATAAAATCCTTAAAACAAGATTCTAATGGCCCACGTTGTTTGGAGATGTTTATTCTCAGGTCAGGTCATGCCAAAAATTCTAATTGTTTATTGAAAGGCAGAAGTTTGCTTTTATCCCTCTGATTCCTGTGCACGTAGAGGAGCCTTTTAGACAATGGGGATTGGACTTCATTGGAGAAATAAACCCACCTTCTAGTGGCCAACACAAATGGATCTTAACAGCCACTGACTATTTCACCAAGTGGGTAGAGGCTATCCCAACCAGGAATGCTACTGATTAAGTGGTGATAGAATTCATGGAGGAGAACATATTGTCCCGTTTCGGTTGTCCTTTTAAAATTATCACTGATAATGCACAGTTCTTCAAATCTTCCAAGTTCACCAACTTTTGCCACAAATTCAACATCATTATTGGACACTCCACTACATACTACCCTCAAGGGAATGGCCTGGATGAGTCTTCTAATAAAACTGTGGTGAGAGTTCTAAAGAAGACCATCACTAAAAATCAAAGGAACTGGGACTCTCAACTAGAGTTTGCTCTGTGGGCTAATCGTGTCACTCCCAAAAGATCCACTGGGAAATAACTCTTTGAGCTAGTATATGACAAGGCTATTGTTTTCCCTATCTAATTAGAAATGTCAGTAGCTAGGTTGCTACAAGAAGCCGAGGAAGAACCAAGTGCCTTGACTAGAAGAATGAATCAGCTAGTGGAGATCCACAAGAATAGAGGGAAAGTGGGGGCCAAATTGTCAAACTACCAACAAAGGATGAAATCTTTGTTTGACAAGAAGGCTAAGGACAAACCTCTTTAGCAAGGAGATTTAGTTCTCAGATGCGATGTTAGGCGAGAAGACAAAGGAAAACATGGGAAGTTTGATTCACTATGGTTCGACCCTTTCAAGATTGCAGAAGAAAGGGAAAACAACACTTACATGCTTGAAAAATTGGATGGTGAACTGCTGGAACTGCCTGTAAATGGTCAGTTTCTAAAATTTTATTTTCAAAATTAGAGATATCTATCTCTTGCTCATTGTAAATATCCAGTGTGTATGTTGAAATTGTTATTCAAAATTTTCAGTTTATTTTTAGAAAAGTCCTTTTCACATAATTATATTTTGTTTAAGAATAACTCCATGCTTAATGGAAGGAAAGACTATTGGTCTACAGGTCCTCAACACCTTGCCAACAAGGCATTGTCCCCAGTTGGAGCCAATGTTGTCACTCACTGCATTATGGGTTTCAAATGGTCAAAGTTTCCCAAGAGAAGTGAAGTTTGGAGCCACTTTCCCATGCCACAGAAGATCTTAGAGGTGAATCAGACCCTCCCCATTGCGTAGTGCTTAGAAATGGCTTTCCAACAGTATATGGAAGTCCAAAAATGGACTCCTCAAGCAAAAGATAAAGCGTTTTGAAGGTCTACCTTGGAAAAGCCCAGCAAACCAAGAAAATGGCTAAATATGGATTGTAAATCGCAATAAGAAGTCGGGGGCCTTGAGTGCAGTGAATCCCGCATCCCGCATTATCAGCACACCGAAGGATCCAAAGGTTGACACTTTAAAAGAACTTTGGGGGGCCAATTTTGCGATATAGGGTGAAATCATCGGGGGAGGCTCGAAGAGGTTAACAAAGGAAATGCTTAACAAAATAGGCGCGGACCACCCCTCTTCTCTCTCCTTCACATGGCGCAATATCGCATCCCACATCCCAGCAACCCCGTAGTCCCGTAGCTTGGCATATCAACGAATTGACCGATTCTAAACTTAAAAGACCTTGGTGGGGCCGATCTTGCGATATTATGTGAAATCGTCAGGAAAGGGCCGAAAAGGTTAACAAAGGAAATGAGGAACTAAACTGGAGTGGTCCGCCCCTTTCTCTCTCCTCCATGTGGCATCGAGGACCGGTGATCAACGGAGGTTGTTGTTCCAAATGGTTGAAAATCGCTGATATTGTGATATAGAGAAAAATCGTAGGGGAGGGCCGAAAACCAAATACAAAGGAAAAGAACAACAAAACAGGGTCGGGTAGGCCTTTTTCTCTCTCCTCCAGGGGGTCACATGGCAGCATGTGATTGGTTCTTGGAGCTGACATGGCAACTGATTTCATGAGTGACGTGGTAGTACGGATGCTGACACGGTAGGCGGATACGGGTCACTCGGTTTCAAAATTTTCAGGGGTCCTATGGGGCCATTTCCAGGTGAAATGTGTCACCACTCACAGGGTGACACGTGGCAAAGATGACGCTATCCCACATATTGTTGATCGCAACTGCTTAGCGAAAAAACTTAAGGGAAAGTGTATTCAACGCTGGATGCTAGATTGCGATTGTGATAAGAAAAAGGCCCCCTTGGATGTGATGTCCCATAGGCTATATTTCATGAAGTTTTCGCGTTCGGGATATTGGCTGATGCGGAGTAAGGGGTTATTAAATGCATTTTGAGTAACAAAGGAAAAGGCCCCCCTTGTGACAATTGAAAGCCCTAGTGCTCGAAGGGCTAAGCGCTCGACTCAAGCCCTCGATCACATGAAAGAAGAAACAGAAAGGGGTTGTATTCACAAGGGCTTAAAGGGCAGTCGAGCTCGCTTGTTTCACGGTGTTCCTATGTTAAATGTCCAACATTCTAAAGACTCCTGGGTACTCCATGAAACACAACACTAGACTTTTCAAGGCATCGATTTTATCTAACATAAAGTTAAAAGGGCGTATTAGTTGGCAGCTGTTTCAGAGGCTGTTAAAGACTGAGAGTGACCCGGAACCGACCAAGAGAGGATTAACCATGACTTAGTAGGAACACGCCAGGACCAATGGACAACAAAGAAGAGTGGCATGAATATATTTCCAGAAACCATCATTTCAGTTGCGATGGATTAATTCTATTTTGTTGTTTTGATCATTGTATTGTTATTCTGTTTTGCTTTCAAGAAAGGAATCTCCCTATTGTAATAGTTAAAGGATTTACACTGAGACAACCATTCATACAGACAGTTGTAAATTTCCACCTGAGGATATATCTGTAGCTAGTTTTTTTTCCCTCCCTCTCCTTATAAAAGGGAGGAAGAAACATTGAACAAAGGTTTTGAATTCTAGCAAAAAAATGTATGTGCTTTTGAAGTTGTATGGATTCCAGATCTACATCTTTATGAATATGAAAGAAACAATGGTGATTCCCATGTTCGAGTATTATAGTATGTTGTTTATTTTTTAAACTTCCATTATGTTCGCACTTCCTCTCTGATTTCAAGCAATTGTAGCTGCCATAAATATCTCTTATATTCTTACAAATTCATTGGTGTTAACTAGTTAATAAATATGTCTGTGTGCAATTCTGAGATTATATATTTAAATGTGAACTTCTTGAAATCATATAATTCACTCTTCTTACATCCACCTATCTATCTTTAGCTCAGATAAGTATAGAACTCTTGATGTTTCAAGCTCTATGTGATGAGTTAGTATTCTCCTTCTCTTCTTTCATTATTCTGCAAAATCTGATTAAACTGTAAGTCCTTGATTACTCGGCCTCCACTTGTTTTTCCCTTATTCTTGTGAGTTGTATATGTGAAAGGATACCAGAAATACATGGATTATATCCTTGGATGAAGGAACCAACCCATGTTGTTATGTGTATATTTGTATATTTGTAATTACTATGTGTAGAAGATGCATATGATGCCTCTGATTTCTTGAGGATCATATAAGACACATGAAATTTAGATGTGCCCAGGCACTGGTCTTGTAAGCAATCCAAGGTTGTCTCTGGGAGAGAAAACAACCACCTTATCCTCCACCTTGAGGACAACCTATTTATGGGGGTCAACCTTTTACTGGAACTTATGGTTAGGTACCTCAACCTGGTTTAGGTCAACTTGTTGTAAATCAACCTTTACTTGGTACTCCTTATCCTAGGACGAACACTATTTGGAATCCTACTTTTAATCAATAATATGGTTCAGGTTCTCTACAAGTGCCACGTTATCAACTTGTTCAGTGTATTGGGCAAACTATTCCTCAAATACCTCTTCCAAGTATTATCGTATCTGTCCAGCAGCCTGTTCAAGGAATTCCTCAAACAGTTGTTCAAAAACCTGTCCAAGGAATTCCTCAAACACCTATTCAGCAATCGATTCAATGACCTGTTCAGAGTTAACCACATACCCCTATTCAAACACATGTTTCGCAACCGGTTCCAAGTTATCCTCAGACACCTATTCTAGGAGTATCACAATTGAACGTTTTGGTAACCCCTCAAATATATGTTCCTCTGAATACTCAAGCTATCTCGCATACTTTTTCTTATCAAACTATTCCTACGATCCAGTCTATATCGTAGATTCCTGTCAGGCAACCCATTGTTGGAACAATGCAAACACCTTTTCAAGGTAAAATTTTCCAAAGTCCGCCTTTTCAAGGTCAAGCTTACCAGGTTCCACCTTTTCAAGGACAAGTTTTTTAAAGTCCACCTTTCCAAGGTCAAACTTTCCAAAACCCACCTTTTCAAGGTCAATTCATTCAAAGTCAATCCGTTCAAAGTCAATTTGTTCAAGGTAAACCTTTGCAAGTGCAACCTATATAGGGGCAATATTACTTAGGTCAAATGGGTCAATCTCAACCTTTTCAGGGTCAACCGTACCTCGGTCATACTTATCAAGTCCCTGTTCAACCTCAACCCGATATGGTTCACCCTGGTGGAATTCCAATTCCAAGTGCTCAGGCTATTATAGGATATCCTGGATATCTGCCTCTAGGGGTTGGTCTTAAACCTCAAGGTTATCAAACTTTACCACAAAACCCTAACCGACAATTACCATTTATTGTGACACTAGATTTACCATATTTATCCAAGTTAACCAACAATTCTATTTATTATTATCCTTTTTGGCTAGAGATTCCTACCAAGTTACCGAGTGACATACCCAAATTCGAAGGAAAATTGGGAGAAGGTCCATCCAATCATTTGATGACATATCTTGTTTGGTGTGCATTGAATTCTTTAATCGATGATTCCATCCATCTTCGCCTTTTCTGATGAACTTTAACCGGTTCGACAGCTAAATGGTACATTGAGCTACCTCGCTTTTCCTTCCATAAATTTAACTCCCTGGAAACAACATTTTTAACCCACTTTTAGTTACCAATCCGTTATGATACTAGTACCGAGATATTGACGTCTTTAAAACAATCAAAATCAACTCACATTTCCGATCATATTCATGAATGGAGACATAGACATCGTTTAGTTAAGGCTTTCATTCTAGATCAAATTTAGTTGAGTGTTTTACAAAGTCACTTCTTCTCGTTATCACGGAAGATGTTGCCAAGGGAGGTATCGTCACAGAAGAGCAAGTAATTGCTCATTCCCATTACTTAGACTTAGTCTACACTCAATGTAGCACTTTGTACGAGAAAATCCTGAATTTACTGTGCCCTACGGGTGAACCAATTATTACGTTTCTTACAATATCTAATGTCGCTCATGGTATTATAGGTTTTTTTAGCAAATAGTATAAGGGGAAAAAGAAAAGTTCTAAAACTACTTAGACTTTGGCCATACAGGATAGACCATCTAAAATCCTTTCACCATCTGAAAGCCTTTCTATGGAAACTACTTCTGAGCTTAATGTTTTAGAATCATCTACTGGCAAGAAAAAATCAACCGGAGGTAAAAAGAATAGGAAAGGTAAATCGAAACAAAATTCTTCCATGAAAGAGAAACCTTCTAAAACTAAGCCTACTGACGAAAAATGAAAACCTCGCTATCCTTTCCTTATTTGTAATGAGGACCACTATACTAAGGAATGTGCACATTAGGTAGAGGTTTCCAAATTTATTAAAAGTTCTCCAACTCCTATTGTTTTGAAGGATCCATTTCCTTCTCAAGATAGAAAAATGGTCTCTCATAACACATCTTCCTCTTCCACATCGCAAGATATCATTATGATGTCTTCACAAGAAGTTATGGTAGCTATGAGATCTAAATATTACAGGTCTAAACATCATGTTGACAATGGAAATGAGGCTAGTTCATTTGGTCAAACTTCCAATTCAATGCCTCCTTCTCCTTCTGAACCATTACAGATCGAGAAGCCAAATCCTGACATGATGATCCAACCACCTCCCAAAGGTGTGATTTGGAAATAATCTTTCAATCTGCATGTTAGAGCTGCACAAAATTATAACAAAATATCTAGATATGTCTCCTTCCGCAATGTCAACTTTGGAAGTGTTGCAAACATGCCCAACACAACGAAATCTTTTATTGTTAGCCATAGGAGCTATTGATCCACAAGATTCTAACCTAATTATCTTTGATCTTGAGAGTCATATCCAGAGACTCCCTCATCAATTGGCATTCTAGATTCCAATTTTTGTTAGAACTAGATGAATATTTCGCACATTTTTTTATGAAGGAGCTTCTACGTGCATTATGTCGATTGCTTGTTGGAAAGATTTAGGTTCTCCAACCATCAATCAATCACCTACCACTCTGAAAGCCTTTTATGGAAGAGGTTTTCATCCATATGGGATCTTGAACGATTTACCTATAGAGCTAGAGGGAAAAGCAATCATGATTAAAGTTAAAGTTGTTTATGCTTAGCTCGATTACAACCTTTTGCTTGGTCGAAGTTGGACCTATGCTATGTCAGCAGTGGTCTCATCGTTGTTTCGAATGATACAATCTCCTCACAAGGGAAAAATGGTCAAAGTAGACTAGTTGTCTTACTACACTTCAGACCTTAACTGTACAGGTAGGATACCTATTGTCGAAAAAAAAATTCTCTTTATGAGGATATTGGTGTTGGTTTACTCAAAGACTCATCACTCATGGGAACCTTTGTGATGCCTCCACCAAATTTTCCTTCTAATATTGCCGAGGTAAACATGATTGCATCAAGCACTATGTCATCTTCTAATCCATAGATAGTGCCTTTAGAGTATGATTTAGCCTCATATGGAAAGGAGATGTCGTTGATCCCTTTTGAATTGGATGATGAGGCAGTACAATAGTTTTCCGATCCTTCATCTTTTGATATTGATCGAGTGGATACGATCAATGATTATTATTCTCCTTTGCCTTGGTTAGAACCGGTTTCACTCTCTGATCCTTTCGATTATATGTTTCCAACTGATGAGAGTATCATGGAGGTCGCGACTTCAGATGAAATGCCATAGAACAATTACCTTCATTGTTCATCTTTTCTCCCTGACCTTGACAAAATCGAGAATGATTTTTCAAATATGTTTTCACCTGAGATAGTAAATAGCCCAGAATCACCCATTTTAGTATTTCAAGATGATTTAGAAATGACTTTGGGGAATATATCTACAACAATTACCATTGAAATCTCAGTTAAAACATGGATTATTTAAAATAGTCACGTAGGCGCCTCATGTTCAATCGAAGAAAATTTCACATATAAGGCCCTATTTCAAGAATTCCGCAACATTCTTGTCTGGTCCTATGAGGAAATGCTAAGAATTGATCCAAGCATTGTCATACATGAAATTAAAACTTACCTGGATGCCAAACCTATCAGACAATGATTACGTCTGGTGCATCTGTGAAAAGTTGTTGCGATTAAAGTTGAGGTGGAGAAACTTCTCAAAGAAAGATTCATCTACCCGGTTCCCTTAACTGATTGGGTGTCCAATATCGTACTTGTTAACAAGAAACAAGGAAGCATTAGAGTATGCGTCGATTATAGGGATATCAATAAGGCTTGTCCAAAAGACAATTATCCTACTCACTATATCGACCAAATTATTAATGAATGTGATGAAAATGAAATGTTGTCATTTTTAGACGGATTTTCTGGTTACAATCAAATCAACATACTCCTAGTTGATCAACATAAAACCACAGTCATTTGCTCATGGGGGACTTTTGCCTATCGAAAACTCCCATTTGGTTTGAAGAATGCAGGTGCAACTTTTCAGAGGGTTATGTCTTATGCATTTCACAATATCAAACATTTTGTGCAACTTTATTTGGATGACTTGCTAGCTCGTTCACTAAAACAGGAAGAGCATCCAATGAATTTGAGAGCAATCTTTATCACATGTCATCATTACAATATTATCTTGAATCCACATAAGTGTGTTTTTTGTGTGCAATTTGGTCGATTTCTAGGATTTTTCATTTCAAAAGAAGGTATTTGTGTCGATCCATTGAAGGTTGAGGCTATTTTGAATCTGCCTCCTCCTTCCAATCTTCACCAAATCTAAAGTTTGCAAGGGAAAGAAAACTTTCTACATCAATTTATCCAGAACTACACCGAGTTAACTAAAGGTTTTACTCAACTTTTGAAAAAGGGCATCCCATTTATCTGGGATGAAGTGGCTCAAAAGGCCTTTGATGCACTTAAATATGCGTTGACCCATACACCATTGTTGCATCCTCCCGATTATCATCGAGACTATTTTTTATACTTAGCCGTGTCTGATGCCACCATTGGCATGGTTCTAGGTTAGGGAGCTGAATCGAATGAAGAGCATGTGATATATTACTTAAGTCGAAATTTGACCAAAACTAAAGCAAAGTATGCACATGTGGAGAAATTGGCCTTGGCAGTTGTTCAAGTTGTCCAACATTTCCATCACTACATTTTATTGCGCAAAACTACTGTGATTTCTGATTGTAACCCCATGGTTTATAGTCTTACCAGACAATTGTTGGGGGGCAATTATTCCAAGTGGATAGTCATCCTAGAGGAATTCAATTTGGAATTCATTAAATCAAAATCTAAGAAATCATTAGTATCTGTTGAACTATTGTGTGACTTTCCTCGTACTGAAACTAAATATGTGGCAGAGGGTTCTCTTCGAGATGAATCTTTCTTTCTAATCAATACTCTAGATCTCTAGTATGGATATATCATCATTTATCTTTATAACTAGACATTTCGGCCAAAACTGTGTCGAATTGATTGTCGTTGAATCTGGTATCAATCTAAGTAATACAATATTGTTGGCGATACACTTTATCGTCATGGTGCCAATTCTATTTTTCGATGATGTTTAACTCGTGAAGAAGCCGAAAAGGCATTAAATGATTGCCATTCTGGTGCTTGTGGCAGTCATATGTCAGGGTTTTCCACTGCTCAAAAGATTCTGCGCGCAAGGTATTTCTGGCCTTATATGTTCAAACACTGTATAACTACGGTCCGAAAATACCATAATTGTCAAATCTATGATCGGAAAATGTGTGCACATCCAACTCCTCTTCACCCAATCATTGTTGTCGGTCCTTTCGCTCAATGGGGCATCAAATTTCTTACATGTAACCCTCACTCGGTCGGAGGGCATGGGTACATTATCCTTGCAGTATATTATTTTACAAAATGGGTCGAGGCGATGTGTACATATAAAGAAGATGGTGAAACAACATCCATTTTCGTGTTCAATCATATAATTGCTCGATACGGAGTTCCACAAGCCATTGTCACAGACCATGGTAGTCATTTTTGAAACTATATGATGGCCGATCTTACCACGAAGCTAGGCCTATGTCATGAAAGTTCTACTCCATATTACCCGTAGGCAAATGGCCAAGTAGAATTCGTTAAAAAGGTTTTAACCACCATGATTAAACGGATTATCGAAATTCATAAATGAGATTGGCATCTAATGCTTTATCCAACCTTGTGGGCATATCGTACCACAACAAAAACTTCAACTAGTTTTACTCCTTTCCAACTCGTCTATGGGATGGAAGCAGTTCTATTGATTGAATGTGAGATATTGTCTTTGAAACTGGCAATTGAATTGTTACCAGCCACATCTGCTGAAGAAGAACGTTTCATGTACTTAGCACATCTTGATGAGACTTTCCATGATGTTGCATTAGCTAGTGAGGCCCAAAAGAAATGAGTTAAAGCACAATACAATCAAAATGTTAAACCTCAATCGTACGCAAAAGGTGATTTAGCCTTGGTCTGTAGAAATTTTGAATAATTTAACACATATTCAACAAAGATTATCCTGATCATGTACTATTGTGGAATACATACACAATACATAAGCTCCTCTACGTTGATCATCAATATAACAGCATCAATAACAATAAAACATCAAGAGCATTCACACATTAACATAGTATGTAACCCAGGGAAAGAATCTCGCTAAAAACCCCAGTCTATCTGTATATTAATGATTGAGACCATGTAACATTACAAAGTACAATGCTTATCACAAGCAATCCAGTACCAGCTCCACCTGTTACACACAATACAGCTCAGATCTGATCTCCAAATCTATTCCACTGCTTGCCTGCCTCCACTGCTCAATACCTGCTCAAGAATGAATGAGAATGGTCTACCAAACTCGTATTTCACCTCCAAAGAATCACTCACAAGGTGTAAGACGTGAGCAGAAGCTACAAACTGGGCAAATACATGAGCAAACTCATTGGCATACTCAATCCTTTGATTGTGCAAGATCTGATGCACAACTATAATCACAACTGATAGCAATCTGATTCTCTAACACTTGTCCCTGCTGAACTGAACATGCACTGACATGCAACTGAGTTAACTGATGTATTCTATAGTTGTATTATGAGTTAATAATTAGTTTAACAACTCATCATTAGTCTATCTGCAGTTAGACTAACTACAACTAGTTTAACCAAGTCAAACTGAACACAACTCCATCAACTCCACAATCAACTCCACCAAACTCAACTGATTGAGTTCTAACTGAAGTCATGCATGCAACAACTCAACTAACTCATAAGAAAAGTGTACTTCCTTCTGACAGCTGCATGGGCCACATCTGTAGCTCAAACTGAAGTGCTCCAAGAGAATAAGATCAAGTTTATAGTCCAAATATTATTATGAGACAATAATATTTGACTTTTCTATTTTTGACAGCCAGTCTAAAAATAGACTTTGATCACCCACACTTTGGTCACCCACACTTTGGTCACCCACATTGTGATCACTCACACTGTGATCATCCACACTGTGACCAAAAATAGAACTTGCGCCATAATTTGCCTGCGGGCTCACTTAGTGAAGGCGACTCTTTTCACTAAACTCCATCATCTTGTTGCAATCTCAACACTCCCTCTCGACAAGATATGGATTATCAGCAACCCCTATCCTGCCTCGGTGGTACTCAAATTTGCTCCTGGTGAGAGCCTTCGTCAGAATATCAGCATCCTGATCCTCCGTTGGAATGTATGAAAGCAACATGATCCTCCGCTGCACACAATCTCTAATATGATGGTACCTGATGTCAATATGCTTAGATCTATCATGAAATACAGGATTAGCCGAGAGTTTAATGCAACTCTGGTTATCACAATAAATCACAGTAGGATCCAAATGAGAACCGAACAAACCAACCAGGATCTTCCTCATCCATATAGCCTCGCATGCAGCCAAACTTGCTGCCATATACTCGGCCTCCGCTGAACTGAGTGCCACGGATCTCTGCTTCCTGCTGTACCAAGAAACTGTTGTCGATCCAATACTGAAGACCCCTCCTGATGTGCTCTTTCTGTCTGTTGGGCTCCCTGCCCAATCTGCATCCGTGAAGCCACATAGCTTCACCTCATCCTCCTGTATGTACCACAAACCATATCGCGATGTGCCTCTCAAGTAGCGCAATACATGCTTGCCCGCCTTCCAGAAGAGCTTGGTAGGCTTGAGCATAGCTTGTGAAAGCTGGTTAACTGCATATCATATATCAGGTCGTGTATTGACCAAATACATCAGCGACCCCACCAACTGTCGATAAACAGTGGCATCCACTTCTTCTCCCGAAGTGGCATCCTCCTTCCTCCAACCTCCAGGAAGAGGAGTATCAACAGGCTTGCAGCCATGCATGTTGAACTTCTCCAGTATCTCCCGAGCATACTTGCCCTGAGAAACAAACAATCCACCACTGCGCTGCCATATTTCCAATCCTAGGAAATAGTGAAGGAGGCCCAAATCCTTCATCTCAAACTCTGTAGCAAGATCCTTCTTGCATGACAGTATCAACAGCTCATCACCCGTTAGAATCAAATAATCAACATACAGTACAATGATAAGCAACTTACCCTCCACCACAATCTGGTATAGGTTAGGATCCGCCTCGCTCTTGGAGAATCCAAGTCCTGTGAAATAGTTGTCTATCTGTGTGTACCAAGCACGTGGTGCTTGCTTCAACCCATACAACGCTCTCTTGAGCCTGCACACATGCGACTCGCTGCTGAAGACCTCAAAGCCTTCGGGCTGCTCAATGTACACCTCCTCCTCAATGACTCCATTGAGGAACGCAGTCTTCACATCCATCTGATGAATGTGCCATCCCATCTGCGCTGAGAGAGCAAGAATCGTCCGTATGGAAGAATACCTTGCGACAGGTGCAAAGGTCTCCTCATAATCGATCCCCTCTATCTGTGAAAAGCCTCGGGCAACAAATCTTGCCTTGTACTTCTCCACACTCCCGTCAGCTGCCTGCTTGACCTTGTAGATCCATCTCGAACCCACCATTGATTTCCCTTCCGGTCTAGGAACAATCTCCCATGCACTGTTTCTGACAATAGAATCATACTCTTCCACCATGGCGTCTACCCATGCGGGATCCTCCACAACTTCCTCGAAAGAGGATGGCTCAGTCACAACACACTTGCTCATCAGAGCCATGTATCCAGTGTACGATCAGGTGACTGTCTCTGCCTGCGTTGGGCTGTAGGTGGTCCTACAACTTTCTCTACATCTTGAGCCAGTCGCTCAGCTTCTGTCAAGCGCTTTCGCCCTCTGATGGTTGGCGCTGCATGAGTGGTCTCTTCCACTCCATGAACCTCGTCCTGTGGCTGATGCACGTCCTGAAGCTCATCCTTAGGAACTAATAGCTCCTCATCTGCATGCAAGTGTAGCTCCCTCTCAAGCGAACACTTCATGGCTTTCTCCTCCTGAAATTTTATATCCTGTCGCACAACAGTTTTACCACTGTCTGGAAAATACACACGATAGTTGTGGGGCGTATCAGTGTACCCCACAAATATCCCAACCTCTGCGGTCGGCTCCAACCTCTTCCTGGCATCCTTTGTCACATGCATGTAAACGTTAGCACCAAAAATCCTCAAATGAGAAAGATCAGGCTTCTTACCAGAATAAGTCTCCTCAGGTGTACTCATGCCAAGTATCCTATGAGGACAACGGTTCTGCACATAAAATGTTGTATTGCATGTTTCCGCCCACAAGTGAAGGGGTAGGCCTTGATCATGCAACATTGCTCGTGCAACACCCACAATCGTTTTGTTCTTCTGCTCAGCTACCCCGTTCTGCTGTGGGTTATGGGGAGCTATGAGCTCTCTACGAATCCCTTCTGCCTTGCAGAAATCCTTGAACTCGTCCGAGATGTATTCACCACCATTATCGCTCCTAAGAGCCTTCACCTTCTTCCCCGACTCCTTCTCGACCAGTGCTTTGAATTCACAGAACTTTGAATATGTCTCACTCTTCTTCTGCATGAAGAAGATCCATCACTTACGAGAGAAATCATCAACAAAAATCACATAATACCTGTGTTTTGTTGTCGAAGCAACTGAGAAAGGTCCACACACGTCTGTGTGAATTTGGCGCGACTATACTTCTCGTGAAAGGTGGCTTTCACAAACTTCCCCAAAGTACACCCCTTGCACTGATCTGACTGCGCAAGTGTGCCTTTAGGAAGCCCTGTAGTGATCTACTGCAGTATCTTCAAAGCTCCATGGTGAAGGTGACCCAATCTCCTGTGCCACAACTCGCCATCATCCCGGCTCACCAATCCTTCTGCCTTGCCCGCCATTGCTACGCATCCATCTACATGCAACTAATAAAGGTTCCTCACTCGAACCCCTATCTTCCGGGTCTCACTAGTTGTCTTGCTGCGCAGGAAAGCCTTTCCCTCGCTGAAAACAACATCATACCCCTTGTCTTCTAACATTGCCACTGAGATGAGATTCTTCGTCAATCCTGGAACATGCATGAATTCCTTCAATACGAATGGTTTACCAGACTCCCTCTCAAAGGAAATGGTACCGATACCGGTCGCACTGTATCTACCATCATCGCCCATCTCGATGTGCACTCCAAGATCTTTGTCCTCCATATTAGAGAACAAATCTCTATCTCCTGTCATGTGAAAAGACGCACCACTATCCAAGAACCACACTGATCCCATCACACTTGAAACCAAGCATGCGATCAATGAAAAATCAAGCTCAAACTATGAGGCTAGAGCCTCTCCTGCTGAAGATCCAGCAGCCTGCTTGTTCTTCTTCTTCTGCGGACAATTAGTGGCATAGTGTCTGTGCTGGTGACAGTGAAAACACTTCACCTTGGACATATCCTGCTTCTTGCCTTTCGCACCAGACTGAGAAGCTTTCTTGCTCTTCCCTTTCTTTGCTTTGGCAGCCAAAGCACAATTCTCTTCATCAGCTCCCTTTGACGAAGATCCGTCCCTGGTACTCCGCCTGATCTCCTCCTGCACAAGATCTGACCATAGTCTTTCCCATCCTGGCAATTTCTCCCGACCATTGACAGAGTCCTGATAGGAATGCCAACTCTTCAGAAGACCAAGGAGAGCTAAGCTCACCAAGTCGTCATCATCGATAGTAACCCCAACACTTCCCAACTCATCTCGACACTGAGTGAACTTCGTGAGATACTTAGGAATATTGTCACCCTTCTCGCATTTGATGTTTCTGAGTTTATCTTTGAGCGCCAGCTTCCTCTGATCGCTCTTGCTTTGGAATAATTCTGTTAATGATTTCCACATCAAATATGGAGTAGCCTTTCCATGGAGGCTGGACACAATGTGATCCTTCACGCCCTCCAACAGAATCCTTCGACATTTTGCAGTCTTCTTTTGCCAAACTTCCGCCTCAACAGCATCAGTAGGCTTTGGGATATCCGTATCTATGAACTCCTTCAGCCCGTTATCATCCAATACTGCCTCCATCCTGTCCTTCCATGCAATATAGTTTGAGCTGCCCTCAAGAGCATACTCCAATCGCAATCCGTTGAAAGACATTGCTATGTTGTCACCAAGAAAACACTGCTGCAAATTCGAATTCCACCAACAACCAACTCAACCGCCTCGGATCTAAGATTCGTGAGAACACAATATTTCTCGTACAAAGATTGACTATATGGGCATTCACCGGATATCTCACCTTCCAAAGGAAGGATGAATCCAGAGGCTACCTGGCTCGATTACAGACTCTGCCTGAAGAAATAGAATGTAAACACTTCCTGAATAGTAGATCTGATGATCAACAGCTCCGATACCATGTAGAAACTTTTTCTACAATTATCTAGCTCGCTCTGATACCATGTAGAAATTTTGAATAATTTAACACATATTCAACAGAGATTATCCTGATCATGTACTATTGCGGAATACATACACAATACATAAGCTCCTCTCCGTTGATCATCAATATAGCAGCATCAATAACAATAAAACATCAAGAGCATTCACACATTAACACAGTATGTAACCCGGGGAAAGCATCTCGCTAAAAACCCCACTCTATCTGTATATTAATGATTGAGACCATGTAACATTACAAAGTACAATTCTTATCACAAGCAATCCAGTACAGCTCAGATCTGATCTCCAAATTTATTCCACTGCTTGCCTGCCTCCACTGCTCAATACCTGCTCAAGAATGAATGAGAATGGTCTACCAAACTCGTATTTCACCTCCAAAGAATCACTCACAAGGTGTAAGACGTGAGCAGAAGCTACAAACTGGGCAAATACATGAGCAAACTCATTGGCATACTCAATCCTTTGATTGTGCAAGATCTTATGCACAACTATAGTCACAACTGATAGCAATCTAATTCTCTAACACTTGTCCCTGCTGAACTGAACATGCACTGACATGCAACTGAGTTAACTGATGTATTTTATAGTTGTATTATGAGTTAATAATTAGTTTAACAACTCATCATTAGTCTATCTGCAGTTAGACTAACTACAACTAGTTTAACCAAGTCAAACTGAACACAACTCCATCAACTCCACCAAACTCAACTGATTGAGTTCTAACTGAAGTCATGCATGCAACAACTCAACCGACTCATAAGAAAAGTGTACTTCCTTCTGACAGCTGCATGGGCCACATCTGTAGCTCAAACTGAAGTGCTCCAAGAGAATAAGATCAAGTTTATAGTCCAAATATTATTATGAGACAATAATATTTGACTTTTCTATTTTTGACAGCCAGTCTAAAAATAGACTTTGATCACCCACACTTTGGTCACCCATATTGTGATCACTCACACTGTGATCATCCACACTGTGATCAAAAATAGAACTTGCGCCATAATTTGCCTGCGGGCTCACTTAGTGAAGGCGACTCTTTTCACTAAGCTCCATCATCTTGTTGCAATCTCAACATTGTTTATGGTTAGGAGCATGATAAGTTAGGCACTAGTAAATTCGATCCTATGTGGCATGGCCCTTATATTGTAAAATGTGCACTGGAAAAAGGGGCCTATGAACTAGTGGATTATGATGAAATTCCTTTGGGAAAGCCCATAAATGGTCTTTACCTAAAGAAATATTATGCTTAGATTGTTTGGTGAAACATTTGTATATTATTGTACCATAGTTTATGTGTGACAATTTTTAGCAACTTTTTACGATTTTTCACTACTTCTCATGCTCATCTTATGTTACACTTGATTTGCAGATGTTGACATTCCCTCAGATTTACATTGGCTTCGTTGATGGCACTAGTTGTAGTACTCAAAATTTGTCTTCCGCAACCTAGGTCATTTATTCACCCACAGACGAGTTAGTTTCTATTCATGATATATGCCTTGGTCGAACAACGGATAAATATTGTAGAATATAGCGCGGTGATTGAGCTATTATCTAATGCCATTACATTTTGCATTTGTCGGTTGATCGTTAGGTTAGATTCACAACTCATGGTATTATATTTGAATGGTGTTTATTCAGTTAGAAGTGTTGCCATGTTAAAGATGTTTTTGCGGGTTGGTCTCTTGGAAAGAGAATTTTATTATATTGAGTATCAACATATTCCGAGAAATTTAAACACATTAATAGATGCATTAGCTAATTATGTGTTAGATTGGCACTTTTAACATTTTTGTAAAGAAATTAATACAATATTCATTCATATATTGTACGAGATAGATAGAAATAGAAGTATTAGTTTGCATTAGATAAAAATCTATAAATAGTGTGGCTTTTACAAAATATGTCATCCAAAGACATGAGGCCTTGTGACCTTTATTTTCTGAACATGTTGATACATCATCAAAAATAAAAAATCTAGCCCTCAAACTAGTGACTACGCATGATGATGATCATGGTAGCATACAATAGCACATGCTACTCGTCGTAGCAAATGACTAATAGGTCTAGGAACCCCTGCAGTATGCCTCTGGTAGCGGAGAGGCAAATCATCTATAGTGGCATATGGGATGTCCAAAGTCAACCTCTCAAGGTTGTGCTCTATCTCTGTCAGTGTCTCTGTAGTATCCGGGTTCTGTACTATAGGAGGAACCGCCTGCTCACCACGTCGATCATATATGCGTAATCTAGCTAGTCTCACTGGGGCCACATCTACATGATCATTTCAGATAATTAGTTTTGGATGCCAAAAATGACAAAAAATGAAAAATATCAAAAAATCAACCAAAATGTGAAGTTTTACCTATAGCACACCATTGCATCCCAAGAGGCAGTGGCATGTTCGGATCTCCTGTGTAGTCCATCCCTACGTATGGAAAGTCTTCGATCACGATGATTTGGCTTTCCAGCCACTCGAAGAAGTCATGAGTAAATCTGATTGTTGCTCCTTTGCCACCTCCATGGCGTGCCATAATTGTACACCATTTTAGCATGCGAGGGTCACGAGGTCCTCCTCTCTCTATAGATACCTGTGGAGCCATAAGAAGAATTCACTCCAAAGAAAATGAAAAAATGAAGGTTCCATACCCAAAGTTTTTGAGTTTGTTCACTCTGACCTTGGCTAGTTGCCCCTTCAGATTGGCAACTACAACCTTACTCTAGTTAAATATGGTACCCCGAAAAAAATCCGCAGTGGTTTGCATCTAAGCCTTCGTGAGAAAATGTATAGTTGCACTACCACATAACTGTGCAACAGTAAACCTAGTGGATTTCAAAGGAATTTGTGCTAAGTTCTTGATATCAATCCGACCATCTTTGAGAGCAGACCCATTAGTACAATATTGTATCAAATATGTAACATTGGTTTTGCCACCGCACCTATGCCCAAACAATTTGATTTCCACTCCATGGCGTGGAAGTCCAATCAGGAAGTAAATATCATCAACATCAATGAGAAGTCTATGGTCTCCGGCTATGAAAATTCTTCCTGAACGTTCCACTTGCCCACCATCCATTCTAGCAAGTCTAATTGGGCCTTCATGCCCGGAATGGTGAAAAACTTGTATAAGCCACAATTTGTCAAGGCCTCTATGGTTTTTTGATCATATAGAACAACTATATCTTGTTCTTCGTGCTCACGTTCTATCCATTCCATGTTTGTGGTTCAAAAGCTTGCAATCAAACATAAAATATCATTAGAACGAATTATGGAGAGATTTAGCAAAAAAAATGAGAGTTCTCTATATTATTTATCTTGCCCTCAACATTGTGTGCAACCAACTTTGGAAGACAGTGCACATGTGCACGGTTTATTTCCTATAAACTACACACATAGCTTTAAAAAACAAGTCGATGTGAGCAGGGCTGACAAAGGGTACATGCGCACATCGAGGGTGAAAAACATTTTGAAAACCCTCCCCCAAAAAACCTAAATCTACGGTGAAAAGCTAAATAAATGGCATGAAAATGAAGAGCTTGGATAAACCATTTACCTCGACAAGACAACTCGCGATTTCATCCAACAATTTTCCCAAAATCAACTTTAGAAGTTTCTGGTAAAAAATGACTTCTATCACTCTCAAAAGGGTAAAAATGCAAATGGTGGATTTTTTTTTTTACTTTTTGGGCTTTTTATAAGTTTTTAGGGCTAATTAAATAATATGTTTTGCCTATTGACTTTTTAAAATCCAATTTTATAAATGTTTTCATTTTATTTTTGAGCATAGATAATTATTTCAAGTTTAAGTGTGCAGGTTACAGGATAATTATGAAAACAAATCATTTTGGTACTGAGTATATTTTTATTGCTTTTTCGAACTCATTAAAAATTACGAAAAAGCGACACCATGGAATTCTCTTTACACCCTTTTCAGACTCCTTAAAAACGAAAATATTGTCGAGTACTTGATTGTTCAAACTCGTAAAAGTAAATGAACAACCATCTATTTAGTATAAGTTTACCCATTTTATGGGCTGAACCAGACTATTTACGAAAAATGTATACATTGACTAAACATGGTCAATAGAGTTCTCTCCTGCATTATTTTATCATTTTTTTGGGCTTGAGGACTAAATTTACGAAAAAGAGCACTGGAGTTTACTTATGTTTTTCTCCTAACTCCCTAAAACTGAAAAACATCAAGCTTTACTTTCCTCGGGTTAGTTAAAATTTACGTTGAAAGACCTGAATGAGTTTTCTTTTTGTGTCTTTTCAAACTCTTTAAACATGAAAATGACATCGAGTTACTCCTTTACTGGACTCGTAAAAACTAAACAATATAGGAATCATTAAGCATGATGAGACCGAACTACTCCTTCTTAAGGTTCGTTAAAAATACTTCGGAGAACTCATCCGAAGGATGAGCTTACAGGACAAGCATATGTTGTCCTCCTCAAGCTTGTAAAAAATAAATAGGTACTTGCCAGTAATGGTGGGGGAAAAGTGAGAAAGAATATTTGTTTTATATTTGTAAAAGGTGGTAGTCACTCTTGAACATGACACTCCATCACTTTTCATGTCCGGGTTGGGAAATCCATTTGCTACACAGTTGACCATACCTTATTGAAAGTCTTTAGTTGGTTTGGGTTTTATTTTTTGAGTCAAATGCTGCCAAGTCATCATGTCATGTCTTTGATATGTTCAAGAGTAGTTCAACCTCAATCAAAATTACTTTGTTAATCTTAGTCTCCAGTTGCATAGACCATCCCTGGGTTAGTCCTGGATTACTCCAAATTAATGTTCTTCAAAAATTGACTTGAGTTTCGTGTCGTAGGCCCTCCTGCGACATATTGCTTCCTATTGACTTCAACTCATTATCTAGGAAGTTGATCTAGAAACCTTCAGTACCTTAAGGTATGCATGCCTTAGTGGCAGGTTTCTCGCCTTCGACAATAGTTTCTCATTATTGAACTTTGATCGAACGATTCTATGAGTGTTCGACATTAACACATCTATTCGCGCTTCATAGATTGTACTGGAAGTACCTTGAGAGCCATTGTCATTATTGATGGTTTCTCTCGCACTTGTTAACGGTTCACATCATTGACCGATAATCAAGTGGTTTCTACCATGTTCGACTACGAGACATTCACTCGCATGGCCAGATTCATACTACAAATAGAGAGATCGAGATCAAGACCCTGGATATAGTTTCATCCATCCAGCCCGCGTGGAGTTATTAAATATTCATGATTGTAAACATAGATCCATTGATGGTTGCGTCCATACTGTGTTGTCTATTGACATGCATCTTCAGCTATATTTCTGTACTGTGCTTTGAGACATTTGTGTTATGAGTATGGGAATGCCTACCTCAACGATGATACTATATATTGCATTATAACATTTCTTTGTTTGTTTCAGGTATTTGATTGCAGTCTCTAACCCAAACCTTCGCATGATAAAGCACTTCAGCCATAAAAATATTCTTCTGACTTTGCGCTTTAGGGAGAAATCTGTTACACGTCATTTTGTCACATTAGGCAAATGACCATTGGTTTGGATCTCTCGCTATCCGCAAATGTGTCACAGAGCATTACCCTGCAAAGTTTGAATCTAAATCATCCCAAAAAAGTGGAATTCTTGGATCCCATGGTGCAAAACCTTATTTTTGGCTTCCTGCACAATACTTTAGTTGATTTCTATGCAGACGCAGAGAAGACCATTAATATCTGCGCGTAAGTACGCACTGTCTTACACTATGACCTGTGAACATGACTTGAAATATGTAAGAATAAAAAGTGAAGTCTAGAAGCATTGTTGGTAACATCTATCTCAACCAACAAGCTTCGAATGGGTGCCTATTTAGTACAGATCCCTCCTATCATGGAGTAACTCCCCTTCCTTTG
The DNA here is from genome assembly GCA_031772625.1 of Pinus tabuliformis. NCBI lineage: Eukaryota > Viridiplantae > Streptophyta > Pinopsida > Pinales > Pinaceae > Pinus > Pinus tabuliformis. The sequence continues at coordinate 657,652,552 of CM062811.1, forward strand.
TGGAACCTCTATCCCATTAATAGTGGATCTCATCGCTTGGAGAATGGATCCAAAACTTCCCATTATTGGCATATAAAGCTACCACAGGTCCGAGAGTTGAGAGAGGATTGTTGGAAGTAGGTTTATGTTGTTGAGATTAGGTTGGAAGGCTTTTCTTGCAAGGGAGAGGGTTGGAGATTGTAGAAGGGGCTTGCAACATCAAGGCTATATGGCTGCAAGGATTTTCTCCAGTTTTATGAATATAAGCAATTGCTCTTTCTCAGTTACGTCTTCATTGATTTAATTTGTAGGATTCCTTGATCACCTACATAGGTTTTGGTTGCATAATTGATCAATTTATATATATAATTGGTTAATTAGTCCATTTATCTATTTGATTATATGTTGTATGCTTTGATATCTTGTTTGTCTTTGTCTTTGCAGATCTCTTTCAGGACATTGCGGGGAATCTATTGGGAATGATGAGAGGACATCTTGAGCATCAAAGAGCAAGTGGTTGAAAGCGTTGAGGGACTTCATCAATCATTACGTTAAATCAGTAAGAGGTCTCTATCATTGTATTTTCTTTTAGTCAACCAGAGTCTAGAGAAAGGTAGCAATTCCTGTTTGTTTATTACTAGGGTTCTTTGAAGTCTAAGGAGATTTCTCTTGTCTGCAAGAGGGATTTTTCCACATAACACCAAGTGTCGAGAGGGATCAAATGTTTTGACATGCAAACCTCTCCCTCTTAGCGCTTGTTAGATCCAAAGTTAAGATGGATCTAAGTTGGTTATATTGTGACGAAACAAATATTGAGCAAAAGAGGGAACGAAAGAGAGATTCGACAAGTAAGGTAAAAAGTGTGTGTGTGTATATATATATATATATATATAATCTTTTAAGGCTCTTAAAATGAAGAAAGAGAGAAGAGCCGGAGGGGAGAGAGAGAAGGAGAGAGAGAGGACAAAAGAAGGGGAAGAGAGAGAGTGAAAGGAAGAGGGAGGGAGAGAGAGAGATAGATAGATAAGGAGAGATAGTGTATATGTGTGGGGGTTAGATAGAGAGATAAATGGAGATAAGGATATAGATGGAGGGGGGAGAGATAGATAGATATGGAGAGAGAGAGAGCGTGTGTGTTTGGGGTGTGAGATAGAGAGATAGAGAAGGATAGATAGAGGGAGATATAGATGTAGATGAGAGAGAGAGAGAGGGGGGAGAGAGGGAGGTGGAGAGAGAGAAAGACGGGGAAAGGGATGGGAGAGAGGGAGGACAGAGAGAGAAGGAGAGAGGGAGGGAGATAGACACAAAGATGTAAGGGGGAGAGAGAGGGAAGAATAAAGAGACACACAAAGACAAATGCATATCTTATATAGTACTATTATAATATTTAACATTATTAACCATAGAGTGAGAGGATGAAAGGTTTTCACAAAAGGTAAAAGAAGTTGGATTAGAAAGCCATGAATATTTTGTTTTTTCACTGAAATAGATGCATTGGTTTCATTGTAGATGTTGATTCCTAATCCTATTTGATTGATTGCATTGGATGCATTGATTTCAATTTAGTTGTTGATTTCTAATCTTATTTGATTGTTTGCACTAGATGCATTCATTTCAGTGTAGATGTTGATTTATAATCCTATTTGATTGCTTGCACCAAACACATTGATTTCAATGTAGATATTGATTTTTAATTTGATGTAACTAGATGTATGATATACATTAATTTCAAATTAATTAGATTAACATTGTGCATTGATTTCAGTGTAAACACAAAAAAATCATTGACGACATGCATTGATTATGTGTTATAGTAATTCAGCCACGAATAAAATACTTGAATTTTCATCTTAAATAAAATGTTCACTTACGTGAAATGTTTTCTTGTTGAAACTATAAAAGATTTATAATTGACTACATTCTTATTATTCCTATTTTCCATCATTCAACATTGTTAGTCACTTTGTATTCAAACCAGGTAATAGAAAACACTTACCATTGAAACTTATATGGGGTTTAACACTTCATAAGTCACAATCATTGACCTTGGAGAAAGCTACTATTAATATTAGAGAATAAAAGAGATAAATTATGACATTTACTACAATAACTTGAGTTAAAGATTAATTGTCTACAATTTCAACTGCATATGAAAAATGCTAAAACTAACATGTGCAACAATAAGAATAATGGAAGAAAATAATTCAAGATTGATCACAATGAAGACAATTTGTAATTGATTACATTCTTATTATTCACATTGTCTATCATTTAACAATGTTACATTGTCACTTTACGTTCAAATTTTTTTATTTTATCGAATTTTCATCATTCAAATTATTAACAATCTCTATCATCTCAACAAACAAAGGTAATTGAACAAATTTAAAATTACAATGATTAAATTAATCTTAAACATATTTAACATATTTAAAATAATCAAAATAATTAGATGTTCAACAAATTTTGTATTACTACACACAATTGAAATCAATCTAGATCCATCTTAACCCTAGATCTATCAAGCACCCAAAAATATCAAATCTCATGAGGTGCAAAACTTTCCTCAAATTTTACACTCAAGAAAAAGAGTGGATCCTTTCTACCTTTAATATTAATAGATCTAAGGTTATACAACCGGCCAGCGAATTGATAAGCTTTAAATAAATTTATATTCATCACAATATTAATGATACGTAATAAGTTATAAATAAATCTTATGTTCACCACGGTAATCAACCCAATTCCTCACGGTGTAAAAGCCAGGAATCACAGACATATGAACTAAAAACTCGAACATGCTCCCAGGTCATGGTGCGCGGATCATCCGTTACTGCTGGTGATATGTATGCCGCTTGGACTCGACCTGCATTGTCGTATCAGAGACAACGTTTCCGGGCTCAGTTATGCTCTGCAGGTTATGGGTTTTGAGTTTCGGGGCCATCTGATACCGACGACCACAGAGAAGGAGGGCGTATTAACGTCGTAACGGAAGATCATTATTTTGGGCGAGGACTTTTGGCATCAAGGTACTTTCTCACTATGCTTTCATTGTCCAGCTGATTCGGCTTACTATTTGAATCGCTTGTTGAGCGCAGTCCTATCATTTTAATCTGTAGTTTCAATGGCCTTTACGAGACTTTATCCCTCACCACTGTTTGTCCTGCTTGTCAAATGCAACCCACTGGCGTTTTGAGAATGCCCGCGAGTCCAGTTGGGACTACCTATCAAAGAAACATGTATTGTGTACTTTCATAATGCTTGAGATGTAGACAATTTCAGTAGTGACAAGAATTGGTTCGCGGTACACTATAGCACTGATTGCGATATGAAGATGATTTTGGGAATTAATGGCATCTAAAATTCAAAAAACTTAACAAAAGTGGATTTTAATCCGTCCCAAAATGGTCACCTGCGTCTCTTTATACTACAAATGTATTTAATTGCTTGGATTACATAATTTGTTTCTGTGTTCTAGGAATTCTGTAATACGGGCTCCAAGCCCTTATCGCTTTACTGAAAGTAACTGTTAGAATGTTTATTGTTGCTGTGATAATTTCCAGTTCCTTTTGGTTTCATGGCACCAGTTGTGTTTATCTTCTTTTTGGAAGTGCTTCATGAAACACAACCCAAGAGGCTGCACTGTAAAAGGAAGACCTCCATCAACTTAGATAAGACTTGCTAAGTCGGGTCTGAGGGCTAATCGGCTAAAACTATGGATCCCTAGCTAATCGGCTAAAAGGGGTTCTAATCCATACACATGCTCAACTTTAAGTGTACCCTGCAACCACATAACCTGTACGCTACTCCTAGTGGATGATAAGGAGAGAGGGTGGTCAAATATCAATGAGGAAAACACCTGCAAGCATGAAAGAACCCACTAATGAGGCTAATGGGCCTCAAGGTACAAGCACAAATCACCAGCTGTGAAAGTGTTGATGCGGCGAATGTTCGCTATGCCAACAAGGGGAACTAACCCGATCACAAACCCCAATTAGATCCGCTTTTGTTTGGAATGGCTAGTTCCAACGGGTTTTAAAGGATCCCATACATTGTTATAGGTGTTGAAAGATTTCTTCTGGGAGGAAGACTTCAATTAAAACAACAAAAAAAACAACTAACCTATATGTATCAAATCCTATCTACACTAATTCTAACTACTTATGCTAATCCTAACTATTCTAATCTATCTCGTAGGAGCATAACAAAAGGAGATTAAACATCATATATAGATTCCAAGTCCAAATGAATCAATTACTGGTTCACAGATAAACAAGGCTGTATTATATCTTAATTGCAATCTAATCACTCATACAAGAATACACATTCCTTTCCATACAAATAAAAATTGCAATTGATGTTTAACAAGGTTTCGAATCAGCGACCGCTCATGAATTAACCATGGTAACAAATTATATTTGAATTACCAAGACTAGTCACGAACTATCTGTTATCAATATGCACAAAAACAAAACATATTTATATTTATGCTAGCGACAACACCCTGATTCTAAACACATGAAAGAAAAGGAAAGTAAATCTGAAAAGGCTCTTTCTCGACCAAACAGTCTTCTTTATTAACACAAAATCAAAAGCTGTTCTGCCCAAAAAAAGTCCTCCCTCCATCTCCAGAGGTAATACTTATGCAGGAAGAAACTGACTCTCTGTATCCCCTGACCCTCCATCTTCCCGGCTTATTCAATATACAAATTAAATATACGGATGTAGAACGGTCCGTCAAACTACCGACACCTTGAGGCTACATTTGCTGGGGCGTTTTTATTTTCTGGGGAAAATGAAAGGATGTCGATTAAGAGAGCGTGACTGCGTGTCATCTCTCTGCACCTGTATGGAGCGGACGTTATTCCCTATCATTTCCTAAAGGAAACTGAAGACACTGCGCTCATCATCCCACATCTGGCATGCTTTAAGGTGTATCTAGAGGTAATGACATCTTGATGGATCAACGCTGTCATGAGTGCTTCCACTGAACATAGAGCGTGCCTCCATTATGTACTATGGCAGTTCGTATCCCTTTCTTACAGAGTATGTCTTTGCAATATTGACATCGGTGGCGCAGAGGTGTCGTCTTGATATAAATCGCATTTATCCGTTATCGGGTCCACTCGAACTCGCCTTTCTTCTCTTGATGCTCACCTACAGAAACAGTTCATATTAGCTATGATTATGAGAGAATATGACAGACATGCCCACAAACAAACCTCGTCTTCAGTCAAAGTTTCTATTTAATCTCACAATGCAGAGCAATCGTAATTATTAAGCCGCTGAACCTGGACCATTCATTTTATCAGATTTTCCTTTAAAAACCCAGACCGCAACACTATATCGAGACACATGGGAATACACGGGAAAACCCTCAGCCGAACCATAAGGCCGAACTTCAAATACTATGCACCCGGTCTATAGTTATCATCGGGTCCGCTCATCGCCCCTTCGCATATCGCATGTCGCTTTACTTTCGCCGACTGCCGATTACGATATGCGATAGGCCGGACCCGAAAATATATACGCTGTGCTTAATAGTCTGGCGGGTCCGCCATATCGCATCGCGCTTTATATATAAACGCTGAACTCTGCTGATTGCGATTTGCGATTGGGGAAGCGGACCCGAAAATATATGTGCTGCGGTTAATGATCCCGGTGGGTCCGCCATATCGTGGAACGCCTTATGTATGAGCCTCGGGTTCTGCCGATTGCGATATGCGATGCGATCGGTTGACCGTTGGATCATATTCTCTGATCAATGGTGGAGAAGCTTTAACAAATATCGCATCGCAATGTTTCAATGGCGAGTGAATGGACCTTGGGTTTCAATGAAGCGCGATTGCGATATGCGATGGGGGGCGGGCAAGCGATTGCGATAAGCGATGTAACGGTGGACTCGATAGGATATAGATGTGATTAATTGCATTCGGGGTCCGGAAGGTCATCGCATATCGGATGCAAGAGGGGAATGCGTAGCGTGACCGCGGAAATTGTGATATTGTGATAGTGATAAAGGCAGGCATAGGGAGATGTATAAAGACCGAAAAAGCACGGAAAAGGTAAGTTAAGGATGCTCGCAGAGTATTTCTATTATCAAAGCATTGATATGGAGATAAGGACGCGATAGAAGGTTTTTGAGGGTTGAGTCCGCAACACCCATAGTAAAGAGTGGGGGTGATTATATGTGCGGGCATAGAGTACCATGAATGTTTATGAGGATTGAGAAAAGTCCCAATGACAGAACATGAATGAAGGGCTAGACTGGGTTATAAATGAATCATGCCGCAGAGATTTATTCAGGGGGTCTTAACCATTAAGAATTGAAGATTTGACTCAGCACAGAGTTGAAATCCCTGGGATAAAAACAGATCATTCAGAGAGTTATCATTCGGAGAAATGAAAGATCAAACTTCTAGGGGACCCATTAAAATTTGCTGCCAGAGCAGGTTTTAATAGGGTGGTGGTTGTGGTCACAACATAAAGATGCACTGGAGTCGAACAACTAATAAGATGATTATGTGAAATTACTATTCCAATTAATCTAGTATTATTCACCTACCTTTCAACAATTATTTGTCCCAGCAAATTAATTTACTACAAATACTGAATAAAAACACAATTGCAAGTTTCACCAATTAAATAAACCACAGGAACTAAGAAAACCAAGCACATACAAACACATAAAATAGACACCGAGATTTTTGGACAAATTTTACCTGGAAAAACCCCAATGAGGGGAAAACCATTTTTGTAGATGAGGGTTTTATTATTCTTAAGCAAATCTATAATTGAAAATTACATAAAGTGCTTGCTGTAAAATGGCAATGCTGCGGTAAATTATTTTCTTCACTTTTGCAAGCTAATTCGACCTCCTGGAAGTATTCGGCCCTCCTGTACAGCCTCAATTCGACCCACATGTGTGGCCTGGAGAATAACTCGGCCTCCACTAACAACTCGCGCCTCTTGGAGAAATAATTTGGCCTCCACTGGAAAATCGCTTTACTGGAAAACTCAACTTTCCTCTCGCAAATCGACCTCTCTGGCAAAGTCCTCTCTCTGGCAAATCAACCTCCTTTTGGTAATTCACACCACCTAGATAAATTCAACCCTCTGCAGAATAATTTGACCTCCCTTTGTCACTGAGAAACTGGAGATCACTGTAAAGAAATCTCTCGGGCAAATCTATCCTCAATCATTGCTGGAACCTCTGCTGGTGTCCCACGCTATCACTGTGCCCTTGCTCAATCAAATCGTGTCTCCAAGATGCCCCATTGACTTCCTCTTATAATCTCTCGTTGAACAATCAACAACCAAAATCTAATCTCAATTGCTGGCTAAGATCATCTTGACTCCATCAAGTCACTTATCTAGAAGTCAATAGAGAGAAATCGACTTGTCTTAATTAATACTGATTAATTACCCTGTTTTCCTAAATTAGACTTAGGAAAATAATTAAAAATTGGTTAATAATCTAATTAAAACATTTTCATTTAGAAAAATAAACTGGGCTTGGAGATAATTAATCCACTTGTGTTCTTAGCCTCATTGACACCTCCTAAGACTAGAACACCTGTTTGAGCTACAAGATCTAACACTCCCTCTTAGCAAGGAAGATGTTATGCACAACACCCATTTTATCTCTGAAGAAGGTGAATCTTGCCTTCCCCAAGGCTTTCATCAAGATGTCTGCTACCTGCTGATCTGTAGGTATATACTGTAGCTGAATTGTCTCGCACTGTACATGTTGCCAGATGAAACGATATCTAATTTCTATATGCTTAGACTTGCCATGAAACACCAGATTCTCAGATAACTTGATGCAACTCTGATTGTCGCAGTGTATCACTATCTTCACCCTCTGACCAAACAAGGCTACTAATAGCTTCTAAAGCCAAATGGCCTCACAGGTCGTCATGCTCGCTACAATAGTCTTTGTTTCTTATCATTGTTGTCTCCACCCTCTGACCAAACAAGGATACTAACAACTTCTGAAGCCAAATGGCTTCACATGTCATCATGCTTGCTATAATATACTCCGTTTCTGCAGAGCTCAGTGCCATGGGCTTCTGCTTCTTATTGTACCAAGAGACAACTCCCGATCCCATGATGAAGCAACACCCTTAAGTGCTCTCCCTGTCCACTGTACTGTTGAGATTTGTAGCTTGGGAGGTACTCCAAACCCTAGGCTAGAGGGTTTTGGAGGAATTGGCACACAAAAGTGACTTGTGGGCTAAGAACCCAAGCATGTGGGCTTTGCACCCAAGGATGTGGTGTGAAACCGTGATGAGGATTGATGGTTTGACCGATGGAGATGATAAAGGACCTCTAGAGCAACCGGGGGCAACAAAAATCATCAAATTCCGAGGTCTAGAAATGAAGTTATGAATTTTTGAAATTATGTGTGGGTTAATTTGTCAAAGAGAGCAGGTCGGCTAGGGTTAGTTTAGCCCTCTTGACAAATTCGTTGGAGCCCTTGAGAATGATATAAATAAGGGAGAGTTGTGAGGTTATATCCTCTCATCCTAAGTGCATCTTTCATCAAGGATATCTCTGAAATAGGGCAGTGGATCCGAGGCAAGGGCAAGGAGGCATCTAGCACGAGTTTGTGGAGAAGTTTGTCTCTGTTTAGGTGCAGATTCCTTGTGGGAGAGAGGCCATAGATGTCTGAGGCTTGAGGCAACCAATGAGGAGGTTTGGGGGGTTGATTTGACTGTTTAGTGTAGCGAATTCCTTGCAGACCAGACCACAAACTTGAGGTATATTTTAGAGTGATTTTCTGTGCATTGCGTTGTTGGGAATCTCTTTACAGGTGGCCGGAGAGTGCTGTAGCAAACAACAAGTGTTTGGAGAAGGTTGGAGGGCGGTGAGGTCTTGTGGAGTAAGGTCTCTCTAGGCCACAACCTCTAGGAAAGCCATTGCAGGTGTACAGGGGTCAAGGAGAGTTCGAACAATGTTTCTCTTGTGCCTTGAGGCGACCCTAGTTTGCTGTAGCAGTCTGAGATAGTTGAGAGCCTTGTGGAGGTGCCCAAGATGTCTTGGAGGTCAAGGAAAGGACAACGAAATAGGTGGAAGTTTGGACAAGTGAAATAGTGATTTTGGAGCAGTAGTTTAGGGCTGTTAGTGTGCCCTAACTAGTCTTGTGGAGGCACAAAAATCGAGGTCAAGGTGGTAGCAACAATGAGTTGCAGATGGACCCTTGTTGATGGTTGGATGCTAGTGGATGAGAAGATCCTAGGAGAGGACAAATTGTGAAGTCTGTTAGCAGCCAAGCAGAAGGGTAATCAAAGGTGTTGGATGCCCTAACCACTTAGTAGATGCTACAACAGAGAGGTATGTCTATGTATTGTTGACATTTGACTTGTTATGTATTGGACACTTGTTGTCTGTTGGAGGGCAGCGTGAGAGTGGACCAAGACTTGGTCTGAAGTGTAGTGACCTAGAAGGACTTTAGGCCTTCTAGATGTGGCAGAGTTTGAGCAGCCTAACAAACAACTTGTGGAGGATTGTAGAGGCTTGCTTCAAGCCCGAAGGCCCTTGAAGGACTAAGGGGTTGTTAGAAGTGGGAGAAGAAACACTCGTAGGTCTGATCATTCGGGAGCAGTTTGAGTTGCCCTAGACTTGCCTTGTGGAGAAGGACATCTACAACAGAAGTTGGGCAATCTTCTATGCCCTAAGTTCATTGTTAGAGAAGGACAATTGACAATGATAATGGGAAGCCCTCTGACCTTAAGTGTGTCTTCATTGGGCAACACAGGAAGGCACTAGTGGGAAGAAAGTCCCAAAATAGCTTAGGAGGAGCAGTGGGCAATTGAGAGTTGTTCACAAATGGAGTTGTGAACAACTCGATAGGAGTCTTGATGTGTTGATGCATTGAAGGACTAATGGTCAATGAGAGAGCAGGTGGAGCCGAGTCCGAGATAGTTGAGAGCCTTGTGGAGGAGCCCAAGGTGTCTTGGAGGTCAAGGAAAGGACGACGAAATAGGTGGAAGTTTGGACAAGCGAAACAATGATTTTGGAGTAGTGGTTTAGGGCTGTTAGTGTGCCCTAACCAGTCTTGTGGATGCCCAAAAATTGAGGTGAAGGTGACAACAATAGTGAGTTGTAGATGGATCCTTGTTGATGGTTGGATGTTAGTGGATGAGAAGATCCTAGAAGAGGATAGTTTGTGAAGTCTGTTAGTAGCCAAGAGGAAGGGTAATCAAAGGTGTTGGATGCCCTTACCAGTGAGCAGATGCTTTAATAGAGAGGTATGTCGATTTATTGTTGACGTTTGACTTGCTATGTATTGGACGCTCGTGGTCTGTTGGAGGGCAGCGTGAGAGTGGACCAAGACTTGGCCCGAAGTGCAGTGACCTAGAAGGAATTTAGGTTTTCTAGGTGTGGCAGAGTTGGAGCAGCCTAAAGAAAAACTTGTGGAGGATTGTAGAGGCTTGAAGCGGCAAGGAGGGCAAGGATAGGGCTGCAATGAGGGATGGAAGGCCAAGAAGAGGCAGCGGCTAAGGGAAAAGAAATTCTTTGAGGCCTGCGGCTAGCCAAATGAGACCTTTAGGGCCTGCTGTCAAGGGAAAGGAGGCTGCCGAGAGGGAGAGGGCTCACGGAGGGCAGGAGGAGGCTCTTAAGGCATGCGGCCAGGGCTAAGCAGCCCTAGAAAGGCAGTCGCAAGGCCTAATAGGCCCGCGGTTAAAGGGAAAAGCCTCTTAGAGGCTGTGGCCTAGCCCTAAGGGCTACCGCTAGGAGGCCGAGGCCTCTAGAGGGCCAGGTGTCTCCCCAAAAAGGAGGCTGAGGCCTCTAAGAGGGCCTAAGATGAGACGACTAGGGCTGGAAGGCTCTAAATTTTTTTTCGATACCCTGCAACAAAATTTTCTCCACAAAATTGCTGCGAAAAATACTGAATGTTGGACCTCAAATTCACAATGGAGACTAGATCTTACCTTCAAGGGCGTAGATCTAACTCAAAACCCCAACAAAAGCTTCTTGATTAACTTGAATGTCCCCTGCACAAATGAAATAAAATTTTCCAAAACCCCAACATATACAAAATTTAAAATAAACCCCAAAACCCCAATAGCTGCAAAACACGGGTTAGAAATAATTTACAAAATTATTCTACAAAATATTAACACAATATTTACAAATATACAATGCTTGTAAATAAAATATTTTTTGAGAAAATAAATTCTGAATAATGGTAATGGATAAATGTATTTTCGAAAGCTAGAATATTGGCCACACCCTTTAGCGAAGTTAAAACACCATATAAAATTTCTTAGAGCCCAAACAAGGTTGGCCTTTCTCCACAGTCTGTGAACTTTGAGCCCAAGGGCTAGTGTACCTACAGATCTCTATAATTTTTCTCAAACCAAATCGTTAGATCATATGATGAATTAGATCACCTAAGATAAGACCAAATTTTACCAATAGAATGCTCCTATCATTCACAAATGAAATAACAATTTATATAATCATGAAGCACAATATAGGATTAGCACATAACCAACACGTACCACGGATCAATGGAGCAAGAACAATATGAACTGAACCCCAATGTCTTTTTATTATGATATCAAAATGTTCCCAACAGAGCAATGGCTCAATACCAATGTTACAAATTTACATCATCCACTGATAGCCCAGACCATAATTTTCATCATGACATGAGAAACAAAATGGCTTCTATTTATAGAGAAATCCCTCCAAGTGGAAAATAATGGCTAGTTGGCCTGATCCCTATCAAAATAATTTCGACCATCGATAAATACTTGATCATCTTTTAATCTCCATGGTTGAATATCTTTATTTCGAGGAAAATTCGAAATTTTCTTAAAAACCACTTTTAATTAATTCAAAAATTAATATTTTGGATTGATTTCCTCAAAAATTTGACTTTGACTTAACCACCAAGGTCCAAGGGCTTAATTTTTCTTAAAATATCCATTTTTGCCTTGGTGGGGGACCTCCAAAATTTGACTTTTATTTGACCCACGAATTTTCCACTTGGAGAAATTTTAATTTCTCTATAATTATTTTTGACTCTAAATTAATTAATTTTCTGGCTTAGGATATAATTGTATTTTAGCCATATTTTTCCTGCCCTCAAATGTTTTAGCCATGGTGTCTAAATACGAGGGACAATGCACTGAAATATTTTTTACATCAGATATTACAAATTCAACCCTCAAAGGGGGAATACACATTCATTATAGACCCTCATGATATTACCGAATTTTGGACACAATATGATCTAGTATAGACCAAGTGATCTGTAATAAAATAATTTAGCCAAACAGCTTAAATTATTCCCAAACCACTTTTACAAAGACTCGATATAACACTAGGACTCACTTAAGACCTTGTCAATGAATTCCACCCTAGCTTTGGGGTTTAAGCTGGAGGGAAAAACTGTCGATTATCCATGTTTAAAAACACACAAAATTTGGTGAGGTTAAAAAACCTCCTAGGATGAAATTCGTCGCCAAAATATGAGGCTTGCCTAGGTGTTGTTACAAAATTAAACGTCATACTAGTAATTTACATTACAATTTGAGAATTTGGGTTTACAATGATACAACAATTTGTTGGCTGATGATTCTAAACTTTGAAAATTTTTGTACATTGCTTCCTTGGACTTGTGACAAAATGGGTACAACAGGGTCCATAAGGAGTTAGTCTCCCCTTCCCCTTGTCCACACTTTTTGTCGGGCTTGGAATGATGCCCTTGAGGTTGATGCAACTAAAAAGAAAGTAAAAAGCATAATTTGGACACTCTCAATAGGAAATGTACCATAAAATGCAAAATATGGTTGGGACATAAAAATTTAGTGTGTGCGCAAAAGCCAAACATGAGCTCTACCCCTTATCATCATGGCCATCACCCTAGTTCGCGGTGGCAGCCCAGACTTCGGTCCTGTGGTGGTGGTAGCCCAGACTTCGGTCTTGTGGTGGTAGCCCTAAACTCCGGTCTTGCAATGACCCTTCGACCTTCTGCACCATCGAAATATCCTTGACTGCAATTCACTGAACTTATATCTCATCTCACCTTGTTGAGTGAAGTCAACATGCCTATTTATACTTGTTTCCTACTGAAAATGAGCCGACATGAGTTTGTTTGAGAATCCGACTTGTAGAATATGAATTTGGAGGCCGACAACAAGGTGACTTGATGTAGGAAGCATTTAAAATAACAAAATAGATTTTGACTTGGACTTTAAAAATCCTAAAAGCCTACAATGGAGGCTTGTCCTATGATAGTTGACCCAAGCATGAAACCCATGCTTTAATAAGTCAATTTAATTGTTAATAAAAATTCTTTTTCTTTCTTTTGAAATATATATTTCATTCTGACTCAAGTGTCAGTTTTTTGGTAGCATCGGAAGTGCTCTAGCCTTCAAAATTAGTGGAGAGGCTAAGGCAGATGAGTTCTAAAGAACCTAGAAACCGTTTGTTGAAATTCCACCCGCATTGTATTTTATTACTTAGGGAAATTAAAATATTAATGGGTATTAATCAAAATATGAGTGAGAATGATCTAGAAGGAGGATCAAGTCATGTTTTAATCTTAGCCGTTGATTAGAGACTTAATTTCGGCCGTTGAAGACTCAACAGGAAAAGTATAAAATGGAAGCTTGGGGTTCATTTGGAAACACACATAGAGAGATTGAGGAAATCGATTTTCTGAGGTGAGAAGTTCTCAGGAGGAAAATCGATTGGGGAGATCTTGCAGTAGAGGGCAGTGAGAATTCAGAAGGACTTTATGGAGAATACTAACAGAGAGGTGAAGAGAGCTTGCAGAGAGGCACCGCAATAGCTGGGAGAGCTAACGTAGAAAAGCTGCCTGTCACGCAGAATCCAAAACTACCAGAACAACCAAAACTGTCGGGAACTGCCAGAATTGCCGGAATAGCCAGGAGAGCTGATGCAGAGGTAGCGCAGTAGTCGGGAGAGCTGACGCAGAAAAGTTGCCTGTCATGCAGAATCTTGAATTGTCGGAATAGTTGGGAGAGCTGACGCAGAGGGCAGAGAAGGTGACGCAGGGCTGACGTAGAGCCAGCGCAGAAATAGCCGGGGTTAGCCAGTCTTGTGCCGGATCAGCCGGAATTCTGCCGGGTGAAGTGAGGTAAAACTCACTCAGATTTTCCGCCAGTATTTTCTCTGTAAAGGATTACTAGATGAGCATCCTAGATTTGTATTTAGATATTTCTCCTGCATAATAATAAACCCTCAGAACCACTGCAACAATTTTCTCGCATTGGGTTTTTTCGAAGACTATTGTGTCTAAAAATAAGTGTGTCCTATGTATCTTGTTCTTTGCTCTGTTTTCTGTTTCATGAGATCAAATATTTAATTAGTGTAGGCTGCAGAAGTAATTTGCTTCAATATTCAGAAGAATAACTTGATGAACGTAATTTAAAAATCACGTAGGTGAAGTAGATTCAGATTTGCTGCAGTAGGGGTTCCTTGGAGTGTAGGAATTTTCACATGGTATCAGAGGATTGATTTTGGAATAGGAAGAGCAGATCCAATGTTGAGTAGTGAGGCTGAAAGCTACACTTGGCATCAATTCGAATCCCCTTGAAGGGATTGCGTAGTCCTTGCCAGGAAGCAGATCCGAGGAAATCTCTCTCTTAGTGAGACAACAGAGAGGTATGATTTCCAGTTCATGAGTTTGCAGAGGCAGAGGGAGTGACGCAAAGCCTCAACGTAGTGCTTGAAGGGCACATTTTCTGCCGGGGCAGAAATCCGCTGGAAAAGAACAAAGACACGCAGAAGGGGAATTTGCTCCTCAGAGAATTTTCCGCCAGAAAGTTCGAATTTCTCACTTGCTGAGCAGTGCTAAGCAGTGACTAGAGGAGTCAGTTCGACATTTGGGTGAAATGGCATCGCATGGGCTCAGAGATCAGGACAGGTTGGAAGGTGCTTCCAACTATGTCATATGGAAGACCAGAATCTTCGTTGTTATGGAGGAATATGATCTCGAGGCCTACGTCAATAGTGTTGTAGCTGTTCATGCTGACAACGATCAAAAGAAGAAGTACAAAGCCGAGTAGGGGAAGGCAAAGAGGCTTATTCTCGATGGAGTTCGAGATCATGTGGTCTCACACTTACATGGAAACGATACCGCCCGAGAGATGTGGGAAGCCTTGTCTTCTTTGTATGAAGTCTCTTCCGAACAACGGAAGATGTATTTAGAGCAGAAGTTGCAGCGAAATTTGATGCAGAAAGGAGAAGGGGTGAACCTCTATCTTCAACGTCTTCAGGACACTAGAGACCAACTTGTTGTAGTGGGGTCCACTCCTCAGCCAACCGCGATGGTGAGGATAGCCCTGAATGGAGTCTTAGATGAATGGCAAGTTTTCGTCCAAAGCATATTGGGTAGAGAAAAACTACCTTCATGGGAGGAGATGTGGGCAGCTCTTCAACAGGAGGAGTTAAGGAGGGACCTAGTGAAGGTCAACCTCAATGGCAATAGTGGGAGTGGCACAAAGACGAAGGAGGAGGAGGAAAACGCAGCTCTAGCATTGAAGGGACAACAGAAGCCGAAGCGAAAGAAGGACATTTCGAAGGTGAAATGTTTCAGTTGTGGCGAGTTGGGCCACTATGCATCCCAATGTCCTTTGAAGAAAAAGGACGATGATGAGAAACATGTTAAAATTGGCAACTAGGGCCAAACTCCATGTGGGTCATCTTATTTATGGCAACTGGTAATTTTCTTGGATCCCTCTCATCGAGAGGTGTAGGATTGATCTAAAGATCATCCGATTTCGATAAGTATTCATGGAGTTATGAATTTATTTGTGTTATAAGACAATTCGTCAAGGTCGGCCAACAACCAAATAACCCCCACATGTGCTCAACGTTTTAGTATAAAAGGAGATGACTTGAGAGTCATTTCACACACACTTCTCTTGATTTCTCTCCACTTGTCTTGGGTTTTAGTGTGAGAGAAATCTAGGAGGAAGAAGCCCTAGACGTTGGAGGAAAGGAGGTTGCCCTAGCCGCAACAAAGAAGACAGGCCAACGAAGCTATGGAAGGGATCTACGTTGACCTAAAGGAGCTCATGGAAGAAGTTTAACACAACTATGGAGGAGGCCTTAACAAGCCCTAATGCTGTCCTAAACAAGCCCTAGACGCAGTCCTAGCATAGCCCTAGTAACCTAGAGGACGCAGTGCTAGCACAGCCCTAGACGCAGCTACCTAGCTGCAGTCAAGGAGGGTTATAACATGCCCTAGCCACAACATAAGGAGGCTGGAACAGTGTGGAATAGGAGGACTGTTTTGGGGTCCGAGTTGCTGTAATAGAGGCCGAGTATGCAGTGTGCTAGGCCAAGCCCTTAAGGGCTAAACGCTGTTGGTTTAGGCACTGTTTTGAGGGACCTAAGGCTACAGGACTGCTGTGTGCTAGGCTGCAGGCCTTAGCACCATAGCAAGGCTTGCATAGGGGCAGATTAAGGGTTGATATTGACCCTAGGCAACAACGTAGCAAAGGAGAGGTCTCTTAAGGGTGTGCCGCAGTTTTCCAGAGGGCTGTTCAAGGATTGTGTGTGGAATTTGGGGCTGCCCTAGTGCCCTAATCAGAACAATCACGAACAACAATATATAAACTGTTTGGAGCAACGTTTGTATGGTGTGTTGGCAGCTAGATACATGGGACAACAAGGTCACTTGGCGGAGAAAGCAAATGGGACAGCAAGGCTATGATACTTGGTGGAGAAAGTGATAGGACAACAAGCTATGACATGCCATGTTTTAAAACTCTGACTCCGACTCGGAAATGGCCGAGGGTCGATTCTGACTCCAACTCCGACTCGGTATCGACTCGGCCGTTGTAAAAAATGCATTAAATATTTTTTTTGGAAAAAAACATAATTTGAAAGATTTTCATTCATGTTTCCAAACACAAAGCTTTAGAATATAGAGAGAGGACAACATATGATCAAAGTAGGCTCATGAATATATCCATTATATCAAAATGGCACCCAGTGCACTGTCCAATACAAAGTTCATACTTAGCCACCAATGCCAAGATTCTTTTCTGCCTCAGCCTAAGGACAATCACTAGACTAAAACAACAATAATACCAATTCTCTGCCCCTAATGAAGTCTCAAAACCCTTGATTTAATTCTAGTCAAGCTCCAGAACAATCAGAGGTAAATATGTATTTATTAGTCCATTGCCAGAATGTTTGGCTTTTTAAAAACATTGTATGGCTCAATGTATTCTTTCAATTTTCTAATTCATGCCACTAGGATAACCATACTCCGGCCTTGTAATTTTCAAAACTTTCTCACAGTGATAGATTACTTTAGGGCTATAAATATGCAATAAACAACAACCCAACCATTGATATGTAGGAGGCAGAACAACTTTTGACAAATGTGCTTCAAGATTTTTGTCAAAGAGCCCAGCCGACCGAGTTGTTACCGAGCCGACTGAGTCATTACCGAGCCGACTGAGTCATTACCGAGTCGGCCGAGTTGTTACTGAGTCGACCGAGTCAATGACTAGCTCGGTAACAACCTGGCCAATCGTTCTGTTTCGGCCACTGAGCCAACTCGGCCAGGCATTGGCTCGGTCTGACTCGGCCGAGTCAGAGTCGACTCGGCATTTTTTTAAAACAATGATGACATGGTACAACAAGGCTACAATGGGACAACAACATTAGCATGGTGTTGCAAACTCATTAGGACAACAACAAGGTACAACATGCCAAATGGGACAGCTAGGCAATGGTGCTTGGTGTAGCAAACATTGGGACAACAAGGTACAACAGTACTAAACATTGAGACAGCATGTGTGGTAGCAAGGTACACCAGTGCTAAACATTGGGACAAGCAGTGTGATAGCATGGTGCAGCAAATGGTACATGGGAGAGCAAGTACATGATGTAGTAAAGTGATGGGTACAATGATGATTAGTGAAGCTTGATGAGATGCAGCATGATGATGATGGGTGCAACATGGTGCAACATGATGATGAGGAGCAACACAATGATAGGTGCAGCATGGTGATGGAGTCACTCAGGAGAATCAGTTGAAGCAACATGTCTTCAATAGAGTTCTGCTACCTCATGTGTCATCTTCTTAGAGATGATTTATGCTCTTATTTAGATAAGTCAAAGTGTTGACTTCTATTGTATATGTACTATCTCTCTCTCTTTCTGTTGAACTATTGAAAAACATATAAGAAGAATTGATCAAGGGTTTCCCCACATTGGGGTTTGTCCCTTGCTAGCGCCACATCTTGTGTCCTCTTGTCTTGGCTTGTCTTCTGCGATCTATGTTTATGTTCTATCTACAATTTGCTTTAATGCTAATGTGATTGTTAATCTAAAAAAGATATTGAGCTAACTGTGAAAATTGAAATGAATTGCTCTAAGCATAGAACATACCTAAAATTAACAAAACATGATCCTAAGGCTGCTTCAGCAAAGATTGACGAGGATGAGTTTGCTATGAGTGTCCACGCATCTCTAGGAGGGAGATGGGGTGATATTGAGCTGTAGTCGGGAGGACTACACATGGGCAGGATCCTTGAGGAGTCCACCTCTTGGATCAATTCCTTGCTACGGGAGCCCAAGATTTAGCAGTAGCGAGATGGACTTAGTGTCAGATGATGTAGTGGAGTGTTTGGAGGACAGATGCAGTAGCTGGGGACCAAAGACTGATCAACACAGTGCAAGGTTGGTAGCAGTGCAATTGGCACAGTGCAGGAGTCAGCAGTAGCGCAGAAGATTCAGAGGGTCAGAATCAACAGTAGTCAGATTCCAACATTCATTGTATTATACTGATCACAGTTTGGTTCAACTAATTTTGGATGTTTTTCAGTTGCTTCTCTCAGCTACTGAGTTGCAGTACGGATGCCGTGTTAGCAGTGGCAGTGCTAGCAGCATAACAGATGCAACGTTTGAGAGGGAGCTGTAATACAGATGCAACAGTTACAATGGCAGTGTCATGGGCAGCAGTACAGTAGCAGCAACAACACAGTGTTGGTGGCAACAACAATGCAGAAAGGAGATGCTTCAAAAACAGAGCAGCATGCAGATGGACATTGTTGCTAGAGCACTTTCCTCGCTAAGAGGGAGTGTTAGTTTTTGGTAGCTTCGGAAGTGCTCTAGCCTTGAAAATTCGTGGAGAGGCTAAGGCACATGAGTTCTAAAGAACCCAGAAATCGTTTGGTGAAATTCCACCCGGATTGTATTTTATTAAAATAATTTAATGGAGTTCCTAAGTCTAAACTTAGGGAAATTAAAATATTAATGGGTATTGATCAAAATATGGGCGAGAATGATCTAGAAGACGCATCAAGTCATGTTTTAATCTTAGCCGTTGATTAGAGACTTAATCTCAGCCGTTGAAGACTCAACAGGAAAAGTATAAAATGGAGGCTTGGGATTCATTTGGAAACACACAGAGAGATTGAGGAAATCGATTTTTTGAGGTGAGAAGTTCTCAGGAGGAAAATCGATTGGGGAGATCTTGCAGCAGAGGGGTAGTGAGAATCCGAAAGAAGGTCTTTTCGGAGAATACTAACAAAGAGGCAGAGAAAGATTGTAGAGAGGTAGCGCAGTAGTCGGGAGAGCTGACGCAGAAAAGTTGCTTGTCATGCAGAATCCAGAACTGCCGGAATAGTCGAAACTGTCGGGAACTGTCGGAACTGCCGGAAATTGCCGGAACAACTGAGAGAGTTGAAGCAGAGGCAACGCTGTAGTCAGGAGAGCTGATGCAAAAAAGCTGCATGTCACGCAGAACCCAGAACTGCCGGAATTGCCAGGAACTGTTGGAATTGCCAGGAACTGTCGGAACTGCTGGAACAATCGGGAGAGCTGACGCAGACGGTAGAGAAGGCTACGCAGGGCTAACATAGAAATAGCCGGGGTTAGCCAGTCTTGTGCCGGATCAGCTGGAATTCTGCCGGGTGAAGTGAGGTAAAAATCACTCAGATTTTTGGCCAGTATTTTCTCTGTAAAGGATTATTAGATGAGCATCCTAGATTTGTATTCAGATATTTCTCCTGCATAATAATAAACCCTAAGAACTGCTGCACTGGTTTTCCCGCATTGGGTTTTTCCGGGGACTATTGTGTCCAAAAATAAGTGTGTCCTATATATCTTGTTCTTTGCTTTGTTTTCTATTTCATGAGATCAAATATTTAATTAGTGTAGGCTACAGAAGTAATTTGGTTTAGTATTCAAAAGAATAACTTGATGAATGTAATTTAAAAATCAAGTAGGTGAAGTAGATTCAAATTTGCTACAGTAGGGGTTCCTTTGAGTGTAGGAATTTTCACATCAAGTACAATTATGAAGACCGAACCTAGTTACATTCTTCAACACCTTCTCCAATTGGAAAAATTTGGATTTCCTCCAATAAGCTTGGATCTGGAAACCCTCTGGGAAATTCCAATTGTGTGTTTAATTTCTCTTCCACCCGACACTGATTTGCTATTGCAAATACTGTTGCAAACCAATTGTTCCCAGATCTGCTCTGCGAATTCACTGATCTGCTTACTGAAACTACTTCCCGGCTTCACCACTGCCTGCTGGAACTGTTTATGGGCTTCGCGAATTTTTCCTGGCACTTGGATTAGAAAATCGAATCCTTTGCACAATAGTTCAAATTGCATGACTAGCTCTACGCAAATCTAGAGAAATAGTGTTGTAGACTCCCTTTGAACTGCGAGTTTCTCCCTCTCGCTTCTGAGATTCGATCTAATCAAGAATGCTTTGATACCATGTGAAAATTCCTTGAAATGCAACCACTGAAAATTATCTTTCTAATTGGTTAATTATTAAGCAGTTTATTTGTTACGACAAACAACGAATAATTTAAACTGCAATTTCTTCACAATAAAAACGCCGCGGAAAATTAAAACTGGAACTGAGACATATATAGTACACAAATTTGACACAGTTATTTTTGGAAAAATGTCCCCAGAAAAACCCATTGTGGGAAAACCGGTGTAGCAGATGAGGGTTTTATAATTATGCAACAGTGAAATTCTGAGTACAATCTGGATGCCCAGAATTAGCAATCCTCTACAAGGTAATCTAGTCACAAAAATTAGTGAGACAAATTTTGCCTCACCCGACACTGATCCAACTCCAAATCTGGCACAAACTGGGCTGCTCAAAACCCCTGCATCGGCCTCTGTGCAGGCCAAACTCGCACTGCTTGGAAGATGCCCTGATCAAGATATCTAGCTCAACTTGGCCTCTGAGAATGACTTGCTAGCCCTTCCAGAATTTCTCTCGGTCTCCAGCAATTGAATTGACCCTCACTCTAGCTGAATCGAAGAACTCCTCTGAAGTTGCCTGCGCAACCTCACTGAGGAAAACTCGGCCCTCCTGAAACTGACTATCCGGAACTGGAATCTTCTTTGGAATCACTATCTCTGCCTCTCACTGCCTCTGCTTCCCCTCTAGCTCGAACTTCTCTTCCTGATTCAACTGCTGCTACTGGATAGTTCAATCTTCCAAGGAAATCGACCTGTCTAGTATATTTTGCTCCAAACTCATCGACCTCGTCTTATAATCTCTCGTTGGCTCACCAACGACCATCATTAAGTCCTCATCAATGGCCAAGATCATTTATGAGTTGATCCATGTGATTTTCTATAGAAATCTCACCTTTCTCAACTAATTCTTGTTAATTAATCACTTTTCCTAAGTTAGACTTAGGAAAAATTAAATTATTGACTAATTAACTTAATTGAGCCATCTCTTGGTGTTTTCTCCTGAAACTTTTTCTGGGTTCTAGAGTTCTTGTGTTCCTTAGCCTCTTTGACCAAAGTGGAGACTAGAACTCCTTTCCGATGCTACAAAAACTAACAAACCTAACTATCTTCATTCAATTTATTCTTGAACACCCATTTTGTGCCAATGACATTCTTATCCTTCGGTCTAGGAACCAATTCCTACATACAGTTCTTCTCTATCTGACCTAGTTCTTCGTCCATTGCCTTAATCTAACACTTGTCTTCACTTGCCTAGCTGAAATCCTTGGGCTCTATCTGTGATAGTAGTGCAAAGTTTGCTTGTCTGGGATTGCCTATAAATCTCCTTCTTGTCTACACACCAAGATCTATACTTCCAATTATCTGGCTCTCTAGATGTTGCTTTTGCACATATCTGGATGGAGTTTTGTATCTATGAGATGATTTTGGTAGCTACTCATCTTCTTCTTTTTGTAAATCTTCATCTTCTTCTTCCTCCATCTCTTCAGGTTCTTCATATTTGTACATAGAACCACCATACACATCTAATTTCTCCTGAGGCGAGGCTTTGCTGTATGGTGTACATCTTTATCCACTCTGAGATCTATGCATTCTTCAATCCTCTTAGTCCTTTTGTTATAGCACTTTTAGCCTTTTCTTTTGATCACGTATCCTAGGAAAATGCCTTCATCAGCACGAGAGTCAAACTTACCAAGCTTCGTGTCATTCCTCTTGATCTAACACTTGCTCCCGAACAATTTGAGGTGCTTCACTAAGGCTTGTCTTCCTTTCCACAGTTCATAGGGGTCTTATCACTGTTCAGTCTGAGTTGAGTTTTTTTGCCAAGTAAACAACAACTTGAGCGACTTCACCTCGTAATGTGTTCGCCACTTTTCCTTTGTCCATCATGGCTCCAACCATATCTTGAATGGTTCTGTTATTCCGTTCAACAACTACATTCTGTTGAGGGGTTCTTGCAACAAAGTATTGCCTTCTAATGTCGTGCTCCTCACAAAATTCTTCAAACTCCTTTGAAGTGAACTCACCTCCTTTGTCTGACCGTAGGCATTTGATCTTCAGATCTTTTTCATTCTCAACCTGTGATTTAAACATTTTAAATTTGCTCAAGGCTTCTAATTTGTCTTTTAATAGCATGATCCACGTGGCTTTAGTGAAATCATCAATGAACAAAATGAAATACCTTGGCTTTAGTGAAATCATCAATGAACAAAATGAAATACCTTTCACCTCTTGGAATTTGTGCTCTGGTTGGACCACAAATGTCTGTATGAACCAATTCTAGAGGTCTGGATGTGGAATACTCCTTTGTTTTCAATTGCACGCTTGTCTGTATACTACACTGACAGGACTTACATACTGAATTGTTTGGTTTTGATAGTTTTGGTAAGCCCCTTACTGCCTTTGTTTCGCTGACCTTCACCAAATTGTCAAAGTTAACATGAGCCATCCTCCTATGCCACAACCATGTCTCATCAGCTTTGCTTAGATAACACTTCACTCTGGAATCATCGAAGACGTAGACATTACTGGGAGTTCTGATTGCTTTCCCAACCAGCTTTCGATTTTCTTCTCTTTTGATTTCACAATTTTTTGATCTAAAAATGACATCATAACCATTATCACAAATCTTACTAACATTTAGAAGAATGTGTTTGAGGTCGTCCACATATAGGGCATTATGAGCCTTAGTCCTCTTATCTAGGCTGACTATTCCTTTCCCTTTTATTTTGGCTGGGGCATTGTTCCCAAACTTTACACTGCCTTTATCATTTTCTTAAATTAGGAACTTGCTTTTGTCTCTAGTCATGCGCTTGGAGCATCCACTGTCCACATACCACTTTTCCTCTTGATCATGCACAAACATTACAACACTGCATTCCTCGTTTTCTATCTTTTGTTTCCACCTTTTTGTATTCTTTTGAGGAGTTGGCAAATCGTACTTCTGTTGTCTTGTAGGATTAAACAGTTTACTCCCACACTCATTAGCTTTGTGCCCATAGTTATGGCAGACATAACCCTCAATGTCATTCATAAGGGGTGAGAATGAGTTCCTTTGTGCATCAAAGAATTTTCTTGATCTATAATTTTCATCTCTTTCAATTTTAACAACCTTATAGTCAACAACTTTATAACAAAGTGATGACACATAAAACAATTTCCATAGAATAGCTTTGGGTACCTGAAATAATGCTTTTGCTGAGGTCAGGTAGATTTGTTGAAATTTTGCTGTCTTGCTTGATAATGGGCAGGTCCGCACTAAGGTGCAGTCTTGGTCTTGGTTGGGTTGACATCCTTTTGATTTTCTTTTGGTTTTGTCACCCTTTCATCCTTATCAGCTCTTCCTTTAAGTGCTTCTGCATAGCTCTGAGGCTCCTTGTTTCTTGGGGATGTGGAACTTGATTCTCCTTTCGAAGTCTGGTGAGGCTCTTCATATCCTTGACCAAATTTGCTTGCTGATGGCCTTTGAGAGCTGAGGAGATCATCCAATGCTTCTGAAACCTTAGTAAATATGAGGTGTAAATCCATCTTGGACTTGATCTTCACGAGATCTGTTCTTAGAGATACAACTTCTACCTCCAACTCTTGGCAGTTCTTTTCCCATTCAACTACTTGGTTCATAAGAAGCTCCTCTTTTCTCCTGGCTTCTTCAAGCTGGGTTTTCAGAGAGATGATATCTCCATCATATGTATCCAAATAGTCTTTCCTTGCATTTTTGACAATTCTAGCTTCAGGGCTTCATTTTCATCTTCTAGTCTATCATGACTCTTTTGTTTGTCCAATAATTGCTGAACTAGAATGTCCTTAAGCTTAAGAGTCTCTTCTAACATTACTTTTTGAAGGTTATAATCTTCATTATCAGAATTATATATACCTTCTTCAGCTCACAAAAGTTGCTCTTTCAACGACTTCTTCTTCTTCCTGGTCTTCTTCAACTCTTCCAGTGCACTGACTAGTTCTACCTCGAGGTCCACCACTCCTCTAGAATATGATTTGTCTTCAAACTTAGTCTCAGATTCAAATGCCACGAGTGTGCATTCCTCTTGTTCTCCCTCAGAGGATTCTTAATTGCTTGCCTCAGATGACTCACTATCTTCCTTGGAGTAAAAGCTCTCTTTCTTCTGAGCCTTCTTCTTCTTATATTTCTAAGCTCTATCTCGACTCTTTTGTTCCATCTCCTTGTCTTATTTCTCAGATTTATCTGTACATTTAGAAGCAAAGTGTCCTATTCTACCACATTCAAAAGACTTAAAAGGTACCTTACCTTTATATTTGCCCGAGCCTCTTTTAAGTTTCCTTACAATTTGAGCCATCTCCTCATCTGAGTCATAGTTGAAGTAATCTTGGTGTCCTTTGTGCTCTTTTGATTTCTTTGAGGCTTTGAATGTTGCTTCCTTTGGCTCTGACTTCTCTCGTCTAATTCTCATCTCATAGGCAATGAGGGTTCCATGCAACTACTCCATTGTTAGAGTCTTTGATTATGTCATCTCTTCTATGGCTGAGATCCTGACATTAAATCTCATTGGGAGCGATATTAAAACCTTTTGGACAACTGCCCCTTCTTTAATGTCTTCACCAAGCCCTCTAATCATATTGGCTACTTCATTAACCCTAAGGAACTATTCAACAATGCTTTCTTCCTCATTCATTCTAAGACTTTCAAATTTCATTCTATAGGTTTGAATATTGGCCTGCATTATCTTTTCATCTCCTTTGTAGTTGTTCTTGAGCTTGTTTCAGTTTTCTTTTGCTGATTTGTAGTGCATCACCTTTACCAGCTTGGACTGGTTAAGACCAGCTACAATTGCATCCTTGGCCTTTGCATTTTTGTTGTATGCTCTCCTTTCATTAACCCTAAGTATTCAACAATGCTTTCTTCCTAATTCATTCTAAGACTTTCAAATTTCATTCTATAGGTTTGAATATTGGCCTGCATTATCTTTTCATCTCCTTTGTAGTTGCTCTTGAGCTTGTTTCAGTTTTCTTTTGCTGATTTGTAGTGCATCACCTTTACCAGCTCGGACTGGTTAAGACCAGCTACAATTGCATCCTTGGCCTTTGCATTTTTGTTGTACGCTCTCCTTTCATCAAGATCTATAGGTGGAGTTGTTGGAATTATGTATCCCAATTCTACTACAACCCATACATCCACTCCAAGATAAGTGATGTATGCTTCCATTTTGACTCTCCAGAATACATAATTAACTCTATCAAAGATTGATACTCTGCTTGTGTAGATATCTTGATTTGCCTGATTTGCCATGATTCCTTGCAGATCTACCCGCTAACGATTAAACTGTTCTTGAAGGAACCCGCTCTGATACCAATTGTTGGGAATCATGAATTACTGGGGGCCAGCGGGGGGTGGGGTGAATCAGTAATTATAAATCTTTGCTTCTTTAAACAAATATCACACAATCACACAACAAAAATGCATTCACAATTGTACACAATGTTTTTAATGTGGAAACCCTTCCGGGAGAAAAACCACCAAAGCTTGTTTTTATTATGATGTAAATTCAAAGCACCCACTTTGTTTACATCAATTATTTTGTGAGCACCCACTCATATGAGGCCCCAACCCCCTCAGATCAGCAAGCATCGACTTGCTGAGAGGCACCAACCTCAGATCGGCACCAGTGAGATCTACTCTTTCATAGGATTTTCAAATTGAGACTTCCAACAATGTTCTTTAATTTAAATACAATTTGTTATCATTTCTCACACACAACCACTTCGGCTTTTGCAACTCACACATGGCTTATCAGGTTCTTCGCTCTTATGTAGGCACATGCAGAGATGTAATCTACAACACTGTTCTTCTACAACGAACTCGCTATTAGGTTCAACTGCTTTCAATTTGTGTTCTCTTCACACTGTGCACTCACTTTGGCTATCTCACATGTACATTCACATCTCTGCTTCTCTACCTTTTCATTCTGATTACGCACTGCTCGAGAATAGGTACTTCAATTAATTCTTATTTGGCTCAAGGAGTTTCTTCAGTTCATTCTAGCTACAGTTTGCTATAGATCTCCTCTGACACATTGTTCCTCCACCTTGGAATTCCAAGTAGCTCTATACTTAATTCCACCAATTGTGCTTTCCATTCAAAGCTTCTCTATCTTCAATTACGATTGCACCAACTAGCAAGCTCAATCTTTTGTTGCATTCTCTATGAGTGGTTGTGCATCACTTCTCATCAACAAATCAGATCCCATCCTCTGCTGTCCGACAATGCAACGAAATCATTTAATTTCATAACTGATCTCAACACCAAATTCTTAACTATCCAAGCTGTTCATGAGTTGAGCTCCATTCTCATATGACTGCAACTGTGACCAAGGCCTTACCACATGATGCGCTTATGTTCCTATTCAGGTTTGGGCCTTCTCTGTCGCTGCACTTGAGCAAACCATCTCAATGACTGAACTACTGAACAACTCAAGTTTCAAGACCACTTCCCAACTCCAGTAGAATTCTGAAAATTCTATAACACAGATAATCTTCCACAAACGCAACCTGCCAGCACAATTCCTGATGTTATGCCACATCATCAACTGACGACGCTTCTTTTGTCATGTTGACATCATCCTGCCACATGGTGTCCTCCAAATGGTGCCATGTGTCACATGGATTTGGCTCATTTGGCCATTTGAAAACTCCAAATTTCCTGCCATGTCATTTGCACAAGGCGCCATGTCATCATCCATGCCTAGTCAGTGCCACCTCACTGGCCACATCTTTGTGCCATGTCATCAACCTGTATGAAGAGGAAAGTCGGGTTCGGGTGCTATTCTTGTGCTTCCTTTCAAACAAACCTTTAGAGCCAAATGGCCAATCGACATTGGAACTTCGCCATCATATGGATCTCTGTTTATGAGTTCGGGTTTGGGACACTTATGCACCTGCACCCCTGAATAGATCAACTTCGGGACTCCCTTTGCACCTACACCCCCAAACGGCTTGACTGCCCCGAACAGCCTGATGACCCCAAACTAGTGCGGAGTTTGGCTTTTTCTGCCGCGCACTCCTTATTTTCTTCTCAAATGGCCCGGACCTCCAAACTTCTTCAACCAAAAACCGACTGCCTGAATTTAATATACAATATCTCTTCGACCCTTAGGAGATTTTCTACGTGTGATATATCGTTGGAAAGGTCTTCCAGTGGGCTATCCATCTAGGCATTCTTGGGAGCATTCAACTTGATCTTCTGCCCATAAACTGTCTGCAACAAACAGGTCTCTGAACCATGCAACCACTAGTCATAATCATATTGTTTCTAAGTATTCTTCAATAATTCTACTACTATGATGGTTCTATACAAATGACCTAAACAATGAGCTTGATGCTGCCCTTGACATCAATGATTGCACAATATCAATCTCCAAGACCAATCACAGGTGCCAATCAATGACAACACTGTGTCCAACAAATATCTGATGTATCTAAAAATGACCATGGCATTGAATTAGAATGCTTTCTCCAAGTCATAAGCTACTCTAAATATGAGAATCACCAGAAGTATAGGTGTGGTTTTGGGAGAATCAAGCCTTTAAACAGCATTAATCTTATATCTAGCTTGAGAGCTGGCTCTGAGAGAGAAAGAACCATTGCTGATGATTTTGCTTCTTTCTCTATGCTTCCTTGAGAACCTGTCAAGTGTTTTCACTCCTTCACTATATTTACAAAATCAAACCAAATGGAGTTGTCATAATGAAGCAACCGACTCCCAGTTGTCAGCACACAACTTCTGGAGACAACACTATTATTTTAAAGGCATTTTATTGCAAAATCATACTGCATTGAATAACAAAAGTTGATTCTTTCACATTGCCAAACAGTTCAATCAGTAATTCTTCTTTCTTTGCCTTGGAGAATAGATTCTCATTCTTTGTTAACACTAGAATATGAAGCAACAGGAAACTGTTGGACTATCTGGGTATGAGAAAATTGTCTGCCATATCATTTAGTGAACTCTGAACAGCTGACCAAGCTAGACAAATAGGTGGAGGCAAGTACTTGTTCCATCTTCTTTGATTGGGCATCAGAGTAAATTAGCTAGTTTGATTGTGAAAAGTGGATTTAACAACTGATTGTAAAAAGATGGACATTATCTCAATAGATGGCAGTAAAGGTAGTTCTCTATGATTTTTCACTTTGTTCTGTGCCAGAAATTTTAAGAAATATATAAATACAGAATCCAGATAGATTCTTGGTAAATTTCCTTCACTTGCAAGAGGGATTGTATTTGAATTGCTATCTATATTCTCTAAACATTGAACATACACATCTTGCCACATACCATATAGCTCACATTTGTTATCACATCGTACATGTATATGGTATGTCATTGACCTTTCTTTTATTGTTTTGACAGAATGGACGTAACATGCATTCATCTAGATGGTAATGCTGATGCAGTTGAATTCTGTCCTGACTATCCATTTCAACATATTTTAGCAGCAGCAACCTATACATTACAGGAAAGTTCTCAGCCTTGTCGTGTTGGAATTTTATCTCTGTTCTCAATTCATGACAAAACACACCTCAAGTTTCTTCAGCAGATTAAAACTTCAGGAATTTTTGATATCAAATGGAGACCAGGGAAAGGGAACATGCAGCCTCATCTTCTACAAGCTGATTCAGATGGTAACTTGACAACTTATTGTCTAGAAACTTCAGGGATGATGTCTGAAGATGAAGGTGCGTGGTTAGAAGTTACCTTGCTTATATTTAAATTTTGTTATCTCCTTTTGTTTTTCTATTTGATATTTTTGATGATGTCATACTGGTTTTGATTTGCCTATTAAAGTAAAGTAGTGCATAAGTTCAACATTACCCTCATCAGATTTGAATCTTCATTATCTGTAAAATTTTCTGTTTCCCACCCCGGTTTTCAGTTTCACCTTATTTCTCCCATATAGTTAAATGCCCATTCCCATAGCCATACATTTAACAGACTGAAAAAATAAATATTGCTGAAAACACAAATTCTGGAAATTTTTCAGAGTGCTGGAAATTGCAGAAATAAAAAATCAGCAATTAAAACAGCCATAAAAACACATTTAAACTCAGTGATTTTTGGTCAACTTGACCCTGGAAAAACCCCCTACAACTCTTGGGGAAAACCAGTTTGAGAGCTCTTCTTTATTTCTGGAAAATGCCTTTTACAGAGAAAATATTTCAGCAAAAAATCAGCAAAACAGAAATTTTTCCAGCAAGCAAAACTTATCTGTTTTCAGCCCACACGACAATCTGAAAACTGCTGGAAGAGCTGTACGGACCGTACGGATGTACGGACGTACGGACTGTACGGACTGTACGGACGGCCGTACGGACTTGTACGGACAGCCCTCGGGAAAAGTGCAGAAAATCGCCTCCTCGATATTTGTGCTGAAAAATAATTTTTTCACTGTTTTGCTCACTAAATCTGCCTTTTTCTACTTGTTCTTTATGCTGTTCAGATTTGCTGAAATGCTGCCTTGGTGTGTGTGCCAAACTGCTGCCTCTTTCTCCTCCTTGTCCAGAAATCTCCCTTGCTCTCTTGCTCTCCTTCTCCCAATCTGCTCATGAAAGAATTGAATGATCTTTTCCACCTTTTCCTCCCTTAACCCAACCCTAAATGACTTTTGGGTGATCCCTAAATCCAATGGCTGAAATAGATTTAGATCAATGGCTGAGATTAAATGTTCATTTAAATCTCACTTTCTATTTTTTAATTCACCCCACTTTAATAAAGACCCACTTAGTCATTTATTTCCAAAGTCACTTTTCCTTTCTAATTTTTCATTGACTTTATAAAGTCACTTTAAAATTAGACTTAGTAACTTTATCACTTAAAGTCACTTTCAAATTAGATTTAACTTTATAAAAATTATAAAGTTACTTTAGGAGAAAAATTAAATTCTTTTGGACACTTTTCCCTAGGCCAAAGATCAAAGCCTTAGGGAACCACCTGTCCTCCGGTACCAAATTTCAACACTCCCTCTTACCGAGGAAGGTGTTCCTCACCACACCCATCTTGTCTTTGAAGTAGACATGCTTGCCCCGTGGTAAGGCTTTGGTAAGAATATCTGCAACCTGCTCATCAGTGGAAATATACTCAAGCTTTACAGCTCCCTTCTGAACATGGTCTCTGATGAAATGATATCTGATCCCGATATGCTTTGACCTGTCATGAAATACTGGATTCTCCGTGAGTTTAATGCAACTCTGATTATCACAGTAAATCACTGAAGGTCTCAACGGCTGACCAAATAAGCCAAACAACATCTTGCGAAGCCAGATGGCCTCACAACTAGCTAGACTGGCTGCCATATACTCTGCTTCCGCTGAACTCAGTGCTACTGACTGCTGCTTCCGGCTGAACCATGACACTACTGCTGAACCCAACCCAAAACAACACCCTGAAGTGCTCTTCCTATCAGAAGCACAACCTGCCCAATCAGAATCAGTGTATCCTGCCAATCTCACTCCATCTCCCTGCCTGTAGTCCAGACCATAATCCACTGTCCCCTGCAAGTACCGCAAAATGTGTTTTGCAGCCACCCAGTGAACCTTCCTAGGTTCACACATAAACTGACTCATCGTGTTGACTGCAAAACAGATATCTGGTCTGGTGTTGACCAAATACATCAAGGAACCAATCAGCTGCCTGTACAATGTGGGATCCACCAACTCGGAATCCGAAGCATGAAGCTTCTTCCAGTTGGTGATCATCGGTGTCGACATGGGTCTACAATCCTCCATGTGGAATCTGCTAAGGATGTCCACAATATACTTCCCCTGCCCCAGGAAGAAATGCCCCTCCTCCTGCCACACCTCCAAACCCAAAAAGTAATGCATCAAGCCGATGTCCTTCATCTCAAACTCCGCTGCAAGATCTCTCTTGCAGTGCTCTATGAGTCTCTCTGCACCTGTAATGATCAAGTCATCCACATACAGCACCAGAATGAGAGGCTCCTCACCAATCACAATAAAGTAAAGGTTCGGATCTGCCTCACTCTTTGTGAAACCCATCCCCTGCAAGTATGCATCTATCCTGGAGTACCAAGCTCTGGGAGCTTGCTTCAGGCCATAAAGGGCCTTCTTCAATCTGCACACATGGGACTCCTTCCCATGCACCTCAAAGCCCTGTGGCTGCTCAATGTACACCTCCTCCTGTATGAAGCCATTGAGAAATGCGGTCTTCACATCCATCTGGTGGATCTTCCAACCCATCTCTGCTGCTATCGATATAATGGAGCGGATCGAAGTATATCGAGCCACGGGAGCGAAGGTCTCCTCATAATCAACTCCCTCTACCTGTGAGAACCCTCTAGCCACAAACCTTGCTTTGAATTTCTCAATGCTGCCATCTGCAGCATGCTTTACCTTGTAAAGCCATCTGGAAGTAACCACGGATTTGCCCTCAGGCCTCGGCACCACCTCCCAAACATCATTCTTCATGATAGAAGAATACTCCTCCTGCATGGCCTCTCTCCAGACCTGCTGGCTAGCTGCCTCCTCATAGCTAGAAGGCTCAGAGTCAAGGATGCTGGTAACCATCGCCATATAGCTACAAAATCTCTCAGGTGGTCTACTCTCTCTGACCGGCCTCTTCGGCTCAGCAACAGATGTGGCATCTCTCAAGGTGTCCTGAAGCCACTTGGGCTTCCTCTTCCCTGAGCATGCTTCTCCCATAGGAGAATGAAACTCCTCCTCCTCATCCCCATCAGTAGCCTGAACTCCTGACTGTCTGTCTGCTGTCCTCCTGCCTGCACCTGAACCTGTAGAAGCTGAGGTACCGTGTGAACTGTCCATCAGTGGACTCCCTAGTGAACTGCTCTGTGAACTGCTCTGTATGCTGCCCGGAGCACCACCCCTCTGGCTCGGCGAGCCACTGCTCACTGATGGACCTGACATCCTCATAGATGTACCTCCGGATCCTCCTGATCCCTGCCCACTGGATCCCTGCGACTGACTCAACTGCTGCTGAGGGTCTGGCTGATCCAGATACTCTAACTCCCGTGACCTCCTAAAGGCCCTGTCCTCCTCGAACTTCACATCCCGTCTGACAACATCTTTCCTCTGTGCAGGAATGTAAATCCGAAAGGCCTTTGAGGTCTCACTGTAGCCCACAAAGATACCCTTCTCTGCGGTGGGCTCTAGTTTGGTCCTCTCCTCTTTGGGTATATAGGAGTATGTAATGCATCCAAGAATATGAAGATGACCAAGATCAGGCTTCTTCCCAAAGAAAGCCTCCTCTGGAGTCATGTGCCCCAAGGCACGATGCGGACTCCTGTTCTGCAAGTAAACAGCTGTGTTGCAGGCCTCTGCCCACAAGAACAATGGCAACCCCTGATCATATAACATGGCTTTGGCAGCCCCTATGATGGATCTGTTCTTCCTCTCCGCAACCCCGTTCTGCTGGGGGTTGTAAGGAACAGTGAACTCCCTCCTAATGCCTGCCTCTGCACAATAGTCAACAAACTCTCCAAGGGTGTACTCTCCTCCATTGTCCGACCTCAGGGACTTGATCTTTCGACCTGTCTGAGTCTCCACAAGAGCTCTGAACTCCTGAAACCGCTTGAAGACCTCACTCTTGGTCTTCAAGAAATAAATCCAGGTCCTCCTGGAGTGATCATCAATGAATAAGACATAGTACTCATATCCACTCAAGGAAACATGAGACATCCGACCGCTCACATCGGAATGAATCAAATCAAGTATCCCCGTCGCTCTGCTGTCACTGCTGGGAAAAGGGGATTTGGCAAACTTGCCCATCGCACAACCTCTGCAAGTATCATGGTGATCAGTACTGAAATCTGGCACACCTGTAGTGATCTCCCGCAATGTCCTCAAGGCTCCATGAGACATGTGCCCCATCCTGCGGTGCCAAATCTCGCATAGCTCAGAACTGCTAGCTCTGCTGTCGGTACTACAGCTCAATGCCAAAGGGGGCTGGAATGCAAACTTGTACACCTTTGCATGGCGTACACCTATCACTCTAGCTGAATCAGCTGGAGAGCCCCTGGGATACATCAACACCTGTCCTTCCCTGAACAGTACCTCATATCCTCTGTCCTCCAACGCTGAGACGGATATGAGGTTCTTCCTCATCCCTGGCACATAAAGAACCTCTGACACCTTCAAGGGAGGTTTGGACTCCCTCTGAAATGTCACTGTCCCCACCCCGACTGCTCTAACAACTCTGTCATCACCGAGTACTACCTCAATATCAGTGCCACTCTCTGAAAGCTCTGAGAAGTACTCCCGGACTCCTGTCATGTGACGTGAAGCCCCACTGTCCACATACCAGATACCTGTAGATGCTCCGCTAATCGAGGGAAAAGCATGCTCCCTCTGAACCTGTGTGGCAGGTGATCCTGCACTAGAGGACTCACATGTAGTGAACGCAAACTCCCGGTCAAAACGACCTGCAAAGTCCTCAATCTCAGCTGACGCTGCCACATCCTGGGTCTTCCCCTTCTTCTTCTTCTTCTCCGGACACACAACTGCATAGTGTCCCATCTTCTGACAATTCCAACACTTCACTTTGGAATAGTCCTTTTGTGAGTTACCCTGTTTACCTTTACCTTTGCCTTTGCCTCCACCACCGCTTGTGGAAGCCTGCTTCTTCCCTTTGCCTTTCTTGCCTCCTGCCATCAGTGCTACGTCCTCATCCTGCTCAACTGGCTTGGCTGCCCCAAGCTGTCCTTTCCTGATCTCTGTCTGTATACAATCATCCCAAAACCTCTCCCATGTGGGAAGGGTCTCACGTGCACAAACCCCATCAGCAAAGTTCAACCATGAACGGGGGAGGCCATTCACTGCAATACGCACCAACTCAGTGGATGGAATGGCCTCTCCAATCGCTGCCAACTCATCTCTCACATTGGTGATCTTTGTGAGATATCCAGCTGCACTATCATTCCCCATCTTAATGTTCTTCAGCTTCTCCTTCAGGACCATCTTCCGGTTCTCATTGGTACTCTGGTAGAGATTGGACAATGCTGTCCACATCTCATGGGCATTGCTCTTTCCTCTCACATGAGGAATGCAATGGTCTTTGATTCCGTCTAGAATCAGCCTCTTACCCTTGTTGTTCTTTCTATTATAAGCTGCCAACTGAGTAGCATCAGTAGGCACAACAACAGGGTGCTGTGCTGTATGCACCATGATATCCCAGACTTCTGCCTCCTCAAAGATACTCTGCATTCTCTCCTTCCAAACGCTGTAATTTGTATGCCCATCCAACCTATCCTCCACCCTCAATCCCAATGACATCTTGCTGTCCTAAAACTGAAAAATAGCACTGCTGTGGTAAAGATAAAACTGCTGTTTATGAAAAATCAGCTTGCTGGAATTTTCTGAGTGAAAAAATCAGCAGCTGTATTTTTTTCCTTTTGCTGTCCCAAACTGCCCTTCAGCACTCAAGCTCCGATACCATGTAAAATTTTCTGTTTCCCACCCCGGTTTTCAGTTTCACCTTATTTCTCCCATATAGTTAAATGCCCATTCCCATAGCCATACATTTAACAGACTGAAAAAATAAATATTGCTGAAAACACAAATTCTGGAAATTTTTCAGAGTGCTGGAAATTGCAGAAATAAAAAATCAGCAATTAAAACAGCCATAAAAACACATTTAAACTCAGTGATTTTTGGTCAACTTGACCCTGGAAAAACCCCCTACAACTCTTGGGGAAAACCAGTTTGAGAGCTCTTCTTTATTTCTGGAAAATGCCTTTTACAGAGAAAATATTTCAGCAAAAAATCAGCAAAACAGAAATTTTTCCAGCAAGCAAAACTTATCTGTTTTCAGCCCACACGACAATCTGAAAACTGCTGGAAGAGCTGTACGGACCGTACGGATGTACGGACGTACGGACTGTACGGACTGTACGGACGGCCGTACGGACTTGTACGGACAGCCCTCGGGAAAAGTGCAGAAAATCGCCTCCTCGATATTTGTGCTGAAAAATAATTTTTTCACTGTTTTGCTCACTAAATCTGCCTTTTTCTGCTTGTTCTTTATGCTGTTCAGATTTGCTGAAATGCTGCCTTGGTGTGTGTGCCAAACTGCTGCCTCTTTCTCCTCCTTGTCCAGAAATCTCCCTTGCTCTCTTGCTCTCCTTCTCCCAATCTGCTCATGAAAGAATTGAATGATCTTTTCCACCTTTTCCTCCCTTAACCCAACCCTAAATGACTTTTGGGTGATCCCTAAATCCAATGGCTGAAATAGATTTAGATCAATGGCTGAGATTAAATGTTCATTTAAATCTCACTTTCTATTTTTTAATTCACCCCACTTTAATAAAGACCCACTTAGTCATTTATTTCCAAAGTCACTTTTCCTTTCTAATTTTTCATTGACTTTATAAAGTCACTTTAAAATTAGACTTAGTAACTTTATCACTTAAAGTCACTTTCAAATTAGATTTAACTTTATAAAAATTATAAAGTTACTTTAGGAGAAAAATTAAATTCTTTTGGACACTTTTCCCTAGGCCAAAGATCAAAGCCTTAGGGAACCACCTGTCCTCCGGTACCAAATTTCAACATTATCTTCATGAAAGCGATTGCTCTTCATCACTTGGACTAACCTAGGATGTCGTTTTTTCCAAGACATAATGTTTCACAGGAAAAGGGAGAAGGAACGCATACGATGCATTGAAATGTCTAACACGGGGATAACAACCATATCAAAAAAATAGTATTGAAGTTTTTATTCTTTATCTCCTTTTCTCTACTAAGAAATTTGGGTTTTGTTTTTGAAATATGAATTAGAACAACTGATGCTGTTAGCTAACTTGATTTTAGGCTTGAGAAAATGTGGCTAAACACCTAAGTATCAACTGCAGAATGAGCTGCTGTTTGATTCCACACCCTCTTGTATAATTATGGAAAATGCCTGATTGGTCTATAACATACAGCTAGATCTCACGAAATTTTCAAATGTTGGAATATTTGTTGTCTTCCTTTAGATTGAGTTTCAATGATATTTCATCTTTTGCCATTGATAATTTCTTCTTTTGTTCTTACTGAACGGTGTGCTGGTGGGGTTTGGCCCTTTGGTAAATGTTTGATTTGGAACGGGCACTTTTTGGTGCCAATGCTTGATCTACAGGCTTCACTTTTGTATTGGGCTTCTCAACAATCTTCTAACACACCAATCGATGCTCAAAATCAAAGTTTGGACATGGGAGATAAAGTTATTTACTGTTACATGCAAATTCTAACTTTGTTGCATCTATAGTTTTAACTAATCAGTGAAATTCAGAGGGAGCTTATCCTAATTGACTGCTATTTGCCAATTGCAACTATTTCCCCTTGACAGGAAAATATGGTACAAACATTTAATCTATATAATAAAGAGATGCTGATTTTATCTCAAGTGGGTCATTTTCCTATGGGAACCCGTTACAGGCCTCTTCCTTTTTTTCCAAGGAACCTGTATTACAAAAAATACATATTCAGATGCCCATGGCATTCAGTAGTGAAATTAAGCCCCTGTCTTGACATTCTTATGTCCGTGACTCCAACAAAAAAGACATTCGTATGTCCATGACTATTTCAATTTTCAACAAAACACTGTCCTTAAATACAACAATTTTTTTAGAAGTTTGCAAAGAATTTAAAATGGTCATTATCAGCAGTTCTATCATACTACTAGATATATCATATATGCAATAGGATGATCCTCTGCTAAAACTACAAATTTGTATGCACCATCTACGGCGGTTAGTTATCTTCCCTGTACCAGTGCTTCTGCAATATAAACAACTGGATATTAAACCCTTGTATTCTACATCTACTCGGAAGGATTACAAACGAACATTTCTTCACTGGAATATTTGACAATCCAATAAGTTATAACGGAAGCTACACTGTTCTGCAAATTGTTCACTCTTCTAAACTAACAGCTGAAATTTTTTGAAGAAAAGAATTCAGAAGCTCGTTTGTCCTTGTATGCCCATATTCCTCGTGTTGGACATGGATATGTTAGGACACATGCCCTGTGCACAGAACACATGCCGAACACTTGTTTGTCATTTGCCCTAATTGTGTCTCGATTTCAGGACATGTGCTATGCCTGTAAATCATAGTGTAGTCATTGTCCAAAATTTGGATGTGAAATATCAAACGTTGAAATTTGGGGGTAACCTTTCGTCAAGATTGTTGTAGACCTGTTAGATGTGTTTTCTTTCTTATAAGTTATCACAGCATGTTATTTTCTTCTATTGCATTAAGAAAACTTTGAACATCTTGACAGTCAGAATATGACAATTAATTCTGAGTGGTTCAGACGTCCAATGCGTTATTCGAGCCATATTTGATAAGAATGCTATCTTTTGGCATCCATTATACAATTTATTATTACATTATGAACTGTAATGTACTGGGCGGTGACTTGGAATTGCCTATCCTATGAGTAAGGAAATCACTGCACATGCTCCAAATGGTATATGAAGATAAGATACTGAAATGCTGTCCTATTAGAATGTGACAAGCCAAACTCCCTTGACATATCATGCCAATTTTCACAAGGTTTGGACTCTGGAATGTTCGAGTTATCTAGTTGATAATGGTCATCCAGACCATAGACGCAGTCATATTAATAAAGTCACTTATTGACTAGTCTAAATCATGCTTTAGTGTTGTATTAAAACAATATTTACGTCAATTTGATGTTCATGCACCTATAGATTATGTGTTTAGGGTTTTTGTCATTCCTTTACCATGTGTTCTGTCATTTCATAATATAAGAACTTAGAAGTACTTCCCTCTTTCAAGTTTTCTTGTCATTTTGGTTTCTTTCTGTTTGATTTATTTTTGTTATATGCGATTAGAGCAAAGGCAACGAATTCCAATCCCTTAAGTGGATCAGAAATTGGATCTTTTGGGTATCTGGAGGTTTAAATAACAGGACTGGCATCCTCCCCTAAAATTATATTTAGTACAGATCGCTTTGCTTGCTAATGTGGGAGTCACATAAACTAACTTATGCTTGGTTTGACAGTTCAGGTGACTGACAATGTTAAGATAAAGGAACTTGTGAGTGAGAATATTAGCTGCTCTTCAATGTGCCTTACTGTGGATTGGGACCAGTTTGATGCTAGCCTTTCTTCAAATATTGCAGTAGGC
The DNA here is from genome assembly GCA_031772625.1 of Pinus tabuliformis. Taxonomy (NCBI): domain Eukaryota; kingdom Viridiplantae; phylum Streptophyta; class Pinopsida; order Pinales; family Pinaceae; genus Pinus; species Pinus tabuliformis. The sequence goes on from CM062811.1 coordinate 657,691,398, forward strand.
CTTTCAGATGGTTTAGTATCAGTTGTCAGTTTGAGCGAAGCTCAGATGCAAATAGAACACACTTGGAAAGCTCACATGTTTGAAGTCTGGACCGTTGCTTATGACTCCCAGCGGCATGATATCTTGTATAGTGGTGCTGATGATTGCAATTTTTGTGGTTGGGACTTGCGAGAAAGTTCCTATCAACCAATATTTCGAAACACAAAGAGCCATCGAATGGGAATATGCAGCATTCAGAACTGTCCAGCACGGGAAAATTGTATCATCACAGGCTGCTATGATGAATGCTTGAGATTATGGGATACAAGACTGATGGAAATACCTGTACTACAGGAATCTGTGGGACTGGGTGGAGGGGTTTGGAAGCTTAAATTCCATCCTTCCAATGGAAACCTTGTTTTGGCTGCGTGCATGCACAATGGTTTTGCAATTGTGAGGCTTGAAGATGATGGTATCAAAATTGTTGAAGAATACAAAGGGCATGATTCACTAGCTTATGGTGCAGATTGGTTCAAAGGGGATGTATCCAAGATAGAAAGATGTTGGTTAGGTGTGCCCTGCATTGAAAGCAGTTTCGACCAGGAAGAACACCTTTTGGATGATAGAGATTCATCAAAAACCTGCGGGCAACAAAAGGATAATAATATTGCTACTGCACAGCAAATCGATTCAGGAAATTCCTTGGATGATGGGCCATCTGGAAAAAGAAATTTTGAAGAGAGGCCTTATGAAAGAGCATGCTCATTGGTTGCTACTTGCTCATTTTATGACAAAGCACTGCATATTTGGAAACCAAAAACTCCTGTATATGATGCAATTCTTAATTCAGCAGATGATTGACGTTTTCTCCAATGAGGTTGAATATTGATAGCTTTATTTGGAAGCATACAAAGTTACAAACAACTAGAATATTTGAGATTGTCTTTCTGTGGAATTTTCATATTTGTCTTCCCTTAAGGTTTCTCATTAAAGATGAAAAACGGCTGCTCACTGTATTCGTATTTCTTCCCTTGAGGTTTTTTTGAATAGAAGAGTAGAAGTTCTAGAGGTACCGTAGAACGAGTGTGCTGAACTTAATTGCATGATATGTTTACACCCATGATAGGAAATTCATACTGACGAACTGTTTTTGTGTTGTGCTTACTAACCTAGTAAATGTAAATGGCAAATTTTATGGAGCTTATCATCTCGGGTTGGGGTTTTGTTTTCCACATAATCATATTGGAGAAACTCATCCTGAGGCGTGAAGACTTTAATGATATGCCATCCTGTGGGTTAATCTCCTGCCTGTGGTAAGATAATCATATACATAAATTACAGAGGATAATTTCCAGTGCTTTATGGGCCTCTCTAAAATTTTAATTTCTATCCTTGGATTGCTTACCAGAAATACTCTTGATAGCCATGCTTACTGCCCTATTTGATACTTCAATTACTACTTCTTTCCCACTTGGCAGGTTTTTACTTCATTTAATTGGGGTTTGCTATATCTCTGTTGAAAAAATTATATGTTCTTTGGAAGTGGATGGATAAGATAATGTCTTTGGATTAATAATAAAATTAAAAATGCTTTCCACACACTTTCAATGTGAAGGAGAGGTCTTCGTGGCCTTGTAACGCTACATCATGTGCTTTTGTGACGCAATATATCAATTTCATGTCCTGAGCCAGATGAAAGGATTTCCATCCCTTTCAAATTTGTACATTTTAACAAGGTTTGTTCAGAATGGCAATCAAGCAGTTTTTTGGAAGTAATCTGATACACAAAAAAATTCAAGAGCAACTATAGCTTTCGATGATCCATAGAAAAACACATCATAACCTTTAGTTCGAGACAATTCCCAGTTTCCCTATTCGAAAATGTTATTGCCATGTTTAGACACCTCGTGGCATTTAGTTTGGGACAATTCCGAATTTCCATATACAAGTCTATTATTGTGATATCTTGAGTAAAGCATGCTCATATTTTGAGCAAAGCATTTAATATGGATGAGTTTGGGAAAATTTCGAATTTTGATATATAAATCTATTATTTTCATATTTCGCGGAAAGCATTTAATATTTATTAGTCCTGATTCATTCAATGGTTAATTGATTTGATTGATTGTTTAATTTTAATTTTTTAAATATGAAAATATGAGTAAGATTTTTTTGTTGTTGTTGTTGTTGTTGGGTCACGACAAGGACCCACCGCTGCCAGACACTTGTTTGTGGGACAAAGGACCCACTGTTGCGCATTGATTTGACTGTTAAGTCTACGAAGACATTAAAATAAAATGCAAGTGCTTGTCAATAATTGTATCAATATATTATAATATATTTTTTGGAGACAAATATATTATAGAATAGTAGAATAAAGAAAATATAACCAGATATACATGATAAAATTCTATTTAAACTAATAGTGATTAGTACAATATGGTTGAAGGATTAATTAGATTTTAATGATTGTCAAGGTTGTATAGAATCAAAGGGCTTGATGGACTACAACTATTCAATGTGAGATATACAATGTGGTAGAAGTGTTTCATGTATTGCAAAGCTTTGCTTTGCCTATGAGGTTGTGACTAGGTGTATATTTTATGTTAAAGTTGTGTAGGAATTATACTTGACCCCATTAGTGTCTTGCAAGCACCGGTGCATACACAGGCATGAGCATGAAGGGAAATTTTCAGGATCCATACTTATCTCTTAAAATGTAGAAACCATAATGAATCTTATTAATTCTTAACATGTCAACCCTCAAATTTTGGCGGTATTTTTTATAAAAATATTCAAAAATTTAAGGATTTTATATGGTTTCCAGAATATTTTGGTGATTATTAGAATATAATGATTTTATCCTATAGAATTTGGATGATTCATTTTAGGAAGAAAATAAATTTGATGAATCTTTTTTAAGCCAAAAACATCGGAAATTAGCCCATGGGTGAAACACAACTCCTAAAATTTTAAATGACAAGCACAGGGACTGTGTTGTAGCAGAGCCTTGAACCCTAGCGGGCCAATAACAGTGCCTACATTCATTGACCCAACAAGCCACCATTGATAGTTTTGGAAGGTCTTCTTGATCCCTTTATCCAATATATACATTTTTAATTATATTTTTCTACATTTTTCTCATCTCGTGTACCTTTCTATCCATCAATTCAAGTTTTTAGTGGCCTCATTTATGGTCATCATTGCTTGTGAGAATTTTTCCTTGTGTTCATACATCCTTACCTAGAAGTTCACTTTTATGATGCCCAAACCTTCTTATTTTGGGTGGGCTTTCTCATCACATTTACCACTATGTAATCTCTTCATGGACTTTCTACTCTAGGTTGGTCTCACTTATTGCTTATTTGCTTGAGTATCAAATCCCAAACCTCCCTTACATTTATATTTAGTGTTGGCACCATGCATTTACTTGTTAGCATTATTGCCTTGCCACCTACCTTACCACATACATTTTGTAATAATAACATCCCTCCTAATGTGATTGTCACATTATTTTATAGCTCACATTTCTCGCCCTAATGACTTGCCTATGCCACTCCCTTGGTTAATTCACCTTCCTAATCTATCATTTCTTGTCAAAACATACTTATTTTATTTAGTTTTCCTAAAATAGTTGTGATCACATTGTCTTTGAGTTGGTATCACCTCCATCTTTGAATGAAAAATAGCAATACTTTTGCTATGAGCATTGGGCCTTTTTATTTTATTGAGTTCTCCCTCTTATTCTCATTTGGAATTGTTTTCCAAGTCCTTTTTCACCCTATTGCTAGAGTTGGACACAATTTCCACCATTGCCATCTATCTTAGTTGATTCAACAGCTTACTTCCATTTGCATGGATTTCCACCATAATTTCCACCTTATAGGACCCAACAATTTTCATGTGTCATAACATTACTTGCAAATGCTTATCCTTTCCACCTTAATTGATTGACTAGAGATTCATACCATCTACTTAGTACATTTATATTACACACCACCCCACTGAATATTCGTAGCTGCATTTGGACCATTTAATGAATCTCTTGCTTCATGACGCTTGCATTGTCATTTAATTTATATACTTAATAGGAGGTCCATTGTTACATAGGTGTGGATAGCAATGTTAAATTGTCGATAATGGAGCCATGCATCGAGTAGTTGATAAGCATTTGGTAGGTCACTTAATATTAAAGCTTATAGTACTACATGCATTTGGGGGACCTTAGATCATACACATCTCACTTCCATACATGTGCACCACCTAAACATACCTTGTATTGCATACACCTATGCATAAATCCTCGTGTTGTGAGCAACATTCCTAGGATAAATCTTTTTTCACAATCATGTAGGGTGATTGGAAGTCACTTACATGGTGAACAATTTTTATTTTTTTAGTATCTTTTTTCTTGAAGCTATGACTCATGATTCTCATGTAAAGACAACACCGATGTATTTGTAATTGAAGACAAGGTTGTGGGGGTTAATCAATACATGCTAGAATACTTAATTATAATTATTGATGATTTTTTTAATGAGTATTTTTCTATCAAAACCACACCTGGATGCGGCAAATACACGAGGGATTTACAGTTCAACTACATCACTAGGCTTCAATTTCGGCAATTACAGAAAACCAAGCCATGCTCAATTGTCACTACTAATCACAAAAAACGATAATACTCTTATTATGCTACTAGTATAAACCCGACAAAAGTGTGACAAAAGTAAGATGTAATAAAAACCAGTCATTACAATTGTAGATTAGACATCAGGATCTACCTGGCAATTTAAGTCAAAGCCCAAGGTCTTTTCTTCTGGAGGGGTGCTCGACTTAGCCACCTGCAACTGGAGGTCCTCTATCATGCTTCAGAGTGCCCCAACCTCATCCTCCAAACGAGCTATCTGATTGCTCTTAGCTTCTATGATGTCTAAATTTTAGCTGGCTGCCTCATTTTGTCGATGCAACAGAACCTGAAGGTCAAATATTTCAGCTCTCAACTCGGCATGCTCATTAATGCATTGGTCACAGACAGAGGGAACAGGGATGTAGCGTATGTATACATCTTGTACATAACCAAAATTTTGAAATTGCTTCTCGCCACCTGACCCAAGCGTGCTCGACGATGACCCCTGGAACCAGAAGCCATGGAGAAAGGAAGAAAGGATGTCGCAGAAATGAGACAAAAACACAGAAGGGGAGGCAGAGAATCTTGTTTGTTCCCTTGACAGAAATGCATGAACGCTCTTTCCCAGATGCACTCCTCTTCACCAAGCCATTTTTCTTGCGATGGACGACACCACCAAGACCAAACCGCAGAGCTACGCTAAACTGGGACTGATGAGCAACCAATTGAGTGGAAAAATTGAAACGACCTTAAGGAATTTCAAGTTCTACTAGTTTTGTTTCAACCCGCGAAATTCTTTGAACAAAGCGAGTTCTCCTTATATGAGAGGCAAAACCAAGAACTGACATAGAAGTTTCTCTAATATGAGACTCACTCGACATCACTACACATAGGGGGTGAAACCATATCCTTGCTAGCTTCTGACCTATTAACATCCAACAAAATGGGAGAATTTGAACAACACCAAGGTGATTTATAGAATTTACCATGTAGATGCCTCGTGCGGTGATGAAGAGTGGAATCCGAGCCACTAGGATCCCAAGGCGGCTCCATCATCATTCTGTATAGTGAGGGGACTTCCTCCTCACACAACCTGAATCTCAAACAATTGGGCAGTCTCATATGATCTAGAGGGAGTAAATGTAACTCACCAGTTGAGAGAGTTCACATGAGGAGCCATTGAAGACACCTAGGATGAACCTTGAATGTTGGGGAGGACAAGAATTTTCCCACACTTATCTGCAGATCCTTCCCGGAGAATGTCACGTGGGGACTACTGAGAGCGCCTCGCATCACGGTGAAGTGGGAGGGCATCATCATACGTTTGAGAGGGGAGGTACTATGGGTCAATGTCATGGAGATACAAATCAGAGGGACGAAGGGGTAAGGGGAATTCATAAAGGGGATAAGGGTAACAATGTTATGGTTCCTTTTAGGGATAGGTCTAGAAGGGGGGTTGACAAAGAGGGTCTTCATGGTAACTAGTTAGGGGATGTGACAGAAACAATCAACACCATTGATTTTTGTTTGTACTTCTTCCAAGTGGCAAGCCTTGTTTACCGATATATCTGCATTTGAATTTAGGTTCCTTAGGGTATGCAAAGTTTGAGAGCTAGTGAATGAGAGGATACCTTGAGCTCGTTGTAGCATATGGTTTAGCTTGTTATCCTGAGCAGTGGAGCTTGTACGTAAATTCCTTATGACAAGAAAAGAATATCCTAGGATTGTGATGTCTCTAATTCCCCTCTTTTGGGCTAAGAGGAGCCCCAAGTAGAGACCATAAACCTCTGCTTGATTATTGGACTTTCTTCCTAATCTCCAAGCATACTTGTCAACTATTATTTCTTCAGGATTGTAGAGAATCCCTCCCCCTCCCGCAACCCCTATGAATTTATTTTTAACAAGATGCTTAATCATTATAAAATAATGTCTATTCAAGTAGATGGAAATGATATAAGAAGACATTGGTTAGCAACATGACAAGGTTTCCAAGCAATTTGAAGCATAAGCATGATCATTAATCTTGATATTACACGGAACAACACAACATATTGTAAAAAGGCCAACACAATTTTATGCCATAATTAATATGTAAAATATGTTGTAAATTGTGTAAAATGTATTTCTATTTTAGCATCATTGAAGTTCATTATAAAATTATTCATTTCTTTAAACCTTTGGTAGAGAATTCTTGTAAGCAAAAATGTCATTGTATTCATAGTTTGGACTACCAATTATTTTTGACGAGAGCCTCAATCATTATAAAATAATTCCTATCGAGGGAGATGAAGACAATCTAAGAATATATGGAGAAATACATCAAAAGTTTTAAAGAATTTGATAAGTATCATGGATGTTGGCTATTTTAGGTATTAACAAAGCCGTGAAACATGATCAAAGTTAGTATCATAAGTCTACATTTAATAAAGATTGAAATTTTCATTGTTGGTTGCATGTTGGAGTATCATGACACTAAATTAGACACCACTTTTTGAGACAATCTAAGAATATATGGAGAAATACATCAAAAGTTTTAAAGAATTTGATAAGTATCATGGATGTTGGCTATTTTAGGTATTAACAAAGCCGTGAAACATGATCAAAGTTAGTATCATAAGTCTACATTTAATAAAGATTGAAATTTTCATTGTTGGTTGCATGTTGGAGTATCATGACACTAAATTAGACACCACTGGTTGGAATGTTGCTAAAGTGACATAAATTTAGATGCCACTTAGTCATTAAAATACATGCAACACTAAGAGGTAAATTGTTGAGATATTCCTAAGGTAACGAACATTTTCATTGTCATAATTTTCTCACTTGTCTTGATGCAACACAAATATTATACAACAAAACTGATCCAAAATGGATTTGAAATTGATCAAAGGCTATGAATTATTCTCTCTCCACTAAGGTTGATTTCAACAATTGAAGAAGTGAACAATTTATTGGTCTCTTTTTGGCTCTACAAGAAGATGAATCAAGTTACTTTGTTATAGTTTTGTCACTTGCCTTGATGCAACACAAATGTTAGACAACATAATCGATTTGAAAAGGCCATGAAAATATTCTCTCTTCGCTTCTAATGTAAAAGGTTGATTTGAACGATTGAAGAAAACAATAGTTCATTGATGTCATGTTGACCCCACAACGATATGAATCAAGCACTTGTTGAAGGACATTGATTATCATTCCAAGGCAACCTATTTCAAGGAGATACCCCTTGTTGGGGAATTATTTAAATGGATTCCAAGTGATTTCACTCATGCACATAAATGGATTCCAAAATGAAGGGCAAAGAAACAAACACTAGTGCCTAAGTTGATGGTTTTGGTTTGAGAGGATTACAGAGACAGTAATAATGACAGGTTTGTTCTACAGGATGAAATAGTTGAAAAGTTGATATTGCTTTCCCATGGTTAGGATTGCTGCAAACTATCTTGAAGATCACGAAAGGTGAGTAGGAATGCTCAAGAATGAGTGTATCCCCCTCACATGTGTTCCTCTTGTGTTTAAAAGAGTCAAGAAGCCATTGGTTGTTGTTTTTTTCCATTTAGGTTTTATGGTAATTGATATTGTCTAGGGTGTATAATGGATCGTGCGATTTTGATTTTGTTGTTTTCTTTGGTTGGTGAATTCCCGTGTATACCTTTCAATATAAATTCCAATTGTTGATTGTAATTCCCTGAAATTTACCTGCAATTGTTCATCAAATCAAATTGTTTAGATTGCATACACAACACTATCATCAATGTGTTGGATTGTTGGTGTAGTCTCATCATTACTTATGTTTGTTGATAATTACATCCTACAACAATTTAACATTTAAGTGAATCAATGGAAAAACCCATATCTTGGTTTCTCCCTTGATTAAATTGTTAGTGGGTAGAAATTATGTGCACATACAATGATCCTTCCTATGCTCTGCTCATCAGGATAAAGTGTGAGCTTATGTGTTGTTTGGGTTACTAGCTACATCAAGATTTACACTGAATACTTTGTTTAGACCCATTGTGAACTCCCCTCTCTACAATATATTCTCATTAACATTATAGCCTCTATGGATACCATAAGGTCTTCTATTTCCTCTGTTCTATTCCAATATTTCAATCCTTTGCTCTACTCAACTATGAAACAATAAAAAATACAATAAGAATGGAACCCCCTTCCTTCCTTGTGACCCAATATTTATCATGTTTTCATAGTTTTTTAGAGCAAAGGTTACTGATTTTGCATACCTCAACTCTCAACTAGGGTTAGTGTTTTTGTTTTGGACCCTTAAGAATCGTCTTGAAAGTCCACATGTGACTAGCTCCTTTTGTGTAAGTATTGGGCATTGACATGACATTCACTAAGTACCATGGTGGTGAAAATGATGGCTAACTTGTGGGAAACAAGTTTCTCATGCAAAATTTAATTGAGGTGATATTTATCCTGTTGGAGAACCCTCAATATTTAGAATAGCATCAAGAATCCAAAGATGATGTCCACAAGTTTTGGCCCAAAATACAACCACTTAATTTGCAAATGAGCTCCAAGAGTTTTAAGACTTTGAATCATCAAAACAAGGCCTACCCCTAAAATGGGCACTATAAGCCAATAACTCTTTTTTTTACTCATAAAGTAACAAAATAAATGGGCACTATAAGCCAATAACTCTTTTTTTTTACTCATAAAGTAACAAAATAAATGATAGATCTAAAATACTCCATTTTGAGTCAACTAAGATGTTTGATCAATTTGATGTATATTATGACAAAATATATTATGAAATTATAAGCATAAAATATTTAAAAATTAACATGTAAAATGAAGTTATAAGTATAATATGTTTGGAGATCAAAATGTGAAATTACAATAGTTCTTAGTTACATTTGTAATAATTAAATAACACATATAATCATTTTGTTATTAAATCATATGCATATATTTTGGATTTGCATATTTTTTTTTATATCATTATTATTGTTTTTTTCGTTTGAATATTTATTTCATTTTTACTATAAAGATAGCTTAATGTCTACTAGAGATAATTCAATAATGTCCACAAAGGAGTAACATTATTTTAATGGATTTATAAATTACAATGATATGAGAGTATCATATCACTCCTAAATTTTTATATAAAAGTAAATACATGAAAATAAGTGAATAAAAAAAATAAGACTCACTGAACATGAGATGAATAGAAGTAAAAATAGAAAGGGACTATAAACATTGTTGTCATCATTTATCACCATGAAGGAGCTCATGCAACCCTATGAATGACCTCTAGGGGGATATTGGGAACTAAGAAGGCTCAGTTAAGGAAACTCAGGACGAGGTCAAAATTGATCCATTGATACCCTCCTAGTATCGAAGGTTAAGGAGTTGAATTGGTAGTATTTCCCTCATTGCTTACTTTGGGATGGTAAATAACACAATGTAAAGAAATGGATGACCTTGCCACCACCTAGAGGTGAGGCATTTACTAAGTAGGTGGGAGAATTGTATCATAGATCAATGCATCCTCATGCATATTTGGGGAGCTTACATGATGCTTTATGCCCCTCATGACCAATATTGACAAAATAGAAGAGTTGATGAGCCTAGTGGAAAAAGGTTTGTAAAGGCCCTATTAGGTCTCTCATTTGTGAGTGATCTTCTCACAAATATATAAAGCTAGACATATCTTATTGACTCATAGGTAAATAGGGTGACAAGAAACCATCCAAAATAACTAAACACATAATGGCATCCCCCTTGGATCTTGTAATATATGGGACATCTACATACAACGTTTTCTTGAGTGGAAATATTTTGGAGAAGGAAAAACTTACAAAACCTCTCAAGTTCCATCCATGGGATGTGGTGATATTACTTGAAATATAAATGATGGGATCGAACCCTCAACTAGTTAAAAAAAATCTTGAGACCACATGATAATGATATTTAATGTATTTGGTTTGGATAATGAGACAATCTTCTCATTGCAAAAAATGCTTGTCATGAAAGGCCTTCTTGGGACCAAGACTTTCAAACCCATGTTGGGATCAAGATTTTATGGGTTGGGCAGGGGACAGGAGAGGGTGGTGATCCGAGTAAGAAAAATGTACTCCCAACAATTGGCATCCTTCATTGGCTTGTTGATCTCCCTTTTCAAGGGGATGAGGTTGCCTACAACATTGAAAGAGTACCTATAGGGAGGGAGGCCCTCAATAGAATTTTTCATGCATTGGAGCAAAGAGGCCTTTGAGAACTAACATTGACTACATCTAGATAGGCCTATGAATGTAATCCATGTTTAAGACCAAAGGGATAAAAGGGGTATCTCTTTCATCCCATCATTGAGTCCCCTAGGTATCAAATATTGTGAAGGAAAAATACAATTTTGAAAATACTCTCAAGGCATAAAGGATGATGCCAAACCCGGTGTGCATAATGGCTTGTGGAGTACATGTTTATAATGGATCATGAGCCATAGCATGATATATTGAAATTTATTGATTAGACACCCAAATAATGGCGCCATGATAAATCATAGGTTTCATGAGAATGTCTAAAAGATGCATTTTGATTACAAAGTCTTGAAAATGCAAATGGAAATGTTGATGCTCAAGCATTAAAGGAGGCACATAGTTTAATTTTGAATCTAGAGTCACACATTCAATCCTAGAGTAGATATATGTTTTATTAGTCTCCACTTTCCCCCTTTCAAATAGAAATTGAAATCCAACAATGTTCTTAGAAGTATTGAAGCAATGACCTTAGACTTGTTAAGAGTTGACAATATTTTTTTGTGTGGTTGTACTTGACTCTAACTAATTGAGTGGAATGCTAGTCACACACAAGTAAGTTGTTTTCCACTAAGTGAAGTAAACAAGAAACAATTAAGGTTTTAGTAAAGAAAGGAAGATAATAACCTATGATTTACACTCCTTGACAGATCTTTGAATGTTGAATGAATATGCAAAATAAGGAGGCCCTAACTCAAAGAATAATGCACACAAGACAAGCTAAACACCTTCATACTCTACAAGTAACGAAACTCTATCTCTAACTCATAAATCCAAGTGAAAACCCTTCAAGATCTACTTGATTAGTTCAATGAAGGAAACCAAAGCATTCAATAAAATACATAAAACCAATAATGAGAAAAAATGGGTTGTGGGTGGTGGTGGGGAGGAGAAGTGGGGATCATGGGAGGATGAAAGGGGATCCTATTTAAGTAGAAAAATATTACGTCATGCATCCATGTGATATGATTTTGAATCCTTTTTGCTTGCTTAATTGTTTGTTATCAATACATTTTTCTAGACTAAAATGGTCTTCAAATATGTCCTTGAACAATCCTCTAATGGTTCTTCTCAAACCTCCACAAGAAAATTGGGTAAATGGATACAAAGATACAAATTGGGCATTCTTTTGTGAAAGAGGAGAGTCATTCTAATTCTTAATTTTATTAAACCCATTAACAAATATACCGTCTCAATAAATAATCACATATGTGAAATAAATTGATCTGGTTTGTAATAATAAATATTTTGGGTTTTTAACCAATTAAACAACATAAGCAAAAATACTCAAAACCAATCACATGCAACATAGAATAGTAAATATATACCCTGGAAACCCCAGTGTGGGGAAAACCAACTAACATTGGGCTTCTTATTCAGCTTCAGGAGAAATATTTTCTTATAATTATTACACAAGAATTTGCTTTGGAAACTACCCAACAAAAGATCTCAACCCTTTTTCTCTCACTCAACTCTTGTATGACCCACACACATATCCCAATAGAAAACTTCCATGTACAAAGAAATTCGGCCTCTCAGCGAAAGAGAAAATTCAGATTTTGTTGATCTCATTTTGCCCTAATATTGCTCTAGCTAGCTCAATCTAGCCTTTTCTCACTCTTTTTGCCAAATATTGCACTCCACTGAATCCCATCTCATGCCAAATTGAATGTGCATCTCCTTTGGCTCGAACCTCCTACTAAATATATCAAATCTCAATCTCAAGAGAAATCCCTAATCTCAACGATTGAGATTATATCTCAGTATTAGAGAAATTTTGAGGTAAAAAATAAGTCTCAAAACAAATGTGCAATTAAAATTCACTTTATGAGAACCACTTACATTTTAGGGGATGACATCATCTCTCATAGTTAACGCGGCGTTGCTTGAGTTGAAGGTACTTGTAACATTCTCAATGGTGGATAAAAACTCATAGTTAACCATTATAGTGTTTTAAGTATTTTTAAAGTCATAAAGTAAAATACTCATAATAAAAGTTATTTCACACTTTTTATATAAAATAATATTATTTTTATTTTCATATATTTTGAAAAAAATAATATATATCCTTATATAATCTTCATCTCTTTACACCTATTTCAATAAATATTATATTTATACATTTTCATATATATATATATATATATATATATATATTAAATTATATATTCATCCTATTTTATTTATAATTACAATTCCAAATTAATTATAAGTTAATATCTATACATATGTATTATACATATAAAATCAAAATAAATGAAAATGTAACTGTGTAATTTTTAGATCAATCAAATTTATTATAATAACAATACAAGTATATTAAAAGTGTATATTAAAAGTTAAAATTAAGGAAAGAGGTATATTAGTTTTGCATAATTCATTATTTTTTTAAATAAATTGAACTGTACACATTCACTTATATTTAATTTGAAGTTGTAAAATAACATGTTAATATAATAAATAATTATATAATTATATTTTTTCATCAGTTGATTTTACAAATTCACTTATGCTTAATTTTGAGTTATAGAATAATCTGCAAATTATGTTATTATAACTATTTTAAACAAATCAATGTGAGAAAAATTATAATAAATTATTATTATGTTAATTATAATAATAACATTTTTAAAATATTTAATGATTAAAAGGTGAATATGATTAATTTATTTTACAAATTCACTTATATTTAACTTGAAATTATAAAATAATAAACAAATTGTGTTATGGTGTTTTTTTTTTTAAGAAAACAATAATATTGATTTCTTCTACATATATATTTTGCATTAAAAAAAATAATTTTCATCATTGAAATAATTTTTTAAATAGTTATTTATGTTATAAAATAACTTCAACCTATCTAAATAAAAACAAATTAATTAATATTTTTTTTTTCTTGTATAAGTAAACACTGGATATTAATTTTTTTATTCTCCACCCATTCAATTATCACATTAATAGAAGGGACTACCTATAGTTTATTTATTGCATAAAAATCAATGTATATTAAAACTCCTATAGTATTATGAAACATTTCTCTCATAATTTGATGTGATGATGATTATAATAAATTTTATTGCGAGAATAATCATTTGGAAGAAAATATTTTTAAATCCTCTTGTTGTAAGAAGAATTGCACTCCAATTAATTTTTTTTGAAGAAGTCTCTCTCTTTGACGTTTTGAGGCACCTAAATGGAGAGGTAGAGAGATTGGCTAACTTCGTGGTGGAGCTTGAAAGTGGAGCCATTGAAATTAATGTAAATTATGGAGGATTCACCACGATGCCATAACTATGAAAATGATCCTAGATCGAAGAAAACTGATAGTCACTTGATAATTTGTTTAAGGGAGTTTAATTCTTGATAAAGAGTGCAACTAGGGGCTATTGCCCCTTCCTAGAAGCCTTTTACGAATAAAATTTATATAAACATAAAAGAAATAACTATAAATAATAACAATCATAAATAATAAATAATTAACTTATAATTAGTGTTGAAGAGTCATGTCTCCAAGGACATGACCATTCATGAATGGGTACCTACCTAGGTATATAATTGAGACCCTCCGTTGTAATTAAATCATCTCATATCTTCTTGTACATATTGTTGATGTTCTATCTACAATTACTGCCAATGATGATAAAACATTCTAGTAATTGTTGCAAGCATAGAACATACCATAAAAATTAACATGGTATTAGAATTGTGGTGGAGAAATGCCTCAACGTAGTGTTGAATTTTGGGATTGTTACAATCTTTACATCATACATATTTAATTTTTTACTCCTATCTAAAGAATGCAAAGAGTTCCATAAATTATGGTGGAAAATAATTCGTGGCAGATATGTCTAATTACCTAAATATAAAGAATGCAAAGAATTCCGTGAATTATTGTGGGTAGTAATTCTTGGTAAATATGTCTAATTACCGGAAATATAAAGAATGCAAAGAATTCCATGAATTATAGGGGGCAATAACTACTGGTAAATATGTCTAATTACATAAATATAAAGTATGTATCTGCTAATAGTAATTTTTGTTTGAACTCTCTTGAAGACTATATATGTCAATATGGAATAAGGCATAATTGAAAGTCTATGATTCAAGGATATGTCTTTTGAAGTGAGTTTGCTCAAATAAGATTGGTTAAGATGCTCTTAACCTTAAGTGGCATTGGCAATAAATAGGTGACAAGGTTGAATAGCTTTCAACTTGACATATTGCTTGGCTCCTAGCTACATAAATGTTTCCATGCATAACATACTATAATGTGAGAAGTAAGTTTAAAGATTGATGACTTCTTGAACCATTGGAATGAGAGCTATGCATCATCACTACAATCTTGTTTGAAGTATTCTTAGATAATATCTTATCATCATAAGAGAAGCTCTGTCAGAAGTTTGAAGACTTGCATCATAATACTATGATATACCAAAGGTCTGTGTCAAATACTTGAAAATGAAAATACATTAGAGGGTTGTGTCAATGATCTACAAATTGTATGCAGTTATAAAGAAATCCTTTAATAACCCTTCAAGAAAAGTTGTTGGTGTGTAACATATTAACCATCATGGTATATGGTATGGGCAACTTGAGTGAGTGTAAAAAGAAATGATTAAAATATGCAAAGTTTGTAATTACATATACTACAATGATATGCCTTGCATTGACAAGATAAGTTCAGATCTTTTAGAGGATTATCATGACACTCAAGCTCAGTCATCCCTATGGTACCCTTTTGGTGATTTCTATGGTTTGTTGAAGGTAGTTCAAAACCTTATAATAACACAAGTTTGGAATCTAATAATGACACATATTAGAACCTTATTAATCTCAATTAGGAGTATATTTTAGATCACCATCATGGTACCATCTTAACACAACTCAAAATACTGTTATGTTATACTACTGTGGTTATAATATGTCACAGTCTCTAAATAGTCCGATGTCTACTTCTTGTAATCCTCTCTATTGAAAGATCATAAGTATAAGCATACTGTATAACTGGTGTTTTTATTCGAACCTTTGTATGATTAGATTGTCTAATATGGAAAAGAAGAATGACATTGTTGCAAGGACTGAGGATGTCTAGATTATTGCACTATGCAAACTTTGTAGATCTCCTTACACTAAAAACTTATAGTCATTAACGTACTCAAAAGTTACAATATGTCCTGGATAGTTGACTGGATCACTATGTTAACATTAGATGATGAAGTAAGATAGTGCACACAGTGTGATCCTACATTGATTGGAACATCAAGTACACCAGAGAGATGAACTTGTTCCAATTTTCATTGAGAAGGATGTATTTGAAGTATCCCTAATTGATGAAGAGTATTCAAAAGGAAGATACGATCCATGCATGAATTTCTGATGTTCATAATTAAGAAGCACATACTGTGAAAATACCTTCGAGTCTTGAAGAAGATGAGTAGGACTCATGATTACAAATTGAAGAATGTTTTATCTCATCATTCTCAGAGGGAGTTGTCTGTTGAACCCTCCTGGTAATTATAGAAAAGTACTTCCCTATGGAAGTGAACTGTTAGAAGAATGGCATGCTGATTGGTAATTATTTAGGTTATTGGATCCCATGATGAGCAGGTTGCCAAGTGGATCCTTTGTATTACACCATGCACCTTAAAGCAGAGGGAGTCTGGTCGTATGAAAGAAAATTGTGAAGAACATGCACTGGGGAACTTTCATGAATTATACAAGCTTAGGCTTGTGGCCTCCTTGAGTGAGAGGGAGTAAGGTTAGTTAAATATTTTCTTTAACATAAATTTTGATTTGGTATCATGGATGTATAGGAAACAAAGGATTTCTAAAATCACTGCTGCTAGAATGGCTAGTTGTAAGACAGTGTGTTTTGAAGAAGCTCTTTAGTGAGTTGTGTGCCATCATATATATGCTGTTGGGAGGAGAAATGAGGCTCCCATATTCGTATGGTCAGGTTGCTGATATCCTCACAAAGCCTTTGGGAAGGAAAAATTCTTAGCCTTCAGAGAGCAACATTCCCTATATGTAGGGATCTTGATTAGGTTAAACATTGAGCTCTGGGAGCTCTTGGGGGCCTAGGGTACTTCTTGGAGTTATATGAGCACAGGGTGAGTGGTTCACCTTTCCCTATGAAGTACACTGTATGAGAACAAGGTGAGTGGTTCACCTTCTCCTATGGATACCCCAACATACATCCTACCCTTGCAAGTATGGGAGTCTTAGGAAGTACCTCCCATTTGGCCAATGAGTTGGGAAAAGTGGTTAGGGTTAATTAGTACTACTGATGGACACATCAGGTACTTTTGTATTCCCTATGACTAGGGTGCATGATGTTCAACAACTTGATCACCAAAGGATCAAGACTAGTATGGCTTCTATCCCTGGACATGAGGACCTGCCTTTGTTATTTTGGCGAGAATGGCTGGGTCTTGTTATCCACCCTCTTTCAATCCTTTCTTAGCGGACTATGATTTCAATCTTCAGCAGAGACAAAAAAAGTTGCAGAAATGACACATGATAGACACAATGGAATAACAATGGATGGATGTTGACAGGTGGAATTCCTCCCAAGTTGATAGGGAGTGTTAAAGAGTGCAACTAGGGGCTAATTCCCCTTCTTAGAAGTTTGTTATGGATAAAATATATCTAAAAATAATATAAATATTAACAATCATAAATAATGAATAATTAACTAATAATTAGTGTTGAAGGGTCATGTCTCCAAGGACATGACCATTCGTGAATGGGTACCTACCTAGGTATATAATTGGGACCATCCGTTGTAATTAAATCATCTCATATCTTCTTGTACGTATTTTTGATGTTCTATTTACAATTACTGTCAATGTTGATAAAACATTGAAGTAATTGTTGCAAGCATAGAACATACCATATGAATTAATGATTTACGGATCGACAAAGGCATTGTTAAAAATAATTAAGGAGAGACTACTTGGAGGCCTTAATAAAATCAGGTTTATATGTGATAATCTCTCGTACAAAGTGATATTCTCCAAACATTCTAGAATTGAGACAATGGACAGTTGGATGGTTTGGATTATGGGTGTTTTAAGATTCCTCCTAGTTGCATTATTGGAGCAAGGTAGATCACAACCCCTCCCACTGTTATTCATAAATTTGCTGAGAAGAATTTTGGCTCGGCTCCTTGTGAAGGACAATTCTGCAACATATTGGGAGTTCGTGAAGACCAGGTCTTAATGGAGACGAAGGAGGATATTTTTAGGAGAAAGGATGGGGAATTCCTATTTAAGAAGGCCTCTTTGGGTCCTTTTCCATCTTCATTCTAGTTTTCCTAGTTTTCACTTCACATATGTGCACAACTAGATCGTCCAACGTTAGTGACAGGAAGAGATCGGCCCATGGAGTCCAAAGTGGGTAGGTGGAAGAAAATGATGGAGCTTTTGTTCCAACTGTTAATGGTATGGATTGATCTTCTTTCCAGAAGACTGGACTTGATGGAAAGTGGAAGAGAAGCAAGGGATAGATTGGATGAAGCAAAATTTCAGGGTCTTGAGGAAATGGTGGAAAGGAAATTCACAAAGTTGGAGGCAGAGTTAATGACTAGTAACATCGAGGCATCAAGCTTTGACTTCTTCGCAGACATTCAAGAATTTATGTTCGCCGAGACAATTGCTGATAATAAGGAGCGACAAGAACACTCTGGCGGTGGTGTAGCTTGTGTAGGAGTGAGAAAAGGAAAATAGGATATTTGAAATGGAGCCAATGAAGCCAAACCCTCAAATGTTGTTTAATTTTCTATAGCCTATGTATTGGAAGTACATTTTTTTGGGGGGCAATTTTTTAGATTATATGGAAGGTATCAATGTAGAATTATAGCTCAGAGAGTTTGTAGGGTAAAAAATACTCTGTTATGGATCTATTGGAATATTGAAGTAACAAATATAACAAAAGAAAGTTTTGTATATCCATATGTAAATGGTTCTAGTGATGCAATCCAGGATTTATAATAGCAATCTATCCATTTCGTTAAAAAAAGAAAAGAAAATATTTTTTAAACAAATAATTTTCAAACCAAAATTTTGATTTCCCTTATTCCTCATTGGAGTGTAAGCTAATGGGGTGATTTGAGTTGGATCCAATGCCTTGCATTATACGCAATTCAATCCCCCATATATCACAAGCCAATATATCATTATTATTCTCCATGCATGTTATCTTGTGTTGTATATCCATCTTTTGTTTCTACATGGAACCCAACTATTTCTAAATGTTATTGCAGACTATTGCCTCTACAATGGAGGATTATGTAACCAACACCTTCTTATGAAAATACAACTCAAGTTGCCTATTGAATTTAGTGTCATGTGCTTGGATACTTTCTCAATCTATAACTCATGCTAAAGTATCATCATCAATATGGAGGTCATGCATCCCTTATATATGTTATTAAATTTTATCTTCAATTTATTTAATTTCCCACTTGATTAATGGTGATATATTCCTTTTGTATGATGTAATAGCTTCCATAGCTTTGTGTGTTACCTTGGTATGATTTTCTTGCTTGGAATGTTCTTCTTTCTTCCACTTTCCAAGTCAATGATTCTCCTTTTCATCCTATTTTACCTCCTCTAAAATGATTTCATATAAACTCTAGGACTAGAAAAATAATTTATACACTTGTATTGATTGAGAGTTTGCACCAGTCAAATGAAGAATGGGTAAAAGGATACCATATATCTCTCCCTCCTCAAAATACCAAATTTGGAGTAAAATTGTGGTTTTATCAATTATAAATTTCGTTGGGAGTGGCTATGTTCAAAATTAAGATGTCATCTCATGAACAAAGGAAGGATTAATGGCTCGTATTTCATGCTACTTCCACTTGCGACCTCTATTACCTCTTCATTATGCTCATGCATTGGAACTACATGGGGTGGTACGTTGGTGTTAAAATAGCTCTTCCCCGTGGATGTATGTGGCCATCATATCCAATGCAATACATCAAGATTTAGTGAGCTAATTCTCCTCGATGATCATCCCATTTAGGGATAGAAGAAAAAAAACTATGATAATGTAAAAAAAGACTATTTATCTATAAACAATGGGAATATTTATACATCAAAAAAATAAATATGCATGAAAAAACCATCTTTACATATAAATCAAATATTCTCATGTCTCAAATCACTAATTATATTTTATTAATTATTTGTGGAGACATATAATATCACCTATAAGGTGTTAGAGGTAGTCATACATGGAATTTTTGTTCTCAAGCCTATAATTTGAGAAATATTTGGGTTAGTGAATGCATGACATGATTGAGCCTAGAGGCTTCACTCACCAAGTGTTTACTTGCAATGTTGTCCAACTTGTGTTAATGTCTAATAGAGGATCTTCCACAAAAAGAAATAATTGATACTATATGTATTTATCTATTAGTATTGCAAGCTTTGGGCCAAACAACACAGTAAAAGGGCTAGGAAATCCAACTTATAATCCCTGATCTTGTGGTTGGTAGACACAAGACCATACAATGTCGTATGCACAACCATCATAATATATTGAAAGGGTTTACTAAGGATTAAACCAGGGAAAGATCAACTCTTCAAGTACAAGTGCATAAGTCAACAATAACTAACAATTTATACTTATTTGGGTTTATTTGAGTAGGGAAGTGCAGTGGATCTTTAATCACACCATGAATTTGTCACTAGGAACCATGAAGAATGGGGATATTTAGGTTTGTGATTTATTATTTGTTTGATTCTATCCCTTTGTTAAAAAATTAAAACTTAAAAGTGAAAAAACCCAAGTATACAAAAATACTTATAACCAAATGGTTTTCAAAGATAGAATTTAGGCCCTAGCATGACCACATATGACACAAATTTCAAAGGGTGAGAAAAATTAATGTTACTGTTTCAAGGCTAGTGTCCATCATCATGGTTAATATCTACTATTTGTATAAAAGGATATATGTATAGCTAGTTTTGTGTTTCATGTGCTTGTGTACTTACCTCTTTGTTGCTTTATTTTTTAAATCAAATATGATTTTTTCTAAGTTGAGGTTAGAAAATTCCTTGTTGACTAGTATTTAGTATGAAGAGGTTGGAATATAATAATGGTGAATGGTGTCATACATGTTGTCCCTTCCTTGGTGTAAGTGGTAGCTTAATTCATCTATGTAATGGATTTGGGTGTATATGTGGGTTATACATCAGGATGGACCTTTCTTCATGTGAAATTTTTTGTCGAAATGAACCTTCTTCTCTTTGAGTAGTAGTAGTTGGTTTGGTTTTTTTACTATCCTACCTATGAACATCCAAGATAATTTAAGGGATGGAATATTGACATGAATAAACGAGTTTCTTGTGCCCAAAGTTGACTCCATTTTATAACCTTGGGAAGTGACCTAGTTGGGTCTTGGGATATTTTTAAAAGTACTAACCCCCATAACGTGTGGACGAGTAAATATAGCTCTAGACCAATAGACCTTTGGATTACATGAATACCCTTGTATTGAGACTTATGGAGATCCATATTTGTTGTGAAGTTGTCTCCAACTCACTTCTACCATGGAACTAGAATAAACCCTTAGCTATATATCTATTACTAATCAACTCCAAGGAAACCATAATTGTGGGGGAGAACCTGGGGCACTCCTTATCAAATCTAAGTTGTAGAGTGGAGAAATAAAGCCATTACAAATCTTGGGACAATAGTGAATATGCTTCAAATTCTAAATATTTTCGAAAAATGCATTGATTGCAAGATACATTCTAAATCCAACCCAAAGGAATTGTTAGGGAAGGGGATTAGGGGCCCCATTATCACAACCAATAAGCCATTAACCATAACCACTAAATCCCTTATCCCCTTAACCCACAAGCCATAATCCCTTAACCCCTACATTCATAACTCATAAACCATTAACCCCTTGATCCCTTAAACCCTAAGTCACTAACCCCCTAACCCATAACCCCTAACCTAGAATTCTTTCACCCCCTAAGCCATAACCCCTTATCCTCTTAAACCTTGACCCTTAATCGTTAATCCACGAACCTTAAACAACTTAACCCCTAACCCCTAACTCATAAACACCATAACCCCTAATCCCTAACCCATAAACATCTTAACCCCTAACCCCTAATTCCTTAATCCATTGACACCTAAATCCCATAATACTTAAGCCCTTAACCCCTAAACCCTTGGCTTAACCCTTAACCCTTGAATCCCTTAACCACTAAGCCATTAAAAACTAACCCCTAAACCCCCTAGAGCTCAACCCCTTGGCCCTCAATCCCCCAACCCCTAAACCCCTTAAGTCCTAACCCTTTACCCTTAACCCTTGATTCCTAAACCTCTAAACCTCTTAACTCATAGTATCCCTAAGATTTGAACCCCCTTAACACCTAAATTTTCTAACCCCTAATCCTTAAGCCCTTAACACCATCCTCATTTCCATCATGAATTCATCATGTGCTTGTTGTCCTCATGATCATTTTCCTTGTCAACTCCAGGTGCATTACGTAATTATAACATCATGGACGTCACTTTTATTGTCATTGTAATTTTCATCTTCGTTGTCATCATATTGTGACAAAGTTTCAACGAACATGTTCATAATTCCTATAACATCCTTATCAAAACTTTCCTCAAACGTGGGACTTTAGAGACATAACCCAACATTATCATCATCATCATTGTCATTAAGCTTGTCATCAATCCCTACGATTCTTGTCACATTGATAATTTTCAAACCAAGTGATATGGATCTATATGTAATTCATGGATGCATCTTGGTTTGATGACACCTTTCCTTAGCCATCTATGACACAAGGCACATGAAGATATTGTAATTTAGTTGGTTTTCTCAATGATAAACTACAAATTGTTAGTGCCCAAGTGGTCTTGCCTCCTCGTGATACCCAATTAAATCCTTAGGAGTCTTGTGATTTTGCTAAGTCACATAACAACTCATTTAGTCTAAATATAAATTTCGCCCTGTTAAGCTTGTACAGATGGAGGATAAGGGAGATGTAGAAGGAGGGATTGCATCTGTCCCTAGAAAACCCTTACCTGTAGGTGAAAAATTTAATATCTGTCTAGCTATGTTGAAGGCGTGGAAAGAAGTTATTGAGGGTAAGAAAATGGCCATTAACGAGACACTTACAATAGATAAACCCCCCAAAAAATGCGGCGTGATGATATTTCTTTCAATAAATGTGAGATTGGTCAAGGTGCCCAAAATGCCAATCGAAAATCATGTTGGGTATATCATAGTTTATAAAATACACCAGATGGATCATTGTGAAAGTGGTAGTGCCTGTAGACCATGCCTCCTCTTCAAAGGGAATCTATCTTTCCCCTAATTCTTTATAGGATCATTGGTGGTCGTTGACTCATTGGTATTTGCAAAAATTAAATTTTGATAACATAAGGTATAGTAGAAACCTTTGACCATTTGTACAAGAATTAAAGCGAGGTTGCACTAATTATAATGCACATTGGATTGTGGTAATGATTTGATTATTTAAACTAAATATCTACCTAGAATTTCTTAGCAGTGGTTTCTTTATTTGACAATGGTTCTTTGCAATTAGCTTAGAAGTGTTGTATTAACAAAGTATACAAAGAAATTATATTGTTTTCATTTTTCCACAATTTTGTTTGAACAAAAATAAGGACTAAGTGTGAAATGTCACCTCAATTTTTGGTATCGAAGAAAGATTTACACATGCCCAAACCCTACAAAATTCTATGGCTATCATGAATGACTTCCATATGTGTAATGGTGATCATTAATCTCAAAGCAAAGTGTCTTGAAAAATGCCATGGCAAATCTAGAGATGGAATTAAAGACCTTATTCAAATCTACTCTATGACTACAATCCTTTGATTGTGAGAACTTGTAACAACAACCTCCCACTTTGGAACCAGACTTACAAAGTGCCGCAAGCCATATATTTACCATACAATTTTGCTTGGAATACACATTCAAATAGCCAAGGGTTCATCTCACTCTTGCTAGCATATGGTCAACACAAAGAGAATTTAGGGGGCTTGTTTGTGGCATTCCCATGCAATTTCCCATTTGACATCATCTTTTAATTTTTCTACTTCAAGTGGATGCTCCAAGAAAAAATGACTCATTCATGAGATGGTTAGCAAGCTTTTCTCCTCTTAGATCATAATATTCTTCATGACAAGGTTAAGGAGAAGTCACATTATCTTATACCTTAGAGGAATGTGGTGTATATACCTCTTCTTTCTTTGTCTCTCTTAACAACACATGTTGATGCCTTCTAAACTATGGATAACCTCTAATAGGGTATTTTTGAGCTCTAAGTGAAGTTCCCCGAAAACAATGGGCTACCTACAACTACTTGAGTTTATTTATAACATTATTCACATATTTGATGATATTTATCACCTCCTTAAGGGTTAGTGGATATTTCCCTTATGTGTAAACCTCGTGTCCCCTTTCCCTCCTTATATCAACATGCTTGATTGTATTAGGGAGATATTCTATACTTTTTATTGATGCCCTTAGGCCACCATTATCACTCTCTAGGCCTTCAACATCATTAGATATAGCCTCTTTGTCAAGTGACCTCCTTTTTCTCAACTAGACAAATGCATGGGCCTCTTAAGCCCAATTGGAAGAGATGTTGTAATGCCATGTCTTGTTATGCTATGTAAACATGTTGGGTTGTGTTATATTCTTTCCACGACTAGCCCACGTAGTTAACCAGGGGTTTAGAAGGGGGGCAGAAACCCCCCTCCGTTGCGCCGATTGCATAGCAGGGGAAGTCACAGGGGGTTTGAGGGGTGCAGGTAACCCCACTCTATGGGGTCTGGGGTAGCGCCCCGGAAAATTTTGGTTTTGGACCATATATTAGGTTGGGCGGACCTACCTATGGTTTTGTGCATGTTTTTCGCACATGGTTTTGGATGCGATGGTTTTTGGTCCATGGTTTTAGACGTGATGGTTTTCGGTCCATGGTATTAGATGCTTCAACATGTATAAATATGTATTGTAACATTGAAAGGAACATAATGAAAAATCAAGCTAGTAGCCCCGATTTTGGGATCCAAGGGAAAATCTTTGTGTATATGTGTTTTATGTGTTATGCTCTCGCATTGTTTATTTTCTGTGTTTTAGAATTCGTATGTAGGTAATTTCTGTACGGGGTCAAAACCTACATTTGGTATCAGAGTTGTTTTGGCTTCAAGGGGATGCCTTTGTTGCTGAGAGGTTTCGCTCGGGCTTGTGGTAGACCCCGTTCAGTGGGAGATATGTGGGATTGATTCTGGTGGTGAAAGAAGATGGCGCACAGTGGAAAGATAGAGATCGATAAATTTAATGGTCAGAGTTTTGAGTTATGGAAACTCAAGATGGAGGATCTTTTGGTGGATAAAGATTAGTGGCACATGTTAGATCCAGGTACTGAACCAACAGGATTGTCCGATGAAGAATGGAAGAAGTTGGATCAGGAGACAAAGAGCACAATACGATTGTGTGTCTTAGATTCAGTATTGTTGAATGTATCAGGGGAAGCTACGACGAAGGATTTACGGGACAAGTTAGGGACTTTGTACCAATCTAAGTCTTTGGTGAATAAACTGTTCCTACGGAAAAAACTGTATAACTTGAGGATGAAAGATGGAGACTCGGTGACAGAGCATCTGAACACATTTAATATTGTGGTAAGTAAGTTATCATTTTTTGATATTAAAATTTCAGATGAAGATAAGTGAATCAGTTTGTTGTGTTCTCTACAAGATTCATGGGATATTCTGGTTATTGCAATAGGTAGAAATGAAATTGCCTTGCAGTTTGATGAAATAGTCTCATCCTTGCTGACGAAGGAAATGAGATGGAAAAATATGGAGATCCAGAATGGTGATGCCTTGTTTGTACGAGGACGGTCCCAGAACAGAAACAAAAATAAGTCATCGAGTGGGAGGTCTAAATCTAGAGGGAGATCTAAATCTCTAGGAAAACCTGTAAAGGTGGTGTGCTGGAAATGCGGAAAGGAAGGGCACTACAAAAGGGACTGTAAATCTAAAGCTCCTGATAAAGGAAAGGGATCTGATGATGCTCCTTCTGCAGAGGCGAAAACCACCTCAGATGAAGGTGGAGATGTGTACTTGGCTTCTTCAAGTACACATGTAGATCACGAGGCATGGTTGATTGACTCAGGTGCATCCTTTCACTTCACTTCCCATAGAGAGTGGTTCTGTGAGTATGAGAAATATGATGGTGGTGATTTCTTCTTGGGGGATGACAAGAAGGCTAGAATAGTTGTTCGCAGGAAAGTAAAGTTGAAGTTGCAAGGTGGAAGGGTTAGAACACTTCTGGGTGTTCTACATATTCATGCATTAGCCATAAATCTGATTTCTGTAAGCAAGCTGGATGATGCATGTGTAAAAACAGTGTTCGAGAAGGATACCTGCAAGATGGTTCGCGGGGAGTTCGGATCAGAACTCTGTACAAGCTACAAGGTAGCACTGTTGTTGATGGGTGCAACAGTTCTGTGGTTCTTGAAAGTGGAGCAGAAAATCTAGTGGTCTCTGGAGAGAAGACCATGCTGTGGCATTAAAGGCTTGGACATAATGGAGAGAAGCGCCTTCGAATACTTCATGGTAAAGGTATGGTAGAAGGTATGAGTAATAGCTATTTGGATTTTGATTTCTATGAAAATTGTGTATATGGGAAGAAGAATCGGGTGAGTTTCCCCTCTAGTGGTAAGAGGGCGAAACACATGTTAGAGCTTGTGCACAATGATGTGTCTGGACCTATGAAGGTTCCATCACTGGGTAAGTCTGTGTACTATGTATCCTTTATAGATGAATTCTCAAGGAATACATGGATATATTTCCTTAAGAAGAAATCTGAAGTCTTTGACAAGTTTAAAGAATTTAAGGCTCTGGTGGAAAACCAGATAGAGAAGAAGATAAAGGTGCTGAGGACAGATAACGATGGAGAGTTTTGAAGTAAGGAATTTTAAGAATTCTGTAAGAAGTATGGTATAGCATGGCAAAAGATTACTCCATATACACCTCAGCAAAATGGAGTTGCAGAAAGAATGAACAAGACGTTCATGGAAAGGGCAAGAAGCATGCTCAGTGGTGCCGGGTTAGGACAAGAATTCTGGGCAGAGGCGGTGGAGACAACATGTTACCTGGTCAACGGATCACCTTCATCAACGTTGGAGGATAAGACTCCACAAGCGATATGGACTGGTAAGAAACCCTCTCTTTCACATCTGAGGGTATTTGGATGTGACGCATATGTACATCTTCCAAAGGAGAAACGAACCAAGTTGGATAGTAAATATGAAAAGTGCATCTTTATTGGGTGTAAGGATGGTTTAAAGGGTTATAAGATTTGGAACCCAGTAACAAGGAAGGCTGTGTACAATCGAGATGTGGTGTTCAGAGAGGAAAAAGATGTTATTAAACATGAAGTCCAACCAAAGGAACCTGAGAAGATAGAGTTTGAGCTAAAGGAGGAGGAATCAGACTCTACAACAGAGGAGGAATCAGAAGATGAAGAGCCACAAACTCCGAGTGTGAGAAGATCAGTTCGAGAAAGAAGGAAGCTAGAAAGGTATAGTCCATCTGCTTTCTGTTCAAATTTTGCTTTATCTATTACTGATGATGATCCCAAAACTGTGAAGGAAGCAGTAGATTCAGAGGATGGAAAACTCTAGAAAGAGGCCATGGTTGATGAAATGTCATCTTTGCACAAAAATGAGGCTTGGAATCTGGTGGAGTTGCCAGCTGGAAGGAAACCCATTGGCGGTAAATGGGTGTTCAAGAAGAAAACAAATGCAGAAGGAAAGGTGGAGAAATACAGAGCTCAGTTGGTAGCAAAAGGTTATTCCTAGGTGTCGGGAATTGATTTTGGTGATATTTTTTCTCCTGTTGCCAAGGTAACTTCTATTAGATTACTTCTATTTGTTGCTACTGCTTTTGATTTTGAGGTTGAACAGATGGATGTTAAGACAACATTTCTTCATGGGGATCTGGAAGAGGAGATCTACATGAAGTAAGCTGAAGGCTTTGCGGTGAAGGGTAAGAAAGAACTGGTATGCAAGTTAAAGAAGTCTTTGTATGGGTTAAAACAGTCACCAAGGATGTGGTATCAGAAATTTGATACATTTATACGGGGACTTGGCTTCACCAGAAGAAAAGCAGATCACTGTGTGTATTTTAAATTAATTGGTGACCGTGTTATTTATTTTTCTTGTATGTGGATGATATGTTGCTGGTTGGAAATGACAAAGAAATTATCCAGGATTTGAATACCCATTTATCCTCCAAATTCGACATGAAATATCTTGGTGCTACAAACTATATTTTGGGCATGGAAATTAAAAGAGATCGGACAAAGAGGAAGCTCTGGTTAAACTAGAGGAAGTATGTTGAGACAATATTTCATAGGTTTAATATGCAAGATAGTAAGCCGGTGAAGGTTCCTATTCTTGTAGGTGTAAAGTTATCTGCTGAATAGTGTCCCAAGACATAAGAAGAGGAAGAGGACATGTCCCGTGTTCTATATGCAAGTGTAGTTGGTAGCCTGATGTATGCGATGGTCTGTACTAGATCAGACATTGCACATGCAGTGGGAGTATTGAGTAGGTTTATGTCAAAAATAAGGAAGGAGCACTGGACAACAGTGAAGCGGGTTTTCAGGTATTTGCGTGGCACTAGTGATTATGGTTTGTGCTACTAAGGAAGACCAAGATTGGATAGAGTGTTGGATATTCGTGGCTTTGTTGATGCAGTCTCGGTTGGAGATCTGGATCAGAGGAGATCTGCAAGTGGGTATGTGTTTAACCTATTTGGAGGTGCAGTCAGTTGGATGAGTAAGAAACAATCTATAGTGGCCCTATCAACTATAGAGGTAGAATACATGGCAACCACTCATGCAAGCAAGGAAGTAGTTTGGTTGCAGAGATTGTGTTCAAGTATGGGGTTAGTACAGGGAGCTATAAGGATAGACTGTGACAGCCAAAGTGCAATTTTCTTGGCAAAGAACCCTGCATATCATTCAAAGAAAAAGCACATTGATGTTCAGTATCACTTTGTGAGGGATATGATAGAAGACAAAAAGGTGTTGCTGGTAAAGGTGGACACTTTGAAGAATACTGCAGATGCATTGACAAAATCTGTGAGCTCTGAGAAGTTCTCTTGGTGTAGAGAAACAATGGGTGTTGCAGGGCTGGATAAATGACTAAGCTCTCTTTTGGCCCCCTGTGGAAAGAAAACAACAAGTGGAGAATGTTGGGTTGTGTTATATTCTTTCCATGACTAGACCACGTAGTTAACTTAGGTAAAATTACATAAAATTAATAATTAAAATATAATAACACAAAACAAAACAAAACAAATAAATTAATAATTATAATTATAATTAATAATTAAACCAATCTAGATTCATCTTAAATTCATATCTACCAAGCCCCAAGTGGGATCAAATCTCTTGAGGTGCAAACCTTTTTTAGAGTGAAAAGATATTTGATCCCTCTCGATGCTTGGTAAATCTAGAATTAATATGAATCTAAGCTGGTTAATTAATAATAATACTCTTATTTTCATAACAATGTTAGTAGTAACTGTAAATCCACTATTTCATTACAATAATCACGCTAACTATAAATCACGATTAACCCCTCCTTTTCCCTACCCCCACTAAGAAAGAAAAAGAAAATAAAAGGAAAAGGAAAAAAGATAACCAACTTATTTTTGGCATCTCATTTTACAACTATTATGGACCTCCACATTGAAAGGCCCACAAAAATGTATTGAATTTAAAACCTTTAACTAATTTAAATTCATTTTTCATTTAGTATCTAAAAATGGGGGCTCAATCACCACACTAGTAGCGATGTTAGCATAAAAGATGAACTAGTTACACTAAAGGTGTCTCTCTGGAGTTTGGGCTGGTTAGACAATATTCATCCCAACCAATCATAGAGCACCATTTTCATCTTCCTCCCTCCATCTAGAATCCGACACGTGGTTCTTTGTCTGCCTCCCTCCATCTAGAATATGACACATGACCCTGGAGTATTTGCAGGTGCATACAATTCCATTTGTCAAATTTCTGTGAACCTTCTCTATTGTGGAATGAACGAGATGGATTCTCTCTAGAACATACTTCGTTGGGTACGAATTGGAGACAATTAACAAGATATAATCACTCGCATCCCATGTATTTAACGAATGGAAGAAATTGAGGCTTGACATGTTAAACTATTTCATACACGACTTGTTGGATGTATAATGCGGGATAACACCCAAGCAAGGGACTTTGGAGGTGTCACAACCGATGAATGAATGAATGATATTTTAATGTCCAAGGTACTAAAATAAGTCTATGGGACTACTAGCCTCCTTATTTTTTTCCTTTTGCAATTCAATCCTTTTCTTACTCAAATTGATGATGAGATGACCCAACCTTATAATAGTCCCCTCACTGAAAAGACAATGCCAAAGAATTAATGCTAACATACTGTCGTAAATGTCCCTAATGTCTCTAAAAGCATCACATTCCAACACACACGTTCTTCCCAAGATTCTTTAGGTCTCTTCCACTGTCCCGTTTCACATCGAAGTTGATGTGAGTTAGTTCTTAATTGAGCAATAAGAACCTTTTCTCTCCACATAATGCTAGCTCCAATTTACTCTTTTCGTTGGAGATCACAAGTGGGGTTGAATTCTTGAAAATAGTACTTCTTCTTTCTACCCAACTCGTTTCCCCATATACACGTACAAAACTTCTCCATAAGAAAATTATTTAACTCCTTTCTATTTGTGGGATATGCATTGAGGTAAATATTCCATTTGTTGCATCCATTTGTTGTTCTGTCTCATCCGTGATTTCTTTCTTTCACTCATGCCTTCATTGAAGATAACTTTCAGCCATCTACCTACTCCCATTTGCTCAATTCTTCTTAGATACCTTATAAGACGCACCATAGAACTTTCTTTGACGAGATTTTCTCCCATTTCACTCAACATTATCTCATAAGGAACCAAACTTTTTATTTTGAACTTGCTCATGATCAAGCATTTTTGGATTTTCTCAAATTGTTTCCATTTTGAAACAAGGATGCTACTAGCGCACAATTCACACCCATAAAATATCATTGGACAAACTAGGAGTCCAAAAATCACTTTAATCATTTTCCAATCCCATAACTTTGCCTATCTACATCTGTTTTGAAGTACATATAATGCTTTCCACACTCCTAAAATTCTCTTCTTTCTGCAGTCCTCCCATTTAAGCTTGTTGTTGTAATCAATCCAGGTACTTGTATTCATTTACTTCTTCAAAAATGTTGTCTTCAAAGAAGAACACATGCTGGCTTTGCTCCTTTTATTAGAGAAAATCATTATTTTGGTTTTTCTAGTATTGACTTGCATTCCCACTTCTGTACAAAAATGCTCAAGGGCATATATGTTAGGTCCCTATACTACTAGTGTAACCCCTTATTGTTATTAGTGCAACCCCCTTATTATATTGTTGTGCCCATGTAGTACCCATATTGTTATTATTGTGCCCCATAGAAGCCCACTATTGTTATTGTTGTGCCCTTACATTATTATTCTTATGTCGGCTCTGATTATATTATGACCCCTTAGACTCTTATATATAGAAAAGAAGTCTTGTCATTTGTATCATCGAACAATTGTTCATTTTTATAATGTAAAGGAAGTTTACCCCTCGAAGAGGCTGATTTTAAAGTCGTTGATCTAACTTTTCTATCTTTTTGTGAGTAGAGGGGATTCAATGGGGTATAAGAAGGGAATCAGTGTATCAATTCCAACTTCGCCTCTGAATCTGTGGAATCCTAATCTCGGGAATCTGATGAGACAAAAGGATTGTAGTGATGAATCTTAGGATTTATGAAGCTCGTAACCGCCATGAAAGACTCAGAACCTAGATCAAAGATTTCAATGTGCCTGATTTGGTCTTCGGGCGCCTTGTGGCAACCACAATCCAATCCACTGTTGCAGAAGCATAGGGAGTGAAGGTGTGTATGGATGGAGGCGTTATCCTCTCTGGCATAATGGGTCCTTGAGTTGTTTCTGGGTCTGAAGGGAGCTTCAGTTTGTAGATTCTCCACCATCCATCCTCAGCTTTCTTGTGAAATTAAACTGTATTTTCATCTGCCCAAGTCGGCCATCCTCTGCCCTGGATCACGATCCTTCTGGCCGACTCATCCTCAGCCTTGAAAACATATAAATCGGTTGACAATTCCAGGCTCATGCTGAGCTCCCAGTCGTGTTCCCCATATGATGCCACCATTTCCCATTTCCCAGAAGGAGATTGAGGGACTAATCGACCATTCCTCGTGGAGTAAGGCAAACTTTGTGCCTAGTTCTGAGGCAGGTTGAATAGACAACATACTAGCTCTTGAGTGTTTTATTGGCGGCTCCTTGCATGGATACAAAATAGGCTTTCCTGTTCTTAACAATAGGCCTATCAAAGAAAAATCTGACATTGCTAGAAGGGGTTACACTGCAGGGAAAGGAACCTAGGGCTTTGACAGAGGAAGAGCCGAAGTGGATTCTAGTATTCACTGTCCGCTCTGACACATAGATGAGTATTTCCTCTTCCTTGTTGGGAATTATATCGAAATCGACATTTTCTTGAATCAGGAGGATCTTGGCGTCGTAGGGGGAAACGAAGTGGCCGTTGTAATTGATGGATTTAACGTCGGTGAGTAAGTGATGTTACAGAAATTTGGGCGGTGAGTGCGCAAAGACATTTGCAGGAAGGTCGACGGTAAAGATGTCGAATATGTGATTAAGCCTCCCCACCATGGAAAAAACCACGGTACCCACTAATTTTCGTCATGGCCTAAAGTCTGCTGTGAGAGAGAATTTAGCTTAGCTCAGCTCGTTTTGAAAATGAGCAGAGATGGCATATCGCCTAAAGGTATTGATTCAGTCTCTTAGTCTTGTGTGAAAGTGATCCAAAATGGATTTTGGATAGAATCCTAAGTCTAATGATCCAAAATGGATTTTGGATAGACTCCTAAGTCTAAGTTTTTCTCACAGAGGAAAAAATGAAAGCCCAAGGGAGTTCCTAGAACTAGCCCCATTGCAGAGATCGTCTCATTATGAATCTACTGCAACTTGAATGGGCAAAAATGGACTTAGGATGCGGAAGTTATCATAAAATGAAGCTGCCCTTTATCCTTTGGAAAAAGGGGCAAAATACCCTAAAAATGGGTCTTAAAAAACCCTCTAAGCCTTCAAAATCCAAAAACTATTACAAAGGAAAACCTTCACAAAATGGCAGAAAACACTATCGGGAGGCAAAAACATGAAGAAATAGCGGAAAACAGGCCTATTGGAGGTCAAACCAACTTTGCACAGGAGTCGTCGGATCTGGCCAATCAACGGTCCAGATCCGATCGGCATATCGCAATCGGCGGTGACAGGCGGAGGCTATTGGAGGTAGACATGCGGATCAGTATCGACGATGGCATGGGGCTTAAGGAGGGACCCCGGGTTTATGCGATATGCGATTGCGATCGATCGCATCGCAATATCGCATCGGAGCTACACAAAGGAGCGAGGCTGATATAAATATGGCTTGCGACAGCCGGACTCGATAGGGTTATAGGCCATATGTTATATATTTTGAAATCCGGAAAATGGCATTTTCCTTTGTATTTCACATCTCCGCCAAATAAATGAATTGCAAAGTAAATGTGGCCGATGCGATGAAATCAGACCCAAAAGGGTTTGTAAATGCCACTGCATAATCATTTCAAGTTTGATATGAGCCATATTGTCGGGATTTTCAGTGTTTTTAATGTATTTGTATAAATGCAAAAGGAACCGTAGCACAGGGACATTGCGACTTGTGATAGCGATTTCAGGCGGACCCGATAGAAATCTAGGGCGGAGTTGATGATTTTTGAAATTTGAAAGAAAGAGTTTCTGTGGATTTTTCCCGTGTTTAGTGTATTTTCCTGTGTAAGCCGAGAATTCTATTTTTGGGCTTTTCAACGCAACGATGGTCACTTCCGTTGCAGAATAGGTGGCCACCATCCCTGAAGGCGTTTAGCAATGATTGCTAACGCTCAGAGGGGGATTCAAGCGGACAGAGGCCGGGAGCCAGTGAGCCTGAGAAAAGGAAATGAACGGACACTGCCAATTGGCTTAAATCCACAGAATGACAAAAAAAGAAAAAGGAGGAAGCAGTGCCGAGAGAGGAGCGTAGAAGGCTAAGCCAAAGCAGGAAGCTAAGGCGAAAGAGAGCAGCTCAGAAAGCAAAAGCGAATGTGCAGAGCAGCCGAGGGAGTTACTTGGAGGTCAAGTGAAAATCCAGAGAGCTGCAGAGAGACAAAGAAGCCAGAGCCGAAGAGCCAAAGCCAGAGCCAGAACCGAAGAGCCAAAGCTAGAGCCAAAGAGCCAAAGCCAGAGCTAAGAGCTAGAGCCAGAGTCGAGAGCCAGAGCAAGATCCGAGAGCCAAAAAGTCGAGAGCTTCAAGAGCCGGGGATAAAATGGTGTCTAAACCCATTGTTTCTGTGTAAAATAGTGGATTTGAGCCAAGAGCTTGTAAAAAATGACTTTGCCATAATCCCAGAGAGCCTAGTCGAGTTGACTAGAGCTCACGGAGATGTAGCCCAAGAGTTTGTGAACTCCTAATTAATATTGTTGTTATGTGTGATTGCTTGTTGCTGCATTGTATCTACTGCTTTATTTATTGTTATATGTATTTATATATTAGTTTGAGCACATTAAATTACAACACATAAATAGTTTTAATAACAAACAACAACATACACCTTCTGTTCAAGCACATATTTAATTCTGCAAAGGTTAATCATTAAGGTTTGGGAATATTTAAAGCTTTCGAAGTGGGAGAGGTTCTTGTAAGTTAGATAAGAAGCCTAAGTGCCCCATTTTCAGATCAGAAAGCCCACCTAACTAAAGCAGAAAAAATACAGTTAATGAGAGTACGTCTCACCTAACAAAAAAAGTACTCAATTACCCTCCCCTCTCAATGAAAGGCAGGAAGGAGATAGTTAATGCGTTCGTTTCATCTAATAAGATACTAAATTGTATGAGGATGTGGACATTACCAAGACTGTACTTCATTGTATATTTCCAAAGGTGGGAGGGGTGAGACATTTGACACGCTATTTGAGAAGAAGAAAGAAAGAAATAAATTATTTTAACATCTACGAGGTTAAAGACAGTTTATGGGACAGATTGCTTCTTCATCTGCTTGAATGTGTAGAGATGTGCATAATTATTATAGCAGTAGTTTAATTAGATTGTTTTTTCTCAAAAATCATGGAAATTTCGGTAAGATTTTGATAAAATCTGGGAGGGATTTTTGTAAATCCAGGTTATAGTTGTCAAACTTCAAGATTTTGGGTGTCTCACAAGTTTTTGATGGTGCAGAATCCATTTCCACCATCAAAAACATGATTCAATAACTGCTAGTGCAAGATTTTTTGGATTTTTTTGCCCTAATTCCAGCCACTTGCCATCGCAATTCCTAGCCTACGTAGACACTTCCATTATTATATATTTTCGAGTGTTTGATAAAAAAAATGAGATTTTGAATTTAACACTTTGAAAAATTCATAACATTTCAATTGTGGAGAATTTACCATTTAAATTTGTAATTCAAAAAAAAATGTGTGAAATGATGAGCAAATTAGACGAAAAGATATACCAAAAACTCATAGTTTAAACACATCTATGGAAAAAATATAGAAAATCAAGGATGAGTTTTAGAAAATCTGGTAGGAATTTTTGGAAAATCTTAAACTCATAGTTCAAACAGAGCTATGGAAAAAATATAGAAATTCAAGCATGAGTTTTAGAAAATTTGGCGGGAATTTTTTAAAATCCTGAAACAGACCGCTCATGAAAAAACATAGAAATTCAGGAATGATTTTAAAAAAATCTAGCTGGGATTTTTTGAAAATCCAGGATATAGCTATTAAGTTTCAGAATCAAAAACTCATAGTTTAAGCAAGCCACAAGTTTGCATAGAAAAATCATAGAAATTCCCTCATGATTTTTAGAAAATCTGGGATTTTTTTTTGAAAATCCAGGATATAGTTATTAAGTTTCAGAATTTTGGGTGTCCAAGAGTTTTTGCATTTAAAAATGTGATTTTACTGAAAAATACTTTCTTGAAAAAATATGAATAACAAACCGTGAATTCAAAATTTTTAATGGTATTAAATCTATCTCCACAATTTCAAAACCAATTTAAAAAAAAATTACCATATTTAAACAAAAATTTAGGCACCCAAACCAAATTATAGCCTCAATAAACAATGCCTACACGAAAAAAACTTTACAACTTTGGCTTTGCCTTATTTGTGATGTATTCCATGCATCATGTATGATTTAATCATACATGTTAGTGGTTGTGAAGGGCCATCGAAGAAAGCCATACTTTAATTGTTGAGATGTATATTGCAGTCGTAGTACCCGAGGTGATTATTTAGATGTCAAATTTTATAAAATATGAATTCCATTAAAGATTTTTCTTTTCATGGTATAATATAGTTCGGGATACATATTTATGTGAAACTTGAATGTCCCATACTTGATTCTCGGAGGGGAGCCTATCATTAAATATTTCCAACTACTTGAAATACATTTAATTGATAATTTGTGGGTAACTTGAGTGATATTGTATTCTATAAATTAAATGATATATTATATAAATTATGTGATGATTGCATTATATAAATTATGAGTTTTAAAATTTTTATTTTTATTTTTTTTAGTTAGTAAATGAATGTATATAAATATTTAAAAAAAAAATTAAGAAGAAAAAACTTTATTTTTTTAGTAAAAATAAAAAACAGTTACAGTTGCATGGATTTAGAATTCCAAAATTTTGAAACGAGATGTTTATAATAAAAATCTCTGAGAAGAACCCAAAGAGCAAGCACGAAAGATCTTTTTACAAAAATTGTAGAAGATAAAACACTGAGAACAAATGAGAAGCTCGAAACAACATAATATATATTTCATCGGGAAAAAGGCAAAGAAGAACGAAAGCAAATAGCACCAATCCCTACTGAAGAAGGGAAACACTAGACATAAAATAGAGCAAGCCCTGAAAATTTTATGTAGTTGATCCCAAGAATTTTGAACCTCATACGCTTTATCTCCATACCAGAAAACATGCAAACTGTCTTTTGCAGAGTAACAAAACTCAAGACCCACAAGAAATGTCTCGCGTGCACCTTGAAGATAGAGCCATGAACAAGGTTAACCAGAAAACAAAGGAGTCCAAGGGGCTAGTCTAACTTCATCCACAAAAACCTCTAGGTTGATCAACGTGTTGTTGACCAGGTCGAAGGAGTCCATAAACAAAAAACTCATGATTGAGAGATCACAAAACAAGAACTCCTAGACAAAAGTATCCAAAAGAAATAAGAAGAAAATATCTAGATGGCAATATGACTCGAGCGCAGAAGAGCATTAGAAGCAAATTCCTGAAAATGGATTAATCTCGAAGATGCATTACAATTGCGCATAGATAGAACATCAACTTCTCTGTTTTGTTTACGAAAAATATGAGAGAAAGAGATTTGATGAAAGGATGGGATCAGAGACTTGATTCTCCTTTGCTAGTTGAGGAGGGTTGGTGTCTGAAGGTTGTTGCAATTATTGGCCCAAATAATAATAACCTTAGAGTCCCCAAAGATGATGATGTAGGGCAATCCAATCTAGGAAGCATAGAAGAGGGTGACCCATAATGCCAAAAGTTCAACCCTAGTGTTTGTGCCCTTACCACTATACCAAAAGAAGTTGTAATGGTGTATAAGATCCAGATATATAGCAATCCCACATCCACATAACCTGAAGGAATTTGCTCCATCGAAGAAGCCAACATGAAAATAAGTCCATAGATCTATAGAAGTGCGGGAGGAACAAGCAGAAGAAAAGGGTTCAACAGAGAATTCCTTAAAGAAAGCCACAATCGAAGAACTAATCCTGAAGACTATAGGCTAAAAGGAATCAAATATGAGAGAATTATGGGCTCGCCAAATGCCCCACATAAGAAAAAAGGGAAGTGTCATGAGGTTTGTATGAAGAGAAAACCAATGATGAAGGCAATCAGGCATGTGTGACTAGACCGGGACAAAGGTGGATCTAAGGAGTCTAAACACTTCAATCCTAACCGATCTAAAAAAGGGAAATGAAGAAAAATGTGTGTGGTCTCTTCACCATGTTCCCTGCAAAGACAACAACGTTTCAGACCTAGAAACCCCACTTGGATAAATTATCCTAGGTCCAAATCTAATTATGGGCCACCAACCAAAGTAAACATTTTAGCTTCAGAGGCACCCTCCAGCTCCACGACCTCAGTGGCCAAGAAAAGGACTAGGCCAAATCCACTTGTTGGGCAGTCATGTTATAGGCTTCTTTTACAATGATTTGGCCTTTGTGAAGGCTTCCTTTCCAAATTAATTTGTCCTCCGAAAGAGAAAAGAGATCCCAACTAATTGTAGATTATGTATGTACTTTGTCCATTCTGAGGAAAGGTGTGATGGAATGTTCAACATTTGGGCATTCATCCAATGTGTAGTAGAGATATTTCACACCATGGAGAAAAGTAATCAGAGGAAAGGAGAGAGAGTGAGGACCGTTCATACCTGAGATGATGTCTAGATCAATTTTCGCAGTGGAATCATTGCCAATGATCCAAGATAAATTGGTCAGGAACCAATGTTTGGATAAGAGAAGACTTCACCAAGATTGGGAAATCCTAGCAGACACTAAAACACCATCTCAAATCCATCCCTCAAGATCCTTGTTTTTAAGGTATTTAGCTTTGATGATTCTGCCCCAAGGACCTTCTCCACTGACAACCTTCCATAGATTCTTAAGGAGGAGTTCCAGATTGAAGTTTTCCATGTTTTTGAGGCCCCAGCCACCGATAGCGACAAAATGAAACAACGTATCCAACCTAACAAGATGTTATTTCTTTTTATCTCCTCTCGAGTCACCCCAAAGGAATTCAGAAAAAATGTTATTAATGTTGTGCATGACGCCCTTGGGGATCTTCTAAATATGCATCCAATAGATTGATATGCTTTGCAAAACTGAATTAATTAGAATAAGTCTTCCACTTAAGGAAAACCATTTATGGGACCATGTAGATAGTTGCTTCCTTAGATTTTCAATTACCTAGGACTAGTCATTGATCTCAAATGCAATCAGTTTCAAGGTAAAAACCAAATAGTTGAAGCCCCCTCCAAAGGGATGAATTTAATTCCAAACAAATTAGCAATTTCTTGCATTCTTTCCCCATTGGGGTCTAGAGAAATCAAAATTGTTTTTCTTTATTCATGAAACATCATCCACTCTTTGATATATGTCTTCCCGGTGGCCAAGAAATCATCAACAAACATTAGATGGGAAAGAGAGATATTTTTTGTTAGTTTGCATCCAAAGATTCTTCCTTGAGCCCTCGCTACAAGAATGCTTCTACTCAAGCCGTCAATGGCCAATAGGAACAGGAGAGGAGAGAGGGCACAACCTTGTCTAAGGCCTCTCGAAGTTGAAAATAAATCAGTGGGGCTTCCATTGATTAGAATATCAAAGTTGGTCGTAGAGATAGAGGCCTTTATCCATGCTAGCATGATCGGGCCAATGCCAATCTTTGACAGAATCATCCATAAGAATTCCCAATCAACATAGTCAAGAGCTTTGGAAAGATTGATATTCATCAAACATGCATCAATGTATCGAAATTCAATGGAACGAATGCACTATTATGCAATGTCCACTGCATCGTGAATCTGACACTTCTTAAGGAAACCAAATTGTTCCGGAGAGATGAATATGGATAAAATTGGTTTGATCTGGATGGAAATTGTTTTAGAGATGAGTTTGTATATCATGTTGCAAAGTGAAATAGAATGATATTTCGAGAAGGTAGCTAGATACTTGGACTTTTGGGATATAAAAGTTGCATTCACAGCACCAAAGACCCTGCCAAGTTTCTTGGACTCCAGTAAATTTGTGACCTCATTAATCACGATTTCTGAAAAATGGAAATAATTCAATGGTCCATCCATATGGACCAGGGCTTTTGCCCTGGCCAACTCTTTAAGGGTCAATAGAATTTCTTCTTTGTCAACCAGGCATTCCAATAGAGAGTAGATCTCTGAGTCAACCATTTGTGGATATAGGGAAACAAAGTCCATGAATTTCTAAGACAGAGGAGCTTCTCTATGAAGGGGACAAAAATACAAGATATTTTCATAGCCAAACCTCTAGGAATCAACTTAAAAATTCCATCTAGCGACTCTTCTGTTGCCACTCCTCAGCTTGACACAAGAGTATTTGTCTTTTTTTGTTTTTTATTTTTTATTTTTTTATGTCCAATTATGCTAATTTATGTTTGGAAACCTCAGAGAAGTAATTAGTTGATTGTGGATCTTCCATGGATTTAATTTGGACATGGATTTGTGAAAAATATCGCGGCCTAAGAAGAGCATCTCAAACACTTTCCCAATTAATCCTTGGTATGATGAAGAGTGCAACGCTGCTAAAAGGTCCCTTAAGGAGAAGGAGACAAACATGGAAAGAAGGAAAAAGTATAAAAATCTGATAAAAACAAAAAAAGAAATTTATGTAACTTCAAGGAGGAATGAATTAATCTCATTGGGAAAGCACAATCCCAAAGGATTCTGGCGTGAACTACAACAAAAGAGAAAGAAATTAGATAATAATATCTCAAATATTTATTGGTTGGAATATGCACAGCTCCTCTATGAAAGAAAACAAGAGAGAAGTAGCTCCCCTTAATCAACACTACAACCGAGTTATTTTCAGTGGAGGATGCCAAGCGTGGTATAAAAAAGGTAGCAAGTGGTAAAGCCCAAGTCATTGATGGGCTATGTTAGTGTCAGTCTTTCCAGCCTTCCTCCAGTGATCAAATGTGCTCTTACAAAGTTATTTTGAAGTGTCAAGGTCAAATTTTGTCATTTCAGTGAGTCTTCAAGCAAAATTTGGTCACTAGGCATTAGGCCTAGGGTTTGCCCAAATGTCAGTCCATGTCATCATTCAGCTGAGCCTATCATCATTCAGAGGGTTTTCATTATCATGTCAGTGTCGAATGAGTCATTTCACACCTTATTCATGCTTCAGTTGTGCCTTGGCAAGGTCATTTCCCTCTCCTAGGGTTTTGAAAGCCAATTTCTCTTGGATGGTCAAATCACCGGCAAAACTTGTTTCCTGATGTTCATACACCTTCCCCTATCCTTAAAGTACCTTACCAAACACTTCCCATCCCTTAGATCCGCCAAATTCCTCATTTTTGCACAAACCCTAGTTTCTAGCTACAACCTGGCAATTTTCTAGGTTGGGCCTGTGTTTTGCCCTTTTGGACCCCTTCCCCTCACTCAATCTCTGAGATTCCACTTTCCCCTGCTTCCTAACATCCCTCCCCACTCCCACAAATTTCCCCAAGAATTTAGAAGCCCTCTATCCCCTTCATTCCGCTTCATTTCGACAAAATTCCTTGTTTCACACATCGGGACAAGTTTCACTCAAAAGCTGTTTCTGAGCAATCAAAGATGAATTTTGCAAAACTGAGAGAGGTTTTTGTCCAAAACATGTCAAGGAAAAAAAACCTCCTTCACTTTTTACACAGGTGTCATGGTTTGAGAAAAATGTCAAAAATACCGGCGAGAACGAAGGTGCTCCAAGGACGGTTGGCCAAAGCACAAAAACGAAGGAAAACGCCCGATCCACTCCAAATTTTGGCCAAAGCCTCTTTGACTGAGCATGGTACTTGATTGGGGACTCCCAGCCCAAATTTCAAGAAATTTGGAGAAAATTTTGTCATTTGTGAATTTTTTGGGAAATTGACAGGTTTTGGCCTTTTGACATGCAGCGCCCCGTGCGCTACGCTACATGGGGGCAACTCAGAACGGGAAAAACTCAGCATTTTTGGAATTTTCATGCAAAGTTACACCTATCTATGGATGGACTTCAGTTTTTATGGAGATTTGGGCCTCCAAAAGGTCAAAACACATGCAAATTTTGACTTTCTGCCCTTATTTTGAGTTGCAGAAAGCTGTCTTGGGAGAATTGAGTTTTGAGGG
Organism: Pinus tabuliformis; assembly: GCA_031772625.1. Classification (NCBI taxonomy): domain Eukaryota; kingdom Viridiplantae; phylum Streptophyta; class Pinopsida; order Pinales; family Pinaceae; genus Pinus; species Pinus tabuliformis. The sequence goes on from CM062811.1 coordinate 657,733,409, forward strand.
GTCAAATGAACTCCAAATTCAAAATTTCTGGTGGGGTTGGAAAGAAGACTCGCAGACCTTTCCAATGAGCTAGCTTGCACCTGATTTGGACACCGGGAAGGCCCTCAAACAGGCCTCTCAATGTGCACTACGTGTCAGGCACATGTGCGTTGCATGTCAGGGAATTTTGCCAATTTTGACCAGTTCGGCCAGAAAAACACTATTTTCACTTGGTTTAATGTTTTGGGCATGTAAATCATGGATTTTTATGTAACTTTCATGGCTCTAAGATACTTTTACTCTCCTTGATCACTTCTAGAAGTTTCTTGAATGTAAATGGTAAATATTTAATGCATGGATAGGTTTCCTAAGTTTTAGAGGCAAGTTGTTTTGACTGCCTAGGTTTTAGGGCTCAGTTTAGAATTGGTTGAAACAGCTCCTAGAAGGATGAGCTCGACCCCTAGAGGCAAGGGAAGAGGTTGGCTTGCCTATATTATGTATTTTCTCAATCATTTTCATGGTTGGAGAGGTTGGACTCTTGAGGGAGAAGCTCCTATTGTATATTTTACTTGTATCTCTGCAATTTGAGGAAAGGGAAGACCAGGGTTTTGCAGACATCATTGGGATTCTTGTGGACTCTTGCGTTGATGGTGTGTTCTATTATTGTAATTGTAAGTGTATTTATGTGTTCCATCTCTTTCTTTACTGCATCTTATTAAACAAATGAAGTGATAAAGTTTGAATTCATGCTTGCCATGCTCAGCTTTCAAATTTGTTTAATGTTTATGTTTTCCACTGTCTAGAGAGGATTCAAAGTCATTGTTTGCCCTCTTTAGCTTCTCTTTTTTCTTCTTTGTTCATCCATCTCAGCTAAAGGCATCAACACAAACTCCTACCTTGCCCCAAAGACCCACCTGCAAAAACTGAGCTCAATCCCCGCACCCTGAATTGCACTCCCTCCAATTGCCACCAAAAACACCAAAAACTTTAAATCAACCCCCCTTATCAGTTTACTAGCCTAATATCAGTGTTCCTAATTGGGTCAGCTCATCCTATTGAAAGATCTACCGAGTTTGACCGGAGAGAGCCTTCTCATACCCCGTAGGGCTAGCTACGAGGTGAAATGGTTTGATGTTGCCTTGAAGGTTTACCTTCCTCAGCCTAGGGTGAAATCTCAAGTGCTAACATACTGGCGACCATACTGGGGAGAACAAATTGATTGTTTTCTTATTGGCGTGTTTAATTCATAAGCTTAGACGGAGCCTGAAGATACGCCAGGTAGCCTTCGAAAACGCTCTTGTTTTACATCAGCGTTAGTAGATAAACGCTTCTTCAGTCAATCTCCGTGAGCTTGTGAATACAACACTTCATTTGCATTTTACCCCAGTACATGTATCAAGTTCAGATCTGATTGTTGATGGTGAACAACGATCAGACACTTGAAAGGCTGAAATCATTCACTGGCGACTCCTTTCACTGAAGAATCCAGCAATCAGTGCTTCATGGTGACTTCACTGCAGAGAGATCAGTAGCTGTGAGATTTTCAAGATGGATCAGATTGCAAGAAGGTATGCTCCCTTGAGCCGAGATCACATTCCAGGTTTTCCGAATAAAATTCCGAAGGTAGATTGGTCAAGGAATTTGCCTACATTTAGTGATGATGGTAAGAAGGATGCTGCTTTACATCTAGTCAGATTTCATATGCATATTCGCAAATTCAAGATCGATTTTCCTGAGGATTGCTTGATGAAGATATTCTTGGCCACTCTGGAAGGTAAAGCCCAATCATGGTATGAAAGTTTGCCGCCTGCTTGTATTTACTGTTTAAAGGATTTTCATGCTATGTTCATTGAAAGATATAAGGACTCTTATCCATCATTAAATTTAGTTCAAGACTGTTGCCAGCATGCATATAGTTTTATTGAAAGCCTTGAGAAGTTTTATGAAGATAATAATTTCATGGATGAAGAGATCATGGAGGCTCTGTATGAGAATCCATTTCAGCAGCACACAGAAATCTTAGATACTTGTCAAGATCAGCAGGTTGAAGATGGCCATATGGCTGAAAATGATAAAAGAGAGGGTTCTATTTCAGATCTGCCCACAGAAGACAACAGCATGCAACCCATCAAAGAGAGCTCTACTGTTGAGATCATAGACAGAGTTTTGGATTCAGATGTTTATGAACAACAAGGTGAGATCTTTGTGCAAGTAAGTGATGAATCTCCTTTCAATAACTCAGTAATAAATGATAGTTTGAATGCCTTGTCATATGAAGATGATTATTGTTTAAGCAGAAGAAAACAAAAGGCATTGTCTCCTTTGTCTGAAGAGGAAATAGATCAGCTTTTGAAAGGTCTTGTTACAGCCCAAGCTACAGCAGATTTGCAATGCACACATAGTCAGGAAAATGTTGGGGAAATTTCTTCCTCTGTTGAAGAAGATGATTGTCTTGTAGAGCAGCAAACGGATAATGTTTTCCTTCACAAAGATGATAATCCAGCTGTCATATCATATGAAGATCACTTACCATCTTGTCTGACTACCGAAGATCAGAGCATACAGGATTCCCTTTCAGATTCTTCATATGTTTCATGTGCTGAAGTGTTTTTCCAAGAAGAGATTTGCTCATCCATTTGTTCGGAATTTTTTGAAGCTTATGAGCATCCTTTTACTGAAGCACATGATGAAGGTAGATCAGAATTTGAAGCAAAAGATACCTTGTTCTTTCAGCAGGAGGTGGCAATGTCAAGTCTTCATGTTTTCCAGGATCCAATGGCAGATTTGTTGCAGCCAACAGTGAAAGTATTTATTGCCATGTTCAGTGAGGAGGGGGATCATGGTCAACTATGTTTTTGGATGCCCAGTGATAGGTTTGTATTGTTGACCAGAAGATCTAATCAGGAGAATCAATCAAGAAGGCATCTGCTTGATTGGTTGCATTGGCATTTTGATATAGTTTGATGTATATTGTCTTGTAAGAAATACAGGTGGTTGTCATCATGATTTCAAATCTTGATGGACTGCTGCCCTTCTCTTGTTTTAGTTAAGTCAGTCATGAGTCATTGGTGTTCAGTTTGTTGATTTATTTCAGTTTTCCATCGAGTCGGTTTGAGTCAAGCTTCAGTTAAGTTTCAGTCAGTTTTCAGTCAAGTTTTCATTCAATAAATATGTCAAAGTTTTGTGTCAAAGGTGTAAATAATGACTCCATCGCCCAATGGTTGCAAGCACTGGTCTGCTCTCCCAGATGTCTAAGGTTCTTGGCACCTCCAAGGAGCTACCATCCCCATTGGAGCCAATGTTAGTGTCAGTCTTTCCAGCCTTCCTCCAGTGATCAAATGTGCTCTTACAAAGTTATTTTGAAGTGTCAAGGTCAAATTTTGTCATTTCAGTGAGTCTTCAAGCAAAATTTGGTCACTAGGCATTAGGCCTAGGGTTTGCCCAAATGTCAGTCCATGTCATCATTCAGCTGAGCCTATCATCATTCAGAGGGTTTTCATTATCATGTCAGTGTCGAATGAGTCATTTCACACCTTATTCATGCTTCAGTTGTGCCTTGGCAAGGTCATTTCCCTCTCCTAGGGTTTTGAAAGCCAATTTCTCTTGGATGGTCAAATCACCGGCAAAACTTGTTTCCTGATGTTCATACACCTTCCCCTATCCTTAAAGTACCTTACCAAACACTTCCCATCCCTTAGATCCGCCAAATTCCTCATTTTTGCACAAACCCTAGTTTCTAGCTACAACCTGGCAATTTTCTAGGTTGGGCCTGTGTTTTGCCCTTTTGGACCCCTTCCCCTCACTCAATCTCTGAGATTCCACTTTCTCCTGCTTCCTAACATCCCTCCCCACTCCCACAAATTTCCCCAAGAATTTAGAAGCCCTCTATCCCCTTCATTCCGCTTCATTTCGACAAAATTCCTTGTTTCACACATCGGGACAAGTTTCACTCAAAAGCTGTTTCTGAGCAATCAAAGATGAATTTTGCAAAACTGAGAGAGGTTTTTGTCCAAAACATGTCAAGGAAAAAAAACCTCCTTCACTTTTTACACAGGTGTCATGGTTTGAGAAAAATGTCAAAAATACCGGCGAGAACGAAGGTGCTCCAAGGACGGTTGGCCAAAGCACAAAAACGAAGGAAAACGCCCGATCCACTCCAAATTTTGGCCAAAGCCTCTTTGACTGAGCATGGTACTTGATTGAGGACTCCTAGCCCAAATTTCAAGAAATTTGGAGAAAATTTTGTCATTTGTGAATTTTTTGGGAAATTGACAGGTTTTGGCCTTTTGACATGCAGCGCCCCGTGCGCTACGCTACATGGGGGAAACTCAGAACGGGAAAAACTCAGCATTTTTGGAATTTTCATGCAGAGTTACACCTATCTATGGATGGACTTCATTTTTTATGGAGATTTGGGCCTCCAAAAGGTCAAAACACATGCAAATTTTGACTTTCTGCCCTTATTTTGAGTTGCAGAAAGCTGTCTTGGGAGAATTGAGTTTTGAGGGGTCAAATGAACTCCAAATTCAAAATTTCTGGTGGGGTTGGAAAGAAGACTCGCAGACCTTTCCTATGAGCTAGCTTGCACCTGATTTGGACACCGGGAAGGCCCTCAAATAGGCCTCTCAATGTGCGCTACGTGTCAGGCACATGTGCGCTGCATGTCAGGGAATTTTGCCAATTTTGACCAGTTCGGCTAGAAAAACACTGTTTTCACTTGGTTTAATGTTTTGGGCATGTAAATCATGGATTTTTATGTAACTTTCATGGCTCTAAGATACTTTTACTCTCCTTGATCACTTCTAGAAGTTTCTTGAATGTAAATGGTAAATATTTAATGCATGGATAGGTTTCCTAAGTTTTAGAGGCAAGTTGTTTTGACTGCCTAGGTTTTAGGGCTCAGTTTAGAATTGGTTGAAACAGCTCCTAGAAGGATGAGCTCGACCCCTAGAGGCAAGGGAAGAGGTTGGCTTGCCTATATTATGTATTTTCTCAATCATTTTCATGGTTGGAGAGGTTGGACTCTTGAGGGAGAAGCTCCTATTGTATATTTTACTTGTACCTCTGCAATTTGAGGAAAGGGAAGACCAGGGTTTTGCAGACATCATTGGGATTCTTGTGGACTCTTGTGTTGATGGTGTGTTCTCTTATTGTAATTGTAAGTGTGTTTATGTGTTCCATCTCTTTCTTTACTGCATCTTATTAAACAAATGAAGTGATAAAGTTTGAATTCATGCTTGCCATGCTCAGCTTTCAAATTTGTTTAATGTTTATGTTTTCCACTGTCTAGAGAGGATTCAAAGTCATTGTTTGCCCTCTTTAGCTTCTCTTTTTTCTTCTTTGTTCATCCATCTCAGCTAAAGGCATCAACACAAACTCCTACCTTGCCCCAAAGACACACCTGCAAAAACTGAGCTCAATCCCCGCACCCTGAATTGCACTCCCTCCAATTGCCACCAAAAACACCAAAAACTTTAAATCAACCCCCCTTATCAATTTACTAGCCTAATATCAGTGTTCCTAATTGGGTCAGCTCATCCTATTGAAAGATCTACCGAGTTTGACCGGAGAGAGCCTTCTCATACCCCGTAGGGCTAGCTACGAGGTGAAATGGTTTGATGTTGCCTTGAAGGTTTACCTTCCTCAGCCTAGGGTGAAATCTCAAGTGCTAACAGGCTACATGCAACATTTTTAAAATGGGGTGTTGAGATCTTGGTCCCAATCATCAAAAAGATCTTTAACAACATCACACTAGGAAATTTTCCAGTTGAATGGACAACAAGTGTTGTTATCGCTCTTTACAAAAGTGGAGATATTAATAATACCTCTAATTATCACACTATTATGGTCAATCCTCTTCTTGGAAAACTGTTTGGGAGCATGATGGAGTGTAGAATCAACAGTTGGCAGAAAAATAAGGTAAAAGAGAAAAAGGATAGTGTGGTTTTAGGCCAAGACACTATACAATTGATCATTGCATAACTCTTAGGCACTTCATTGAAAAAGTATGGTGCATTCAAGGGGGGGAAGTCTTTTGTTTCTTTGTTGATTTCAAAAAAGTGTTTGACATTGTTCTTAGAGATAAGCTTTGGAGAAGAATGGAAGAGCTTGGAATCCCAAGTGAGTATAGGGATGTTGTCCATAAGTTGTATGAGAAGGTTAGTGCTAAAATTAGAACTAAAGAGGGATTGTCATAATGCTTTGGTAGTGACATTGGGGTCAAGTAGGGGCATTCCCTTTCCCCCACTCTATGTGGTTTATATATTTATAAGTTAGAAGAATGGCCAAACAACACCAATGGAGAGGGGATTCAACTAGCGGGTTACGTGGTGAAGCTACTTTTGTATGTTGATGATCTTATCCTAATTGCAAAATATGCTCAAGGTTTGAGAGATCATTTGAAGGCCTTAGATATTTATGTCAAGAGGTTGGGATGCATGTAAACACTAGCAAAAACAAAGTCACGATCTTCTTTTTAAAGTGGAAAAAGTAGCAGGTTAGCTTTATATTTGAGGAAAAATCTTTGGAGGTAATGGAATAACACAAGTACCTAGGAATTGTTTTTCACAACAGGATTAGTTGGGAGACATGCATAACTAAAAGGATACAAGGGGGATGGAAATATTCTTACCTCCTTCAGGACAGATGAAGGAAAGAAAAATTGTGGGACTGGAAAACCAAGAAAACTCTTTTTGGAGTGTTGGTTACCTCAGTTTTCCTCTATGGATGTGAAGTTTGGGGGATAAACATGTCAAATCGCAAGTGGAGACAACTAGAAAGAATTTAAAATCACTTAATCATTAGTAACCTAAAAGTCAAGTCAACTTTCCCATATGAGATCTTGCTAGCGGAGGCTAAAATGTTCCCAATGGAGGCTTCAACAATCATTCGTTTGTTAAGTTATTTAAAAAAGGTAGAAAGCATGGATGAACATTGTTGGCCCAAGATGATTGTTGCAGAGGAGCTAAAGCATAGGAATAAAACTTGGAGGAAGCAAAATGACAAGTGGATGAGCAAATGGGGAATAAATTGGCAAGACTGTCCTAACTCTAAAGAGGAGGATAAAAAGTGGGTACTTGAAAAATTTAGGACTGCCATGTGGGAGAAACAGGTTGGTAGGAAAAAATTGATATATGTCAAAAATTTCAACCCATCACAGTTGCATCATGAAAATATTTATTTGAGTGTCGCAATCAAGGGAAAGACCAAAATTTTAATAGCGCAGATGAGGACTATATCTCACCCTCTTAGGTGTGAAATAGGTAGATGGATAACTCCAAAGGAAGAGTGGGAAATAAGAACTTGCATCTTTTGTAGGAAAGGAGCAGTTGAAATTGAATGGCACTTCATCATGGAATGTCCAGCTTATGAGGACATTCGTAATCAGTTTGAAAATAATCTAAAGGTGGACAGTTTGAGCACGTTGTTTGAGGAAGCAAGGCTTCACAAAACCGTGAATTTCTTGATCAAGATTCATGATAAAGGGTTGTTTATAGGGAAACTTGAGACTGTGATGTTTTTTTTGGTTTGGAGTATAGGTCCCTTAGACCATTGGGTCTCGTGGACGTCATTAAAATTCATTCAATTCAATTCAATTTGTTTATTGTGTATGTGATCGTTAGGCAATGACTATGAATTTAATATAACTAGAAAATCTAGAAATGGGCCATTCCTCTAAGTTTACTTGGTTGACGTTGGAAAATAGGATCTTGGCGTGGGACAATTTGATCTGCCATGGATTCAAGGGTCCAAATGTCTGTGTTATGTGAAAGCGGGGCCCAAATCAACTAAGCACCTCTTCTATCAATGTTATTTTTCAATAGATCTATGGCAAGAATTCCTAAATAATCTAAGCATTCAGGTTTCAGGTATGCTAGTAATCTAGAAATGTGCATCTTCTGGTGGGATGAAAACATGGGGAATCTCAAATCCCTTCCAATTTATGTGGCTTGGGGAATCTATAAATATCGAAACAAGTTGATTATGGTCTTTTTATATGATTACCTGAGACAGAAGAAACTTAGGAAACAATTCCTCATTACTTATCCTATGGCATAATCTGCGGATATTTCAGGATTTTTTAATGGAGCACAATAGAATGGAGCTTGCAGTGGTGGTGGTGTCATTCATCTCCCAAGAAAGGTTGTTGTGCATATTTGTCTAAATATGGGGTTGGGTTCTAATACAAAAGTGAAGATTGTTGTTTGTTGGGCCCTTCTTATTATTGTTGCATCCATTAAGGTTGCTTCCCTACAAGTATATGGAAACTGCTATTTTGTAGTTGGGTGGCTAAAGGGAAACAATAAGCTTTTGGCAATCGACCTCCTATGCTAGAAGAAGCAAATTAATTCTTTGAAAGAACACTTCCAATATCTCTCTTTTTAACATGTTTATAGGGCGTTGAATTACCGGGAAGATGCAATCTCCAAAAGAGGTCATCTGGAAGAGGAAGGCACAACCATCATTGAAAAACATAAGGGAAAACAACTTTTGTGGAGAGGATGCCTTCAATTCCCTTCCGATCATCCTTAGATCTTATTAGGATCATGAGTTTAGAATTTAGTGGTTTTGTTTCTTATTTTTTGTGACCAATATCTTGGCAACCAACTGCATTGTCTACAATTTTTCATTGTTTTTTGTTATGCACAAAAGTTAATATTGTTTTTTGGAATGCCCATATTTTTTTTGAACTTTTGGAGTTTTTTGTACAACTACAATATAATTTTTATGGGGTTTATATTGTCTTTGACCAATTTATATATATATAAGGTCTTTGCAAGATATCCACTATGAATGTAATCAATGATTGTATTCCTTATCATTAACTGAAAGTATGATCTCTCTTTTCCGTGAAAAATGACCACGAATTTAATATATTGTTTGGTACCTTTATCCTTTAAAACCATCATAATTTGTTTTTCTTATTATGTATGCATGTGACTACAATAGTGACGATTTTATTAGTACTTGTTTTTTTTTTATGGATTAAAGCTTTCGCCTCGTGGTCATGATTTTTTTATTTCTTATTAATTTTGATGATTTTCATTTGCATAACCAAAGTTTTTGAATTTTTTATTTACTTTTTTTCTTTAATTTTTTTCCAAGGAAAAAATCGGTAACTTTTTATTTAAAAATGAAAAGTTACACAAGCAGATGCATTGAAGCATTTCCGTAAGATGCCCATTGGGCTCAAGTGCTTTCGCACCCCATGCAACGTTATAGAACTAACTTGCATAAGAATAAGAAAAAGAGAAAGAGAGAAGAAGGGAGAAAGAGGCAGAAAAATTAGAACCCGGAAGTGAGTAAAGGACTCACCCTTCAAGTTTTTCTCCCCTTTTTCTTTTCAACCTTGTGCCACTCTCCTTGAGTGGGCTCAATCGAAGCTATGACTAACTGTGTTTCTGCTTTCTGTGAGGCTGTTTCCTTGTCTGAGTCTGAAGTGTCTGAGTGGTGATGCCTTTTGATCCCTCCCATATTCAGATCCTCGCTTGTCTTCTCTGCCTGATCTGATTGAAGCTGTGAAGCCTTGTTGTCTGATGTGGTTCCCTTTTGAGTCTCCATTTCTTGAGAAACCTCGGCATTCTCTGCGGGGGTCTCTTCCTCCTCTGCTTCTGATTCTTCGTCCTCTGAGTCTGGGGGGGGAAATTGCCATCCTTTCCTCTCCTTCCCTTTCTGCTTCTTCTTACTATTTACTTTCTTGGCTTTTGGACATGTGCTTTGCAAGTGTCTTGTCTGCCTACAGAGCCTGCATCTGAAAGTGGTGTTTTCATAGTCTAGTGCTTGCAGCCAATTTTGTTGTTTGTAGATCAGCCTTATGTTGTCCGGCAGCCCTTTACTTAGATCTACTTCCACACAGATACGTGCGAAAGTGTAGACCCTTTCATCAATCCCTTCCAGATCTGCTTTGATATTTTTCCCTATGCTGTTCCCAATGCCTTCCAGTACTCGTTCCCTCCAAAAGTGAAGGGGAAGGTTGTATAGGCGGACCCAGACCGACACTTTGGATACGGTCATTTTGTTTGGATCGAAATCTGGGAACCATGGGGTCATGAACAGCCTCGATGTTCCACAAAACCAAGGCCCAGCACTGATGACTGTATCTCTGACTTCCTTGGAAGCAAATCTTACTATAAAAAACCCCTTGGAGCATAGATGTATATCGCATTCCATGGTCCAACTGGTGAAGATCCAGTGAAATAGATCCATTGGTTTTGGCCAAAAGCTGTTGAAGCGACAAATTAGGGCCTGCGTTTCATAGGACTTACCAAAATCATCAATCCCTGTAGAATCAAAGTTAAGGGCTGGGGTTTGCCCTAGCTGATCTACTATGTATGGCCTGGGTGTATATCCGCCTAGATTTGGAGAGGACCCTGAATCTCTGTTACCCTGAAGAATGTTTTTGTAGGAGGAACCTCCCTTGGGTTGATGCTGAGGTGCTGTCTTTTTCCCCTTGTCTCCTCCTGAGGAGCTTGGCTGTCCCTGAGGCCGAGCCCCTCCTCTCAGCCTAAGGTTTAAAACTATGGTTGTTTCTGGACTAATCTCATAGCTTTCCAAAGTTATACTGTCCTGGAGGGACCGCCTACCACTGACAAAATGTTGGATCTGAACAGGGTATTCGGTCAATACCCAAATTTTCTGTTTCAGCTGCATGATGGTGCTTTCTGCATGTACCCACATTAAACAAGATTTCCCCTCAGGGGTTTTAATAAAAATCTGAAAACGAGTTGCTTTTACCTGAAGCCTGGGTTTTGGCAGGTTCCTGATCTGCCTAATCCGATGTCGCTGCTGATTTCCGTGTGCTCTGGCTGTAAATAATTGTCCAGATCTGACCTCTTGATGGGTCGTTCTTCCATTTGCATGTCGAGGTCTGCATACCTTCTGCTCGATCTATGCACCTTGACACCGATATGCTGCCTGGGTTCTGTCTGTTCTCGAATATTGTTCAGATCAGATAGATTCGGCCCAGATCTGCAGTGTTTGGCCCAATCCATTATGAGTGGGGGCAGATCTGCATCATGCAGTCCCCCTTCTTTGGATGCACCGAACAAAACAGTATGAAAAACTACAGATCCCAAACCTGCCGTGACCCAGGTTTCTTCTCTTCTTCCCTTTGTGCCATTGCTCCGCGCGTTCTGGGTCTTTTCATTTTCTTTTTCCTACCAGAGATCGTATGTTTCAACAGGGACTTCGTCAGGGAGGCCTTGAGGATCAACGAGAAGATGGTTGTTATTGCAGGAGAAATCATGCGACACGGTGATGTTTGCATGCCAAACGAGAACCTTCGCGACCTGAGAACAAAGCGTCAATTGTTGTCTCTGCTTTTTTTTCCGGCTCTCCCTTGCGGATGTGAGTGAACGGCGAGGGATCGAAACCTTTGCTGGCCATCGATAGAGGTCCTCCCGTCGACTCCTTCTCACTCAAACTCCGGCACCCTTGACCTTTGCTCTCTTGAATGGAGCTCCAAATTCATTTCTATCCGGTCGGACCACTTTTTTTCTTTAATTATTAAAGCAATTTTATAAATTTTGAAAAAGAATTTCTCATTTTCTGATTGGCCTATAGCACTTTGATGGGACATAATAGTCCTTGTAGAGTGTATTTTAATTTTCCTATTTGTTTGTGCTTAAAAAATCATTTTAAAATAATAAAAAAAGACTAATTTTGTAATTGACATTCTGTCGGTGAGTGCTATGGAATTACCACTAACATTGTATGCCTACTACTATGCTTAATGATGCCAAAATCTGCTACCACAATACTAGAACCTCCTCCTCGCATCTGCTAACAATACCTCATTCGTTGGCAATGTGGCTAGTCTGATGGCGAAATGGAAACCTATGTGCATACAAGCACATAGCATATGAGATGTTATTGTTGTTGGTGCTAGTGTTGTGTAGATTGTATCTATCTATAACCCAAATGAGATGCTAGATCTAGATGGAGGGACGTGGTGTCAATTCAGTTGTGCTTTGTAGAGATTAGGTTAGAGGGCATGTGGCGTTTTCAACGAGAGGTTTTTATTAGCATACATTGTGATGTATTGGGCACATCCCAGAATCTCACTTCTCAGCTATACTTTTTCTATCTCTGCTCTCACTACCTGCTTTTTATGTAGGTTGTAAAGTCTGATAGGTTTTCTACTTTTATGAGTAGTTGTTGGTTCTAGAGGGATTCTCAATGCTTTAGGTTGCACTTTGGTTGGCTCTATTCTAGTGTGTTCTTTATCTTATGACCCAAATTTCCAGTTGCAGTTGTGGTTTCATCTTTTTTCTAATCTTTGGAGTTTTGGGAGGTTCATCCTCCTTTTCTATTACCACTTCCTTCTTCTTGCAGGATTAAGTTGCTCCACCTTTTAACAATTTATAGGGAGCTAGTGTCGATTCCATTGGCTAGCCCATGATCACTGGTTATAGACATTTCACAATGATAATTGAAGTCATTTTTTACAAATGGGGGGATGCATGGAAACATGATTCATAGGTTGGCGAGGTTTTATTCCTTTACACAAAGTTGTTAGTTTTCCTTTGCACATGTATATTTTCAGGTGTAGTGTTATTGTTGATTGGGTATATGGAGCTATCGGTTGTCTCTAGAGAAAGGAGTGGTGTTTTGATGCTCTTATGAAGGTATACCTTTGTAATTCTTGGTGTTGTTCAGTGTCATGGTGCTCTGATCCTTGATTTTGGCTAGTTTTTCCTGGTTTAGTTAAGGGTATTTCTTAGAAAGGGAAATGCCCAACATCTCATCGCCTCTCTGGAAGCTATTATAGTAGGTGAGGTTAGTGTAATTTTTGAATTTGACTCGCTTCCCATTTAAGGCAGCTAGGATAGAATTGTGATGTGGCTTTAAGCAACACATTTATTGGGATCATATCACATCATTCACGAGATATTTATTCTCTTGATCATCATCATTTTGTTTCTTTGTTGTTCCTTGTACATTATTTCATAAATGATAGGGAAGTGCATGACTACCATGTATAGGGCCGGTTTCTTTCGTATTGTGCATAGAGATTTCCTCTATAGCTAACTCAAGTATCACGTGGCTTTGTTTGTGAGTCTGTTTTTGCATGCTCTTGATTCCTTGTATGCATATGGACTCCCTTGGGGCTTCTCCTTGTCTGCAAGCTGACTTTGTGTCCGGGACAATCTGTTGACAGTTTGGCCTGTTGGACATAGGATAAACCAACGCTCCTCATGTGTTTCGCAACATGGACTAACTGCCTCTCATGGATCCTTATCTTTGGCGATGTGATCGCTAACTAACACCCTCGGGTTATGGTCTAACGACAATCATGATTACCAACAAGTGGTATCAGAGCGTAGGTCACGAGTTCGATACACACCCAACTCGCATTAAGGGGGAGATTGTTAGACATTGGATGAACCAACGCTCCCAGTGTGCTTCGCGACATGGACTAACTGCCTCTTGCAGATCCTTATCTCTGGTGATGTGATCGTTTACTAACACCTGTAGGTTTTGGTCTAACGACAATCGTGAATCCCAACATCATCGTCGGTCTGTTTGCGAGGGGTGAGTAGTCGTTATTTTATTGGTGGATTTGTTTTCTATTCTCACATTGGTGGATTCCCGATCTAATTTGTGGTATGTGGAGGTTTGTTGTGGTTTAATAGTATATGCTAGGAGGTATTTCATTTTCCTTGGTGTTTTTTTGTTGTCCTTTGGTTTTTGTCAATATTTCTAGTTAGGCTTCATTATATGATCTTTCTACAAACTTGGAAGAGCTTATTGAAGTTAATATACTTGCGGAGAATGAAGTGAGTAGTTGGGTGGGTTGAAAAACTATTTCACTTGCTCTTATTCGTGAAGGTGGAGGACATTCTCCAAATGTTAGTGAGTTAGAAGGGTATCTGTTGGGTCTGGTAGGGAAAACAATTCATGATATGAAGGTTAGGAGTAGGAGGAAGAAACCAATTAAGGAAAACAAGAACATCCAAAGTCTTATTCTTGGGGTGGATTTTTTTCTGGGATTGAGTGGAGGGGTTAAAGGAAAGGGCTTTAGTAGGGCATTGGGAGTTCTCTCAAATGACAGGTGCCTGAATGAATGGATAGATCGAAAAGAGTTGGTCTCCTATTTTACAATAGGTCGAAGTTGAGTGTCCTACTTAATGGATGGTTTTGTTTCCACTTCTTGAAACATAGGACACTGAGAAGATAGTCTCCATTTCCTATGTTCAAGGTCATGGTTTCTTCTCCCTCTAGCGATGGACTATGGGTTTTGATCCCCTTAAGGAATATCCTAAGCAGAAAATCCTTTGGGTGAAGCTCATGAGGCTCCCATTGGAGTTATGGTCCAAACAAGCTATCGTGGAGATAACTAATAAGATATGCAAGTTTTTCTATCTAGAAGATGGTACCCTGAGGCTCTTGGAAAAAAGGATTGCTTGCATTCTAGTTGAAGTCGACTTCTTTGGTGAGTTTTCGAAATCATTGGATATTCATTGGGGTTCCTTTTCATTCAGTCAGTAGGTTGATTATTGGGGCATCCTCTTCAGGTGTTTGGATTTTCATGCAACAAGCCATTTCATTTCTAAATTCCCTCTAAGTTTTGGGGGAGGTCGAAAGTGGGTGGGTTGGGATCAGGCATGTGAAAAGTGAGAAATGGTAAAACCTCGACTGGATGAGAGGAACCTTGGGTCCCTACAGGGACAATTTGTTTCAGGTAATCAAGATAGTGATCCTTCTTGCTTTTATGATGCTCATTCGAATATTGTTTCTGATTTGTCTGATTTTCTGTCAAATAAAGAGATTTTTCCCAAGCATTATAAATCCCCAAATAAGCTTTCCTTGGATACCTTATAGGGTAGTCATAAGGGGATGCCTATCTGAGATTCACATCTCTTCGTCGGGTTTGGTCGAGCCTGTGTCGGGTCCTATTATGAAATCTCCCTCCGCCTATTATTGTTTCAGAGCAAATGATGTAGCCAAGCTACCCATTTCTAGGGCCGAACAACTTTCACCTCTTCAGTTTGGGTCTTTCCAAGGGTGTAAATACTTACCTCTATCATAGGATTCAAAATTGGGTTTTCTGGCCCGAGATGCGTCCATGGACTTACAACCCCTTATCGTTAAAAAATTGTTCTTTTTGGAGAATGATGTGATCGTGAGCCCAGAGTCAGGGAAAATATTATAGCCTAGAAGAAGAAAGGTGTCAAGTATAAGAAAGTGTCTACCTATGTCGGGGTTTCATCCAATCTTAATTCATGTTTTATGGAAGTTATGGAGGAGGTTAATCCTTCTCCAATCAACCCTTTTACCCCTTCCAGTGTCATTGGTTCTTTAGATGTTTCTGTGTCGCGGGTCCTTAGAGGGAATAACCCGCTAATATTCCACCATAATGATAGTTACGTCCATCAACATGAGGGGTCTGGAATCGACCCTATAAAGGAGATCCCTTCACAACATTATCCTTCTTAAGTAGCCTTTAGCAGTTATTTTTCAAGAAATTATGATTGATAAAGTGAAATCCATAGATCTATTATCCAAAATTTGCCCTACATGAGAAGTCTATGCAACGTGTGCATATGGACACTTGGGAGGGCGTTGGCGACTATGTGGGATCCTAAATACATATTATTCATAGATTTTAAATCCTTTGTTGGGATAATTTTGACGGGATATATCCAGAGTTTAAGTCATCGTTTAAGAATTCTTAATATTTATGCCCCATATTCCAATTGAAAATATTTTTGGGATCACCTTGAATTTAGTGGTCTTATGGATTTACATTCTCTTATATTGACAGTAGACTTGAACATGACTCTGGATGTTGGGGAGGTATGGGGAAAAAACGGAAAACAAGATTCATTGGAAGGTTATTTCAAATATTTATTTGCATATAAATTGATCAAGGATGTCATTCCAAGTCCCCTAAGACTGATATGGAGGAACGGGAGATCTAATTCCGAGGAAATATCCAAAAGTCATTGGATTGGTTCCTTGTCCATTCATATTTGCATGAAATACTAAGAAATATACAGTCTTGGATACACTTTTCTAACATCACTGACCATGACCCAATATTCCTTGAATGGCCAAGGGAAAATGCATTCCGAGATTACCCTTTTAGGTTTAGTCATACTTGAATACAGGAGAAGGATTTTGTCAATCTGGTCTGAGTCTCATGGCTCAAACCGATTGAGACATCTCAAATGTCTAAAATGGAGGTTGTCTCTCACAAAATGAAAAGGTTAAAGAGAGAGGTTGAAATATGGGAAATGAGGAAAAAGGAGCTTATCAGAGAACTAATTGAAATTGATTTGGAGATCGTTTCTCTGAATGAACCAACTGACGCGGTGTACTTCATTGAATCCACAAAGAAGTCACTACTAGACTTAACAGAAAGGAAGAAAAAGATTTTGAAATTGCAAGAGGTAGAGTGGAGACTGAAGAGTAGGGCCATATGGGTGCCAGAAGGGGATAAGAATACTCTCTTCTTTCATAATTTTTCATCGAAAAGGAAGAATTCTAGTACAATTTGGCATATTAGGGATGGGGAGGAAAAATTACTTACTAATCAGAAGGATGTACAACAAAAGGCAGTTAGATTCTTTAGCAATCAGTTTAGGGCAAAAGAGGGGGAAAACATTTCCTATCAATTGGAGCTTGCTAATATCTTCCCTATTATGGTGAGCACAGAAGCAAATGCTCAATTGGATAGGTCAATATCTATGGAGGAGATGATTGGAGTATTGAAAGTGTCAGGCCAAGAGTAACTCGGAATGAAATTGTTGCGTTTGCATTAAGATAGAACATAGATATATACAAGGAGAGGGATACTATTGGGTTTCATCTCCCATTGTCTCTTCACTTCTAACTTTCGTTATTTTTTCTATTTACAATATTTACGTAAGTTTTCCTAATCCCAAATATTAGGTGTCAACATTCCCCCCCTTAATATGAAGGGATGTTAGTGAGTCCAAGCATCATTCTGAATCTTTCAAACTTTTACCTTCCAAGAGCTTTGGTGAAGATGTCTGCAATCTGCTCATTTTTGGGACAATGTTGTAGGTGGGTTGTTTTGGCCTCAACGTGATGTTGAATCAAATGGTATTTTGTATTGATGTGCTTCATTCGATCATGTAACTTTGGATTCTTAGCCAACTTTATTGTAAAAGTGTTGTTAATCAAAAGATGAGTTGAATGTACTTGTTTATCCTACGAATCTTCTAAAATTTTCCCGAGCCACAATTTTTTTTTGTTGCTTTAGATGCTGCCACATATTTTGCCTCAGTTGTGGAATCTACTAGAACTTATTGTTTGCGTGACCTCTAAGAGACATATCCTAATCCAAAAATCATAACATAACCTGAAGTAGATACTTTAGTTTCTTTATCTCCATTAAAATTTGAATCAGAGTATCCAATCAATTTGAAGTCAACCACCTACGTATACTTGATTCCAAAGTCTTGAGGTCCCTTCAAGTACTTTAGAACTCTTTTTGCAGCAGACCAATGACCTTCACAAGGCTTTTGCATAAACCTGGAGAGGATTCCAACAACAAATGAAATGTCTGGTCTGGTAGTAGTCAAGTAGTTGAAACTTCCTATGAGTTTTTTGTACTTTGTTGCATCCTCAAATTATTTTCCTTTAGTGGATGTGAGATTTGAATTATGTTCCATTGGAGTAGTCAAAGGATTGCCCTCAGCCATGCAAAACATGTTCAACAGATCTCCAATGTACTTCTTCTAAGAGAGGAATATAAAATTTGGATGTTGGGATACTTCAATACCAAGATAGTAGTGAACATAGCCCAATGGATGCAATGTAGTTCTCATTGTTCCCTGTCATCAGAAGATCATCTACATACACCACAAGATATACAATTTTTTTTTCCAACTTTCTTAACCAAAACAGTTGCATCATCAAGATTATAATGTTTGAAATTGAGTTTCATAAGATGCTCAGTCAATTTCTCGTACCAGGCTCGCGGTGCTTGCATGAGGCCATACAAGGATTTTACAAACTTGCATACTTCGTGTTCATGACCCTTCACAAAAAATACTTCTAGTTGGGACATAAAAACATTAACTTTCAAATATCCATTCAAGAAAGAAGTTTTTACATCCATTTGATGGACTTTCCAACTGTTTTGAGCTACCAAGGCAAAGAGTGTCTAGATGGTAACCCATGTTTTTGAGGAGGAAAAGGTCTCCTCATAATAGAATCCTTCCTTCTGCGTAAAGCCTTTTGCCACAATTATGGCTTTGTGCTTTCAAGTGAGCCATATGCATTATAATTGTTCTTGAAGACCCACTTGCAGCCTATTGGTTTGATTCCTAATGGATGATCAACCAACTTCCAAGTGTCATTCTTTATCAAAGCATCATATTCTTTATGAATCACTTCTTTCAACTCATCATGAGAAGCAGTGTCTTTGACGGAAGTTGGTTCAAAATCTGTAGACAAATTTAGTTCACAATCATAAGAAACATCCATATCAATAGGTGAATAAGGATTGTCTACATCACCTCCATTCTGTCTGGTTGAGATTCTTGTTCCTAACTTTCCAACCTCATCAGAATTAACACTTTAAAGTGTCTTTGTCAGCCATTTTGGAGGACCTTTCTGAGATGGACCAGGCTACTTAGTTGAATGAGATGGGGCTAAATCAAGATTTATCCTCCCAATTCTATCAATAACCTCACTCAAAGTGTCATCTTGATCAGTGGTTGGAGCTTCATGTGAGGGAGAGAGTGCTTCAGAAGAAGGTTCCACAGATTGATCCAGTATAGGGATCCCCCCTTCAAGATGTGGAATCTCATTATCAAACTCTCAAAAAGACTCTATATGTCTAAATCTATCCAAGCGATTAAGCTGCCACTCAACAACATAGTCAGTCTTGGAAAGTTCAAGAAATATCACATCTCTAGATATTATAAACTTCTTATTATCTTCATCATAGAGATAATATGCTTTGGAGGTATTTGAATACCATAAGAAGATACATTTGTGAGTCCTTTCATTGAGTTCTTTTCTTTGTTTCTTGGGTATCAAGGGATAACAAGTGGAACCAAATACCGTGAGATGCCCCACCGAAGGAATGTGACCATACCACATTTCATAGGGAGTCTTCTTTTTGATTGCATGGGATGGACACATATTCTTTATATACACAGCACATAGAACCACATCATCCCAAAACATCAACATGACATTCTTGAAAAAAATCATTGATCATACCATATTTAATATTGTCTTGTTCATTCTTTCAACTTGGGGATAATAAAGCACGGTTGTTTGATGTTTGATCCCATGTTGGTGAAGATAGTTTTAAAATTCATTTGATGTCATATTTTTTCCATTATCAATACGAATAGATCCAATATGAGATTGTGCATCATTTTCCATCCATGCATGAAAGTTCTTGAATGTTTCAAAAGCTTCATATTTGTTCTTCAATAAATAAACCCAGTATATTTTGGCGTAGTCATCAATAAATGTCATCATATATTTATTACCATGTGCAGAAGGAACAGGCCTTAGGCCACATAAATTAGAATGAATAAGTTCAAGTTTTATATGTGCTCTGGAATGAGAATCATGAAAATGCTATTTGTTTTTCTTTCCTGAGATACAAGCATCACGTTGCTTAAGTTTCCTAGGAATTGTAGGCAAACTAGTAACACCATTTTTTTTCAACAAATGAAGGTTGTCATTGTTTAGATGTCCAAATATAGCATTCCATAAAATACTTGATGGAAGTGTACCTTCATCATAGTGAGAACTATATGAAAAGTTTTGTGCATGAGCAGAGGTTCCTTGCAGCTTCAAAAGTCTTTCTTTTTCTATCCCAGTGATGACAAGTGAGTGATCTGATGCTTTTCTGACCTCAACCTTGCCATCAAATATGTGAATGGAATGTCCTTGTTGGTGGATGTGGACCAAAGACAACAAGTTTCTCCTCAACTCTAGTAGGTATAGAACATCATGCAGAAGAAAGTCTGGAAGACCAGGAAATTTGAGCCTAATGGTGCCAAGCCCTGATGGCTTGAGTTTTGACTTGTCTGCAAAGTAGACTGCTCCATCAACATTGTCAGTGAATTCTTCAAATAAATCTCTTCTGAAATTCATGTGGAAAGTTTCTCCTGAATCAAGCAACCAAGCATCTTTCCATGAAGCAAGTGAAGAATTGAATAAGTCTTCAGTTACTCCAATGTTTCAATGTGCCACAACATAATGAGAGGACTCAGGTGCTTTTATTCTGCCTTTACCAAGTGTTTTACCCTTTTCTTCATTTTTTTCCTGCTCAATTTTGTCCCAAGGCATCTTAAATGTGGAAGCATCATGCCCATCTCTATTGCATCGTATGAAATGAATATCAAACCTTTCTCCTTGGAAATGTTCTCCCCTGCCTCTAAAATTCTTCCTTCCTCTTCTTCTTCGGCAACCTCTTCCTCTAGAAGAATCTTGTGCATGATTCTTCTCTTTTTGTGCAAGGCATGTAGCTTCTTCAGAATACTGAGGAGTTGTCTTCTTCTCAAAAGCCTTCTCTCTTTAAGAAAACTTCTTCTCAAGGGAGTCAAAGGAAATCTCCTTAAGTTTTCCACTTGCTTGCAATGACTCAAGATAATGTGAATAGGTGGGATATAGTGCCTTGACATAGATTGTGAGAGGAACATCTATTTCAACAATAATGGACTTTATATCATGCATAATGGATCTTATTTATGATGCTAAGGAAAAAGGGTCATCATTTTTTAACTCAAGATTGAACAACTTGATCATCAATTCAACAACTTCAAGTTCAGAGTATGAGCCATACAATTCCTTCAACTTATTTAAAGCTTCAAAGGCATTTGAAAATGGAGAAATATGTTGACTTACCTCTTCATTTATTGATGCTGCAATCAAGGCATAACCCTTGCTATTCTTGATTTCCCATATGGCAAGCTCCTGATCTTAAATAGGCTTTTTAGGTGCATTGTCTCCTTCTCCTTCACAAACCCCTTTCCACAACTCATTGAAAATGAGGGTGTGTTTTGTCTTTCGGGACCTGTTATCACAAAATCATGTACTGATGGCTGCTACCAGTTAGACTTTATGTAACTACTTCAGACCAGACTCTTGGCTAAGGATTAGCCTCCCTAACCTGAGAGGGCTCTCTCAAAACAAACTACTGATTGTGATTAACACTAAGAGGGCTAACTCTTGAAATGAGAACTTAATAAACATGCTGGTTGGACATACAACATAAGATTTCTTCCATTGGGCTCATGGAGTCAAACACCATTTCAGTAAACCATTCAACTACTCATTCATGGAAGTCAAGGCATGTAATGTTTAAACACTCAAAACATTTTGCAAATGAACCTCAACTCATAAATATACACAGGAAATCTGAGCAACTAGGTGAATTCAGAGTGATTGTATATCTATAGAGCTGTAAAACACAAAAGATAAGACAAAGCCAGATACATCTTGAGCATTTGAACAAAGTATGAAGCTTGAGAAGAAAAAGTAGTCCATTATATTACTGCAACAAGTCTTTTACATAAGCCAATATAAAACTCTGTTTTTTCCAAAAAACATCCAACCTCTATTACATCTCAGTTTGATTCATATATAGGACTACATGCTTAACCACCTCGAGCTTCCTCCTCCAGCATGAGGGGAGCATCGAAGGTTGCTATTCACTACCCTTATCTACTACATAACTAATTCATTAATTACATGATAGCTGAACTGTAATTACAAATGGTCTTCATTTACTCAAAACCCACAATCTGTCCTCCTCGTAGCATAATGTCTTTCTGAGTCTTGAAACATGTCCTCTATCTGCTTTGTTTGAAGTATCTTGGAGGAGAATACACTGAACGAGCTGGCTTTGGATTCTTGTTGCGCAGATGGCTCATTAATTAACCAAAAGATGTGCTCTGTTTTCACGGTCCCTGTCTCCCAGCATTCTTCATTCCTTAAAGAACATGTCCCCTGCTCTCTAATTCCTCATAAACAACGCATATCACCTTACTCTCCAATGAGCTGGAAGCTTTGTGAGCTGAACAAGTGTACAAACAAAAATCTCCGATAACCTTAACAGAAACCCTAACAATTCGGTCATAAAGTACCTTTAACGAGACTTGAGCTAAAAACAAAAGATTTCACCTTTTCAAAATGCACATCTGTCATTCTCTGAATAGCTAGGAGATTCTTTTATGGTTTCCCTTATGTCTTTGAGGCTTTCCCTTCAAAAATTTGCTGACTTCATCATTAAATTCCTTGTTTTTCTTATAAAACAGCACCTACAGCAGTTTCGTAGCGCGCTACGAAACTGCTGTTTTTACCAAAACAGAATGCATTTGCACTAAAGCTTCCTTTACTTGAACTTTTAACTTTTCAAACCTCCTCTACAGGTGCCAAAAACTTAGATGACTTCAAAATAGTGAAACTCAAACAAAATTGAACAAAATTGAAAATATCACCTTTTCCTCAAATCAATGAGCTAGCTGACCTAGCTGCATCTTTAAATCTGAAACCTCCTTCTTTAAAGCTTTGTTTTTAGCTCTTAGAGTCAGGTTCATTTGTCTGAGGAGTTTAGCTTGTTTTAGAGCTGGGACAGTCCAAGTATATACATCAGCCACAGAATCTGTCTGACCCATTAAGTTTTTGCTGCCCTTCAACACAGCTCTTTTATAATTGGCATACCTAACTGCACGCTCCTTAGTCACATTTTTGGCTTTGACAATTTCTTCTTTGGCTGCTCCCACTTGATCTTTCCTGGCTGTCTTCACTTGACTCTTTATGGCAATCACATTTCCCCCTTGGGTGATGATGACCTTCTTATTCTTGTCTTTATGTTTGACTGCCTCCACTGTTTTTGTCAATACATCAATTACCTCAGTTCTGGGTGACTTTACAGCTTTCTTTGTTTTATGCACTTTCTCCTTTACAACTTCTTCTTCTTTATTCCCTTTCTCAGCTTCTTTAATTTGTTTCCTCGTAACTGGCCTTCTTGGCTTGAACATAAAGACCTCACTAGGCTCATCAAACCTTAATCTTTTCGAAGCTTTTGACTTCTTAGTGCTCTCAGGAGAAGATTGGGTCAAATCAATATGCATGGGTTCAAGATGCACTGGTTCTCCCTGTTCAAATTCAATAGCCTCAAGTAGGTCACTTAGACTGGCCTTTGAAATTGGACTCTCTTCCACAACTACTGATTTACCTTTCTCCTTGCTTAGCTGACCCCTAGTTTTAACTCTTGGTGCTTTTTCAGATTCAGCTGATCCATGAACCTCCCTCTTTTGCTTGACCTTTTCCTTTGATGATGACTGAGGTGGCTCTTTAATAACCAAGGGTTTGACTGATTTGTTCAACTGAGATTTAACTTTCTTTTTCTCACTAGCCTCCTTCCTAAGCTCAGCAATAGTGGGTTCCTCCATTAATTCTTCTCTTTCTCTAAGTGGCTGTGGGGTGAGGCCTGTCTTGCTCTGGAACCCGGCCATATAAATGAAAGAATCCCAATCCCTACCAATCTTCTGCAAGCCATCCATCACTAACAGTTTAACTAGGCCATGATGAAACAGTGATGACTCACAATCATCCTTCCTCAATTGAATTTTATCACACATCTTACTGAGGCTTCGAAACAAGTAGAATGGGAGATCTATAGGTGCTTTACCCGTGAAATGCAGCAACAACTTGAAATGATATGAATAAACTTTGTTATACCTGCCCTCACAAGTTAAATATTTTTGAATACAAGTAAGAAGCATAGCATAATTCTCCTTAACATAACTTCTAGGTACAGCCTTGGTCAAATCTTCATTCACATAGGCTTCCTTCAAGAATATTTTACAGGGTCTCATATCAAATTTGAAAATTTTGAACCACTCCTGGCCTCCTCTAGGAATCTCAGTCACCCTAGCAATAGCCTCTGGAGATACTGGGAATTCTAACATAGATACTTTGGAACTCAAGCCTGTAAAATTCAATGCAAATTCTTTTGTTACCTGAGTGTGTCCTCCCTTCAGCTTTTCACAAAAACTCCAGCAACCAGCGTCTTTGAAGGCTTTTTTAACACCTTCCTCCCTCAATGTCAAGTCTAATCCTTCGGGTTCTGCTCTTTGACACCTTCCTGATCGATGCTCTTTCTTCTCCATTACGCCTTGAAAACTTTTGCACACAGTAACACCGGCAGCTTCAACTCAACAGGCAACTTCAAAC
Source organism: Pinus tabuliformis (assembly GCA_031772625.1). Classification (NCBI taxonomy): domain Eukaryota; kingdom Viridiplantae; phylum Streptophyta; class Pinopsida; order Pinales; family Pinaceae; genus Pinus; species Pinus tabuliformis. The sequence goes on from CM062811.1 coordinate 657,757,571, forward strand.
TTTAGAACACGGGCTCGCTTGCAATGCAGCTCTCTTGAAGAAGAAATTCGGGCTCATTACAATTCAAATAGCTTAACATGTAAGTTGGCCGCTTCAAATAATAATAATAGAACATCATGACACAACCATGCATGACAAGGACATTTAAATGAACTTAATGTGCATGACTCTGAATCTATTGGGGGAATGATGCCTCTTAATTGTTTGGAAGGTACATAAACTGACAACAATCCGACCGGACACAATGACTCATCCCTGGACATGATATTTTAAGAATGTGCGCTGCAAAATCCCGAATCCGCGATTTCGTAGCGCAAACAGTTATAATTCAGTGACATGTGCTGCGAAATGGCTGGCGCTACGAAAAGGCTAAAACACTGCTATGCTACAGAATCAACCAATCAAACAGCGCTGCGAAACTGCGGAAAGGTGCTGCGAAACTGCGAAAAAGGACAAATGACACATACGAGACAGGACATATCTTACTCAATCATAATGAAGGATGACTCGTGATTTTGAAAATGATTCTCAACAATATCATTGAAGAACATGACACCTAAATGGTAAACATAGGAGAACAACCATATAACATTCATTTTTACCCATGAAATTTTGGACTTAACTTATATACATGCAACTGCAGTTCTCAGTGATAACAGTGGCTCCACTTGGGATAGTGTGCTCCTGTAGTACACTAAGAACTTGTAGAACCAGTGCCTTGTCCATTTTCTAAAAAAACAAAACACACACACAACTGGCAAGCATCTCTTTCAAACTTTGTGGGCCTTCTCCTCGGGCTAAAGCTCTTCTGTTCAGCTTGTCACTTATTCTTAACAAGAAACTTCATAAAACGGATATATACAATGCTCATGAGATTGTTGGCAGACCTTTACTGAGTGTAATGCTTTAAGAACCTGCCATTAACAGGCCCTCCAGCACATGGTGTTCCATCAATTTCCTGCAGAATGTAAGTATTTTTTCCATGGAAGGCAGAAATCTGATATGGCCCTTTCCATAAATTCTCAAATTTTCCATGTTTGCCTTTCTCCTCAATTCTGGCTTCCCATTTTAGGACTTTATCATTAATTTGAAATGTGACCTCTTTTATCTTCTTGTCAAAAACTTGCTTAACTCTGTTCTGATTTTGCTGATGGTCTTCAAACACCTCATTCCTCTTCTCCTGCAAAGCTATTAATTGATTAATCCTCCTCTGTATGGCATTTGGTTCTTCTTCTAACCCTTGAATTAGCTTCATAACTGGTACCCCAAGAGATGTTGGGAAAATTGCCTCTGCTCCATACACCAGTTCATAGGGAGAGGTTCCAATGGACCTCTTTGTGCAAATTCGATCAGCCCACAAGGCATACTTTAATTTCAAATGCCATGCCTTTTTATTATCCTGCAGCAGCTTCTTGACAATCCTCACAAGACTCTTGTTTGAGCTTTCAGCTAAGCCATTTCCCTGTGGGTAATAGGCAGTAGAATGACCAAGGGAAATATGATATTGATAACAAAAATTTATCAGCCTTTTAGACTTGAAAGCCTGGGCATTATCTGTGATAATCTTGATGGGACAACCAAACCTTGATAAAATATTATTTTCTAGAAAAGATATTATCACTGAATCATTAGCTTGCCTGGTAGGTATCGCCTCTATCCACTTTGTAAAATAATCAGTGGCTGTGAGTATCCAGCGATGCTGCCCTGATGAAGGGGGATGTATCTCACCTATAAAATCTAACCCCCACTGTTGGAAGGGTGCTTCTACATAGATAGGAACCAATGGTAATGGCATGAGCTTTCTTCTTCCTTCAAATATTTGACATTCATGGCAGGCTGCTATTTTCTTGTAAATGTCTTTGAACATAGTTGGCCAAAAATATCCAGCTCTCAAAATTTTATTTGCAGTGGCCTTCCAATAATGATGGCCTCCACAATCTCCCTTATGAAATTCATCAATCACCTTATCAGCCTCTTCTTCAATGAGACAATTTAATAGAATCCCTCCAGCATCCTTCCAAAATAAATTCTGCTCATACACAAAGTATCTAAGGGATTTTAGCTTGGTGAACCGAGCTTTAGATTTGGAAAGGTTATCAGGGGCTCTATTGTACTGCAACACAAATGCTACATCCCTATACCATTCTGATGTTAAAATTTTTTCACTGATTTGGACCAACTCTTCTTCATTCTCGGAAATTTCTGATATTTCTGTGCTAAAATTGATACTAATACAGTCCAGATTTGACTGAGTTAGCAACTTTGCCAAGCCTTGACCCTTCACCAACTTGGTGGGCCTAATCTCAATATCATATTCTAACAATTTAGCTATCCACTTTCCTCTTTTTCCATCTGGGTCTGCTTGTGTAAGGATGTCTTTTATCACAACACTTGGCACATATGCAACAATATGAGAATGCAGCACATAAATTCTAAAATCCTTAATTGCCTTTACTAATGCATATGCTTGCTTCTCCAAAATGTTGTCTTTTAACTCAGCATTAGCCAATGTCTTGCTAAAGAAAGAGATGGGCTGTTCAGTACCTTGATTTCCTTTCTGCAGTAAAACTCCAGCAATTGTATCTTCAGAGGCGAATGTGAAAATTATGAATTCCTTGGTAAAATCCGGGCTGATGAGGACTGGTGCTTGAGTGAGGGCCTTTTTAATTTCTTCAAATGACTTCCTTGCTTCAACTGTCCACTTGAAATCTGATCCTTTCTTTAACATCTTGGTTATATGTTTGACTACTTCAACAAAGTTAGGAATAAATCTCCTAACAAAATTAACCTTTCCAAGAAAAGATTGAATTTCTTTCTTGCTTCTTGGCAAATCCAGTCCTTGAATAGCACTGACTCTATTAGGATCAATTTGAATACCTCCCTCAGAAATAATATGCCCAAGTAACTTACCAGAGGTTAAAGCAAAGATGCTTTTGGTTGGATTTAAAGAAATACCAAACCTCCTACACTTCCACAAGATCCTTTCTAGGTGCTTTAAGTGGTCTTCTTCCCTCTTAGAAAATACTGTGATATCATCAAGGTATACCACCACTGATTTATCTTTCTCTTCAGCAAAAGCAATATCCATAGCCCCCTGGAAAGTCGCTCCTGCATTCATGAGACCAAAGGGCATCTTTGCATACATAAATGTGCCCCAAGGTGTGGTGAAAGCTGTCTTCTCCTGATCCTCTGGATGAACAAGGATCTGATTATACCCTGAGAAACCATCCAGCATAGACATTCTTTGGGAGCCAACAATATTTTGCAAAATAAGATCCATTTTAGGAAGAGGGTAATTATCTTTCAGTGAAGCCTTGTTCAAGTTCCTGAAGTCTATGCAAATTCTAATCTCCCCATTCTTTTTCCTGACAGGAACCAAATTAGCAAGCCAATTTGAGAATCTGATTGGAACAATGATCTTTGCATCAAAAAGCTTCTTCACCTCCTTTTCAATCAGTGGCATCAAAAGGGGATTAATTCTCCTTAATTTCTGCTTAAAAGGCTTCTCATTTGGCTTAATTGGAATAGTGTGTTGTATGATTGAAGAATCATACTGCTTCAGATCAGCATAGCTCCATGCAAAAACATCAATAAACTTCTTCATCATTTCAACATATTTGGCCTTCAGATCAGCTGATAAAAACTTTGAAATCTTGACTAATTTAGGCACAACTGAGTCACCTAAATTACAGCTCTCTATTTCCTCTTCATTAGCTTGCAACCTTGGCGCTTTAAACACATCATTCTGATCAAATAGCTTTTCAAGAGGAATGAGGCCTTTGGGGATTGAGTTATTTTGCAGCTGCAACACTTCAGACTTTCCCTTTGTCTCAGCCAACATATTCTGCTGATCTATTTGATTATTTTCAAACTCCTCTTTCAACTCAAGAAAATTTCTTACCTGCTGATCATCTTCAAACACTTGCCAATTTATGATATTATCTGGGATGACTGGTCTATGGCGAACTTTCACATCATAACTGTCAGAAGAATGTTTGGGAATAACAAAAAGACTAGCTGCTACAGCAAGAGAATCTGCAATAGAATTTTGATTTCTATTCTTAATGCTGAAGGAGTAGGATTGAAATTTTTCTAACAGCTCCAATACTAAGTTTCTGTAGGCTCTCATCCTGACATCCTTTGTTTGATATGTACCCTGTACTTGCTTAATAATTAATTCAGAATCTCCACAAACAACAATGTTCTTTGCCTTCAAATCTATCAAGGTTTCCAAGCCTAACACCAAAGACTCATACTCAGCCATGTTATTGGTACAATCAAAGTTAAGTTTATATGATAGAAACTTACTTTCTTCTGTTGGACTGATAATCCAAATTCCAGCCCCAGCGCCATCTTTTCCTGCTGCTCCATCAAAGTATAAGGACCAACAACCATTGATACCACTTGTATTACCTTGCTGTTCCTCCTGACCCTGATTTTCTGCATGCTCATCTTGTGATTCTCCATCAACCGACTCATGAAACAAGATGGCTGACCCCAGGCCTGTATCACATGAGTAAATAGGAAAATTTTGAGGCTTGTCCTTACTGCTTACCATGTATGCCATCCTTGTTTCACGATACAACCTCCTTTGCTCACCAAACACTGGAATAGTAGCATATGTCAAATCCATTTGCATAGTACCCTTGATTTTTGCAGCCCATGATCTTGAAAGGAGCATCCCAAACTTAGGTGGAATGTCTGCAACAACAATGTCCATGACAGTTGTTTTTGCTGGGATTTGTGTTAAAGCCACAACAACATCTTTTATCAACCCAATGCAATGAACTCTTTTTGAATCAAAAGAAAATAAATCTTTGTATGGTCTAGTTACTTCTAATCCCATCCTCTCCATGATTACCTTGGGCATGAGGTTATGTGACGCCCCTGAATCCAGCATGGCATTATGTAGAGTCATATCATGGATATTGATGCTGATATAAAAATGAGGAAACTCATCACTTTGCTCATCTTCAAGTCTTGGTCCTAAACAGATAATAGGATTATCCTCTTGCACACTTAAAATGTCAGCCCCTCCTGGTGGAGAATTGAGCATTTCCACAATCTTACTTCTATATTTGTCTACTTTGAGGATTTCATTAAATGGGACTGATATTTTAATCTTAGCAATCTCATTTTCTATATTAAAAACAGAAGTAGACCTTTCAATCTCCTTAAGAACTGCAGGGTTCTGAACATCTTTTTTATCAATAGAAGTATCACCTTTACCATCAGTCTGCTTTGACTTTTCCTTTTTGTCTTCCAATGCTTTTGAAACATTTTTCTTGGGCTGTACTTTATTTGCTGTAATAGGGACATCTCGGTTTCTGAGATTGTACTGCTTCTGAATTTCAAATATAGCATGCTGATAACCCTTCAAGAAATCAGAAGGTTCCTCATCTGCCTTTACCAAACTAGACTCATCATGTTCCTCTTTTGTTAGGAAAATTTCTGAGTCTTCTTCACCAAAGCAATGAATAGACTCCTCAGGCACCTCAGGATCTTCCTCTTCATCTACCATATTTTGTTGGAAAGGAGGTCTCACTGGAGCATCTGTTGGCTGATTTCTATTTTCCCTTGGCCTTTGCTGATTTTGAGGCCTTCTAAATTGAGGATTCCTAAACCGAGGCTCTTGCTGAGCTTGAGGAGCAGCAGCGTTCCCAAGTGCTAATTGATCCATTAGTTTCTCCATGGTTTTCATCATGACTTCAAACTTGTCTTCTTGAGCAGAGGTAGAAGGCTTGTCTTCTTCTTTTATCTTAGCCTTTGCCATCTTTGACTTCTTAGCAGCTAGTATATTCCCTTCTACTTTAACTGCATCATTCTGCATGTCAGCAAGAGTAGCAGACTCTCTTTCTCTGAGTAAAAGAGAGAAATCTGAATCAAAAGACTCAGCATATCTTAACTGTGCCAAGGCTCCAGGAGGCTTCAAATGTGCTGGAATGGAATTATATACTTTATTAAACCTCTTGGAAAAATTTTGGACAGTCTCATCTGGAGCTCTTCTTAAACTATTATATTCATTGAGAGCTTGAACAGGATTGGTCCTATTTCCCCACTTTCTCAGAAAACTATCTTCAAATTCAAGCCAACTATGAATGCTACCAGCTCCAAGGGCTTTAAACCATTTTCGGACTTCCCCAATAAAGGTTTGAGCAAACAGTCTTAACTTTACATCTTCATCATCCACTTCTTCCCTATCAATAAAGTCATTGAATCTATCCACATGTTCCTCAGCTGAAATTTCATCATCTCCTCCCCAGGTTGGAATCCTAGCAGCATACTTACTAGGAAGATCATGCAAAACAGCAGGGAGGGCTAAAGGAGCATACCTAGCAGGCACAGCCATAATGAGAAGAGGAGCAGGGATAACAGATACTGTGTGACTAGGAGGACCAGAACTAGTATGAGATGTTGACTGAGGAGAATTTGGACTAGCAGAGGCAGAAGATAAAGTCTGAGTACGGAAAGGGCTATTGGGACTTTGTAAGCCACTGACAAAAGAACTCCACTTTGGAAGAGGTAAACCAGTTTTGGATTTAAGTAAAACTTCAAAAGGGTCAAGCTCTTTAAGCTGCTTCAAATCTTCCTCCTCTAATAACAATTCAGAGGTGACAATTTTCCAAAACTCTTCTTTATCTCTTTGTGACACTAGAGATGAAGTATCAATACCTTTCTTTTGTAAATCTAATATGATACCAATGAGTTCTTCTTCATTTTCAGACCTCAACAACACTTCTTGGATTTTATCATCAACAATTTTATCCTCTAGACTTCTAGCAAACTCCGGAAACAAAGATCTTGAAGTATTTGAAGTACCTGGTATATCAAAGAATCTTTGTTTACTCCTTGAAATGATATTAGGATTCTCCACAGGACTAGGTGGGTTTGGATCAGGATTACTCCTTGTATATCTTCCCTTCGAAGCCACCTTTCAAGCTTTAAAATTCATGGAGTCACCAAGGTAGAATGCAGCCTCGAAAACCTTTTTTGAACACCTGCTACCTTCAGAAATTCAAACTTATCACTACGGGAATGAGTAATCTTCAGACTCCCGGCAGACGCACCAAAATGTTATCACAAAATCATGTACTGATGGCTGCTACCAGTTAGACTTTATGTAACTACTTCAGACCAGACTCTTGGCTAAGGATTAGCCTCCCTAACCTGAGAGGGCTCTCAAAAAACAAACTACTGATTGTGATTAACACTAAGAGGGCTAACTCTTGAAATGAGAACTTAATAAACATGCTGGTTGGACAGACAACATAAGATTTCTTCCATTGGGCTCATGGAGTCAAACACCATTTCAGTAAACCATTCAACTACTCATTCATGGAAGTCAAGGCATGTAATGTTTAAACACTCAAAACATTTTGCAAATGAACCTCAACTCATAAATATACACAGGAAATCTGAGCAACTAGGTGAATTCAGAGTGATTGTATATCTATAGAGCTGTAAAACACAAAAGATAAGACAAAGCCAGATACATCTTGAGCATTTGAACAAAGTATGAATCTTGAGAAGAAAAAGTAGTCTATTATATTACTGCAACAAGTCTTTTACATAAGCCAATATAAAACTCTGTTTTTTCCAAAAAACATCCAACCTCTATTACATCTCAGTTTGATTCATATATAGGACTACATGCTTAACCACCTCGAGCTTCCTCCTCCAGCATGAGGGGAGCATCGAAGGTTGCTATTCACTACCCTTATCTACTGCATAACTAATTCATTAATTACATGATAGCTGAACTGTAATTACAAATGGTCTTCATTTACTCAAAACCCACAATCTGTCCTCCTCGTAGCATGATGTTTTTCTGAGTCTTGACACATGTCCTCTATCTGCTTTGTTTGAAGTATCTTGGAGGAGAATACACTGAACGAGCTGGCTTTGGATTCTTGTTGCGCAGATGGCTCATTAATTAACCAAAAGATGTGCTCTGTTTTCACGGTCCCTGTCTCCCAGCATTCTTCATTCCTTAAAGAACATGTCCCCTGCTCTCTAATTCCTCATAAACAACGCATATCACCTTACTCTTCAATGAGCTGGAAGCTTTGTGAGCTGAACAAGTGTACAAACAAAAATCTCTGATAACCTTAACAGAAACCCTAACAATTCGGTCATAAAGTACCTTTAACGAGACTTGAGCTAAAAACAAAAGATTTCACCTTTTCAAAATGCACATCTGTCATTCTCTGAATAGCTAGGAGATTCTTTTATGGTTTCCCTTATGTCTTTGAGGCTTTCCCTTCAAAAATTTGCTGACTTCATCATTAAATTCCTTGTTTTATTTATAAAATAGCACCTACAGCAGTTTCGTAGCGCGCTACGAAACTGCTGTTTTTACCAAAACAGAATGCATTTGCACTAAAGCTTCCTTTACTTGAACTTTTAACTTTTCAAACCTCCTCTACAGGTGCCAAAAACTTAGATGACTTCAAAATAGTGAAACTCAAACAAAATTGACCAAAACTGAAAATATCACCTTTTCCTCAAATCAATGAGCTAGCTGACCTAGCTGCATCTTTAAATTTGAAACCTCCTTCTTTAAAGCTTTGTTTTTAGCTCTTAGAGTCAGGTTCATTTGTCTGAGGAGTTTAGCTTGTTTTAGAGCTGGGACAGTCCAAGTATATACATCAGCCACAGAATCTGTCTGACCCATTAAGTTTTTGCTGCCCTTCAACACAGCTCTTTTATAATTGGCATACCTAACTGCACGCTCCTTAGTCACATTTTTGGCTTTGACAATTTCTTCTTTGGCTGCTCCCACTTGATCTTTCCTGGCTGTCTTCACTTGACTCTTTATGGCAATCACATTTCCCCCTTGGGTGATGATGACCTTCTTATTCTTGTCTTTATGTTTGACTGCCTCCACTGTTTTTGTCAATACATCAATTACCTCAGTTCTGGGTGTCTTTACAGCTTTCTTTGTTTTATGCACTTTCTCCTTTACAACTTCTTCTTCTTTATTCCCTTTCTCAGCTTCTTTAATTTGTTTCCTCGTAACTGGCCTTCTTGGCTTGAACATAAAGACCTCACTAGGCTCATCAAACCTTAATATTTTCGAAGCTTTTGACTTCTTAGTGCTCTCAGGAGAAGATTGGGTCAAATCAATATGCATGGGTTCAAGATGCACTGGTTCTCCCTGTTCAAATTCAATAGCCTCAAGTAGGTCACTTACACTGGCCTTTGAAATTGGACTCTCTTCCACAGCTACTGATTTACCTTTCTCCTTGCTTAGCTGACCCCTAGTTTTAACTCTTGGTGCTTTTTCAGATTTAGCTGATCCATGAACCTCCCTCTTTTGCTTGACCTTTTCCTTTGATGATGACTGAGGTGGCTCTTTAATAACCAAGGGTTTGACTGATTTGTTCAACTGAGATTTAACTTTCTTTTTCTCACTAGCCTCCTTCCTAAGCTCAGCAATAGTGGGTTCCTCAGTGGGTTCCTCCATTAATTCTTCTCTTTCTCTAAGTGGCTGTGGGGTGAGGCCTGTCTTGCTCTGGAACCTGGCCATATAAATGAAAGAATCCCAATCCCTACCAATCTTCTGCAAGCCATCCATCACTAACAGTTTAACTAGGCCATGATGAAACAGTGATGACTCACAATCATCCTTCCTCAATTGAATTTTATCACACATCTTACTGAGGCTTCGAAACAAGTAGAATGGGAGATCTATAGGTGCTTTACCCGTGAAATGCAGCAACAACTTGAAATGATATGAATAAACTTTGTTATACCTGCCCTCACAAGTTAAATATTTTTGAATACAAGTAAGAAGCATAGCATAATTCTCCTTAACATAACTTCTAGGTACAGCCTTGGTCAAATCTTCATTCACATAGGCTTCCTTCAAGAATATTTTACAGGGGCTCATATCAAATTTGAAATTTTTGAACCACTCCTGGCCTCCTCTAGGAATCTCAGTCACCCTAGCAATAGCCTCTGGAGATACTGGGAATTCTAACATAGATACTTTGGAACTCAAGCCTGTAAAATTCAATGCAAATTCTTTTGTTACCTGAGTGTGTCCTCCCTTCAGCTTTTCACAAAAACTCCAGCAACCAGCGTCTTTGAAGGCCTTTTTAACACCTTCCTCCCTCAATGTCAAGTCTAATCCTTCGGGTTCTGCTCTTTGACACCTTCCTGATCGATGCTCTTTCTTCTCCATTACGCCTTGAAAACTTTTGCACACAGTAACACCGGCAGCTTCAACTCAACAGGCAACTTCAAACTTTAGAACACGGGCTCGCTTGCAATGCAGCTCTCTTGAAGAAGAAATTCGGGCTCATTACAATTCAAATAGCTTAACATGTAAGCTGGCCGCTTCAAATAATAATAATAGAACATCATGACACAACCATGCATGACAAGGACATTTAAATGAACTTAATGTGCATGACTCTGAACCTATTGGGGGAATGATGCCTCTTAATTGTTTGGAAGGTACATAAACTGACAACAATCCGACCGGACACAATGACTCATCCCTGGACATGACATTTTAAGAATGTGCGCTGCAAAATCCCGAATCCGCGATTTCGTAGCGCAGACAGTTATAATTCAGTGACATGTGCTGCGAAATGGCTGGCGCTACGAAAAGGATAAAACATTACTACGCTGCAAAATCAGCCAATCAAACAGCGCTGCGAAACTGCGGAAAGGTGCTGCGAAACTGCGAAAAAGGACAAATGACACATACGAGACAAGACATATCTTACTCAATCATGATGAAGGATGACTCGTGATTTTGAAAATGATTCTCAACAATATCATTGAAGAACATGACACCTAAATGGTAAACATAGGAGAACAACCATATAACATTCATTTTTACCCATGAAATTTTGGACTTAACTTATATACATGCAACTGCAGTTCTCAATGATAACAGGACCACTCATGGTAGTTATCTTTGCGAGTGAGAACTACTCCCACTATGGGTATGAGTGAATGCATCATGAAAAAGACTATCTTCTTTTGATTCAAAATCACAACCTTACTTGATGTCTTCTATTAGGTAAAGGATTGATTTAATTATGTGGATGAAAAAAAACTTCACAACAATACTTTAATGTGACATATATAACATATCACCACTCTTTAATATATTAATGTGCCACTCCTTATTATGAAATAATTTTCCACTTCTTCGATACTTTAATGTGGCATACATAACATGTCACCACTTGTTAATATATTAATGTGCCACTCCTCCTTAATATGAAATAATTTGCTACTTCTTCAATACTTTAATGTGGAATACATAGCATGTCACCACTCTTTAATATAGAAAGAAAGAAAGAAATTTTAACGTCCACGAGGCTAAAGATAGCATATGGAACAAATTTATTCTTCATATGTTTGATGTATTCGGCCATTTTTCTGTGAAGCTTCATATTTATTCTCTAGCTTCTCAACAAACCCCTCACTAAATAGATTTTCCCAAGAGCTAGCTACCAACATATCTGCATAACTTTCCCTGTTGTCTTTGAAGGCCTCACATTCTAAAATGAAATGTTTTTCTGTTTCCACTTTTCCGGAAGAAAAAAAAAGTGCATACTCTTTCCTCCCACACTTCCTTTTGCCTTTTCCAACGCCCTGTTTTAGAACGGAGTTGAGGAGAATTAGTTTTTAACTGAGCAATAAGAATTTTGGCTCTCCAAGAGATATTGACCTCTATGTATGCTTTTGGTTGATGACTATGAGTGGGATTAAACACTTCAATATAGTAATTTTCCTTTCTTCCTAGCTCCTTATCCCAAGTACGCTTGTGAAACTTTTCCATAACAAAAGCTTTTATCTCTTTGATGTCATATATTAATCTATCACTTCATATATTATATGACCTGTCACATATTACATATCAAATTAACGCAACGCACTAGAAGTATTCAAGGCACAAGGCATACTATATATCACTTATTGTCTTCATAAAAGAGAACTCACGACATACCATATAAAAATTTCATGAAATGCACCACATGGTATTAAAAGAGGGCTTAACGCATACCATGTCATTCAACACACGATTTTCAATAAATATTTAACGCAGTCCTTAAAATTTGTTCAACGTATACCACAACCTTCAAAAATGGTTAATGCACAACGTGGAACAACACATACCGTTCACGGTGGCCATTAACGCACAACAACATGCACTGTTCACCACGACAGGGTTTTCGACCAACGTATTCAACAGAGAGTCCTTCAACATCCACGTTCTTCCATCAAACGTGTAACAACGTTCAATGTTTAAAGTAGAGGGCATACACCATTCACGACATTGATGGCCCTTCAAATGCGCAACACACTAGCATCGTCCCAACGTGCCATAGATAGCAACCAACGCAGTAATCCAAGGCAATATCGATTCCTAAGGAATCGAAGTAACGCAGAGATAATTCAGTGCATAATATAGCAGAGGGACAATACGTAACGGAGAATAATGGCATAGTTTTGTAGGAGTTACAACACAAAAAGTTAATTTGGGAATAAGATCTGATACCATGTCAGGTTAGGAGTAATTCTGACTGCAACGGTTGGGTTTGCATTAAGTTAGAACATAGATATATACAAGGAGAGGGAGACTATTGGGTTTCATCTCCCAATGTCTCTTCATCTTCTAACTTCCTTTATTTTTTCTATTTATAATATTTACATAAGTTTTCCTAATCCCAAAGATTAGGTATTAATAGAAAGAATTGGGAAGGGATAAAATCCCTAGACCAAACAAATGGTCGTTCGAGCTTTTCTTCCATTTCAAAGACAACATGGGGTCAAACGTTTTGGATATGGCAAAAGAATCTAGGCGACATGGCACAATATCAGAATCTATTAATGCAACATTTGTTACACTTATCCCCAAAAAAATCCCCATCCATCATCTTTTTTGGACTTCAGGCCTCTATCTTTATGCAATTTAGTGTATAAAATTGTATCCAAAATAATTGTCAATAGAATCAAATAAACATTTTCCATACATATTACGCCGAAGAAATTTGGTTTTTTAACTAACAAACAGATACAAGATGAATTAGCCATCTCCCAATAGTGTTTCCACTCAATCAAAGGTTGCAAGACGGAGGCATGCTTTATGAGGATCAATTTGATTAAAGCATATGATAGCATCAATTAGGAATTCCTAAGGTTGATTCTGCATAAGATAGGGTTTCGTCGCAAGGTTATAGAATGGATCATGGCATGCATTTCCTCTACAAACTTGGCTATCCTCATCAACGAACTTCCAACAGAATTTTTCAGGGTTACAAGAGGGCTTCTTCAAGGATGTGCACTTTCATCACTTCTATGTCTTCTGGTCATAGATGGTTTGAGTAGAGGGATTAGAGAATCTAGGTATTAGGGGGTTATTTCAGGTTGTTGGGGGACTAGATATTCCAAAATTTCACATCTCATGTTCGTTGATGATGTGCTCTTCATAGGGAAATCAAATATTAATGAATTGGACCTGACACAATAAAAGGAATGGATGGTGTCCATTTGCTCTCTGTCCTTATCATAAACTTTCTACATTAATTGGGAATCCAATTTCTTCATCAAATATGCATATGTAGGCATTCCCTTCTTATTTCTCAATACTGGTTGAATGTTAGTGATCTTAGCCTTCCGAAGGCTCTTGTGGAAGAATGGGTAATGTACAAATATAGGATCATCCATGTGGGCATGGTATTGTATAAGAAGAATGATATTTTATCTTGGGGAGGATGTGAGATTGATGGGCATATCTCGGTGAAAGAAATATATACTAAAATTACACAAGGGCACATGTTACTGCACAATGATACAAGGATATTGCAGTCATGGAGGTGGGAGGCTCCTTTGCAATTGAAGTGCTTCATGTGGTTGGTGCTCTACAATTGGATCCTTACGTGGGAAAGCCTCATTAGAAGGGGGTCTCGGGGACCTAGTATTTTATATTTTGTGTGGTGGGCGAATGGAGAGGTAGCACATCTCTTTCTAACATGCCCATTTGTGGTTTCTATTTGGAAATAGGTATTAATGATGCACGAAATTCAAGAAGATTGGGACAGGACTTCCATTTGCAATTGTTACATTCTGTGAGTTGAGGGACAAAATGATTTAAGGGCGCTTCCATTCTACATCTTTTGGGGCATATGGAGGAGTAGGAACGCCAAAAATTTTCACCAAATTGTCCCTGAAGTGAGAAGCATAAGGCTGGAGATATTGACATATTTTCGGGAGATCGGGCCTTGCAAGCTAAAGCCAATAAGGAGAAATTGTCTCTTTAGGGAAATCGGGTTGTCCTTGTTGGTGGGATATTTTGACAGGGCTTCATCTAATGGGGAATATGGATGTGGGGTGTATGTCATCCTATAGCCTAGACAAGCCTATCAATTTTGTTGGTTCAGAGGAAAAGGCACTAACAACAAAGCATAACTAATTGCTCTATGAGGCGCGTTGTTGTGTGTTAAATAGTTGTCCATTAAGAAATTGGTTATTGTTGGCAATACTAAAATGATAATTGGATGGGCTCAAGACCAATCCACATTTGGGTCACCCTCTCTACATTATTGGATACACCGTATTAGATCTTTGTTATTGACTTTTAAGAAAATCTCTTTCACCCACATATATAGACAGTAGAACCAAGTGGCGACCTCTTTTCCAAACGAGGAAGTAGTGTTCTGTTGTGTGATATCATTTTCAAAACTTTCGTCAATGGATCCTTTAGTAGCACTGGGAGCTTCAAAATATGAAGGGAAGCATCACATATTGACGTGTTTTACATTTGATGCTCTAGTTGTTTCATAAAACACTTGGCTCGAACATGGAAGGATGGTCTTTTTGTTGTTATGGACAATGTTAAATATAAAAAGTAATACTCTATTTACTAGATAATTAGCATAACATAACCAGGAAAAAGATAAGAGAAGAAAGCAAGAGTAGCCATTTTTATTTAGCAAGATAGATACACAACAAAGAAAGTCTTCACATTTCTAGAAACATAAGTTTTTCTCTGGATAAAGTTTTTTGATGTGCTCAAAATTTTGGGAGATACAAAAGAATGAGAATGCAACTAACTTTTGTTTTTTAATTTATAATTTGGATGATTGTAAATTTTGCAATACTCGGCATTCCCATAATGTGAACAAGATGCTTATTTTTGGAGGTGTATTTTGCACATGCTTTAGTGATCATGCTTTGGTGACCAAGCGCTTTGCCAACGAACGTCGGTCTCTTTCAGCATCATTTGCATCACTAGCATTGACCACATGCTTCATCTGCAATTACAATAAATTTTGTGACCCAAATCAGTCTTTGGTGTCATCAACATCTCATCTATCCCAACTATCTCTATTGCAATCATAGTATCTATATTGGTTCGACGGCTTAAGAATATATATCCACTCTTCTCTCACTTTTGGTTCTCTCTATTTCCTAATTGCCTGGATCCCATTTTTGGTAAAGATGGTTGTGACATTCCATGCTAATCGTATGCACCCGGGGATATAGAGCAAGAAGAGTTAATCTTATGTAAAAGAAAATTATAAAACAATTTGATTGTGCCTAATGAATCTAGGGATAAACAAACAGAATAGTTGAACTTAATTAAACAAATAGTGATTGATGCTATTAAGGCAGAGTTTCAGAGTTTGATGCTATTGGGAGCCACATGCCCTGGTTTTTCTCATGTTATGTATGTCATTCTACTTGCTTCATTAATGCGCATATGCTTCAATATCGTTGCACACTAAGTACTGCTAGATTGGATTGGTTATTACGCGATCTTGCCTTCAGTCCATTAGGGGTTGGCCCCTAATGCCTTTTCCATCTTACCATTTCTCACATGGCCTGGTCTGGGGTTACTGTGGTTTGGTGGTTGATTTTAGTTGGTTGGTCTTGTCGGTCTTTGAAAGACCTGTCCGTGGTTTTCGCTCTTATTTGCCTCTTCGATTCTCATCACCTTACCCTATCCCCTGGTCTACTTGTGCAACTTGGGGTTTCTCGCTTTAGATTGGGATGGGTTACCCCTTTGACTCTGACAGCCTCCTTTCTGTGGGATGGGTTCCCCCAACCACTTACTTTTCCCCTTACTTCAGTGGGATGAATTCCCCCTTTATCTAGCCACCTTGTTGACTCTTCAATGTATCATCAACCCTTGTACCTCTTCTTCAATTTACTCCGTTCTAAGGTACATCTCCCTAAGGTACATTTCTTTTGTTACCCTTCTCAATTGGGATGATTGGGATGGGTAACCCCTTCCTTTCCCTCATTATATAGCACGTGTGAAATGATCAGATGCGGTACGACGATTGACGCTAAAGCACGGATATGTAGTTATATAAGGATCCGGACGGGCATTACTATGCCAATAGTAGCTCGAGAAGCTAACCACAAGGAGCCTCACTACTTGGATGAACGGCGACATGCTATGCTCATTTGTCATTCGCCTTGAGATCTATCCATGATTATTATCTCGCTACTTTCACGTTCACCCATTGACTTAGTTCGGGGCAATATGATCAGGGCAGGTTTTGAACCTACCTCTCAAAAGACTTTGAAAGGATGACGGAGATCTCATTTCAGCACCGCTACAGCCTCGAACATCCATCTCTCTCCCTCTCATTTCAGTCAGCGTGATTTAAGCTACAGCTAATGCATCTCCCTTATCTGTCTGTCTGATAGTCGCATTATCACTGCTCCAGCGGCTTGCTTCTTCGGGTCAAAAAGTGATGAATCCTTGCCCCCGGAGGGACAAGCGGCTTCGCACCTTCGAATCAGAATATTCACCATCCGCTCCTTAAAAATCCCCAACCAAAGTAGACGACTCTGTACCCGCATCTGCTTAAGGAGGTGAAACTACCCGCTCGGAATCAGGTCAAATCACCCCCGATCCAAACCAGATGGACGGAACACCCATGAGATGGAGGCGAAACTCCGAATCCGACAGATGGAACCTTATCATACTTAGATGTCACCCGATCAGCGGTGGGCACAGGCAGAGTAACCATCCGGCAGTTCGACGATATCTGCAATCTGCTAAAGGGAAACCCTCTAAACTAATTGCCCATCCCATCCGGTGCTTATAAGATCAGGTCATAGGTAGGTTGGACAGCACTCCGTGCCTCGTCTCCTAGCAGTCAGAAGCCTGTCCCCATCCATCCCAACGAGGCTCGCTCTCTGATGGACCATAATCCAAGTTATCTGGCAGTGAAACGATATCATCTAAAGGGAAACCCTATTTTGGCTCCTCAACTATCCCACAGGAGCATGGGAAGCTAGCTACGACAAGTCCTCGGCTACTCTAATCGACCATCCATCCGATGCTTCAAAGAGAAGAGGAAATAACAGTCCCGATTCACCACACTAGGTGCATTCATTCCTAAAGAGGTCTAGGTCGAACCGGTCTAGTTCTAGCAGGTGAAGAGTTGAGAACCCAAAGTAAGGTAGGAGGTGTGGGCAAATAGTTCGTGTCCTCGTACCCCGCAAAAAAGCAAGCAAGATAGCTGTGGAGAGAGCATACTAGAATGCATTCCTCCACGCCCTTTCAACAAACAAACTAAGAGTCCGTCATGGGCTCTTCTTATGGCTCCTGGATTCAAGAGTGGGAGCTGAGCATCTTCCCTCATCGGACTCACTTTTCAGCTCATCTACTCCATAATGGAAAAGGGACGAGACTTTAGTGTGCTTTATGAAAATGGGAATCCCCATTGTCAAAGGTATCTTGCCAAGTTGGTGAAAGTAGGGTGCTTTTCATGCCCCAGCAGAGTTCAAGTTGATCCAATGACATGCTTGTGCTTGTGCTCATGTTACTTGTACACCAATACCTGCGATAGCCTCACCCGCAACCTTGTAGCTAAAGGATTCCAGTTGGAACGTGGTGGGTTGCACTCACTAGTTATATGTGCTAGCCACATCATGATAAGTGGAAGCCAATTCAAAAAGGAATAATCCCACGTAGACACCCATATTCACTTTGCTACTTGTTCAAGCTTTCTTTTATAGTCAAAAGAATCCCTTTCGGTCTTTTTTGTTGTTATGGACAATGTTAAATATAAATAGTAGTACTCTGTTTACATAGACAATTAGCATAATACAACCAGGAAAAAGAAATAAGAGAAAAGGCAACAGTAATCATTTCTATTTAGCAAGATAAATACACAACCAAGAAAGTTTTCACCTTTGTAAAAGCATAAGTTGTTCTTTAGAAAAAGTTTTTTTTTACTCAAAATTTTGGGAGATACAAAAGAATGAGAATGCAACTAACTTTTGTTTTTTAATTTATATTTTGGATGATTGTAAATTTTGCAATACTTAGCATTTCCATAACCTGAACAAGCTGCTTATTTTTGGAGGTGTATTTTGCACATGCTTTAGTGATCATGCTTTGGTGACCAAGCGCTTTGCCAACGTCGGTCTCTTTTAGCACCATTTGCATCACTAGCATTGACCACATGTTTCATCTGCAATTACAATAAATTTGTGACCCAAATCCGTCTTTGGTGTCATTAACATCTCATCTATCCCAACTTTCTCTATTGCAATCATAGTATCTATATTGGTTCGACGGCTTAAGAATATCATATCCACTCTTCTCTCACTTTTGGTTCTCTCTATTTCCTAATTCCCTGGATCCCATTTTTGGTAAAGATGGTTCTGGCATTCCAAGCTAATCGTATGCACCCGGGGATATAGAGCGAGAAGAGTTAATCGTATGTAAAAGAAAATTCCCCCCCGGGGATATAAAAGAAAATTCCCCCCGGGGATATAGAGCGAGAAGAGTTAATCGTATGTAAAAGAAAATTATAAAACAATTTGATTGTGCCTAATAGTTGAACTTAATTAAACAAATAGTGGTTGGTCCTATTAAGGCAGAGTTTCATGGTTATTATTCGAGATAATTTACTGCGAGGCAAATATTGCGAACTCAATCTACAAGAAAGTTCGAATAATCTAAAGCATCGATAGCATCGATAAACCTTTATAGACCTCTGAGAGAGAGGAATTCAATTTGATTCTTTGTTTTCTACTTTACTTCAAAGTTGTTAAATATTTGTTTTCTATGAACATGATGCATTCCTTAGACTCTCGTGCTTTGGAACATTAAAGAGGTAGATTCCTTCCTAAAACCA
This sequence comes from Pinus tabuliformis, assembly GCA_031772625.1. Lineage (NCBI taxonomy): Eukaryota > Viridiplantae > Streptophyta > Pinopsida > Pinales > Pinaceae > Pinus > Pinus tabuliformis. The sequence continues at coordinate 657,776,701 of CM062811.1, forward strand.
TGCACATGCGTAAGCTCAAATTGAATTAGCGGGGAACACGTTGTGTAATGAGACCACAAATTTTCCGTCCATCAATCGAACACTCTCTCTTTCTTTCCTTGGCTTATTTTTGGGCTAAAAAGCTAGTCAAAGAGAATACCTGCATCAAAAATACTCAGGAAAAACTACCAAGTTTATGAGAGATTTTTTGGCATAAATCACAAAAAATTTCATTTATCTAGCTTTTCAAACCAACCAGTATAATTCATCCTCATTTACGAATCCTAGCCAACTAATAGTTTCCACTTTCGTCACCCCATACTGTGTTGTGTTATGCTTCATCGGTCCTTTTTCAACATTTTATTAGGCTATACACAATTCCACGATTCTTTAGAACTGTGTGTCAAGCCTCTATTTTGCCTAGTTTTACATTACTTTTAGTTCTGAAATCTCTGGTGCTTTCATTTTATTTAATTCTTATGGGTCATTTTGTGCATTAGAAAGTAAATATTTACTATTTGCCATGATTAAACAAGATTTAAACATTAAAAGTACTTAATTTTTATGGGTTATTTTGTGCATGAGAAAGTACATATTTACTATTTTGCCATATCAAACAAGATTTAAACATTAAAAGTATCATTACCCATAGTTTGTGTGTTTGCAGGTTTAAACTTGATCAAATTACCTTTTTATTCATGTGCAAACAAGCCTTGATCCTGCACTCACACTCTTATACTATGTATTGAGTTCCTGCACTCTATGGGATTCCTGCACCAGTTCATTATAAGTTGTAGACTGCTTGCACTAATCAAAAGATCGTTGGTTATGCCACAAGGACTTTACTTAGTTGGTGAGTCAAGGATGTGGACCATTGGTTGATGGGCCCAGCTGACACACAAGTGATTTTTAGAGATCATTGGTATGAGACTAGAGGAACAAGTGCACCTAATTCCTTCTTGCACTCAACTGAGGATCCGAAGAAGAAGTAATGATTTTCCAAAGAAATCCTTGTGTTGAGAACTAGATTTCTATGATTAGAAGATGGCCTTATCAGAATCTTGTTAATGGTAGGTTGTTATGATTTGTCTTTCTTCCTATTATGTACACAGTTAGCTCCATTGTAACTAGATATGTAATGTAATTTTCTATATAATTTGAACTTCGACGAAGAGGATGGGCGGGATGGTGCCATGTAACGCGATGCAAGTGTAGTCAATTTGGGGATCGTTCGCTCTGGTTGTTGGACACTGTTATTTGCCTGTACTATGTAAAGATTGAACTTGCAAGATTAATTGAAGCAATTTCATGCCAGGTTCTGTTTAATTTTGTCATATATTTCATGTTTACAATCTCGTTGTGATCGAGATTGTTGACAGAGGGTACGAGCTGGTTTGTTGGTCGCCAAACCAACTTGACATTGCTATGGGTTGTTTAAGATTAGGGTAAATTGTGATTTATTGAGTAAATGTGTTGAGTCTATCAATTACGATGTGAATGGTGTGCATATGACTAGATCAGGTTTTCTCTTCAAATTTTCTTGTCAGTCTTTTTTCAATCGATGATCGATGTCATGCTCTTTCGATTGCTTTAAATGTGATGTTGAGAAGATTTCTATTGTGAATGGAATGAATTCTTACAACAAATCTTCTATTGGTTACATGTCATTTGTTTCAAACTAGCATAGATAGACAGTGTATTTCTCCCCCCTCGGATTATATCAATTATAATGGTTGGTATTTTGTTTCCTTGAGACTCTGTTTCGATTGTTTGATCTTAATCTCACAACATCATGTCATGAACCTTGTGAATGCCCTTCGATCTGTCCATTTCCTTTTAATAATTGCATGATGGTGCACAGGGTATGCAAAGTCAAGGTATATAGATTTGAGTGTGATTTCATTCTATTGGAGTTGTTTGAATTTTGAATGAATTGCATCGATTCCAGAGCATATTAAAGGCTAGGAAATTTGGACAGCTTGTGCATTTGCTGCATATTTACGTTTTGTCATATACACTCACATATTTTTGTTAATGGTCCATTATGATTGTGATGCCTGCAGTAACATGAGCATTTGTCAATGAATGATAGCTTGTGGATTCACTGATTTATCCCTCTTGTGTAGAGATGCATGACTTCTGAACAACTATTTGATGTTTTGCTTTCTCTTTGTATCCTGTTCCATAGCTATCGGTTTCTTCCAAGTGTTATTCATTTCAAAAGATAGTTATTTGTTCTTTCAAGACTGCAGTGTGATAGAGAGAGAACATGTAAGCCAGATCAGTACCACTCCTATGTGCATAGTAAATGCATTTGATGAAGTTTGATGCAACTTTCGACAAATCTAGTTCTAAGATTTTTAGTGACAGGTTAGGCAGAATTAGTGCAGATTTGTTATGAGAGTTTTGTGTTTCTCTTTCTTAATCTGCTTTGCATGAAGAATGGTTTGGATTGGTCTTGAATTTTAATTCCTTTCCACATTTACTCAGTAAAACAATTTGTCTTAATCTGCTTTGCATGAAGAATGGTTTGGATTGGTCTTGAATTTTAATTCCTTTCCACATTTACTCAGTAAAACAATTTGTCTTTTTTTATGTTGCTCCAGTTGAATTGGTAGGCATCGCTTGGCTTCCAGCGAAACAAGTAGTTAGGATTTATCTTTTGTTGGCCAATAGTTAGGGTTTCTTTTGCAATGGTTAATAATGCAAGTTTGTTTTCCATAGGTTAGATTGAGGTCGCAGGATTGGTGTTTATGTTCTCTCACGTCCATAAGAATTGAGGGATTGGTGTTTATGTTCTCTCAAGTTCCTTTGAGTGCAGAATTCAAATTAATTATTGCAGGAATTTATAAAAAGATTGATAGTGCAGAATTCAAATTAATTATTATAGGAATCTACAATGAGATTGATGCACAAGTTAGATTAGAATTTGATTGGCAAGTTGCTAAAGGTTCTCTCTGGCATTTTCAATATAAAAAGATTGATAGTGCAGAATTCAAATTAATTATTATAGGAATCTATAATGAGATTGATGCATAAGTTAGACTAGAATTTGATTGGAAAGTTGCTAAAGATTCTCTCTGTCATTTCCAATATTGCCCTTCGAAGTTTACAAACTCCTGGAATTCAAATTAATTATTATAGGAATCTATAATGAGATCGATGCACAAGTTAGACTAGAATTTGATTGGAAAGTTGCTAGAGATTCTCTCTGTCATTTCCAATATTGCCCTTCGAAGTTTACAAACTCCTAGATTAACAATTTATGTCCTTTCCAATATTGCCCTTCGAAGTTTACAAACTCCTGGATTAACAATTTATGTTGATTAGTACAGTGATGTGTGGTTTGACGGTAAGTCACATGGGCGAAGCCCAGGCAGACCGAAGTTCAAATCTCATTGAGTACAATGACTTGCTGTGGCGGCAGCGAGAGGGGCGGATTCCCCTTTCCCGTGAGTCTGCTCTTGCTAAAATCATAGGAACTTAGTATAACCGACTTGCAGGCATAGTTACCAGAAACGGGACGGTAGCCACCGTTCCCGGAAAAAAACGCACAAGAAACACAACGGCACGGGAAACGCCGTTTTCTACGGCCGTTTTTGTTAACCTGTATTTTTCCAGAGCTCAGTTCGTTGTAATTTGTTTCTTTAGAGTTCGTTCTCAGCTCTGTTTTTTTAGCTCTTTGCATATATTTATTTAAAAATTTCAGTACCAAATTCCCTTCCCGTGTGTTCATAGGTTCCTGCAATGAAGCATATGTTTACCAATGAAGTACCAAATGCACCAAATTTTAATAGAATCCACAGGGATGAGAATTTCTGCAAGAGCTGTGCTGAATTTCAAACGCTCTGATTCGACGGTCTTTGGGCCTTCGGATTCTTCGCCATGCATCTCATCTAAGGATTTTTCTATCATATTCTGAATTGCCTCTACTTTTTCTTAATGTCTTGGAGTTTGGAAAAGAGTTCTACAGATGTAACATTTGGATATTCTTTATGAATGTAAAAGTGTTTGCAGTGGTTTGCATCATTCACAAAGAAACCTGAAGAGTAGAGTTTCACTAAGCTCATCAAACTGAGAACTACTAGCACTCCTAATAGCAATTGAAGACCAGATACCACCTAGCACTCCTAATAGCAATTGAAGACCAGATACCACCTAGGTCGATTTCCCTTTTTGAAAACAAGTTAATCTCTGCATTAATTTTAAGTTAATCTCTGCATTAATTTTAAGTTAATCTCTGCATTAATATATATGGGTAAAACTCATAGCTTAAACATAATTCCATATATGGTTTAAGAAGTGTACATTCAATTGTAGATTTTATATATATACAATTTTTTGAAATTTTCACACATAAACAATAATTAGCAGAAGGCATAAGAAACAAAAGACATATATTTAATGGTCAATTTGTTAAGCATCAGTATGTGAGATAAACAGTATTCAATTTATTTAATTTTTATTCAAATCTGGTTGTAAATCTAGTTTAAACTATATTGAAAATTGAAATTAAATCTGTGTTTTTCATATTTTTGTTGTTTTTCTCTCTCCTCGTTTCTTGCATGCGAAACCTTCAAACTACGTTTCTCGTACCGTTTTCGTTTCTCGTCTTGTTTCCCGTTTCTCGTTTCTAGTAACATAGCTTGCAGGTGGTTGGTTATGCTCTTGGTGTTATAGTGGCAGCTATGAGGTTTGATCCTAGATCTCCCATAGATTAAGCCTGACAGTTACCGATTCACCATATGGTTAAAAAAACAATTTATGTTGATTCATCAATATACCAACCCAGTATAGAGAAGAGATATATATTATAGACCTAATTATATACAAAAGACGGTAAATTTTTGGCGACATTTTTATCCCTTTCAAAAATCTGACTGTGAGAGTGCAAATGGCCATACCGCTGCCACAGAAACCGAATGATGATACACCATGGAAAACACCCACTGAGAAGGCAGTCCATAGATTCCTTGGGGATCTATGCTTTTAGTGCCATTGGATTTAGGTGATATGAATTCCTGGTAATAATACGAGATCCTAAAACTGTCCTCCATATATCTGGTATCACTTGTTCGAATACGAGGGCATTCCTAAACTTTATATCGGGAATAAATTATGCTTCTCCATAAATCCTTAAAAAGTATAACATATGAAGATCCCATCTTATACGAAGATCCCATTTTATATTAAATCAAAGAGGAAAAAATTAAAACCGGAAAAATTGATGTGAGGATTTAGATATGTCAACAATTTTGAATGTCGATAGGGAATTAGTGATAATAAACACTCCGAACATGCCGACAAGAACACGCCCTTGCCTTCTCTTCGATTATTATTGTGCTTTCACTGCCTCACTACATTCATGAAGGTGGAACCATGTTGAGGAGGCGGAAACTTGTTGAGAGGATCGAGCTATGCTGGGGAGGAGGGGCGGAACATGGAGTGCGGGCTCTCCTGTGTGAGGTCATAGGGTACACACAATTTTGAAAATTTTATGACAAAGAATTAAGGGTAGAAGTCACTTTTCGAGACTTAGATGAATGTCGGTGGAAGTATATTTGTGAATATTGATTATTATATAATGAAATGATATTTTAAGGTTTACGAGACTAAAAATAGTCTATGAGACCATTAGTTCTCTGTTTTTCTCTCTTTGCAATTTAGTGTTTTTCCAATTCAAATTGATGATGAGCTAACCCAACCTTCCAACAATCCTCTCGCTAAAAACACAATGTCAAGAAACTGATGCTAACATGTTCTCATAAGTTTCTCTGATGTCTTTGAATGCATCACATTCCAAAATGAAATGTTTTTTCGATTCCACAGCGCCAGAGGTGCAAAATGTACACACCCTTTCTTCCCAAGCTTCTTTAGGCCTTTTCCACCGTCCTGTTTCACACCAAAGTTGATGTGAGTTGGTCCTTAATTGAGCAATAAGAACATATGCCCTCCACGAAATGCTAGTTCCAATGAACTCTTTTTGTTGTAAATTACACGTAGGGTTGAATTCCTCAATGTAATATTTCTTCTTTCTACCCAACTCTTTTCCCCATACCTTTTTATGAAACTTATCCATAACAAAATCCTTTAGCTCTTTTCTATTTGTGGGACAAGCATTGAGGTAGATATTCCATTTTTGTATCCATGTTTAGTTTTGTTTCATCCATGTTTTCTTTCTTTCAGTGATGCCTTCATTGAAGATAACATTAGGCCATCTACCTACTCTCATTTATTCAATTCTTTTTAGGTATCTTATGAGCCGCACCAGAGCAATTGCTTCAATGGAAGTTGCTCCTATTTCACTCAACATTATCTCATAAGGTATCGAACTTTTTATTTTGAACTTGCTCATGATCAAGAGTTTTTGGATTTTCTCAATTTGTTTCCATTTTGAGTCGAGAATGCTGCTAGCCCACAATTCGCACCCATATAGCATCACTGGACAAACTACGAGTCCAAAAAGCACTTTAATCATTTTCCAATCCCATAACTCTGCCTCTCTACATCTGTTTTGAAGAGCATATAATGCTTTCCACCCTCCTAAAATTCTCTTCTTTCTGTAGTCCTCCCAATTGAGTTTGTTGTTGAAATCAATCCCAAAGTACTTGTACTCATTTACTTCTTCAAGAATGTTGTCTTCAAAGAAGAAATTATGTTGGCTCTGCTTCCTTTTATAAGAAAAATTTATTATTTTGGTCTTGCTAGTATTGATTTGCATCCCCACTGCTCTACAAAAATGCTCAAGGGCATATAAGTGCATTTGCAATCCATGGGCCAATTTAGAAATCAATACAATATCATCAGCATATAAAAGAAGCTTTATCACAAACTCCCCCAACCAAACACCATCTCTGCCTTGTAGATTTAGCCACTCTTCCAATTTATCAATATATAGACCAAAAAGAGTGGGGGATAGAGGGCAACCTTGCTTGACTCCAATGTCACTTCTAAAACTTTCTGAAATATTTGCTAAGGTTATAATTTTGACTTTCACTTCTTCATAAAGTCTATGGACAACGGCTCTATAATGCACAGGGATTTCAGTTTCTTCCATTCTACGCCACAACTTATCTCTAGGGACTGTGTCAAATGCTTTTTTGAAGTCAACAAAGTAGCAAAATACTTCTTCTTCGTCCTCCCAAACCTTTTCAACAATGTGTCTCAACGTGATGCCATGATCCACTGTAGAATGTTTCGGCCTAAAACCCGTTTGTCCTCTTGCCTTATTTTCTTTTACATCTGCCCACTTGCTAATTCTTTCTTCTACCATGCTGCCGAAAAGCTTTGCAAACAAAAGATTGATCATAATTGTTCTATAGTTGGATGAATTATTAATGTCTCCACTTTTAGAAAGGGGTATTGTTAGGCTAGTTGTTGAGTCTCTTGGGAATCCTTGCTGAATGATGTTGTTGAATACTTTCATGATGTGCGGTGCAAGAGCGATCATTCCCCATTTTAGACACTCTGTTTGAAGTTCAACCAAGTCCTTTTCCTTTCTTGTTTTCAGCTTTTTAATTCCATTCTCCACCTCCTGTAATGTGAAGAGCTTTGAATTTGTGTTGATCATAGGGGGGGACTTTGTCTCATATTATTTCTCATAGAGTTGCCTTGCATATTCAAACCATTGATTGGCTCTAATATTATTTTCAATTTGCTTCTTCCATAGTTGCAGTTCTTGCTAGAAAAGCTTTGGATTATTCTTGCTTAAATATATTAACTCTTCTCTCCTTGTTTGCATGAACTCAACTTTTTTCCTTTTTAGTATCTGCTTATATAACTTTACATTCATCTTCTTTTTTCTTACATTTTTCAAGGTTCTCCTTGCCATTTTGCATTTCTCATCAAACCCAGCATTTACAAAAAAGAAATTTGATTCTGATTTCCTATTTTTTGCTCTTTTGCACTTCTCAAGTGCACTTTGGATATTTGTTAACTCATGGCTCTTGAAGCGTTTGAAACCAGTTTTCTCCTTCTAAATTAATCTCTCTAACATTGTCTTGAAGATAGTACCACTTTCTTGTGTTAGAAGAATTTTTCCCCTTGATAGTGATTGTCGAGAGCATTGGGTTTTCCTCCTATGCTACCTTTCTTCTAACGATGATAATCTTATAAAAATTGAGTTATGGTCTGATTTTAAGTCCCAAATATGCTCTCCAATACTAATTTTATTTATCTTTTCTATTAAGCTTTCTGAACACATCACATAGTCAATGACACTTGCCCCATTGTATGTGTTGCAAGTGAAGTTCCCAGACCTTTTCCATCTACATAGTATTTTGTTTAGTTGATTTGTGTAAAAAAATTATGACATAATTAAAAACAAAAGTTACTTTTTCAAGAGATAAAAACGTTAAGAAAGTTTCTATGCATACTTGACTCTCATTCAATTTTGGGAATAGGCTCGACTGAACTGCGTCACCTCTGAGGTTTCCTTTTATTATGTTGCAGCGCAACAATGTCAAACATTCAGAACACCTGAACATTTATTACGCATTCCCTGGCTTCCATATTATCCATTATTTATTATATATTTATTTAAATTACATATCACTTAATGTTAAAACTTATTTTAAAATACATATTATGTTACCTTGAATTATTATTACGTCGTATAATGAACATCAAAGAAATTTTAAACGTGAAAAAATATTTGTAAACAATTTTAAATTTAGTAAGGGAAAGAGAACGAATTTTCATGTGTTCAAGTTATTGGAGAATGCCAAGGTATCAGTGCCAATTAATTTAACCTGTATTCTAAATTTGTAGTTGATATTCAATAAATTTTCTGAAAGATTTTTTTAATGTTTACGAAGTTAAAGATAGTTTATGGGATAGATTGCTTCGTCATCTGATCCCTGTATTCAACATTTTTCTCATGAAGCCTCACGATAGGCGCTCCAATCTTCTTGAAAAACCCCTCCATTAAATTATTCCAAGAGCTAGCTGCCATAATATATGCATAATTGTTCCTGCAGTCTTTGAAGGCCTCACATTCTAAAATGAAATGTTTATTGTTTCCACTTTTCTGGAAGAAGAAAAAAATGCATATCCCTTTGAGTGACCTATTTCACAATGGAGTTGATGAAAATTAGTTCTTAACCGAGCAATAATAATTTTGGCTCTCTAAGAAATATTGGCCCATGTCTATTATCTATGGTTTTTATTGATAATTATGAGCATGATTAAACTCTTCATTGTAGTACTTTTTCTTTCTCCCTAGCTCCTTATCCTGTTGAAGTTTTTAAGTTTACTTAGTTAGAAACCCTCCATGCACTTTATCTGATTTATTCCTACCTACTTGTTATTTTCCTTAACAAGTTATTTACAATGTAAATATTGAAAATAAACACTAGTGCATGCTCAACATATTATAGATCAACAACTAAAAAAAACAAAAACAAACACACCATATGACACCATTACTTTTGGACCAATGCCCTTGGAAAAACCCAATGTGGGAAAACCGGTGCAGCTATCTGAGAGTTTTCTTATTAAGCAATATCATAGTACAATCTGGGTGTCGAAATTGGCCTACCCAACAAAGAATTTCCTTGGTAGTAATACCTCTTAGTTTTTGACAAATCTCCTGGTTGAAACCCCTGATAATCCTTCCAGTAGCTACTCAGCACCAATCTGACCCAAAAACCACAGCTTCAACCTCTCTCTGGACTGTTTCGCCCCTCTCTACCTCATGTTGGTCCTGTGTCACCCCACATGGGTCTGAGTTAGCCCTCTGGCCCTCTGCATCAACAACGCTGGCCTCTCTGAGGCTCTGCGCAGCTCCTGATTGCCTCTATATGGCACTGCGTGAGCCCTGGCTGGCTCTGCGTCACTCTCCTTGGCTACTGCGCTGCTCTCTCGGCACTATCTCTGCCTCTCTATCTCTGTGTACTCAAATGCCCCTCAGCTGCATCTCATGATCAGTAATTCTATCTCTCTTAGCAAACCACGCTCTAGAGAATAGAATGACTGATCACTCTAGTGTATTCTACAAGTGACTCTCAAGCCTCCTCTTATACTTTTCCTGTTGACATGTCAACGGCCGAGATTAAGTCCCTAATCAACAGCTAAGGTTAGATCTGGCTTGATCCATGTCTTTTGAACCATTCTAACACAGTTTCATAATAATACACATTACTATTTTATTTTACCTAAGTTTAGACTTAGGGACTCCGTTAAAAATATTAATTATTTTAATATCTCATGAACTGTTTAGAATCTGCCTAAACCCTTTTTGGGTATTGGAGATCTCATGTTCTCCAAACTCTCCACCAAATTTCGTGGCTAGATCACATCCAATGCTACCCCAAATTAACACTCCCTCTTAGTGAGGATTGTGCTCTAGCAATACTCCTCACTGAGTATTACTCTGATCATCCGGCATCGGTACCTATGTTGATGCTAGGCCTTCCTACCCAACATCCTCTGCACTGTTGTATCATGTATTGTTGCCCATGGTTCTGCCACTGCCACTGCTACATTTGTACGATATCTCCTTTTGCATCCGTGCTGCCGTTGGTCCTTTCTCGTAGCGTTGCATCTGCACTGCACCTCCACTCATCATGCTACATCATGCTGCCCAGTGCTGCACTGCAACTCAATCTGACCTCCTTGTTGGGATATAGACCCTCCTGATGTTGAAGCTCCCTTTTCCGTTGATAAGTGCTCCCTCTCCGACCTCTACGTTGTTGCAACAACTCCTTGCATCTCTCACCGTTGCACACCTCTCTGTGCCATCCTGCACTAGTGTAACATTCTTGTGTCTCTTGCACTGTTGCAGCCTGCTAGCTTCGCGTTGTCTTGGGACTCCTGTATTGTAGCTCTCTTTGTCACTCCATTCGCATCCGTCTCTACCCACATCAACCAATCCTGCTACTCCTCTTTGGGGCTCCCGTAGAAAGGTCTAATCCAAGAGGTTGGGTACCTCGAGAATCCTTCCCCTCATCGCCTGTAGTCCGCCTGACAACAACTCGATGTTTCCCCACTTCCGCTCAAGTGGCGCATGTGCACTCATGGCATAATCATTATTTGTCAAAACTTCCTTCTCTGCCCATGCTGGCACTGCCTTCGTCTCAGAAGACTCTCCCTTACTCCTCTTCCTTAGACACTGGGTTGCATAATGACCCAACTCCCCACAGTGGAAGCACTTGATCTTGGAGAGATCTTTCTTCTTCTGCTTCTCCTGCTTTCCCTCAGATGCTAGGGCCACATCTTCCTCCTCCTGCTTGACGTTGATCCCCTTGCTGCTACTACACGTCTTCGACTGCCGTCTAATCTCTTCCTAGCAAAGAGTTGCCCACATCTCATCCCAAGGTGGGGAAGCCCTCTACCTAGTATACTCTGGACAAACACCTCCCAATATTTTGAGACAACATTTAGGGTTGTCTTCACCATCAACTCTTGATCCGGTGTCACCTCTATAACAGTCAAATGATCTCGGATCTCATTCAATCCTCTGAGGAAGGTGTCAATCGGTCCTCCCTTCTTCATTTGATACGACCTAAACTGATTCTCATGTAGCGTTCTTCTTTGCAAAGAAGTATGTTGGTACAGCTTCTTGAGAGCCTCCCACATCTCAAATGTCGTTTCCTTCTTGGCTATGTGTGGTACTACATGATCCTTGACCCCGTCAAGGATAATGCTCTTGGCCCTCGCCATTGCCTCCTTGTACTTGTCATTATAATTGGGGTCGATTGGGTTAGCTATTACCTTCAAGTCGAAGTTCTTAACACAATTCCTGTCAAGTACAGATAAGATTTTGGCTTTCCAGACTACGAAGTTCGATGCTCTGTCCAGTCTATCCTGGTCTCTTACTCCTTGTAGTGCCTTGATGCTCCTCTACTTCCCTCCTGGAATTTCTCTGTTCGACTCCTCTGAGTCTCTATTTCCCATATGGAATTTCTCTTCTGAAATCCCTCTAAGTCCTGATTTCCCTCCTGGAAATCCTTCTGTCGTTGTCGAGATGCCCTCTACTCTGATCGTCTTGTGCAACTGCACCACTGATCTGGGTTCCTCGGCTAGAAACCCTCAGTAGAAACTCCTTTTGCCTTGCTCTATTAGTTGTTCTGACTACAGTACCTCAATAGCTCCACTCTGCAATATTCCCTCAAGCTTCTAAACTCCAACAACCTAAAGGTGAGAGCTCTTAAGCTCTGCGCAATCCCGACACCAGCAACCTGCCCTCCTTAGCCAACTGTGTCAGCCCTCCCAACTCCTGCGCGGCTCTGCATGAGGCTTCTTTTGCCTTCTTTAGCCACTGCGCTACCTTTTCCCAGCTCACCCTTGATGACATAGGCACTGTGTCACCCTTCCTTGTTGTTGCTTTGCTAGAAACAACTTTTGTCACCTTGGGACAACTATTTTCTGCTGCTATTGCTCCGCTCAGCTAATGTCCTTTAGTTCTCTTGTGATCTGCAATCACGCTCTGATACCATGTTTAATTTTCTAAGTTTACTTAGTTAGAAACCCTCCATGCACTTTATCTGATTTATTCCTACCTAGTTATTTTCCTTCACAGGTTATTTACAATGTAAATACTGAAAATAAACACTAGTGCATGCTCAACATATTACAGACCAGCAACTAAAAGAAACAAAAAGAAACACATCATATGACACCATTATTTTGGACTAATGTCCCCAGAAAAACCCAATGCGGGAAAATCGGTGCAACTATCTGAGGGTTTTCTTATTAACCAAGATGAAAGTACAATCTAGGTGCCAAAACTAGCCTACCCAACAGAGAATTTCCTTGGCAATAATATCTCTTAGTTTCTGACAAATCTCCTAGTTGAAACCCCAGATAATCCTTCCGGCAGCTACTCAGCACCAATCTGCCCCAGAAACCCCAGCGTCAGCCTCTCTCTGGACTGCGTCAACCCCTCTTTGCCTCACGCTGGCCCTGCATCACCACGCATGGGTCTGTGTCAGCCTTGGGAGGCCTTGCATTAGCCCTCTAGCCCTCTACGTCAGCAACGCTGGCCTCTCTGAGGCTCTGCGGAGCTCCCGGCTGCTTCTGTGTGTCCCTGCGTGAGCCCTGGCTGGCTCTGTGTCACTCTCCTTGGCTACTGCGCTGCTTTCTCGACACTATCTCTGCCTCTTTGTCTCTCTGTACTCAAATGCCCCTTAGTTGCATCTCCTAATCACTAATTCTATCTCTCTTAGGAAACCCCGCTCTAGAGAATAGAATGATTGATCACTCTGGTGTTTTCTCCAAGTGACCCTCGAGCCTTCTCTTATAGTTTTCCTTTTGACATATCAACAGCCAAGATTAAGTCCCCAATCAACGACTAAGATTAGATTTGGTCTGATCCATGTCTTTTGGACCATTCTAATACAGTTTCATAGTAATACACATTAATATTTTATTTTCCCTAAGTTTAGACTTAGGGACTCGTTTAAAAATATTAATTATTTTAATATCTCCTGCACTATTTAGAATCTGCCCAAACCCTTTATGGGTATTGGAGATCTCATGTGCCCCAACATCTCCACCAAATTTCGTGGCTAGAGCACATCCGATGCTACCCCAAATAAACATATCTCAAGTACGCTTGTGGAACTTATCCGTGACAAAAGTATTTATATCTTTATTGTTTGTGGGACACGTGTAAATAATCTATTTACTAAACCATTTTCTATTTTGTCGCATCCAAGTCTTCTTTCTTTTGCACAATATGTCATTGAAGACAACATTAGGGCATCTGCCCTCTTCCATTTACTCCTTTTTTTATTAAATATCTTATGACTCACAACATAGTGATTGCTTCAATAGGAGCAACCCTATTTCACTTAACAAGATATCAAAGGAAATGCACTTTTAATTTTGAACTTGTTTGTAATCAAGTGCTTCTGAATTTTCTCAATTTGTTTCCAGCATATGTCAAATGTATTTCTAGCCCATAGTTCACAACTGTAGAGAATCACTATAATCACTAAAAGCCCAAAAAGAGTTTGAGTGGTCTTCCAGTCTCATAACTCTGCCTCTCTACACCTATTTTGAAAAACATAAAATGATTTCCAACCCCCTAAAGTTCTTTTCTTTCTGTAGATTTCCCAGTGTAGATTTTTATTGAAGTCAATTCTGAAGTATTTGTAATCCGCAACTTCTTCAAGATTGTTTCCTTCAAAGTAGAACTTATGTTGGTTATGTTTTCTTTTGCTAGAGAAAACCACCACTTTCGTATTGGTAATATTGACTTGCATCCCCACCCTTCTACAAAAATGCTCAAGGGAAAGTAAGTGCTCTTGCAAACCAAGAGTAGATTTAACAATCAGAATAAGGTCATATGCATACAAAAGAAGCCTTATAAAAAACTCGCCCAAATGGACACCATCACCCTCTTGTGAATTTAACCACTTTTCAAATTTGTAAATATATAAACCAAAAGGGGGAGACAACGGACATCTTTGCTTGACTCTGATACCACTACTAAAACTTTCGGAGATGGCTGCTGAAGTTCTAATTTTGACTTTCACCTCTTCATACAACCTATACACAACTGCTCTAAGATTCCTAGGAACCCCAAGTTCCCCCATTCTATATTGAAGCTTATTCCTAGGGAGCATGTCAAAGGTTTTTATGAAATCAACAAAGCAACAAATGGCTTCTTCCTTTTTCTCCTAAACTTTTTCAATGATGTGGCTTAGAGTTATACCATGATCAATTGTGGAATGTTTAGGTTTGATATTTGTTTTCCCTTTAGCAAGTTTATCTCTTTCTTCTACCCACTTTGTTGATTTTTTTTTTTTAGCATGCTTCCAAATAACTTTGCAAACAAGGGGTTTATCATTATGGTCCTATAATTTGAGGGATTATTGACATCACCACTCTTGAAAAGAGATATTGCCAGACTAGTCCAATATGTGGGGAACCACTGTTACATGATGTTGTTGAAATTTTTTGTAATGTGAGGTGCAATAACTTTTAAGCCCCGCTTTAGATACTCTACTTGGAGTTCAACTAAGTTTTTTTCTTTTCCAACACCCCAATTATTGACACCTATCTCTACCTCTTGCACTGTGAAGAGCTTAGTAGCAGTGTTGACCAAGGGAGGAGGTTCAACCTTGGGATCCTACTCATAAAGTTGTATTGCAAAATCAAACCATTGAGAAAATGTAATACTATCTTCAGTTTGCATCTTTCTTGGTTGGAGCTCCTTCCAAAATAATTTGGGTTTAGTTTTCCCAGGGAAGATAAGTTCTTCCCTCCTTGAGACCATGAAATCAACTTTTTTCTTTTTTAAGATCTGCTTGTAAGCTTTGAGGTTTATGTTATCCTTGTTTGACTCTTTCAACATTCTCCTTGTCTTTTTGCATTCCTCATCAAACCAAGCATTAAATAGAAAGCAATTTGTTTCAGACTTATTATTTTTTGCTCTTTTGCACTCTACAAGTGAGTTTTGAATTAAATGTGTTAATTCATGATTATGAAGGCCATGGATCTGATTTTTCTTCTTCTTAAAGAGCCTCTCTATCGTTATTTTGAAGGTATTACGATTTTTTGGAGTCAAAAGAATTCTGCTATTTGGGAGATTTGGTTGAACACACTGAATTTTTGACCTTAACTGCTTCTTTTGAGTCCAAGTTAAATTTAAGTAAATTGACCTGTGATTCTATCATACTGCTTATGTCGAAGCCTAATACGAGTTGTTTCAGGGTTAACATTATCGCCAATGCAAGTGCCCGTCATCGTTCTAATTCTAGTAAATGTTAATTTTATTAGACTCTTTTATTCATATAATTTATGTGTAATCTTTAATTGTGAAAAACCATCCCTTCCTAAAATCATGGATTTTTTTTTGGAACAATATAATGAGTGAATTAGATTATTTTAATTGATTCATCATTTACAAAATTTTGTTATACATAAAATTAAAAAACCATAATCAACCAACGTCAGGTTGCGAAAGCCTTTTCAAATAGAAAACGCAATTTCAAAATTTCCCACATATATGATATGCAAAGAATGTAGTGCAACAACATTTATGTTTAGTCGATTGAAGTATTTAAATTTAAATTTTATAACTATTTTATTTGTTGTAAAGAAATAATGTGAAATCTTTGTATGTACTTTTTTTTGTTATCATATATATTTAAATATGTTGGTGTTGGTGTTTTACTATCAGTTTCTGACATGCAAGGTTTCACCCGAGGCACTTATGGGAGGCTGCAAGAACTAGGTTTCTGTAGCTGAGAAAGGGCTGGAGTTTAGTTTGTACCATTTTTCCCTCACATTTGGTCTCCAATTACATATTAAACACATTCACATACATTGGAAGGAAATATAACATATCTTCACTAACTCAAAATTAAAAGAAGGGGTGCAACCAATATTCACACAAAAACCCTTCATCCAAACTAGAGAAACATTATTATTAAAGGAAATACACCAATCACACGCAAGAATAGTGGAAATATGTAGAAATTAACCCTCTATCTTCTATTAACAAGAAAAGGCACCAAGCGCAGTACATAAGGTGTTCTTAGGGGTTCCTTTGACTCACCAACATACTGTTGCCATCCATATTTGCATAATTAAAAGCTTCCATACTCAAAGAGGTATAGAGTATTGTCGCCATCCATACCTTAACTAGATAGCCAAAAAAAACATATGACAAAGCTCAAAGCTAAGAACCAGACAATCATCAACAATTACAACCAAAAGCCCAAAAACCAAGAACAACCCTTCAGTTGACTTCTACCTATATATACACAATGGTTTATAACCCAGTAAAATAAAACCCTAATTACTAGTAGGTGAATCTGGTTTGCCATAAATTACCCTAACCCACAATTGTGGGTAAAAGATAGTTTTATTTAAATCGGGGATTTTCTCGCCCAGATGCCACTCCATGTTCATGTTATTGTTGACTTGCACAATCCACTTCTTATGCATGATTTATGCATGTTCTATCATGCTTGCATGAACCTCCCACACATTGATTCTATCTCCTTTGTCTGCACATGCAATCCAAAACTGTAAAACTTGCCTCCAAAAGGCCCCCAACACACACCTTAGCCGATCTTTACTGAAGAGAACTTCTACCTAACGGTATATTTTACTGACTTAAAAATGTATTGTACATTTTCCATCTTTGAATGGGCTTGAGTGTATTGAGCAGTAACCTGATAAGGTTCTTGGAGTGGCATATCAATAGGGGTTTCCCATACCAGTGTTGTAGTTAGTGTATACTATATTTCTTGCTATATAATCATGGCGACATTTGAAATTTTCATCACCTCTTCTTGTAATTCTTCAACCTTACAAGCAAGCTCCTAATGTTTGTCATCTTATGTTTCAGATTTTGTTCCAACAACTACGTCTAAGCTACCAGGGCCTTTTTCTCCTTAGTAGATAAATGATCTATGCTTGCAAAAATATCTTGGATTTGCACCTCTATCGCTTGGGCCTATTGAGAGAGGTCTTGCAATTATTGATTCTGCAAGATACCAGTCAATAAGCACATGGTTGTATTAGATAAAGCATGACATTCAGTTTTTAGTTGCTTCAGTTGTGACAAACAATTACGAGATTTTTCCTCTTCAGCTCGATGATGCCTTTCCTTCAGGGTCGTAGGTGGTCTCAATTGTTCTTGCAATGTGAAAAATTGGTTACCCGATTCCTACTGCAATGAACTGATTATATTTCACCTACTTTTTAAATTAATTGAACAAGTTACTCACGGTTTTATAAGGCAAACACTGAAATACATACAATGCAGCCTACACCAAAATAAACTGCGGAAACTAAATACTGCACATGATAGAAATAAACATCGCACACATCTACACAGTTATTTTTTGACAAATTTCCTCAGAAAAACCCAATGTTGGAAAGTTGGTGCATCAACTAAGGGTTTTATTATTATGCAGTAGTAATTTTGAGTACAGTTCGTTGGATGCGCAACTGGCTATCCGATATAGAGAGAAACTAGACAAAATGAAATAGTGAGATGATCTCACCCTGTCACTTGAAGATCCGGCTCTGATATGTTGGACGAGAGCCTCTATGTCCCTTCTACATCAGCCTCTGCGTAGAAATGCGTCAACCCCAAGCAGTCTTTGCGTCACCTCTGTTGGGGTCTGTGTTTCTCTTCCTTCTAACCCTATGTTGGCTTGAAACTTCATCTCACTTCCTGGTCTCACATCCCGAATTTTGAAACTCTATTTCCTTAGCAGGAATTCAATCTCCCTTGAAGCTCTGTGATGCCATTGCGTCAGCTCTGCATGGCCTAGCATGAACCTCTCTAGATGTCATTTTTCCCTCTCTGCCTTGTACTCTTTGGCCCAAGAAAACTCCCCATTGGATACTATCCTTGCCCCTCACTGTAAAGGATCACTTCAAAATCTCTTCCCGGCAACTGTTGTGCTTCATAAATTTAATCTTCTGATCTCCACTCGATGTATCTTCCAAATGCCCATCAAGCCTCCTCTTATAATCCTTCTATTGATAACCAACGACCTAGATTAGATCCTAATCAATGGTTCATATCATTTTGGCTTGATCCTTGTCTTCTTCTAGAATTTTCACCCACAATTAGATTAATGCCCTTTAATTATTTTAATTTCCTAATTTTAGACTTAGGCACCCATTAAAATAATTAATTATTTTAATAAAACTATCTTCGGGTGGAATTTCCCAAAATGATTTCTGGGTATTGTGGAATACATGTGTCTTAGCCTCCTTACAAATTTTGAGGCTAAGAGCACATCCAATGCTACCAGAAATCAACACTCCCTCTTAGCGAGGAATGTGCTCTAGTAATGCAACCTGCTAAAGCATCACCCTTCTCTATAACATCTCCCTCTGCATTGTTGATGTCTGACATCGTTTCCCACCAACTATTGTTTAAATGTTGCATTTATAGTTCTGCTAACCCTGCAACTGCCAACAATGCATCTGTACTACAACCCACATAAGTTATGCATTTGTGTTGTTGCTGGCACTACCACTTTCAATACTGCATCTGCACTACAACCTTCTCCAATTGTTGCTGCTACTGCATCAGCAACGGAAAAGAATCCAAAATTACTAAGCATGTGTTTAGCATGATGCATCGGTTGTTAGAGATCTGACTTATGCTAATCTCTGCGCTGACCCTCTGAAGCTTCTACACTTCTGCTGACTCTGTATTGTTCCAACTACACTGCTGCCAACTCTACTTTGCGTTGCTTAGTGTTTGGCACTCCTAGCCATTAAAACTGTCACTATGACACTCCTCTGACCCAGTCCATCCTTCTACTACTAATATGGGCTCCCGTAGCAAGGTATTGATCCAAGAGGTGGACTCCTCAAGGATCCTGCCCATCTGTAGTTCTTTCGAACTACAATTCTATATCACCCCACCTTTGGGCCATCATGGAAAAATCCTCCTCCTTGATCTATGCAAATGCAGCCTTCAGGTCATGCTTCTCGTCCTTGTCCTTCTTCTTGAGAGGACACTATGTAGCATAGTGACCAAGTTCACCACACTAGAAGCACTTGATCTTCGATATATCTTTATTCTTCTTATGTTGTCCTACTGCCCCTTAGATGCCAGGAATGCATTTCATCCTCCTCCTACAACTTTGTCCCACTGCTGCTGTTGCTACTATCAAGTTTGCACTTGACTAAGTCTCTCCTCATCTCTTCTTATTGAAGAGCGGCCCACATTCCTTCCCAGTAATGCAATTTCTCCCTGCCCAAGATGCTCTAGACAAATACTTGCCACTTTTGAAATTGAGTTTAGGGCCAGCCTTACCATCTCAGTAGGCTGAGGTGTTGACCCCACAACTACCAAATCATCTTGGGTATCTTGAAGCTTTGCAAGGAATGGATCAAAGTGTTCCCCCCTCTTCGTATGCGTCGATCTCATCTTCTGCTCCAAGTACATCTCCCGCTACTCAGAAGATCCTTGATATAGCGTGGACAAGGAATCCCATATCTCCTTGGCAGTCCCTTGGCCTAAGATGTGACATACTACATGATCCTTTACTCTGTCTAGGATCATTCGCTTGGCCTTTTCCATCTCTCCCTTGTACTTTTTGAGTGGATCTAGATTTGCGGGCTCAGATACCACACTATCATCATATATCTTGAGAAAATGTTCATCCAGAAGGCATGACATACTCGCCTTCTAGATCACATAGTTGGATGCACCATCCAACCGATCCTAATCTCTCAACCCACTGGCTACCATCTCTACCAATCGAAAAAATCGAATGAGTTCCTCTCTTCTCTGTGTTGTTGCTAGGCTAGCCTACGCACTCCCTGCTAGAGTCAGTAGATCTATTGCCCCTTGCTGCTGCTTAGCAAATGAGAATTCAAAGTCCCTGGCTAGGAATTCTCTGATGAATAAATTCCGTCAAGTGTCTCTCTCTCTCCCATTGATGTTATTCTTCCAGAAACTACTGCAAAATAACTACGCCCTAGCTGAAGATCTTCTCTACAAGGAAAATACGTTGCTCGCCTTTGCCTCTGGAAAGCTTTGATCTGGAGATCGAATTTCACTATCAACTCTTTCAGAGAAATCGATTTCTCAACAAAACTTCAACCTTATGTCCCACAAACTGCGTTGCCTTTAGGGTTTCGAATTGTTGCGTTTGTAGTGAATTGAAACTCCTTTTTCTTTCTGCTTTTGAGCTCTTCTGCTCACAATTTGTGCTCTGATACCACGTGAAATATTGGTTACCCGATTCCTATTGTAGCAAATTGAGTGTATTTCACCTACTTGTTAAATTAATTGAACAAGTTACTTGCAATTTTCTACGGCAAATACTGAATTACAAACACTACAACCTACACCAAAATAAACTGCGAAAACTAAATACTACACATGAGAGAAATAAATATCACACACATCTACACAGTTATTTTGGTCAAATGTCCCCAGAAAAACCCAATGCAGGAAGATTGGTGCAACAACTGAGGGTTTTATTATTATGCAATAGTAATTATGATTATAATTCGTTGGATGCCCAAATAGCTATCTGATACAAAGAGAAACTGGAAAAAACGAAATAGTGAGATGATCTCACCATGTCACTAGAATATCTAGCTATGATTTGCTGGAAGAGAGCCTTTGTGTCCCTTCTACATCAGCCTCTATGCAGAACTACATCATCCCCACGCAGTCTCTGCATCACCTCTTCTGGGGGTTGTGCTTCTCTTCCTTCTGACCCTTTGCTAGCTGGAAACTTCAGCTCTCAGCCTCCCAGTCTCACACCCTAGCTCCCAACTTCTAAAATTCGATTTCCTCATTAGGAATTCGATCTCCCTTCACGCTCTACGTTGTCACTGTGTTAGCTCTATGTGGCCCAGCATCAGCCTCTCTAGACATCGTTCTACCCTCTTTGCCTTGTAGTCTCTAGCCCAAGAAAACTCCCCACCGGATACTATCCCTGCCCTTCAGTGCAAAAGATCACTTTGAATTGTCTTCCCGACAACTGTTGTGCTTCATAAATTCAATCCTTTGATCTCCATTCAATGTATCTTCCAAATGCCCATCAATCCTCCTCTTATAATCCTTCTGTTGATAACCAACGACCCAGATTAGATCCTAATCAATGGCTTAGATAATTTTGATTTGATCCTCGTCTTCTTCTAGAAGTTTCACCCATAGTTAGATTAATACCCTTTAATTATTTTAATTTCCTAAGTTTAGACTTAGGCACCCATTAAAAATAATTAATTATTTTAATAAAATTTTCTCCCTGAAACGATTTCTAGGTATTATGGAATACATGTGTCCTAGCCTCCCTGCAAATTTTGAGGCTAAGAGCACATCCAATGCTATGAGAAATCAACACTCCCTCTTAGCGAGGAATTTTCTCTAGTAATGCAACATGTTGAAGCATCACACTTCTTTGTGACATCTCCCTCTACGTTGCTGATTTATGACATCGTTGCCCACCAACTATTGCACAAATGCTACATCTATACTATTGCTGACCCTGCCACTTCCAACACTACATCTGTACTGTAACCCCCATAAGTTCTGCATCTGTGATGTTGCAAGCACTGCCACTGCTAATAGTGCATCTACATTACAACCTTCTCCAATTGTCACTGCAAACACTACATTGTACTACAACCCCATAAGTTCTGCATCTATGTTGTTGTTGGCACTGCCACTACCAATAGTGAATCTGCACTGCAACCTTCTCCAACTGTTGTTGCTACTGCACAAGCAACGGAAAAACATCCAAAATGACTGAAGAGGTGTTCAACATGATGCTTCTTTTGTTGGAGATATGACTGTTGCTAGTCTCTACGCTGACCCTCTGAAGCTTCTATGTTGTTGTTGACTCTGTATTGTGCCAAATGCACTGCTTCCAACTCTGCTATGTGCTGCTTAGTCTTTGGTGCTCCTAGCCACTGCAACTGTCACTCTGACACTCCTCTGACCCATTCCATCCTCTACTACTGATCTGGGCTCCCGTAGCAAGTTATTGATCCAAGAGGTGGACTCCTCAAGGATCCTGCCCATCTATAGTTCTCTCAAACTACAGTTCTATATCACCCCACCTCTGAGTGATCATGAAAAACTCCTCCGCCTCGATCTGTGAGAATGCAACCTTCGGATCATGCTTCTCTTCCTTGTCCTTCTTCTTGAGAGGACACTGTGTAGCGTAATGACCAAGTTCGCCACACCAGAAGCACTCGATCTTCGTTATATCTTTCTTCTTCTTCCGCTGCTCCTACTGCCCCTTAGATGTCAGGGACGCATTTTCATCCTCCTCATTCGGCTTTGTCCCACTGTTGTTGCTGCTACTGTCAAGTTTTCACTTGACTAAGTCTCTCCTCATCTCTTCTTGTGGAAGAGCACCCCACATTCCTTCCCAGTATGGAAATTTCTCCTTGCTCAGGATGCTCTGGATAAATACTTGCCACTCTTCTAAAACTAAGTTTAGGGCCAGCCTTACCATCTCGGTAGGCTGATATTTTGACCCCACAACTTCCAACTCATGTCGGGTCTCCTGAAGATATGCAAGGAATGGATCAATGTGTTCCCCCTTCTGAATTTGCGTGGATCTCATCTTCTGCTCCAAGTACATCTTTTGTTTCTCGGAAGATCCTTGATATAGCATGGACAAGGCATCCCACATCTCCTTGGTAATCCCTTTGCCTAAGATGTGACATACTACATGATCCTTTACTCCATCAAGGATCATTTGCTTGGCCTTTGCCATCTCCCCCTTGTACTTTTTGAGAGGATTTGGATCCGCGGGTTCAGCTACCACACTGTTGACGTAGATCTTTAGAAAATTTCCATTTAGAAGGCATGAATTCCTCGCCTTCTAGATCACATAGTTGGATGCACCATCCAACCGATCCTGATCACTCAATCCACTTGCTGCCATCTCTACCAATCGAAAAAGTCGAATGACCTCCTCTCTTCTCTGCGTTGGTGTTGGGCTAGCCTACACACTCCCTGCTAAAGTTAGTAGATCTACTTCCCCTTGTTGTTTCTCAACAAATGAGAATTTGAATTCCCTGGCTGGGAATTCTATGAGGAAGAAATTCCCTCAAGTGTGTCTCTCTCCCCCACTAACAATATTCTACCAGCAACTGCTGCAAAATAATTGTGCCCTAGCTGAAGATCTGCTTTGCAAAGAAAATAAGTTTCTCAACTCTGCCCCTAGAAAGCTCTGATATGGAGATTGAACTTCTCTGTCAACTCTCTCAAAGAAATCTATTTCTCCTCAATGCTTCAACCTTCTGGCCCACTAACTACGCTGACTCTGCAGGGAATTCAAACTCCTCTTCCTTTCTGCTTTTGAGCTCTTCTGCTCATGATCTGTGCTCTAATACCATGTGAAAAATTGGTTACCTAATTCCTACTACAACAAAATGATTATATTTCACCTACTTGTTAAATTAATTGAACAAGTTACTTGTAGTTTTCTACGACAGATATTGAAATACATACACTACATCCTACACCAAAATAAACTGCAGAAACTAAATACTGCACATGAGAGAAATAAACATCACACACATCTACACAGTTATTTTTGGACAAATGTCCCCGAAAAACCCAATGCGAGAAAACCGGTGCAACAACTGAGGGTTTTATTATTATGCAGTAGTAATTATGAGTAAAATTCGTTGGATGCCCAACTGGCTATCCGATACAGAGAGAAATTAGACAAAACAAAATAGTGAGATGATCTCACCCTATCACTGGAAGATACGGCTCTGATATGCTAAAAGAGAGCCTTTGCATCCATTTTGCATCAACCTCTGCGCAGAACTATGCCAACCTCACACAGTATCTGTGTCACCTCTACTGGGGATAGTGCTGCTCTTCCTTCTAGCCCTCTGCTGGCTGGAAACTTTAGCTCTCATCCTCTCAGCCTCACACCCCAGCTCCTGGCTTCTAAAACTCGATTTCCTTAGAAGGAATTCGATCTCCCTTAAGGCTCCATGTTTCCACTACATCAACTTTGCGTGACCTAGCGTCAGTTTCTCTGGACATCGTTCTTCCCTCTCTGCCTTGTACTCTCCGACCCATGAAAACTCCCCTCCTGATACTATCCCTGCCTCTCACTGCAAAATATTACTTAGAATTCTCTTCTTGGAAACTGTTGTGATTCAGAAATTTGATCATCTAATCTCCACTCAATGTATCTTCCAAATGCCCATTAATCCTCCTCTTATAATCCTTCTATTGATAATCAACAACCCAGATTAGATCATAATCAATGGCTCAGATCATTTTGGCTTGATCCTTGTCTTCTTCTAGAAGTTTCACTTACAGTTATATTAATACCCTTTAATTATTTTAATTTCCTAAGTTTAGACTTAGGCACCCATTAAAAATAATAATTATTTTAATAAAACTGTCTCCGAGTGGAATTTCCAAAAATTATTTATGGGTATCATGGAATACATGTGTCCTAGCCTCCCTGCAAATTTTGAGGCTAAGAGCACATACGATGCTACCAGAAATCAACATGCAACTCCCCAACTTTGGTTTTCAATGCCTGCGCTACCTCTTTGATCTATGCAACTTGGATCTCCACTTGGGTTCCCTCTTCTATAGATTCAACCACTACTTGATTATAAATAGCCTCACCGACGTTGCCCTTACTTTTTTCTCCCTTTTTTCAGCTTTCTATTTTTCCTCCAATAACTGAGCTTTTTCATGCCACCCAACTTCATTGGATATCATTGCTTGGAAATACTCTAAAGGGACAGTGTTATTGCGTGAATGAAATTATGAAAAAATACCATCTTGCAATTGATGTAAATTATCTAAGGTTATCTAACACAAAATTAAATCAATGTGAATCAAGCGTTTCACCTATTGGGACACTTCTTCCACTGAACATCCTACTACCTTAGGTGAGACTTGGAGTACCCGTTAACTAAAGTCAACAAGAGTATTTTCTTGTTGTGCTTGGTTATCTGTCATATTTTGGGCCTCAGCCTTCTCAACTGGCTTATACACAAATTTCTTGCAATTTCAACTGGAAACTTGATCTCTACTAATCTACTATGCCCCTACAACTGTCTCACGAGATTTGAATACAACTAGCTCTACACTATCTACCGAGCATCTGACTATGCCCAACTAGCTCTACACTGTCTCCTGAATATCAGACTGTAACTAACTTTGCACTATCTCTCACATAACTAAATGTGCCTATGACATTGATCTCTTGCCACTGTGATTGTGGCCTCTTGTAGCAAAAGTACTAATCCATGTGAATAACTATTGGATCTGATCTAGATTTCCTGTTGCTCATCTATGGACCCTACCCCATCCTAATAATATGAACCATCATGCTCCTCCTCCATCTGGAGGTATCGTTACTATCAATGTGAATTCCTCCAATCTACAGGTCAACTCATCGATCTCTTATGAAGTTGTTGTGTGTTGCCCCTTCTTTTCCTTCTTCCTCTTTAGACAGTGGGTGACATAGTGACGAAATTCACCACATCCAAAGCACTTGAACTTCAACAGGTATTTATTCGTCTTCTCTCATCCTTTTGAGTTATGTCCTTGGCTGGGACCCTTCTTGGCCTTTCCCTTTCCTGCAAGGGCTATGCTTTCTTCTTTCTTCTCCACCTTCAATCCCTTGCCACTGTTGTTGGTAGCACCTTTTGTGAGACTGAGCTTTAGATCCTCCTTATTGAAATAACTCCATGGAAATTCCCAATCTAGTAGCTTATCTCATTTAGCGATTCCTTGAACGAAGGTTCACCATTCCTTGGGAAACATGTTTAGAGTTATTCACACCCATTCACTATTTGTCGATTTCTCACCAACAACTACAAGTTCATCGCTATCTTCCTGAATCGTGGTGAGATAGGAAGTTACTCTCTCACCCTTCTGCATCTTGATCATTCTCAACTTCTCTTTTAGAATCATTTTTCGATTCTTAGATGGATCCTGGTACAACTTCACAATGGCCTCCCACATTTCCTTTGTTGTATTCTTGTCTGCTATATGCAGGCAATGTGATCCTGAACCCCGTCTAGGACCCTCCTTTTTCTTTGGCCATATCTTTCTTGTAATTAAGATACTGGATAGGGTCTGTCGTTTCAACTACAATTGTTGTCACAAACTCCTTCAGACCATGTTCATCCAAAAGGAACTACATACTAGCCTTCCAGGCACCAAAGTTTGAGGCTTCGTCAAGTTTTTCCTTATCTTCGAGTCTTGTTGTGGCCATCTATCTGAAACTAAAATAAATTAGAGAATTATATGTTGAAAATCTCCTTCTCCTTCCATCAATTCAATCATCTCTCTACTATACACACTCCCCCTAGAATGTGCATATCTGCTTCTGCATTTGTCTCTAGTGTCCTTCATGAAATTCACATTGCTTGATGCTTCTACTGGGTAACTCACTCTACCTCCTGGAATTCCTTCTCCATAATCTAACACACATACTACTAACCCTGAAACTCATACTGGCTGGACAGACAAGTCTACTACGGCCTTCTGCTATTGGAAATTAGGGCCTCCTTTCCTACAAGTGGAAAACTAGAAACCCTTTGAGAAATATTCAAGAAATTCCCACTCAACGTGTTTTTCTCTTCCTGGCCTACGCAAATCTAAAATTACAAACCATTGTTGAAAATATATGTGCCCATATCTACTCTACGAAATTACTGATCTACACACTGAAACCTCTTCCCGAAAAATGCATTGCCTACTCCTACTGCTTTTGGGACAAATCAAACTTTTCCTTCACCCTGAATTGGAAATCAATTTTCTTGCCCCAACAATTCGCACTTCCTAACTGGCCTGCACAGATATAGAAATATTGTGTTGAGATCTCCTTTTGACACTTTTTCAAACTAGCTTCCTTCAATTCTGAGCCTTTGATATGATCTTCAATGCTTTGAACCCACGTGAAATTTTCACGAATGCACCAACTTGAGTTTAATCTTCTAATGTTAGCAGTTTATTTGTTTACAACAAATAACAATTAAATCATTCAGGAACTCTTCATGATAAAAATACATTGCAGAATATAAAATCAGAAACTGAGAAATATATGCACATAAATAAAAAACAGACACCAATATTTTTTAACTAAACGTCCTCGGAAATACCTCGAAGGGAAAATCGGTGCAACAGATGAGGGTTTATTTTATTATTTAGCAATTTGAGAAAATATTACAATTGGATGCTCAACTAGATATCTTCCAAAAATATATTGGAAAAATAATATGGAAATCTCAAATATCCTCTACAAAACAACTTATCCTCCTCTGGCCTACCCGCACCCCATATTGGAAAATCACATTGTTTCCTGAAGCATGCACTGCAATATTTGAATCTACTTGCACTGCTTGGAAACTAGCTCAAATTGAGTCGTCCTGCCTCCTTCTATCACTGGAAACCACTTGTTTTTCCTTCGAGAATTAGATATGGCATTCATCTACTGATCTGTGGTTGTTCTGGCAACTCGCACTCGAGTTTCTGACTATTTGCATTGTTTGTACAACCTCTTTTGCAAATGAATTCACCGTCCCTTTTCCTATCACTCTAGTACTAAAAAATCACTAGGAATCTCTCTAGGATCATGCTCCCAAATTATTTGTTGTTCTATCTCCCTGATGCTCTCCCTATGTCTCAAAATGTTCCTTTACTAAAGACTACAAATTGGGTAGCTCGATATGCCTCTCACAACTCCATCTCACTAGTGTTATCTCCAAGCCCTTTGACCTAGTCTTATAATTTATTATTGGAGTCTCAACAACCACGATTTAATCTCCATCAATGAATAAAATCAATTATACTTCATTAATAGAAACCTCTAGAGAAATCTCGAAGATCCTTAATTAATTAACTTTAATTTACCACTTTTCCTAAGTTAGATTTAGGAAATATTTCAATTGTGGCAAATTTATTTAATTAAGGTGTTTCCCAAGCTTAGCTCGTGAACCTTTTCTAGGTTTTGGAGATATAGCATTCCTTAACATCTTAGCATCACTAGAACACGTATCTGACACTACATAAACTAACACTTTTGAGCATCTTGCATTGCCATATTGTACCATGACTTCTTAAACCTGAAGGTTGTCTTCCTCTATGTTGTTGACTCCCTTTGAGTCTATTGACTCCTTCTAAAGATTGACTCCCTCTTGAGCTTTCACTCTTGTGCAAATATCAGATCCAATTGACCTTCTCAGAAAACATGCTCTAATACCAATGTTGGGTGTGGAGCCTGATTATCTTCTATAGTACTGGCATATTGGACCCCAGTTCAAAATGGGGCGGCAACGCCGCCCGTAAAATAATCGCTGCCGTGGGGGGTCCAGGGGGGACGGCGGTGACTTTTGGGAGCCCCCCCTGGCGGGGGGTTTCGGGGGCAGCGCCCCCGAAGCTAAAAACAGCTGTAAAATTGCCTTGTAAAAGTATAGTAATTTCTAGTCAATCTGGGTTGTTCATTAGGCGGATGATCTGACGGTAGAACTTATGTTTAATTTAGGGTTTTTTGCCCTAGAAGGCAACCCCTCTCTTTATATGAGGGCATTGTATTTGAGGCTGTGAGATAGATGTGTATTCGGTGAGCGAGAAACATAGAGGTGAGACTGTGAGAGAAAACAGAGGATATTACAGCAGTTTTGTTGTAGGTTGTATCTCTTCATTTTGCTGGATAATAGAAAGGAAGGACTGGCTGTTCGGGGTGGACGTAGCCCAAACTGGGTGAACCACATATATCTGTGTCTTTCTTGTTTTGTGCGGTTTCTGTGTTTATATTTCTGCAATATTTTATGTCTTCCATTGCTCCGTAATATATAATTTTCTAACAACTGGTATCAGAGCCGAAGGTCTATTTGGCTGATAAACTCGCAGGAAAGAAGGGTTCCTGGTTCGAGTGGGAGCAATGGTGGAAGATGGTAAGTTTAGGGTCGAGAAATTTAACGGCCAAAACTTCTCGCTGTGGAAGATGCAGATGGAAGATTATTTGTATCAGAAAGATCTATACCTACCATTGGGCGGAAAAACAAAGATGCCGACGGGTATGAAAGACGAAGAATGGAACCTTCTCGATAGAAAGGCACTCGGAACAATACGGTTGTGCCTTGCTGCGTCAGTCGCTTTCAACATTTCGAAGGAAACCACGACAGCAGGTTTGATGGAGGCGTTGTCGAAACTATATGAAAAACCCTGGGCCTCGAACAAGGTATTTCTTATGAAACGGTTATTTAATATGAAGATGTCGGAAGGTGGATCTGTTGTAGACCATTTAAATGATTTTAATACAGTTACAAGTCAGTTAAGTTCTGTAGGGGTAAACTTTGATGATGAAATTAGAGCTCTGTTATTCTTATGCTCGTTACCAGAAAGCTGGAATGGTTTGGTAATGGCCATCAGTAACTCTGTTTCTGGATCTAGTACTTTAAAGTTTGATGATGTTGTCGGTGCTATCCTTAGCGAGGAAATGCGACGGAAAAGCTCCGGTGAGACATCAGGAAATGCTTTGAGTGCAGAGTCTAGAGGAAGAAAAATGGAAAGAGGAAAGAGCTCAGGATATCGCAGTAAATCAAGGAAAGGCAGATCCAAGTCCAGATCGGGGATAGTGTGCTGGAAATGTGGAAAGAAAGGACACCTAAAGAAAGACTGTAGATCTCGGAAGGGAAAAGAAGGAGATGCACAGCAAGAAAACAATCATGAAGCAAATGTGACAGGTGAGGTGTTACAAGATGCCTTGATTCTTTCTTTCGAAAATATTATTGATTCCTGGGTGGTAGATTCAGGGGCTTCATTCCATGCCACACCTGATAAGAAATACTTTCATGACTATGTTCAAGGAGATTTTGGACAAGTTCGTCTAGGTGATGATAAACCCTGTAAAATCGTTGGAATGGGTAAGGTTCTTGTAAAACAGCAGAATGGAAACCAATGGCTACTAAAGGAGGTAAGGCATGTTCCAGATCTAAAGAAAAATCTGATTTCAACAGGGCAGTTAGGCAGTGAAGGTTGTGTGACAACTTTCACAGATAAAGCTTGGAAGGTCACTAAAGGAGCCCTGGTAATAGCAAAAGGTGAAAAGGTTGGTACATTGTATTTATGCAATGGTATTTCTAACTCTGTTAATGCTTTAACTTCCAGAGGAGCAGATGCAGCATTATGACATCATAGGCTCGGACACATGAGTGAAAAAGGGATGAAGATTCTTCACTCAAGGAATTTGTTGCCAGGTTTGAAGAATGTTGATTTGGATTTCTGTGAGAACTGCATTTATGGAAAACAGAAGAGAGTAAGATTTCTCAGAGTTGGGAAAGAAAAGAAGAACGAAAAATTAGAGCTTGTGCATACAGACGTATGGGGACCTGCTCAGGTATCATCTCTCGGTGGCTCTCGTTATTATGTTACTTTTATCGATGATGCAACTAGAAAATTTTGGATTTATTGTATAAAGAATAAATCTGATGTATTTGATACTTTCAAGAAATGGAAAGCTTTGGTTGAGATTGAGACAGGAAAGAAATTGAAGTGTCTTAGATCAGACAATGGAGGTGAATATTGCAGCAAAGAGTTTGATAGGTACTGTTCAGAGCATGGAATTCGCAGAGAGAAGACAGTTCCAAGAACACCACAAGAAAATGGTGTGTCAGAAAGGATGAACAGAACAATCATGGAGCGTGCAAGGTGCATGAGATTGCATGCAGGATTGCCTTTACAGTTTTGGGCAGATGCTGTAGATACTGCTGTTTATTTAATAAACAGAGGACCTTCAAGTTCCTTGGATGGTGGTGTTCCAGAGGAAGCATGGACAGGGAAAAAGGTAAACTACTCTATTTTAAAACCTTTTGGTTGTGAGGCCTTTGTCCATATTGATAAAGAAAATAGAACAAAGCTTGAGGCAAAGTCAAAGAAATGTACCTTTATTGGATATGATGTTAATGATTTTGGTTATCGCTTATATGATTATGAAAATCACAAAATCATTAGGAGCATAGATGTAATATTCAATGAAAAGGTATTGTATAAGAATCAGTTGCAGGAAAAGAAACAAGAAAAAGAAAACAAGGAATACGCAATTCTTGATGAAATTACTGAAAAAGTAAAGGTGCCTAAAAATAATAATAATCAACAACCACAACAACAGCAACCATCACAACAACAACAGGCACCCAAACACCTGAAAGTGGTGTTAGAAGATCTACCAGGACAAGTAGACCTCCTGAATGATACTCTCCTTCATTATATTATTTATTGTTGACTAATTCCGGTGAACCTGAATGTTATGAAGAAGCGATGCAGGCTGAAAGCAAGAAGAAGTGGGAGGTAGCCATGGAAGAAGAGATGGACTCCTTAATTCATAACCAAACTTGGGATTTAGTCAGGTTGCCTGCAGGAAAAACTACATTGAAGAATAAATGGGTTTACAGGCTGAAGGAAGAAGATGGAGGAAAGCAAAGGTACAAAGCTAGACTTGTGGTGAAGGGGTTTGCACAGAAGAAAGGTATTGATTTTGATGAAATATTTTCTCCTGTTGTTAAAATGACTTCAATCAGAACTATTTTAAGTCTTTTAGCAGCTAAATATTTGCATCTTGAGCAGTTAGATGTAAAGACAAACTTTCTCCATGGGGATTTGGAGGAAGAGATATATATGCAACAACCACAAGGATATGAGGTGAAAGGGAAGGAGAAACTTGTGTGCAGGTTGAAGAAGAGCTTGTATGGTTTAAAACAGGCTCCAAGGCAGTGGTATCTAAAATTTGACAAGTTTGTGTCTGAACAAGGTTATACTAGATGTCACTATGATCATTGTGTTTATCTGAAAAAGCAAAATGATGGCAGCTATATTATATTGTTATTGTATGTAGATGACATGCTTGTTGCAGGATCTAACATGCAGGAAATAAATGTGCTCAAAAGAAAATTGGCAAATTCATTTGCAATGAAGGATTTGGGTGCTGCAAAACAAATCCTTGGTATGAGAATAACTAGAGACGGGAAAAATAGAAAATTAACATTGTCTCAGAATGAGTACATACAAAAGGTGTTGAAAAGATTTAACATGCAAAATGCAAAACTAGTTAGTACACCTTTTGCTAGCCATTTCAAACTTAGCAAAGAAATGTGCCCAAAGACCCAAGAAGACATGGATTATATGTCTAAAGTTCCATATGCATCAGCAGTTGGAAGTTTAATGTATGCAATGGTCTGCACAAGGCCTGATATTGCACATGCAGTGGGAGTTGTAAGCAGGTACATGAACAATCCAGGAAAGGAACATTGGATGGCAGTGAAATGGATTCTCAGATATTTGAGAGGTACCACAAATCAGGCATTATGCTTTGGTGGTTCAAACATATCCCTACAAGGATATGTTGATGCAGATATGGCAGGTGACAGAGATAATAGGAGGAGCACTACAGGATATGTATTTACTTTCGGAGGAACAACTGTCAGTTGGGTTTCAAAAATCCAAAGTGTTGTTGCACTCTCAACAACAGAAGCAGAGTATGTTGCTGCTACAGAGGCTAGTAAAGAAATGATTTGGTTACAAAGGTTTATGGGTGAATTGGGTAAGGAGCATGGTATGGGCACGTTATACAGTGATAGTCAAAGTGCCATTCATCTTGCAAAGAACTTAGCATTTCATTCCAGGACAAAACACATACAGCTCAAGTACCATTTCATACGATCAGTGTTGGAAGATGGAGAGTTGAAGCTGAAAAAGATACACACTAGCAAGAACCCTGCAGATATGCTAACAAAAGTTGTAACCAGGGAGAAACTGAGAATATGCTTAGTTTCTGTTGGTCTTCAAGGATGATGATGAAGATGAGAAACAACCAGGTCCAAAGAGGAGTCATTGTCCAGCAAATGGAGCAGCGGTGGAGTTGCTACAATCAGTCTCCAAGTGGGAGATTGTTGGGTGTGGAGCCTGATTATCTTCTATAGTACCGGCATATTGGACCCCAGTTCAAAATGGGGCGGCAACGCCGCCCGTAAAATAATCGCTGCCGTGGGGGGTCCAGGGGGGGTGGCAGTGACTTTTGGGAGCCCCCCCCCTGGCAGGGGGTTTCGGGGGCAGCGCCCCCGAAGCTAAAAACAACTGTAAAATTGCCTTGTAAAAGTATAGTAATTTCTAGTCAATCTGGGCTGTTCATTAGGCGGATGATCTGACGGTAGAACTTATGTTTAGTTTAGGGTTTTTTGCCCTAGAAGGCAACCCCTCTCTTTATATGAGGGCATTGTATTTGAGGCTGTGAGATAGATGTGTATTCGGTGAGCGAGAAACATAGAGGTGAGACTGTGAGAGAAAACAGAGGATATTACAGCGGTTTTGCTGTAGGTTGTATCTCTTCATTTTGCTGGATAATAGAAAGGAAGGACTGGCTGTTCGGGGTGGACGTAGCCCAAACTGGGTGAACCACGTATATCTGTGTCTTTCTTGTTTTGTGCGTTTTCTGTGTTTATATTTCTGCAATATTTTATGTCTTCCATTGCTCCGTAATATATAATTTTCTAACAACCAATGGATTAAGCCCTAGATCTTTCCTCAATTTGGTTCATATGGATCCCTTTTGTTTCTTCATGCTCTTTCCTTGGACTTGACACAACTAAATATCTCACTCACAACAAACCTACAATATTACTCATGCAAATTTATTTATTTATTTATTTTCATTTTATTTTCATTTTTTTTATAGGCCCTCTCAACCCTCTCAGCTCTGCTCGACCCTTAAGGCCCTCTCGGCCTAACCTCCCTTGTATTTTTTGCGAACAGAGTAAGTAAGAAAGTAAGCAAAATCAACAAACTTCAAATTTGGTAACTTTTTGGTAAGTGTAATGACCTTTTTATTCAAATTTCCGAGTTGCAATTGTACTTCATCTAGGTTAAGCAAAATCTTTTGTTGAGTCTTAGAATTCTCAATCAACAACAAGTTCCCCATTATAGTTTTCTATTACCATTATATATCTATAGTTTTCATGTCTCTGGTTTGCCTGGTCCTGGTAATTCATGTGTTGGAAATCCAACCTCCCACTTCCTACTCGACCTCTACTTTTAAGATGAATCTTCTTTCAATACAAGCTACCCTTTCAACATTTTGTATTTCTTTCCTAACCTCGGGAGGGGTAAATTGGGAAATCATAGTTGTTGAACATCCTTCCCCTATTGGGTTATTGAAATTCATTGTAGTGTGTAGCTTCATCTCCATCTCCTACTACTTGACCCTAAAGCTCTTGGAATGGTTAAGTTGGTTGCCTAGGAGAAAACAAGGGTTGAAATAGAAGAGGGGACTTGGCACAAAAGATAGACCTAATGAATTGAGGGGAACTTTGAAGGGATTCAAAATCGACTGAAGTCTCCAATGAAAAGGAAACCAAGTTGATCTAGGTGGATATTGGTGGCCAACCTCCTATTCCACTTGGACCCCCACCATTGTTCTGTCACTTTTTTTCCTTAATTGTAGCACAATTTACTATTTTTGGTAGTTTTTCGGGTCCTGAACTTTCAGAGCCGTTTTGATGCCCTAAACGATTTTTTTTAGCAATATTCATCTAGCAATTTCATTGAAATTTCATTTTTAGTTGTAGTACTCGGAGAGATCTTTCCAACGATGTATATGCGCGTCAAACGGAAATAATATGACCAAGTTACGACCCCGGGAAGTTGGTTTCCCAACCAACCCCAACGGGCCCATAAACTCTTGGTGTTACATCTCCTTGGGTTATGGTTTTGGTTGTTTAGGATTTTCTCTTATTGTTCAATAATAAAAAGGCCCATGAGCCTCATTGTAACTCAGTTCAAAGGCATGTAGTCGCCACATCTCTTCTTAGAGATAAGCTACTATCGCCTGAGCTAGTATCATTTCCATTCTGTTTGTAAGCATATTTCATTATTTGATATTAATGAAAGGAAGTGTTATTTCTGCTACATCTCTGTATTTATGGTTATATATGTAATTTGTTGTGTTCTTGTTTAATTTCAGATCAGTGGTATTAGAGCGGTCTGCTCTTTCTCTGTTTTTCTTTGCATGTCCCCAACGAGGTCTGGATATAAGGAGTTAGGGCTTGAACTGGTTGAACATTTGCAAGACCAGCCTCATAAATCCTGACGGACTCCCATGTGGGAAGAAAAGAGGGAAGAGGAAGTAGGAGATCCTATCAAATATTGCTCGAGGAGGCCCTCGAGAAACAAAGGAACACGATGATGGATAACTTTGCCCAAATCCTTCAAAGGTTGCCCACCAATGACACATTCACATCCAACAACCACTCTGGATGCTCCACACCTTTTAAGGTACAAGTAAACTTTGACATTCCCATATTTGAGGGCCAAATAGATGCAGACGTCATATATAAATGGTTGAATCTACTAGAAATATATTTTTCTGTTCATGAATTTTCTTGCCGAGAAAATATTACTTTTTCTCTTCTCAAAGCCACCCCCACGTCAAGGACTGGTGGGAAACCTATTGTGAGTAGAGGGATGAAAGTACGACCTCACTTTTTTCAGCCGCTCCCATTTGGAATTCATTCTAGGACGCCATCAAGGAGCAGTACTACCCTATCGGGAGCTATGAGGACAAATACCTAAAGTGGACCACACTGTGGCAGGGAAGGGACCAAGATGTGTTGGAGTTTACCAATGTTTTTCATACCCTTCGCACAAAGTTGGGTGTCAAGGATTCTGAGAAAAAATTGGTACTCAAGTACCGCGACTGCCTACATAGATATATCCAGGACAAGATGGAGTTCCTAGACATCTCCTCGCTCGGCACGACATACTGATACGCCATCAAGATTGAGCAGGAGTTTAAACAGAAGAAGTGAGACTTTGGATTTGCGAATCCAAAGCGAGGGAAAGGTGCCCCCAAACTGCAAAACAAAGGAAAAAGCAAAGGCGAGACAACCCAAGACAACCCGCCAAGGCCACAACCAAAGGACAACACTGCGAAGCCGAAAAAGGACACAGGAAAGTGGTGTGAGTTCCATAAGGGCTCCACCCACAACACAAGTGAGTGTCAGGCCAAGCTGAAGGTTTCAGAATCAGATGCATGCTTTGACTTTGAGTCAGAACCCGACAAGGGGAATGACAAAGGGAAGCAGATTATTGATGCAGAGCCCAATGCCATCGTCGCCACCACAGAGATCTAAAAGGAGGAACTCAAAGATCCATAGGAGGAGGAGCATCTTTTCCACTCCCAAATGTGGGTAAAGGGTTCTCTGCTACAGTTCATTATCAATAGCGGGAGCCAAATGAACCTCATTGCAGCAGAGGTCATGAACCGGTTGGGCTTACCGACCACAACACACCTATAAACGTACACCATCGGGTGGCTTCCGCAAGGAGGAGATCTGCGTGTAAGCCAACAATTCCGCCTTCCATACAACATCAAGCCCTTCATGGATGAGGTATTATGTGATGTTGCTCCCATTGATGTTTTTGATATATTATTAGGCCAACCATACTTGTGGAAGTGACATGCTGTGTATGAGTCAAGGCCTCGTGTTGTTATTGTTACATTAGGAAATAAGTTGTACATGATACCGGAGATAGCATCGTCTACTGTCATCTCTCTGGTTACTACAAAACAATGCAGTAAGCTCATTTCAAAAACCGGGAAATTGTTTTCCTGATGATATGCCATCAAGGAAAGAAGAATATGGTGGCCACAACCTCCAGTCAGGGCCCCTCCGCACGACAACAACAAATGGACAAGGTCGTGGAGGACTACGAGGATATCTTCACCTCACCCACAGGGGTGCCTCTACACTGTCAAGTCAAGCACTCCATCGATCTGACCCCAGGTGCGTCGTTACCCAATGGACCAATCTATTGGCACTCTGTTATGGAGAACGATGAAATCAAGAGGCAAATTCAAGAGTTGCTGCAGAAAGGTCACATTTGGCTGAGTTCATCGCCCAGTGGGAGCTCAATCGTGTTGGTATAGAAGAAGGATGGGACTTGGAGACTCTGTATTGACTATCAGGCGCTGAACAAGATCACTGTCTAGAATAGGTACCCGATCCCACGGATTGATGACCTTTTGGACCAACTCAAGGGGGAAAAATATTTCAGAAAGATCGACTTGAAGTCCAGATATCACCAGGTACCAATCAAACCCTTCGATGTGTGGAAGACTTCCTTCAAATCCAAGGAGGGCCTTTTCGAATGGTTGGTTATTCCTTTCAGGTTGACGAATGCTCCTGCAACCTTCATGAGGCTGATGGATGACATCTTGTGTCAATTCACCAACTCATTTGTAGTGGTATACTTGGATGGCATCCTGATCTTCAACTAGAGTTGGGAGGAGCACCTCCACCACATCCGACAAGTTCTCCAAACACTGTGGCAACACAAGTTGTGTTCCAATTTGGAGAAATGCACTTTTGGCATGACCCAGGTTCAGTATCTTAGTTACATTATTGATGAATGGGGGGTGCATGTGGATCCAGCCAAGGTTCAAGTCATTCAGGATTGGCTAGCCCCAACCACTCTAACAGAGCTCTGCAGCTTTCTGGGTCTTGCCAATTTCTACCGTAGGCTTGTGTTGGGGTTCTCTCATATCACTTGGCCCTTGAGTCAAGTCACCAAAGGAGGGGCGAAAGAAAAATTCTTTTGGAAAAATCTCAACAGAAAGCATTCACAGAGTTGAAACATCGCCTCTGCTCTGCACCAATGCTCACATTACCAAACTTGCAACAACCATTGGAGATCAAGACAGATGCCTCTGACTATGCTATTGGGGCAGTCCTTACTCAACAGGGGCATCCAATGGCATATCATAGTGAGACACTTTTAGACACAATCTGGAAGTATCCCACTTATGACAAAGAAATGTATTCCATTGTGTAGGCCTGCCAACAATGGAAAAATTACATTTTGGGGAAGGAAACAGTCATCCACACAGACCACCGAACCCTGCAGTTCATATAGATGCAAGGGAAGTTTCAGAATGATTGCCATCAGAAGTGGTCCACATACCTGAAACAGTTCCATTTGAATATCAAGTACAAGAAGGGAAGCAAAAATAATGTTGCAGACTGCCTCAAATGACCACCAATCATGGCGTTAAACACCATGCTCAACTCCTGCGGGAACGAGATTTCTGATTGGTCATTTCTCTACAAAAGCGACCCAAAATTCAACCACACATACTATACGCTCTTGGAGGGTCAACAAGTTCCATATTTTCACCTCCAAGATGCTCTGTTATGCCATCTGTGACACCTTTGTGTTCCTTCAAGCGAGCGTGCGAAGATGATTTGGGAAGCGCATTACAGTGGGGCCGCTGGGCATTTCGGGGTCGGGAAAACGGTGGCAGTACTACATAAATATTTCTATTGGTTGAATCTTCGACAAGACATTGGGAAGTACATCAGCTCCTGCACTGCCTGCGCCATTGCTAAACCAACCATCACGAAGCAAAGACTCTATACTCCGTTGCCCACCCCTAGTAAACCTTGGGAATCCATCTCCATGTATTACAAGTTAGGCCTTCCTTCTTCTAAGCATGGCAATGACTGTGTTTTTGTGGTCATCGGAAAATTCTCGAAGATGGCCATTATGGCGGCCTGCAAAAAGAGTATCACAGTAGAAGCCACTGCTAAACTCTTCTTTGAACGAGTGTGGGTACACTTTTGGATTCCAAAGTCTATCATCTCAAATCGGGATAGTAGGTTCCTCAGTACATTTTGGTCCAGTCCCTAGTCGATGCTAGACACCAAGCTCACTAAGTCCACAACTTTCCATCCCCAAACTGATGGCTAGACAGAGGTTGTCAATAGGATGATCGTACACATTCTGTGCATGTACAACTCAAAGCATCCACACACATGGGATGAGATCCTCCCCTATGTCCAACATAGCTACAACTGGGCTCTCCATAGCTCAATTGGACACAACCCTTTTCAGGTGGGCTTGGGATTCCAGCCACTATGTCCCATTGATGTGGCCATACCATTTGCAATGACTCAGGCAGATTCGGCTCATGTCCAGTCCGAAGACGACAAGGCACATAGCTTCATCAAGGAAATTCAACACATCCGCCAATAGGTCCATGACATATTGGACAAATTAAATGCTAATTACAAGCAGCGACATGATCAACATTGGGTGCCACACTAGTTCCATGTGGGCGACAAAGTTTGGCCACATTTGTAGGAGCGCCTCGCTGGGCCCCACCACAAGATTCGCCCGCTTCGATATGGGTCATACACCATCACCAAGGCTGTGGGAGATAATTATTTTGAGATCAATATTCCCCCATTCCTTGGCCTGCACCTATTGTTCAATGTGGATCGTCTTTAACCATACTTTCCACCATTATTGGACACATCCGACATTCCAGAACAACTCACACCAACAGAGTTAAATCCATACTACATGGAACAAGCTACAACTGACCGGATCATGGATAAACATATCAAGAACACTCGCTAGTAGAAGATCCAACTGTATCGAGTTATCAAATCTGGCCAACTCCTGCACTAAGGAAAATGGCTCACTAGGGACCAAGTTCAGTAGAAGTTTCCTCATCTCATGGAGGAACTCAACGCAATGGAGACCATTGCTTCCTAAGGGGGGAGGAATGATCCAGGTGGATGTTGGTGACCACCTGCCTATTCCACTTGGATCCCCACCACTATCTTTTTCATTTTTTCAGTTTCCTTAATTGTGGCATAATTTACTATTTTTAGCAGTTTTTTCAGGTCCTGAACTTCCGAAGCTGTTTTTACGCCCTAAATGATGTTTTTTGGGTAAAATTCCTTTAGTGGTTTCCAAAAAAATTGCATCAATAGTTGTAGTGCTCGGAGAGATCTTTCCAATGAGGTATCATACACGTCAAACAGAGATAATGTGACCAGATTACGACCCTGGGAAGTTTGCTTCCCAACTAACCCTAACGGGGCCCACAAACCCTTGGTGTTACATATCCTCGGGTTAAGGTTTTGGTTATTTAGGGTTTTCTCTTATTGTTAAATAATAAAAATTCCCTTGAGCCTCATTATAACTCAGTTCAGAGGCATGTAGCCGCCACATCTCTTCTTAGAGATAAGCTACCATCACTCGAGCTAGTCTCATTTCCATTCTGTTTGTAAGCATATTTCATTATTTGATATTAATGAAAGGAAATGTTATTTCTGTTGCATCTCTGTATTTATGGTTATATCTATAATTTGTTGTGCTCCTGTTTAAATTTGGATCACAAGTAGAGAGAAATAAGAAGAGATGAAACTCCTAGACCCCTAAAACTTAAAGCCAACACATGAGTGGAGATTAAAAACCAAACTTACTATGAGGGTGAACCAACTAGTGACTGAGGCCCACTAACACAGAGAGTAACACCCATCTAGCTCACCATGACAATAGATCAACCATGCAATGAACCAAGTAAGTAAACATATTGGTAGGAAGGAAAGATAAAAATGAAAAAGACAAGTACGCGACCAAAAGGAGAAGGCAACAAGAGTATTGTTCAAAAGCTAAAATACGACAATCACTAACCATGTGAAAGTTCGAACTAGACTAAAAATCCATGAGGGATCCCAATCCCAAGAAGGAAGCTTGAGGGTGGCTAGACTTCACCGAGCTAAGCCACCAAACCTTTTACTCTCACAATTAGTAATTACACCATAATAGAGGAAAACATATCTCCCAAACTCTTAAAAACATCAGAGTGAAAAAGCTAGGTAATTTGGGAACTGCAAGTGAAATAATGCCAAAACGTTGTGAGGATTCTTGCTTATAACCGCTGCAAAGGGTGGACAAACAATGCACACCTTCCTTTCCTCACCATCGGAGCTTGGATCTCATATCTTTGACATAGTTTTTGATAGAATGTGATGGGTAGGTTGACTACTCTCAACCTTTCGAACAAACTAGAAACCA
This sequence comes from Pinus tabuliformis, assembly GCA_031772625.1. Classification (NCBI taxonomy): domain Eukaryota; kingdom Viridiplantae; phylum Streptophyta; class Pinopsida; order Pinales; family Pinaceae; genus Pinus; species Pinus tabuliformis. The sequence continues at coordinate 657,817,994 of CM062811.1, forward strand.
TACCATCATATAACCACACATGCGTTGATCACTAGATTGGTAGATCTATTTATCCCCACTCAACTTAGGTCATGTAATCTCTTAATAACCCCAAACCTCGAGTCAAAATTACACACCCACTATTGAGAAAATATATTTAAAAAATTAAAATTCAAAATAATTTTAAATTTTAGTGCCATTTTAAAATAAAATATTTTATAAAGTTAAATTTTTTAATTATTTATTAACATATTCATTTTTAATTAAAAATTAAATCACCATATTAAAAAATAAATGAAAACACATTTTCCATGTCACTTCACTTTTTAAGAATCACTAATATCATACTTTTAATTTTCTATTACTTATAAATATATATTTAAAATAAATCGATATAAATATTTTATATTACTTATAAATATAAAATAAATAGATAATATTTTATATTATTTATAAATATATATGTAAAATAAATAAAAATTAATTTCCTTTTTTTTGGGTTAGAGTGATTTATAATTTAATATATGAAAAAAATTAGTTATATCTATATATTAAGGGAAAAAAATGTAATTTTATTCGATTTAAAAAAAAAAAAAAATTACATTGGTAAATGTTGTTTGAATGAGAGAAGCGTCTCAACTTAAGTGCATAAAAAAAAAGAGCAAAAACTTGTAAAGTTAAGTGTAATAGTAATCACTTAAATTCTTTTTTTTGCCTTTTTTTTTGGATCTTTTGCCACCCCCGTGAGTTGGAGTTGACTAGAACCATTTCCAAATTGCCTCTGATTATCTTTAGTGAGAATTCTTTGTATGAATTCGAACTTTTAGAAATATGAACTCTCTTTGTGCCCACCGTCTCATTCTATTTATGTGCCACATTTTTCTATTGGTCTAGTTCATGGATCGCTTCTATTTTTGTACCATTCTGCTTGTGGGTTGCATTGTCATTCTAGACCAGAGCATCACCTTCATCTTGGCTTGGAGGGTTCTCATGATTTCTTTTTCTTCTTCCCCCATGAGGTAGGGATCATAAGGTTGCCATCATTTTGTTTTGTGACCCTACCCCTTTTTCCTTTTTGGGTTCTTTTTTTCCTATAGGCATGTGTTCTACAAGTGTCTTGTTTGGTAACATGATCGACACATGAATGCCATATTTTCATATTCCAGGAGTTGGGTCCACTGGAAATTTTGTATTTCAATTGAATGTGATCAGGGAGACCTTTACTTAGGTCTATTCTACATAGATTCTAGGGAAGGTAAATAATCCTTTCTTTGTTCTTTCGAGACCCATATTTTTTAAGGACCCCAGGGTGTTCCCAATTTCCTCTAGAACCTTGCGATTCCAGAAAGAAAGGGGAATATTTGGTAGCCTCATCCATACTGGAATTGTTGAGACCACCATTGGTGTGCCATCAAAATTTTGGAACCAAGGGGTAATGAAAATCCCTACATTTCCCCAAAACTAGGGCCCTTCTTTGAATGCTCTCTCCACATATTCCTAGGTATCGAACTGAAAAATAAAGAAACCTTTTGAGTAAAGGTATATATCATAGTTTTTGGGTCAAGTTGTGAAAACCAATGGATGCAAAAAATAATATTTGGGCCAAAAACCATTGAATTTGCAAATCATTGCCCTGGATTGAAGGACAAAAAAAAGCAATTTACACCTGTTATAGTTACCTGCATGGTTGGCACTTGTTGTTGTTGTTCAACAATGAAAGGTCCATGATTGTATTGCGGCAGATCCGATGGATTAGAGTCTTTGTCTCGTGCCCATCCTTGTAGGATACATAGCCTCGTGGGTTTCTAGCTCCCAAAGCACCCCCTTGTAGCCTTATATTCAAGCTAGTGGTGGAATTCTTTGAGATCTTGTAATCCTGCAGTCGAGCAAGACACTGTGTATCTACCAAGTATCCGAATTGTTTCTCTATTTGATGTGAGATTTGTCACATAATCTGACCCTGAAACCCAAAAAAGGAAGGACTTCCCATTAAGGGTTTCAATGAAGAATTGAAGGTCCTCCCTCTGTTTCAATTCTTTAGACTCTGCTCCCAGCTTAGATCGGATAGTGCATGGGTTTTTTTCCCTATAGAACTACATCATTCAAAGAGATGCACAAATTGTGCAAATCGAGATCGGGCCTTATGGCCCAAGAGGACCAAAGAAAATAACCAAAACCAGTTGGATCTAATTTGGCTTTAGACATTGACTCAAAAATCATGTTTGACAATTCAAGACGGTATCCATTATGTTTTCCACTTCTAATGGCCTCTACTAACACATCTTCTACAAGAATGGAGTATCTGAAGCAATCAAACCTGAAGGGATCTCCATGGTCGAGGGGATTAGATTCAAAAGAGACATCACATGGTCCAACACGACTTAGATCTCTACCATGTCCTAGCTACATCACATCATGACCTCAATTGTCCTGAAATTACACTTACTCAAATATTCCGCTTGTAAATATACATTCTTTATGTCATTACAGGCATTCATGTTTTTGGGCTCCACCATCGCTGTGTTACCTAGATTCAACATGGATCTGTCGCAAAGTCTTTTCGAACCGCAAAACAATGTTTTGTAAGTGACAATTTTTAGTTGGTCTTTTTGGAGGATCCACAAGTTAGCATTTTTAGAACACTGTAATGCCCTTGTGCCTACTCCAAGACGTAGTTTTGGATCACAATTTAGAATTTCACTGCGCATTACAGTGTTGATTAGTCTAGACTAACAGGAAATACTTTTAAAAGCAATATTTCATAAAATTTGTGTTGAGGCCACAACTATATAGCTTTTACAAGTATTTCTTGTCAGTCTAGACTGATCAACACTGTAATAAGCAGCGAAATTCTAAATTGTGATCCAAAACTACGGTTTGGAATAGGCACAAGGGCATTACAGTGTTCTAAAGAAACTAACTTATGGATCCTCCAAAAAAACCAACTAAAAATAGACACTTACAAAACATTGTTTGCTAATAGTTGACATTTACAAAAAATTGTTTGCATGCAAGCTTAAGGAAGCTTACGCCATCCATTTTAAGGTTTCCTTTGCTATATGGAACCCCTCATTCGCTAGGAGATCTACCTTCTTGTTCTTGTGCGTATGAAAAAATGATTTGAAGTGGAAGATTCTTGGCATATAATAGACCTTTTTACAATAACTTGGAGTTTGATATTAGACAAAAAAAAAAGTCAATGAAGTGGCACAAAAGAATGGAGAAGTCACCAATGATAATGAGATCTTGAATATTTTTCTTCATAACCAAAAGCACACCTTGTAGAAATGTGTAAGCTTCTACTTAATTGTTTAAAATGATTCCTAAACCCAGCAAAAAAAATATTCTTCCTCATCATTAGAGCGATAGATCACCCACCCTGCACCCTTGCTCTACCACTTTTTTATATTTATAAATATTAAATATATGCTCAAGATTTAATTTAAAAAAATATGTTTCGTCATCATTATTCAATCAAAAATTGTAATTAAATTTATTAAATTACTTCTATTTTATAATAAATAAAATAAAGATTTATGATAATCTATTAAATGTTTTTTTATTCACATAGTTGAATTTCAACTCTTTTTTACTTGCATTCACATTCATCATTTATTATCCATTTAACTCTTTCTTAATTATATCTAGGTCCTCGAGATATCAATGTTACCCATTTAACTTATTTAACTGGATTAATTACAACATATTTTTTAAAATTATGTATTTATACAATCACATTATTAGTCCCTGGCGGGGACTATATGCGATCGATCGATCACTGACCCCGCGTTGACCGAGCCGATTTTGCGAAAAATTAAGGCAATTACCTAAGTCAAACTAAGGTTTTGGGCGGGGAAAGGTTTTGGGGTCTTATTGCGGGCTTCGCATCGTTCGAGGTGGAGGCCACGTGGTCCCGCGGCTCCCACGCGGACGGCATGTACTGTGGTGGTCTTATGGGCGGACAACTGTCCCTCCTCGAGATCGTGGAAAGTTGCTGGCTTGGGTTTTACCCTGTTCACGGCGTTTGGGTTGTTATTGTTACTTGGTTGTTTAGCTCTGCAGTCTCTGCGATCTTTCCTTTGTGTTTGTTGTATTTTCTGCAGTGAAAACAGAATGTGGTTAACTGTATAGCAAACGTTTGGTTGTGGTTCTGTTGTTCCAGGTCTGGCTTGTATGCCTCAAGTGTCTGGTGTCGCTTTGGTAAGTTCGGCTACTGTATTGTTTAGATGTTTGTTCCTCTGTCGTTTGGCGTTTTTCAGTGGCGTTGATGTTTGTCAGAGTATTGGCATTCTGGTTAAATACTGAGGGTTTGTGTTAGCTGCATGGGTTTTATGGAAATTTGCGTAAATGTCAGTTTCGACCAGCATGTGAGTTCCTTCTCATTTGGGCCGAGATGACCTGGGTGAAGCTGTGATTCTTGGTACAGATTGAGCGGCAGCATGTACTGTGGTGGTCTGCCTGCTCGAGATCCTAGAAAGTTAGTCAGCTTGGGTTTTACCCTGTTCGCGCCCTTTGGGTTATTATTGTTACTTGGTTGTTTAGCTCTGCAGTCTCTGCGATTTTTCCTTTGTATTTGTTGTATTGTCTGCGGTGAAAACACAATGCGGTTGCTGCCTGCTCGGTTAACTGTGTAGCAAACGTTTGGTTGCGGTTCTGTTGTTCCAGGTCCGGCTTGTATGCCTCGACTGTCTGGTGTCGCTTTGGTAAGTTCGGCTACTGGATTGTTTAGATATTTGTTCCTCTGTCGTTTGGCGTTTTCCAGTGGCGTTGATGTTTGTCACAGTATTGTCTGTTCGTTTCCCTCAAGAGTCCATGGTTATTTGAGTATTATAAGTTAATGGCATTCCGGTTAAACACTGAGGGTTTCTCTTAGGTGCATGGTTTTTATGGAAATTTCCGTAAATGTCGGTTTCGACCACCATGTGACTTCCTTGTCATTTGGGCCGAGACGAGCTGGGTGAAACTATGGTTCTTGGTACAGATTGGGCGGCAGTCTTTTGTAGTTTGAAGTGTTTTTGCACATGAACATCTAAACAAATTGGAGTTTTTGAACTGTTTGAACTGTTTGTGCCGCATATTGGGTTTTTAATGGAATGTATTGTGGTCTGAAGAAAGAAATAGGTACTCCTCTGTTAAATTCAAGGTTCTGGTGCTGGGTTCTGCATGAATATGGTCTAGACGGGAAGGAATTCGAACTCTCGGCTTCGTTGCAGGTACGACGTTGTTCTGCTAATTGGTTTTTGTCAAATTTTCTATTAATTGCTTTTTGTCAATTTGTTAGGCTTTTAATTTTTGCATTGTGTAGGTTTATGGTCCAGTTACTCTAGGTTTATAGTCCAGTTACTGCGTGGTCCCTGCCGGGGACTATATGCGATCGATCGATCGCTGACCCTGCGTTGACCGAGCTGATTTTGCGATAAATTAAGGAAATAACCTAAGTCGAACTAAGGTTTTGGGCGTGGAAAGGTTTTGGGGTCTTATTGCGGGCTTCACATCGTTCGAGGTGAAGGCCACGTGGTCCCGCGGCTCCCACGCGGACGGCATGTACTATGGTGGTCTTATGGGCGGACATCTGTCCCTGCTCGAGATCCTGGAAAGTTACTCGGCTTGGGTTTTACCCTGTTCGCGGCGTTTGGGTTGTTATTGTTACTTGGTTGTTTAGCTCTGCAGTCTCTGCGATTTTTCCTTTGTATTTGTTGTATTGTCTGCGGTGAAAACACAATGCGGTTCCTGCCTGCTCGGTTAACTGTATAGCAAACGTTTGGTTGCGGTTCTGTTGTTCCAGGTCCGGCTTGTATGCCTCGACTGTCTGGTGTCGCTTTGGTAAGTTCAGATACTGTATTGTTTATATGTTTGTTCCTCTATCCTTTGGAATTTTCCAGTGGCGTTGATGTTTGTCACAGTATTGTCTGTTCGTTTCCCTCAAGAGTCCATGGTTATTTCAGCATTATAAGTTAATGGCATTCTGGTTAACAGGACGGAGATAGGAAGAAGGTTGGCATGTACTATGGTGGTCTTATGGGCGGACAATTGTCCCTCCTCGAGATCCTGGAAAGTTACTCGGCTTGAGTTTTACCCTGTTCGCGCCCTTTGGGTTATTATTGTTACTTGGTTGTTTAGCTCTGCAGTTTCTGCGATTTTTCCTTTGTATTTGTTGTATTGTCTGCGGTGAAAACACAATACGGTTCCTGCCTGCTCGGTTAACTGTATAGCAAACGTTTGGTTCTGATTCTGTTGTTCCAGGTCCGGCTGCATGGGTTTTATGGAAATTTCCGTAAATGTCGGTTTGGACCACCATCTTACTTCCTTATCATTTGGGCCGGGATGACCTGAGTGAAGATGTGATTCTTGGTACAGATTGAGCGGCAGTTTTTTGTAGTTTGAACTGTTTTTGCACATGAAGATCTAAATAAATTGGGGTTTTTGAACTGTTTGTGCCGCATATTGGGTTTTTAATGGAATGTATTGTGGTTTGGAGAAAGAAATAAAGACCTACAAATATTTATGTATTTATGTGCCGCATATTGCCTTTTTTATTATTGATGGAATGTATTGTTATTAATGGAATGTTTTATGATTTGGAGAAAGGAGTGTTGTTTGCCTGGAACTCCTCTGTTAAATTCGAGGGTCTGGTTTCACGAATTGTCAGGCTTGAGCACACTGTTGTTCCTGTCGCTAGGTTTTGCTGTTCTGCTTGCCCAAAATGTTAAAATATTTAAGATTCCAGTATGTTTTGTAAATGCATGGTTTCCTATCTTAGGCGTGTATTCAAGGTTTTTCCCTTGTATAATTTATGTGTATGCTTACTTTGGTGCATAATGTTTTTTTAAGTTTGTAATTCTGTTATGGATCTATGAATATTCGACTCTGACATTACTCCTAGAGCGGAAGGTTGCTTTGTTAAGAACTATGTTAAGTTCATTTGCTTTGTTAAGAACTGTTGAATTGAAGGTTTGCTATACTAGTACTAGATGTTCTTCGTTTGTTGTTGTTTATATATTGGATCAAATGTTTCCTTTGCGAAAATTATAAGGTTTTCCGTGATACTGAGGGTTTCTCTTAGCTGCATGGGTTTTATGGAAATTTCCGTAAATGTCAATTTCGACCACCATGTGACTTCGTTGTCATTTGGGCTGAGATGACCTGGGTGAAGCTGTGATTCTTGGTACAGATTGAGCGGCAGTCTTTTGTAGTTTGAAGTGTTTTTGCACATGAAGATCTAAATAAACTGAGGTTTTTGAACTGTTTGAACTGTTTGTGGCGAATATTGGGTTTTTAATGGAATGTATTGTGGTTTGGAGAAAGAAATAAAGACCTACAAGTATTTATGTATGTGCTGCATATTGCCTTTTTATTAATGGAATGTATTATGGTTTCGAGAGAGGAATACAGACCTGCAAGTATTTTTCCAGGGGCTTCTGGAGACTTTGTTAACCAATTTCGTCATTTGCATATTTTCTCATGTACTTGTACAGGCTGTGTTGTGCATGAATATGGTCTAGACAAGAAGCAATTCGAACCCTTGGCTTCGTTGCAGGTACGGCGTTATTCTACTAATTGCTTTTTGTCAATTTTTCTATTAATTGCTTTTTGTCAATTTCTTAGGCTTTTAATTTTTGCATTGTGTAGGTCTATGGTCCAGTTACTCTAGGTTTATAGTTGAGTTACTCCGTGATTGTTTTAAAAAATATAGATATTTAAGCTGTATTGGCTCATTTATATTTTTTCTCTCATTCAATTATATTGCAATTCAAATCTGGAATCGTTGATGTTTATTCTGTGTTTACATTAATATTAATATTAATATTATTAATTATTATAATCATAACAATAATATTATTTGAGATGATCCCAACAAGTAGAAGTTGGGTAATGCATCCAACTAGCTCCGTATAATGATGTATCAAGACATTTTGTCTATTTAAACCTTAGATTAAAATCTCATGTTAGCTAGTTATAACCAGATTGGTTCTGATATGATGTTCAACTACCTTATTCTCCTCAGATAGAAAAAATAATTTTATTATGAAAACAAAATTACATTTACTATATATGTTTTTGCATTTCACAGATATCCTTAAGCATAGGAAGTGATAAAAGTATTGCTGACAACATATCTTGCTTCATAAACAGTTTTCAAAAATGTCAATATGATAGCCCTATCATAGTCATTCTAACATATATCAGAGCTTTGAAGCCAGTTTTGTTTCATAAGAAATTAGCTGCTAGATATGTCCATAAACAATCCCATAAAAAATATAGATATAGAGATATCCTTAAGCATAGGAACTGATAAAAGTATGGCTGAAAGATATCTTGCTTCATAAACAGTTTTCAAAAATGTGAATATGATAGCCCTATATCAAAAGTGTGTCAAGACATTCCATGAGCTGCCCTTCCACTTTCTCTTGAATGATCCAAGCTCATGCTACCAAGTGTAATCTAGCTTTTGACAGTCCATCAGTTTCCATGTTCCTGTCTTTGTAGACATGTTGAAAGATAATGTGTTAAATACTCTGTTCAAGCAAATTGAATCTGCTGAAATATAGGCTGAAATTTACAATTATCCAATGAATTTGTTCCATTCATCCAATTCACCACAATTTGTGAATCATCAAAGATCTGTAATTTTTGGGCATCTTTTTTCACGTGCCACAATTGGCAACAGTCTTGGGACAATTTGCTCAAGCAGACTGTTGCTGTGTTTGCCAAAGCTGTCCTTTGAACATATTACATGTTCATCATTTATATGAATCATACCTCCAACATCACATAATAATGGATCTTCTTGACAAGCCTTATGGAAGTACGCTTATGCACTACTGGTATCTGGTTCTCAATGGCTTGTTTGGGTTCCTTCACCCTTGAATTCTGTTTAGATCCATATAGTATAACCATACTCTGATATCGAATAGCAGGAAACTTTTTACCTTGAAATATATTGGAGTTGCAACCTAGCACAAATTGGAGACAATAATTTTTATATTTTGACAATTGAATTGGTGCACCACTTATGTAAAACTCATAAATAGCCTCACAGTTATTTTATTTCACAAATGCAATTGCCAATGATGTTAACTTTCATAAATATTCTTAAAATTATGCTGCATTTTTTCATTTTGTCTTTCCATTTCTTCCTTTTGTTAACTTCATTTTGTCTTTCCATTGCTTGCTTTTGTTAACTTGCACAAATATTCTTAAAATTATGCTCCTTTTTTTCATTATGTCTTTGCATTGTTTCCATTTCCAACTTCTTTGTTATTTATAAATATGGCTTCTTGATAGAAATTTGATGTTTGTTTAGCAACATAATGCAATAGCCTATTTTTTTAATATACATACATTTTGTTCAAACAATCATGTTCAATTTTTGCTGACTTCATCAATATTTTTTGCAAAGTTGTACAAGACAATTGCAAAAGGAAACTCTGGTAAGCAATTGCAAATGATGGAAGAAATAATAGATGTTGACAATTACAAATTCAGATTGCAATGCATTTTGCCTGAGAACATTGATATTGTATTAAAAAGAAATGGTCTTTTTAGACTAAATGCATTTTCATATATTGTAGGAGATTGCCTATTTGACTCATTCGAAATGCTTCTACATTTTCGTTATACTTCAAATGAATTGCGAAATGGGTTAATAGACCACTTTCTTTTTTGCTTAAAGAACAATGACGTTGAAGCAATACAGTCATATCAGTATGAACTAGCACCTGATTTCCTATACGAGTTACATGGTGTTAATGATATTTGTACATATCTTCATAAAATGCGTTATTCTGCATCTACAAATATAAAGGAGTCTGACAGAGGTTTATGGGGTGATACATTTTGCATACGTTGGTTAGCTAAATGGCTAGATATATCAATCGCAGTTTGGTCATTGACAAGAAAAACGAGATATTTGCTCTTTAATCAACATGAAAATGCAATTCCATATTGCATTCTCTTTCATGATGCAAATCCTGTTAGTGGTCATTATGAACCATTGGTTTACCAAAAGTTTCCAATTTGCATTTGCAACCAGTCTAATATCTACCTGTCACCTATTTGCAAAGATATTGAAAGCCATTGGATGCAAATTGCAAATAATATGCCTTTAAATGGACTAACAATTGCAAAGCAAGTGACATCTAATTGTGGTGACAGTCTCTTTAATGCAATTTGCTATTTAGTAGCAACAGAATTCAATGCAGAGTCTTTGCGACTTTACATTGTGCAATCTTTTTGCAATGCACTTATGCATAAGAATCAAGAGGCATTGCCTTGTTTAGAGCAATACCTAGTAGTTGTCGCGATACACTATACAATGAATAGCAACTGGCAACAATATTTGATAAATATGGCAATGCCATATGAAAAAGGACAAGTGGAAGGCGGACCATTTTGTCTACAATGGATATCTGTGATATTCAAAGTCAATATCCAAGTATGGTCCTCTTTTGCTAATAACTTTGTCAATTACAGTTCCGCTTATTCGAGATGCAATGATATTGTTAACATCTTGTCATTCATGACAAATACATCACATATTCACTACCATGCAATGATACAAGAATGTGTTCACAATTATCAAGAACTGAACATGGAAGCAAATGACGTTTGTAATCAATTGCGTCATAAGCATATAGTAGAAAAAGAGCAATGCATATCTCAAGTACATCTTAGCAATAATATTGCATTTGAGATAGCATGCCATTTAGATCAAATGCAACCAACTAAGGATTGTAGGCTGAATTATCACAAGCTAAAGCAATTCATACGTACAAAACGCAAATGCAATGACAAATGCAAAAAACCATTTTCTAATAAGAAGTCAAGAATTACAAGCAAGAAAAATGCAATACAAATTTATATGGAAAAAGTCGAAGACACGCCTAGGAATACATGTGCAGTTTGCAACAAATTGCATTTTGCAAAAAATACTAGATTCTTCACTATAGATTTGCAAGAAAAGCATATGAATTTGACATTGAACAATAGGACCTTTAGCAATGAAAACATATGTGTTTCTTGCAAGAAAGCACTCGAGAATGGAAAGCTACCACAATTTGCAACACCTGAACAAATAAGACGTAACATTTCATTGCCAACTGTAAATATACTCTCAGACCTAGAAGAAAGACTTGTGTCATTGAGAATTGCATTTGCACAAATCAGACAATGGGGACATAGATGATCACAAATTGGCTTAACATGATCAATTATCAATGTACCAGTTCATATGGACATTGTGCAAAAAGCATTGCCACAATATCTAAATGATACAATGACAATTGCAGTTGCATTGAAAAGACGATTGCAATACAAAAATGCATACCAAACAGGTAAAGTACGTCCAATTATTGTCATGAAAGCATTGAACGAACTATGTTCTAGAAGTCTTTATAAAGCTAGTAACATTTGTATAAATAACAGTTGGGCCCATGTTTTACAAGAGAATAATTAATACATTGTACAAAATTCAAACAGTGACAATGAAAGTGATACAGATAGTGATGAAAATAATGAGACACCTACTGAAACATTGGTGCATGGATTAATAGAATCACAATGCATCTACGATTTTCAAGACAGGATTATTGAATTGGAACCTGCTGAAGGACAACGACCATTAGGCATTTTCAAGGACAAATATGCAGAAGAAATGAACTTTCCAACATTATTTTATGGCAATGCACGTGATCATGACATCACAAATAGGTTTAGTTACCAAAAAATTGTGCAATGGGAATTGTTACAAGGAAGTGCTGACTTCCAATATCATACAACAAATTTGTTTTTCAAGACAATGCGAATAATAATTGATAAAGTGCTTTCTTGCATATGGGTACGAATAAGAAAAGGACAACTAAAAGGCAGGAAAGTATTAGCAAAAGATGTCAAGTATCGAGCAAATTTGGAAAAGTTATTGAAGTCTGACATTGGATACATAGATTTCAAAAACATTCGCATATCTTCTGACCATTTGGAACAAATTAGGAAAAACATATTTGCAATGATACGACAACTAGGGCCTCCAACTTTCTTTGTGACATTCACAAGTGCAGAACATCGATGGAAACCATTAGTAGATACACTCGTCACATTGTTTAGAAATAAAGCAAATAAAAATGCTATTGATATATTAGAAGATGATGACATTGACTACCTTATAAGAAAGTATCCAGTCACATGTAGCCAATACTATAGACATAGAATTAATGCTATAAAGCAATTGATATCTCAAGATACTACATTCTTTGGAAAAGTATCTGATTACTATTTCGTAACAGAATTCCAAAATAGAGGAACTGAACATGAACATGGACTGTTATGGATAGAGAATGCTCCAATATATGGAAAAGAAAGCAATTCAGAAATTGAGAGGTTTCTTGAAAATTACATCACTTGTAATACAGATCATTTGGAGCCAGATGTTGCTAAATTGCATAAACATCACCATACAAGAAGTTGTAAGAAGCGAAAAAATTCAAATTGCAGATATAACTTCCCCATGCCACCAATGAAATCAATAATGATCATTGGACCAACCAATGCAGAAAATAAAAAAAATCATAGAAATCAATATCGTTTTTTGCATTCTTGGAGCAAACAAACTACAATGATTCAATAACACATGAGAATTTCCTCCTAGAAATAGGGCTACTATAAAATGAGTACATAGAAGTATTACAACATACAATAAAGCAACCAACAATTTTCCTGAGACGAAAACCTTCTCACATTTGGAATAACAGTTTTGCAAAGGCTATGCCTACTTTATGGAATGCAAATACAGATGCACAATTTGTGCTAAAAGCATATGCTGCAGCGTCATATTGTAGTTCATATATGACCAAAATTGACAAGTCTATGACAAATGCATTTAGAAGAATACGCAAAGAGCATCAGAAACATGAAATTGATGCTATGCAAATGATTCGTAAACTTGGAAATACATTACTCAATCTACAGCAAATGTCAGCTCAACAAGCAGTGCATATAGCACTTTCATTACCATTGAGTTCTAGTTCAAGGGAATGTATATTTGTAAACACGTCTCCAGTCGATGAACGCACATTTATGCTTAAACCGCCTATTCTTTTGAAACAAGAACCTGATGATTTAGAAGATGTTATGTGCCATTCCATTGTTGACTACTACATTGGACGACCAAGTTCCATTAGCAAAATCTGCCTTGCAGAATTTGTATCAAATTACAAGAAAGATGGCAGACCCATATCTAAAAGGAAAAAACCAAATGTTATACGATTTGTCAAATATAACAAACACAATGATATTGAAAACTTTTGTCGAGAGAAATTATTGTTATATATTCCATTTGAAAATTGTGAAGATACATTGAAACAAGAATTGCCTACATGGCTCTCTGCATATACATTACATGAAAAAACAATTCAAGTCAATGAGGCCAAATTTACATATAACATCAATCCAACATGGGGTGATTTAGAGACTGCAACAAATGAGAAAATTAGTTCTTTGAATAGTGATCAAATGAATATGCAAAACCAAGAGAACAATTCCCATTATGAGGAATATGATTTGCAATCGGACTTGCAATTTCCAAAACAATCTGAAATGAAGAAAAAAATCAATCTTGGATTTCAAATTACTGCCCATCCATTTTTAATGGAGAACAATGAATATTACAAACTTAGAAGAATCTTGAACAAAGAGCAACAAGCAATTGTAAAAGACATTGCAATTAAAAAAAAAAAAAACCCCCCAAGGAACCAATTTACCTTTTTAATACAGGTGGAGCAGGTGTAGGTAAAACGCTCACAGAAAAAGCGATTTTCCAAATGCTTATACGAATTTATGATTCACAAAACACAACTGATCCTATGAAACTAAAAGGTCTAATACTAGCATACACAAGAAAAGCTGTATATAATGCAGGTGGAACAACAATCCATTCTGCATTGCTAATGCCTTTTAACAAGTCTCAACTGTTTTCATTGAGCAAAGAAGTATTGGACAACTTATCAAAGCTATATCAAGAATTGCAAGTAGCTTTCATAGATGAGGTCTCGATGATTGGAAGTCAGTTCTTATATTCTATTGACAATAGACTCAGAAACATAAAACATGTCCAAACGAAATACTTTGGCAACATTGACATGATATTTTGTGGTGATTTCTATCAAGCACAACCTATCCAAGACTCTATTATTTTTGAACAACCAACAATCAACAACCAAACAATAACACACGATTTCTGGAAGGATAATGTCAAGTGCTTCCAATTGCATATGACGATGCGACAAACAAATAAGAGATTCATATGAGTGTTAAATAGAATGTGAACAAATTGTCAAACATCTGACGATATAACATACATGAATACAAGTTGCATGCGCCCTGTACCAAATGATCCAACATTTCCCTATTTATTTTACAAAAACAAAGATGTTGCAATGCATAACAAGAAAATGTTGATGCTGATGCCTGGCAAAGAAATTTTAATTAATGCAATTGACGAAAATGAGAAGAATAACGACAATTTCCCAACTCATCAACATACGGTTGTTTTGCCACCGCACCTTTTGATCAAGTTGAACATGTTAGTTGAAATGTATGCTTGCAATTATGATGCACCAGATGGGCTAGTGAATGGTGCAGATGGAATAGTTAAAGCATATACCCATACAAATAACGTCGATGTTCTATGGATTAAGTTCCATGACCCTAATATTGGTCATCGACAATCTAGAAAACTAGCTCATTTCTATACTTCAGAGATAGCACATAATTGGACACCAATATTGCGAATATCAAAAGCAATGCCTATGACATCAAAGATGGCGCCATTGAAAATACGAAAACAATTTCCAATTCAACTTGCATGTGCACGCACAATACATAGATCACAAGGCTTAACCTTGGATAGGCTTGCATTTGACCCTACTGGAGTACAAGTGCATGGCCTAGTATACACAACACTATCACGTGTCAAAAGCATAGAATCATTGTATTTGCTTAATCCTCTTAAACATAATAATTTCAAGGTCAAGCAAAAAGTAAATTGTGAAATGCAACGTTTGGAAACCACTGCAAAATGGCAATTAGAATATGACTCTTCATCAATACAATCATTGCGATCCATCTTTATTCTTTCATTGAACACTCACAATCTTCATGTGCATCTTGCTGACATATGCAATGACTATGACACAATGCAATCTAATATCTTGTGCTTACAAGAAACACATATGTTGTTGTGTATGGAAAATGAATACTTCAAAATTTTCAATTGCATCACAAGTTGCATTAAGCAGGGAGTAATGATATTGATAAAGAAAAATATTATTATCCTTGAACATACCCATTTTGAAGACTGCTTTGTAGAAGCATTGCTCGCAAAAATAAAAGTTCACACATTACAAATTGCAATACTCAATATATATGCATCGCCACGTGCAAACCTGAACAATATCCTCAATGTCATTGCAAAATCTTTGTACCACTTAGATCTAAACAATATCATAGTTATATTAGGGGACTTCAATATTTATATGGTACATTGCAATCAAAAAACAAAGCAGCTAGAAACCTACATGCAAAACTACAATCTTCATTTCCTAGTTGACAAAACTAATAGCATGCACAAATCATTGATTGACCATGTTTGGGCAAATGTAGATAATATAAAATATACAATTTTCGTATTGGATACATATTGGTTTGACCATGATACAATATCTCTTGTCCTTCAGCTATGATAACCAATTTCGTCATTTGCATATTTTCTCATGGTACTCGTACAGGCGATGTTGTGCATGAATATGGTCTACACGAGAAGGAATTCGAACCCTTGGCTTCACTGCAGGTACGGCGTTATTCTACTAATTGCTTTTTGTCAATTTTTCTATTAATTGCTTTTTGTCAATTTGTTAGGCTTTTAATTTTTGCATTGTGTAGGTTTATGGTCCAGTTACTCTAGGTTTATAGTCGAGTTACTCTGTGATTGTTTTAGATATTTAAGCTGTATTGGCTGATTTATATTTTTTCTCTCATTCAATTATATTGCAATTCAAATCTGGAATCGTCGTTGTTTATTCTGTGTTTACATTAATATTAATATTAATATTAATATTATTAATTATTCCCTCCGACATTTTCCAACATTTGCCAACAATTCCCCTACTGTCCCTCTGTTACATACTATGCATTCTATTGTACATTTACATATATGGCGTTCTGTATTGATCAATGCAAGTTATGCCAAAGACAGCCTTTTCAATTAAGCAACACAAGTATCCTATCATAAATTTGCAGATATGAGCTCATTTATGGATGCAGATTCTGCTAGTAAAACCCTTTTCAATTGAACAGAACGACCAAGAAAAAAGAACAACAACATGCAACATAAACAAACAGAGTATATACTTTTTGCCTTTCCTTTCCTATGGATCTTTTGTTCTTGTTCAAGTTTTACTTTTATATGTTCTTTTGACTTGCACTAAATATGTCTTACTATTCTATAACATAGCATAAATCTTGAAAAAGGAAATGAAACAATTGAAGAAATAGAATGCATAAGCCAATTAGAAAGCGCAACCCAACCACTTGTTTTGCAAAGGTATGTCTATGAGAACTACAGAAATATGCTAATTTGTATTTAGAATATTAATGTTTACTATATATGCATTCTATTTTTATTTTTACATATGTATGGTTCTATGGTTTTAATGTTCTTGTTCACTTTTTACTTCTAATTTGCACTAAATATATGTTACTATTCTATAACATAGCCTAAATCTTCAAAGACGAAAAGAAACAATTCAAGAAGTAGAGTGCATAACCCAATTAGAAACGGCAAGCCAACCACTTGTTTTGAAAAGGTATGTCTATGACAACTATACAAATATGCTAATTTGTATTTAGAATAATAATGTTCACTAGCGTATGTCCATGACAACTATACAAATATGCCAATTTGTATTTAGAATATTAGTGTTTACTATATATGCATTCTATCTTTACATATGTATGGTTCTATGGTTTTAATGTTCCTTGTTAACTGTTTACTTCTATATGCTCTTTCAAATTGAACTAAATATATGTTGCTACTCTATAACATAGCATAAATCCTGAAAAAGGAAAACAAACAACTGAAGAAATAGAGCGCATAACTCAAATAGAAAAGGCAAACCAACCACTTGCTTTGAAAAGGTATGTATGAAAACTATACAAATATGCAATTTTCTATTTAAAATATTAACGTTTACTATATATATCTTCTCTTTTTACATATCTATATTTAAATGTATATATATCATATTAATGTTTACTATATATATCTTCTCTTTTTACATATCTATATTTAAATGTATATAAATTAGAAAATCTTGGACGAGTGAAGAAAGCACTAGTAGTACGTCCCCCCAAACAATGCAGCAAGAAGACATGTACAGGTTACATATCACAATTTCTTTATCGATTGCTTATCACAAAATACACGTGATAATATCCACATCATATTGAACCATGCCTTTGCCTGTGTTAGTCCAACTGAAACAATTGCAGCCAAACTTCATTCAACAAATGTACAAAATGATACATCAAAAAGGTATGCATATGAAACACAACAATCTAATCTATTTCTACTTATTCAGTCTTTAGGAGAAACATACTATTCTACAAATGTTTATAGCAATTTCTTACTAAGCAATTTTAATAGGCAAAAACAGATACTGCCAATTAAAGTATCTATTGAAGATCTCAAAAGTCATAAAATTGGGCAGCTATTTGTTGGAGACATAATGGTTGTCTATAGTGCATTCCTTGATAAAGCAAACAAATCACGTCAAGTATTGCGAGCTGATTTGACAGATGCTCAAGGAATGATGACTATAACGTTGAGTGTACCTGCACATTTGGTGGAGCAACATGAACACAAAATTTTGAAAGGCAACAGCATCTCAATTACAAATTTCAGGATATTGCCTAAAACTGTATATGATCGCGGTGACTGTGACAAAATAATATTGCTTAATGAATCAAGTATCATAGAAACTGTACCTGAAGTTTGCAAAGAATATTGCTTCATTCCCAATACAACCATTAGGCAATTTGCAAACAAAAAAGAAATGTACCCAATTGGCACAATCGCTGCCGCCGTTACACTTGCCAAACGAGTTGGATTGCATTACATACTTCATATCAAAGATGGAGATTCTGAAAACGACAATGCAACTGTATGTATTCAGATGTTACTCATTCCTAATTTTCAGTAGATAACATGCATCACTTCAATACATAGTTGTTGTAATTTGTCTATAGTTTTTGTAATTTGTCTAGTGCAATTGCAATTTTTCAATGCATACGAACAATGTATTTGCATATTACTTTTTGTATTTTTCAATACATAACAATTTTTGTTTTGCAGTTGCAACTCTTTGACACATATGAACAATTTTTCCTTTCAATGGAAAAACAATTGCAAAAAGGACACTTTCCACTGATCCTTTTCAAAAATTTAACAAAAAAGGTAAACACAAAAGCAACAATATTCAGAGCATCGAAGTCAACTTTCATGACTGAACTTAACACAGATGCACTCAACAATCTCAGAAAACTAACTACATCTACCTATGATGTAAGTATAGAAATAGTAATGTTTTTGCTGCCTTTGCATTTGCCATGTAATAATGTAAATTAACGCTTGAATGTTTTATAAACAGGTCGAAGGTATTCTGATCGCAACAAATCCATATTCAACTCCTTTCGAACCTGTTTGTGCAATTTGTAACTCCCAAGTGAATTCATCCATAGCAATAGCCAATGCAACAATTTTCTATTCACAATGCAATGATAATTGCCCTTTCCTCTACAAGCATTGTATAAATGCTGTAATAGAATCCATTACAAATAACTTTGTCCAGTGCATTATCAGGGAGCCCTTATTACATGACTTGCTTCGTGATTTAAAATTCAGAGCAAGTTCACACTCAATGAAGATAGTGAGCTATTACATGTCAACTAACAAATAGAAGGTACATGAACATATGCCTTAACATGTTTTCTCTCAAATATGTCCTCTCTTCAATTTACAATGTTATCATTTTGTTCTAACTAACCATTTGTTATACAGATTACAAAATTCAGGAACATGGCAGCCTTCACATCCACAAAAAATGAAAAAGTAATATGAATATGTTTCTTCATATTATGATGTTACTATAATACAAGTATTTGACTTGCAATTTTGACTCATTTACAAAGAATATGTAACGCAACGGTTGATGAAAAAAGGCTAGAAAGTCTTTATGCATCTGTGTTTGTATTGTTTCTGTTTCTGTTCTCTATCTCGAATGGAACGCATTCTGCATCATGCTTTGTATCATTGAATACAGCAAATGCAACATCAGATCAGCAATAATTTTGTATCTACAGCTGCTAAATGCAAACACCAAAGATTCCATAGATTGATTAAACATGGCACTTATTATGTACTCAAGTTAAATGAAAAATTGTATATTGAATCGACTAGTCATTTCTGTTTCTTCGTATGTTATAGCTGAATACTATGTTAGTTTTTGTTTCTTGCATATTGTAGGCAACGATTCAGGAAACAAGGCTAGAAAGTCTTTATACATGTTTGTTCGAATGCATTCTGCAACATGCTTGAAGCTAGACTTTATAAATAGCACCAAACTATATGGACTTTAAAATGAATATATGTTGTTTGAAAATGGAATTATGGCATAATGCATTTGGTATTATTAGTCCTTCCCTGGGACTATATGAAATTGATCAATTGCTCACCGTTGGTTGACCGACATGATTTTTCATTATAATAGCATTATAACCTAAGTCAAATGAAAGTTTTGGGCTCGAAAGTTTTGTTTTATTTTACCTATGTTTTTGTTACCTGTACAAGGAATGAAAATCTCATCTAAACATAAGTTTCATAGAGGAAAACAATGCTGGCAATGTTACTGCAGCACTGATGACTTGGCTGGCTCCAAAGAGCAAGGTCTGTTCACTATCTTTTGTATGAGTGGCAGCCCCAATAGTTTCAGTTTTCTATCTTGGTTTTTGAGGGGAGGCATGCAATTGGATGTTCAGAATCCTCTTAAGATCATGGGTGCTGCAGTTTTAAATTCCTTGGTCATTGACTTAAGACTTTGAACTTAACAAGTTCTCAGAGATGGACAATGGAATGAAGAACATGGAGCAATGCTTGTTCTTGCTGACATAATCAGCATCAAACTTAGAGATATTGTTCCTGCGGATGCACGTTTTCTTGAAGCAGATCCTTTAAAGATTGATCAGGTCTTAATCCAATCCTTTTCTTTACTTCTTATTTCTGACTACAAGTGCTCGAATTTTCGGTATGCTTTTATATCGTTTCTGGGATTAACTTCAACATTTGGTACTTTTCCTGAGCCACGCTTTATGACAATATTTTTGAATGTGTGTAGTCTGCCCTCACTGGTCAGTCATTACCAGTAACAAAGGGTCCTGGCAATGGGATTTATTCTGGCTCTGCTTGCAAACAGCGTCAACTTGAATATGTTGTCATTGCTACTGGGATCCATACCTTTTTTGGTAAACCAGCACATATTGTCAACAGTACAAACCAAGTTGGCCACTTCCAAAAGGTTGGTATTTATTCTGGACTTCTGATTCTTCTTTTTGTCCTTTCTCTTATTTCATAAATACACAATTTATGGTGATACTGCAGTTGTACCAAATTGGCTAGTTAGGGTTCGTGGTAATATTCGATGATCGAGTACTGTTAGCTTCCTTCAAACAAGTATCAATTACTAATTGTTGTCATGAATAGGTTTTCACAAAAGGATATGACAAGGATGTTGTTGTCTTGATGGTTGCAAGAGCATCCAAAACAAAGAATCAAGATGCCATTGATGCAGCAATTGTTGGGATGCTTACAGATCCTAAGGAGGCAAGTATTTTTTTTATGTCATCATATTAAATTTTAGTCAATAAGCAGGCCTATGCTTATTTTACTGATTTGTATCTTTTGTTGTGGCTTTTAACATCCATGCATCTAAAAGGCACAGGCAACCATTCCAGAGCTCCATTTTCTTCCTTTTAATCCAACTGACAAGAGGACAGCTCTCAATTATATTGACAATGAAGGGAAAATGCATCGAGTTAGTAAACATGCTCCAGAGCAGGTATTTTTCTTTGGAAGTTTGACCTTCTTCATTAGAACTCTTACATATATGGATCATTTTATGGATCTTTAAATGAATCAAAAGAACAAACAGCAACAGGTCAACAACATCTCAACTACAACGTATTGATATTTTCCAATATACGGATATTTTCCAATTTTAAAATGATAGAATTGATATTTTATGGCCTAATATAGATGTCCTTTACCAGATATCCTTTATCAAATATAGAAGCCTTCATTTAACATTATCTTTCAATGATTGTTACCCAGAAATGCTTAAATTCTCTCAGTTATTATTATACACAAATACTTACGCAACTTTAGCCATTATTATACATAAATACTTACGAAACAGAACCCGAACGTTGGTGTTTGGCTCTGCAGTTGTCGGTGTCTCCCACTAGAAATTTGTAGATAACATTATACATAAAACTACTAAGATTCATAGTACATAGCTCTTTATTTCAGGAGAAGGCGTAATCTTTGCATCACTCAACGATTAGATATCAGTTCCACTCTTATTTGTATTTTTGGCCTAAACAACATAAATTCTCAACTGGGACGGATGGAAATCTATTGGAATGCATACTTGCTCACCAGGATATCCAAGTCCTATGCAATAAAAACGCGCACTAATGCTTTGTGAATGACCTCGTAGAGTTTGTAAGAATAATTTCATTTATGAAAGATGAAGACCTGTAATTTCTAACCCTGTGATGGCCAAAGGTGTCAGCCTTGGCACATCCTAATGAAGCGGTTCCATATCCCCACTCGTGGAAGCTGCATTCTGTGTTACAGATCGCCTGATCGATCTCTCTTTCGACATTCCCTAACTGTTGGTTGGTATTTCTTTCCACACCAGCAAGTTTTTTTTGTCTTTTCCACCAAATTCATTAAACAGACCTTGTCTTCCGCATTTAGAGTCCTATCAAGAAACTACCTTTGGAGTTCTTCGGCAAGGGGACTTAAAGGTTTTTATGAAACCCGTACCTACAATTTCTAGTTGGCTATTTGCATTTTCTTGCACCATTTTGCCCCTTTGTTCTATACTAAGACAATGGCAATGACATAGTGATCGAAACCGACATTTACAGAAATTTCCATAAAACCCATGCAGATAAGAGAAACCCTCAGTATTTAACCAGAATACCATTAACTTATAATGCTCAAATAACCATGGACTCTTGAGGGAAACGAATAGAAAATACTGTGACAAACATCAACGCCACTGGAAAATGCCAAACGACAGAGGAACAAACATGTAAACAATACAGTAGCCGAACTTAACAAAGCGACACCAGCCAGTCGAGGCATACAAGTCCGACCTGGAACAACAGAACCGCAACCAAACGTTTGCTATACAGTTAACCGAGCAGGCAGGAACCGCATTCTGTTTTCACCGCAGACAATACAACAAATACAAAGGAAAAATCGCAGATACTGCAGAGCTAAACAACCAAGTAACAATAATAACCCAAAGGGCGGAAACAGGGTAAAACCCAAGCCGAGTAACTTTCCAGGATCTCGACAAGGGACAGTTGTCCGCCAATAAGACCACCACAGTACATGCCGTCCTCAGCACTATGGAATATTTTGAGCCAATGTTCGTATTAGATCTCGTTGAAAAGCATTAGCTAGTTAGCGTGAATCTGAAGTTTGATGACACATACAGATCTGTAACCAGTAATAGGATTGCATGTGATAAAGTACCTTTGAACATCTTGATCTTATTTTGAAATTTTGTTATCTAATTAGCAGCGCTGCTGCAGTGACTTCTGAAATCATGCACACAACAGCTGCCAATATTAGAATATTACCAAGAGAAGACCTTCCTCGGTGTGCTTTCGAAACTGATCAGTTGGTTCAGGTATATACAATACTCAGTTTCTAATAAATTGTTTTTGCAAATTAAAACAGATCTCGTCAAGATTGGAAAGCTGCAACAAGCCATGTTAGAGATCTGTTTTACTCTTATACAGCTTTAGTCAATCAAATACTCTTTTTAATGTTAAACAAGCTTTTGACACATTGTACATGATATAAGGATTGCACAAGAAGCTTTAGTTCACATAACTCCTTAAGATGTTTTGTCTCAAATATGTCCTCTCTTCAATTTACAATGTTATCATTTTATTCTAACTAACTATTTGTTATACAAATTACAAAATGCAGGAACATGCTGGCCTTCACGTCCACAACAAATGCAAAAGTAATATGAATATGTTTCTTCATATTATGCTCTTACTCCAATAGAAATATTATGACTTTGTTGCCTCACGGTTTTGATCTCTCCTTCTGCATTGTCATGTTCAACTAGTTAGCGTGAATCTGAATTTTGACGGCAGATACAGTTCTGTAACCAGTAATAGGATTGCATATGATAAAGTACCTTTCAGCAACTTGATCTTATTTTGAAATTATGTTGTCTAATTGGCAGGGCTGCTGCACTGACTTCTGATATGAGGCACACAACAGCGACCAATATTAGAATATTACAAAGAGAAGACCTTCCTCGGTGTGCTTTCGAAACTCATCAGTTGATTCAAGTATATACAATACTCACTTCCTAATAAATTGTTTTTGCAAATCAAAAGAGATCTCGTCAACATTGCAAAGCAATGCGAAACCCGCAATAAGACCCCAAAACCTTTCCACCCCAAAACTTTGGTTCGACTTAGGTTATAATCACTTGCTTATAACAATGTGTTAAATGGATAGTGATTGAAGCTCGATTGTTGATACCTTGCTATGAAGATCCTTTATTGATCAATCCCATTCATCATCAAGCTATCCGATTATGCAGTCTTCACCAACCCCATGGTCATCAAAGGTCAGCTTTGTTTAAACATTTTTATTTATTTCAAGTGCACCCATTTTGTATGCAATACTTGATTTCCCTCCGACATTTTCCAACATTTGCCAACAATTCCTCTACTGTCCCTCTGTTACTACTTTTTCATTTTGATTTTTTAGAATAAAAGCACATTCCTTGCTGC
Source organism: Pinus tabuliformis (assembly GCA_031772625.1). NCBI lineage: Eukaryota > Viridiplantae > Streptophyta > Pinopsida > Pinales > Pinaceae > Pinus > Pinus tabuliformis. The sequence continues at coordinate 657,842,132 of CM062811.1, forward strand.
AATTAAATTTCTATTTAAGATAATTAAGCATAAATCTGTCTGCAAACACCAACCCCTGTAATACTAACTATATGCTTTGTTTCAAAATTCAGTCAAATCGCGATATAAACAGTATTGGCAATTTCTCTGAGTTTGAGGAGCCAATTCTTCGTCAAAGGAGTTCTGCCAGATTTGGAAGACAGTCGCAGCCATTCTAGGAAAGTTTGGAAATGATGTTGTTAAAATTCAGCAGCTAAGCTCGTATAAAGAAGCATAAATTTCTGCAAATTGCATGGGATCCCCTTCAACTGAAATTTTTGAAACATGGAGACTTGTAATGAAGTATTGTACTCAAAGAATGACAAAATGTTACAGCACAAAATTTAACATTGTACTGACCCAATACTTCTTTATTGATGCAGGAGCATCTGGTCGACAGGGAGAAGACCGAGAGAAGATGGACACAGTTTCGGAAGAAGATTGGGAAAGTTGAAAATTTCATTAAACTGGACAGCAAGCCTGTCAGAGTTCTTAGTTTTTTTTTCTCTGTTGTTTAATTTCTTTCAGGGTCAACTACAGCATTAAACTCTGTTGTCCTAATTTATGTTTATTTTATCTTAATTACTGTAACAGGTTTTAGTTAGAAGTGTTAAAGATAGATTAGTGTTAATAAGTATGTAACAGCAAACCCTTATGGCATAAAAGGGGCAAGTGAGCCAACAAATAGCAAAAGGAAACGTATGCATGTATCAACTGTACAAAACCGAAATAGCATAACTACCAGGCAGTTAATCAAATGCTCAAACTATTGTACAAAAGGGCAAACGAAACAACCCAGAGGGGTTCAGTTCAGGAGCGGAACATGTAAAAGAAAAATACCAGAAGTACATACATTATTTTCCTTCATCAAATACAGTGCACCATTAGAAATACAAGTCCATGATTTATGTCCTCTGTAATAATCTGTACATGCATATCATCGTAATTTCAATTCATTTGAGGCAACCCAAAATAACAGAGTTCTTTACAATTCCAAAGAGTTCGTCGACTAGCTAAGAAGTGAGTGAGTACAAGACGGGAGGGCGCAACCCAACACAGCAGAACGAACAGACCACGGTCTAAACCGGTAAGCCACAAAACCATTACAAATAGTTCATATGCCATAAAAATATTACATAGTATGCCTGTGTAAAAAAATATATACAAAATTGTGTCACGAGGGTTCATAGAACCGAGCTATCAAGAGCTCACAGAAAAACCCCAAATTACGGTTACGGGTTGGAGGTAACCCTGACATACACAGGTCCGACAAATACACAGAATGCACACAGCAGACAAGAGTAAATGCGGCCAAGACCAAGAAACACCGTGAGAAAATAAAGCAAAGACAGAGCTACCCGGTAAAGAGCGATTGTAGTCTTGGTGAATCCGCGGAATCCGGCCACACCTGCCAACACAAAGCAAGGTGAAGGGTTAGGGTTTGAACACCGATGATAACCCTGCAAACAAAGTTGTGCTATGAAATTGCAAACAAAACAAACGAATCCATGTAGGAGGGTGACGGAGGAGCCATACCTGTAGTGAGCCGAGACCCGGGCCAGCGGAAACGAAGTGCTAACCCTGAACACAAAGGGGCTGCGGAACGTTAGTTCCAGAACAAACTGTGGACACAAATATTTAGCATGGAACGAGGCCATACCTATTCTATAAAGCCGAGCGTTGGAGAAAAGCCAAGCTGGAGAGTCTTCAAACTGTGAGTTTGACAGCGGAACAGAGTAGCCACCATTCATCACCAACATTCACCACAGAATTGCCAAAAAGACCATAACGAACAGTAATCACCAGAATAGAAACAGTAAAGCTCACACAGTCGAGGAACAAGTTGAACGCGCAGAGAAGGACCGTAACTTACCAAGAAACCCTGAAGTAAGCCCATTGACTCCCATAGCACCGGATTGACGGAGTGGAAGAGCATTGTTACACCATAAGAAACCAGCGGAGCTCAACAGGGTTTCTCCCACAAACAAAAAAACCAGAGGCGGAGCGAGACCAGAACGACAGAGCAAGTCACAGAGTGAAAATGACTGAACAGGCGCGAAATGGCGAAGGAAAAGCGCGTTAAGGGGATTAGGGTTTGTCAACCCCGAGGAGGGCAGGTGTCGTGAAGAGAGGCCGAGTAAGGTACCATGTATTGAATGCCAATCAACCACCACAAAAATCATTTACAATCACTTTATAATCAACCAAGGATTAGTGTGAGTCCACGTAGACTGAGTTAGCGGGGGGACCACGTGGGCTGGCCCCATCAATTGGTATCAGAGCAGTTTTTTTTTATATAGAGGAAGATGGCAGAAGGGCAAGTGCCAAGACGAGGACGTGGAAGAGGTGCACGTAGAGGAGCAGATGAAGGATTGAGGGAACAGATTAGAGTTCTGACAGCTCGCTTGGAAGCAGTGGAAGCGGGTAGACGAAGAGACCCGGAACTGGGAGATGACAGTGAGGAAGAAGTGGTAGCTGCTACAGACGGGTCCGATGAGGAGGCTCCAGAATTGAGACTGCTGCGTTCAATTTTATTGGCCAGCAGCAAACCCAAACCAGAGATTTCGAATTACGATGGCAGTCTGTCTGCTAATATCCTATTGGATTGGATAAGCGAACTAGATAAGTATTTCGAAAATGAGGAAGTTAAGGAGGATAAGAGAGTCAAGTTCGCTGCTACTAAGTTGAAGGGACATGCCCTCTTGTGGTGGGATAATGTCCAAGCAGACAGAAAAAGACTGGACAAATTACCCATACGGAGTTGGTCAAGGATGGTAGCCAAATTGAAGGGCAGATTTCTGCCGAAAGATTACCAGGTGGAACTATGTCGGCGGGTACAGAACCTGAGACAGAGAGGTATGACTATCAAAGAGTATACGGAAGAGTTCTACCGGGTAAATCTACGTGCTAGTTACACGGATGAAACTCCGGGAAAAAACAGCGCGATATGTCAATGGCTTGAGGATGGAAATTCTGGATGAAATTAGCATACTTTCTCCCTGAAATATTGAAGAAGCCTTTCAGAGTGCTGTAAAGGCCGAGGAAAAGATTAACAGAAAACAGAACAGCAGAAGAGGGAGAGGAAGTAGCAGAGGACGGGGACAATCCTACGGTAGAGGAAAGAGTGCTGCGAACAACGAAGAAGGCAGCAGTTCAAAAACTTCAGGGACAGCAGAAAAAGGGGATAGCACCAGAGGAGGTCGGTCATACCAAAGAGGACGAGGGAATGGCCGCGGAAGAGGGACTGGAGTCCAGTGCTACCGGTGCCATAAATGGGGGCACAGATCCTTTGAGTGTCCAGAAGTTGAACAGGCCGGTCAGAGAGGAACGCTGATGGCACAGCCTGAAGAAGCTGAAGCACAACCCCGGGAGGTGGAAGACATGGCAGAGACAGGGGAAGCTTTGATTTTGAACAAAGTACTGTTAAAGCCAACCAAGGAAGTGGCTGAACCAACGCAGCGGAAGGCACTTTTCCGGACAGTCTGTAAATCGCATGGAAAATGCTGCAAGGTAATAATAGACAGCGGGAGTACGGATAACTTGGTTGCCACAGAAATGGTGGAAAAACTGGGGTTGAAGCGGCTGAAGCACCCCACACCTTACAAGGTGTCGTGGCTACAGAAAGGCCACCAGCTGTTGGTTGACGAACAATGCGAGGTGGAGTTTCGCATTGGCAAGTACCACGATACAGTGGTCTGCGATATTATGCCGATGGACGTGTGCCACATACTGCTCGGAAGACCATGGCAGTATGACAGGAAGGTGACACACGATGGGAAAACTAATTGCTATAAGTTTGTGAAGGATGGGGTCAAACACACACTTGTACCCATCAAGGAGGAAGATTCAGCAGAATCAAGTGGGACAAAGGCGCTATTAATTGGCGGAAAACAGTTCGTAAAGCAGGTTGAGGAAAGTGAAATTAATTTCGCAGTTGTGAGGAGGATGAAGCCAGTATTACTGAACTTGGAGAAATCAGAATTGCCTAAAGAAGTACAAGAGCTGTTAGAAGAATTTCCAGCTATTGCAGCTGATGAATTACCTGATAAGTTGCCTCCCAAGAGGAGCATCAGCCACCATATTGATTTCGTACCAGGAGCAAGCTTGCCAAACAAGGCAGCATACAGAATGAGTCCAAAGGACAATGAAGAAGTACGAAGACAAGTGCAGGAATTGTTAGATAAGGGACTGATCAGAGAGAGTTTAAGCCCCTGTGCGGTACCTACAGTCCTTGCACCCAAGAAAGGTGGAGAATGGCGAATGTGCACAGATTCGCGGGCTATAAACAAGATCACCATTCGATACAGGTTTCCCTTGCCTAGAATGGATGACATGATGGACTGTCTTAGTGGGGCAGCATATTTTACAAAAATAGATCTGAAAAGTGGGTACCATCAGATCAGAATTAGAGAGGGAGATGAATGGAAGACAGCCTTCAAGACCAACGAAGGGCTGTACGAATGGCTGGTCATGCCATTTGGGTTGAGTAACGCACCGAGTACTTTTATGAGATTAATGAACGAAATGTTAAAGGAGTTTATTGGAAAGTTCGTGATAGTCTATCTGGACGATATTTTAATTTCTAGCAGGACGAAAAGAGAACACCTTCAGCATATTCGAAGAGTATTCGAGAAGCTGTAGCAAAACAAACTGCTGATAAATTTAAAAAAATGCACTTTCTTACAGAAGGAGTTAATTTATTTGGGATTTGTAGTGGCAGAAAATGAGTTAAAGATGGACCCGGAGAAGATTGAAGCGATCATGAGTTGGCCGTCACCTAAGAGTTTATTCGAGGTACGTAGCTTTCACGGCTTAGCAAGTTTTTATAGAAAGTTCATAAATAATTTTAGTGAAATCTGCGCGCCCATGCTAGAAACCATCAAAAAGGCCAGCCAACCTTTTTGTTGGACTAAGGCAGCAGAAGACAGCTTTCAACTTCTGAAGCGTAAGATAACGGAGAGGCCAATCTTGAGACTGCCCGATTTCAGCAAACCTTTTCAAGTTCGGTGTGATGCAAGCGGGACAGCTATTGGCACTGTACTCAGTCAAGAGGACAGACCAGTGGCGTTCTTTAGTGAGAAACTAAATGAAAGTCGGCAGAAATACTCATCATATGACAAAGAATTCTATGCAGTGGTTCAAGCCTTGAAGCATTGGAGGCACTATTTACTAGGAAGTGAGTTCACTTTGTTCTCTGATAATTCTGCGTTACAGTATATAACACAGCAGCACAAACTGAACCATAAACATGCCAAGTGGGTGGAGTACCTGAAAAGTTTCACTTTTGTGTTGAAGCACATCAGTGGGCAAGCCAACAAAGTGTCGGACGCTTTAAGCAGAAGAGCCCTGCTCTTACAGGAAAGTGGCATACAGGTGATGGGATTTGAGTATTTGAAGGATTTGTACCAGACGGACGCGGATTTCAAAGAGGCTTTTGAAGCATGCCAGAATCTCGTACTGAGAAATACAAGCCCATGGCTAGATTTCAATTTACAAGAGGGATTACTGTTTCGAGGGGGACAGCTATGTGTTCCGGATTGTTCGATGAGGGAAAATCTGGTGAGAGAGAAACACAGTGGCGGACTAGCGGGACATTTTGGCATCGATAAGACATTGGAGCAGCTCGGGCATTTTTATTACTGGCCAAGGATGAGCCGGGACGTACAGAGGTATGTAACCAGGTGTAAAATCTGCCAACTGGCAAAGGGACACAGCCAGAACACGAGACTGTACACACCTCTACCTGTTCCAAGCAGGCCGTGGGATTCGGTCAGCATTGACTTTGTCCTAGGATTGCCTAGAACGCAGCGGGGGTATGATTCAGTGATGGTGGTGGTGGATAGGTTCTCAAAGATGGCTCATTTCATCCCTTGCCGAAAGACTAGCGACGCCACAAACGTGGCACACCTTTTCTTTACGGAAGTAGTACGATTACATGGCTTACCTAAAACTATAGTTTCAGACAGGGATGTGAAATTTACAGGTCATTTTTGGCGCACCCTGTGGAAAAAGTTGGGCACCCAATTAAATTTCAGTTCTGCGTATCATCCACAGACTGACGGACAGACAGAGGTGGTGAACAGAAGTTTGGGCAACTTGTTACGAAGCTTGACAGGAGAAAACTCGCGATTGTGGGATCGAGCTCTGACCCAGGCAGAATTCGCTTATAACGATTCGCCCAACCGAAGCACCGGGCTTAGCCCATTTCAAATCTTGTATGGTATGCATCCGCGAGGAGTACATGAATTACGAGATTTGGGACAGCTGGAAAGGAGGAGTGCAGACGAAGAAGATTTTGCCGAAGCGATGAGTGAACTGCATGAAAAAGTTAAGTCAAGATTACAGGACAACACGCAAAAATAAAAGAAACATGCGGACACAAAGCGGCGAGAGGTAAATTTTGAGATTGGGGACGAAGTCCTTGCGCATCTGCGCTGGGAACGGTTTCCTAAAGGTACGTACAACAAACTGAAATTCAAGAAAATCGGCCCATGCAAAATTCTGCGCAAATTTTCAGCGAATGCATATGAAATTCAGTTGCCACCTGATATAGGCATATCGCCCATATTCAACGTGGCAGACCTGTTCCCATATCGTGCTCAGATGGAAGTTGATAGTATGGTACAGCCACAACGGGACACCCAGTTCGAGAGCAATCTTTGGAAGAAACAGCTGCCTTCGGTCCGGACCCATGAGATCGAGGGAATCCTCAGCACACAGGTGGCCAAGAAGACGCGCAGGAAAGAGTATCTGCGTTATCTCGTCAAGTGGAAGGACCGTCCAATGGAGGACAGCTCCTAGCTCAACGAGACACAGATTCGGAAAGCTGGCTACTCGGTGGAGGAACTCATGGAACGGAGCCATGAGCTCTCTCTTTTACCCCGGCAGCCTGATGCAGGAGCATGTGGTCGACAGGGAGAAGACCGAGAGAAGATGGACACAGTTTCGGAAGAAGATTGGGAAAGTTGAAAATTTCATTAAACTGGACAGAAAGCCTGTCAGAGTTCTTAGTTTTTTTTTCTCTGTTGTTTAATTTCTTTCAGGGTCAACTACAACATTAAACTCTGTTGTCCTAATTTATGTTTATTTTATCTTAATTACTGTAACATGTTTTAGTTAGAAGTGTTAAAGATAGATTAGTGTTAATAAGTATGTAACAGCAAACCCTTATGGCATAAAAGGGGCAAGTGAGCCAACAAATAGCAAAAGGAAACGTATGCATGTATCAATTGTACAAAACCGAAATAGCATAACTACCAGGCAGTTAATCAACTGCTCAAACTATTGTACAAAAGGGCAAACGAAACAACCCAGAGGGGTTCAGTTCAGGAGCGGAACATGTAAAAGAAAAATACCAGAAGTACATACATTATTTTCCTTCATCAAATACAGTGCACCATTAGAAATACAAGTCCATGATTTATGTCCTCTGTAATAATCTGTACATGCATATCATCGTAATTTCAATTCATTTCAGGCAACCCAAAATAACAGAGTTCTTTACAATTCCAAAGAGTCCGTCGACTAGCTAAGAAGTGAGTGAGTACAAGACGGGAGGGCGCAACCCAACACAGCAGAACGAACAGACCACGGTCTAAACCGGTAAGCCACAAAACCATTACAAATAGTTCATATGCCATAAAAATATTACATAGTATGCCTGTGTAAAACAATATATACAAAAATGTGTCACGAGGGTTCATAGAACCGAGCTATCAAGAGCTCACAGAAAAACCCCAAATTACGGTTACGGGTTGGAGGTAACCCTGACATACACAGGTCCGACAAATACACAGAATGCACACAGCAGACAAGAGTAAATGCGGCCAAGACCAAGAAACATCGTGAGAAAATAAAGCAAAGACAGAGCTACCCGGTAAAGAGCGATTGTAGTCTTGGTGAATCCGCGGAATCCGGCCACACCTGCCAACACAAAGCAAGGTGAAGGGTTAGGGTTTGAACACCGATGATAACCCTGCAAACAAAGTTGTGCTATGAAATTACAAACAAAACAAACGAATCCATGTAGGAGGGTGACGGAGGAGCCATACCTGTAGTGAGCCGAGACCCGGGCCAGCGGAAACGAAGTGCTAACCCTGAACACAAAGGGGCTGCGGAACGTTAGTTCCGGAACAAACTGTGGACACAAATATTTAGCATGGAACGAGGCCATACCTGTTCTATAAAGCCGAGCGTTGGAGAAAAGCCAAGCTGGAGAGTCTTCAAACTGTGAGTTTGACAGCGGAACAGAGTAGCCACCATTCATCACCAACATTCACCACAGAATTGCCAAAAAGACCATAATGAACAGTAATCACCAGAATAGAAACAGTAAAGCTCACACAGTCGAGGAACAAGTTGAACGCGCAAAGAAGGACCGTAACTTACCAAGAAACCCTGAAGTAAGCCCATTGACTCCCATAGCACCGGATTGACGGAGTGGAAGAGCATTGTTACACCATAAGAAACCAGCGGAGCTCAACAGGGTTTCTCCCACAAACAGCAAAACCAGAGGCGGAGCGAGACCAGAACGACAGAGCAAGTCACAGAGTGAAAATGACTGAACAGGCACGAAATGGCGGAGGAAAAGCGCGTTAAGGGGATTAGGGTTTGTCAACCCCGAGGAGGGCAGGTGTCGTGAAGAGAGGCCGAGTAAGGTACCATGTATTGAATGCCAATCAACCACCACAAAAATCATTTACAATCACTCTATAATCAACCAAGGATTAGTGTGAGTCCACGTAGACTGAGTTGGCGGGGGGACCACGTGGGCTGGCCCCATCATTTATCCAGCCTATAAAGTGCCATTTCTTTGACTTGACATAAATGTATTTTGATAAACATGAATTGCATTATATTTTGAATTTGCATTCTACTGCCAATGCTTACGCTCCAAAACCAATGTTCTCTGTGTAAAAAATATATATTTTTATATATATTCAATATATCATTACACAATGTATTAGCTTATCATTTTAAATTATAAATTATATTTTTTAATTCAAATACTATGATATTGCAGAAAGCAAGAGTATAGAACACCAAAAGATAATGGATTTCTTCTTAGAGATCATGATCAATTTACATTTCAACTCGTAAAGTTTAAATGTTTATTTAATTTTAATTTGTTTATTTTAATTTCTAATTTATAAAATAAACGTATCAAAATTATTTTATTATTGTACTTGGATACTATATTTACTAACCCAAAACTATAAAAAAGGCCAAAAGTCATGTCCTTTTGCATCACAACAAATTATTAATTAAATGCAACAAATTAGGTCATTTTCTTTGCTAATTAGTAATTGGACAAATTTAAGTTCACACTAAAGTTATGATAAACACTATTTTTAAATAAATATATCTTTTGTTCTTTTGACCATGGAATAATTCCTCAATCATTGAGATTAACCTGAATCGTATCATTTATGTCCAAACATGTTACTAGATATGTAATCTTTCAATCATGGGTTCAAGACTCCATAACTATAATTTTTAAATGCTGAAGTTCTCCACCACGAATTTAATTAACAAATTTATATTCATAATAATGTTTATTTGGTCATTATCATTTTATCAATATTTCCATAATATTCAAATGTAAAAAAATAACAAAATTCTATGTTTTGTGCACCATGGTTATTAAAATACATAACTTAATTTAACACCTTCCTATTATTTTAATATGTTTTGTGCACCATGGTTATTACAATACATAACTCACTATAACACTTTCCAATTCTTCATACATTATAATTCATTTTTTTTTCACTTCTGGTTCACGGATACCCGGGTCAATGGGTAGCCGCTACATCCAGGGTTGTTCAACACTGAGTAGACGCACCCGAAGGCATCAACACCCCTCGGCCTATTTACTGACCTAACCCCAAGAGCTTTCGGGATTCGACCCTGTGACCTCCCATTAGCGAGGTACTTGATTTGACCGATTGAGCTAACTCTTGGGGCTCATACATTATAATTCATTATTATGCATTTCAAGATATTTTATACCCCGTGCTTATTAAAATACATAACTTACTTTAACACTCTCTAATTCTTCATACATTATAATGCATTATTATTACCTTTTATAGTTTTTTCCCTCAAGTTTTCTATGATTCACTGTTCAATTTTATTATATTTTAATTATTAATCTAAGCATTTTTTAAATCATGACACATTGGATTTTAAGAAATACAAACTCAACATTATAAAAAGATATATGACAAGTGTCTTTTGAAAATTAATTTTAATCGTAATAACAAAATATAGGACCAATGTCTTTTAAAAATTACTTTATAATTGAAAATAATAAGACAACTGATAAGGTAATTTTACTTTATACTTTTAAAACATATTTTAAATAAATATGTTAATGTATTAAGATACAAATTAAATTATTATTTTAAATAGATGGATAGATTTGTAATATGAAACAAAAAATTTGAGATATAGTAAAATTATAACAAGCATTTATCAATTCAATCACATTTCTGACAATCTTTACTTAACAAAGGTAAAGTTCATTATATTTCACTCTTCGCATAAAGTCAAAAAGTTCATACAACAATTGGCCATCCAGTTCATTAAATCTTAATACAAGTAAACATGCCTACAACACACTACTAATGGAAACCAGCTCTCATGATAACGCAAATTAAATCTCATAACAATAACTGACCAAACTGTTCTGTTAACCAGCAGAGACTAACGCCGCTACAATGCCTCTTTGTTTTATAATAAAAGATCAATAAAAACACACCTTCCATGTCACCTAGCTGACGAGATGAGAGAATGGGCATCCATCTTGCAGTGGAATAAACTTTAGAAAAACGAGGAAGTCAGTCAAACATGAAATGAAGCATACCCTTGAATGTGAATCTGAGAAGGTTGAAAAGCATAAACAGCTTTATGGTGGTGTTACAAGCCAGTATGGTTCGTCAAATTCCCCTTTGAGTTTCTCTCCTGCAATTTTCTTACCATCCAAATTCAGAGACTGTAAACTCAATACACTACAACCCTGAGCCCAAGCAGGTGTTCCATCTTCGTATGCGTTGAAAGTCAGCCTTTGCACCTCACTACCATCTAATCTCGAAATAAAGAGCTCCCCATAAGGCTGGAATTGGTTGGGAAGAGAAATGGGTTCTGCTGAAACTCCGCTCAAGTTGGCAGTAAATAGCAGGCTTTTAGAATCTGGACTGAAGCAGACATGGTTGATTCTTTCTTTGCTGATACCAGGCACCTTGTGCAGACCTGTTCCATCTGGATGAACCAAGTAGATGCTGAAATAGCCCCCTTGCTCTGGATCATCTCGGTTAGACGAGAATGCAATCCATTCCCCATCAGGAGACCAGCTGGGCATGGTGTCAATCCAGGGGCCTTCAGTAAGGGCATGGATTCCGCCCTCCTCGCCCTTTTCTGCATCCATGATGTACAAATTCTTGTGCCCAGAACGACCTGATCTGAAAACCAGTTGCTTCCCATCAGGGGAAGAACTGGGAAAAGCGTTGTTTTTAGTCCCATCTTTGGTAAGAATCCTGACCTCAGATTTCACTTCTTCTGATTCCTCCAGAGCTAAATCCTCTGGTTTGAAGCTGATTGAGATTATATGAACTGTGGCCTGATCTGGGGCAAAGATAGGGCCAACAGATGCATGAACCAGCCCTTTCTGTTTCCCATTCCAAGCAACAGCAAAGGCAGGACCCTTGAAGATCCTCCACCTCTTAGATCCATCTGCTTTCAGTACATGCACCCCACCTTGCTCTGTCAGATTAGGATTGAAGGCAATGAGAGACCCATCTGGAGAAAACGCAGGAAACGAGCCATTCAGTCTGTATAACTGAAGCTTCGGCAGAGGGGATTCAATGGGATCTAAGAAGGGAATCAGTGTATCAGTTCCCACTTCGCCTCTGAATCTATGAAATCCCAATCTCCGGGAATCCGATGAGACAAAAGGATTGTAGTGATGAATCTCAGGATTTGTGAGGCTGGTAACCGCCAGGAAAGACTCAGAACCCAGATCAAAGATTTCAATATGCCTGAATTTGGTCCCCGGGCGCCTTGTGGCAACAACAATCCAATCCCCAGTTGCAGAAGCGCAGGGAGTGAAGGCATGTATGGATGGAGGCGTTATCCGCTCTGGCTTTATGGGCTCTTGAATTGTTTCTGGGTCTGACGGGAGCTTCAGTCTATAGATGCTCCACCATCCATCCTCGGCTTTTTTGTGAAAATAAACTGTATTTTCATCTGCCCAAGTCGGCCATCCTCCGCCCTGGGCCACAATCTTTCTGGCCGACCCATCCTCGGCCTTGAAAACATACAAATCAGTTGACAATTCCAGGCTCCTGCTGAGCTCCCAGTCCCGTTCCCCATAGGATGCCACCATTGCCCATTTCCCAGAAGGGGAAATTGAGGGACTGTAATCGACTGTTCCTCGTGGAGTAAGGCGAACTGTATGCCCAGTTCTGAGGCAAGTTGAATAGACAGCAGACCAGCTCTTGAGCGGTTTATCGGCGGGTTCTTGCATCGATACAAAATAGGCTTTCCCGTTCTTAACAACAGGTCTATCAAAGAAGAATCCGACATTGTTAGAAGGGCTTACAGTGCAGAGCAAGGGCCCTAGGGCTTTTGCACAGGAAGAGCCGAAGTGAATTCTGGCATTCCCAGTCCGCTCCGACACATAGACGACCATTTCCTCTTCCTCGTTGGCAATTCTATCGGTATCCGCATTTTCTCGAAGCAGGAGGAGCTTGGTGTCGGAGGGAGACACGAACTGGCCGTTGTAATTGATGGATTTGGCGTCGGTGACTAAGTGGTCGTTCAGATAATTGGGCCGTGAGTGCACAGAGAGATTTGCAGGGAGGTTGATGACAAAGATGTCGAATCCATAATTAGGCCTCCCTATCACAGAGAAAACCAGGGTGCCTTCTAATTTTCTCTGATCGTCCATAGCCATGGCCGTAAAGTCTGCTGTTTGAAGAATTTCAGCTCAGCTAGTTTTGGATATGAGCAGAGTATGAGAGTGTACACATTAGTACGGTACTTAATTATATGTTTCCAGAGGTGGGAGGGTGAGACAGTGGAACACGGTATCTGAGGGTTTAGGGACAGAAATGCCACGTTCAAGTATTATCTGTGATGCGTTGTTTCCATTCGTCATCTACTACGTAATACATGGTAGTAGGTGTGAAGAACTGTCGAACCAGGCCATACTTTAATGGTTGAGCCGTAATATTTTATGGCCGGGGGGTTGGTGGTCTAATTGTTAATTGTTTTTTGGTAAGACCGAAAAAGCATCATTGTATTGTATTATATTGAGACAATATAAAAGTTCCAGAAGATACAAAAAGGTGGTTCAAAGATGCAGTCAAAGCACCAAGGACAGATACAGCATCATAGATCCATAAAGAAACCAATAGACAGACCTCTGTACATCACAAGTCAGATCATGACATATTTGAACTGAGGATAAAACCAAAAACATTTCAGAAGAAACTAAGGAGCATCAAGATTTAATAACCAGGGATAAAGAAATCCTGGACAAAACAATTATTATCTCCCTCTTTTACTTCCATAGACCATGACCCTGTGCCTAAGAGCAGACCCTTCTTAGATAGGCAATCAACTTGGAGATTCTGAGCACGACAAATGTGTTGAATGGAACAATCTCTCATGAGCCCCCATAAGAACATTATCCTGTCCATCCAGCCTACCATGTGAGGGCTTCTTATGTGGCAAGCACCATTTACATGATCGATCACCGATTTGGAATCACCATAGATTGAAATAGCCTGTAAATCAAAAAACACACAGAAGGCAAGAAGACCCGCTAGAGCTCTAGCCTCAGCCATACTATTAGAGCCTGTTCCTCCGTTCCAAGAAATTAGAAATTGAAGCTTCTCGTCCATACAAATGAGAACTCCGCAGCCACATATATTTTGTTGTTCAGCTCCGTCAAAGAATGCTCTGGGGAACTTGTTGAGGGGACATTCTTTTCCTTTCGTGATGGTTTTTTTCATTTTGGGTTGCCTTTTTGGAACTGAATCATAGATGGCTATGATGTGCTGCAGAATAGAATTTAGGGGTTCCATTGAATCTTTGAATTTTTTACAATTCCTCCACTTCCATGCGCACCATAGTACAATAATAATGAGAAATCTCCATGGCTCTCTTTGCCCACTCCACCATTCAAAAGCTACATGGGTAGAAACAAAAACAATGTGACGAAAACTATAAAGAATTGCCAGATCATACCAGATTTGCAGAGAGGATTTGCATTGGAAGAACATGTGATAATTGGACTCCTCAGCTGATTCGCACATCGAACACCTGCTTGGACCGTGCCAGCTCCTTTTCCTTAAATTATCCCACATCAAATTCTTGTTGTTGAACACCAACCACGAGAAGCAGATTAATTTAAGGGGGTATCCCGACTTCCAGAGGGCCAAAGGATATTTAGAGCTTGAGTGAGAGACCTTTGAATTAATCATATCAGAGTAAATATCTTTTACCCGGACCGGCAATTGAGCATTTGGCATTGTCCAGATTAAGTGATTAGCGACCCAAAGCGTTGAATCCCACAACTACCGAGAGCATCTTTGACAGAATTCCATAACAAAACCAGAGACTCTGGCATATGAAGATCGTTGGCATCCTTCCATAAAGGGGCAGGGCCATGCCAGGCAGATATGAGCTTGTCCCATGTAAAGATACCATTCCTGTGAAAGAAGGATAAAAGTATCTCGGGTAAGGATATGTTTTCGTGACCACACAAAATGGGATCGATACCAATTAATATTTTGCTACCAGAATGGATCCTCCACTTCAGATTCTTTAATTTTCCGAAGACTAAGCCAAATAGCAGATCCATGCTTGGTTCCAATCGACCCTGTTCTGAACCAGTATTCCAGATTTTTACCTTTCATGTATTTCATTTTAAAAGTGATACTCCATGGCCCTTCCCCGAAAATACCTCTCCACAACGATTTACATAGGAGTGCTTTACCAAAAGCCCTTAAATCCATTAATCCCCAGCCTCCAAGGCGCTTGGGTAAAGAGATTCTTTCCATTTTGGCAAGATGGAATTTCCTCTGATCTGACCTACCACCCCAAATAAAATTAGCCGAAACCTTGTTCATCTTGTGTATGATGCTTGCGAGAAGGAAGAATATATGAGCCCAATAAACAACCAACTGTGATAATACTGCTTGAGTTAAAATAATTCTGTCTTCCAATGATAGACTCCTATATTCCCAGGCCGAAATATTTTTGTAATACCTTTCTATTAACCATTGCCAATCAGTCTTGGAATATCCCTTAGCTTTGAGTTGAAAACCCAGATATTTTAAGCCATCCTTGAGCCATCTCGTCTCTATACCAAACAACTCAGATATCCATTTCACCAATTCCATGTTGATATCATTGTGGAAAATGGTGGATTTCACCTTGTTAATTTGTAGCCCAGTGGCTCTTTGGAATCTATCAAGAATGTCATTTAACATATCCACGAAACCCCGCAAAGCATTGCAAATATGAGCACATCATCAACAAAGAGGTTGTGCGATATGAAGTTATTTCTGCAAATCTTGACAGACCTGCATCTATTTTCGGAAACCGCTTTGTTTATATGGATGCTGAGAGAGTTCATTGTCGGGATAAACAAAAGAGGCGAAAAGGGGCATCCTTGAAAAAGGCCTCTTTCAGCTGGAAAAAAGGGGGAAGGCATTCCATTGATGATGACCGCGTAGTTCACATTTTCTATGCATGCCATGATCCACCCGATGGAATTAGATCTCATTCCAATCTTAGCCAATAAACATCTAATAAATCCCCAGTCTAAATAATCATAGGCTTTTTGGAAGTCAGTTTTCAAGATGGCCGCATCTAATTTTTTTGATATCATAGAAAACAGAGACTCGTGAGTATTAGCCACGACATCCAAAATCTTTCGCCCTTTTAGAAAAGCATGTTGATCCTTAGTGAGAAAGGTGGCCATAGTCGCTTTTATTCTTTCAGCAATAATTTTTGTGATGATTTTAAAAGTAATATTGCATAATGAGATCGGACTGAAATCATGAAAGGATTCCACATCCACCTTTTTAGGAATTAGAGCAATCTGAGTGGATGTTGTGAGCTGATGAACACTGCCTGAAATTCTAGATGCTTCAACCATCGTTAGTAAATCTTGTTTAATGATATCAAAAAAATGAGTAAAAAATTCTATTGTTCAGCCATTCGGGCCTGGGCATTTGTCCTTTTTAAAGGCCTTCATCACTCCAAGAGGTTCATTCTCTGTTATTGGCTGAAACAGGGACTCATTTTTTTCATCATCAAACATTTGAGGAACCATGTCGATACCCCATAGAATGTCCTAAAAAGCACTGCCATCCCTTCTTCTATATTGACTCTTAAAATGTCTCACAGCTTCCTTTGAGATATCTTGTTGAGAGATGAAAAAACCACCCTTTCCATCACTTATTTTCCATATGGTGTTTTTCTCGCGTCTAGCGTCTGCATACTTATGAAAAAACTTTATGTTTCTGTCCCCTTCTTTGAGCCATATTGCCCTGGTTTTGAGCCTCCATGAAGATTCTTCCTGCTTCAGAAAAATTTGTTTTTTTCTTTCGAGATCTCTTATGTGGCACTTCATGCTAAAAGGACAAGAGTTTGCATTCATAGTCTTTAAAATGTTGTCCAGTTCCCGTTGTGTTTCCTGAATCGCCTATCTGTCCCTTTTCCTTTTTTCGAGTTGCCATTTCTTTACCACCTTTCTCACAGCAGCCATCTTGTCTCTAAAAGTCAAAAATAGGGGAGACATAGCTCTAGCAGATAAATCCTTCCATGCTTTAGAGATGACATCATTGAATACTGGATCTTCTAAACATGTTCTATTGAATTTGAATGGATACCCCTTTCTGAATCCTTTTTCCCGCCAGCTAAGAAGAATTGGCCTATGGATAGATACAAATGCATTCCCCACTGATGAAAATGGCATGCCCATTTTATCTATAATGCTTACATGCACTATAAACCAATCAATCCTTTTGGCAATATACGCCTTTTCTGCTCTACCATTGTCCCACATAGGCATCATTTTCGATGGGGAGATATCCACAAAGTTATTGTTCAGAAGTTCAAACTTTATACGGTCTGCAAGCGGATCCCTTTTTCTGCAACATCCCCAACATTCATCAGAGCTTAAAGTTACGTTTAAGTCGCTTTCAATCACCAGAGATTCAATATCAAAAATTTCTGAGGCAAATAACTTCTCCCAAAAAGGAGTCCTGTTCTTATAAGGCGCATAGGTGTTTAAAATATCTATAGGGAAGCCTTTTCCTCTGATAGAAGTTGAGATAATAATGCCAGCGAAACCCTTGTAAGCTTTGGCTCTAATCCATTCAGGATCCCATAAAACTGCCAGCCCCCCTGACAGACCTCTTGCTCTGAGGCTACCAGATACCATGAAGGGAAAATTTTCCTAAAATAAGGTATGGAAACATGGCTGCTGTGCATAGTTTCTTGGATTAAAATTATTTTCGGCCGAGCTGAGTAGAAAATATCCTTTAGCACCAAAAAATTTAGGTATGCACCTAGACCTCTAATATTCATAGATATAATGAATTTCATTTGGAAGATTCTCTAGCCACGCTTGCTCTAAGAGGCTGAGACTCTGACATATCATATATGGGAACATCAACCAGGGAAAGGTTCCTTACCCCATTGTCTGTAACAGTAGTCCTCCCCCTAAAATGTTTGCTACCTCCCCTGTGCTTCTTTCTCACAGTTATATTCTTTGCAGAGACCGGGCTAATGAAAGGAGAAGCAGGATTTCTTGGTTTGTGGATAGTTAATGGCTCCAGCTCGAGAGATTTTCTGCTAAGTAAAAAGTCTAAATCGCTGTCACACAGATTTGTTGGAGACGAAGCTGGGGAGTTAACAGGAGTGACAGCCGCAATTGGCTCTTTTCCTTTCTTTGATGATAAAAGATTTTTTTTCAGGTGTCGGCGATGAAGAAGAAATAGGAATGGGGAGGGACCCCACAGAGAAATCCTTAAGCTGAAAAGGCACAGGGGAAGGAACAACTTTGTCATCTCTCGGTTCTAGTATGGGCGCGCATTGAATAGCTATAGGCCTTCTCATCACAAGGCAATCAAACTTAACCAGGCTACCAAGTCTGGATTCGGGTTTATGAGAAATGTCCGGAGACAATACCTGCGGAGATAAGGAAGCTTTAGGATCCAGATTTATAGGATGTTGTTCTTCCAACAGTTCTGTCGTAGATAAGCTGGCAGAAGAAGAAGGGTGCTCCTTTTTTGAGAGCATAGGATAATTTATCCTAGACTTTCGATGAAAAACCCTGCTTTTTGGAGCCAGATGCCAAGGGCAGTTTTTATGAGGTGGCCTATTTTGTTGCATGCGGAGCATCTGAATGGGATGCCCCAAAAATCCAGTCTTTGTTTGATTTTCAAGTCTCTCCATGCCATCTCGACGTGATCTGGATAACCCCCCCCTATAGGCCTTCTCAATGAGAATCCACGCTATTCTCTTGTCTTTCTCTCCAAGACACCATGGATCTACGTAGACAAATCTACCAATTGAGTTGCCTATCTCCTCGAGGATCTCCTTGGACCACATCTCCAGGGGAAGATTTGGGAGTTTTACCCAGATCAGGTTATTTGAGGGTGTGTTTTTCAACGGGTCATACCCAATATACCACCTATAAAGAGCGAGGAAACTCCTTCTAAAAACCCAAGGACCCTTGAGGATAGCTTCGACATCACTGGCATTTAAGAAGTGAAAGCAATACCACTCCTTCATGAGGTTAGAGATAATGGGAGTATATCCGATCACTGGTTTCCAATGGACTGCCAACCATTTTCTCATTGCGGCATCGTCCATTTCCGGAAAATGCCACCTACCGACCAAGGCGAGATCCTGTAAACTTTCAATTCTTTCAGTCAGATGAATGTTGTCCAGCTTGATAGCAGAAGGCGGAGATGTGGTTTTGACAGGGTTCTGAGATTTATTATAGCGGTTCATATGCTCGTGTATAACCTTATCCTCCTGTTGAGAGTTGTCTCGCCTCCGGGATGACCGCCCTTCCCTCTCCCTGTCAGCACCATGCAATGACGGTTTGACGACCACGTCATCCAGGGTTGATTTCCACCGCCCGGATAGCGTGGCATTCTCCCAAGCCTTCTCAGCCATAAGTGTGGCCTAGATCATGGCCTCCGTGGCCGACGCATTGGACCCACCGTCCATGCGAGTCCAAAAAATCTTTCTCCTTGGGTTAGCAACCGAGACTCTTATCAAAATTAGATTTCCAAATCCAATTTAGTACAAGAATTTAAACAACCTCTGACCTAACTCTGAATGAGATACCTGGATTATATAAATGCCAGATGAGGGGAAATAAGTGAAGATGGAACTGATCTGACACAAGGACAGGCGGTTAGAAGAGTCGAGAAAGCGCTAAGATGACACTGGGAAGAAGACTCCAAAATTCAAGGCAGGTTCGAACCCAAAAAAACGTCTTTTGGCCAGAAAAACGTCTCTTGGATGACGACACTGCTCCAGCAATTTGACTGAAGTGGGATGATCCTAAATATTTATAACCCTCAAGTACAAGACAGGTCATCTAAAGGACACAACCCCGATCCCAATGAGAATTTGAAATTTTGTTCAGAAATTGGCTGAGGGTTTCCATCTCATGAAAAGTTTCCGGTCCCGAAGAAACACCTTGTTTCCGATAATGGTGGGAACTGCTGGAACTGGACAGGGTGATCTTCAGTAACTTCGAAGCAGTAACTTCAGAGGATTAGCTAACAGGAAGGGGAGTCATGGTGAACTAGACAGCAACAATACACCTCGATAATGCACCACCAAGCTCCAATTTTGAACCTTATGTTTGAGCAGGGCTTGTAAATTACTATAAACTTCCTCAGTTTTTGAAAGATTGCCGAGAACATTTTGAGGACACCCAAAGGGAGTAAAAAGGCTAGAAAAACATGCTTGATAATCACAGTCCCTTTCACATTTGTCCAGGAAAGGAGCTTCCAATTCTATACATGAATTATCTTAGACAAAAACCCAGAATTGTCACACAAGTTCTATACCAGACACTATATACTAACACTGCATTGCGAGAACTATTTAAGAAGCAATCACAGCATTCCATGACCATGCCATTCTATAAATCTGCAGCAATAATAACTATATTCCTTTTAACTATAATTTGCAAATTAACACAAGCTATCAAGGATGAAAGAATAACTGACCTCTTGCCGGGCACATGCCGAGGGGAGAGTGTGAAGAAAAACGCCAACATAAGCGAGAAAACAAGTGGTATGGGAGCCAGAACGGGAAACACCAGGGAAGAGTGAAAAAACGAGAGCTTCAGCTCTGCCTCTGGCCAGCCAAAAAACTTAGAACAGAGCCATGAAGCTGGTTAAATGGCGAAAAGAAGGATGTTGTGTGTCTCCCTTGACATAAACGGTTGCATGCAGATGCCGACAGGTACCTGCACGTCGATAAGTAGGAATGCCTGGGAAAGTAGCAGCTAGCAGCATGGCGAAAGGGATCGTGGAAACATGCATTGGTCCATCTGCATACCTCCTATCTGCGATTGGTAGAAGCCATGGAAATTTGAGCTGAGGCGTGCTGGTTGGCTACAGGGCTACTTCGGCTCGCTTCCCCTTTCCGGCACGCGCCCCTCCGAAGTGATCAACTTCTCAAATTCGTAAGGTCTGTCTAATTGTTAATTGTTATATGTTTGTTTTGAATTGAAAAAAAAATTGGTATGTTTTGAGGATTATTGGTTGAAATTATAAAGTTGTTTGTTTTGATTGGAAAAAAAATTTAGTATGTTTTGAGGATTATTTGGTTGAAATTTGTTGGAATTATAAAGTTGAGTTGTAATTTTTTGATAATTCAAGTGTTTTAGGGTTTTTCATAAAATTAAATTTTAAAGATGTTTCAAAGTGCTGAATCTATATATATAATCAAAAATTTATTTTAAATAATAAAAACAAAAATTTGATAAAAATTTATCAACTAACAATTCTAAAATATATAATAATTAAAAAACACTTATTTTATGAGATACCTATACATATTGCACGTGAGTACTCTTTTAGTGTAAGTCTAACTATTACAAGTTCGTTTTTTTTTTTTTTTAAATTATATAGAAATATTTTGAAATGGGAAGTTTGATTATTAAATTTTTAATAATTTTTTTAAACAAGTGAATCTATTTATATATTTAAAAATATATTTTAAATAATAATAATAATAATTTAACAAAAATAAACCATTTAAAATAATAAATTTAAATTTTATAATATTTTTACTAATAAATTTAAATTTTATAATATTTTCACCCATAAATTTAAATTTTATAATTTTTTTATAAATTAAAAAATATATATTAAATTTATTTATACATTTAATAACCTTTAAAGTAACATAATTTACCATGTATTTTGTGATTATCAACCCATGATATAGGCTAAAGTAGATGATGATACATCCATGACATAGCATGCACAACTTTCTCTCACCGCCGCAATTTAATGCAAGTGTTATTTAAATGCATCCAATGCTACTTCCAAACAAAGGATTTAAAATGTCTTCGTGCCTAAATTTTCAATTTTCAAACCGTGCATCGTTTTTAACTTGGTAAGACAAGTTGTTTCATTTTAAATTTAATTTAAGATGTGTTATAATTTAAATTAAAATTGATAATTTGTTGAAATTATAAATGAATGGGTATTAATAATTTTTATATTTATTTTTAAATAAGTATGAATTTATTTTATTATTTTATATAGATGTGAGATATTTAGAGATTTATGGAGAAAGATTGAAATGATTTAAAAGCAATTTATTGAGCAGAGATATACATTCTACAACATAGTATGAGGGGATGAAATGAAATGATATTATAAGGCCCACGAGATTAAAAATAGTCTATGAGACCATTAGTTCCTTGTTTTTTCGCTTTTGCAATTCAATCTTTTTCCTATTCAAATTGAGGATGAGTTGGCCCAACCTTCCAACAATCCCCTCACTGAAAAGACAATGCCAAGAAACTGATGCTAACATGTTCTCATAACTTTCTCTAATGTCTTTGAATGCATCACATTCCAAAATGAAATTCTTTTCTGATTCCACTGCCTCGGACGTGCAAAATGTACACACCCATTCTTCCCAAGCTTTTTTAAACCTTTTCCACCATCCTGTTTCACACCAAAGTTGATGCGAGTTTCTCCTTAATTAAGCAATAATAACCTTTGCCCTCCATAGAATGTTAGCTCCAATGAACTCTTTTTGTTGTAGATCACACGTAGAGTTGAATTCCTCAATGTAGTACTTCTTCTTTCTACCCAACTCTTTTCCCCATACCCTTTTACGAAACTTCTTCATAATAAAATTATTTAGCTCCTTGCTATTTGTGGGACAAACATTGAGGTAGATATTCCATTTTTGCATCCATGTGTAGTTTTGTTTCATCCATGTTTTCTTTCTTTCACTCATGCCTTCATTGAAGATAACATTAGGTCATCTACGTAGTCTCATTTGCTCAATTCTTTTTAGATATCTTATGAGCCGCACCATACCAATTGCTTCGATGGGAGTTGCTCCTGTTTCACTCAACATTATCTCATAAGGTACTGAACTTTTTATTTTGAACTTGCTCATGATCAAGTGTTTTTGGATTTTCTCAATTTGTTTCCATTTTGAGACGGGGATGCTGCTAGCCCATAATTCACACCCATATAGCATCACTGAACAAACTAAGAGTCCAAAAAACACTTTAATCGTTTTCCAATCCCATAACTTTGCCTCTATACATCTGTTTTGGAGAGCATATAATGCTTTCCACCCTCCTAAAATTCTCTTCTTTCTGCAGTCCTCCCAATTGAGTTTGTCATTGAAATCAATCCCGAGGTACTTGTACTCATTTACTTCTTCAAGAATGTTTCCTTCAAAGAAGAAAGTATGTTGGCTCTGCGTCTTTTTATTAAAGAAAATCATTGTTTTGGTCTTGCTACTATTGACTTGCATCCCACTACTCTACAAAAATGCTCAAGGGCATTTAAGTGCATTTCCAATCCATGGGCCAATTTAGAAATCAATACAATATCATGAGGATATAAAAGAAGCTTTATCACAAACTATCCCAACCGAACACCATATCCACCTTGCAGATTTAGCCACTCTTCCAATTTATCAATATATAAACCAAAAACAGTAGGGGATAAAGGGAAACATTGCTTGACTCCAATGTCACTTCTAAAGCTTTCTGAAATACTAATTTCGACTTTCACCTCTTCATAAAGCCTATGGACAACGGCTCTATAATGCACAATAATTTCAAGTTATTCCATTCTACGCCATAACATATCTCTAGGGATTGTGTCAAATGCTTTTTTGAAGTCAACAAAGTAGCAAAATACTTCTTCTTTGTCCTCCCAAGCCTTTTCAACAATGTGTCTCAACGTGATACCATGATCCACTGTAGAATGCTTTGGCCTAAAACCCGTTTGTCCTCTTGCCCTCTTTTCTTTTACTTCTTCACACTTATTGATTATGTTTTCTACCATGCTCCCAAAAAGGTTTGCAAGCAAAGGATTGATCATAATGGTTCTATAGTTATATGGATTATTAATGTCTCCACTTTTAAAAAGGGGTATTGCTAGGCTAGTTGTCCAGTCTCTTAGGAATCCTTGCCAAATGATGTTGTTGAATATTTCCATGATGTGTGGTGCAAGAGCATCCATTCCCAATTTTAGATACTCTACTTGAAGTTCAACCAAGTCCTTTTCCTTTCTTGTTTTCAACCTCTTAATTCCATTCTCCACCTCCTGTAACGTGAAGAGCTTTGAAGTTGTGTTGGTCCTGGGGGGGATGGGCTCCATCTTAGATTATTTCTCATAGATTTGCCTAGCATATTCAAACCATTGATTGGTTGTAATATTATTTTCAATTTGCTTCTTCCTTGGTTGTAGTTCCTGCTAGAAAATCTTTGGATTATTGTCTCTTAAATATATTAACTCTTCTTGCCTTGTTTACATGAACTCATCTTTTTTCCTTTTTAGTATTTGCTTATATAAATTTACATTCATCTTCTCCTTGCTTACGTTTTTCAAGGTTCTCCTTGACATTTTGCATTCCTCATCAAACCAAGCATTTACAGGAAAACAATTTGATTCTGATTTCCTATTTTTTGCTCTTTTGCACTTCTCAAGTGCACTTTGAATTATATTTGTTAACTCATGACTATTGAAGCTTTTGAAACCAATTTTATCCTTTTGAATTAATCTCTCTAACATTGTCTTGAAGATAGTACAATTTTCTTGTGTTAGAAGAATTTTTCCCCTTGATAGTGATTGCCGAGAACAATGGATTTTCATCCTATGTTGCCTTTCTTCTAACCATGATAACCTTATATAAATTAGGTTATGGTATGATTTTAAATCTCAAATATGCTCTCCAATATTAACTTCATCTATCTTTTCTATCAAGCTTTGTGAACACATCACATAGTCAACGACACTTGCCACATTGTAGGTGTTGCAAGTGAAGTTCCCAGATCTTTTCCATCTATCTAGACCATTGCAAATAATTAAGTTGAAAGCCCCACATAGTGTAAGAAACTCCTCCCCAAAATGATTGCTTACTTTGTCATCTTCTGAACACCTCACCCATTGGGGATTCTCATCTTTAGTGAGCTAAATATGATTGTGATCCTCTTTGCAACAAAGAATGGTAGCTTGATTATTTATTGTTCTAACATTAAAATCTCCCACTAAAAGAACTTCTCCCTACTAAGAGTACATGACAGTATCTTGTTTTAAAGCTACATATGTATCCTTGTTGTCAAGCCCCCTATTTTTGTAACTTTTTGAGACTTGAGGGGCAAAATAACATGCTGCAATTCTTATGTGATTCTCATTCTCTGATATTTTGAACCATAAATGTTGTTTATTTGTGTCTTCTTTAATTAACTGAATGTGATGACCTTCTTTTTCTTTCACTAAAACTAGTATTCCTCCATATCCTTTTCCATTTTCTACTACCCTGTTCCAAACTGCCAACTTCAAATAAGCGTCAAATACAGGAGTTTTGCAACCATCATGATCATGAGTTTCTGTGAGATAAATTATGTCTCTACCTTCTGCAATAGGCCCTAACCCAGGTCCCCTCCTCCAAGGGTGATCTCTACAATTACAACAAACTATACTTAGGTAGACCAGGGTAGGATTTGACTGCTACGCAATTTGGCACATGAGACTCAAATTTGAGTCTTCACCCCTTCTCATCCATGTTGATCTTGTTGTTTTCCTCCCTATTATTGGATTCTATGTTTTTTCTTTACTGCCAACTTGCTGCCTTGTTTTTCCCGAAGGCCCAAACACTGCAATAACAACTTTACCATCGTACAACCATGCCCTTTTCCCTCATTTCTTGTTGTTCTAATTTTCTCTTCATACCTTCTCTCCTCTTATTGTTTTTGGTTAAACCTTCATCGAGGAAGAAGTGTGAGCCTTTTAAGAGTTTCTTTTTGCCCAAAAGCTGGCGTTTGTCTTGTGTGCTTGCCATGGTGACTTTTATGGGTAGATGCCTCTCTTTACATATCTTCCCCACCCTCCTTGCTTGACAAATTTTCCCTTTCCAATGTAGTTTCTCTTTCAAAAAGTCTCTTGTCAAATTGAGAGTACTTTCATTCTTCCCATAATCTCTTATTCCCTTGATAATAAAGTTTGTTTCCTTGTCATTTCTTTCTTTGTGTTCTATTTCCTGTGCTCTACGAGCACTTGCATCTTCTTCTTCCTCTGTCCTTATGTAACCATTAGCGTCTTCAGATCTAGCTTTGATTTCTTTTGGACTATCTTTCCCAATGTTCTTTTTTTCCTTCTCTTTCGAAATGTATGTTTGTTGAGATACTTGTGTATCTACCTAAGTTTCTTTAGAAATTATCACATCCCTGTTTGTCGTTATTAATTCTTTCATGCTTTGCCACACTGTCTTCGTGCTATGCCATTCTTGTTTTCCTGTCTCTAGAGCTTCTTTTAACATTGTTACATGTTCTTTTAAAATTCTATTACCTTCCATTAAACATCAATTTGCAACTGTGATCTCTGAAATTTTGTGGTCCCTTTCTTATTCTTTGGCTTCCAAAATCTCCAGCCGTGTCCTAGCCTTCATCAGTTCTTGGACATATAGCACTGATGACCAAGTAAGAGGTGTAGATGTGGGACTGTAGATGGTTGATTCTTCTTTATTTTTGTTTCTCTTATTTATTTTCTTTCTCTGGAACGATTTTCTTCTCATTTGTTCCCATTTAATGCAAGCAAGGCTATGCCTTAAAATGCCTCGATATTGCTTTGCATTTACCCAAACCCACTTTCCTATTTTGTCTGTTGAAGCAATTTTGACTTGACCCAAATGATTTGTTTCCACAAAACCTGAGATTCCCTTGTCATTTTTAACATTTACTTGATGTATTAGCTTCTTATGGAAGCTTTTTTTATCAGCTGTTGTAGCAAGTTTATGAATACTCCTTGCAATTTGGGAATAAGATAAAGGTTTCTTCTTATGCTTGGCTGGAAAGATATTATTTTTGACAGGATTTAAAACCTTGGCAGATGGATCATTATCGCTTTGGATTTGTGGAATGAAGCCCCACCAACCTTCCAGGTTTTCTGATATGCTTGTCCGACCTTTCCCAAAGTGAAAGAAGGCAAAGCAGCTTCCGCCCCGCTTGTGTTTTGGATCATTGACACGAGATCCGAAGTAGTGAGGTCCATCAGCGTCATTCTTGCCTCCGGATCTTAACCTGTTTCCATGCTACCTGTATTTTGGATGTTGTCTATATGCACTACTTTGGCACATCTCTATCTCTATGACTTGGAAATCTGCTCATAAAATGCTTCCTACATTGCCCCGCTTTGTTATCAATCAAAGCCATTCTCCAAAATTTTACCCTTGCTTCGAAGACCTGCTTGCCCTGCGCGATGACAACTTAATTCATACAAATCTTCAGGTTAATAAAACAAATCTGCAAGGATTGCAGATGTTCATCACGCACATCACTTTGCACCACACTTCTCTAACTCTCACCACGCGCATCACTTTGCACACTGACGTTGAAGATCACTCCTCTTGACGTTGAGATGTTGCAGAGCTCCGTCTCAAAAACTAAAAAAAATAAAATAATAATAATAAAATAATAAAACGTGGGCTATAATAAAAAAATATCTTCTAAAGTAATTAGAAGTTAAAAAAAAGTTTGAGTACCATGTTTAAACCTTATAGTTTTAAAAAATATTTCAACAAGATATTTAAATAAATTATTTGAAGATATATGTTAACTAATTTATGTCGATATCAACTTCTTTTTTATTAAAATAAAATATTTTAATGTTATATATATATATATATATATATATATATATATATATATATATTTTCAATATAGGTTATTAATAAAATATTTTGGTACTAACTAATACTGACATATACTTAAAAATATATTAATAATAAACCATTTTAATTTACGCGGATAAAATGTCTCGATGTATATGTGATGTAAAATATTTTACTGTCAATTGTGTATATAGTATATGTCATTAAAAAAAAACATGTCTATATCATGATTTTATTTTTTTATTTTTATTTTTTATGGTTAAAAAATGTATTTGATCTTATATATACTCTATATAGCATTCAAAAATACAATTTGAACAATAAAAAATTATACATTTTATTTTGCACTGTAAAGATTTATTCGCATGAAGAAATTTGATCCCTCTAGGCTCATGTTAGATCCATACTTAAGATGGATCTATGTTGGTAACCTACAACATCAATATTAAAGGCAATATTTTCTACCCTATTCTCTTGATTGAAGCTAGTCTTTCCCCCATTGAATGCATGACTATGTTTAGGTATTTGATGTATAAGAAGAAGTTGTACAACATGGAAGCCAAGAGACTCCCAAATATTGCTTCCAACTCTAGTCAAAACCACCTTCGGCTGAAGCAAGGGTGGCATAAAGATGTCAAGTCCTGGTTCAACCAAATTTAAGGATAAGTTGTGGAGTGATAAGGAGTTAGAGGAGAAAAGAAAGTTAAGATACTATAAGGAGGTAATCAACCCCATTCTTGCTAACCAGAATTACCTTTTTGTCTTAACCAATGGAAAGAAGAGAATGAATATTGCAAGGACTAGAACTAATTCTCATGAAGTCTAGAGTGAAGCTTGATGTTGGTCTATTCCCAAAATACCTTGGGACGAAAGAATATGTCTTCTCTGCAATACTAAGAGAGTCGAAGATGAAAATCACTTTCTCTTGGGTTGCTCGGCCCTTACTCACATCCATTCTCATTTCCAAAACATTTGCCCCACTACCAACCTCCTTGACTTGTTCAGTCAAAAAACTATAGTGACCTTGAAACGCTTCTTTCCCTCCTTTTTGATCACATAAATATAATTTTAAATAATCTCAATTAACTACTTCTTTCTTAAGGTTTGATTAACCATATTAGTGTTTGTGGACATTAATCATAATCACCATCATTATTTAAATAAAATGAAGCAAATACATATCTTTTTTATATAATTAATAATTATTTTAAAATTTTATTAATCTTTTATTATAAATGAAATCACATTATATTCTAATTTGTTTTTAATATTATAAAATGTGTTATAATTTAATTTAAAATGGATGGTATTGATGAAGTTGTAAAGGAAGTGAATAACAATAATTTTTTATATTTTATTTTTAAATAAATATGAATTGATTTTATTATTATTTAAAGAAAATTTAAATTGAGTAAATAAATATTTTTAAAAATAATTAATGATTTTTTGTTTGAGGTATTTCAATTGTCAATGGTTGTGGAAATGAAGTCTCACTGAATCGGAAGTCTTGGGTTCAAATCTTGTGCTATCCCTTGATCAGGGTGAGAAGTTGTGCTATCCTTGTGCTCTAAAATACGGCAGGAATTTATTGAAATCACAAGCTTGATGGGTAACCTCTACACAGTCAAAGTGCCCTAGGGGTTTTTCAGGGTGTTGAATCCATGTATACAGTAAAAAAACCAGTTTAAATAACACAATCAAGATTTCACCTCAATTTTTTCAGCTGAAGTCTAGCACCAAAAAGTCCAAAAAGTCGCACTAAAGATTAAATTTAACATAAAACAACTTTTCCTAACGAGTTAAAAATGAGGCACAGTTTGAAATTAGAAAATTCAGCCACGAAGGCATTTTGAAAATTCAGTAATGAAGACATTTAAAATCCTTTGTCCCTTTAAATTATTACTTATTTATCGCTGACATTGAATTGTGGCAGTCAAAGCAGTTAGATATCGGTGATCGAAAAGTTGGGCATGCTATGGTAGGGATGTATCACCATGCATGCGGATGATTTATCCAACTCTAAAAATTTGCAGTTTTAGCCTATGATTGAAAACGAATTAAAAAAACAAGGGTTACATAGTAACTAATATGTGCAGCTTAACTTAAATCTAGCTTAATTAAACTAAAAGATAATAAAACGAAGAATTCATCACAAAAATAAAAAAACTAACAAAATGTTGTATTGTTGAATGCCATCACCCAAAATTAAGAAATATGATTAACCAATATTGTTTATATTAACATATATACACTTTAATATATATATGTGTGTGTGTTTTATTTTATATATATATATATATATATATATATATATATATATATATATATATATATATAATTCCTTAAAATATGTCTTTAATATAGTAAAGTCATCTGTAATAATGTGCAACCTTTAGGGTATTTAATCTTCCCGCCATATATGATGGGACAGCCACAGCCGGAGGTGTAAGGTTCCCATCATATAGGATGGGATAGCCACCGCTGGAGGTGTTCTAAGAATCAGGTGTTCAGGCCCAAGGTTTAGGTGTTGGTGCCACAGGCTCAAGTCTTATCAGAATCATTCGGGGCATGTAGCTCATCGGTAGAGCATTAGACTTTTAACCTAATGCTAATAAGCCATCTTAAATTAAAAATATAGAAAAAAAAATTATAATTCACTAAAATAGAAATAATAAAAAAAATGAAAAAAATGAAAATAAAAAAGTTAAATTAAAAAAAAATAATTAAAAAACCCAAAAAATAGAAATACTAAATAACTTATAATAAAATCTCAAACAATCATTTTAAATAATAATAAAAATAATAGAAATTAAATTTCTAATATTAAATTATGAATAAACCCTAATTTTTTTTATTAGAAATAAACTAATACGCAAATAAAACATAACATACATACAACAAATATAATAAAACTAAAATATCCCATAATTAAAATATACCCACGACAAATTTAATAAAGTAAAACATCACATAATTAAAATATTAGACTAGTGTTAAAAAATTATTTGTCTATACATATCTATCCATATCGACATGTGATTGAAAAAGTATAGGGGAGGGTCGCCATTACATGTGCGCCCTCCCCGCCACGTCATATAACCACGCGTAAAAGCACATGGAGCCGGTACGACACCTGTCCACCGTGGAGCTCCATGTGTTGGCTACCGTATCAACCCATAAAACTTTGTGTTCGCGCCATTTCACAGGTTCGTTTGGGGTCATTGCTGCGATGTATGAGTTTCCCTTTGTCTTTCTGCTCGGGGCCGGTTGTTGGGCGAAGCCCCCCGCCGAAGATGGCACGGGACGGCCCCGGAACCTGCGCGCTTCGTCGTTTATTCGTGTGCTGTTTGAGGCGTTTGTTCGGTTGACAGGGTTTGTGGACCTGCGCGCTTCGCCTGGTATGCAGGTGCTGGTGCGAATGTTTGCTGGAGTTTCAGGGTTTGTGGTTGGCACAACGCTTCTGCTTTTCTTGTGCTTTTCCGCCTGGAGTTCTTGGTCGTTCTGGAATGCCAGTTGTTTAGCATTTCTCTGTTGCTGGTCTTATTCGACGATTTTGTTGTTTGGGGAGGAGTCGGTCGCTGTTTTACTGAGCTCGAGGTCAAATGGTGTTTTGCTGTTAATTTGCTGTTTTGTGGTGGTGTTTTTGTGGTTTTCTGTTCCCTAATATATATTTTTCTTCTCGTTGCAGGTGTGCAGAAGGTCGTTGCAGGTGTGGAGAAGGTCTGGCGAGCTCCGGGGAAGGTGGGGGAGGTCGGCGACCATGTATCCGGTAGGATTTTAATCCTACCAGCATTCTCTGTGTTTTTCAACACAAGCATCTCTATTTTTGGATATTTTGTAAACTTTTATGGCATTTTATGGCATTTTTTGGAGGATTTTTTTCCGAGGGTTTAGGGTTTATGGGATATTTTGATGCTGTTTGTTGTTGAAGGTTTAGGGTTTATCTGAAATTTCGTTGTTTTCGTTGTTATCCTAGGCCGTCCCATGCTATCCTCGGCCGTCCGGTGCCCTCGCTGTTATTTTTGCTGTTTTCGGTGCTATCCTAGGCCGTCTCGTGCTATCCTCGGCCGTCCCGTGCCCTCGCTGTTATTTTTGCTGTTTTCGGTGCTATCCAAGGCCGTCCTGTGCTCCTCGGCCGTCCCGTGCCCTCGGCCCCCGAGCAGAAATACAAAGGGAAACTCGAACATCGCAGCAATGACCCCAAACGAACCCTCTAAACCCTCTGCCGCTGCTCTCGATTGACTTGCATAACTTATCTTCTCCTCGTCCGTGAAAGCTTCTGTCAGGAACTTCACTTTTTGTATTTGAAATGAAGCCTCGAAACCCTCTGTCGCTGCTCTCAATTGACTAATTTGAGTATATTTACAGTTTAAGCAAATTTGGGGTTTGTTTGGTTGCGCTGAAAATAACAAATTCTTTAATGGCCATATGTATGGGGCAGTGTAAGTCTACCATTGCAGTTATTTAACTATGGAGGAAGAGAAGTCCTGTTCGTTTTTGGAATTTGTTGGAATTTGTTACTCCCGGTTATTAATTTTGGTGCTTTTTGCTATTTTCCTGAACCTGATGTATATGTTTTGCAATATGGATATCCTGTATACACAGTCCTTTTTGTTTCCATGCTGACGTTGCTCTCAATTGACTGATTTGAGTATATTTATAGTTTAAGCAAATTTGGGGTTTTTTTTGTTGCGCTGAAAATAACAAATTCTTTAATGGCCATATGTATGGCCTACCATTGCAGTTATTTAACTATGGAGGAAGAGAAGTCCTGTTCGTCTCTGGAATTTGTTACTCCTGCTTATTAATTTTGGTGTTTTTGCTATTTTCCTGAACCTGATGTATATGTTTTGCAATATGGATATCCTATATACACAGTCCTTTTTGTTTCCATGTTGACGCTGCTCACAATTGACTAATTTGAGTATATTTACAGTTTAAGCAAATTTAGGGTTTTTTTTGGTTGCGCTGAAAATAACAAATTCTTTAATGGCCATATGTATGGGGCAGTATAAGTCTACCATTGCAGTTATTTAACTATGGAGGAAGAGAAGTCTTGTTCGTTTTTGGAATTTGTTACTCCTGGTTATTAATTTTGATGCTTTTTGCTATTTTCCTGAACCTGATGTATATGTTTTCGGACCTCTGACATTTGCCTTTCCTCGAGATGTCTCGGACAGTGGCTGTCATATGCCACCCTTTTGTATCTTATGATGTTTTTTATATTGTCAATATAATCTGTGATGCTTTTTTCTCTGAAAAAAAAAGTTCACACATTTTACAGTCGATTCCAAAACCGGTTACTGATGGTTACAGAGATAAGAGAATAAATATTTTTAGTAATGAATTATGTTCTCATACATAAAATGCATTTCAATAACTAACCCTTCTCGGGCTCCAACGATAAAACCTTACTGTATCAGTGACTTTTCATTTTAATTTAATTAAGGACGTGGATCATGTAAATGAGCAAATATGACTTATTCCTAGGTCTCGTTGATTCAGTTGTTCACTTCAAAGTTCTAATGTAAATTAGTATATGATATAATAGTTTACTCATTGTGTGAATGTCTGAAGTAGTCTCTGTTTCCAGCCCGTCTTAGGGTTCACTGACTAGCTATTACAGAATACAATGGGTAGAAATTGCTTTGTAAGCATTATGGTTGAAGCATGAGCTATCAAGTTGAATGATGTTCCTTTTGATAACGGTCCACTTATTGGAGCCATAAGTGAGTTTAGAGCTTTGTACAGTGCTGCAAATTTGATGCCTTCAATGTTGAGATCGAAGGCATAAAAAATACAATGTATAAAATGCTCTTAGAGAAAAGATCATCCAAAGATTAATGGGTTGAGTGTCAAACCCATCTCTCCTAACATCTGATGTCAAAATTTATTGACCACATGAAAATCCATTGAGCCATTGAGGTGCGAACTGTCTAGCCATTGAGCCATTGAGGTGTGAACTGTCCACTAAGTAGAAGAACCGAGACATATTAATATGGAACCACATATAGAAATCGAAAGAATGTTCAATACGGGATGATCAAGAGTATCTGTCTCAGGGTTTCCATCTGATTGTGAGGGAGTTGAGTGGACAAAGCTATACTTCTCCCTCCTTCACTTCCAGCAAACAAGGTCATCCCTCCAATTGCTCCCAAGAATGGGGCTTGCACATTCAGTGGCCTTACTTTTCATTTTAATTTAATTAAGGATGTGGATCATGTAAATGAGCAAATATGACTTATTCCTAGGTCCCTCTGATTCAGATGTTCACTTCAAAGTTCTAATGTAAATTAGTATATGATATAATAGTTTACTCATTGTGTGAATATCTGAAGTAGTCTCTGTTTCCAACCCGTCTTGGGGTTCACTGACTAGCTATTACAGAATACAATGGGTAGAAATTGCTTTGTAAGCATTATGGTTGAAGCATGAGCTATCAAGTTGAATGATGTTCCTTTAGATAACGGTCCACTTATTTAGCCTTTTTCATGCTCAACTTGATAATGAGAGCAACTTGATAATGAGTGCTCTCAATTTCTCAAGTGTCCCCTCAATGAATAAAATTATTAGTGGCTTTTTCACATTTAATAAAACTTATTATGAGGTACATTGCCTCCTCATTGATTTCTGTATTTAGCCTTTTTCATACTCAACTTGATAATGAGTGCTCTCAATCATAATAAGATTGTCTGGTCATTTGATTTCTATATTTAGCCTTTTTCATATGCAACTTGATAATGAGTGCTCTCAATTTCTCAAGTGTCCCCTCAATCAATAAAATTATTAGTGGCTTTTTCACATTTAATAAAACTTATTATGAGGTAGATTGCCTCCTCATTGATTTCTGTATTTAGCCTTTTTCATACTCAACTTGATAATGAGTGCTCTCAATCATAATAAGACTGTCTGGTCATTTGATTTCTATATTTAGCCTTTTTCATATGCAACTTGAAATGTTATTATTGAATTCCCAAACATCGCAGCAATGACCCCAAACAAACCTGTGAAATGGCGCGAACACAAAGTTTTATGCAATGATATGATGGCCAACACATGAGCTCCATGGTGGACAGGTGTTGTACCGGCTCCATGTGCTTTTACGCGTGGTTTTCTGACGTGGCGGGGAGGGCGCACAGAATAACTTATAGAAATAGTTTTATCATAATTAATATTTTACAGAAAGACATATTCCATTGAAAATTTCTTATCAACACACAGTTAGGTTGCCACAAGAAATCACTACTAGGTTGTTAGCCAAAATGTTTCTTGGGACAAGAAAAAGATACAATCTAGTGTTCTAAGCCAAAATATTTTTGTGACAAGAAAAAGATACAATCTAGTGTTGTAAGGCAAAATGTTTCTGTGCCAAGAAAAAGATACAATCTATCCAAAATCCACATCATAATGTGGTTAGAACCAAAAACATATGGCACCCCTATTCTTTATGGCCCTGAGAATCTTGAGTGCCAAAACTCCCCGAGTTACCTTCTTGAGCCAGGTAGGTTGGCCTACCAGTCAAGGGCTGATTAGGAAATGGTTGATTGATGCCATATGATTGATTCCAATTTGCAGCTTCCAACCATGGAGGTACTGAGTACCCATACCTCACATTTTCCCTACTGACCCCTGCATTAAGTGGAGGTGTGTAATGAGCATACAGAGAATTGACACCAGCTCTGGTAGGAACAAGGCAAGTGGGTAAACCCTCAGTTTGATAGTGGGGCACTTGAATGTTTATGAGATCTTGGAATAATGGTGTATTGTCTGCAATGGAGTCCAATGAGTTTGAAATAATCCTGGTTTCATCAGCTATTCTTGTATCGTTGATCATCCCTTGTTCCTTTTCAAGCATTTGTTGTGCCTTTCGTTTTTCCTTTTCCTGTCTTGCCATTTGCTTTTGTTGGTCCTTAACTTGCCTTGCTTTATCTCTTTCAATCCGTTCTTCTGCTCGACGTTGTGCTGCAACAATCCTTGCTGCCTTCTTCTCCTTGACTATATCCTTCTTTTTCTGTTTTAATTCTTGCATTTCAAATTTCTTTTTTTCTGACTCAACTAACAGGTTTATATAGTCCTCTGAGGTGAGTAACTGTGAGCTTCGGCCCAGACGAAGACTACCTGGTGCACCTTTATTTTTTTTCATTGATACTCTCTCTACTGGTAGCTTTAGGAACCGTCCAAGTGTCTTCTCCACCCCTCCCACCTGCATGTCAATGCTTGGTACTTCCCTTTCAGTATCTGTTGGAACTGATTGAACCATATCATTATCTTCATTTGATGCCTCATTATGTCCTTCATCTTCTTCCATTGATCTATTGTCCACAAAAAAATGAACAATTTCACTGTTCAATTCTGCTGGTTGTGAGGGCATGTTCATGCTTTCTTCATTGGTTGCTGAGACACTATGTGCATTCATATTGATCATTGCTTCTGCTAGCCATGAAGGTGGGGTTACTTGGCTTGGCAATGTCAATTGGTCATTGTCAACTGCATGTTCAACAATATCATTAGCAATATCAGCAAC
This sequence comes from Pinus tabuliformis, assembly GCA_031772625.1. Classification (NCBI taxonomy): domain Eukaryota; kingdom Viridiplantae; phylum Streptophyta; class Pinopsida; order Pinales; family Pinaceae; genus Pinus; species Pinus tabuliformis. The sequence goes on from CM062811.1 coordinate 657,878,103, forward strand.
AGGAATTTCATTTTCTTGAGTTGGTGGAACAATCTCCATGTTACTAGGAATTTGTTCATTGTTATATTGTGTTTCACATACAGTTTCATCATCTTCAGCATATAAGTGTCCTTGAGACAGGGAAATCATATTGCCAGCTGCAACAACATCATCTTGGTCATCTACTTCTTGCACTTCAACACCTGTTTGGACATTCCCTTCTTCCTGACCATCCACATGAAACGCTTGGCTACAACCAGTATCATGCATAAGAGCATCATAGTTCAGTGGCCAGATTCCTGTCCTCCTAAAGCCAGCCTTGATATTTGATGGTGTCAAAGCCCTTTTAAAAGCTTTACTTGCAAGCTCTGCTAGCTCAAACCTTTTCACCTCAACCCCTGGATTCTTTGCCATCCATGCAGCACGCTCCGACCTGAAATAGTTCTTGAAAGGGCCAAACACACTAACATCAAGGGGTTGCAGCCTATGAGTGGTATGAGCGGGCAATGTCAACAGGTCGATGCCTAAATTGTTTGCTTCCTCAATTGTTTGTACAGCCATGTGGCTCCCATGGCCATCTAATATCAAAAGGTGTCTGTTATTAGGTGAGACGCCACCTGGTACCGATGCAGCAAAGTGAAAAAGCCAACTTAGAAACAGTTCTTTAGTCATCCATGCATGGGGATGTGCACCCATGCATGCACCTGGTTCACAGTTCTGTATATAGTTTTTCAGTTGATTTTTACCTTTGAATAGATAAAATCCTGGGATTGAAGTACCAATTGCATTAACACAACATAAAATAGTTATCCACTCCCTGCTCTTGGGCAAAATCTTTGGCACATTTCGGCTCCCTCTCTTGGCAATTCCCCGCATGCCACAATTCCTCCCTGCCTGTAAACCTGTTTCATCACAGTTCCATATATGGTCTGCTCCATAAGAATGTTTATCGTAAGCACTAGAAAGTGTGTCATAGAATTTTTGCACAACTGCAGGGCGCAAATTTAATGCTCTGTCTCTGTCAAGGCCCTCAGCAGTACGCAATACAAGTTCTGGATGCCTTTTTTTAAACCCAAACCACCATGATTTACCAGGAAACCCATATTTGAATGGGTTTGGCCTCCCTTGACAGATTTGAGCAACTGTTGATTTGAGTTGTATCAACTCTAGCCCATGTCCGAGTTGGGCCATTTCTTTACACCACTCAACCACCTCGGCCTCCTCCTCCTCAGTCATAACTGTAAGAGGCCCTCTACGTTTTGTATGAGTCAGTCCATTTATCCAATAATGTATTGATGAGGGAGGAATACCATGTTTTTTTGCAGATGCCCGAACTGAGTATCCATTAAACTCTATGTCGTCAATTGCAACTAACATTTGTTCTTTTGTCCATCCTCTTATAGCACTGATCTTTTTAGTTGAGCTTGCCCCTTGGACTGTTGTTGATGGTGGTTCTGTGGCTGATGCTGTGTTAACGTCAGCGGCTGTCACATGGTCATTTTCAACAATGTTCCATGGTGCATTGCCGGCATTGACATCAGCTGGCCTGTCATCATCGGACGATGTGCATCGCAGCTGCGCACCCCTTGTCACTCTCCTACCACTTCTCCTTGTACGAGCAGAGTAACTTCCTTTTGCCATAGATGCAACAACCTGTAAAATTATTGCATGCATTTAGACATTAGAATATATGTCAAATTATGCTTTATTACTTCTGCAAAAATTACTTTTCCTCTATTACAGGAAATTATCAACATGTATGTTGCATTTAGACATTAGAATATATGTCAAATTATGCTTTATTACTTCTGCAAAAATACTTTTCCTCTATTACAGGAAATTATCAACATGTATGTCACTGTTTTCATATATCATTTTCCATTTACTTTCAACAGCTTTATACAGCTAAACCAATGAGGTATGTAAACATGTATGAATTACGTCATTCTCCTTATATCTGTTAAAGATTAGGGAATACAGGTAATAAGTAGGTCTATTCAATATGTACTTACCTTATAGAGTAGAGTGTAATCATTACTAATGGTTGAATCAGTGCCATAAGTAGAACCATGGAAATCAAAGTAATGAGGAAACAGAGCTTGTTACATTAGGATATGCGTATACAGTGATTACAGTCTATCCATATGTATTACATTAGGATATGCATATACAGTGATTACAGTGTATCCATATGTATTGATTATGTATTAGAACACAGTAGTTATGCAATTAGAACACAGTAGTTACATATGACTCTTTCTAACCATGCTTGTTTACCTAATTGTGTTTTCTCATTATCTCAAATCTTACAGTCATCTAATCCAATAAAGAGAAATGGTCATCCGCTCGGGCTTCCATTCTAAGAAACCATTCCTCAGTTCTATGGTCCATTCATCAGTAGTAGAAATTCACTTATTTGCATTCTTTCGACTCAATATCAAAATTTTTGCTTTCTCAATAGCTTCATGCTTCTGAAAATACATGTCTTTCGATTATGTTTCAATGTGATGTCTCAATGATGATTGTCAAGGTCTGAAAATATGTGAAAAATTACTAAGTTTATCAGAGTCATTAAAGTTACAATTCGTTTTTGTTCTATGTTTTAACTCATTCTGCATAGAACCCAAGCCATAATAATCGCTCAATTCCTGTAAGCTAAGGTTCAATTCCTGTAAGCTAAACAAGCTATGACTACAGTACTAACACGACATACGTAACCTCTGTGATATGTAAGCTGTAATCACTATCACATTTGATTCTATGGTCTCCTAGGTGTCATAGACAATTGGTTTTACTTCAGTTTAATCGAGTTTCATTGCAGTCATTTATTTTTTATATTTTTCATATAATTTATTTAGTTATTTTGAATATTGTGAAGAACAATCTCTGCTCCAAGATTTCTCTCCATTATCTGTGACTTAATTTACAGAGCTGAGTTATGTAAATCCCCATTCCTTTGGTCCAACTTTTACAACTTTGTATGGCTCGGGCTCTCCATACCCTAAGGTCTCGAGCTCAACGAGGTGAAAAGATATGAAGGCCAATAAGACGGTCATCTGCTATGTTACTTATAATTGTGTTTTCTCATTATCTAAAATCTTACAGTCATCTAATCCAATAAAGAGAAATGGTCATCCACTCGGGCTTCCATTCTAAGAAACCATTCCTCAGTTCTATGGTCCATTCACCAGTAGTAGAAATTCACTTATTTGCATTCTTTCGACTCAATATCAAAATTTTTGCTTTCTCAATAGCTTCATGCTTCTGAAAATACATGTCTTTCGATTATGTTTCAATGTGATGTCTCAATGATGATTGTCAAGGTCTGAAAATATGTGAAAAATTACTAAGTTTATCAGAGTCATTAAAGTTACAATTCGTTTTTGTTCTATGTTTTAACTCATTCTGCATAGAACCCAAGCCATAATAATCGCTCAATTCCTGTAAGCTAAGGTGTAAGCTAAGGTTCAATTCCTGTAAGGTAAACAAGCTATGACTACAGTACTAACACGACATACGTAACCTCTGTGATATGTAAGTTGTAATCCCTATGAAGCTGATGATCGAATAATTCCTGTAAGCTAAGGTTTCCTGTAAGGTAAGCAACCTGTGACATTGATTAGATGGATACGACTGTATTCAATAGGTTCAATTCCTGTAAGCTAAGCTTCAATTCTTGTAAGCTAAACAAGCTGTGACTATAGTACTAACACGACATACGTAACCTTTGTGATATGTAAGCTGTAATCACTATGAAGCTGATGATATAATAAGCTAGAACACATACATAAACTCTGTATAAAAAAGGTTAACTGTAACTGTATAGGTTAACTATCACCCTATGGACAGAACTGTAATGTAAGAAATCTGATAAATGAAAACAATGAAAACAGAACTGTAAGAAGAATGAGTTGTAATTCATATAACTAACTTGAATATATTGGCCACTGTTTTGTGATGTTGTCTTCAAGTTTGCTGAATAGTTTGAAAGCATAAGATGCAACTTCAACAGTGGGTGGACTTCTTTTATAGTTTTGGGGACTTGATTTTAATTGGTAGACATGGATGCACATGGATTGCAATGGCTTCATTTTGAATGTGTGGTATGGATTTAATTTGATGTGATCTAATGGTTGGGAATTGTTTATTTGTTGATCCATGTGCTTTGATCTGTTTTAATGAGAAATAGAGTGAGATGGGTGTCATTTATTGCAGTTATTGGGTCTGGGTGTCATTTATTGAACAAAGTGGATTTAATTGTTATTGGGTTGGGTGTCATTTATTGAACAAAGTGGATTTAATTGTTATTGGGTTGGGTGTCATTTATTGAACATAGGGTGTTTAGCTGTTGAACAACACAGCAGTTATGGCTGACATACATTCCTTTTGTTATGTGCAGGTAGGCATATTTATTTGGGATGCAAAGTTGCAGTTCTGATGAGTGGGGGTTGAAGTGACTGTTGTTTGGTACTTCTGGAATAGACCAGTTTGGAAGCCTTTATGGCTCTAGATGTTTTCTACTTGGGTCAATATGTTTTGCAATATTAAGTAGTAAAATACTATTTATGGACAGTTGTGGGCCCAGTCAATGTATGGGTGATTTTTGGACATAATTTAATACTTATTTATACATAATGTTATTTATTTCTGTTTAAATTTTGGTTTCAAAAGTCTTAATCACTGGTGGTTTGGTGGGACCAGTATTATATCAACTACTGGTCCCTGCACAACATTAGGAATCTCTCCCCTATACATGTCTATCCATATCGACATGTTATTGAAAACGTATATTTTTTTGTTTTGAAAATGCTTGATTTGGTGGTGTTGTCTTGCATTTTTTCGAAAATATTGGAAACAGATCTGTTCCCTTGCGAACATTATGATTTTTTGGTAGTAAGATGTTATCATTTGTAATTTCATCCCATTAGGTTGGAATTTGATAGGGTTATTAGATTATATAACGTGGTAGTTTTGTTTTGTTTTTTTTTTTTTTAAATTTAAATTAGGGTTATTTTAATGTTAAATAGAAAAAATGATTTATTTTTTAATCAAATATTATTATTACTAAATGTCTCAAGGGATCAAATTTTTTGAGATACAAATTTCTTTGAGTTAAAAAATATTTTATCTCTCAATATTTGTTAGATATAAAGTTAAGATAGATTTCGATTAGTTTAATTATTAATCATATTTAATTATAATTATAATGATTAAGTTTACGTTTTTAATTTAATTTAATTTAATTTAATTTTGACTGAGTCAAAATGCTAAACAAGACATTACAACATTTCTAGGTTAGATTTGAGTAGAGGGGAGAGATGGTGTGCGTGTTGGTGGCTAGGGTTCAAATTTTCTTTGTTTCTGCTCATGGTGCTGCCATAGGGTCTTAGGTCAATGTCTCTTCCCCAATGTTGATACAATAAAGTCATGTCGTGATAGTGCACCTCCCAGTGGATGTAACTAAAACTTCTTGGTTGTGGATGTCTCCAGAAGAGTATGTGTGCACAAGATTTCTTGGAAGATTGCCCTCAACGAGGAACTATGGCCCTTCCCTTTGTCGACATCTTTCCCTTGTCATGGTAACATCCTTGCATTTTTCTCCTGCATAGTTGTTTTCTACAGAATGTTATATTGGTGCATGGAGGCTTCAGTTTATTACAAGGCTATTTTCCCTTTCAATGCATCCGTCAACATATGTTTTTTTACTCTCACTATGTCAAATGGCCTGGACACACCCTTTGCCAAGTTGGGGGTGGCTCCACTCTCTAAGACTTCACAGGTTTTCTAGAATAACGGTTCCCCAATCCGTGGCTCAATTTGAGATTTATTCACCTCTAATTGTCTCCAGCAAGGAGTCCTTTTAGTTTTTTATTAAAATCTATAGTGGGGAGTCAAAACTAATTTGGGAAAAAAACTCTTTCTCTATATTTTCTATTAAGTAATCCATTGAATCTAGCTATGGAATTCCATCTTATTATTAATGTCTTGTTTTTTATGGGAAGGTTTTATCAAACTCTTCCAAGTTGGAAGACTACAACATATCCAAAGACTCTACCATCATTTGAGACTTTAGACTTCGAGGAGGGGCTCTTGACTCAAACTCCACTGAAAGGTTTTTTGTCTCTTTTAAGGAAGTTTCTCAAAAGAAGGCTACAACCCTTGTAGAACAATCCCAAAATATTCTGAGCCCATATATAGTGGAACAAATGGAAAAAGTTCCTTCTATGGAAATAAAGCTTCCTGAGGTTAACTCTTTGTTCTATGTTCTATAATCAAAAGCAGTGATATACATATTTAATGGCTTTTGGCCCAAACCAAAAGAACTCATTCAATGGATAGTCTCAACTTGGACTCTGGATTTTGAATTTTTTTTGCTCAAAAGGATTCTTTATAGCTCAGTTCAAAACGTAGAAAGATATGGACTATGCTCTAAATGTAGGGCCCTAGTTTTGGGGAAGAATGGCACTCTTCACTACTCCTTGGTTCCTTGAGTTTGATGCAAACACTATGGTGGTTTCGACTATGCTAGTTTGGGTAAGGCTCCCAAATCTTCCCCTTCCCTTTTGACATCACAAAGTTGTTGAAGCTATTGGAAACATATTAGTCATTTTCAAAAAATGGATATGACAAGAGCAAAAAATGATATTTTCACATATGTCAGAATATGTATGGATATTGATCTCAACAAAGGACTTCCCGATCATATAAATTTGAAGCATAAAAATTTTTGTTGGTCACAAGTTTTAGATTATGGATATATTGCATTTAGATGTTGTATATGTTATCAGATAGACCACCTACAACATTCTTGTCCCTTGGCAAGGAAGAATCCTAATAAGAAAAGGAAACCAACAAATAGATCAAAGGGATGGCAATTCACAAAACAATGTTCCAAGTTTGCGGACGAAGAAGATGAAAAACAAGAATCCCACCTATGCCAAGAAGGTACCATTGGAACAGACCTACATGATGTTGTCCAAGATGGGGGCTCTTCAGTATAACAAACCATTGGTATTGTGAAACAAGTACAAAAGAGACCCTGACGACATTGTGCCACTGGAGGTTTCTGGCAACTCCAAAAGGGCTCATGCCTCAGAAAGTTCAGATTCTGACAAAGAGGCTCCACGCGCGGGCCAAGGAATGACATTGGTTCTTGTTGAACCAAATCCCATTGGTCAGCAAAAAGTGCATAAATAGAAAGGAAAAAGAAAAAAACTTAGCTCAAGTTTGTCATAATTTTATGTACATATTTGTTCTTTTTGCTTTTTTTATCTGAAATGTCTATCACGATGACCCCTCATGATACTCGTTGGACCCTTTTGGCTCCTTTTCTTGATCCTTTGTTTAGGACCTCAATGTCATACACACTATGTGTCTACAAAGTGTAATTTTTATTTTTATTAATAGAAATTACGAGTTTTTTTGAGAGAAATAATAATAATAATATGGATTAGAGAATTTTGTGTTTGTATTGTATTTTATTTTATTTTAATTATGTTTTATTTTGACCGAGTCAAAATATTAAGCAGGGCATAAGCAATTTCTTTTATTTTCTTTTCTTTTTCGAAAAATTATTCGCCCAAATTTTATAGTACAAATTATTTTACCTTAAAATTCGCCAAAATTTTACATATACTATATATAAAACCATTAAAAATGTGAATATTTTTGCAAAGTTATCAACCAACATTTTAGCGTTTACATATTAAGGACTAGTGAAATTTACCAAAACATTTAAACTTAAAGATAAATTTTCATCCTTCAAATTTTCCCTCGATAAATTCAATAAAACTTAAATATTTTTAAAATAATTTAATTCTCTTAAAAAAACTTATATTCTCAACTTTTCCCATAAAATTTAAACCTAAAGCCCAATTAAATTTAAATATTATATATAATTTTCCATTTACAATATATAATTTTCCATTTACAATACTCGTTTACTGTACTATATACCACTAATATTATATAAGGATATATCTTCTATCATATTTATATAAGTTCAGAGGAGCTTACGTTAAAAATTAAAGTGACAACTGCTTGCTCAAATGCAACTACAAATCATCGGATAATTCTCTCGTAGCTACGTTTCTCGAATGATATTAAGATATAATATAAATATAATTATATTATTTTTGGATAATGCTGCCATAGTTATATTTTTATATATGATATTAAGATGTAATTTAATTATATAATTTTAAAATATAAAGATTATTAGTAAGGTATTTATATAAATTTGGTTTATATATATGGATAGGTGTTAATGGATATAGATTTCATATTAAAATTAAATTTATAGTTGATTATGGATATGGTTGTATCATGATTGGTTATGGTTGAGGATGTTTGACAATGACTGATTTTTATATTAAGACAATTTTTGTCACAATGCGACATTGAACCATGGATGATCATGATTATATACCCAAGAAATTTATATTAAACCCAAGGATTAATATTATAAACCCTATGAATAATAGTATACACTAGAAATATAAACCACTAAAAATATGTTAACATAAATCCCTAAGGTTTAATTAATTGTTTTTTCAATTTGTTTTCAACAAATTGTATATAATGAATAAATTTCAAATAGTTAATTAATTTTAAACTGATATATACACATAATATTAAATAAATTTAAAACAAACTAAATTCATTTTAACCCCAAATCTATTAAATATTAAAATAATCTAATTTTCTCTAAAACTCAATACCTTTTTACCTATAAAATTTAAATAAAACTTTACATTTATAAAAATTTAATTCCACATCAAACTAAATATATACAAGATTAAAATAAATATTATTTAATTAGTTAATATATATATATATATATATATATTAAAATAAATATAATATAATATCTTTAATTATTTAAAAATATATACCTTTATTATGAATGAAAATTTATAGATGATGAAAATGATCGAGATGTTTTTCATTTTTTATAATTTTTATAATAATCTTTTACTATTTCATCAAAGTCATCCCACACAGCTTTCAAAAACATATATATTAAAAATAACAAAAAGTTTGTTACACCATATTTATATTTATAGCACTGCTTCAAAAATTAAAAAAATTAAAATGATGTCACCTCTTTTTGTAATAGGATGAGCTGTAAAGACCACTAACAATAGAATAAACGAAGATATATATTTTAATATAGGGCATTGATGTATAGTTGAGAATAACCACGTTGTGACAAAATATCTTAAATAATGGCCACAATGTTCACGACATTATGAATAATAAATTACAATATCAACGCGACATTATTATTCAAACATCACTATCACAAGCACGAAAAGACACAAGTATTGAATTGCACCCTAGTATTGTAGTAATCAAGTTCCACTGCACGCTGCGAATCTGAGGTAAAGTCAAAATTGGATGATTTGTACCTACATCATCATCAATTTAGAAGCCAACACAAGAAGGAAGGGAGTGGACATATCTAAAAAGTGATAAAGGGGCTTTCACTTGCAAACTTGAAAAGAGAAAACAAACAATTTGCAAGTCTCTACACAATTAAGCTTTTTTTACAAGTTGCACAAAATAGAGGAAACCAACTCTCTTGAGACAATCTCCTCTGACCATTCAAGACTGGAAAAATATGAATTTATGAAGATATAACTTTATGAGGATACAACTTTATATTTGGAACCCAATCAGTTTGTATGGTATCGATGGCTTTGCTCTGATAAACAAATTGTCACTTGGGAAATTTTTATGGAAGAAATGATAACACATTATGAGGATACAAAGCGCAACACCTTTTTTAGCCAATTGATAAATCTCAAACAAAAGGGTTCAATGGTGGAGCACATTGAGGACTTCCAAAAATTGAATATAAGGGTAGAATATATTCCAGAGGAGCATAGGATTGATGTCTTCATAGGGACCTTAAAGGATAACATCCAACGTGAGGTTCACCTTTGGGAACCTGATTCATTGGAGAAGGCATTTAGGTTGGCAAGAAAAATTGAAAGCAAAATTATGGCAACAAGGAAGCCTACCACTCACTATAAATATGGAAGTGTTTTCTCCCTTAGCCTTCCACAACCTGCAAGTTTGACACCACAACAATTGGAAGAAAAAAGAGCAAAAGGGCTTTGTTATAGTTGTGATAGCAAATACACTAAAGGTCATAAGTGTGCTGAGAAGAAATTATTTTACATAGATTGTGAGGACGAGGAAGAAAAGGAACAAGAAACATAAAAATAAGAGGATACACACCAGGAACAAACCTTAGAGAAAGAAGAAATGAATCTGACCATATCTTGTAATGCATTGGTTGGAATTACCACTCCTCAACCTATCAAGATAGAAGGAAATATCAATAAGAAAAGGGTAATAGTGTTGATTGATTCGAGCAGTACCCATAATTTTATTCATTGTAAGATAGCCAAGGAATTGAATTGCTTCTTATATCCAGCACTAGAGTGTCAAATGATGGTTGCAAATGGAGGAACCATAAATTTCTCTGGGAAGTTCCATAATAGCAAGATATCTATGGGAGAATATGTGTTGAACAGTCCAATGCTTTACATTCCAATGGTGGTGTTGATGTTGTACTAGGAGTCCAATGGCTACAATATTTGGCTACAATAACATTTAATTTTCAAGAATTTTTCTTGAAATTTGTTTCAAAAGGAAAGGAAGTTAAATTAAGGGGTGTCATAGGGAAACCGAGAAATATAATCAACTCTAACGGCATGACAAAGCTTCTAAAGAAAGAACATCGAGGAGTAATTGCACAATTATGTTTGCTAGAGGTTCCCACATTGGAATCATCTGTTTCTCTAGATCTCCAAAAATTCTTGGACAACCATTCCAGGTTATTTGAGACTCCCATAGGCCTCCCACCTATTTGTGATCATGATCATGCTATTCATTTGATTCCAAGAAGTGTTCCTCCAAAAATCAGGCCTTACAGATATCCCTATGCCCAAAAGAGTGAAATTGAATGTATGGTTTCAGAAATGCAGGAGGTTGGTATAATTCAACCTAGTCAAAGTTCTTTCTCTGTTCTAGTAGTATTGGTGCACAATAAGTATGGATCATGGCACATGTGTCTGGATTATAGGGAGCTCAACAAGCTCACTATTAAAGATAAATTCCCCATTCATGTCATTGATGGATTATTGGATGAATTGCATGGAGCAATTTACTTCACCAAGTTAGACCTTCGTTTAGGATATCATCAAATCAGAATGAAGACTGAAGACATTTTGAAAAACATTTAGAACTCTTGAGGGTTATTATGAATTTCCTGATGTAATTATAGCTATATTAGTCCTAACTTGGTGGGTCAGTTTTGTTTGAGTAGAGAAGTTCATACAGAATATTAGTTGGCATAATTGCATAAAAGGACCAAGGGAAGAGTTCATCATTGGGTGAGATCTTGTGCATTTGAGCTTAATGGTATGCCTACATCAACACATCTAAATGTGCTTCCTTTAGGTTCATATATCATGCTTTTGGGTTTGGATTGGTTGTTTACTCACAGGACCAAGGTATATTGTTATGAGAATGTTATTAATTGCTTGGATGATGGTGGAGAAAGGAGAATATTGCAGGAAAGAAGAAGCCTACATCAGTAAGAATGGTTACAATTATGCAAGCAAAGCGCACTTGCAGGAAAGGGTGTGTGTTGTTTGTAGTTCATGTTTCAAATGAAAAAGGGAAGGATGTTGAGGATGAGGAAGTCTTGAAGAGATACCCTATTTTGCAGCAATTTCAGGATGTGTTTCCTGCAAAGTTTCCAGAACTACAACCTCATATGGAAGTGGATTTCTCTATTCAGTTGGTACCAAGAGCAGCACCAACATCAAAGGCACCTTACAGGATGAGCACTCTGGAATTGGTGGAACTAAAGTTGTAGCTTATGGAAATGCTCGACAAGGTACACATAAGGCCAAGTGTGTTGCCTTGGGGTGCACTATTGTTGTTTGTAAATAAGAAGGATCGTACTATCAGATTATGGATTGATTGTAGGAACCTGAACAAGGTGACCATTAAGAGCAACTACCCATTGCCTTGGATTAATGAATTTTTTTGGTCAGCTGAAGGGAGTAGCAGTGTTTTTAAAGATTGATTTGAGATCAGGATATCATCAAGTGCACGTCAAAGAAGAATACATTTACAAGACTGCATTTTGCATGAGGTATGGACACTATGATTTTATGGTGGTTCCTTTTGGTGTTACTAATGCTCCATCCACCTTCATGTGTTTGATGAACAGTGTGTTGTGTCCTTACCTAGACAAGTTTGTGATAGTGTTTATTGATTATATATTGGTATACTCCAAGAATGAGGAGCATGCATAACACCTGGAAGCAGTATTGATATTGTTGAGAGAACATCAGTTATATTTCAAGCTCAACAAGTGTAGTTTCTTTTAGTCTCAGATTCGTTACTTGGGATGTGTTGTTTCTAAGGAGATGATAATAGTAGATGTAGAAAATATTAAAATTATCATGGAATGGCCAACTCCTACAAATGTGGATAAAGTCAGATCATTCATGGGATTAGCAAGTTATTACAGGAGGTTCATCAGGAACTTCTCAAGCATTGGTTATCATATCGCATCTTTGCAGAGGAAAGGAAAGAAGTTTGAATGGACTGAGGTGTGTGCAACTAGTTTTGAGTAGTTAAAGCATTTGCTTACAAATGCCCCAGTCTTGAAGATTGCAGATCCTGATAAGGATTTTGTAGTTTGTATATATGCTTGAAAGAAAGGACTTGGTGGAGTTCTGATGCAAGAAGGACAGGTGGTATGCTATGAGCCAAGGAAGTTGAATGAGCATGATCAGAACTATATGACTCATGATCTTGAGTTGGAAACTATCATTCATGCATTGAAGATGTGGAGGCATTATCTTTTTGGAAGGAGTAATATTTTGATGAGTGATCATAGTGGGATGAGGTACTTGTTTGACCAACCTAATATAAATGCCAAGCTAGCTAGATGGTTAGCTATCCTCAGTGAGTTTGACTTTGAGATTAGGTACATTAATGGAAAGGAGAATCGGGTTGCAGATTATCTGAGTAGGAGAGTGCAGGTGAATCATATTTCAGTTGTGATCTCTTATGGGATGGATTTAGAGGAGTGGATCTTGCATGCTGGGTAACATGATGAGAGGTACCAGCAACTGAATCATAGGTTGCAACAACAAGGTGAAAGTGATAGGAATGATTAGTATCACCTCAAGAAAAATGACTTGGTGAGATTCGAGAACAATATTTATGTGTTGGATAGTAGTGAGTTGAAGAAGCTCATCTTGAGGGAGTTTCATGTCAATCCATACTCAGGCCACCCGAGATATTAGAAGACTTTGATAGTTGTTAATAGGTTCTATCATTGGCCGAACTTGAAGAATGAATTGGCTCAATTTGTTGGTAGATGCTTGGACCGTCAGCTAGTAAAAGTTGAGTGTAACCACCCAGCTAGTTTGTTGCAGCCTATTCTGGTTCTAGAATGGAAATGGGAGGTCATTTCCATGGACTTGATTATATGTTTACCAAGGACATTAAGATAACATGTTTCCATCACGATTGTGGTTGATAGGTTGAGCAAGGTAGCTCCCTTTATTGCAGTGAATTCTATTAATTCATCTAGTGAGGTATCTTAGATCTTCATTCAGGAGATAGTGAGGTTGCATGGTGTTCTCAAGAATATCATATTAGACAGAGATGCCAAGTTCAATTCCAAGTTTTAGAATCAGTTGTTTGCAAGCTTGGGGTTAGAGTTAGCCTTCAGTACAACTTATCATCCATAGGAATATGGATAGACATAGAGGTTAACAAGATTCTTGAGGATATTTTGAGGATGTATGTCATGCATCAATCAAGGGAGTGGGAGGAGTATTATCCACTGGTATATTTTGCATATAATAATGGTATCATGAATCCTTGAGGATGAGCGATTTGAAGCTCTCTATGGGGGGGGTGTTGTAATACTCCTATCAGCTGGAGTGATCCACTGAACAGGGTACTGATTGGACTAGAAACATTGGCTGAGATGGAGCAGCAAATGTAGGTTATTAAAAGGAATTTAAAGGCAACGCATGATGGGCAAAAGAGTTATGTCAATTAGCATAGAGAATTAAAGGAGTTTTAGGGGGGAGCATGTGTGCTTGCGCATCAAGCCCAAAAGGAGCTCCTTGAGGATTGGGTCACGTGCCAAATTATCACCTCAGTATTATGGGCCATTTGAGATCCTTAACGAGATTAGACTAGTGTCCTATAGAGTTGCACTGCTACCAAGAGGGAAATTCCATGATGTTTTCCATATTTCATTTCTTAAGAGATATGTGTAGTATGTTGATCATGTGATTGGTTAGTTTGTATTGTAAGTGGAACTAGAGGGATAGTCCCACCTAGAAACACAATGCATTCTACAACCAAAACAACTCATGCTCTAGAACCGAGCAATAGAGCAAGTTAAAGTGCAGTTGAAGCAAATGAGTTTTTGATATATATATATATATATATGTGTGTGTATATAGATATATATATATATAGTTGTTGTAAATACTACAATTAGTTGTGTTATAAAGCTCCAATAGGTGGTATGTTTATTTTGTTTTACATAAAGATTTCATCGTAAATACTATATCGAGCAATGTTATAAATATCCATAAGAAGTATGTTGTTTTTTGCAGTTTGCTGGTCATAAGTGTCATAAAACACTAAGGACGGTGTTTCCCCAAGGGGGAGGGATTGTTAACAGCCTCGGGTTAAAGTTTCATGTAATAAAGGATATTATAGGCAAAATAATAAGACCAAGGTCATGGGACACGTATTCCAAGTTGAATGTGGGGCAAACATTATAGTGGGCTTCACTTGTGGTTTATTAATGGCTATGGAAATTGGAAAAGGAAAAGAGGCAATAATTGGCATTTAATTATGAGAAATAAATGAAAATAGGAGAAAAGGAAGGTGAAGAGACACAAATGTGCATGCAAGGAAAATTAGAGGAAAAACGAAGAAAAATGAAGAAAAAGAGACATCAATGATAAAAAATCATCAAAGAAACAGTTCACAACTTTTTTCTATTTTGAGTTTTTTTATTTTACACACTAGCACACTTAGAGAATTCTTGGAGCTCTCTAATATTCACTTGTATCTAAATAAAGGAAAGCAAAGGAAGGCAAAGGATAAGCAAAGAAGCAAGGGAGAGAAAGGAGAAAGTTGGATCAGCAACTTCAACAGGAAGATTTTGTAGGTAACGGTTTGCATGTGTGATTTCCTTGCTGGGATGTGAATGCATGGTACATGCATTTGATTATCTGGTTCATTTGCTATCATTGGCATGGTTTTGTTTGGTTTGACATCGGTCTCAACCTTGCCTTGCCTCTTCCTAGATAGCCATGGTTTGATGGGATTCATTCTTAGTTGAGATTTGGATTGAAGGAAGGTTTTAGATCTAGGTGAGGTGGTCTTAGGAAAATCCCAAGGGTTTGGAGTGGAGATGGTTTTCTCTGGGAAGCCCTCAATAGGTGGGTGGAGACAGGAAAATTCCGTTGGATATGGTGAAGGAATTCTGAGGCATCTAAGGTTATTTTTGTTTTCTGATATCATGACTGGTTTAGGTGAGATCACGATAGTTTGAGGGTGGAGGTGGTTTAACCTATAGATTCCATGTTTGGTTATGTCCTTCTTTATCCCATGAGATCCCAGATTCATGTTTTGAATCTGGAACAAGGGTGATTAGCTGAAAGAGATATTTGGTTCAACCCAATCTATGGTTGGATGGTATGTGGAAGTCCTAAACTTGGTTTGAATTTGTGTATGTTATTATGAGCTATTTTCTCTATTATAATTTATGATCACATATATTTGTTATTATGTGATATTATGATTGATTTGTCATGGTTTCTATTTTGGTTAAATGTTGGTTATATGCATGGTTTTATGGTGTGCTCTAGTTATGGCTCTTGTTCAATATTTGATAATTTATTGAATGGTTGATGAATTCATGGGCTAACAAGTGTTGTTGAAGTTAGCTTGAGAGGGAATAGAGCCTTCTTGGTGATTCTTAGATGAAGTTTAAAAGTTTATGATTAGATATGAATTCATGACCCATAATGTCCATGTTTACCATATGTTCGACAAAATGTATATCATGCATTAGGAATGTCTTGGTCAAGATCTTGTGTAAGTATTGATTCTTTAGCATTCTTATCATCTTAGTTATGTTTTTGAAAAGTTAAACGGGGCAGTGTCTAGAGGGTAGCCTGGAAAAGTGGCATAGATCTCACTACCGTTGGCACAGTATTGAGGAATTTAGGTCATAACCGCATGCAGGCAAGCTTATGGGTGTGTTTGGAGCCTCATAACCACATACACAGTGTGTTAAGGGTGCATTTGTGGTGTTAGGCTTGTGAAAAAGTAGTTCCATCTCAGGATCTGATCATCAGAGGTTGTATGTTGACTTCTAGGTGAACTAGTGTTCCTGAGAGGTATCAATAAGTTTTTGGTTTGTAGGCACCACTTCCATAATCGAAATTGGATGTCAGGTCATATCATAGTGACACTCATCTCATGCTTACCCTAGAGAGCTTGTACAGGTAGTTAAATGTGGAGGGGTCGTTACATACCTTTTCCAAATTAAGGGCTTATCTTACATCAAGTTCTGCAAATCACTCATCTTTCTTGAGAATATTTTTGTCTTCACAATTTGAAGGAGGATTTGGCCTTTTATTGTAAGTTCTTCATGTCCAATGAAGCATTTACAATGCATATTTCAGGAATTTTATCTAATAATGCAATATTTCAATACTTTGTAGCTTCAAAAATAGTGCCCTGCTTTAGATCATTTTCATATATACAATGACAACATTTTTCAAGAAAAAACATATATTTTTCATGTCATACTTTAGATGTTCAGCACGGGTATATAAATTACATATTTTTCTTGTGTGAATTTGTCTTTCCACAACCCAAAGCGTGATATTATCATTACCCTTTTAACATGATTATCATTCTACAATACGTATTGTCCTTAATGGATTATTTAAGGATGACACTTGATCAAACCTTTGATACCCTTTTATGAGCAAATCATAGTACTATTTCATTTCTTATGAAAATGGCTCTGAGCTAAGCATATGATAAAGCTTATACAACAAGAACCTTTGTTTTCAATTGAAATTATTAAAGTTAGCTTAAACAATGATACATACCTCTCATTCATGGATCAAATCTCAGACATATGGCTTTTGTTGATTGCATACTTGTCTTGAATATCTCATCACTAGTAGATCCTTAAGAAGAACACTTTAGACTTTTCATTAAAAATCAGTCCAGTCTTTGATGATATGTGTGCAAGAGATGACTATGTTGGTTTGTTCTTAGAAGATGATATTTTCAAGCTTCTTTTGGCTTCGACCTTAGAGTCCTAAACTTTAGACATAGAAACTTAGATCTCTAGTACACTTACAATCACAAGATGTCTTCAATCACAATTTTTTATACTTATATCACCAAGACTTCACTTTTTTGATGAGTTGATGTAAACAAGGTATGCTTCAGGTTTGTAACCTTCCTTAGTCAATTATGTAACCTGGAGCTACACAAAAGGGATTTCAAACAAAAAAATTTGTCATTTCTAATAACTATGAAATTTTCAAGACCATGAATAAGGCTACTCGGCCATCTACAAATATTCCTGAGCCCTTTTGGCCTTCTGTAATAAGTTTGAGGCTTGGGTAAAGGTTTTTCATACCTTGGCTTATTGCAAATTTCACTGGGATTTTGGCTTTCCTGTAAGCATTTTGGTCTATGGAGATTTCATCCTATATGCAATGTTTCTTGATTTTTTACGTCTCCTTTTCCATTTGTCTCAAGCTTTGAAGATTGAAGACTTTAGCACTTCTTGTTGTACATAGAACATGCAAAGACAAAGTTTTTCTCCTTCTTTTTATTACTAGGATAGACCCTGATTAGGGCTTGAATTACACAGTGGCATTTTCTTCCTAAACTCGGTCAAAATAGAGAGATAGGATTCCAATGCTAACTCGACTTCATTCGAAGTATGTTTCTAGGGATAGTTGACATATAAGCTCTAAAGAATTGCTTGAAACAAAGATGATTTACTCTTTTAGTGTTTCTCTTACACCATGAGCTCAGATACCATGTTGAGTTTTAGAGATCCTCTTATCCAATAATTACTTTGTATGATTTCTTAATTTTGATATTTCATTCTTTCAATTTCATCATGAAGAAATTACACACAATAGTTTCAACCATAGATAACAGGAGCATGAAGATACACCCAAATCAACAACACAAGCATTTGCCCTCGGAAAACCCGCATGGGGAAAACCCAACAACTTTTTCGTTAGAGAAATCATCAAGTTCAACAAAGATACATCAATCAAATACAAAGTCAAACAAACCAACTATGTTGCTAGATCAACTTGGTCCATTGCCTCCTAGTCAAGTCATATCACTTCCCAAAAACTTTTCCATGCTCTTGTACCAATCAACTTGGTCCTGCAACTTAATTATACCCAAAACTTCAATCTTGCAACCCCAAATCACTTCATAAACTCGGTCTTGATATGTCTTAGAAAATTTGACCTTATTTGCCATAAGAATTTTTCCATCTTCCACAGAGTCTCATGATTTCTTCTGTCAGGAATTTGCCTTAGATTTATCCCTTCTTCTTGCCTCAAACTAGCCCCTTTCTCTTTCCTCAAGAAGTATGAATTTACTTGAACAAACAGATCTGAAATTATGCTATTTAGGGAGGTAAAATGACTCATATATATAGCAGAATAGCTCTCCAAATGGGTGTGTCCACACTAGGGCCAACTTGACTAGGAGGAGATCGACCTGGATATTTCAGAGCCACAAATTGTATTTTTCAAAAATTCATTTTTTCTTCTTTTAAAAACTGACATGAATAACATGTCAATTTTTTTCTCTTTTGACAATAGCATGAAGAACATGATTTTCAAATACATCAATTGATAAAATAATATTTATGAAGATCAACAATAGCTACAAAATTCAACAGGGATTAGATAAGTAAGGCTTCAATTACCCCCCAAAAAAAACCCTACATTGCATATATATAAGATATAGAAAATATATATCTAAAAGAAAACCTACCTAGCAAAGAGTCATCCAATGCATATTCTTGTAAGACTAAATGAACACTCAGGTGACTCAAAATATCAATTGAGATGAAAATAGAGTCCTCCATTGTAATTTTTGTTGAAATTTCTAAGTATTACCCGTTATAAATTTTATCTGTATGCTCTGGCTTATTTTCAACTACTTGTTTAATTACTAACAAGTTATTTAATTATATAAACACTAAAATAAACACAATACAGTCTCAACCATCTACAATCAGCAGCTGAAAGAAATGAACAAGCACACAAGGGACACCATTATTTTTGGACAATTGTCCCTAGAAAAAACCCAACTTGGGAAAATCAGTGCAACACTTCTGAGGGTTTTATTATTAAGCAACTTTTCTTGAGTACACTGGGTGCCAAACTAGCTCACCTGACAAAGATATAAACAAAAAAAAAAAAAAACAAAAAAATGCTGGAAGTATTACCTCTCTTTGGAAGAAAATATTCTAAAAGTCTGCCCCACGAAACCCTCTCCAGCACAATCTGTAGCATTGTGTCAACCCTCCTGGCCTCCGTGTCAGTCCTCAAAAAAAAAAAAAAACTTGCAGTAATACCTCTCTTTGGAAGAAAATATTCTAAAAGTCTACCCCATGAAACCCTCTCCAGCACAATCTGAAGCATTGTGTCAGTTCTCCTGGCCTCTACATCAGCCCTCTGAAGCTCTGTGCGGCCTCTCTGGCCCTCTATGTCACTTCTGCAGCCTCTACATGGACGACGCAGGCCCTTCTGGCCTCTACGTAGTCACTATTGGCCTCTGCGTGGCTTCCTCTAGCTCTGCATCTGCCTCTCTGCTTCTGCGTTGGTCTTCCAACACTATCTCTGCCTCAACTCACTGCCCCTCACTACAATTCTTATCACTGGTTCAATTTCTCTTAGCAAAACCTGCTCTAAAAAATCGAACCAACTGATAACTCTTGTGTATCTCCAACTGGCCCTCAAGCCTCATCTTATACTTTTTCTGTTGAGTCTTCAACAGCCAATATTACATCTCTAATCAATGGCTAAGATTACATTTGGCTTGATCCATGTCATTTAGAACCTTCTAACCTAGTTTTATATTAATACCCATTAATATTTTTATTTTCCTAAGTTTAGACTTAGGAACCCATTAAAAATCTTAATTATTTTAATGTCTCCTTCACCGGGCACAATTTCCCCGAACCATTTTTGGGCCTTGGAGATCTCATGTTCTTTAGCCTCTCGACCAATTTTCATAGCTAAATCACATAAGTACCCCAAATCAACACTCCCTCTTAGTGAGGAATGTGCTCTAGTAATACTCCACCACTGAGCATCACCCTGATCATACGGCACCAGTACTTGTGTTGATGCTAGGCCTTCTTTCCCAACATCCTCTGCACTATTGCATCCTATACTGCTACCCATGGCCCTACCACTTCCACTACTACATCTATACGCCATCTCCCTCTACATCCGTGCTGCTAATGGTCCTTCCTCCCAACACTACATCTGCTCTGCAGCCCTCTCTCATCATGCTACATCGTGCTACCCATATCAATACCACTGCAACTCAGTTACTGAGACAATGGTAACTAATCTACCCAACTACTGACATCCTTGTCAGGCTAGAAACCCTTCTGATGCTGAAGCTCTCTCTGTCGCTATCCTATGCTCCCTATGTTGCCTCTGCGTTGCTGCAACACCTTTGTGCCTCTCGCACTACTTCAAAACACCTTTGGGCCTTCCTGCACTGCTACAACCTCCTCTGTGCCTCTCGCACTGTTGCAACCCTCTCTGCGATGCCTGGGACTACTACACTCTAGCACTCTCTGCCGCTTCATCCGCATCCACTTCTACCAACATCCACCATCCTGCTACTGTCACTTTTAGGCTCCCGTAGCTGGATATGCTCCAAGAGTTTGGGTACCTCAAGGATCCTTCCCCTCATCACATGTAGTCTTCTTGACTACAGCTCGATGTCTCCCCACCTCTTCTCTAGAGGTACATGAGCGCTCATGGCACAATCATCAATATTCTCTACCTCCTTTTCGGCCTTCGTTGGCACTGCCTTGGAGTCAAAAGCCTCTCCCTTATTCTTCTTCTTATGACACTGGTTTACGTAATGGCCCAGCTCCCCATAGTTGAAGAGCTTAATCTTGGAGAAGTTCCTTTTCTTCCTCTTCCCCTACAACCCCGCAGATGCCAGAGTTGCATCCTCTTCCTCCTCTTTCTTGACCCAAGATCCTTTGCTTCTACTTCCCATATTAGTCAGTCGTATGATCTCTTCTTGGTGAAGAGTTTCCCACAATTCTTCCCATCCTGGAAGATTCTATCTGCCCAAAATGCTTTGGACGAACGTCTCCCACTCCTTAGAGACTGAGTTTAGGGCGATCCTCACCATTAACTCTTGATCCGGCGTGGCCCCTATGGAAGTCAATTGGTCTCAGATCTCCTGCAACCTGCCGAGGAAGTGATCTATTTGCTCCCCCTTCTGCATCTGATACAACCACAATTGATTCTCCAGTAGCATCTTCCTCTGCACAGAAGTGCCTTGATACAATGTCTTCAAGGTATCCCACATTTCCTTTGTCGTCTCCTTCTCAGCAATATGTTGGACCACATGATCCTTGACCCCATCAAGGATTATGCATTTCGCCTTGGCCATCACATCCTCATACTTTTCATTATCATCTAGGTTGAATGGGATAGCCATGGTTCTCAAGGCGAAGGCCTTGATGTGATGTCTATTTAGAATGGATAGGATCCTGGCCTTCCAGATGACAAATTTGGACACCCTGTCCAGCCTGTCTTGATCCCTCAGTCCATTCATGGCCATCTCTTTGCTCTTCTTTTCGACTCCTGTGAGTCTCTACTTCCCTCCTAGAAGTTCTCTGCTAGACTCCCTCTAAGTCTCGATTTCCCTCCTGGAAATCTGCTTACCAACCATCAAGTCGCAACTCTTTTATCTCCTATGCCCCTGCAACATTGATAGGGATTTCTTGGCTAAAAATCCACCTAAGTAGAGACTCCCTCTACCTTGGTTATGTCCCATTAGGTATTTTTATGCCTCAATGGCAAGAACACCCCACCATCTTCACTCTATGCAATCTGCCCACAGTTTCCCATGCCCCAGCAATTGAAGAACTAAGCCTCTAGGCTCTATGCAATCTTGGGAACTCTGATTTGTTCCCTTGGCCAACTGCGTCAACCCTCCTAGTCTCTGTGTGGCTCTTCGTGAGCCTCTTTTGCCTTCTTCTGCCTCTGCACTGGCCTCTCTCTGGCTCGTACTGATGACGTAGGCCCTCTGCGTCAATCCTTCTCTGCTTCTTTCTGCCTAGGAACAAATTATGTCACTCAAGACAGTTGTTTCTACTGCAAATTCTTTGATTCAGCTGGTGCCTTTAGATCTCTTATGATCTACAACACTCTGATACCATGTTGAAATTTCTAAGTATTACCCATTAGAAATTTTATTTGTATTCTCTGGTTTATTTCACCTACTTGTTTAATTACTAACAAGTTATTTAATCATATAAACACTGAAATAAACATAATACAGTCTCAACCATCTATAGATCAACAACTAAAACAAATGACCAAACACAAGGGACATTGTTATTTTTGGATAATCATCACTGGAAAAACCCAACTTGGGAAAATCGGTGCAACAGTTCTAAGGGTTTTATTATTAAGCATCTTTTCTTGAGTATAGTAGGTGCCAAACTGGCTCACCCGAAACCCTCTCCAGCACAATCTGGAGCACTGTGTCAACCTAAAACTCTCTGCGTTAGCCCTCTGAGGCTCTGTGCAGCCTCTCTGGCCCTCTGCGTCACTTCTGCATCGACTGCGTGGATGACGCAGGCCCTTCTGGCCTCTACGCAATTATTGTTGGCCTCTGTGTGGCTCCCTCTGGCTCTGCGTCTACCTCTCTGCTTCTGTGTTGATCTTTCGACACTATCTTGGCCTCTATACCTCATACTCATTTCCCCTCGATGCAACTCTGATCACTAGTTTGATTTCTCTTATCAAACCCCGCTTTAGAAAATCGAACTGACTGATCACTCCGGTGTATCTCCAACTGACCCTCAAGCCTCCTCTTATACTTTTTCTGTTGAGCCTTCAACGGTCAAGATTACATCAAGATTACATATCTAATCAACGATTAATATTATATTTTGCTTTATCCATGTCATTTAGAACCTTCTAACCCAGTTTTATATCAATACCCATTAATATTTTTATTTTCCTAAGTTTAGACTTAGGAACCCATTAGAAATATTAATTATTTTAATATCTCCTTCAATGGGAAGAATTTCCCTAAACCATTTCTGGGTCTTGGAGATATCATGTTCTTTAGCGTCTCCATCAATTTTCATGGATATAGCACATCCGATGCTACCCCAAATCAACACTCCCTCTTAGCGAGGAATGTGCTTTAGTAATACTCCACCTTTGAGCATCACCATGATCATAAGACATCGGTACCTGTGCTAATGCTAGGCCTTCCTGTCCAACATCCTCTACACTACTACATCTTGTAATGCCGCCCATGGCCCTACCACTGCCACCGCTACATCTGTATGGCAACTCCCTCTACATCCATGTTGTTGCTGGTCCTTCCTCCCAACACTGCATCTGCACTGCAGCCCTCTCTCATCATGTTGCATCATGTTGCCCATAGCACTACCATTGCTACTGCTGCACTGCAACTCAGTTACTGAGATGATGGTAATTGATCTACCCAACTATTGCATCCTTGTCAAGTTAGAAACCCTCCTGATGTTGAAGCTCTCTTTGTCGTTATCATGTGCTCCCTCTGTTGCCTCTGCACTGCTGCAACACCTTTGTGCCTCTCGCACTACTGCAAAACACCTTTGTGCCTTCCTACATTGTTGCAACCTCCTTTGTGCCTCTCGCACTGCTGCAACCCTCTCTGCACTGCCTGGGACTACTACACTCTAGCACTCTCTGCCACTTCATCTGCATCTGCTTCTACCGACATCCGCCATCCTGCTACTATCACTTCGTGGCTCTCGTAGCTAGATATGATCCAAGAGTTTGGGTACCTCAAGGATCCTGCCCCTCATCAGCTATAGTCTTCCTGACTAGCTCAATGTCTCCCCACCTCTTCTCTAGAGGTACATGAGCGCTCATGGCACAATCGTCATCATTCTCTACCTCTTTTTCCGCCTTCAATGGCACTCCCTTGGAGTTAGACGCCTCTCCCTTATTCTTCTTCTTGGGACATTGATTTTCATAATGGCCCAACTCCCCACAGTTGAAGCACTCAATCTTGGAGAGGTTCTTTTTCTTCCTCTTCCCCTGTTGCCCCACAGAGCCAGACTTTCATCCTCTTCCTCCTCTTTCTTGACCCAAGCTCCTTTGTTGCTACTTCTTGTCTTGGTCAGCCATCTGATCTCTTCTCGACGAAGAGCTTCCCACAATTATTCCCATCCTGGAAGATTCGCTCTACCCAAAATGCTTTGCACGAACGTCTCCCACTCCTTGGAGACTGTGTTTAGGGCGGTCCTCACCATTAACTCTTGATTTGGTGCGGCCCCTATGGAATTCAATTAGTCCCAGATCTCCTACAACTTGTCGAGGAAGTGATTTATCTTCTCCCCCTTCTACATCTGATATGACCGCAGTTGATTCTCTAGTAGCATCTTCCTCTGCACGGAAGTGCCTTGATATAATGTCTTCAAGGTATCCCACATTTCCTTTGTTGTTTCCTTCTCGGCAACATGTTGGACCACATGATCCTTGACCCCATCAAGGATTATGCATTTCGCCTTGGCCATCGCATACCCATACTTTTCATTATCAGCTGGGTCGACTGGGATAGCCGCGGTTCTCAAGACGATGGCCTTGATGTGATGTCTATCTAGAACAGACAGAATCCTGGCCTTCCAGATGACAAAGTTGTGTTGGGTTGTGTTATATTCTTTCCACAACTAGCCCATGTAGTTAACTAGGGGTTACAAGGGGGGAGGTCACAAGGGGTTTGAGGGGTACCTGTAACCCCACTTTATGGACCCTATGTTAGGTTGGGCGGACCCACCTATGGTTTTGTGCATGATTTTCGCACATGTTTTTTTGGACGCGATGGTTTTCGGTCCATGGTTTTAGACGCGATGGTTTTTGTTCCATGGTATTGGATGCTTCGGCATGTATAAATATGTATTATAACATTGAAAGGAACATAATGAAAAATCAAGCTGGTAGTCCCGGTTTTGGGATCCAGGGGAAAGTCTTTGTGTATATGTGTTTTATGTGTTATGCTCTCGCATTGTTTATTTTCTGTGTTTTAGAATTCGTATGCAGGTAATTTTTGTATGGGGTTAAAACCTACATTTGGTATTATAGTAGTTTTGGCTTCAAGGGGGTGCCTTTGTTGCTGAGGGGTTTCGCTCAGGCCTGTGGTAGACCCTGTTCAATGGTAGATCTACGAGATCGATTCTGGTGGTGAAAGAAGATGGCGAGCAGTGGAAAGATAGAGATCGAGAGATTTAAGTTGTGGAAACTCAAGATGGAGGATCTGTTGTGTTATCACTCAGGCTGTTCCCTTTGACTCCTAAGGGAATACGGCCGAGGTAACCACAAACCAATCTTTGGATCACAGGTCCTAGCCTACCTACAATAAGAGAGGGCTCTCTCTTTAGAATTTAGCTTTGTTTAAGTAATGTTTAGGCTAGTTATGATGTACTGAATTTTGTTTAAAGTTTTGGTTGAATGATGTCTTCTAACAGCTAAAATGTAATCTTCAGAGGTTTCAGTCCATTGGGCATTGGAGTCTGTGATTATGTGTTGTTTGAGGTGTTGAGTGAGTGATGAAACTGCAGGGCCATATGGGTATTCATGAAACAATCTTCAAATAGTGGAATATGGACTATTTCCAGCCAGTGAGAGGCAACTAAGAATCTTTCACTAAGCTGGTGATATGGAGAAACGAAATATTACTCAGGAGCAAATTAGAATTCCTGAACAGTATTTACCATGAAAGATTTAGTGTAAATGTGAGCAATTAAGAATTACACATTCATAACTAATTCTGAAGAAAACATCCATAACAGCATAGATTGAGTTCAGGGTGTTCAATGAACAAATCCTGAACTATTTTTTTTCTCTACTGCTAAACCTATTAAACATACAGCGCAAGTGGATTATGAAAGAGCAGAATACACAATAACATGGTTCAGAAAACTTATTGTGACATGAAATAGCGCAGGAATCCTGTAGCAGCAAACAAGCACACCACAACACTTCAAACAACTCAGAACTTCGGAAATTCCATTAGCTTCTTGTATTGAAAGTCTGAATTTACAGCATAGCTCCGCAGAAGAAAAATCAACAACCCCAATAATTTTATGCATGGGGATATATATACAATCGTTTTACAAAATATCTTAACGATGAGTCATTTGCTCAAACACTGTTTTTACCAACTTTCAAGAATAGCAGATCCAACAGTTATTGCTACTTTAAATGAATAGTGCATGACTGTTCACTTTTGTCAGAAGCTTTTTGACTTTTGGAGGCAACCGGGTCGGTTGGGTGCATCGCATTGATTCTGAGTACCATGCCCCATCATCTGCATCTATCGGTCCTGCTTGGTGGTCAAACTTGATTGCTAAGTTGGCTTTTTCCACTTTTTTCCCAGTCAGAGCAAATGTATTAATTTTCTGAAAACGCTGACTTGTGACTGATATACAAAAATTTGGTGAACAACATGTTTCTTCACAGCAGTGTTTGTATCATGTTCGTCCACCATTCCTGTGTAGGCAACTGGTGTCTTAGAATTATGCCAAGAGTCTCATCTGCCTCAGTATATTTGTAATAGTTCGGAGGCACTTCGAAAAGATGTCTGATCTCATTCAGAATAAAAAATAAATTCTCTATTTTGTCATAGAAACTCTGCCCAGATGGAGGCCCTGTTTCCTCTGGGGCACTTGTTGATGCAGTGATCTGATTTGTGACATATGTATCAATTCTTTTAGCATAGTTTTCATGAGATAGTAACCTTCCTGTAATGGTTACTAAGCTGGGGAGACCTCTGTCATGTAGTGTTGTAATTTTCTCAATGAATTTATTCACCTCTGTCTGCATTTCTTGACACCTTCTATCTAGTGTCTGTACATGATTTCTTAAAGTGAGCACTCTCTTCACTAGTAAAATGGTATCAGTTCTGTTAGTGATACCCATTGCTGCCAACTAGGGGCCAGTGCGATTGTTCAGGACATTGATCATCTTGTTGGCTATTTCAGGCATATTGCCTGGAGATGCTCTTGCTCTTTGACTTTCTTTTTGGGCCCTGCCTAAAAGATCCATGTGTTCATGAATAGTTTCAATATATTGCCACTGGTCTGAAATAGATTGACTAATATTGGCCCACAGGATTTTCTTGATTTCAGCCACAACCTTGTCAAGAGAGAGCTCTTTTTCCAGTTCCTTTATTTTCTTCTCAAGAGCCCTTACCTCTCTTGTTTTTTCAGCTACACTTTGTTTTGATTTATCATACTTTTCTTCAATGGTAGCCAATTTATCCTTGGCCTCTTTTAGTTCAACCATATGTGCTTCTAAAGCCTCAAGCTCTTTCATCATGTTCTGCATGCTTAGACTGGGTTCCTGTTCTAGTGCTGTTGCTGGAGCTGCTGTTGAAGGGGCTGCCTCTGATGTTTGTTCGGTGGGAGGACCTGTTGTAGATGTCTGTGCTGGCTGCATTGGTAATTCAGCTTGCCTTGTTTTCAATGCTACCTCCAGTGCATTCTCTGTTTCCATCAATCTTCTGTATAAACTTAGGAGTAAAGCCATTACATCCTGATCCTTCTTTTGCTCTGCAACTTCTCCAGTTTGAGGGTGAAGGGTAGCTGGCAGCTTGATATGCTTTCTCATAGCTGCTATGTCTTCATCTCTCTTCTTTAGTAGTGCCTGCACACCCTTAGGGTCCTTTGGATTATGACCCAACTCTACAATGATCTCTTCCAAGGACTTGATTCTGTTGTCCTTGGCTTGAGATGATGCTTTTTCCAGTTCCAGTTGAGCAGCAGTATTGTGTAAAGAATTTTGTAATTGGTGTGCTAGTAGGGTCTTATCAGCTAATGTGGAATATAGCATCTCCCTGGTTTGCCTGTGTAGCTCAATCTGATCCAAGGGGTGGATGTCTTTGGAAAAAATTTCCAGATTTGTTCTGATATAATCGGCAGCTGTTTGAGGTTGCTGCATAGTAGGCCTGAAATGACTAAGAGTCATTTTCTGTTCTTGAATGTCATAAGCAGACATTAATCTTTGTTGATTAGTTGGTGCCATTTTCAAGAGTTGGTTGTAGATTTGGTGTTTGAGGGGCTCATTCCTTTTCTTGATGTCTATGAACTGTTGCTTGATGCTAGAGTCTGCCTTTGATCGTTGCCTTAAAGAGCTCACCTCTGCCCCATGTGGTATGTCTTGTCCTTGCTGTAAGGAACTGGCCGATGTTTCAATGCTAGGAGGGGGCATTGTATCAATTGGTCTCTCTGGTAATTCCTCCTCTGAAAAGGGATTTAGCCTCTGCCTTTTTTCCCCTTGCTGATCCGTTGAAGTAGTAAGAGGAGTGTCCTCTTGTCTGTCCCTTTTCCTTGTTCTTTCTTCATTAGCAGGTGTTTGTAGAACCGAGGATTCAACTGTTACCTCCTGTCTCGGAGGGATTTTCTCTTGTGTTTGCTGTTCTGTGGGGGCAAGTTCCTTGGCTGTACCTTCCTGCTGCTCTGCTTGCTGTTCCATATTTGGAGGTAACTCTTCTTGCTGCACTGTTTTGCCTTTAGCCATGTCTGATGTTTGGTCAGTTGTTTTGGCAGGCTGCTTGGGAACGGTGGACGAAGAGGCAGCTTCTCCAAGATGTTGAGTGCCAGAAGACCAAACCTGTCCAAAATATTCCAAGTCAACTGCTTTTTCTAAAGTTTTAATGGCTTTTTCTGCTAACTCTTCCTCGAAATAATCTTCCACTAAGGTGCCTTGCCTCCACTCTAGTTGGTTAGCATGTTTTTCAATTTCTGGAATGCTAAAATGATCATAGGTGGCAAGCCTATATTTGATTCTTCTGAGGCTTATGAAATGGTTAGGGTCATAGGGTGCCCAATAGAAACTGGTCTTGAGGAGGAGGCCCTTTAGCATTTTGTTTGCCTCTTCCCAAGCTTCTTCCCTCTTATTAAAGATAAATGGACCCAATTGATGCTTAATTTTCAACTGTGCCTTCTTGTTTCTGCTATGGAAGTCAATCATATCTGCATTGCAAAACTGCCTGAAGTATTCTAGTGCAAAGAGTCTCATGGGAACATACTTTGGTAGCCTATATGGTGCTAAATCACAGCCATATACTCTGATCACTGTGTGGTCTTGGTAAAAGTACCAATCTCCAATGCTATAGTTCTTAGAGAGCTGGAGAATTTTTTGCATATCATCAGTGAGTCTAGGAGGACGGGAACTCTGCAGCAGTGACAAGGCTGGGTGAATAAAGAGGTCAATAAACTCACAGTATGTATATGGTGAGTAATGAATATGATGACAAGCTGATGTCCAGAAAATTACAGACCTTCTGTTTCCCTTTGGATCTAGTTTCTTGAGGAAAAGAGGAAAGGCATCAGGCTGATTGTACAATATCAGATGATATATATAGGAGGTGTACTTGAAAACCCTCTCTCTTTCCAAGTTCATGAACTGTTCATGCATTTTGTTGGCTATAAATGAAGCATAGTCATACTGGACAGCAGGGGGCTGTCCTGGGGCAAAAATAGATAGCACTACCAATGTTGTCTCATCTACAAACTCACTGGTTTTGAACCCCAGGATGGAGGATATCATGTCTACTAACAGTCTCCCTATGTCATTAAACCAGACATGCAGATAAGGGGGAGGTTGCTTAGGCTGAAACTCTGGAAGCATAAACAGTTGGCCAATTCTTGTAACTTGTGAGCTGGAGAGCTTGGCACCTTGTTCTAGCAGAAGCTGCATAGTAAGAGGAGCCAGTGGCTTTGTAGGTCGAAATTGTAGCATTTGGTTGATGGCTTCAGGAGAAATGTGGAACAAGACAGAGCCTGAAGGACTCAAAACAACCCTTTGATTGGGGTCATAGTTTGTGCAGCACTGGTGGATCAAGTCAGGAAACTCATTGACCTGAGGGAGATAGTAGATTGGCAAATGGGATTTCCAGATTCCCAGGAGGTCTGTACCATCTCTGTGTTTCTTCCTTAACTCACAAACTGTTTCTATGTGGTATTTGTTACACAGCTCTACAGTGTCTCTCATTTGATAATCTTTGTCTGCCAGGGCTAGCCATTCCAGGTCCTTATGTGGGGCATTCAATGGTGCAATGTTTAATGCCACAGGGGTCTCCATGGTTAATTGATATTTGAAGCTGTGTTTGAACTTGATTTTCTGGGTACAGCACTATAGAGCAGTGAATTTTCAACAAGGGGGGCAATTTGCAGAGAGGACAAGGTAAATAAGGGAGAAACTGAGTTGAAATGCTCCTGGGAGAGATTCAACGAGCAAATGCTGGGATTGAGAATTGCTTTCCCGGTGGATTTGTCTAGCAGAGGTTTAGATTTGCGAATGCGCAATAAGCTGTGAAATTGTGATAATTTAGCACAATGTGGAACCTCTGTAGGTGGATTTTGGGCTTACAGTGGGAAATGAAGCTCGGTTACTGAAGGTTCCTAGCAATTCCTGCGTTTTCCCTCTTTTCTTATTTGCTTCGGTGAATTATGCAAAAACTAAGGCACGCAGAGGGAAACTGATAAATACCTGGATACAATATGACAATGGTGTTGATATACAGGTGAATTCACGGCGCCAGTAGCAAGGGAGCAGTGTTGAGAGTTGGTGGACAAGCAACGTAACCGCTCATGTAGGAGTACAATGAGTATTTTTGTAAATAACGCGAAAAAACGACTTTTTTGGGCAAAATAGGGAAATTCGGCCTTTGGCGCCTTTTGTTGGATGACGTCAGCATGACTTCATAGGTGGGGTCAGGTACGGAATGATTACGTGGCGGCCGGTGAGCGTCTCTACGTGGACAGGTGACATGGCAGACAGCTCGGAGCAATGGCGGATCGGGCGGTAATGTGATGCTGAAGCGGCAATGACGTGGGAGTGACGTATGGCGGAAATAGGAGGGCAGTAAGCGGTAATATCAGACCGCTCATGGTACGGGTGTGGTTTTGGCAGGAGGCCGCCCGACGAAATCCAGAAGCGACACGCGTCCGAGCCCTGACGTCACCCTCTGAAAAATTTCGGGCGCTAACGTTCAGGCATCGGGGGTGGTCCGATATTGCTGTGGGCCGTCGGATGGGAGGGCTCGGATCCGACGGTCGACATGCTGCGGAGGTGATGGGTGGATACGGAGGGTCCCGGCGGAGATTTTAATAATATTTTTTTTGTTTTTTGTGGTGCGGCGCCCCGAAATATATACTTTGGAAAATCGAATAGAAGTGGGTTTTTGCAAGATTTATACCATGGCGGGAATAATGCAATGTTGAAGGTTTGCAAAGCGGAGAAGGGTGGGAACGGGTTATTAAATTAACCAAGTGTTAATCCAATCCCCAATCTTTCAAAGTGACCCAGATATCAGAACCCTTTGATTCTGTAGCATTCTCCAAACTTTGAAAATATGGCTATAATGCCCAAGGGGGGGATTTACATATTATTTGGGCTTTTTCACAATAGTGCTATAGTAGTATGGGAAGAGGGGCACTTAGGGAGTTAGATAATAGGGTTAGAAGTCAATGTGAATTGGGGATATGAGAGATTGGAAGTGAGGAATAGAAAACTAAGTTTAGTGAGTAAACTTAGATTTTTAGGAGTTGATGGGGAATGATTTTACACAAGAAATGTGGCTTCTTTTCGGAGAAGAAAGTGAAAACTTGCCATGAAATTTCCAAGAAGAAATACAAGGAGGATTATTTAGGAAAATCCTGAAGTCCTCCATGGGATGTTAGAAAGAGAGTCTTTGGGGGAAAACAGGGGGAGTTAGACATGCTTCTATATTTTGCCTTCAAAATGCTGCATAAATACCTTTGCAACTACTAACATATGCCTTCTTGATCAAGGCAAAAATTGAATAGGATCAGGATTCTGCAACTTCTGGCTACCTACCCAACTTAGACCCTAGCATTTTTTGTTACTTCAGGGAGGGTGCACTTAGACTTGCAAACCCTAATATGCTCTTTTCTTTTTCCTACCCTCCTACCTAAATCTACCCTTATATCTTCCAAGGGCCCAGATTAAGCTAGTGGGCTCCTTCCTTTCCCTATCCAGCTAGTCATCTTTCAAGCTTGAACTGTTTGAACAGGTACTCATTACCTACTCTAAAACAAGCAATTTAAAACATGGCATGGCCCAGCTTGAACTGTTGAGCCTGTTAGCGCTTGAGATTTCACCCTAGGCTGAGGAAGGTAAACCTTCAAGGCAACATCAAACCATTTCACCTCGTAGCTAGCCCTACGGGGTATGAGAAGGCTCTCTCCGGTCTATCTCGGCAAATTTTCAATGGGGCGAGATGACCAATCAAAGGTAACACTGATATTAGGCTAGTAAACTGATAAGGAGGGTTGATTTAAAGTTTTTTGGGGTTTTTGGTGGCAATTGGAGGGAGTGCAATTCAGGGTGCGGGGATTGAGCTCAGTTTTTGCAGGTGGGTCTTTGGGGCAAGGTAGGAGTTTGTGCTGATGCCTTTAGCTGAGATGGATGATCAAGGAAGAAAAAAGAGAAGCTAAAGAGGGCAAACAATGACTTTGAATCCTCTCTAGACAGTGGAAAACATAAACATTAAACAAATTTGAAAGTTGAGCATGGCAAGCATGAATTCAAACTTTATCACTTCATTTGTTTAATAAGCTGCAGTAAAGAAAGAGATGGAACACATAAACACACTTAAAATTACAATAAGAGAACACACCATCAACACAAGAGTCCACAAGAATCCCAATGATGTCTGCAAAACCCTGGTCTTCCTTTTCCTCAAATTGCAGAGATACAAGTAAAATATACAATAGGAGCTTCTCCCTCAAGAGTCCAACCATGAAAATGAGCAAGAGAAGGCATAATATAGATGATCTAACTCCTTTCCCCACCTCTAGGGGTCGAGCTCAGCTTCCTAGGAGCTGTTTCAACTAATTCTAAACTGAGCACTAGATAATAGGCAGTCAAAACAACTTGCCTCTAAAACTTAGGTAATCTATCCATGCATTAAATATTCACTATTTACATCAAAGAAACTTCTAGAAGTGTCAAAGGAGAGTAAATGTATCCAAGTGCTATGAAAATTACACAAAAATCCATCATTTACATGCCTCAAAAGTCAACCAAAGTAAAAACAGTGTTTTGCTGGCCGAACTGGTCAAAACAGTGAAATTTCCCTGAGTGGTCGCGCCCCTCACTTTGACTGGTCGCGCGCATTGACAGCTCTGTTTGAGGGCCTTCCCGGTGTCCAAATCAGGTGCACGATAGCTCAGTGGAAAGGTCTATGAGTCTACTTGCCAACCCCACTGGAATTTCTGAATTTGGAGTTGATTTGACCCCTCAAAAGTCATTTCTCCCAAGGCAGCTTTCTGCAACTCAAAAAAGGGGCAGAAAGTTA
Source organism: Pinus tabuliformis (assembly GCA_031772625.1). Classification (NCBI taxonomy): domain Eukaryota; kingdom Viridiplantae; phylum Streptophyta; class Pinopsida; order Pinales; family Pinaceae; genus Pinus; species Pinus tabuliformis. The sequence continues at coordinate 657,911,814 of CM062811.1, forward strand.
AAATTTGCATGTATTTTGAGCTTTTGGAAGCCCAAATCTTCATAAAATCTGAAACCCATCCATAGGCAAGTGTATTTTTGCATGAAAAATCCAAAAATGTAGAGTTTTCCCCGTTCTGAGCTTTCCCCATGACTGGTCGCGCGGGGGGTGAGACCACTCAAATGGCCAAAACCTGTAAAATTCTCAAAAATGCCAAAAATGTCTCAAAACTCTCAAAATTTCTTGGGTTTGCTGCTAGGAGGAGGCTAATGAGTATCATGGTGAGTGAGAGAGGCCTCAGCCAAGATACGGAGCGGGTTGGTCTTCTTCTTCCTCCCGCGGGCCTTGGACAACTTCCTTTGGAGTACCTTCATCTTTGCTTTGCAAACATGCATTCTCGCCCAATAATGATTTTTCATGTTCCGTAGTAGCCTCTTGTCTTGGTTGGATTTCTCCAACAGTCTCTCCAAGTGTGCATTCACACGGATAAGCATGGATTCCCTCTCCTTGGGCAGCAAGTCACCGGGCCTCCTACGGTTGATGACTCGGTCACTTCGAATCCTCCACAGCTCATCCAACTCTTTCTCATCCTCAAGTTGCTTGTTGCGCTGCTCAAGATAGTTTATTGTCCATTGGGCCAAGTCGAGCTTCTGCTGTAACAAGAGGTTTTCCGCCTCTCTCTGTCGGATGATCTCATGCAAATCTGAAGTGGGGGAGCGAGCATCAAAGTCAATGAAATCATGATGTGTATCGCCAACTCTCTCATCCTCAACCATGGGCTGCTTTCCCTCCCGTACTGCCTCTGCTGATGAAGAATGCGAGGCCCCTTCCACCTGATGTGGAGATAACACTCGCTGACCTGTAGATGATGATGGCGAGACCCCTTCCACCTGTTGTGGAGAAAGTACTCGTCGAGCTGCTGCAAACAAGGTCCTGTGACCTCTCTGGTAGGTGACCTGAGGTGAGGAAGCAACCTGTCTCGGAACAATGATCTCGGGCTGGTGAGATGGACCTCCCTCCTCATAAATGACCTCTGGCTCTGGGTGTAGGTGTGGTGGCACTGTAAAGAACTCATGAGAAATGAAGTCTGCCCATGGAATGCCCTGCTGACTCAATTGATGGGAAACAATGAGCTGGATGAGACCATGATGGCACAAACTCCTATGCTGCTGAGCTGGGGACTGCCTCTGAAACACGAACACCATCCTCTGAATGTCCTGGAAGAAGAAAACCGGGATGTTCATCATCCTCACTCGGGTAAAGTGCATCAACAGGCGAATGTGACAAGAGAAGACCTGTGAAAATCTTCCCTCGCATGTGAAGTAATGCATGATCAGCCGCATGATCGGAGCATACTCCCCCCGGAGGAATCTGAAGGGAAAGACCCCTGACAAGTGACTCATGAATGTTGGCCTGACATATGGCTCAAAATAAACATAATCCAGCATTTTGCGCTTGGGCCACACCTCACCCACATTTGGTATCCCAGTAGCCTCTGAAATCACCTCCGAAGATAGTACAAAATTCACCCCTGCAAGAGTGACCTGGCCATCATGAAGGTGCAAAACAAATAAGCGGGCCAACTCCCTGTGATGCTGAATCTGGGCAAGCCTCTCACAGAACTGAAAACATGACATATAACGAAAACAATTCACTGCCATAGGACAGGCCTGCAATTCTGCCAAAGAGGTGGGTTCCTCTCTCCTATGATGACCACCTTTTCCACCCTTACGAGGCCTCTGCTGTACCTCGATCTCTGTGGAAGAAGACCGGTCATCACCTTGCTCATAGGTTTCAGTGGTTGACATGGTGCTTTTGAGCAAAGTGAAGCAAATAGATAGAGTAAACTGCTGCCCTTGCCTGCAAAAATGCTGAGAAGTATGCTGTTTTCAAGGGGAAAAAATCATAAGGGAAATGTTAGGGGAGGGATTTTTAATAAGGAATGGGAAAATATGTAAAAACAGGGATTTTTAAGGGATAATTCACAAAATGTCAAACATATCATCTCATCTTCCGTCATTAGGAAATCATTTGCAAAGAAATACTTTATTAGGGAAAATACGTATGATAGTCATCAAGGGAAAGGACATGCATTTGCAACAGGAGTATAGGACAGCATAGATAGCTTGTTCCTTTGAGTTTTTTGTTTTTTCAATGTACATCATAAGGTAAACAGTGTTTTTCAAAGGATTTTATGTACATTTAGTCATAGGGGAACAAGGCTTCTTTTACATCTTGTCATAAGGGAAAAGGGATCTTAATTGAACAGGATTTTAGGGAAGGGGTAGAGAGGAAAACAGGGCTTGGTTTTGGGGAGACACAACAATATTCTTTTGCAAACAATATTTACAGCAATATGTCCATTTTGTACATATACACAGCTGCATTTTTCTTGTTTTTGCTATGGATATGCAACAGCAGTGTGTCTTCTATTTTCCAATGACTATGCCCAGCAATATCTTTTTTTATTTGGTCATTTTGCCATATTATTTCTCTTTTCTCTTTTTACATAACATTTTTTATCCTTGTTGTTGTTCATTTATTTTCCTTACCGTGTGGAGGGTATTAGGGTTTGGGTAGAATACATGAAAGGGCATTAGGGTTTTGTAAAGGGATTTGGGAGAGGGATAGGGTTTTAGGAATTTGGGATGAGAGATTTAGTATTTATTGCAATTGAGATAAGATATATATGACATTTGTGAATTTAATAAGAAACAAGGAGGGAATAAATAGGGATTTAAAGCCTTGAAAAAAAAAACATCAACCCTAGCATAATGCCTACATGAACAAGCAATCACCCAAATCCATTTCTCCTTACATTTCTTGGTGATAAACATATATATGCAAGCCCATCATTTCATGTTCCAAGCATTCAAACGCACTAGAAGACCCTACCTCGATCAGTTGAGCAAGCAAGAGGGCGATTTAGTCGATTTGGAGTGGTTCTGTAGAAGACAGCTTGAGTGGTCGCGCCCCTGCTCTGAGTGGTCGCGCCCTGCCTGAGTGGTCGCGCCCTTTAGAAAAATACACTGCAGAGGGGTCGCTGAGTGGTCGTGCCCCACCCAACTGGTCGCGCACTGAGCCTGAGTGGTCGCGCCCCTGAGAATGACTCCAACTTTCTGCAAATCGCCTCTTTTGACCTCTCACTCGTTTTTGCAAGCTCTCAAATGCATAATGAGGCTGTTTAGAGGGAAATTTACTCTTTATAGGCCCAATTTGAAAAAATTAACTTACCAAACCCACTTTGTAATGTTTTTGTTTTGACATTCACTTTTAACACTGTTTTGAGTTCACTTTGTCCTGAATTTGATCTTTTGAGTGCTTTAACTCCGTTCTTTTCGCAGGTTGACCATCTGATGGACTCTGGTGAGGAGACCAGGGTTATTGCCGGCATTTTGAAGAATTTTGAAAATTTTCCTTATTTTTTGCAAATTTCACATGACCTTGGGTTTAAAAACAGGGTTTTTAAATCCAAGGTATAAATGAGTTGTACCTGATGAAAAATATCAATGGAACATATTAACATACCTCCTTCCGGCTTGCTGGGGACCCATGGACCTATGACTCATGATCTTGCAATGACATTTGACCGAAACCCTAGACCTAAGACTTTGGATTCAAGACAAAACAAAACAAGCGTGACACAAGTTCATTAACTGATATGACCTGATCCAGCAAAGCCAAGAAGGGAACAAGGACCAGCTCCTCCATCAGTTTTATGGCATGCCTAACGGAATGCAAAACTGGCATCGATGAGACACCTACTTATGCATATGCAAAGAGTTTTTTGATCACTGATGGAGGGCATCATGACCGACACTAACAGAGCCATACATCAAGATAGCAGTGGTATTTTGATTGGCCACTTTCCTGGTCTTTCTTTGGGGTTCATTTCAATTATTTTTTCTTTTGACCATTTCATTTTCTTGCCTTTTGATTATTCTTTTAAGGCATACCCTCTTTACATTTTTTAACTTTTTTCTTTGTTCACAAAAATGGAACCTTTGTATCATCAAAGATGATCATTTTTAGCACTTCCACTGTCAATCATGAAATATGAAACCCTATTGGTATAGGAGGCTAACAGTGGCTCCACTTGGGGATGACTTTTCCAGATGAAAAGTCAAGATCAGCAGGTCAGATTGCCTTCTTTTTTCACCCTTCTGCAGTTTACCTTTCCTTTTGTTGAAGACCGAACATCTGAATCCATGAAACTTGCATGCAATACTCCTTAAGCTGATCTGCTGTGAAATTACAACCCTGTTTTTTGCCTTGCTTCTCTGATTGTTTCTCATCTCCCAGATAGTTCCCAAGTACCTTCTCTTATTTGCCCATGACAAGGTGAATAATATTCATCAAAATAGTGCAACACCTTATTTTTTCTCAAAATCTGCTTCTTTTGGACCTTTATCTATCCGTTGAAAGTAAACATACTGAAAATACAAATTTATGTACAATATACAATTGAGCAGTGCTTGATCAGAGGGGATCAAAGTAATGCTTAAGCATCCTCCCATTGACTGGGCCTTCCTCAGTGTTTGAGCCATCTAAGCTTTTTAGAAAATAAGTGTTATTACCTTGTACAACATAAATTACATAACGTCCTTTCCATAAGAAGTCAAATTTCCCATGTTTTCCTTTGTCCTCCCTCCTGGAATCCCATCTCAGCACTTTGTTTCCTATAGAGAAGTCTTCAGCTTTGGCTCTTTTGTCAAATATTCTTTTGAGCTTTTCTTGCAGTACTTGGGTTCTTTCATAGACTTCCTCTCTTGTTTGCTGTAGGTGAATTGTCTGATTGATCCTTCTTTGAATGTCATTGGGCTCAGCTTGTATTTCTTGCAGCAACTTGATTACAGGAACACCTAAAGATGAAGGAAACCTTGCTTCCATTCCATAGACTAGTTCATATGGACTTGTACCAATGGATCTCTTAGTGGTCAATCTATCTTCCCATAGTGCATTTACTAACTTCTTATGCCAATTCTTTTTGTTTTCTTCCAAAACTTTTTTGATGATGTTGATTAGGCTTTTATTGGAAGACTCAGCTAGGCCATTGCCTTGAGGATAATAAGCTGTGGAATGACCTAAGGTCATATGATATTTGTGGCAAAAGTTGATCATTTTTTTGGACTTGAAAGCGGCAGCATTGTCTGTGATAATTTTATCTGGACAGCCAAACCTAGACATGATGTTGGTTTCTAGAAATTGTATGATAATGGAGTCATTGGCCTGCCTACAGGGGACATCTTCTATCCATTTGGTGAAATAGTCTGTAGCAGTCAGAATCCACCTATGCTGGCCAGAGAATGGGGGGTGAATTTCACCAATAAAGTCTAAACCCCATTGCTGGAACGGTCTTTCAGTTGAAACAGGTTTGAGTGGTAAAGACAACAGCTTTCTCTTCCCTTCAAAGATTTGACATTTGTGACAAGACATTACAAATTTTCTTACATTAGTAAACAAGGAGGGCCAATAAAATCCAGCCCTTAGGATTTTATCAGCTGTGGATTTCCAGTATAAGTGTCCTCCACAGTCACCTGCATGAAATTCTTTGAGGACATTGTCAGTTTCATCCAATGTTAAGCAGTTAAGTAAGATTCCTTCATGATTTCTCCAAAAAAAAACACTGTCAATAATACAAAATCTTGATGCTTTCATTTTCAAGAACCTTTTCTTAGTTCTGGACAACCCTGGAGGAGCTTGCAGGTTTAACAATACAAAACATATATCAGTATACCAGGGGGATTCTTGGTTGATCTGTGGAGTCGCCATCTCCTGTTCATTGTCCAGTTCATTAATGTCAAGGGCTTGAAAATTGGTTTCAGCCATCAGCTTGGCTAGACCTTGTCCTTTTATCAGTTTGGTAGGCTTGATTTCCATGTCATATTCTAAGATTTTGGCAATCCATTTACTCTTCAATTCCTTCTTGGGTCAAAATGTCCTTCACTACTGCATTTGGGACATAGGAAATGATGTGGGAGTACAGGATATAAATTCTAAAGTCTTTTATTGCTTTTACCAATGCATAGGCTTGTTTTTCCATAATCTGATATTTCAAGGGGGCATCTCTAAGGGCTCTGCTAAAAAATGCAATATATTTTTCACAGCCTTGGTCATCTTTCTGTAACAGAACAATAGCAATTGTATGCTCAGATGCAAAAGAAAAAATGATGAAATCTTTATCAAATCTAGGACTTGTTAGGACTGGTGTGTTTGTCAATGCTCTTTTAATATCCTCAAAGGCTTGTCTATCCTCCATGGTCCATTTGACCTTAGATTCCTTCTTCAACATGTTGTTTAACAGTCTTGTGAGCTCAGCCAGATTGGGAATGAATCTTCTCAAGAAGTTGATTTTTCCTAGAAAGCTTTGTAGTTCTTTGATGTTTCTTGGATGTGGTACTTGTAGGATAGCTTGAATTCTGTCTGGATCGATCCTAATACCATCTTTTGAGATTATATGCCCCAGGAGTTTACCTTCCTCCAGACCAAACAACGATTTCTTTGGGTTTAAAGATATGCCATATTTTCTACAAATTGTGAAAACCTGCCTCAAGTGTTCTTGGTCTGATTTTGAGAAGGCTGTAAGATCATCCAAGTAGAGCACTAGAAAATCATGAATTTCCTTGGCGAAGGCTATATCCATTGCTCTTTGGAAGGTGGCCCCTGCATTCTTAAGCCCAAAAGGCATTTTGACATATTTGAAAGTTCCCCAAGGTGTTATGAAGGCAGTTTTGTCTTGGTCATTTGGGTGTACTAGAATTTGATTGAATCCTGAGAAACCATGTAATAATGAGATCCTAGAAGCTCCCACTACCCTTTGCAGGATATGATCCATTTTAGGTAAGGGGTAATGGTCTTTGAGAGAGACTTTATTTAAATTTCTTAGGTCAACACACAATCTGATTTCTCCTGTCTTTTTCCTAGTAGGTACTAGGTTTGAAATCCATTCTGAGAACCTGATTGGAGCAATGATTCCTGCTTGATACATACGTTTCACCTCTTTTTCAATGAGGGGAAGTAGCACCGGGTTCACTCTTCTAAGTTTTTGTTTAAAAGGCTTTTGGTTTTCTTTTAAAGGTATAGTATGCTGGATGACTGAGGTATCATAAGATTTGAGGTCCTCATAGCTCCAGGCAAAGACATCTTGGAACTCTTTAAACAACTCAATGTATTTCAATTTCTGATCAGGTGGTAATGTTTTAGATAACTTTATCATTTTCGGATTTTCTGTAGTTCCAATGTTACAATCTTCAATTTCAGCATTTAGTGGTTGCATTTTTGGTTTTCTTGAGATATCATTTGAATCAAACAGATCCTCCAAAGGGGTTAAACCTGTGGGCAGAAAATTATCTTTTAGCTCAATTACCTCTGTTTCTGTTTCAGCCAGTTCATCTCCATCTATCTGCTTCAACTTTTGTATGGTTTCACTGTTAAAGGTGGTAGGATGCAAAACTATATTAGCTGTTTCAGCTGATATGTTCTGTGTGAGAGTGTGTGTCTGTTGTTGATCATCTCCAGTAATTGAGTCAATGTTAATGCCAGAGAATTCCTCTTTTAAAGTGAGGAAGTTATTTATCTGAGTGTCACTCTCAAAGACTTGCCAATTTTTAATGTTGTCTGGAACTGCAGGTCTATGTTTGATTTCAGCAGTAAAAGTATGATTGGGTTTGAAGGGCAACTTACAGGTGTTGGCAAAGGTTACCAAGTTGTGAGTATGTAGATTGAGTTCTCTAGAAATTTTAGTCAACTGTGAGAGTGAATAGGTATCAAGTACCTGTACAGTTGCTCCCTTATATGCTCTTAATCTTAGATCATTTGTGGTAAAGTTTCCTTTCATTTGTTGTATGATCAGATCTGAATCTCCTAGGATTGAAACTCTGGTTGCACCCAAATTTTTTATGAGCTTCAGACCTAACAAAAGGGCCTCATACTCAGCCATATTGTTTGTACATCGGAAGTTTAACCTGTATGCATGACCCTCAGCCTGGTCATTGAGCATATTATGGATCTAAACTCCTGCCCCAGCTCCTAACTTGTTTAGAGAACCATCAAATTCTAAATACCATAAGGTTTCATGATCAAGATTTGAATTGAGGTCTTTAGAGAATTGGATCATGGGCAGGTTGTTTTCTTGCAAGTCGCTTGATATATCATGTCCCTTTGTTTTATCAACTGTACCTAAAGTGTTTTGGTGTTGGGGGGCAAATTGTTCATTTAATTCCTCTGTCTCTACTGCCATTACTTGTTCAGAATAAACTTTGTTGCAGATGTGAGCATTATAGAGAATAAATGAATCCATGTCAGAGTGTATTGAATAGATTGGGAAGTTTTGGGGCTTCGCTTGACTGCTTACCACATATTTCATTAATGTTTCATGGTACAACCTCTTTGGTTGCCCAAAGACTGAAATGGTTGCATAGGACATATCCAATTGCAAAGATCCTTGGAGTTTGGCCCCCAAGATCTGGACAAGAGCATACCATACTTAGGAGGTATGTCAGCTACCACTACATCCATCAAGATTGTTTTGGTTGGGTATTGGACTAGGGAGACACATAAATCTTTAATTAATCCTAAGCACCTGACTTAGCTTGAGTCAAATGAGAATAGATCTTTATAAGGTCTTGTGATGTCTAAGTCGAGTTGTTCCATTACAGATTTGGGCATTAAGTTTTGTGAGGCCCCGGAATCAAACATTGCATTGTGTAGAACCTTATCATGAATGTTTAAACTGACATAGAAGGGTGGAACCCCTCCATTTTCTATTTTTCCATTAACCTCAGGGCCAAACAACAACTCTGGTTGATCATCTAGAACATTCACAGCATCTTTATTGTCTGATATTTGGAGTGATTTGTTGATCTGTTGTCTGTATACTTGTTGTTTGGCCAATTCCGAGAGAGGGACTGATATCTTCAGCTTGCTTATTTCAGTTTCTAAATTAAAAGGCTTTTCTATTTGAATCTTGGCATTAAGTGCAGTGGGTTTATCTCTTTCAACTGGGTTATCAAAGGTCTTTTGTTCATTGTTGGCATGATTTTGAACGAAACTGGTATCATGTTTGTTTCCCGGGGTGGCATCTGCCCTTGCCTTTGCAGGATGGAGTGGGGCTGTTTGATTTTCAGAGAGCTGTTGTTCTGAAACATCCTCTACAGTGACTTCTGTGATATGTGGGTTTGAATTCCCAGCTGATTGTGGAAGAGCAGTCTTGTCATTGGTCTTTTTTGGCTGCTTATTGTCCTTTGGTTTAAGAGGTTCAGGTACATCTATCGTTCTAGTCCTTAGTTTATACTGTTTGTGTACCTCATACACAGCTGCATCATAACCTTCTTTGAAATCGAATGATTCTCCTGACTTAGTGTGGCATTGATTGTTATTATAGATGTCTTGATCTTCTTGTGTTAAAAAGACTTGTTGTTCACTGTCCAAACCCATTAAATTGATGTGAGGTTCCTCCGCTGGTTCATTAGATGTTGAAGCCTCAGCATAATTTTCTTGGAAAGGAGGTCTGATATGCTGGTCTGGATCAGTCCTTCCAACATTAGAACTTTGATTCTTTCTAAAGTTTGGGTTTCTAATATTGCTTGGTTGACCTTCCCATGATGATTTTCTTTCTATGGTTTCCACCCTGTCCCCAAGTCTGTCCATACCTTTGATAATTGCATCCAGCTTTTTCTCAAATGATGAGGGTTCTTCCTTAAAGGTGGTTCTTCTTTCAGTTCTTGCTCGTTTTTTTTTAGCAATCAGGTTTGCCTCTACACTTACAGCTATGTTTTGCATGTCTGCCAGGGTTGCCGGGGCTCTTTCTCTTAATTGATATGCCATATCAGCATCAAACCCATCAGGGAACTTAATTAATGCCAGATCAGGTGGAGGCCTAAGATTTTGAGGAATGGCATCATAAACAGTGTTGAATCTGGTACAATAATCTAGTACAGTTTCTTGAGGGCCTCTCCTTATGGAGTCATACTCAGATAAAATGTGTAGAGGGTCCTTTTTCTTTTCCCATCTGTTCAGGAAGGATTGATAAAGAGCGCCTGAGTTAGGTATAGAATTTGCAGCAAGTGCTCTGAACCAAGTTCTTACTTCACCTGTTAAGCTTTGGACAAAAATTTTCATCCTTACATCATCATCATCTATCTCATAATTCTCAAAGTAATCTTGCATTTTCTTGGTATGCTGTAAGGCAGTGTATGTACTGGTTCCATCAAAATAGGTGATCTTACTTTGGTAGTCCTGAGGCATAGCCCCAGGATTACCAGGTAGCTGAAGGGGAGCATAACGATTAGCCATATTTGGAGGGATAAGTGGGACAACAGGTAGAAGGGGAACAACTGGAACAACAGGGACAGCAATAGCAGTTTGTGTATTGGGTGGGGGTGTGGACAGTATGTTTTGGGAAGTGGATGAGGAAGAGGGGGAAGAATGGGTTATATGAAGATGAACTGATGGTTTAGCAGGAGTTGGGATATAACTTTGCTGAACTGCCTCAGGGCTGGACTCAGCAGATTCTTCTGGTTCCTTTTGGTTCCTGAGAGTCCTAGGAATCAAATTAGGGTTATAGAAAACAAGTGGAGGATTTGGGTCAGGATTTGACCTGGTATGCCTAGTTCTCTTTTTAGGAGCCAGCTTCTGAGCTTGTTTTTGGTATTTTTTGAGAATATTTTTAGAATGGTCAAGGGATTGCTTAAATTTTGGAATCACTACCTAGAGCAGACAACAGTTTGAAACATTAGATCTGTTCCCCAGCTGAGTCCCAGTTATGTTATCACTCAGGTTGTTCCCTTTGACTCCTAAGGGAATACGGCCGAGGTAACCACAGACCAATCTTTGGATCACAGGTCCTAGCCTACCTGCAATCAGAGAGGGCTCTCTCTTTAGAATTTAGCTTTGTTTAAGTAATGTTCAGGCTAGTTATGATGTACTGAATTTTGTTTAAAGTTTTGGTTGAACGATGTCTTCTAACAGCTAAAATGTAATCTTCAGAGGTTTCAGTCCATTGGGCATTGGAGTCTGTGATTATGTGTTGTTTGAGGTGTTGAGTGAGTGATGAAACTACAGGGCCATATGGGTATTCATGAAACAATCTTCAAATAGTGGAATATGGGCTATTTCCAACCAGTGAGAGGCAACTAAGAATCTTTCACTAAGCTGGTGATATGGAGAAACGAAATATTACTCAGGAGCAAATTAGAATTCCTGAACAGTATTTACCATGAAAGATTTAGTGTAAATGTGAGCAATTAAGAATTACACATTCATAACTAATTCTGAAGAAAACATCCATAACAGCATAGATTGAGTTCAGGGTGTTCAATGAACAAATCCTAAACTATTCTTTTTCTCTACTGCTAAACCTATGAAACATACAACATAAGTGGATTATGAAAGAGCAGAATACATAATAACATGGTTCAGAAAACTTATTGTGACATGAAATAGCGCAGGAATCCTGTAGCAGCAAACAAGCACACCACAACACTTCAAACAACTCAGAACTTCGGAAATTCCATTAGCTTCTTGTATTGAAAGTCTGAATTTACAGCATAGCTCCGCAGAAGAAAAATCAACAACCCCAATAAGTTTATGCATGGGGATATATATACAATCGTTTTACAAAATATCTTAACGATGAGTCATTTGCTCAATAACTGTTTTTACCAACTTTCAAGAATAGCAGATGCAACAGTTATTGCTACTTTAAATGAATAGTGCATGATTGTTCACTTTTGTCAGAAGCTTTTTGACTTTTGGAGGCAACCGGGTCGGTTGGGTGCATCGCATTGATTCTGAGTACCATGCCCTTTACTGTTTTGTCGTGCTGCGGCTATCTCAGCCCCGTCATCTGCATCTATCGGTCCTGCTTGGTGGTCAAACTTGATTGCTGAGTTGGCTTTTTCCACTTTTTTCCCAGTCAGAGCAAATGTATTAATTTTCTGAAAATGCTGACTTGTGACTGATATACAAAAATTTGGTGAACAACCTGTTTCTTCACAGCAGTGTTTGTATCATGTTCGTCCACCATTCCTGTGTAGGCAACTGGTGTCTTAGAATTATGCCAAAAGTCTCATCTGCCTCAGTATATTTGTAATAGTTCGGAGGCACTTCAAAAAGATGTCTGACCTCATTCATAATAAAAAATAAATTCTCTATTTTGTCATAGAAACTCTACCCAGATGGAGGCCCTGTTTCCTCTGGGGCACTTGTTGATGCAGTGATCTGATTTGTGACATATGTATCAACTCTTTTAGCATAGTTTTCATGAGATAGTAACCTTCTTGTACTGGTTACTAAGCTGGGGAGACCTCTGTCATGTAGTTTTGTAATTTTCTCAATGAATTTATTCACCTTTGTCTGCATTTCTTGACACCTTCTATCTAGTGTCTGTACATGATTTCTCAAAGTGAGCACTCTCTTCACTAGTAAAATGGTATCAGTTCCGTTAGTGATACCCATTGCTGCCAACTGGGGGCCAGTGCGATTGTTCAGGACATTGATCATCCTGTTGGCTATTTCAGGCATATTGCCTAGAGATGCTCTTGCTCTTTGACTTTCTTTTTGGGCCCTGCCTATAAGATCCATGTGTTCATGAATAGTTTCAATATATTGCCACTGGTCTGAAATAGATTGACTAATATTGGCCCACAGGATTTTCTTGATTTCAGCTACAACCTTGTCAAGAGAGAGCTCTTTTTCCAGTTCCTTTATTTTCTTCTCAAGAGCCCTTACCTCTCTTGTTTTTTCAGCTACACTTTGTTTTGATTTATCATACTTTTCTTCAATGGTAGCCAATTTATCCTTGGCCTCTTTTAGTTCAGCCATCTGTGCTTCTAAAGCCTCAAGCTCTTTCATCATGTTCTGCATGCTTAGACTGGGTTCCTGTTCTGGTGCTGTTGTTGGAGCTGCTGTTGAAGGGGCTGCCTCTGATGTTTGTCCGGTGGGAGGACCTGCTGTAGATGCCTGTGCTGGCTGCATTGGTAATTCAGCTTGCCTTGTTTTCAATGCTACCTCCAGTGCATTCTCTGTTTCCATCAATATTCTGTATAAACTTAGGAGTAAAGCCATTACATCCTGATCCTTCTTTTGCTCTGCAACTTCTCCAGTTTGAGGGTGAAGGGTAGCTGGCAGCTTGATATGCTTTCTCATAGCTGTTATGTCTTCATCTCTCTTCTTTAGTAGTGCCTGCACACCCTTAGGGTCCTTTGGATTATGACCCAACTCTACAATGATCTCTTCCAAGGACTTGATTCTGTTGTCCTTGGCTTGAGATGATGCTTTTTCCAGTTCCAGTTGAGCAGCAGTATTGTGTAAAGAATTTTGTAATTGGTGTGCTAGTAGGGTCTTATCAGCTAATGTGGAATATAGCATCTCCCCGGTTTGCCTGTGTAGCTCAATCTGATCCAAGGGGTGGATGTCTTTGGCAAAAATTTCCAGATTTGTTCTGATATAATCGGCAGCTGTTTGAGGTTGCTGCATAGTAGGCCTGAAATGACTAAGAGTCATTTTCTGTTCTTGAATGTCATAAGCAGACATTAATCTTTGCTGATTAGTTGGTGCCATTTTCAAGAGTTGGTTGTAGATTTGGTGTTTGAGGGGCTCATTCCTTTTCTTGATGTCTATGAACTGTTGCTTGATGCTAGAGTCTGCCTTTGATCGCTGCCTTAAAGAGCTCACCTCTGCCCCATGTGGTATGTCTTGTCCTTGCTGTAAGGAACTAGCCGATGTTTCAATGCTAGGAGGGGGCATTGTATCAATTGGTCTCTCTGGTAATTCCTCCTCTGAAAAGGGATTTAGCCTCTGCCTTTTTTCCCCTTGCTAATCCGTTGAAGTAGTAAGAGGAGTGTCCTCTTGTCTGTCCCTTTTCCTTGTTCTTTCTTCATTACCAGGTGTTTGTATAACCGAGGATTCAACTGTTACCTCCTGTCTCGGAGGGATTTTCTCTTGTGTTTGGCGTTCTGTGGGGGCAGGTTCCTTGGCTGTACCTTCCTGTTGCTCTGCTTGTTGTTCCATATTTGGAGGTAACTCTTCTTGCTGCACTGTTTTTCCTTTAGCCATGTCTGCTGTTTGGTCAGTTGTTTTGGCAGGCTACTTGGGAACGGTGGACGAAGAGGCAGCTTCTCCAAGATGCTGAGTGCCAGAAGACCAAACCTGTCCAAAATATTCCAAGTCAACTGCTTTTTCTAAAGTTTTAATGGCTTTTTCTGCTAATTCTTCCTCAGAATAATCTTCCACTAAGGTGCCTTGCCTCCACTCTAGTTGGTTAGCATGTTTTTCAATTTCTGGAATGCTAAAATGATCATAGGTGGCAAGCCTATATTTGATTCTTCTGAGGCTTATGAAATGGTTAGGGTCATAGGGTGCCCAATAGAAACTGGTCTTGAGGAGGAGGCCCTTTAGCATTTTGTCTGCCTCTTCCCAAGCTTCTTCCCTCTTATTAAAGATAAATGGACCCAATTGATGCTTAATTTTCAACTGTGCCTTCTTGTTTCTGCTATGGAAGTGAATCATATCTGCATTGCCGAACTGCCTGAAGTATTCTAGTGCAAAGAGTCTCATGGGAACATACTTTGGTAGCCTGTATGGTGCTAACTCACAGCCATATACTATGATCACTGTGTGGTCTTGGTAAAAGTACCAATCTCCAATGCTATAGTTCTTAGAGAGCTGGAGAATTTTCTGCATATCATCAATGAGTCTAGGAGGAGGGGAACTCTGCAGCAATGACAAGGCTGGGTGAATAAAGAGGTCAATAAAATCACAGTATGTATATGGTGAGTAATGAATATGATGACAGACTGATGTCCAGAACATTACAGACCTTCTGTTTCCCTTTGGATCTAGTTTCTTGAGGAAAAGAGGAAAGGCATCAGGCTGATTGTACAATATCAGATGATATATATAGGAGGTGTACTTGAAAACCCTCTCTCTTTCCAAGTTCATGAACTGTTCATGCATTTTGTTGGCTATAAATGAAGCATAGTCATACTGGACAACAGGGGGTTGTCCTGGGGCAAAAATAGATAGCACTACCAATGTTGTCTCATCTACAAACTCACTGGTTTTGAACCCCAGGATGGAGGATATCATGTCTACTAACAGTCTCCCTATGTCATTAAACCAGACATGCAGATAAGGGGGAGGCTGCTTAGGCTGAAACTCTAGAAGCATAAACAGTTGGCCAATTCTTGTAACTTGTGAGTTGGAGAGCTTGGCACCTTGTTCTAGTAGAAGCTGCATAGTAAGAGGAGCCAGTGGCTTTGTAGGTCGAAATTGTAGCATTTGGTTGATGGCTTCAGGAGAAATGTGGAACAAGATAGAGCCTGAAGGACTCAGAACAGCCCTTTGATTGGGGTCATAGTTTGTTCAGCACTGGTGGATCAAGTTAGGAAACTCATTGACCTGAGGGAGATAATAGATTGGCAAATGGGATTTCCAGATTCCCAGGAGGTCTATACCATCTCTGTGTTTCTTCCTTAACTCACAAATTGTTTCTATGTGGTATTTGTTACACAGCTCTACAGTGTCTCTCATTTGATAATCTCTGTCTGCCAAGGCTAGCCATTCCAGGTCCTTATGTGGGGCATTCAGTGGTGCAATGTTTAATGCCACAGGGGTCTCCATGGTTAATTGATACTTGAAGCTGTGTTTGAACTTGATTTTCTGGGTATAGCACTATAGAGCCGTGAATTTTCAGCAAGGGGGGCAATTTGCAGAGAGGACAAGGTAAATAAGGGAGAAACTGAGTTGAAATGCTCCTGGGAGAGATTCAACGAGCAAATGCTGGGATTGAGAATTGCTTTCCCGGTGGATTTGTCTAGCAGAGGTTTAGATTTGCGAATGCGCAATAGGCTGTGAAATTGTGATAATTTAGCACAATGTGGAACCTCTGTAGGTGGATTTTGGGCTTACAGTGGTAAATGAAGCTCGGTTACTGAAGGTTCATAGCAATTCCTGCGTTTTCCCTCTTTTCTTATTTGCTTCGGTGAATAATGTAAAAACTAAGGCACGCAGAGGGAAACTGATAAATACCTGGATACAATATGACAATGGTGTTGATATACAGGTGAATTCATGGCGCCAGCAGCAAGGGAGCAGTGTTGAGAGTTGGTGGACAAGCAACGTAACCGCTCATGCAGGAGTACAGTGAGTATTTTTGTAAATAACGCGAAAAAACGACTTTTTTGGGCAAAATAGGGAAATTCGGCCTTTGGCGCCTTTTGTTGGATGACGTCAGCATGACGTCATAGGTGGGGTCAGGTACGGAATGATGACGTGGCGGCCGGTGAGCGGCTCTACGTGGACAGGTGACATGGCAGACAGCTCGGAGCAATGGCGGATCGGGCGGTAATGTGATGCTGAAGCGGCAATGACGTGGGGGTGACGTGGGAGTGACGTATGGCGGAAATAGGAGGGCGGTAAGCGGTAATATCAGACCGCTCATGGTACGGGTGTGGTTTTGGCAGGAGGCCGCCCGACGAAATCCAGAAGCGACACGCGTCCGAGCCCTAACATCACCCTCTGACAAATTTCGGATGCTAACGTTCAGGCATCAGGGGTGGTCCGATATTGTTGTGGGCCGTCGAATGGGAGGGCCCGGATCCGACGGTCGACGGGCTGCGGAGGTGATGGGTGGATACGGAGGGTCCCGGCGGAGATTTTAATAATATTTTTTTTTTTTTTTGCGGTGCGGCGCCCCAAAATATATACTTTGGAAAATCGAACAAAAGTGGGTTTTTGCAAGATTTATACCATGGCGGGAATAATGCAATGTTGAAGGTTTGTAAAGCGGAGAAGGGTGGGAACGGGTTATTAAATTAACCAAGTGTTAATCCAATCCCCAATCTTTCAAAGTGACCCAGATATCAGAACCCTTTGATTCTGCAGCATTCTCCAAACTTTGAAAATATGGCTTATAATGCCCAAGGGGGGGATTTACATATTTTTTGGGCATTTTCACAATAGTGCTATAGTAGTATGGGAAGAGGGGCACTTAGGGAGTTAGATAATAGGGTTAGAAGTCAATGTGAATTGGGGATATGAGAGATTGGAAGTGAGGAATAGAAAACTAAGTGTAGTGAGTAAACTTAGATTTTTAGGAGTTGATGGGGAATGATTTTACACAAGAAATGTGGCTTCTTTTCGGAGAAGAAAGTGAAAACTTGCCATGAAATTTCCAAGAAGAAATACAAGGAGGATTATTTAGGAAAATCCTGAAATCCTCCATGGGATGTTAGAAAGAGAGTCTTTGGGGGAAAACAGGGGGAGTTAGACATGCTTCTATATTTTGCCTTCAAAATGCTGCATAAATACCTTTGCAACTGCTAACATATGCCTTCTTGATCAAGGCCAAAATTGATTAGTATCAGGATTCTGCAACTTCTGGCTACCTACCCAACTTAGACCCTAGCATTTTTTGTTACTTCAGGGAGGGTGCACTTAGACTTGCAAACCCTCATATGCTCTTTTCTTTTTGCTGCCCTCCTACCTAAATCTACCCTTATATCTTCCAAGGGCCCAGATTAAGCTAGTGGGCTCCTTCCTTTCCCTATCCAGCTAGTCATCTGTCAAGCTTGAACTGTTTGAACAGGTACTCATTACCTACTCTAAAACAAGCAATTTAAAACATGGCATGGCCCAGCTTGAACTATTGAGCCATACATCAAGATAGCAGTGGTATTTTGATTGGCCACTTTCCTGGTCTTTCTTTGGGGTTCATTTCAATTCTTTTTTCTTTTGACCATTTCATTTTCTTGCCTTTTTATTATTCTTTTAAGGCATACCCTCTTTACATGTTTTAACTTTTTGCTTTGTTCACAAAAATGGAACCTTTGTATCATCAAAGATGATCATTTTTAGCACTTCCACTGTCAATCATGAAATATGAAACCCTATTGGTATAGGAGGCTAACATGTTGGTGGATAAAGATCATTGGATCGTGGTAGATCTGGGTACTAAACCAACGGGAGTGTCCGATGAAGAATGGAAGAAGTTGGATTAGAAGGCAAAGAGCACAATACGATTGTGTGTCTCAGATTCAGTATTGTTGAATATATTACGGGAAGCTACGGCGAAGGCTTTGTGGGACAAGTTAGGGACTTTGTACCAATCTAAGTCTCTGGTGAATAAATTGTTCCTGTGGAAAAAGCTGTACAACCTGAGGATGAAAGATGGAGACTCGGTGACAGAGCATCTGAACGCATTTAATACTATGGTAATTCAGTTAGCATTTGTTGATATTAAAATTTCAGATGAAGATAAGTGCATCAATTTGTTGTGTTCACTACCAAATTCATGGGATAGTCTGGTTATTGCAATAGGTAGCAATGCAACTGCCTTGCAGTTTGATGAAATAGTCTCATCCTTGTTGACGGAGGAGATGAGATGGAAAAATATGGAGAGCCAGAATGGTGATGCCTTGTCTATACGAGGATAGTCCCGGAATAGAAACAAAAATAAGTCATCGAGTGGGAGATCTAAATCTAAAGGGAGATATAAATCTCCAGGAAAACCTGTAAAGGTGGTGTGCTGGAAATGTGGAAAGGAAGGACACTACAAAAGGGATTGTAAGTCTAAAGCTCCTGATAAAGGAAAGGGATCTGATGATGCTCCTTCTACAGAGGTGAAAACCACCTCAGATGAAGGTGGGGATGTGTACTTGGCTTCTTCAAGTACACATGTAGATCATGAGGCATGGTTGATTGACTCAGGTGCATCCTTTCACATCACTCCCCATAGAGAGTGGTTCTGCAAGTATGAGAAATACGATGGTGGTGATGTCTTCTCAGGGGATGATAGGAAGGATAGAATCATTGGTCATGGAAAATTAAAGTTGAAGTTGCAAGGTGGAAGGGTTAGAACACTTCCGGGAGTTCTGCATATTCCTGCATTAGCTAGAAATCTGATTTCTGTAAGCAAGCTGGATGATGCAGGTGTAAAAACAGTGTTTGAGAAGGATACTTGCAAAATGGTTCGGGGAGCACTAGTATTGATGTGGGGAGTTCGAATTGGAACTCTGTACAAGCTACAAGGTAGCACTGTTATTGATGGGTGAAACGGTTCTGTGGTTCCTGAAAGTGGAGCATAAAATCTAGTCGTCTCTGGGAGAAGACCATGTTGTGGCATCAAAGGCTTGGAAATATTGGAGAGAAGGGCCTTCGAAAACTTCATGGTAAAGGTATGGTAGAAGGTATGAGTAATAGCTCTCTGGATTTTGATTTCTGTGAAAATTGTGTATATGGGAAGTAGAATCGGGTGAGTTTCCCCTCTGGTAGTAAGAGGGAGAAACAGATATTAGAAATTGTGCACAGTGATGTGTTTGGACTTGTGAAGGTTCCATCACTGGGTAAGTCTGTGTACTATGTATCATTTATAGATGACTTCTCAAGGAATACATGGATATATTTCCTTAAGAATAAATCTGAAGCCTTTGATAGGTTTAAAGAATTTAAGGCTCTTGTGGAAAATCAGACAGAGAAGAAGATAAAGGTGCTGAGGACAGATAGTGGTGGAGATTTTTGCAGCAAGGAATTTGAAGAATTTTGTAAGTGTGGTATAGCACAACAAAAGACTACTCCATATACACCTCAGCAAAATGGAGTTGCAGAAAGAATCAACAAGACATTGATGGAAAGGGCAAGAAGCATGCTCAGTGGCGCTGGGTTAGGACAAGAATTCTGGGCAGAGGCGGTGGATACTGCATGTTACCTGGTCAACAGGTCACCTTCGTCAGCGTTGGAGGATAAGACTCCACAAGAGGTATGGAATGGTAAGAAACCCTCTCTTTCACATCTGAGGGTATTTGGATGTGATGCATATGTACATGTTCCAAAGGAGAAACGAACCAAGTTGGATAATAAATCTGAAAAGTGCATCTTTATTGGGTATAAGGATGGTTTAAATGGTTATAAGCTTTGGAACCCAGTCACAAGGAAGGTTGTGTACAGCCGAGATGTGGTGTTTAGAGAGGTAAAAGATGTTATTAAACATGAATTCCAACCAAAGGAACCTGAGAAGATAGAGTTTGAGCTTAAGGAGGAAGAATCAGACTCTACAACAGAGGAGGAATCAAAAGATGAAGAGCCACAAACTCCAGCTGTGAGAAGATTAGTTCGAGAAAGAAGGCAGCCAAAAAGGTATAGTCCATCTGCTTTCTGTTCAAATTTTGCTTTGTCTGTTACTGATGATGATCCCAGAACTGTGAAGGAAGCAGTGGATTCACACGATGGAAAACTCTAGAAAGAGGCCATGGTTGATGAAATGGCATCTTTGCACAAAATGAGGCTTGGGATCTGGCGGAGTTGCCTGCTAGAAGGAAACCCATTGGCAGCAAATGGGTGTTCAAAAAGAAGACAAATGCAAAAGGAAAAGTGGAGAAATACAAAGCTCGGTTAGTAGCAAAAGGTTATTCCCAGGTACCGGGAATTGATTTTGGTGATATTTTTTCTCCTATTGCCATGGTAACTTCTATTAGATTACTTTTATCTGTTGTTGTTGCTTTTGATTTTGAGGTAGAACAGATGGATGTGAAGACAACGTTTCTTCACAGGGATCTGGAAGAGGAAATCTACATGAAGCAACCTGAAGGCTTTGTGGTGAAGGGTAAGAAAGAACTGGTGTGCAAGTTAAAGAAGTTTCTGTATGGATTAGAACAGTCACCAAGGATGTGGTATCAGAAATTTCATACATTTATACCAGGACTTGGCTTCACCAGAAGCAAAGCAGATCACTGTGTGTATTTTAAATTAATTGGTGATCGTGTTATTTATCTGGTATTGTATGTGGATGATATGTTGCTGGTTGGAAATGACAAAGAAATTATCTAGGATTTGAAGACCCAATTGTCCTCCAAATTCGACATGAAAGATCTTAGTGCTGCAAACTATATTTTGGGCATGGAAATTAAAAGAGATCGAGCAAAGAAGAAGCTCTGGTTAAACCAGAAGAAGTATGTCGAGACAATACTGCAGAGGTTTAATATGCAAGATAGTAAATCGGTGAAGGTTCCTATTCCTGTAGGTGTGAGGTTATCTGCTGAACAGTGTCCCAAGACACAAGAAGAGGAAGAGGATATGTCCCGTGTTCCATATGCAAGTGTAGTCGGTAACCTGATGTATGCAATGGTTTGTATTAGACCAGACATTGCACATGCAGTGGGAGTATTGAACAAGTTTATGTGAAAACCTGGAAAGGAGCATTAGACAACAGTGAAGCGGGTTTTCAGGTATTTGCGTGGCACTAGTGATTATGGTTTGTGCTACCAAGGAATACCAGGATTGGACAAAGTGTTGGATATTCGTGGCTTTGTTGATGCAGACTGGGCTGGAGATCTGGATCAGAGAAGATCTGCAAGTGGGTATGTGTTTAACCTATTTGGAGGTGCAGTCACTTGGATGAGTAAGAAATAATCTTTAGTGGCACTATCAACTACAGAGGCAGAATACATGGCAGCCACTCATGCAAGCAAGGAAGCAGTTTGGTTGCAGAGATTGTGTTCAAGTAATTGGTTAGTATAGGGAGCTATAAGGATAGACTGTGACAGCCAAAGTGCAATTTTCTTGGTAAAGAACCCCGCATATCATTCAAGAACAAATCACGTTGATGTTCAGTATCACTTTGTGAGGGATATGATAAAAGACAAAAAGGTGTTGCTGGTAAAGGTGGACACTTTGAAGAATACTGCATATGCATTGACAAAATTTGTGAGCTCTGAGAAGTTCTCTTGGTGTAAAGAGACAATGGGTGTTTTAGGGCTGGAAAAATGACTAAGCTCTCTTGTGCACCCCTGTGGAAAGAAAACAACAAGTGGGAGAATGTTGGGTTGTGTTATATTATTTCCATGACTAGCCCACGTAGTTAACTAGGGGTTACATGGGGGGAGGTCACAGGGGATTTGAGGGGTACTTGTAACCCCACTTTATGGGGTTCGGGACAGCGCCCAAGAAAATTTTGGTTTTGGACCCTATGTTAGGTTGGGCGGACCCACCTATGGTTTTGTGCATGATTTTCGCACATGTTTTTTGGACACGATGGTTTTTGGTCCATGTTTTTGGATGCGATGGTTTTCGGACCATGGTATTGGGTGCTTCAAAATGTATAAATATGTATTATAACATTGAAAGGAACATAATGAAAAATCAAGCTGGTAGTCTTGGTTTTGGGATCCAAGGGAAAATCTCTATATATATGTGTTTTATGTGTTATGTTCTCGCATTGTTTATTTTCTATGTTTTAGAATTCGTATGCAGGTAATTTCTATACGGGGTTAAAACCTACAAGTTGGACGCCCCGTCCATCCTATACTGATCCCTCAGTCCATTCATGGCCATCTCTATGCTCTTTTTTTCGACTCCTCTGAGTCTTTACTTCCCTACTGGAAGTTCTCTACTAGACTCCCTCTAAGTCTCGATTTCCCTCTTGGAAATCCACCTACCAACCGTCAAGTCACACCTCTCTGATCTCTTATGCTCCTGCAACACTGATCAAGATTTCCTGGCTAGAAATCCACCTAGGTAGTGACTCGCTCTACCTTGGTTCTACCCTGTTAGGTATTGTTCTACCTCAACAGCAACAGCACCCCACCAGCTTCACTCTCTACAATCTGCCCATAATTTTCCTATGCCGCAGCAATTGAAGAACTAAGCCTCTAGGCTCTGCGCAATCCTAGGAAGACTGATCTGTTCCCTTGACCAACTGCGTCAACCTTCGTGGTCTTTGTGTGGCTCTTCGTGAGCCTCTTCTGCCTTCTTTTGCCTCTGTGTTGGCCTCTCTCTGGCTCATACTAATGACGCATGCCCTCTACGTCAACCCTTCTCTGCTGCTTTCTGTCTAGGAACAACTTTTGTCACTCGAGACAACTGTTTCTACTGCAAATTCTCTGATTCAGCTGGCGCCTTCAGCTTTCCTATGATCTGCAATGCTCTGATACCATGTTGAAATTTCTAATTATTACCCATTAGAAATTTTATCTATATTCTCTGGTTTATTTCACCTACTTGTTTAATTACTAACAAGTTATTTAATCATATAAACATTGAAATAAACACAATAGAGTCTCAACCATCTACAGATCAGTCGTTGAAAGAAATGAATAAACACATAAGGGACACCATTATTTTTGGACAATCGTCCCCCGAAAAACCCAACTTAGGAAAATCGATGCAGCATTTCTGAGGGTTTTATTATTAAGCAACTTTTCTTGAGTACACTTGTTGAGAATAATACTGAGAGGGGGGTGAATTAGTATTTAAAAACCAATAACTTTTTCATTTCATAATCAGATTTATATACGCTACTTAAGTGAATGGAACTCGCGTGTGCACACAACTGTTCTTAAGGCAACCAGCGTATACCCAGTGAACTTATAATTCAGTTAATTCATCATATGTTGATCTTTAATTAGTGCATCAGTATTTTATTAAACATTAAACAGTGATCATGTGCAGTAATAACAGAATAAACCATCACACATAAGCAACACACATGAACACCAAGATTTAAGGTGGAAACTCAATGCGGGAGAAAAACCACCTATTGATGTTGTCTATGTCTTCTTTTTAATATAAATAATAAGGTGTTTACAATCTTGTACTGGTGCAGACTTATACCAGTACGGAGGCACCCACCTGCAGAAGGCTACAACCTTCTCTCATTTTCCAGATTCTACTGGAAGGGAGCTACAACCCCCTAGCTCTTGTACTAGCTGATATGTTTACCAATACATACGCGCCGACCTACAAAAGGCTTCAACCTTCACTCGTTCTCCAGCTGCTACTGGAACGGAGCTCCAACCACCTGATCTAATCACCAACCACTATTGGCAGGAAGCTCCGACTTCCTCACTGAAGGCTCCAACGCTCAGTATCCTCCAAGGACCACGTTTCATAAATTTTCATACTGGATACTCTTGGTACACAACAACACAATATGAAGGCCATGTTTCATCAAATTTTCATATTGGACCCATCAGTAACATTGAAGCTCAAAATCAATCACCAACATAATACAATCTACATCAACCAATCACTGAAACTCAATCATCAATCTCTGATATAACTGAAACCCAATCATCACTTTCTAAATCAACCAATCATTGAAACAATCACTAAACCTCTGACACAATTGAATCAAACAATCACTGAACCTCTGATACAATTAAATCAACCATTCATTCAAACCCCAATCAACCGATACTTAATGAAAATACAATAAATCAACTGGAACAGTCAGGTCACTGTAACCAGAACACATATCTGAACCTGGAACACTGCGTCAACAACCATAATCAACTGTAACCTCAAAAATCATGTGTCAGAATGTATACGCTACTTCAATGAAGCCATCCTGCGTGTATATGCTACTTACTTTAACCCAACCTACATATACCTCTAAAAATATTGAATTATAAAACTTTTGATCAAAATTGTACCAACCAATAACATTATGAAGATCTATTGTCATATTACAAAGTTCTAAACCGATAGCAGCAAGGATCACCCTACTTTGTCAATCAATCAATTGACCAGACTCAATCTCCTTATACAATCAATTTCACTTTCAGATCTAATGAAGACATCATTGACAAATAGTAGCACTGATAAGATAGATCAGTCATTCCTGAACATCAAGCTTTTCTTCTGCATACGCTACTTGGTAGTGTCAAACCGCCATGTATACGTGCCTTCACCAAAAAGAACTAGCGTATAGATCTGCAAATACCTTCGCGGCTATTCCAGACTTCAGATATACCCACATCGTAGCATTTAAAGGACAAAACATTTGTTAGCACTCAGATCTAGCCTATCCATTATCGTATCACATAGTGATAAGTCATTATGATCCTGATCCATCATTAGATCTCATGCATCATCAAAACACTCAGGTGCATACTTAGTCCATATCAAACAACACATTAGAAACTCATAACATGCATATTTTCTTTTGATCTAACACTTCATAAGATATTCATTACTTGTGCACATAGCCCTTTGATCTTCTCCTCCTTATATAGTTTTAGGGTATTCATGGACGGGATCAAGTAATCGTTATTATGCTCAATATTGTGGGCTAAAACCATGGTATGGACCCTTGGTATTTTTTCTCCTTAATTCCTTAATTTTCCATCCCATACACACTTTTCCTCTTGTGAAATTGTTTGTATATGTATACACTCTTTTTGTACAGTGAACCTGCTTGTATACGCTCTTTTTGTACAGTGAACCTGCGTATACAACTTAACATACCTGAAAACATTATTTTTCCTCAATTTCTTGATTCTAATCTGTAGTCCTTTGTTCCATCACCCTATCCTTCTATATCATGGCTTTGTTACCTCTGAATAGACCTGTTATAATGTGATTTTCCATTGTATATTACTTATGAACTGATTCCTTTGAACTGCCATGCATTTTGTCACATCTGTAAACATAACTGTCATGCATTTTGTCACATCTGGTTTATACTTTTATCAATTAGTTCATTCATCAAAGAACAAATTTTACCAAGTGTTAGTGTCAGTCTTTCCAGCCTTCCTCCAGTGATCAAATATGCTCTTATAAAGTGGTCTTAGAGTGTCAAGGTCAAATTTTGTCATTTCAGTGAGTCTTCAAGCAAAATTTGGTCACTAGGCATTAGGCCTAGGGTTTGCCCAAATGTCAGTCTATGTCATCATTCAGCTGAGTGTATCATCATTCAGAGGATTTTCATCATCATGTCAGTATCTAATGGGTCATTTCACACCTTGTTCATGCTTCAGTTGTGCCTAGGCAAGGTCATTTCCCTCTCCTAGGGTTTTGAAAGGCAATTTCTCTTGGACGGTCAAATCACCGGAAAAACTTGTTTCTTGATGTTCATACACCTTCCCCTATCCTTAAAGTACCTTATCAAACACTTCCCATCCCTTAGATCCGCCAAATTCCTCATTTTTGCGCAAACCCTAGTTTCTAGCTACAACTTGGCAATTTTCTAGGTTGGGCCTGTGTTTTTCCCTTTTGGACCCCTTCCCCTCACTCAATCTCTGATATTCCATTTTCCCCTGCTTCCTAACATCCCTCCCCACTCCCAAAAATTTCCCCAAGAATTTAGAAGCCCCCTATCCCCTTCATTTCGCTCCATTTCGACAAAATTCCTTGTTTCACACATCGGGACAAGTCGCACTCAAATGATGTTTCAGAGCAATAAAAGATGAATTTTGGAAAACTGAGAGAGGTTTTTGTCCATAACATGCCAAAGAAGAAAAACCTCCTTCACTTTTTACACAGGTGTCATGGTTTGAGAGAAATGTCAAAAATACCGGCGAGAACGAAGGTGCTCCAAGGACGGTTGGCCAAAGCACAAAAACGAAGGAAAACGCCCGATCCACTCCAAACTTTGGCCAAAGCCTCTTTTACTGAGCAT
Organism: Pinus tabuliformis; assembly: GCA_031772625.1. Classification (NCBI taxonomy): domain Eukaryota; kingdom Viridiplantae; phylum Streptophyta; class Pinopsida; order Pinales; family Pinaceae; genus Pinus; species Pinus tabuliformis. The sequence goes on from CM062811.1 coordinate 657,938,185, forward strand.
GGTACTTTATTGGGGACTCCCAGCCCAAATTTCAAGAAATTTGGAGAAAATTTTGTCATTTGTGAATTTTTTGTGCAATTTACAGGTTTTGGCCATTGGAGTGGTCTCACCCCGCGCGCGACCACTCGGGAGGACTGCTCAGAATCACAAAAAGTTGACATTTTTGGAAAGGGCATGCAAAAACTAGAATTACCTATACTTGGGGTCACCTTGATTTTGAGATTTGGGCCTCCAAAAGCTCAAAATACATCAAAATTTTGACTTTCTGCCCACTTTTTGAGTTGCAGAAAGTGACCTTGGGAGAATTGACGTTTGAGGGGTCAAATCAACTCCAAATCCAGAAATTCCACTTGGGATGGAAAGTAGACACACAGAGATTTCCAATGAGCCATCTTTCACTTGATTTGGACAACTGGAACCCACTCAAAAAGTGCTGCAAAGGGGCGCGACTACTCGAGCAGGGGGCGCGACCACTCGAGCTAAAATTGCCAGTTTTGACTTTTCAGGCCTGCAAACTCTGTTTTTTACCTTGGTTGATCATTTGTACTTGTAAATGATGGATGTATGGATAATTTTCATGGCACATTGATAGATTTAATCTCTCTTAACCCTTCTAGAAGCTTCCTTGATGTAAATAGTGAATATTTAATTCATGGATGAGTTAGCTAAGTTTTAGAGGCAAGTTGTTTTGACTGCCTATTATCTAGTGCTAAGTTTAGAATTAGTTCAAACTGCTCCTAGGAAGCTGAGCTCGACCCCTAGAGGTGGGGAAAGGAGTTAGATGGTCTATATTATGCCTTCTCTTGCTCATTTTCATGGTTGGACTCTTGTGGGAGAAAGCTTTATTGTGTATTGTACATCTATTTCTGCAATTTAAGGAAAGGAAGGCCAGGGTTTTGCAGACATCATTGTGGATTCTTGTGGATTTGATGTGTTGATGGTGTGTTCTCTACATGTTCTTGTAAGTTTGTTTATGTATTCCACATCTCTCTTTTGCTTCTAATTGGACAGATGAAGTGGTAAGGTTTGAATTCATGCTTTGACATGCTCAGCTTTTTAGTTTGTTCAATATTTATGTTTTCTACTGTCTAGAGAGGATTCAAAATGGTTGTTTGCCCTCTTTAGCTCCTCCTCTATCATCCTTGATCATCCATCTCAGATTAAGGCATCAGCGCTCACTCCTACCTTGCCCCAAAGACCCCCCTGCAAAAACTGTGCTCAATCCCCGCACCCTGAATTGCACTCCCTCCAATTGCCACCAAAAACCCCAAAAATCATTAAATCAACCCCCCTATCAATTTACTAGCCTAAAATATTTATTCTTAGTTGGTCAGCCTAATCATATTGAAAGATCTATCAAATCTGACCCGAGAGAGCCTTCTCATACCTCGTAGGGCTAGCTACGAGGTGAAATGGTTTGATGTAGCCTTGAGAGTTTGTCTATCTCAGCCTAGGTGAATTCCAAGCGCTAACACCAAGGACAACACACACTAACAATCTCCCTGTATCAAACCTTTGACCATTATTTTGTTCCAGAATTTTGTCACCTCTAATCTATCTTGTAGATTCATCTAGTTACTATATACTTGTAAAGCTACAAATGGGTTACCATCAAGTACAACACATGCATCATAATGCCAACAACATTGGGTGCCAAACTGGCTCACCCGACAGAGATAAAAAAAATCTGGCAGTAATACCTCTCTTCGGAAGCAGATATTCTAAAAGCCTGCCCCATAAAACCCTGTCCAGTAAAATCTGAAGCACTGCGTTAGCCCTCCTGGCCTCTACGTCAGCCTGAAACCCTCTATGTCAGCCCTCTGAGGCTTTGCATAGCCTCTCTAGCCCTCTGCATCACTTCTGCAGCCTCTGTGTGGATGACGCAGGCCCTTCTGGCCTCTACGTAGTCACTGTTGGCCTCTGTGTGGCTCCCTCTGGCTCTATGTCTACCTCTATTCTTCTGCATTGGTCTTCCAGCACTATCTCTGCCTCGTACTCACTACCCCTCGCTGCAACTCTGATCACTGGTTCAATTTCTCTTAGCAAACCCTGCTCTAGAAAATCAAACTGACTGATCACTCTGGTGTATCTCCAACTGACCCTCAAGCCTCCTCTTATACTTTTTCTATTGAGTCTTCAATAGTTGAGATTACATCTCTGATCAACGGCTAAGATTATATTTGGCTTGATCCATGTCATTTAGAACCTTCTAACCCAGTTTTATACTAATACCCATTAATATTTTTATTTTCCTAAGTTTAGACTTAAGAACCCATTAAAAATATTTATTATTTTAATATCTCCTTCACCGGAAAAATTTCCCTAAACTATTTCTGGGTCTTGGAGATCTCATATGCTTTAGCCTCTCCACCAATTTTCATGGCTAGATCACGTCCGATGCTACCCCAAATCAACACTTTTCCACTTATGGTTGACTCTCATCGTACGATGATGCGAGTGAATAATGCTTGTAAACCTCCCAACATCATAATTCCCCCTCCTTTCCTTATGCTTCAATATTACTTTACACCCAAACATCTTTTCATTGAGTGGGAAGTTTGAAATCATACTTTGCCCACTCCTCAACCTCCCTCAACAATTAATGTTTGTCTTCATCACCCTTTTATTCATTGATTATCATAAGAGGATTTCATATATTGGCATCAATGTGATAGATGGTGGTGTCTTGGTTCCAGTGATCACCATCCCGTCTGAGACTACTGGTGTTTCAATACATAGTTATTTTCCCCCCCTTTTTTTTTAAGTTAGCTACCCATATATGAATTGTTGTACCAAAAAATTACGTTCTTCCTAGGCTTACAGAGAACCTACTTAACAATTATGCATGTGATAGACATCAAAATTTTGAAATTTGTTCATATAATCCATAGGAATACCTATTCTAATAGTCTTAGATATGCTTCTACAAAAATTACATTCCATGGTTTTGAGCCAAAATATAGCATATTAACATTCTGTTCTATAACATATATGAGGGTTTTTATTAATTTGAATGTTTGATATAATAGAGAAGTAAAATGAAAACTAGGAACAAAGAGAAAGTCACCTAGCCCTCAGCCTTAAAGGCTAATTCCATGTAGATTAGAGGAGCTTGTGTTGGCATTATCTTAGAAGCTTTTGGTTCTAGTTCGCAGCTGTTGTTGATTTCAGGTGGAACAGAGGCAGAGGGAGAATACAAGGAAATCTTGGTTGCTGATCTGAATGATGATGGACAGATGCTGCTGCTATCAGTTATTGGTGACTTTCATAAGTCTTGTTCTAGATATTTCGTCGCTATGTCATGTGTCTCTTTTGTGGTATCTCTTTTATGGTGTCAAGGTCATGTAACGACCTATTTTGGTTCCCCCACTATGCCTGGGATGAATATGTAATGAACTTGGTTGCCATATGTAAATTTCTGATGTATCCCCACTTGGTTGGGTGGATGATCCCCACTTGTTGGGTGATGGATGTATGTATTGAGTCTTTTGGTGATAGGAAGGTCTTTTATGATGTATAAAGTCATGGTTCTTCTTGAAGAACATCTTTTGCAGATCTTGCCTACAGTCAGGGGGAGCATGGTCAGCACTGCAGGGCAGAAATTTCAGCAGGTACTCAGGGGGAGCGCAACCCTTTGCCCTTGATGACAAAGGGGGAGAATAACTTTGAGGATTTTGGGTTGCCATCAAGTCCAAAGGGGGAGATTGTTGGCATTATGGCACAGGTTTGGAGCTATGGCACAGGTGTTGTCCTTGATGGCAACTCTCTTTGGTAACAGATCTCAGTACAGGCTTTCAGAATGAAGGAAAAGACATATACGCAGGTTCATCTAGACGAAGACGCATATACACGCGGATTAGACATTTCAAAGGCGCGTATGCGTATACACGCACTTTCATGCAAAGAAAAGGGCGTATATGTTGGAGAACTTACTTTTGGTCCGTGGTAGTTAGTTCTTGGTATTTGAACCTATGGTTTTGGACCATGGTACCTTGTTAGACGTGTTGATCCCAAGTATTGGGCCCATGGTATTGGTTTATTATGGTTTTGGACCGTGGTATTATGGAAGGCCTAAAACTATAAAAGAGGAAGGAGATCATGTGGCAGAAGATTATCTGAATTATTGTTGAATCTCTGATAAAGTGCTAGATCTGAAATACTGGTAATTGGGTTATGGTGCAGATCTGGATCTGAATGAAGGAGGAACCTTAGCGTAAAGAGAAGGATAAGTTTTATTGATGGGTCATAATCTTTAAGCTTGAATGATAGTATCTTTGTATGATTTTGATCTGTTATATGTGGCGCATGCTTGATCTATAAGTCTGATAATCTGGGTTAATTAGTGTTTGAATATCTGAAAGAGCGAATTATCCTTTATAGATCTGTACGCAGGTTCAGTGAAGAGAAGGCACGTATACACGCTGGTTCAGTAAAGGGAAACGACGTATACGCAGGTTGTTCCATACGCAGAAGCGTATGCACGCAGGTTTCAGGCTATTAAAGTAGCATATATATATTTTGAGTTGTGATCTTGCTGCTTCTGTTTATTGATGTAGTGTTCTGGGTTCAGATTTGGTGTGTGGTTACTGTTACTGTGATCTGGGTACAGTTGTCAGAGAAGTGTTTATTTTGATTGGTGAAAAGGTGATTGGTTGATGCAGAAATTCTTGATGTTTGATTGATGTTACTTGTGGATCCAGTCTGAAAATTTATGAAACGTGGTCCCTGAAAGAAAGAGAAGGTTGTAGCCTTCTGTAGGCCAGCACCTACATACTAGTATCTTGGCTAGTGCAAAAGCTAAGGGGGTTCTAGTTCCCTTCCAGGAGAAGCTGGAAAACGAGAGAGGGTTGTAGCTCTCTGCAGGTTGCAGCCTGCGTACTGGTAAAGGACTACACCAGTACAATTGTAAAAAGAAGTTTCTAATTAAAGAGAAGATAGAGACGAATTGCAGCAGGTGGTTTTCACCCACATTGGGTTTCCACCTTATATCTTGTGTTCTTGTGTGTGATTGTCTTCTGCTCTGTTTTTACTGTTCCTGGTTACTGGTTAATTGATTCTGATTCTCAGATTAACAATCAACATCTGACAAATAAAGTAAATTACAAGTTTGCATTGTATACGCGGTTTTATTTTAACATAGTTGCGTATATACGCGGGTTTAATTAGTTGAAGTAGCGTATATCATCTGAATTTGAAAAAGGGAATATTTGAATTGATAATACTGATTCACCCCCCCCCCCCCCCCCCTTCAGTATTATTTCCAACAGCTTGGTATCTATAGGTTCTCTTGGTTTGTCCTCTTGGTTCTTAGTTTGATCAACTACTATTGTATCTTACGGGAGCTTGACCAAGGCTTCATATTAATTGTTCAAGTGTTTAAATCTACTTATTGTAGTTTTGTGTTGCATATTCAAAGTGTCTAAGATAACCTTATGTTAAATGCCCCAATATTCTATCACTTAAGAAATAATTTACTTAGTGTGTTAGTGAATATTAATCAACTTGAAGTGTATGGAAAATATTTTGTGAGTGAATCTAATATCCAACTCCCAATCCATTAGTTTGGCATTGATACCCTCCAACAATATGCAATGTCATTCCTCCCTAATTTTTTGCTTAATTCTTTCACCCTGGAACCTTGATTTTTAAATGGAATCTCTATTGGTAGAAAATTTCAGCCTGTAACATCCCTAAACATATTTGTGCATTGTGGTAATATTACTAATAATTATGTGGAAAATTCCATTGCCAATCAGAATAAAGTAGTCATATTTTTTATTTGGAAATAAAAAATAAAAAAAAAATAAAAAATAAAAATTGTAAGCTTGGCAGGACTACATATTCTTCATGTCCAATATATCACCTCGATTAGGGCGGGGAATTTAACCAGTGACTTCACATCAAAGAGTGCCTTAACAGAGCACCTGGTCACCATCTATCCAAGACCTCATGGACTTTTATTTGGAAATATTACTTGTTTGTATGTATTTCATAATCAGTTAGGTTGCCTCCAAGAACAATTATGAAACTATTGAGTAACCATACTATTCATGGAAACAAATTCCTCAACATGGGAGGAATGTGGTACGAAGGGACCGCATACAAAATATTTTCATATATCTTTTTTTCAGTTGAAAAAGGACACATGAAAAAAAGAAGAAGGACAACATAGCTTAGAAGATAAAAGGCAAGACAATTGTCATATTGTAGAAGAAAGAAATAGGATAGCGAGGATATAAAAGTTGAAGCTACGTTAGTGGAGGATGGTAAGGAGGATGTCTATGTAACAGTCACTATTTTTGAAGGAGGTGGTCATTTCCTTGAATTTTATTGCATTTGGTATTATTGCATCTTTCACATCAAGGACGTTGCCTTGAAACACGCATAGAATAAAGCATTAGGTGAAGGAGATCGAATTCCATATGATGCACTTGACTATAGAGCAAGAGGTTGTGATACAATACAAAATGGTGTTAGCCGATGAGGAGAGAAAGTGCAAATGAAAGGAAGAAAGGGGCAGATTTCTTCAAAGAAAAGTTAAGTGTTTTGTGCCTTGAATTCTTACAAGATTTCATGGCTAAATTAACCGCGTGAGTTGCATGATTTACGTGGATAGAAGTTAACTACACATGGTTGTTGTCTTAAGAGATTTTCTTGTTTTTCTTTATGCATAAAAGATGGGTTAGAAAGCACAAAACCTTGCATATAGAAATATTGAGAACTATGTGTTAGTTCATCAAAAAAATTATATGAGAGTCATGTGCATAAAAAGGACAAGTATACATGCTTCTTGAAAAGAATGTGTGATTTTTCTTTTAATAGTTTCTTTAAAAATTAAAATGTGCTTAATGCACAAAGTTAATAATTATTTTGCCAAGTTTTCTTGAGAAAGAAACACGTATTTGCATGAAAAGAAAAGTAATTGTGTTAGATTTTCTCAAAAAAGAAATATGCACTTGCATGTAAGGAACAACTTTAGCATTAGATTTCTTGGAAAAAAAACACACGTGAAAGCTACACACGAAAAGATTAAATAAATCATGATATTTTTCATGAAAAGAATGTTCATGAAAAGAATGTATGTAAACTTTTCTTATGAAAAGAGAAAGAAAATAAGTTATTTCATTAAAAATAAATAAACAATTAATGGGAAATTATGAGAGAAAAATAGATTATTAATTTCCTTGAAGATATTAGCATGATTCCTATAGACTCTTAATAGGAACAGGTGGACAATAATAATATTCATTATGTTTGAATTATTGGAATAAATTTATTTGTTAATTCTTGAAAAGGAAATATTAATTGCATGCATTACTGTACTAATTCTTGGAAAAGAGAAATGTATGGATATGCACGAAAGAATGGTGTTGTTGATTAGACCTTCGAAAAAAAAGATTACTTAGTGCATGCACAAAGAACAACCAATGTGATATAGAAATATATATTTACATGCAAGGAAAATATTAATTGTGTGAAACTGAAACATGTGTTTAATGTTTATTTGTTTAAACTCTCCTTTTGAGAACATGGACGTGTATTTGCATGCATGAAAAAAAATAGATATTGAATTATATTTATTGAAAAGAAATATATTTTTTGCTTGCATGAAAAATAGAAATATTTTGTTTGATCTCTTGATAAGAAATATGACCTTTGCATCCATGAAAATAACACTTATGATGTTGGATTCTTTGAGAAGAAATATTCATGGAAAGGATATAATTATTGTGTTAGACCATTTTAAAGAGAAACATGGATTTGCGTGCAGAGAAGAATATTTATTATGTTAGACCTTGGAAAATAAAACAAGTAATTGCATGTAATAAATGCATTAGATTTACTTTGTAAAAATACATATATACGCATGCAATAAATAATAACTAACATGTTACTTTTTTGTTAGAACTAAGCATGTGTTTGTATGTACAATAGACTTTGTAAATAGCTCTATCTTGGAAAAGATGCCTTTCGAAAAGGGACCTGCATTTTCATGTACGTTAATAGTATATATTATGTTAATTTTCCCTTAGAAGGGGACATGCATTGGCGTGCATAATAATAATATCTATTGTACTAGAAAAATTACTTAGTTAAATGAACAAAGAAAAAGTTGACGGGTTGTCTTTCTTTTAATTATTTTTATCTACTTACATGCACGGAAATCATAGTTAAGATTTTAGTATCCCTTAAATGAAAATGAATGGATTTAGTAATTCTCCTTTGGAAAACAATGTATGCTTGTGCGAGAAGAATCACAACAATGTGGTATTTAATGTTGACATGTTTTGATAATTATATGCTTATAATTAATGAGAAGTGTGGTTAAAGGAAGCTTGTTGTGATATTTTATTTACATTTCATGTACGCACATGAATAGATGTTGAAGGATCACTATTAAAGTTTGATTATTGGTTGATTAATAATTTATCTATTATCATGATATCAACATTTGCTACAACGACAATGGTAGGAAATGATGGTAATATGTGCAAAGGATAGCTTATGTTTACCATTGTGGCAAGTAAATAACTAATGGTCCATGCAAATTGGGGGGTGCGAGCTACAAGATGGTCCATTGATGGAACAACCAGGCCACAAAGATATAAAGATTGAAGATTTGTGACTAAATGATATCATGATGAATGTAATAGTTTTTAGTTAGATATGTTGTATTTAAATGATATTTTCTTTGTAAGATTTGATGACCATGGCTAAGGGATGGACTCCCTTACAAGCCATTGAGTGAGGGGTGAACACGCTCACGAGCGTTTAATAATAAAATTAAACGTTTGTTGGTTTTCACCCTATGGGGTTGCCAGGGTATATCGATGTCTAATGTTGTGCTTGCCTATTGTGCTACTTTTATGATGTGGATTCCTTGCATTAGTTTATGTTTATAATATCACGTATGTGATTAACTAATATAGTTAAAGGAATCATGAAAATGATGCAAGGTTACCTCAGAAAGTGTATGTTAATATGCTACAATAGTGTTTATTAATGGTTATGTAACTTACTACTCCATTACTAAAGTTACTCTATGTAATTATTAGGATTCTATCTATTGGTTAATGATGAATCTAGAATAATAATTTGGATAGTTATCAGTGCATAAATTGTGTAAAAAAATTCTATCTCCATGCATTTTCATGTGAGGTTATCGGGAGATGTTACAAGCGGTATCAGAGTTGAAGGTTGCAGCACTGGAACCTTTTAGGAATTGGTAAGTGGAAAAGAAGTCAAGGTATGATACTAGTGGGCATCAACTCATGTATGATTCGAACAAACTACATATCGATATATGCAGTAGACTACTTTTGATTGAGATGAATGATGCATATTTATAGATGTATTGAAGGGTAGTAAGTAATAAAGTCTGTTGCAAAAATGTGTTCATGAAATTTGAATCTTGTTGAGGATAAAATACAATAAAACCTCGGTTGCACCTATGAACAATCTTGAACACTCACTAGTGAAAGTGAGTTGACTACCAAACTTAGCAAATATGAATATATTAATGAACGTGTCTAAAAGTTACAGCATTGTTTATGATGAATGAATGCATGAATGTAAAATATGGGAAATGTCCTTGAAGAGGATGATAGAATGTTTTAAAATGACATTTAAAGAACCCCTTTAGATGTTAAAAATAAGCAATGAGTAAAGTAGCGAGACTTGACTGTAATAGCTAGTTGTTGATTGAGTCTTGTCATGGTTAAATTAAGATGGTTGGTAATATTGATTAGTTAGTATTGCATGACTAACTATTAAAACTTATATTCATGAATTGGTTCAAAATAAAGCTTATGGCAAGTTGTAAACAAGTGATTGTGGCAGTCATTTCATGTGTTGGTTTGTTGGTAACAGTACACTCTGGAAATTAGGAATTGTTGTATTGTTATCCTAATAGTTATTAACACTTACACATTGATGATAGATCAATCTTTGAATGAATAGAGATATTAAAGCTTTTATGCACATAAAATAAAACTATAATGATTGCAAAAGTGAATATTAATTTATCCATGTATACCTATGACTACAAGTTCTTGAAGGGCATAAAGAACTTTGATTATGATATAGTAGTGTCATTAAAGTGGTTGATTTGAGGGTTTTATCAACTTAATGATAGTAGCAATCAAATCGGATGTTGATTACCTTGTTGTTTAAGCCTCACAACTATATGAATTGATGATTTGAGGGTGGTGTTAGTTGGTATGCATTAATAGTTGTTGATTAGATGCATGTGCATAAATGAAATGACATGTTGCATGAGTTAGAAACTACGGGAATGTTAATGATTAAATTATTGTCTCCTTAACTATGGTTTAAAAAATGAAACAACTTAATGGAAAACTTCTATCTAAAGTTTCTTGGATGTAACATTGGGAAGATGTATCCTTAATTGTTAAGCTTGCTATAATTTTATGAAAAGTAACAAGATCAATACCTTTCTACATGTTGAATTATTGAGAACATTGATAAAATGTCTTATGTATAACAATATTTTGTAGAAGGTATGGTTTTATTAAAAGCAATTTGACTAATGTTGTTGATGGGATTAAGCAGGGGTAGCTTAATGGCAACATGAGAACCTGTGAAGGTAAAACATTGCAATGTGAATTGAAACCCTAAATGAGAAATTATATTGTTATGATATGCATGATTGTGTTATTTAGAAAATCAAAATTTATGCCACCTGTATGTCAGTTATGTTTCTTGTCAATCTAGATATTGTGGACCTATGTTGAGGGTCGAGTATGAATACATGATGTATGTAAATGTTTCTATTGCTTTAATATTAATGCACATATGGTTAGTTATGCAAATTATAGTGGGAAGAGGTGATAAAGAGAATTTCACTTTCCAGACAGTTTTGGACAGTTGTGAAAGGCCAGGAGGCCTTGGGTTGATGGCGGTTGCCTACCGAGATGGGTTGATGGAAGTTGCCTGTCCAGATTTCCTCTCCCTAGAGATAAATGATCTCAGTAAGGGAGAAGAGTTGGCCAAGATGGTGAAGCGAGGAAAAATCCTGAGGCAACTCTATAGATTTTGGAACCTGTTGGAGGAGGCGCAAAATTCCTCATAGACGGGACAATTTCAGAGGAATAGGAAGGACATTGGGAAGAGGAATCTTGTATTAGACCCTATGTGGTCATTGGAATTCTTGAGATGGTTGGCCAGTGGAATTCCAAAATGGACCTAGTATGGTCTCTGTCAAAGAACTGTCTAGATGTGAAAATGGCTCAATCTAGTTGTGGAAACTAGTTCCCATTAGTTGGGAGGAGCATTATTTTGCCACTATGATTCTCATAGTAGAAATTTTTTATTAATCAGTTATATGTTGTGTTAAAAATGAATTTGTTATATGTTTGTGTCAAAATTTTATTTACATCTTGATAGGAAAGGAGGCTAGTGCTCGGAAAGGAATTAGGGGAAGTGTAAGCTCCTTATTGTATTACCAATCTTATGAATCTCTTTAGCAGGAGGCTAAGACAATATGCATTTGGTGCAGTTATTGATCATTCCAATGATTAGAGATCTAGATGATATCTGATTACTTGTAGAAGTATTGTATGGATGTATTTAGGAAGGGCTAAGACAATACGTATTTGATGCAGTTATTGATAATTTTGATAATTGAAGAGCTAGGTACTCTCTGAGTACTTGTGGAAGTATTGCGATAAACATATCACTTGACTTTGCATGAATGATTGATAGTTAAATGTATTTCATTTGATTGGAAATGTTGTGACTAATGTGAATATGTTGGATTTGTTAGTGATACATTAGAGGGTGCTTGTCAACGAGTGTTTATGGGCTGTCAAACCATTGGAGTGCTTGCGTAAAAGTAACCATGACTTCCAAGAGTAATTGGTAAGTAATGGTATGTTGGTATAAATACTTTGTTTTTATTTTGTGAAATTGAATAATGGCTAAGTGAAGGAAAGTACACATTGCTTATTTTACAGTTACAAATGCTTATGCTTATTGAAAAAACATGATTGTTTTTGGCTTAGAGATAAAACCTTCATTTTGAACGGAAAGGTTCCTCTTTTAGTGGTTTAGATTATTATATCATGAGTAAAAGTTAATTATAAACATTGAGGGCAGTCTTTACTTCAAGGGTGGGAGTATGTAACATCCCTAATCATATTTACACATTGTGGTAATATTACTAAAAATAACGTGGAAAATACCATTGCCAATTAGAATAAAGTAGTCATATTTTTTATATGGAAATATTACTTGTTTCTATGTATTGCATAATCAGTTAGGTTACCTCCAAGAATGATTACAAAGTTGTTGAGTAACTATACTATTCATGGAAACAAATTCCTCATCATGGGAGGAAGGCAGTACGGGGGGACCACATACAAAATATTTTCACATATATATATATATATATATATTTATTTATTTATTTATTTTCGTTGAAAAAGAACACAGGAAAAAAAGGAGAACATAACCTAGAAGATAAAAGGGAAGAAAGTTGTTATATTGTAGAAGAAATAAATAGGGTAACGAGGATATAAAAGTTGAAGCTACATTAGTTGGGGACAGTAAGGAAGATGTCTATGTAACAGTCACTATTTCTAAACGAGGTGGTCCTTTCCTTGATTTTTATTGCATTTGGTATAATTGTGGCTTTCAAATCGAGGTTGTTTCCTTGAAACACCCATCAAGTAAAGCATCAGGTGAAGGAGATCGAATTCCATGGGATGTGCTTGACTATAGAGCAGAAAGATGTGAGACGATATCGTTGGGTCCTTTGTCTTGAGAAACAAGGTGACACGTTGGAAGGGTGGCCACATTTTACCAAATATAATCGTTGGGAAGTTGTAGAGAAGACAGCTAGAGAAGAGAAAGGAATCCACCAAAGACAAGCAGTTGCGGACATATGGCCAGAGAATTCGAAACTTAGGTAGCCACAGTCAAGTGAAAATGAATACTGACAACCAAGTAGTGGAGGCAGTTGAAAGAGGAAAAGGGCATGGCATCCAAGGGAGAAGTGGCAGTCCAAGCAAGTGCAGGGATATAAAAGAAGGTTGAAAGGAAAAAGATGAAGAGAGAGAGAGAGAGAGAGATGATACTGAAATGTTGTTGTGGAATCATTCGCGCTCGCTCTGATTCTCATGTGCTTGATTGTGTATTTCTCTTTCATATATGTTTATGTTATGTCTATGAGAATTTTGAGCCAGATGTTTTGTTAGTGTATCCATGTACTTATGAGAAGCCATCTAGAGGGCTCGCTAGACCCCGGACGCCACGAATTTGATTGAGTTCCAAACCACTCTTCGAAAGAGAGCATTGATATGGCTCATCAAATGGTCTACCTTACAACAGAACCCGATGGTGGATGAAGTCAAATGGGAATTTGTTCAAGAATTCCAATTTTCCCACACTAACCAACAAGGGTTGTCTGAATTATGGGAAATCAAGCAACGGGAAGGGGAAATTGCATGGGAGATAATGTGGAGGTTTAAGGATGTGATTGGCAAACTGAGCTACTAGAGTAACCCAAATCATCAACTCGATTTGTTTATTAAATCATTATTGCCCCTTACTCGCACGTCGTTGACTCAACATAGAATTGATACTTTGCAAGACGCCCTAGAATAGGCGACCAGGATTGAGGCTATGGCAATATATCCACATGAATACCAGGGGGGAGCAGCCTCACATGACCCCTCTATATTAGGTCTAAAACATCAAATCCCAGATTTAACAGAGAAGTTAAAGGACTTGCAACCAACACGAATTGTGCAACCACGTGTATGGTGCACAAATTGCCTTGACGAGGGACATCATGCAGCATAATGCCCAAGGTTGCAGGGGCCAAGTACCCCTTCCACACCAACAGGGCCATCCACATCCCTACCAGCTTCAGGAGTTGCGCAGATAGGGACGCAAGGTTTATACACAAGATGCACTCAATTTCACGCATTTCCAAACCAGCAGAGTACAACATCTTCAAAGTTATGTGAAACATGCAGAATGTATGGGCATCTCCCTCATTTATGTCCAATACTACAGAAGTATTCCAACATTTTAAACAACACCTTTTGCAAATTGTGTGCTTCACCAACTCAACATATTGATCAGTGTAGAGCATTGGATGCCCTAGCGGATCGATTCGATCGCTCAGCCTATATAAGCAATGAGACTCCTCGAGGAAGAGGAGGTAGAGGAACAAAGGGGGGAAGAACATGAGGCATAGGTTTGATTTGTTGCTACAACTGTAATCAGGAGGGGCATGTCGAAAGGTACTGCCCACTACTGAGAAGACCTTATTGCTCCCAGTGCAGGGTTAACACACATGCAATGGAAGATTGTCCAGATCTAATCACTCGATGGGAAGAATGCAACCAAAAAAGGGGAGAAAATTTAATTAATGATGATCCAAGGTTGTCAGAGACAACTCCCATCTCAAACATCAACATAGTCACCCGTCGAGGAAAGAATACTGAAGTAGACATTGGAGCCACGGAATAGCCCAAAATCATAAAACCGTCCTCATCAAAATGCTCATATGACTCTGAACAAAAGAAGTGGTACTATAAAGAGGTTACAGATACTTTTAACAAATTGAATTCAAATGGTGGAACTCTTGGAGAAAAACCAGGATTTTCAAAAGTTAATGGCCCTGACCTACCACCATCAAATGGTCAACTCATAATAGAATGGTTAAGGCTATTTCTACAAATTGTGAATGATGATCAGATGTTTGGACAGTTGTGGGAAAGTCTTAAATTTGTAGTTAAAGATGGAGTAACCGAGGAAGGAGTCATTTATGCTAATTTACCTGAGAGACACTCTAGGAGGGTGCGAAGGAACAATAAGAAAATGGGAAGGGAGTTCTAATTGACACTCAAATTGTGGGCTTCCAGATCAAGGATACAATGTTAGATTTGGGCTCAGATGTGAATATCCTACCAAGGAAAACCTGGGAGGCCTTGGGGAGGTCGAAGTTGGCATTTTCTCCAATTCAAATACGTATGGAAAATCAATATTGTATCCTTCCGGTGGGAAGGCTAGAGGATATAGAAGTTGACATAGAAGGAGTAAAAACTTATGCTGACTTTGAGGTAATAGACATTATGGGGGACAAAGACCCCTATCCAACATTACTTGGAATAGACTGGGCCTTTGAGAATTACGCAATAATTGACCTAAAGGAGTTGATGACATTTGAAGTGGAGGGAATCAGAGTGATCTAGACCCTAGACCCATACTAAGGACCAAGGTTCATTGAGCCAACAGATGGCAGGGAAGATCCTGAATTCTTAGGCTAGCTATACCAGCTGACAACAAGGAAGAGAGAAGACTTCATCAATCCTACAGTAGAACGATCGATCCGCTGGAGGAACATACAGAGTTTGGAGGTTAGCTCTGAGGCGACTTGGGATGACTAGCAGCATGGAGGATACGAGATCAACACCAGGTGTTGCGCCACAGTATATCGTATCAACTGGGTTGGTACTGAGGTACGATAATTTCTTATTTTCAATGACATGGACTTGGTTAATGATTTTCTTAATATAGTTGATGAAATTTTCTTTGAAGAACACAAAGTTCCCTTGTTGGATATCGCGTTACAAGTGACACCAGCAAGGTGATGGGGATCTCACTGCAACCACCTTAGAGAATGGAAGGAGGTTAAGACAACGATGAGAATCATATTTGGGCATTCAGAGTATTACCCTCAAAACTTCATGAAGTACATCGGGATGTTCGACCCTAGGCAACATATGCAAGATTGTAAGCCCAACTGGATCAAGGAAGGGATCCCAGAGGAATTATGGGTGCAAAGGTTTATACACACCCTAGGGACATTTATGAAGGCATGGTACATGAAGGAGGAAATAAGGAGGCATACCAGTAATTGGGAATGTATGGAAGAACAATCTATCAAAGATTTTTGTTTTATTGATAATGATGAATGAATAGAGACTGTTTTCCAAGCCATTAAATGGGTTCGTCTCACGACGGGACAGTTGACATAGGTATGTATAGACCAGGACACCCTTGAACATCTATATGAATCTAGATTCCATGAAGCCATAGCTTGTGGAAAGATTGAATGGGATCCGAATGAGGATGACCTAGAGGAATTGAGACATCTGAAGTTCAAAGAAACTAAGGGGGAACGGAATGTTGAAGATGGGCCTATAACTAGTGGTCTACAACTATTACCTCTAAATTTATGGAAACATAACATTGGCACTGAAGAAAAGTAGAAACTATCCTCAATCGAAGATTACTAGTACAAGCAAACTACCAAGGAAATCTTCAACCTCTTGAGAGAGTACGAAGATTTGTCCCATGCATCTATTGCGGAAATTAAGGAGATTAAGGGGGAGTTAGGGGAGATGAAGATTGTACTTAAACCAGATGCAAAGTCGGAGAATCATCGGCCATATAGACTAAATATGAGAGTCAAAGAGAAAGTGAAGAAGGAGATAGATAAAAGAATAAGAAGGACACTGAAGAGATTTATTTATGTGTATATTTTCGGAGTGTGAACAATGCATGTGTTCATGACCCCTTCCCTACCCCATTCAGCGACAGTCCTAGACAATGTGGCCGGAAATTAAGCTTAATCATTTACAGATTGATTCTCTAGCTACCACCAGGTTCGGATTGCAGATGAGGACAAGAAGAAAACCACATTCACCACTAAATGGGGATCCTACACATACCATGTTATGCCCTTTGGACTCAAAAATTCACTAGCAGTATTCTCCAGAATTGTAATAGCTGCTTTCAAATATTATATTCACAAGTTTCTAGAAGTTTGCATAGATGACTGAACCATCTACAGTTAGCTCAAGAAGCACTCCAATCTACTCAAAGTGATGTTTGATCAATGTAGACAGTTGTAGATTTCCCTAAACCTGAAGAAGTGCATATTCATTGTCCCTTTCGGGACACTTATGGGCCATATAGTCTGTAAGGACGGAGTGTGTGTTGATCCTACTAAGGTCACAAAAATCCTAAATATGGAGTCGCCAACAATTGTTAAACAGTTAAGATCCACCCTTGGTCACACAAGATATTACATGAGACTCATCCACAACTATGCTTTGATCACCGCATCACTGGAGAAGCTACTAAAGAAAGTCAAAAGGTTTGTCTGGTCAAATGAATGTGAAGCTTCTTTTAATGTGTTGAAGGAAAAATTAGCAAGTGCACCAATATTAGTTTATCCATATTGGAACAAGCAATTCCACGTCCACATCGACGCTTTAGGTGTCACCTTAGGGGTTGTCCTGGCTCAGCCTACAGATGAAAACCTTGACCACCCCATTTACTTTGCTACTAGGATATTATCTACAATACAAAATAATTATACCACGACTGAGTGTGAACCACTTGCAATGGTATATTATTTACAAAATTTTTGGCACTATCTCCTGAGGGTTTATTCAAATTCTTCACTAATCATCATGCTCTGAAATACTTGGTAAATAAACTTATACTTGAAGGAAGGATTTGAAAATGGCTTTTGTTGTTCCGAGAGTTCACGTTTGAAGTAATTTTCAAGCCGAGCAGACTGAATGTGGGGCCTGATCACCTTTCTTGGTTAGACTCAGGTGAAACTAGGGGATCAGTAGATGATCAGCTACCCGATGTTGACTTGTTTCAATTTGAAGCCATACTAGACTACTTGGAGGATATTACAGCTTTTCTAGCCATAGGAAAATGTCCATAGGAGTACTTGACGACACAACTAAGGTACATGGTGGTTCGCGCTAGAGATTTCTAGTTGATCTCAGGACAGATGTATAAGTTGGGCCTTGACCAAATATTTCACATAAATGTTCTTGATCATGAGAGACATGATGTATTGTGGGAGTGTCATTTAGGAGTTGGGAGTGTGGGCACATTGGAGGGAAGGCCACCGCGAGGAAAGTGTTGCAGGTGAGACTATGGTGGCCCACAGCTTTCCAAGATGCAAAGGAATATGCCAAGAGGTGTGACACATGTCAAAGGGATGGAAAACCATCACACCAGAATGAGCTAGGATTGTAACCAGTGTGAGCACTGAAGGCTTTTGAGAAATGGGAAATCGACTTTGTAGGACCTATCAACCCACCGTCATAACACTCACACGCCTGGTAAATTATTACCACTACAGAGTATCTTACCAGATGGGCTGAAGCAGCACCAGTTAAGGATTGCACTATAGACACTGCCGCTAGATTCATTTTTGAGAATATCATCACCCGATTTGGGTGCCCCCAAAGCCTCACCAGTGACCGGGGGACCCATTTCATAAATGAAACTATCACGTCATTACCTCATAACTTCATGGTACATCACCATAATAGAAACCCATATCACCCTCAAGAAAATGGTAGAATAGAGGCCTTCGACAAAATCTTAGAGAGGGGACTCGCCAAGATCTACTCGGCAAATCGGGACAATTGGAATGAGTGGGTGTTAGCCACGCTATGGGCTTATCGTACAAATGTCAAGCATTTACACAAGTACACACCCTTCCAGTTAGTATATGGACAAGAAGTTGTAGTACCTGTTGAATTTACCATCCCCAGCCTCTTCATCACACAGGCCACTCACATGTTGGAGGAAGACTCAATCCCAAAGAGGTTGGAAGAACTCTGCAAACTAGACGAGGCAAGGTTTTTGGCTGATTTCCACCAAAATGTCGATAAGTAGAGGCTGAAGGTATGGCACAACAGGCATATCAAGTGGAAATACTTTACAATTGGAGGACATCTTCTTCTATACGACAGTAAATTCTTAAAGTTTCCTGGGAAGTTGCAAATGCATTGGTTGGGACCCTTCATTGTTGAAGAATTGAAGGAATCAGGAGTTGTCAAGCTTACACAACTGGACGGTGTCTTACTACTGAGATGGGTGAATGGTGCACACTTGAAACCTTTCCATGGCTCAAACAATTCTGTACCAAATTGATTGAATCTCCACAAGGAGATCATAGGTAGGTTTAGGTAGAGTTAGTTAGTTCTTTTAGTATATCATTTGTGTCAGTTAAGGTTAGTTGATATGTCCTTCTAGTCAGAGTCAATCAAGAATAAACTTATGTCAGGTCTTTTAGTTGTGGAAATACTTCCACCCCATCGTAACTTCTTATGGTCGAGGAATCACACATGTCAATAGTCGTATCTGTCATAATTAAGCAATAATTCCTTGTGTCAATTAGAATTTGGTCTAAATATTTCCTATAATACCCCTGACATGATATGTCATCAAGTTCTAGGTGTCTGCCATTATTACATCATAATTAACCATCTATTCCACCCTCCTTTTTTAGTTTTGCATCATCTAAGTCAGGTCTGGCTCAGTCGCCTTTACTGTGGCCAGGTTTGAAACCAAGTGGGGAAGCTACCATATTAATTAGTTAAGTGGGCTAATAAAAAAATTCATGTTGAGTATTTCCATTTAGTCTACATGGAAACGATAAATTCTCATAACCAAAAGTCGAGGTGGTCGAATTGCCAAGTCTGGAGTCTATCTCTCACTCTCTCTGTTCCAAACCCAAATCTAAGCCCCACTTATTCTTTGTGTACAAATGTCGCTCAACCACAGTCATGAAGACCACAACTTATGTTCTAGAAGTTGAACCAAATTCCAAAGTTACAAAGAGAGAACCTCTCTACGGTAAATATGATAAAGTTGTTCTTGTCAACAACGACCTCTTAGACTCATTCCAATTTCGAACACTAAAGTGGGAGTTCTACACAATGCTAGTTACCAAAGACGATGGGAGCTTGTCCATGAAATTCACTGAATATTTCAAGGGAATTTAGCAATCAAAGTTATTGAATTTAAGAAGTCTTCCAATCTTTAGTACACAAGGAGCAACAATGCAATGCACAAAACTTCTCATCATTCAAATAGATGGAGGATCGTTATGGCTAGATAAGGAATACCCCATCCATGTTTTTGATATTCAGAGGCTCACAGGGTTGTCGATTTTCAGAGTTGTCATATCAACTACTTTCCAAAATGTATCCAAGAGAGGAAAGAAAACAAGTGAAAATAATTATTATAACAGATATGGTACCCAACGAGGAGGCAAGGGTGCTCTGATAAAGCCTATCAATAAGTCTAGCATCAAGTTTTCTTATTACATGATCATTGGAAAGATTATGTGACACTTTTCGCGAGGTGAATGCACATTAGACACCATTTCAATTATGGAGGCTTGTGTGCAAGGCACACAACTGAATTGGTGTATCTTTCTCCTACATAAACTTTCTGATGTCTGCGAGGATGTCTATAAAAGATCCACCCACTTTATTTATGGATATCTCATAGAGACATTGTCCATATGGAAATAGTTCCCACCCAAGGGCTGAGAGATGCTAATGGTTACTAAAGACCGACCACTTTCTCTCAAGTATGTGCCTTGTAGGACTTCTAGGGACCCCAACAACAAAGATATCAATGAGGCCTCCTTTACCGGATGATACAAGAAGATGTTGGAAGTTGTCAAGGCCACAAAAAGGATCTTGAATTCACTACTTGATGACTATTCATAGGATATTGATTCGACATCAGCCATGGCACCACCTGGATACGACTCAAGTGTGTTTATCACAACACATTTCATATGCGGGCACAAAATTTTGTTTTAACTGAAGACACCTTCCATATTGAAGTTTCTTCCTAGTCGGGAATTGTTGGAGAAATTCGGGAGGGGAGGCATATCTATTTGTTTGGAGGAATGGTTCCCCCACCACTATCGGGAGAAACCACTACGGCCTCAAGGAAGCGAATGGTCGAGGAGACATTGAACCTGGTCATCAAAAAGCTCGAGATGCAAATGCAGTCCCTAAAAGAAATTATGGTGAATCTTTGCACCTCAGTAAGTCCATTCCCAACCTTTTCAAAATTTCATAGTTCAAGACGTCCTCTTTATTTGATTTGTATCCCTCTGGTTGCTTCAATTCTTGAAATCAGGCCCCACTCTCGGTTGGAACCTGCATATCCCAATCTTCGCCCCGTTGTCTCCAAGCCACCATTTGGGCCCAAGAAAAAGGTTGGCACCAACTCCACCCAAATTTTTCATCTCACTTACGAAGAGCTCCACTCTCATGCTACCATGCCCATCACGGAAGAAAACCCACCCTCCACTTCCGCCACCTCACCGCATTTGCAGAATCCATCACCTCACATAGCTTCCACTTCCATCACCATCTTTGACATCCTGCCCTCTAGGACTATGATCGGTACCGAAATGGAGATGGAATTCTACTCCATTATCCATTCTAATGCTAAAAATATGAATGGGGTGCTTACAGCCCAAATTGTTGCTACGGAAACCGTCTAAACGTCCATGTTGTCCTTATTACTTGAATCTAGGCCACTCACAGTTACTGAGCAGTTTACTGCCCCACCACTCCCTAACCCCACCACATTCTACACATTGCCCTTCCCCATTGATCCTATCATCTCATCACCACCATGCTCCCACATGGTTCACATTGATCCACAGACAACCAAACCCGCACAATGAGCAGCATCTCCATAGGGGCACTCTGAGAAATCAGTTGCCAGTGGACAGTCATTGCCGATTCGTCTCCCTGTACCTTTCTCAATGAATCCTGATGACCTCCAGGGCTGGTCCTCATCCCAATTATTTAATTTCATTGAATTGGATTCACACCAAGCATAAGCATTTCACAATATATTAGCTATCAAGCATGAGCAGCAGCAGCAATAGATCCTAGCCCTTACAGAAGAATGCAACCATCTCCTCCAGGAGAAGTAGATCCTTCAGGGTCAACTTGACTAGATTACTAAAAAAATCCAGGTACTATGGCCCTTAGTAGTTGAAATTGTGATAGATGCACTAGAAGATTTCTCAGCTTGTACCCTTATTGAATGTTGTGATCATATCAAAGCAGCCTGCACAGACCTAGTCTTTACACATCAGGAGCTTAAAATAAGTATTGTTGTTGCTCAAAATGCACTACCAAATCCTACCACCCAGTGTGTAGGCAAAATTGAGCAAAAACTAGTAGAAACAGCTAACATGAAGGCCTTGATTGTCAAGGTTGTGGAAGAATCTCAGGACATGTTGCAACAAGTTCATGACTAGTCTGGCTTCCTGGCAAGAAAAAATTAACATGTTTACCCTTTGCGCAATCGCTCTAATCATTTGTTCAATCAAGCCATGGGTACCCAAGACAAGACCCAGCTAAAGGAACTTCTAGCAACAATAGACAGCCTCGAGACCCAAATCCATCACATCAAAGATGAATCGGCAAAGACCAAGCAGATACTCCACGACCTTCAACCACCCACATAGTCTCATCTAAAAACACAACAACAGATCACTGAAGAAACAGAAATGCAGTGGAATACTCTACCAATGACCTGCCTAGCCTAACCTACTACTGAACTTATGACATAATTCCTTGCTATGGTAGGCACCCTCACAAGTACATGGAAGGCTTCTCTTGACGCGTACACAGAGTTCGAGAATGTAACCATCGAATCTGTCCCTCAATTGGGTCCTTCATTTGAAGGAAATAGTCAAGGGGAAGCAGCCAGTCAGGGAGAAGCAACACAAGGAGGAGCACCAGTAGCATCAGCAACACCAATAGCACTGACAAAGGATTGACTTGGGGATGAGTCAATGGACTATGGTCGGGGCCTGTTGGGTCCTTCATTTTGAGAAACAAGGTGACACGTTGGAAGAATGACCATGTTTTACCAAAGATAACTGTTGTAAAGCTACAGAGAAGGCAACTGGAGAAGAGGAAGGAATCCATCGAAGGCCAACAGTTGCGGAAACATGGCCAGAGAAGTCAGGACTCATACAACCACAGCTGAGCGGAAAGGAATACTGACAGTGAAGCAAAAGAGACAATCAAAAGAGGAAAAAGGCAGAGCATTCAAGGGAGAATTGGTAGTCGAGGCAAGCGCAGGGATACAAAAGAAGGCTGAAAGGAAAAAGTTGAAGAGAGAGAGAGATGATATTGAAATGTTGTTGCGGAATCGTTTGAGCTTGCTCTGATTCTCATGTTCTTGATTATGTATTTCTCGTTCATATTATTTTCTTGTTTTGTCTATGAGGCTTGCGAGATGGATGTTCTATTGTAATGATGATGGGGATTAATGGAAAAAGATATTACAGGGATAAACTAGTACTATGCATGTGAGTTTGTGTGGTTTTTTAAATTTTTAATATGGTTGCATCTGCTTTATGTTCTTTCTCTTCATGTGTTTGATATGTTACGATTGAGTTCCACATGGGCATAGTTTTGGATTCACTGGCATTGATATATTTAATATGATTATTCTCGATATTAGATTCCAACCCTTAACTAACTAAGGTTGTGGCATGACTCAAGTGAGACGCCTTATTCATCCTCGATAGGGTGAAAATGTCGGCATTATGCTAGACTACAGTGGAGCTTTTGTCGGCCCTTGTGCCTGAACCCGGGGTCTCAACCCTTCTATTATTTTCCGCCAACAAATACAAAACGGTGATAGCTGACGAGGAGAGAAAGTTCAAATGAAAGGAAGAAAGTGGCACATTTCTTCAAAGAAAAGATAAGTGTTTTGTGCATTGAATTCTTAAAAGATTTCATGGCTAAATTAACCGTGTGAGTTGCATGATTTATGTTGATAGAAGTTAAGTCAACCCGGTTATTGTCTTAAAATATTTGCTTGTTTTTTTTATGCATAAAAGATGGGTTAGAAAGCACAAAACCTTGCATATAGAAATATAGAGAACTATGTGTTAGTTCATGAAACATATTATATGAGAATCATGTGCATAAAAAGGACAAGTAGGCAGGCTTCTTGAAAAGAATGTGTGATTTTTCTTTTAATAGTTTCTTGAAAAAGAAATATGTACTTAATGCACAAAGTTAATAATTATTTTGCCAAGTTTTCTTGAGAAAGAAACATGTATCTACATGAAAAGAAAAGTTATTGTGTTAGATTTTCCCAAAAAAAGAAGAAAAAATGCACTTGCATGTACAAAAGGAACAACTTTGGCATTATATTTCTTGGAAAGAAAACACGTGAAACTTGCACATCAAAAGATTAAAGAAATCATTATATTTTTCATGAAAAGAATGTATGTGAACTTTTCTTATGAAAAGAGAAAGAAAATAAGTTATTTCATTTAAAAAAATAAAAAGAAAATGTGAAAATTAGATTATTAATTTCCTTGGAGATATCAGCATGATTCCTATAGACTCTTAATAGGAATATTTGCACAATAATAATATCCATTATATTTGAATTCTTGAAATAAATTTCTATGTTAATTCTTGAAAAGGAAATATTAATTGCATGCATCATTGTATTAGATTTCAAAGTGAAATGTCTTTGCATACATTATCGTATTAGATTCTTGGAAAAGAGAAAAGATTTTGCATGCATTATTTTATTAAATTCTTGGAAAAGAGAAATATGTGGGTATGCACGAAAGAATGGTTTTATGCATTAGACCTTTGAAAAAAAAAAGGATTATTTAGTGCATGCACAAAGAACAACCAATATGTTATAGAAATGTATATGCAGGGAAAAGATTAATTGTGTGAAACTGAAACACGTGTTTAATGTCTATTATGTTGTTGGTACCATTCCATGACCTTCTTTTTCCTCTTGAAACACATCATTTGTCTACCTTTCCCTCCATAGATCCCTTATCTTCCTTGAAATTGATTAGTTAACAGTATTATAGTTGTTAGTTTGCATTAAAGTTAGTTTATGAGTTTTTATGTTAGAAATTAGGAGTTTTTAATAAAAAGGTTACAGGAAGTTACAACATCCTGTAAATGGTTCATCATCTGACACGTGGCATGATAGGCAAGCTAAAGCAAGGAATAGGAATGAAAACTAGAATGTACAAGCATGGAGAAACATCGATCCTACAGCGAATCCAACACTCCTTGTTATGCGGTCAACACTAGTCAAAGCCCCAGCCTTTTGGTGACAAACGTAGCAACAGCCATAGGTTTCCAAACCGGTTTCGTTTTGTTTCTTTTTGGAAATCAGTTTTGAATGGAAATGACCCAAAAATCATTCCATAGTAAAAGCGGCAACAGCTGCATAGTGAATGTACATTCAATCCAAATGCAAACCGTGTATTAGTTGTTTTTAAAAACACGGATGTAGATACAGTTACATGTTTGTTGTTGATCTCTGTATATCGTTTTAAAAAAAGCAGAGCTTTTGTATGATCTTCAGAACTTAATACCAGAACTCAATTGCAGTCACGGTTTCATTATAACCTTGTTCATGCGTTAATACCTTAGTTGCTTGCGCGCATTCCAATATACGGTTGAAACGCAGACGGGCCCTGCGTGGACGGGTATACGGTCATTTTCATTTCATTAGCAGCTTTTGAATATTGAATAGCATGAACAGTCATTAGAGTTATGCTTATGATTTCGTTGATTTAATTAGCATTCCTTATGAATGATGTTTATGATGATGACTTAAAGGATTTATCGTTAAGATCATTGAACTGTATCTCGTAAGAGATCTAATCCTTCGTTATATTTTTAAAGCATCCTCATAGACCTTGTTTTCCATGCATTTGAATTTTAGTGTGCTTTTGATTTCAGTATGCTTTTAATCTTTCATGAACGTTGAGTGTTAAATGTTGAGTGTTCACTAGACAGAGTTTTTATGCACAGTGTCCTTGTAAGGGGACTAAAATCTCAGTTTAGTAATACACAGTGTCTTTAGGACAGTTAAATGAGTTGAGTGACCTGAGTGTCAAGGTGATAGGGAGCATATCTTAACCTTCCGTAAAGAAGTATTGTAACCTACCACAATGAACACTTAGTTAGGAATCCTTTATGTCTATAGATTTTAGACGCATGCCTCGAAGTTTACTTACCCTGGTCGATAATAAATATAGCCTAATCTAGCACCCTAGGTTTGTCACTACATATGTTTAAACACTCCTTTTGAGAACATGGACATGTATTTGCATACATGAAAAACAATAGATAATTAATTAGATTTATTGAAAAGAAATATGTTATTTTCTCGCACGAAAAATTGAAAATCGAAATATTGTGTTTGATCTCTTGAAAGAAAATATGAGCTTAACATCCATGAAAAGAACACTTATGATGTTGGATTCTTTGAGAAGAAATATGCATGGAAAGAATATAATTATTGTATAACACCATTTTAAAAGGAAACATGGATTTGAGCGCAAAGAAGAATATTTATTATATTAGACCTTGGAAAAGAAAACTTGCATGTAATAAATGCATTGGCTTTCCTTTGGAAAAATACATATATATGCACACAATAAATAATAACTAACATGTTAGTTTTATGTTAGCACGGAGCACATATTTGCATCTAAAATAGATTTTGTAAATTTCTCTATCTTGGAAAATATGTCTTTCGAAAAGGACCTACATTTGCTGCATGGCAATAGTATCTATTATGTTAGTTTTCCCTTAGAAGGGGACATGCATAATAATAATAATATTTATTGTACTAGAAAGATTACTTAGTTACATGAACACAAAAAAAGCTAAGGCGTTTCCTTTCTTTGAATAAGTTTTATCTAATTACATGCACATAAATCAAAGTTAAGATGTTAGTATCGCTTAAATGAAAATGAATTGATTCAATAATTCTCCTTTGGAAAAGAACGTGTGCTTGTGTGTGAAGAATCATAGTAATGTGGTATTTAATTTTGACATGCTTTGATAATTATATTCTTGTAATTAATGAGAAGTGTGGTTAGAGAAAGATTGTTGTGATATTTTATTTACGCACATGAATAGATGTTTAAGGATCACTATTAAAGGTTGATTATTGGTTGATTAATACTTTATCTAGAATCATGATATCAAAGTTTGTTGACGACAGAAAATGTAGGAAAGGATGGTGACTTATGTAAAGGATAGATTATGTTTAACATTGTGGCAAGCAGAATTAATGGTCCATGCATATTGGGGGGTGTGAACTATAGGATGGTCCGTTGATGGAACAACCAAGCCAAAAAGATATAAAGATTGAAGATTTGTGGGTAAATGATATCATGATTATTGTAATAGCTTTTAGCTAGATATGTTGTATTTAAATGATATTTTCTTTGTAATATTTAATCACAATGGTTAAGGGATGGACTCCCTTACAAGCCATTAAGCGAGGGGTAAACGCTCTCACAGGCATTTAATAATAAAATTAAAAGTTTGTTGGTTTTCACCCTACGGGGTTTCCAAAGTATATCGGCGTCTAATTATGTGGTTGCCTATTGAGCTACTTTTATGTTGTGGATTCCTTGCATGAACTGATGTTTATAATATCAAGTATGTGATTAACTATTCTAGTTAAATAAATCAAGAAAATGATGCAAGGTTACCTCAGAAAGTTTATGTTAATATACTACAACAATGGTTGTTAATGGTTATGTAACGTACTATTCCATTATTAAAGTTACTCTATGTAATGATGAGAATTCTATCTAAAGATTAATGATGAATCTGGAATAGTAATTTGGATAGTTACCCATGGGTAAATTGGGTAAAAAAGTTCTAACTCCGTGCATTTTCACGAGACGTTATCGGGGGATATTACAAGTGGTATCAGAGCTGAAGGTTGCAGCACTTGCACCTTTTGGGAATTGGTAAGCAAAAAAGAAGTCAAGGTATGATACTAGTAGGCATCAACTCAGGTATGATTCTAACAAACTACATATCGATATATCAAGTAGACTACTTTTGAGATGAGATGCATGATGCACGTTTATAATTGCATTGAAGAGTGGCAAGTAATAAAGTATGTTGTAAAATTGTGTTCATGAAATTTGAATCCTGTTGAGGATAAAAGACAATAAAACATTTGTTGCACCTATGAATAATCCTGAGCACTCACTAGTGAAATTGAGTTGACTACCAACCTTTGCAAATATGAAGATATTAAAGAACACGTCTAAAAGTTACAATGCATTGCTTATAATGAATCAATGCATAAATGTGAAATATGGGAAATGTCCCTGGAGAGGACGAAAGGATGTTTTAAAATGACATTTAAAGAACCCCTTTAGATGTTAAAAATAAGAAATGAGTCAAGTAGTGAGACTTGACTATAATAGCTAGTTGTTGATTGAGTCTTGTCATGGTTAAATTAATATGGTTGGTAACATTGATTAGTTACTATTGCATGACTAGCTATTAAAACTTATATGCATGAATTGGTTCTCATTAAAGCTTATTGCAAGTTGTAAATAAGTGATTATGGAAGTCACTTCATGTGTTGGTCTGTTGGTAATAGTACACTGTGGAAATTAGGAATGTTTGGATTGTTACCCTAATAGTTATTGACACTTACACATTGATGATAGATCAACGCCTTTGAATGAATAGATTTCTATAAAAGATTTTATGCACATGCAATAAAACTATAATGATTGTAAAAGTGAATACTAATTTATCCATGCATACCTGTGACTACAAGTTCTTGAAGGTGATAAAGAACTTGGATTATGATACAGTAGTGTCATTAAAGTCGTTGATTTGAGGATTTCATCAACTTCATGATAGTAGTAATCAGATTGGATGTTGATTACCTTGTTGTTCAAGCCTCACAACTATAGGAATTGATGATTTGAGGGTGATGTTAGTTGGTATGCATTAATAGTTGTTGATTAGATGCGTGTGTAGAAATGAAATGACATGTTGCATGAGTTAGAAACTATGGGAATTGAGAGGATTTTTTGGCAAAAATCACATCATAATTCATTTGTCGATGTGTTTCGAACCAACAAGTGTGGTTCGTCGTCACGACAAGTTGAAGAACTAGAGCATGGAAACAGTTTAAATAGAGAGAGAAGATCATCCAACGGTTATATTTGACCAGGAAACAACTATATTTGACCACGAAATGATTATATTTCACCGGGAAACAGTATTGGACCGAGGGATAGGGATAAGGAAATTCAATAAATTCAAGAGTTAGTTTTGTTATATTTATTACTATATTTGATTAAATTTAACTGTTTATATTTAATGAGAATAAACTAATAATAGATTTATTATTGTTATTAAAGCTATATAGATTAAATACATACTAATATTATTAAATGAAATACGGAAAAATTAATAAGAAAAAATAAAATTATTTATTAAAGGTTAACCTACTTAGCTAGTTAAATACTAAAACAAATGACCTAACAGAATTGAATAGGTGGAAACTTCTCATTAAAATTATTTTAAAGTTATTGGGGAAATATTAGTTAATTTCATTATTGAATTCTTGTTTATTTATATTAAAGTTATAATGGGATAATTGGCATCGTTCTTTAAAATTATTTTATTAAGGTGAATTTTTTATCATATTAATTATTATACTAACTAACTAAGGCTTAATTTAACTGTATATATTTAATGAGTATAAAATAATAGATCTATTATTATAATTAAAGCTATATAGATTAAATACAAAATAATATTATTAATATTAAATAATAAGAATTAAAATATTGTCTCTTTAATTGTGGTTTAAAAAAAATATTATGGAAAACTTTGATTTAAAGTTTCTTAGATGTAACATTAGGAAGATGTATCATTAATTGTTATGCTTGATATAATACGTGAAAGTGGTTTATGAAAAGTAACAAGATCAATAAGAAAAAAAATTGATCAAAGAGTTGGCCAAGATGGTGAAGATGGGAAAAAAAAATTAGGCAACTCTATAGATTTTGGAGCTTGTTGTAGGAGGCCCATAATTCCTCGTAGATGGGACATTGTCAGAAGAATAGGCAGGACGTTTCTAAGAGGAATCTTGTATTGGACCCTATGTGGTCATTGGAATTATTTAGTTGGTTGGACATTGGAATTCCATAATGAACCTGGTATTGTTTCTATTAAAGAACTATCTGGATGTGAAAATGGCTCAATCTGGTTGTGGAAATCAGTTCCCATTGGTTGGGAGGAGCAATCTTTTTCCATTGTGATTTTCATAGTAGAACAAATTAATTAATCAGTTATGTGTTGTGTTAAAAATGAATTTCTTATGTTTGTGTCAAAATTTTATTTACATATTTACAAAAAAGGAGACTAGTGCTCGGAAATGAAATATGGGAAGTGTAAGATCCTTATTGTATTACCAATCTTGTGAATGACTTTAGCAAGAGGCTAAGACAATATGCACTTGGTGCAATTATTGATCATTCTAATGATTAGAAAGCTAGGTTCTCTTTGAGTACTCGTAGAATTACTATATGGATGTCTTTAGCGAAGGGTAAGACAATATGTATTTCATGCAGTTATTGATCATTTTGATGATTGAAGAGCTAGGTGCTCCCTGAGTACTTATGGATGTATTGTGGTAAAAATATCACTTGACATTTTTTTTAAGGCAACCATGGTTCGCGGTCAGTGAGTGGCCGCTACGTCCATGGGCAATAATCCACATAGATCCATCAGAGGCATCCTAATTTATCAGGCCTAACCCCAAGGGAATCGAGGAAATTTGACCTCATGGCCTCCCAATAAGCAAGGTACTTAGCAACGACAATTTGACCAATTGAGCTATCCCTTGGGGCTAAATATCACTTAACATTGCATGAATGGTTCGTAGTTAAAAGTATTTCATTTGATTGAAAATTTTGTGACTAATGTGATTATGTTGGATTTGTTAGCCATACATTACAGGGTGCTTGCCATGGAGTGTTGATGGGTTGTCAAACCATTGGAGTGCTTGCATCAAAGTGACCATGACTTCCAAGAGTAATTGATAAGTAATTATAAGTTGGTATAGAGACTTTGTTTTTATTTTGTGAAATTGAGTAATGGCTAAGTGAAAGAAAGTACAAATTTCTTATTTTCTAGTTACAAATGCTTATGCTTATTGGCAAAACCTGATTGTTTTTCGCTTATTAATACTTCCTAGAGATAAAACCTTCATTTTGAACGAAAAGGTTCCTCTTTTAGTTGTTTATATTATTACATCATGCGTAAAAGTTAATGATAAACACCGAGAACGGTGTTTACTTCAAGGGGGGAGTATGTAACATCCCTAATCATATTTATGCATTGTGGTAATATTACTAATAATGATGTGGAAAATTCCATTGCCACTCAGAATATAATAGCCATATTTTTTATATGGAAATATTACTTATTTTTACATATTGCATAATCAGTTAGGTTACCTCCAAGAACGGTTATGAAACCGTTGAGTAACCATACTATTCATGGAAACAAATTCCTCATCACAAGAGGAAGGTGGTACGGGTGGACCGCATAGAAATATTTTCATTTATTTTGTTTCAGTTGAAAAAGAACATTGGAAAAACAAAAAGAAGGAGAACATAACCTAGAAGATAAAAGGCGAGACAATCGTTATATTGTGGAAGAAATAAATAGGCTAACAAGGATATAAAATTTGAAGCTACGCTAGTGGAGGACGGTAAGGAAGATGTGTATGTAACATTCATTATTTCTAAAGGAGGTGGTCCTTTCCTTGATTTTTATTGCATTTATTATTATTGTGGCTTTCACATCGAGGACGTTTCCTTGAAACTCCTATCAAATAAATAATCACGTCAAGGAGATCAAATTCCATATGATGCACTTGACTACGGAGTAGGAACTTGTGAGACAATACAAAACGGTGATAGATGACGAGGAGAGAAAGTGAAAATGAAAGGAAGAAAGGGGCATATTTCTTCAAAGAAAAGATAAGTGTTTTGTGTGTTGAATTCTTAAAAGATTTCATGGCTAAATTAACTATGTGAGTTGCATGATTTATGTGGATAGAAGTTAAGTCAACTCAGTTGTTGTCTTAAAATATTTGCTTGTTTTTTCTTATATGCCTAAAAGATGGGTTAGAAAGGACAAAACCTTGCATATAGAAATATAGAGAACTATGTGTTAGTTCATGAAAAATATTATACGAGAATCATGTGCATAAAAAGGACAAGTAGCCAGGTTTCTTGAAAAGAATGTGTGTTTTTTCTTTTAATAGTTTCTTGAAAAAGGAATATGTGCTTAATGCACGGAGTTAATAATTATTTCGCCATGTTTTCTTGAGAAAGAAACATGTATCTACATGAAAACAAAAGTTATTGTGTTAGATTTTCTGAGGAAAGAAATATGCACTTGCATTTACAAAAGGAACAACTTTGTCATTAGATTTCTTGGAAAGAAAACATGCGTGAAACCTACACACAAAAATATTAAAGCAATCATGATATTTTCCATGAAAGGAATGCATGTAAACTTTTCTTATAAAAATATAAAGAAAATAAGTTATTTCATTAAAATAAAAAATAATAAAAATTTCCAGAAAATTAAGAGAGAAAATTGGATTATTAATTTCATTGGAGATATAAACTGTTAATAGAAATATGTGCACAATAATAATATCCATTATATTTGAATTCTTGGAAAAAATTTCTATGTTAATTCTTGAAAAGGAAATACTAATTGTATGCATCATTGCATTAGATTTTGAAATGAAATGTCATTAGATACATGATCGTATTAGATTCTTGGAAAGGATAAAGGATTTTGCATGCATTATTGTATTAAATTATTGGAAAAAAGAAATGTATGGGTATGCATGAAAGAATGGTGCTATGCATTAGACCTTTGAAAAAACAAATTATTTAGTGCATGCACAAAGAACAACCAATGTGTTATAAAAATATATATTTGCACGCAGGGAAAAGATTAATTGTGTGAAACTGAAACACATGTTTAATGTCTATTATGTTTAAACTCTCCTTTTGAGAACATGGACGTGTATTTGCATGCTTGAAAAACAATAGATAATGAATTATATTTACTCAAAAGAAATATGTTATTTGCTTGCAAAAAAAATAGAAATATTGTGTTTGATCTCTTGAAAGGAAATATGACCTTTACATTTGTTGTCGTTCCTAGAGACAACCGGCGAGTTGATAATAGGGATCAATGCTGAGGACATCTTAGAGTTTTCGAATGATATGTCTATAATGCTTCAAATTTAAAGATAAATGCATCAAACTGGTTCAAATATCTTATTTGAAGGCTAATATGATAAGCACACACACAATGGGCATTCTGTCTTGAAGAATTGATATTAGGGTCCAGTGGCCTACACACAGAAAAAATGCAACTCTATAGATCTTTGCAGCATGAGTGGAAAGTAGAAAATAGAGGAGGGGAACTTATAGAGAGGGTTAATATTATAAACTTGTGCATTAAATTCAAGCATAAATATGAAACAGATGATAAAATAAGATTCAGAAAATGTGGAGCACAATTTAAGGAATTCTATCTCAAATATCATTGGCACCATACACCAAAATATGACACAAATGAATCTACAATTATAAAATTAAGTCCAGCATATACGATTTACATGATTTCTGAGAAGAACAACACATATGAAATAATAAACAAAGGAGGAAACACATACTACACTTTTCAGCATTTGGAATGACCATAACTTCTTTATTATATTCAAAACACAACATACATTCCATAGGTCTCCAAAAACTTGCACTACTTGCAGATTAGAACGGCCCTTGAAACAGAAAACTCAAACCCTTCCAAATGAGTTCTTCGTGCCTTTTATAGGATTCCTTTCAAATTCAGAACCACTTACAAAACATGTTGCCAAAAAATCTCGTAACTGTCTCCCCATGAAACAACGCAATCGTACTACTAGCACAGTTGTCTTAATTATTACATAACAATTTTGATTCCATTCTTGAAACAAAATATTAAAAAAAAAAACATCAAAATAACATAAGGTGTCATGATTGACACAGCCAAAATATCTTCATTGTTGGCAAGCCAATTCAGGTGGAAGGGATCCAAACTCTATGATTCAAACTTGTGGTGGATTAACAAATTGATCACACTTTTCCCACATAGTTGTGTTCGAAAAAGGAGAGTGAAAGAAGTTTTGATAAGTTATCCTCAAACTAGTGAGCTAAGTATAATTTGGCTTGGCAACAAACAAATTTCTTACCATCCATAATAGCTAGAAGTCCCTTCGTAGATAGTTGACTATAGAATTCCCTCTGAGGGTGGAAGTCTTCTTATGAGAAGAGTTTGCTTTGCTTTTTTCTTCCACCAGCATTTGATGGTATTGATCCCATGGGACTAGGCTCCCTAGAATGCCCCAATAGCTGGGCAATCTAGCTCTAATCCTTCTACCAAAACTCGAGTCAAATGCAACTACAAATTTCAATAGGTTACCTAATCACTCCTCAGATTTGGTTCTGGTTGATTCCTTATGAATCATCTTAGAAATTTCAATGATGGCCCCTGTTAGCGCTTGAAATTTCACCTCAGGCTGAGAAAGGTAAACCTCAAGGCAACATCAAACCATTTAGCCTCGTAGCTAGCCCTACGGGGCAGGAGAAGGCTCTCTCCGGTCTATCTCATAAAATCTTCAATGTATGAGATGACCAATAAGGTAACATTGATATTAGGCTAGTAAACTGATCAAAGAGTTTGGTTTTGGTTTTTTGGGGTTTTTGGTGGCAATTTGAGGAGAGGGCAATTTTGGGTGCGGGGATTGGACACAGTTTCTGCAGGGGGTTCCTTGGGGCGAGGTAAGAGACAGTGTTGATGCCTTTAACTGAAGTGGATGGTCAGGAATGAAAGGTGAGGAGCTAAAGAGAGCAAACAACCACTTTGAATTCTCTTTAGACAGTAGAAAGCATTGAAATTAAACAAACTTAAAAGCAGAGAGCATGGCAAGCATGAATTCTTACTTTAACACTTCATTTGTTTAATGTGCAGAAGTAAAAGAAAGGAAATGAATCACATAACAAGCTTACAAGTACATTGAGAAACACACCATCAACACATGAGTCCACAAGAATCCCAAAGAGGACTGCAAAACCCTGGTCTTCCTTAGCCAAAAATTGCAGAGATACAGTGAATAATACAATGATAGCTTCTCCCTCAAGAGTCCAACCATGAAAATGAGCAAGAAAGTACATAATATAGATGATCTAACCTCTTTCCCTGCCTCCATGGGTCGAGCTCACTATCCTAGGAGCTGTTTCAACCACTTCTAAACTAAGCACTACAAATTAGGCAGTCAAAACAACTTGCCTCTATAAACTTGGAAACCAATTCATTCACTAGATATTTACCCTTTTCATGAATGAATGTTCTAGAAGTGTTACATGAGAGTACAAGTGTCTAAAAAGTACAATAATTACATAAAAGAGAATCACCTTTCATCCCAAAAAGTCAAACTGAGTCAAATCTGCGTTTTCTGGGCTGTACAGTCCATTTCTGGACAAAACTGCCTGACAGGTCGCGCGCCCCTGCCTGACGGGTCGCGCGCCTTTGGAGCCATGTTTGGGCACTTGCAGGTGGCCAAATTGAGCAAAAGTGGGCTTGTTGGAAAGGTCTGTGAGTCTAATTTCCAACCCAACTGGAATTTCTGAATTTGGAGTTCATTTGCCCTGTCAAAACTCAAATCTCCAAAGACTGCTTTCTGCAATTCAAAAAAGTGGCAGAAAGTCAATTTTTGCATGTATTTTGACTTTCTGGAGGCCTAAAACTTCACCAAATCTCAAGTCCGTCCATGAGCATATGTAACTTTGCATGAAAAATCTGGAAATGCTGAGTTTTGGTGAAAAGGAGTTGCCCTGATGTAGGGTCGCGCGGGGGGTGAGACCCGTTAATGGGAAAAACCTGCAAATTGCCAAAAAATGCCAAAATTCACCCAAAATTCTCAAAAAATTTTGGGATTTGTGCTGTGGCTGGGCTATTTAGTGCCTTGATCCTTGAGTGAAGCCTCAGCCAAGATACGGAGGGGATTTGGCCTCTTTCTCCTTTTCAGTGCCTCGGTCAACCGCCTTTGAAACATTTTCATTTTTGCCTTGCACACATGCATTCTTGCCCAGTAATGGTTCTTCATGTTCCTTAGGAATCTCTTCTCTTGGTTGGCCTTAGCCAACAGCCTCTCCAAGTGTGCATAGACCTGGATGAGCATGGACGCTCGGTCAGCGGGCAACGGGTCACCGGGTCTTCTTCGGTTCAAGATTCGGTCACTACGAATCCTCCATAGCTCATCAAGTTCCTTCTCCTCCTCCAACTGTTTGTTGCGCTGCTCCAGGTATGTAATGGTCCATTGTGCACCCTCTAATCTCCTCTGTAAGGCATCATTTTCAGCTTTGAGATGTTGAATGACCTCCTTAGCCTCTTGGCTCGGAGAAAAGGCCTCAAGATCAACAAGCTCAATATCCGGAACTCCTGATGGCCCCTCATCAATCTTGGGCTGCTTGCCCCTCTGTACTGCCTGTGCTGCTGAAGAGAACGAGGCCCCTTCCACCTGATGTGGAGATAACACTCGCTGAGCTGATGATGAAGACGAGACCCCTTCCACCTGCTGTGGAGATAATACTCGCCTAGCTGCTACAAATAAGGCCCTCGGGCCTTTCTGATAGGTGACCAGAGGTGAGGAGCTGACATGTCTAGTGACAGGGATGTCATGCTGCTGAGATGGTCCTCCCTCCTCGTGAACAACCTCGGCATGTGGCGAGGGTGGTGCTGTGAAAAACTCCCGAGAGATGAACTCCTCCCATGAGATACCCTGCTGAGTCAACTGATGCAATACTACAAGCTGAATCAAACCATAATGATAAAGGCTCCTGTACTGCTGTGCCGGGCTCTTCCTCTGCAACATGGGCGCCATCCTCTGAATGTTCTGATAGAAGAAAACCGGGATGTTCATCATCCTCACTCGGGTGAAGTGCATCATGAGGCGAATATGATATGAATACACCTGTGAAAATCTGCCCTCACAGGTAAAATAGTGCATGATGAGCCTCATCATGGGAGCATACTCGCTCCTGAGAAACCTGAATGGAAACACACCTGCCAAATGTCTCATGAATGGTGGCCGGACAAAAGGCTCAAAATGAACATAATCTAGCACCTTGCGCTTGTTCCACACCTCCCCAACATTAGGTATCCCTGTGGCATGTGAGATCACCTCAGGTGTCAATGTAAAGTCCACCCCTGCAAGGTTGACATGTCCATCATGCAAGTGTAAAACAAAAAGGCGGGCCAACTCTCTATGGTGTTGAATCCGAGAGATCCTCTCACAGAACTCATAACAAGACATATACTGAAAACATGTGACTGCCATAGGACAGGCCTGTAACTCTGCTAAAGAAGTGGGCTCCTCTCTCTTATGATGTCCACCCTTACCACCCTTATGAGGCCTCCTCTGTACCTCAATCTCTGAAGCTGATGACTGGTCATCACTTTGCTCATAGGTTTCGGTTTCTGACATGTTTAAAAGAGCAAAGTGGACAAAATGTACTGTTGCTTCTGCTTTATCAAATGTTGATTTCTATGTTGTTTCAAGGGGACAAGGACATGAGGGAAATGTTAGGGGAGGGACCTTTTTACAAGGAATTGGGAATATATGAATATAATAGGGAATTTAAGGAAAACATTGCAAACAATTATTGCAGTTTATAATCAGGAATATTGGGAAATCATTT
This sequence comes from Pinus tabuliformis, assembly GCA_031772625.1. NCBI lineage: Eukaryota > Viridiplantae > Streptophyta > Pinopsida > Pinales > Pinaceae > Pinus > Pinus tabuliformis. The sequence continues at coordinate 657,975,650 of CM062811.1, forward strand.
GCAAAAATCACTGCATATGGGAATACATGTATAGAAAGTGAACATATGGGAATATGAATACATGCACTAATAGGGGAAGATAGGGAAACATATTTACAAAACTCTTTACATATTCACCAACAAATTCTTGTGTTTACACATGCATATGGTGCAGCAAGATTAGGGTTTGAACTTTTGATGCTTTGGGAGAGGGGTAGGGTTTGCATTTTTAGTGATTAGGGAGAAGGGAGGGTTTGCATTTTATTTATAAAATAGTATGGGAAAATACAAATGTGAGTGGAGAGGGGAAGGAGGGAAACAATTACAAAGGGAAAAACCTTGAAACAACACAAACCCTAGCACACTTTAACCATTAATATTGCAGTCATATGAAGCCTCTTCCACTTGCACAATTTGATTCTTAAACACAAGCATGAGTGCCTTCAATCATAACCAACAACCAAATTGAAGTGTAGAGGGCCTACCTCAAACAACTTGAAGATTTGGAGGAAGTTTGAGCGATTTTGAATTGAGTTTGCAGGGGAAACGTTGACGGGTCGCGCCCGTTACAAAACTACACTGCTGGATGCTTGCTGACGGGTCGCGAGCACCTGACGGGTCGCGCGCCTGTCTTGAGCCCGAATTCGACCAGATTTCGCCCAAAGCTATGGATGCTTGCTCACTCGCACTTGCCAATGCCTTGGATGCATAATGAGAGTAAGAGGAGGGAGATTGGGTTTTTATAAACTCCATTTGAAAAAATTTCATGCTCAAACCCACTTTCTAAAGTTTCTCATTGACACTTTACAAAACTGACTTTTTGGCTTCCTTTGTCCTGAAATTGACTCATTTAGTGCTTTGACTTGATTCTTTTTGCAGGTAGATCATCTGAGGGATCCAGGCAAGGGGACCAGGGTTGCATTTTGTCTGTTGAATGCTTTTGAAATTTCATCACTTTTTACAAAAATTTAAAATGACCTTGGCTTTAAAAATAGAGTTTTTAAATCCAAGGTGAAAATTAACTGTACAGGATAAAAAATCTCGAATAAACATCTTTACCATCATCCCTCTGGCTTGCTGAACACTTATTGACCTTCAAAACATGACCTTGTAAACATTTTTGACCAAAACCCTAGACCTAGGAGATTGACCTCAAGACAAGACAAGACAAGCTTTGAGAGAGCTTAATGACTGAAATGACCTAAGCCAGCAATGCCAAGAAGGGAAAAATATACCAGCTCCTCCATCAGGGTTATGGCATGCCTAATGGGATGCAAAAATTAACACTGATGAGACACCTACATATGCAAATGCAAAGAGCTTTGATCGCTGATGGAGGGCAACAAGACCGACTCTAACATTGGCTCCAATGGGGATGGGAGCTCCTTGGAGGTACCAAGAACCTTAGACCTCTGGGAGAGTAGACCAGTGCCTTAGTAACATTGGGCAATGGAGTCAACTTCTACTCATGTGACCAAACTTGAACAACTTTATTTGACTTGGACAATTGACTGAAATCTTAGACTTACTTTGACACTAACTGACTCACTTTATGCAGAAAATAGACTGACTAAAACAACTTTAAAAACTCACACCAACTAATCATCATCTTCAGAATTATAGCCTTCACCGCGGGCCCCAAACTAAAGATGGGAGATCAGTTCACACTTGCTGCAGAATGAAAGTAAAATGGTAATTACAATGAGAGTGATTAGAGCAGAAAATGCTCAAGCATGATACCTTTTGAGCAGCCGGCCATTCACCGACCCACCAAGACATTCATCACCGTTCATTTCTTTGAGAAGAAAAGCGTTTGGACCACGGTATGCTGCAATTTTATAGGGACCTTTCCACAAGTTGTCAAATTTTCCATGTTTCCCTTTGTCTTCATTTCGGGCATCCCATCTCGAAACAACATCATCGATCTAAAAATCATCTGATTTAGCCTTTTTGTTATAGATTTTCTTTATGCGCTCCTGCAACTTAAGGGAATTTTGATGAACCTCCTCTCGTGTCTGCTGTAAATGAATCATTTGACTGATCCGTCGTTGCATAGGATCCTCCTCGCCACCAGCTTCTTGAAACAACTTGGCTACTGGAACACTAAGCGAAGTAGGAAACACTGCATCAACTCCATAAACCAGCTCAAAAGGTGACATACCAATTGACTTCTTTTGACTTACCCGATCAGCCCATAATGCATTTACTAACTTTTTGTGCCAGCTCTTCTTATTTATTTCCAGCAATTTCTTTATGATGTTCACTAGAGATTTGTTCGAAGATTCAGCCAGCCCATTACCTTGAGGATGGTAGGCGGTCGAATGCCCCAAGCTGATGTTATATTTATAGCAAAAATCAACCATTTTCTTCGATTTGAATGTTGTTGCATTATCTGTAATCAACTTGTGTGGACAGCCGAAACGTGACAAGATATTATTCTCAAGAAAAGAAATAATTACCGAGTCCGTGGCTTGCCGAGTGGGAATGGCTTCAATCCACTTCGTGAAGTAATCTGTGGCGGTCAAGATCCATCGATGCTGCCCGGAAGATGCTGGGTGGATTTCGCCAATAAAATCCAAACCCCACTGCTGAAAAGGTGCGCTAATTTCAATGGGCTTGAGAGGCAACGGCTGTAACTTTTGCTTTCCTTGAAAAATTTGACATTCATGACAGCTCTTTACCGCTTTATACACATCAGAAAATAAAGAAGGCCAATAGAAACCAGCTCTCAAAATCTTATTAGCCGTGGTCTTCCAAAACAAATGACCCCCACAGTCACCTTTATGAAAATCTTCTACTGTTGTCTTAGCTTCTTCTTCGACCAAACAGTTCAGCAATATGCCACCGGGATCTTTCCAATAAAGTGCTGATTTGATAATGCAAAATTTGGCAGCCTTTAGCTTTATTTCTAGGCATCCCAGGAGGTGAAGACAAATTTTGAAGCACATAAACTATATCAGCATACCAAGGAGAAGACACAAAGATATCGGATACCTGTAGAACTGAATTTTCTTCATCTTCATCGGACAAGGCAGCAATCAAATTGATATCAAGGACGTGAAGATTTGTTTCAGCCATCAACTTAGCAAGATCTTGACCTTTAATCAACTTGGTAGGTTTAATTTCTACATCATACTCTAATAGTGCAGCGATCCACTTACCCCTTCTTCCTTCCGATTCCGTTTGTACTAAAACATCCTTAACAGCTGCATTGGGAACATATGCTAAAGTATGAGAATTCAATATGTATACCCGGAAATCTTTCAAGGCCTTAATCAGCGCCAATGCTTGCTTCTCAATAATATTATAATTCAGCGCTCCATCCCTGATGATACGGCTGAAAAAAGCAATGGGCCTCTCAAACCCATCTCTCTTTTGCATCAATACGGCTGCCAACGTATGCTCAGAAGCAAATGAAAATAAAATAAAATCCTGTGTATAATCTGGGTTGATCAAAGTTGGAGCTGAAGACAAGGTTACCTTTATAATTAAAAGACTTTACCGCCTCTTCGGTCCATTTGAGCTCGCTGTCCTTCTTGAGCATGTTGGTTATCTCTCTCAGATGTTCGGCAAGATTGGGGATGAAGCGACGCAAAAAATTCAATTTACCATTGAAAGATTGAATTTCTTTCTTGCTATGGGGCTGCTCTAATTGCTGAATTGCTTCCACTCGTGCAGGATCTATACGAATGCCATCTTTAGAAATGATATGGCCCAGCAGCTTGCCTTCGCTCATAGCAAAAAGACTCTTCTTCGGATTCAATGAGATGCCATACTTTCTGCACTTTTGAAACACCTTAGTCAAATGAAACAAATGCTCTTCATCTGATTTAGAAAACACGGTCAGATCATCAAGATAAACAACTAAAAAGACATCCTTCTCATTTGCAAAGGCCATGTCCATTGCCCGCTGAAATGTGGCACCCGCGTTCTTCAATCCAAATGGCATCTTGGCATAATGAAATGTACCCCATGGAGTAGTAAATGCTGTCTTATCACGGTCATCTTCATGTACCAAAATCTGATTATACCCGGAATAACCATCAAGCAATGACATCCTTGATGCCCCCACTACCCGCTGCAATATATGGTCCATTTTGGGCAGCGGATAATTGTCCTTTAATGACACCTTGTTCAGATTTCTGAAGTCTATGCACAATCGAATCTCGCCGGTCTTCTTTCTCACGGGCACCAAGTTGGAAATCCAGTCAGAAAAACAGATTGGCACTATGATTCCAGACTTATACAACCTGTTGACTTCCTTCTCAATCAATGGCAGCAATTTAGGATTAATCCTTCTCAACTTTTGTCGGAAAGGCTTTTGATTTGGCTTTATAGGAATGGTATGTTGAATGATACTTGTGTCATAAGTTTTCAAGTCTGAATAGTCCCATGCAAAAACATTAGAGAAGGAAGACAATAATCTGATATATTCTTTCTTTACCTTTGGCGGCAATGCTTTCGAGAGCTTCACCATCTTTGGATTTTCGGTTGTCCCAAGATTGACATCTTCAACACCTTCGTCTGTTGGCCTCAAAGTTGGCTTGCGGGCCACATCATCTTGATCGAACAATTCTTCCAAAGGAATTAATCCTTTAGGAATGTAATTGTCCTTGAGCTGCAATACATCCATATGATTTACTCCTTCAGCTTCCGTGTCTATTGAAATCTCTTTGAATTTACCCTCAATTTGCAGAAAACCTTTGATTTCTTTGTCATCTTGGAAAACTTGCCAACACCTTTGTTTATCTGGAACTGTAGGACGATGCTTCACATATATCTCAAACTTATTGCTGGAATTCATGGGTATTTTCAGATTACTTGCTGCCTTTGCCCATGCATCCGCAACACCATTTTGAATCCGGGGCACACAAGTCAGAGTATGTTCTGAAAACCACTTTAAGATATCTAGGACAGCATTCTGATACGCCCGCATACAAGGATGTTTGGCCTGAAATTCACCTTTCACTTGCTTGATAACCAACTCGGAGTCGCCATATACTGCTATCTTCTTTGCCTTCAACTTCCGAAGGATTTTCAGACCAGCAATAAGAGCTTCGTATTCCGCCTCATTATTTGAACAATCAAATGCCAATTTATAAGAACATACCCGTACCTTGCTTGGAACTTGGTTTTGGACTGAAAATGGGCTTCGAATCCACACACCTATACCAGCACCATCGCTGCCCACTGCGCCATCAAAATCCATGGTCCAAATACCATCCTCATCATCATCTAAATGCTGAAAATCTGATGTTGTTGCATGCTCTGTTTGTTGTCCACTTGTTTCAGCAATTGGGCTTATGACAACAGACCTTTCTTCATTTTCCTTTGTCAAAACTTCTCTGAAATTTTCTGAAATTCCTGGTATATCTTCTACTTGCACTAACTGACTATCTACCTCCTTGAAATTGTCTGCAAACAAAACAAAAGATTCTAAATCTGTTTGTACATCATTTACAGGATGATTGACGGGCTTTTCCTTACTAGTGATCATATATTTCATCTTTTGTTCCCGATATAACTTCCTCATTTGACCGAAAACTGGAATTGTAGCATAAGAAAAATCAAGCTGAAGTGTACCTTTGAGCTTGGCTCCCCATGATCTCGACAATAACATGCCAAACCGCGGAGGAATATCCGCCACCACCACATCCATCAAAACATTCTTCGCTGGAATTTGATCTAGACTCACTACCAAGTCTTTAATCAAACCAATACATCTTACCCGGCTGGAATCAAACGAATACAAATCATGATATTTCCTTGTGATGTCAAGCCCCAGCTTCTCCATGATCGTTTTCGGCATCAAATTGTGAGAAGCTCCCGAGTCAAACATGGCATTGTGCAACACAAACTCATGCAATCGCAAACTGATATAAAATGGAGGAACATCACTTTCAGGAGACTCACCATTTAAAGCTGGCCCAAAAATCAACTCTGGCTGATCATCTTGTACATTCACCGTGTCTAGCATTGGATCAAAATTCAACATCTTGGAGAGTTGGCCTCGGTATGTGCTATTCTTCATAATTTCTGTCAAAGGAATGGGCACTTTCAACTTTGCAATCTCATTCTCCAAACTGAAAACTGAAACCTTCTCACCTTCTTTAGCCGGATTATCTCTTTTATCAGCTTTATCTTTTGGTGCATTTGATGGCTGATCCATCTTAGCAGCTGGTGATGATTGACTTGTTGAAGGACCGACTATATCTTTTCCTTTTGCGTGTGAGGAAGCTGAATCATTCTTTGCTGATGTATCTTTCCTTTTCTGAATGGGATTTATGGGAATAGCTCGGTTTCTCAATTGCCTTTGCTGGCCTTGCTGGGCTGATAAAGCATGCAAATATCCTCTTTGATACTCCTCGGATTCTTCTTCAAGTATTGCATCATTTGACAAAATATAATGCTCATCTTGGGGAATGATAGAATTACTCACCAACTCATCTTCTTCTGTAATATAAGTGGGCATGTCATCAGGAGTGAAGAAGTGGTTTTCCTCTCCAACATTATCACCTTCATCATCAGATTCTTGACTAACAAAATTCTGCTGAAAAGGAGGTTTCATTTGCTGTTGAACTGCTGCCTCTTGTGCCTTTGTTTCACGCTGCTTGATCCTATATTGTTGCTGCTGTTGACCTCTGAAATTGGGATTACGAATCTGAGGCTTCGGCTTATCAATAGTAACCTTCTCAAGTGCCCTCTTTATCTGTTCAACATCACGAAGTAGCTGATTTGAAGTGGATGCTTCCTCTTTGATTGTGACTCGCTTTTCTGCCTTCATCCTTGCTCTTTTGTCATTCAAATTTGCCTCAACGCTGACAGCAATCTTCTGCATATCCTCCAAGGTAGGAGGATCTCTATCTCTCAATGAATAAGCCATCTCCGGATCAAAACCATCCGGGAACTTAAGAAGTGCAGATTTTCTAGATGGCCTCAAGTCATCGGGAATAGCATTGTAAACTGTATTGAATCTGATTATGTAATCTTGAACTGACTCACCCGGATTGCGTTTGAGGTTGTTGTATTCTGCATTAATCTGAAGTTGATCCTTTCTGATTTCCCATCGATCTAAGAATTGATTCTGAAGTGCTTCCAAAGTTGCAATGCTATTAGCTGTCAACCCTCTGAACCATTTTCTAACTTCTCCGGCAAATGTTTGCACGAACAACCGCATGGTAACATCCTCTTCATCTAACTCATATAGATCAAATAAAGTGGTCATTTTGTCAATATGTTGCTGAGCAGTAATGCTTTGCGGAGTACCATCAAATATGGGAATTTTGCTTTGATAATCAGCTGGCATATCATGAAGATTTGCAGGCAAAGCAAGTGGGGCAAACCGAGCAGCCATTGTTCTACGAGGGGGAGTAGGAGGAGTATGAAGAGGAGGAGCTATGATAGCAGGAACTATAATAAGAGGAGGCTGTGGAGTCGGGGGAGTCGGAGCTGTAGGAGAAGTAGGAGGAGAACCGACTGTGGATTCGGGATAGGTGATTATAGGCGAAACTGAAACATAAGGAGGATAAGATTCTTCGTGAGCCGTGATAGTGGATCCAATATGATCAGAAATATTCTCAACAAAATCAGCAAGGGTGGTAGCTTGAATATGTGTCTGGAGATGTCTCAAGATGAAATTTTTGACCAATTTGTTATGTTTCTCAAATTCAATAGCAGCTGCAAAATCAGGGTCAAGGACTAGAGAATCGAGCGTACTTTCAGACTTGGCTTTAAACAGTGACAACTCAAAGCTTTCGTCAAAATCTAAATCTTCAAGATAATCAAAAATAGCTGGGCATGAATGAGATCTGAAAATGGGTCTAGGATCTGTAGCCAGCTTGTTTTTCTCAAAAGACTAGGAAAGAAAAACCATTCAGCCTGTGAAAACTCTCAACCTATCATCCACGGCTCAGAGTCAACAATTATACTGGGGTACAGTGTCAATGAAGCGCTACATTCAAAAGCTCACGGAGATTGACTGAAGCAGCGTTTATCTACTAACGCTGATGTAAAACAAGAGCGTTTTCGAAGGCTACCTTGCGTAACTTCAGGCTCCGTCTAAGACTTATGAAATAACACGTCAATGAGCAAACGATTAGTTTGTTCTCCCCAGTATGGTCGCCAGTATGTTAGCGCTTGAAATTTCACCTCAGGCTGAGAAAGGTAAACCTCAAGGCAACATCAAACCATTTAGCCTCGTAGCTAGCCCTACGGGGCAGGAGAAGGCTCTCTCCGGTCTATCTCGTAAAATCTTCAATGTATGAGATGACCAATAAGGTAACACTAATATTATGCTATTAAACTGATCAAAGAGTTTGGTTTTGGTTTTTTGGGGTTTTTGGTGGCAATTTGAGGAGAGGGCAATTTTGGGTGCGGGGATTGGACACAATTTCTGCAGGGGGTTCCTTGGGGCGAGGTAGGAGACAGTGTTGATGCCTTTAACTGAAGTGGATGGTCAGGAATGAAAGGTGAGGAGCTAAAGAGAGCAAAAAACCACTTTGAATTCTCTTTAGACAGTAGAAAACATTGAAATTAAACAAACTTAAAAGCAGAGCATGGCAAGCATGAATTCTTACTTTAACACTTCATTTGTTCAATGTGCAGAAGTAAAAGAAAGGAAATGAATCACATAACAAGCTTAAAAGTACATTGAGAAACACACCATCAACACATGAGTCCACAAGAATCCCAAAGAGGACTGCAAAACCCTGGTCTTCCTTCGCCAAAAATTGCAAAGATACAGTGAATAATACAATGATAGCTTCTCCCTCAAGAGTCCAACCATGAAAATGAGCAAGAAAGTACATAATATAGATGATCTAACCTCTTTCCCTGCCTCCATGGGTCGAGCTCACTATCCTAGGAGCTGTTTCAACCACTTCTAAACTAAGCACTACAAATTAGGCAGTCAAAACAACTTGCCTCTATAAACTTGAAAACCAATTCATTCACTAGATATTTACCCTTTTCATGAATGAATGTTCTAGAAGTGTTACATGAGAGTAAAAGTGTCTAAAAAGTACAATAATTACATCAAAGAGAATCACATTTCATCCCAAAAAGTCAAACTGAGTCAAATCTGCGTTTTCTGGGCTGTACAGTGCATTTCTGGACAAAACTGCCTCACCAGTCGCGCGCCCCTGCCTGACGGGTTCCGCGCCTTTGGAGCCATGTTTGGGGAACTTGCATGTGGCCAAATTGAGCAAAAGTGGGCTTGCTGGAAAGGTCTGTGAGTCTACTTTCCAACCCAACTGGAATTTCTGAATTTGGAGTTCATTTGCCCTGTCAAAACTCAAATCTCCCAAGACTTCTTTCTGCAATTCAAAAAAGTGGCAGAAAGTCAATTTTTGCATGTATTTTGACTTTCTGGAGGCCTAAAACTTCACCAAATCTCAAATCCATCCATGAGCATATGTAACTTTGCATGACAAATCTGGAAATGTTGAGTTTTGGTCAAAAGGAGTTGCCCTGATGTAGGGTCGCGCGGGGGGTGAGACCCGTTAATGGGTAAAACCTGCAAATTGCCAAAAAATGTCAAAATTCACCCAAAATTCTCAAAAAAATTTGGGATTTGTGCTGTGGCTGGGCTATTTAGTGCCTTGATCCTTGAGTGAAGCCTCAGCCAAGATACGGAGGGGATTTGGCCTCTTTCTCCTTTTCAGTGCCTCGGTCAACCGCCTTTGAAACATTTTCATTTTTGCCTTGCACACATGCATTCTTGCCCAGTAATGGTTCTTCATGTTCCTTAGCAATCTCTTCTCTTGGTTGGCCTTAGCCAACAGCCTCTCCAAGTGTGCATTGACCTGGATGAGCATGGACTCTCGGTCAGCGGGCAATGGGTCACCGGGTCTTCTTCGGTTCAAGATTCGGTCACTACGAATCCTCCATAGCTCATCAAGTTCCTTCTCCTCCTCCAACTGTTTGTTGCGCTGCTCCAGGTATGTAATGGTCCATTTTGCACCCTCTAATCTCCTCTGTAAGGCATCATTTTCAGCTTTGAGATGCTGAATGACCTCCTTAGCCTCTTGGCTCGGAGAAAAGGCCTCAAGATCAACAAGCACAATATCCGGAACTCCTGATGGCCCCTCATCAATCTTGGGCTGCTTGCCCCTCTGTGCTGCCTGTGTTGCTGAAGAGAGTGAGGCCCCTTCCACCTGATGTGGAGATAACACTCGTTGAGCTGATGATGAAGGCGAGACCCCTTCCACCTGCTGTGGAGATAGTACTCGTCTAGCTGCTGCAAATAAGGCCCTCGGGCCTTTCTGATAGGTGACCAGAGGTGAGGAGCTGACATGTCTAGTGACAGGGATGTCATGCTGCTGAGATGGTCCTCCCTCCTCGTGAACAACCTCGGCATGTGGCGAGGGTGGTGCTGTGAAAAACTCCCGAGAGATGAACTCCTCCCATGAGATACCCTGCTGAGTCAACTGATGCAATACTACAAGCTGAATCAAACCATAATGATAAAGGCTCCTGTACTGCTGTGCTGGGCTCTTCCTCTGCAACATGGGCACCATCCTCTGAATGTTCTGATAGAAGAAAACCGGGATGTTCATCATCCTCACTCGGGTGAAGTGCATCATGAGGCGAATATGATATGAATACACCTGTGAAAATCTGCCCTCACAGGTAAAATAGTGCATGATGAGACTCATCATGGGAGCATACTCGCTCCTGAGGAACCTGAATGGAAACACACCTGCCAAATGTCTCATGAATGGTGGCCGGACAAAAGGCTCAAAATGAACATAATCTAGCACCTTGCGCTTGTTCCACACCTCCCCAACATTAGGTATCCCTGTGGCATGTGAGATCACCTCGGGTGTCAATGTAAAGTCCACCCCTGCAAGGTTGACATGTCCATCATGCAAGTGTAAAACAAAAAGGCGGGCCAACTCTCTATGGTGTTGAATCCGAGAGATCCTCTCACAGAACTCATAACAAGACATATACTGAAAACATGTGACTGCCATAGGACAGGCCTGTAACTCTGCTAAAGAAGTGGGCTCCTCTCTCTTATGATGTCCACCCTTACCACCCTTATGAGGCCTCCTCTGTACCTCAATCTCTGAAGCTGATGACTGGTCATCACTTTGCTCATAGGTTTCGGTTTCTGACATGTTTAAAAGAGAAAAGTGGACAAAATGTACTGCTGCTTCTGCTTTATCAAATGCTGATTTCTATGCTGTTTCAAGGGGACAAGGACATGAGGGAAATGTTAGGGGAGAGACCTTTTTACAAGGAATTGGGAATACATGAATATAACAGGGAATTTAAGGAAAACATTGCAAACAATTATTGCAGTTTATAATCAGGAATATTGGGAAATCATTTGCAAAAATCACTGCATATGGGAATACATGTATAGAAAGTGAACATATGGGAATATGAATACATGCACTAACAGGGGAAGATAGGGAAACATATTTACAAAACTCTTTACATATTCACCAACAAATTCTTGTGTTTACACATGCATATGGTGCAGCAAGATTAGGGTTTGAACTTTTGATGCTTTGGGAGAGGGGTAGGGTTTGCATTTTTAGTGATTAGGGAGAAGGGAGGGTTTGCATTTTATTTATAAAATAGTATGGGAAAATACAAATGTGAGTGGAGAGGGGAAGGAGGGAAACAATTACAAAGGGAAAAACCTTGAAACAACACAAACCCTAGCACACTTTAACCATTAATATTGCATTCATATGAAGCTTCTTCCACTTGCACAATTTGATTCTTAAACACAAGCATGAGTGCCTTCAATCATAACCAACAACCAAATTGAAGTGTAGAGGGCCTACCTCAAACAACTTGAAGATTTGGAGGAAGTTTGAGCGATTTTGAATTGAGTTTGCAGGGGAAACGTTGACGGGTCGCGCGCCCTACCCAACGGGTCGCACACGCTTGACGGGTCGCGCCCGTTACAAAACTACACTGCTGGATGCTTGCTGACGGGTCGCGCGCCTGTCTTGAGCCTGAATTCGACCAGATTTCGCCCAAAGCTCTTGGATGCTTGCTCACTCGCACTTGCCAATGCCTTGGATGCATAATGAGAGTAAGAGGAGGGAGATTGGGTTTTTATAAACTCCATTTGAAAAAATTTCATGCTCAAACCCACTTTCTAAAGTTTCTCATTGACACTTTACAAAACTGACTTTTTGGCTTCCTTTGTCCTGAAATTGACTCATTTAGTGCTTTGACTTGATTCTTTTTGCAGGTAGATCATCTGAGGGATCCAGGCAAGGGGACCAGGGTTGCATTTTGTCCGCTGAACGCTTTTGAAATTTCATCACTTTTTACAAAAATTTAAAATGACCTTGGCTTTAAAAACAGAGTTTTTAAATCCAAGGTGAAAATTAACTGTACAGGATAAAAAATCTCGAATAAACATCTTTACCATCATCCCTCTGGCTTGCTGAACACTTATTGACCTTCAAAACATGACCTTGTAGACATTTTTGACCAAAACCCTAGACCTAGGAGATTGACCTCAAGACAAGACAAGACAAGCTTTGAGAGAGCTTAATGACTGAAATGACCTAAGCCAGCAATGCCAAGAAGGGAAAAATATACCAGCTCCTCCATCAGGGTTATGGCATGCCTAATGGGATGCAAAAATTAACACTGATGAGACACCTACATATGCAAATGCAAAGAGCTTTGATCGCTGATGGAGGGCAACAAGACCGACTCTAACAGCCCTTATCCTGTCAACAATATCCATTGTCCTCAACTTATTAGTTGGCTTTTCATTGAGGTACTTGGATGAATTTTTCTGTTGTCTCGACATTTTTACCATATTTCTCCTTGGTCGACAAGATAAAGAATTCAAGGTCCTTGATAGCAATTTTTTGCTCTGCCACTAAGGTCACCATATGCTTCCATTTTATTTTTTAATTATGAAATAATCTCATCCCAAATTAGTTGTCTTGCCTGAATGAGGGACATATTTCCCTTTAACTTGTTTTCAGTTTTGTGATTTCCTCATTTGTAGTCTTCAACTTTTTGTTGATTTTCTCCACATTTGTCATTACCCCTAGTTGTCTCTAGTTGCTTCTCCTTTTTTGTGAGAGCACAGTTGGTATTCTCCAGATAAACCTGCACATTTTTTAGTTTGCCCTATGAAAGTTGCAACTCAATGAGGGTCTTGGTAAATTGTTCAATGGGATTTTGTGGGTCTTCTAGCGCAATTACAACACAAATATGAGATCAATTCTTTGTTAGAGCTCTGCCACCTGTTGCTTGAGGACTACCACCTCATTGTTTTTATCTATTAGCTCTTTAGCCAAGATTTCCTTCCCACTTTCCACCTAGGTCATCTCCTTGGAATGCACCTACTCACTTGTAGGCATTTTCAACTTTTTCCTTAGATCTTGGATCTCAGATTGTGAGCTTTGGATGATGGCCTCTACAACAATATTATCCTCTAGGTTCACCTCCAATTTAATAATCACTTATTTGAATCTTTCATTCTGTAGATGGAAATCTCTAGAGTTGGCCCTTTCTTTCTTCAGCCTAGTGGCATATTTCTTCAATAACTTCTCATCTTTGTTGATTGTCAAAGCACTTATGCTAAGCTCACTATAGAGCATTTCTCCAACATGTCTGTGAAAATTTGTTTTTTCTGACAGGAGGACACTAGCCATGTCCAATGACACATCCACAGTCCTAAATTATGGTCCTGATTTGAGGGATTGTGTTGAAGGTCGGTACAAAGATAACTTCATCTGGTTCCTTTCTAGGTCCATGACGGCTAGGAGCCTAGTCTAATAAGGGACTGAATGTGATGTAAACTACTGCTCCATTTCATCCCTAATTCTTTTGTTTTTTTCCTCTGTCAATTTCCCTTCTGCCCAACTAGGGCCTGCTATTGTTGATTTTCCTGAGGAACCCAAAATAGTTACCTTTGTAGAAGTGGATGCGATAGCTTGTGGAGGTTTTTCTAGGAGTACTTGGAAGTCTGGTTGGTCCAAGTTTGTCTTAGTCAACCTGGTCTTAATATCTTCTTCAGTTGGCTCTTTAATCTTAGCCTTCTTATTGGATGGCGCTTCTTCCATTTTTGTGTCTCCAGCCTCGTCCACGCTCCTCTTCTGAGTCTTATCCTTTGAAGTTGGTGTTTCAATCACCATCTTTGTATTAATGGGCCAGGAATCCAAATTAGCCTTCCATTCAAGTTCAAGTCTAAACTCATGTTCATAAGCTGGAGCGTTAATATCATTTCTCCTCTTTGATATGACACCATGGGGATCATAGTACCACACTTCTCCCATTTCAAAATTAAGTTATTCAACAGGTCCTCAACTCGTCATGAGGCTTGTCTAGTGTTAACAATGAATGGGCCTACCACTTTACCTAATTTGGACATGCATCCCTTCCTGGCAGGAACAAAGTGGATATGACCAACATGTAGGCTCTGCATGATGAATTCTAAAGTGAAGATTCTCATGGGCATGAAAATAGGTAAGAAGTAAGGGGGAAGCTCTGACCCATAAACCCTGATTTCGGTGTGTTCTTCAAACAAGAACCAATCACCCACCATGGTATCCTTGTTGAGTTTAAGTATTTCTTCCTTTTCGGGTAGAATCCTAGGAGGGGAAATGTTATTTATGATTTTGTAGGCAGTGGACATGTAAGTGGGAGTGAATTGGGAATAAACTCATTGTCTGAATTTTTCCTTACGGCACTATCCCAATCAAACACATATTTTCTTTGTTTTCGGGAATCTATAATACTAAGGTAAAAGTATTCAAATTCTTCCACATGGGTGTACAAGAAAAGGTAGAACATAATAGCGTAGTATATGAAATAAGCAATAATAGAAAAATGATGCAACTGGAACTTTATAGATTCAGTGAAGTATGAGTGTATTTCAAAGATGCTATCTCACTGCATCATTGTGCGCAAGAACCCTATGGTGGCTTTAGTGATGTTGGCAGTTTCATCTTCCCCGAAGAGTAGGGAAATGGCAGTCAAAATGGGTTGTACACCTTCAGAAAACATAGACATGAGAAACGAATCTGCAATAGGTAGGGTGTGATGACCAGGGGCTAGAATCAGCTAAAGGAAGGTTTGTTGTTCTCCTACTGAGAGGGTTTTATAGCTATAAAACAGTGTGGTCTTTGTAAATTTCTTAGGATTGGGGGATTTTGGGTAAATGAAATAATTTTGAAATAATTATGGAGTTATTTCTAGAATTTTCACCCCAGAAGAGGATATGACACAATTCTTCTCCTCTATGTATGATGTTGCTAGCCAGGAAATGAATTCTACAAAGTGTTAGACTGAGGGGGTGATTTGGTAGTATAACCTTGACTCTATGACCCTCAAGGGTTCCTCCCCCTTGAGATTTCAGTAATACATGTAAAAACGGAGGTCTAACAAGTGGTAAGAGCAGGGCGGGTCATTAATCTCGGCTTCTTTATCCATGAGGGGCTCAATATTAGTAGAGGGTTTTTCCTCTTGGGATTTTGGAGTTTTAGGCACATATTTCTTCATTTTAAGCGTAAGGATAAATATTAAGTGACAAAGGACTGTGGGTTACCTGATGACCGAGCGCAATTGGACGGAACAACGTTGGAATAGCTTTGTGCCAGTTGACATTCAAACAATTTGGTGGGCAGGCAGAGCGGCAAGGAAGCTCGACTATATAAACAAATTTGAATTCAAACAACTGACTAGTCATGGATTTATAGGCAAAGGAAACATTCATGTGATGTGTGAGGCAAGATGTGAGGGGACACGTGAGGGGAGGGACAGGTGGCACCATGGGGTTAACTTTGTGAGCAACGTGCTCACTTCCCGACGTCAATGGTGTGCTGGTGCACCTAATAGTAGGTGTGGTCCCCACGCTCCAGCGGGGTGGACGCTCTTAGATCGAGAGCAGGGTTAGACCCCCTGGAGTCATTTTGGGTCATAGATTAGTCGCTCTCGTGCCTTGACCTTGATCTTCTGGGGGCTAGTGCTAGCATATCCGTTGCGCTAGTTACCCCGTCGAAATGCTTCTAAGGCTTGGCTACTCGGTGACGAATGGTGATCCACGCCACAACCTACTCATTAATTAATCAGTCTCGCGTGAAATGGAAATGGAAAAGGAAGAAGGGAGGGGGAATTATTAATTCATCATTTCCCCTTCTCTTTCTTTTGCTTTGTGTTTTTTGTTCTTCATCGACGCCCCACTTTAGAATTTTCTAATGTTATATTAGCCCATAGGACAAAACCACAGCCACTTAACCTATGTAAAGGAAATGTGGGTCACAACATTAGCTCATATTGGGGGAATTACCTTGCATGCAAGGCATTGAGAACCTGAAAATTAGTTCCTTGGACTTGGGCATGGAGTCAAACGAATTCAGATATAAAACGAACAAAATGAACACTTTGATATGTACATTGGCTCACCGGTATTTACAATGGGTGAGAATAAAATTATTCAATGCTGGAAAAAGTGCTTGAGGTATTGCTCATATACAGGTAGCTCAAACACTTCACCATCAAGGTTCTCCAATAGAAATGTATTGTTCCTTTGGGCTTCAGCTATCTTGAAAGGCTTGAACCACAAGGGGTCGAATTTCCCATGTTTTCCCTTGTCCCCTCTTCGGACGTCCCATTTGAGCATGAGTTCCCCCAGCTAAAAAAAAAAATCCTTAGCTTTCCTGTCAAATAGAGCCTTCATTTTACCTTGATACTTTATTATATTTTGCGATACTTGCTCCCTACTATCTTGTAGTTCAACCAACTAATTAATCCTTCGGGCCAAAGAATTGGGCTGCTCTTCTACATCCTAAATGAGATTTTCCATTGGCATAGCCAGTTGGGTAGGTAATACTGCAGTGGCCCATATACCAACTCAAAAGGGGATTTTCCAGTTGACCTTTTAGTAGTAACTATGTTAGGCCATAATGCAAACTTAAGTTGAGAGCCCCAACTTTTCTGATTTTGTGATATGGTCTTCTTAAGGATTCTAACTAAGGCCTTATTGGATGATTCTTCTAACTCGTTTCCCTGCGGGTAATAAGCAATGGAATTCCCTAGGGTAATGCTATAATCCTGAGAGAAATTGATAAATTTGACTTATTTAAATACATGTGCATTATCAGTGATAATTTTTCTCGGACAACCGAATCTGGTTGGAATGTTCTCCTCCATAAACTTAATAACCACTGTATCGATCACATTCCTGGCAAGAATGGCTTCTACCCACTTAGTGAAGTAATATCTTGTCATGAGTATCCATTTATGTTGTCCACTAGAGGGTGGATGGATTTCTCCAATAAAATCTAGCCCCCACTGCTTAAATAGCTCTTCCACAAAAACAGGGATCAAAGGAAGGGGTGCTAGTTTCTTCTTTTCAGCAAAAAATTGGCACTTTTTACATGCCTTCACTTGTGCATGTACATCACCAAATAACTTAAGCCAATAAAAGCCATCTTTGAGAATTTTATGGGTTGTGAGCTTCCAGCTATAATGTTCCCCGCAAACACAGCCATGGAACTCATCTATTACTTGGGAAATTTCTTCTTCCACCAAGCATAATAGAAAGATTCCCATAGTATCCTTCCAGTACGATAGACCATTGGAGATGACAAACTTGTGTGATTGTAGCCTCATAGCTATGTATTTTACTTTGTCAAATCGAGGTGGGCACTCCATAAATAGTAGATGATGAACAACAAAACTTGTATTACTCAGAAATTAAATATTTCATTTGAATTCTCTTTGTTGGTCTCTTAACAACCCCCAGTTCACCTTGTTTCTCTACTTCTTCCCCATCAACTAGCAGGTTTATACCTAAGGTCTGACAATTCGCTTCTGACAAAATTTTGGCCAATCCTTGCGCCTTGATCAATTTGGTAGGCTTGATATCTATGTCATATTCCT
Source organism: Pinus tabuliformis (assembly GCA_031772625.1). Taxonomy (NCBI): domain Eukaryota; kingdom Viridiplantae; phylum Streptophyta; class Pinopsida; order Pinales; family Pinaceae; genus Pinus; species Pinus tabuliformis. Next base: position 657,993,503 of record CM062811.1, read on the forward strand.
TAATCCTGGCTATCCATTTGCCTCTCTTACCTTTGTTGTCTCCCTGTGTGAGGATGTCTTTAATAACAGCTGTAGGAACATAAGCGGTTATCCTGGATTGTAGAATATAAGTTAGGAAAGCTTTCAGAGACTTGACCAAAGTGTAAGCCTATTTTTACATAATACTATATTTCAATTCTGCATCCCTTAGCACCTGACTGAAAAATGCAATTGGTAGTTCCTCCCCTTCATCATTTTTATGCAATAAAACAGTTGCCATAGTGTTAGGAGATGTGAAAGAAAAAACAAGAAATGGTCTTTGATAATCAAGGGTAGCTAGAAATGGGGCTTCTACCAAAGCCCTCTTGATCCTAAAGAACGATAATCTAGCTCTTGTAGTCCACTTGACCTCTTGGTCTTTCTTCGACATATTTGTGATCTCTCTTACAATCTCAACATAGTTAGGTACGAACCTCCTTAGGAAATTTATTCTACCCAAGAAAACTTGTATCTCCTTTTTATTCCTTGGCATAAGAATATTATTGATCGCTTCTACCCTTTTGGGGTCAATTTTGACTCCTTCTCTTACAACTATGTTTCCCAACAGCTTTCCTTAGCTTAGATAAAATTGTGCTTTCTTTGGATTTAAACACAAGCCATACCTCCTGCACTTTTCAAAAGTAAGCTACAAACATTGGAAGTGTTCTTCATCATATTTCAAAAAGACAATTATGTCATCCAGATAAATTAGCAAGAATTTGTCCTTCTCCCCAGTAAATGTTATATCCATCACCTTTTGAAAAGTGGCTCCAATGCTTGTGAGACCCAAAGGCATCCTGGCATATGTCAATGTCCCCCATGGTGTGGTAAAAATTGTTTTCTTCTAATCCCAGGGTGCACAACAATATGATTATATCTAGAGAACCCATCAATCATGGATTGCCGATGTGATCCCACCACTTTTTGTAAAATGTAATACATCTTGGGCAAGGGGTAATTGTCCTTTAGAGAACCCTATTCAGGTTTCTAAAATCCACACATAATCTAATCTCTCCATTTTTATTCCTAACAAGCACTAAATTTTCCACCCAATCTGAGTATTGTAGAGGCATAATGATTTTAACCTGGAGCGACTTCCTAACTTCCTTTTCAATCAGTGGGAGTAGTAAGGGGTTTATTTGCCTAAGCTTCTACTTATGGGGCTTCATTCCAATCTTCAGAGGAATTTTGTTTTGAATGATACTGGAATCAAACGTATTCAAGTCATCGTAGGACCACGCAAAAACATCAATACATTTTTTAAATAGATCAAGATATCTTTTTTTGTATTCTTTTGAAATACCTTTAGCCAACTTAACCGTTTTAGGTTGTTGTTCAGTGCCAATATTACATTCCTCTATATCCTCCTCATCCTCTTGTTTAGTTGGCTTGACAACCACATCATTTGCATTAAATAATCTTTCTAGTGGAACCAACCCTCTGGGAATTGTATTTCCCTTCCGCTGTAAATTTTTTGCCCAACAATTTATTCCTCCCAAGATGCTTATTGCTCTTCCTTAACCTCTTCACCCTCTTTTTATATCACTGAATTAGAATATTCTCCAATTATCTCCATAAAGCATTTGATTTGATCCTCATCCTTGAAATCTGCCAGTATTTCACATTATCTAGTACCGATGGTTGATACTGGACCTCTACTTCATACCCAAGCAAGAGGTTTTGAGGAGGTTTAATGGTACTTGTTGCAATCACTAAGGAATCATCCATTCTATTATGTTCTTTGGGCACAAATGAGATATTAAATTCCAAAAATAAATTTTCAATCTGGTCCCATACCTCATTTTTGTAGGACTTCAATCGTGGATGTTTGGTCTGACATTGGTTCCTGGCTTATTCCACAACCAGATCATAATCTCCAAACACTATCAAGAATTCTATATTCATATTTTTAGCAACTTGTAGTCCTAACAACAATGTATCATGTTTAGCAACATTGTTTGTCGCATCAAACTTGAGTTTGAATGAGAGAGGTATAATGTTACCCTTCGGGGATACTGTTAGTACACTAGCTCCATTTCCTTCCTTAGAATAAGCACCATCAAAATACATCTTCTGAATAAGCTAAGATCTTGCTCCCTGCTCACCCATTTGGGTAGGAGATTATAGCAGAGTGTTTTCCATAATTTGATCTTCTAATTCCAACAAAAGGAATGAAAAATCTCTTTTTTGATCCTGCACTGGAGAATTATTTGAACAATTAGCTTTAGTGATAGTTTTAACAAATATGGATTCCCTATATAATATACGTTCTTCTCCACCAAACACTAGGATAGTAGCATATGTCAGATCAAGCTTGATAGATCCTCTGAGTTTCATTCCCTTTGACCTGGATAGGAGCATACCAAATCTCGCAGGGATATCAGCAACTACAATGTCCATTACCACACTCTTCACTGGGATTTGTGCCAAATTAACCACTAGATCTTTAATCATGCCTAGACACTTTACTCTTTTGGAACCAAAGGAATATAAAACTATATATGGCTTTGTTATCTATAAACCTAGCTGCTCCATTACAGATAGTGGTGTTAAATTATGAGAAGCCCCAGAGTCCAACATGCAATTATGCATTAACAAGTTGTGGATTACTAGAGTAATATAAAATGGGGGTGTGGATTGATCCTGCTCTTCTACATGTGGGTCAAACACTACCATCGACATTTGTTCTTGTAGATTCAAACTTTCATGAGCTAGTGTTAACTAAGGCACCTCCATGAAATCAGAAATTTTCCTTTTATAAGCAGGTTGTTTCAACAATTTGGTTAGGGGAACAAATATATTTAACTTTTCCAACTCCTCGTGTAAGATAAAAGAAGAAACACCCCTATCAACCATCGTTGGCTCGACGACCTCTTTATTTTCTCGATGCAATTTTTTTGCTTGTGGTGTTATCTCCCCCATTTTTGCAAGTTTGGTGTTAAAATTATTGGGTATGAGGTTTCTCCCTTGGTGGTCTAACTAGGGCCAACAAACCTTTTCCCCTCATTACTTTGCTTTAGTGTGGCAAGCTGAGCAAGTTCTTCATTCTCGTATGGTATCCAAGATTTTGTTCTGGATATTAATTCATACGTCCTATGCAGCACGACCTACGTGAAATCAACAAACTATTTACAATAGGTGTCTATGTGTTCCTTATCTAAGGGGACATCTGAAACTTCCTCCTCCTCCCCTTGCACTTCAATTTCACATTATTCTTCTAACAGGGTCAAGTACTGATTTTGCTAGGCCTTGAGGGTGTCTGTTAGGACTTCATCTGAGTCATCCTCTATGTATAATGGAGATGGTATTTAGTCTCACTAGTCCCTTCTCTCTCTTTGTAAGAGTTGTAATGGAGGTCTTCGATACTAGGGATTGATATTTCTGTTAGGACCTAATTGAATTTGTCAAGGAGGGTTTTTGTTCTCCAATTATAGCTTGACCAACTTGTTGAATAGATTTCTAATGAGTTTATTCATCTCATCTAGATTATGATCATGAGCATCTGTAACTTGACTAGAGGAGTCAACCTCTTCATTTCCCTTTCTCCTTTCACTATGTTTTGCCTTTCCCTTCAATTTACCTATTGATGCAATATTAGGTTCTACCTACAGGGCATCAATTTGAATTTTATCTAATGTGGGAGATTTTATCTCCCTCAATGTAAATCCAAAATCTGCTTCAAAGGCTCTAGCAAACACCACTCTAGTTGCTACTTGGGGGGGCTTTATTTTAGCTCGTAAACTGTTATACAATTTGTTAAATCTTTTTACAAACTTAGTAACATTTTCATTTGGTCTTTTCTTTATAGCATTAAATTTGGTTAAGAAGTATCCATGGTCCTTTTTCTCACCCCACTTCTGCATAAAGAAGTTTTCCAACTCTTCCGAGATGTTGATGGAGTTGTTGGGTAAAATCTTGAACAATTTCCTAGCTTCCCCATCCAAATATTGAACAGATAATCTCAATACCACATCTAGACGTTCAACAATTAGATTCTCTGCAAAAGCATAAAAGGTATCAATATGTTTTTGGGCAGGGATATCATCTTCCCTAATAAACCTAGGTAGAAGCTTAAGGTAGTCCTGGGGCATAACATTCATAGGTTGTTGGAGGTTCAGAGGGGCATATCTATTGAGTAGGAAGCCAATGACCTCCATGTTTTGTATGGGAGGTTGGAGAAAATTTACTATGGAAGTTTGTTGGATAATTTTTATGGAAGGAGGGGGTGAAGGAGCCGGGGAAACTTGAGTGGTAGTAGGTATGAAGATGTCTTTAACTTCTTCACCCTCATGGGAAAATTCAGAAGTAAAAGGATCAAGATTGGTAAGAACTTCTTCAGCTTTCAGATCTGGGAAAAAGAAAATAGATGGGGGGAACATGCCTTTCAACTTCCTGATTGAGGATTCAAGGAAATTTATTTCAAATTTCTGAGAGCTAGAAAGTGAGAACTATGAGGTAACAATGAATAGGTTTGGGGTTCTTGGAGTTCTTTCCCTCCAAATTCTTTTGGAAATAATTCTCTTTGGGTTGAAAATGGGAGGATTATTTTGCTGAGAGGTAACAGAGCGATTATGGGGCCTTTTAAAATCCAAGATGATGAACTTAAAAGCTCGAAATTGGAGTCACCGGGGTGAGAGATATCAACCCACACTTCCTTTGTTCACCCAAAAAAAGGAATGCACAAAGATATAGATATATACCCAAGGAAATATATTCGAATTCGTTCCCCGACAACGACGCTAGAAGATGTTGTGGTTCCTATAGACAACCCCCAGGTTGATAATAGGGATTATTACCTAGGACATCTTAGAGTGTTCGAATGATATGTCCATAATGCTTCAGATTTAAAAACAAAAGCATCAAATTGGTTCAAGTATCTTGTCCAAAGGATAGCCTAATAAACACACACACAATGGGCATTTTATCTTGAAGAATTAATATTAGGGTGCAGTGGCCTACACACATAAAAATGTAGCTCTATATATCATTGCAACACGGGTGGAAAGTAGAAAACAGAGGGCTAATATTAGAATCTTGTGTATTAAATTCCAACAAAATTATGAAACACGTGATGAAAATAAGATTAAAAAAAAGTGGAGCACAATTTAAGGACTCATATCTTAAATCTCATAGGCACGATACACCAAAATATGACATAGATGAATCTACAATTCTGAAATTAAGTCCAACAGTTATGATTCACATGATTTCTGAGAAGAACAACACATTGAAATGGTAAACAAAGGAGGAAACACATACTACACTTTTCAGCATTTGGAATCACCATAACTTCTTTAGTAATATTCAAAACACAACATACATTCCAAAGGTCTCCAAAAACTTGCACTACTTGCAGATTAGAACAACCCTTGAAACAAAAAACTTGAATCCCTCCAAATGAGTTCTTCGTGCCTTTTATATGATTCCTTTCAAAATTTAGAATCCCTTCCAAAACATGTTGCCAAAAAATATCGTAATTGTCTCCCCGTGAGACAACGCGAGTGTGCTACTAACACAATAGTCTTAAATTATTAAATAACAGTTTTGATTCCATTCTTGAAACAAAATATTTACAAAAACATCAAAATAATATAAGGTTCATGATTGACACTGCCAAAATATATTCATAGCTGGCAGGTCAGTTCTAGTGGAAGGGATCTTGACTCTATGATTCAGACTTGTGGTGGATTAAGAAACTAATCACACTTTTCCCACAATGATCAGTTCAGAAAAGGAGAGTGAAATAAGTTTTTATAAGCTATCCTCAGACTAGTGAGCTCAGTATAATTTGGCTTGGCAATGAACAAATTTTTTAACAACCATAGTAGTTGGAAGTCCCTCCATAAATAGTTAACTATATTCTTCCCTTTGATGGTGGAAGGCTTTTCATGAGAATATTTTATCTTGTTTTTTTCTTCCACCAGCATTTTATGATACTTCTCCCATGGGACTAGGCTCCCTTGAATTTCCCAGCAACTGGGAAATCTAGCTCTAATCCTTCTATCAAACTCTGAGTCAAATGTAACTACAGATTTCAGTAGGTTGCCTAAATACTCCTCAAGTTTGGCCAGAGTTGTTTCCTTTTGAATCATCTTAGAAATTCCAATGATGGCCCATGTCCTGTCAACAATATCCATTGTCCTAAACACATTAGCTGGATTTTCGTTGAGGTACTTGATGAATTTTTTAGTTGTCTCGGCATTTTTACCATCTTCCTCCTTAGTCGACAGGATAAAGAATTAAAGGTCCTTGATAGCAATTTTTTGCTCTGCCCCTAAGTTCATATGCTCCTAAAAAAAAATAGTTTAGAAATAATTTCATCCCAAATTAGTTGTTTGTCTTGGATGAGAGACATATTTCCCTTTAAATTATTTTTCAGTTCTATGATTTCCTTGTTTGTAGTCTTTAAGTTTTTTCGTATTAGCTCCACATTACCTATAATTGTCTCTAGTTGCTTCTCCTTTTTTGTGAGGCATGCTTGGTATTCTCCAAATCAACTTGCACCTTTTTTAGTTCGCCCTCTAAAAGCTACAAATCAGTGAGGGTTTTGGTCAATTGTTCAATGGGATCCGATGGGTCTCTTGGCACAATTACAACACAAATATGAGAATCAATTCTTTGTTGGAACTCTGCCACCTATTGCTTGAGGACCACGACCTCATTGTTTCTATCTATTAGCTCTTTCGCCAAGATTTCCTTCTCACTTTCAATATGGGCCAACTCCTTGGATTGTGCATGCTCACTTGCAAGCATTTTCAGATTTTGCCTTAGATCATGGATCTAATATTGTGAGCTTTGGATGATGGCCTCCACAACAGCCATATCCTCTGGGTTAACCCTCAATTTAATAATCAATTCTTTGAATTATTCATTTTGCACATGGAAATCTCTAGAGTTGGCCCTTTCTTGCTTCAGGCTAGTGGCATATTTATCCAATAACTTCTTATCTTTGCTTATTTTCAAAGCACTTCTGCTCAGCTCACTATAGAGCATTTCTCCAACCTGTCTGTGAAAAAATATTTTGTCTGTCAGGGGGACATAAGCCATGTCCAATGACACATCCATAGTCCTAAATTGTGGTCCTAATGGGAGGGACTGTGGTGAAGGGTGCTGCAAAGAGAACTTCATTTGGTTCCTTTCTAGGTCCATGGCAGCTAGGAGCCTAGTCTAATAAGGGACTGAATGTGATGCCAACTGTTGCTACATTTCATCCATGATTCTATTATTGTTTTCCTCTGTCAATTTCCCTTCTGCCACCCTAGGTCATGTTGTTGTTGAGTTTACTGAGGAACCCAAAATAACTACCTCTGTAGAAGTGGATGTACTAGCTTGCGTTGGGTTTTCTAGGAGTACTTGGAATCTTGGTTGGTCCAAGTTTGTCTCATTCAATCTAGTCTCAATCTCTTCTTCAGTTGGCTCTTGGATCTTAGCCTTCTTATTGGATGGTGCTTCTTCCATTTCTGTGTCTCCAGCCTCGTCTGCCCTCCTCTTGTAAGTATTATCCTTTGAATTTGGTGTTTCAATCTCCATCTATGTATTAATGGGCCAGGAATCCAAATTGGCCTTCCATCCAAGTTTAGGTCTAAGCTCATGTTCATAAGCTAAAGCATTAATATCCTTTCTCCTCTTTGATATGACACCATGGGGATCATAGTGCTCTTTCAAAATTAAGCTCTTTCAACAATTCCTCAACTCGTTGGGAGTCTTGTCCGGTGTTAGCAATGAAAGGGCCTACCACATTACCCAATTTGAACATGTGTCCCTTCTTGGCGGGAACAAAGTGGCTATGATCAACATGTAGGTTTTGTCTAATGAATTCTAAAGTGAAGGTTCTCATGGGCATGAAAACAGGCAAGCGGTAAGGGAGAAGCTCACCATGGTATCCTTGTTGAGCTAAAGGATTTCTTTCTGTTGGGGCAGAATCTTAGGAGAGGAAATGTTGTTTATGATTTTGTAGACAGTGGACATGTAATTGGAAATGAATTGGAAATAACCTTCATTGTTCAGCTTTTTCCTGATGACACTACCCAATCAAACACAATTTTTCTCTGTTTGCAGGAATCTATAATACTAAGGCCCAAGTATTAAAATTCTTCCACAAGGGTGTACAAGAAAAGGTAGAACAAAATAGAGTAGTATATGAAATAAGCAGTAATAGGAAAATGATGCAACTAGAATTTTATAGATTCAACAAGGTATGAGGGTATGTCAAAGATGATATTTGGTTGCATCATTGTGTGCAAGAACCATATGGTGGATTTAGTGATGTTGGTAGTTTCATCTTCCCCAAAGAGTAGGGCAATGGTAGTCATAATGGGTTGTACAACTTCAGAAAACATAAACATGGGAAACAAATCTCCAATAGGTAGGATTTGATGACTAGGGCCACAATCAGCTAAAGGAAGGTTTGTTATTCTCTAGATGAGAGGGAATTATAGTTATAAAACAGGGTGGTCTCTGTAAATTTCTCAATATTGGGGGATTTTGGGTAAATAAAAGCTTTTTGAATTAATTCTGGAGTTATTTCCAGAATTTTCACCCCATAAGAGGATATGAAATAATTATTCTCCTTTATGTATGTTGTTGCAATCCAGGAAACAAATTCTGAAAAGAGGTAGACTGAGGGGGCGATTTGGTAGTATAACACTAACTCTACGACCCTAAAGGGGTCCTACCCCTTGAGATGTTGGTCATACATGTCAAAACAAAGGTCTAACAAGTGGTAGGAGTAGGGTGGGTCATGAATCTTGACTTCTTTATCCATGAGGGGCTCAATATTAGTAGAGGGTTTCGCCTCTCGAAATTTGGGAGTTTTAGGTGCATATTTCTTCATTTTAAGCATAAGGAGAAAGACTAAGTGCCAAAGGACTATGGGTTACCTAATGACCTGGCACAATTGAATGGAACAGAGTAGGAATGACTCTCTGTTGGTTGACAGTCGGATGAGGTGGTGGGTAGGCAGAGTAGCAAGGAGAATCGACTATATAAACAAATTTGAATTCAAACAATTGAAGGGTGATGGCTTTATAGGTGGAGGAAACAGTCATGTGATGTGTGAGGAAAGACGTGAGGGGAGGGATAGGTGGCACCATGGGGCTGGGTAGGACGTGAAATATAGGAGTGGTTAACTTTGTGAGTGGCGCGCTCACTTGTCAACATCATAGGTGTGATGGTGTGTATAATAGCAGGCATGGTCCCTGCTCTCTAGTGGGGTGAACAATCATGGATCGGGAGTGGGGCTAGACCCATCGATTCATTATGGGTCATAGATTAGTCGTGCCTACCCCTTTTTCCTTGATCTTCCTGGGGTTAGCGCTGGCATATCTATGTCTCTCTAGTTACCCCGTCGAAATACTTTTGGGGCATTGCTTCTCAACAAGGAACGACGATCCGCCCCACCAACTCCTCATTAATTAATGAGTCTCGCATGAAATGGAAAAGGAAGAGGGGAGGGGGACATGTTAATTCGTCATTTCCCCTTCTCTTTCTTATACCCTGGGTTTTTTTTCTTCACTGACACCCCACTTTAGTGTTTGCCACTATTCTATTAGCCTGTAGGGCAAAACCACTGCCACTTAACCTGTGTAAAGGAAACGTGGGTCACAACAACATTAAAAGAACACTTATGATGTTGGATTCTTTGAGATGAAATATGCATGGAAATAATATAATCATTGTGTTAGACCATTTTAAAGAGAAACATGGATTTGTGTGCAAAGAAGAAGATTTATTACGTTAGGCATTGGAAAAGAAAACAAGTATTGCATGTAAAAAATGCATTAGCTTTCCTTTGGAAAAATACATATATACACATGCAATAAATAATAACTAACATGTTAGTTTTCTATTAGAATGGAGCATGTATTTGCATGTATAATAGACTTTGTAAATAGCTCTATCTTGGAAAATATGCCTTTCGAAAAGGGGCCTTCATTTGCATGCACAATAATAGTATCTATTATGGTAGTTTTCCATCAGAAGGGGACATGCATTTGCATGCATAATAATAATATTTATTGTACTTGAAAGATTACTTAGTTACATGCACAAAGAAAAATTTGAGGGTTTTCCTTTCTTTGAATAAGTTTTATCTAATTACATGCAAGGAAATCAAAGTTAGGATGCTAGTATCCCTTAAATCAAAATGAACGAATTCAATAAATCTCCTTTGGAAAAGAATGTGTGCTTGTGCAAGAGGAATCACAATAATGTGGTATTTATTTTTGACGTGTTTTGATAATTATATGCTTATAATTAATGAGTTGTGTGGTTAGAGAAAGCTTTTTGTGATATTTTATTTACATTTCATGTATGCACGTGAATAGATGTTTAAGGATCACTATTAAAGTTTGATTATTGGTTGATTCATACTTTATCTAGAATCATGATATCAAAGTTTGTTGACATCAGTAATGGCAGGAAAAGATGGTGACTTGCGCAAAGGATAGATTATGTTTAACATTGTGGCATGTAAAGAACTAATGGTCCATGTAGATTAGTTGGTGTGAGCTATAGGATGTGTTAGCGCTTGAAATTTCACCTCAGGCTGAGAAAGGCAAACTCCAAGGCAACATCAAACCACTTAGCCTCGTAGCTAGCCCTACGGGGCAGGAGAGGGCTCTCTCCGGTATATCTCGGCAAAGATCTTCAAAGGGCGGAGATAACCAATAAAGAACACTGATTTTAGGCTAGTAAACTGATAAAAGGTTTGATTTGAGATTTTTAGGATTTTGGTGGAAAATCGGGGAAAGGCAATTTTGGGTGCGGGGATTGGACACAGTTTTCGCAGGGGGCTCTTTGGGGCAAGATAGGAGACTGTATTGATGCCTTTGAAAGAGTTGGATGGATGAGAATGACTGGTGAGGAGCTAAGGAGAGCAAACAATCACCTTGAATTCCCCTTAAACAGATGAAAACATTGATATTAAGCAAACTTAAAAGCAGAGCATGGTAATCATGAATTCTACTTTAACACTTCATTTGCCTAATTTGCAGAAGGAAAAGTAAGAAGATGATTCACATAACAAACTTACAAGTACAAAGAGAAACACACCATCAATATATGTAACCACAGGAATCCCAAAAAAGGACTGCAAAACCCTGGTCTTTCTTCCTTTGCCAAAATTGCAGAGATACAATGAGTAATACAATAGAAAACTTTCTCCCTCAAGAGTCCAACCATGAAAATGACCAAGAAAGTACATAATATAGGCAATCTAACATCTTTCCTTGCCTCTAGGGGTCGAGCTCATCATCCTAGGAGTTGTTCCAACCAATTCTAAACAAAGCACTACAATCTAGGCAGTCAAAACAACTTGCCTCTATAAGCTAGGAAACCAATTCATTCATTAAATGTTTGCTATTTCATGAATGAATCTTCTAGAAGAGATAAATAAGTGTCAAATTATCATAAAATTACATCATTTACATCAAGGAGGATCAAAATCCACTCCAAAAATTCAAACCTAGTCAAAACTGCATTTTGCTGAGCTGTAGGTGCATTTCTGTGAAAATAGCCTGATGCGTAGCGCCCTGAATCTCAATGCGTAGAGCGCCTTTGGGCCTGCGTTTGAGGCACTTCCCGGAGTCCAAATGAGGAAAAAGTGGGCTTGTTGGAAAGGTCTGGATGTCTACTTTCCAACCCAAGTGGAATTTCTAAATTTGGTGACCATTTTCCCCTCCAAAATTGCAATCTCCCAAGACTGCTTCCTGTGTGTCAAAAAGGTGGCAGAAAGTCATTTTTTGCTTGTTTTTTGACCTTCTGGAGGCTCAAAACTTGATGGAATCTCTTGAAAATTGCTGAGCAAGTGTATTTTTGCATGACAAATCCAAAAATGCTGAGTTTTCATGAAATGGAGTTGCCCATCTTCAGGGTAGCGCGCGGTGCGCTACGCGTTGAGGGCAAAAACCTGTGTTTGGCACAAAAAATTCACAATTAGGGGTGATTTTAGGGGCGAATGTTCGCCCTTTGGCGAAATTAAGGGGTTTTAAATTTTTAGTGGGCGATTATTTTGTATCATAGTACATTTTTACAAATCACGTCAAATAGCCCACCTTCTTTTAAGGGAGAGGGTAAAAAAGGTAAATTTAGCCCTTGAAATTAGGAGCTACAACCTTCCATTCGCCCATTTTCAAGAATAGGTTTTATTTAAGTGAATTCTATGGGCCAAATACCATATTTATAAAAGAGGTATGGTAAATTAATAAAAATATAAATAAATGAGAAGTATGGTAAATAAATAAAACATTTTTTATATTTACTCCAAAGTCACCTTATATACATGCAAGGGTGTAAACAAATAAAAATATAAGTAATGTGGAGGTATGGTAAATAAATAAAATGTCTTTTTATACTTACTCAAAAGGTATGGTAAATAAATAAAAATATAAATAAACTAGACGTATGGTAAATAAATAAAACCTCTTTTTATATTTAGTCCATAACCCTCGTTCTATTTATGAAGGCTCAAGAAAGAGGTTTTATTTAAGTGAATCCTATGGGCCAAATACCATATTTGTAAAAGAGGTATGGTAAATTAATAAAAATTATAAATAAACGAGAGGTATGGTAAACAAATAAAACATTTTTTTATATTTACTCCATAAGTCACCTTATATTTACGAACACTCAAAAAATGCTTTATATTTAGGTGAAACCTATGGGCAAAATACTATGTGACAAATACCATGGACTAGATTGTTGTTAATACCATGCAAAACAACATTATTAACCCTAATATTAGTATTAATAAAAATAAAAATGGCACATGGTATTTACCCATGGTATTCACCAAAATGACACATGGTATTGACCCATGGTATAATGTAGCCTATTTAAATGGAGGAATTAAACCAGCATAGATCCATCTTTACTCTCGATCTACTAACCGCGGAGAGGTATCAAATATTGTGATATGCAAACTAGCATAGAGTGAAAAAATATTTGATCCCTCTCGGGGGATCAAGAGTAAAAATGGATGTTGTAATTTAATGTATGTTAAACATTTTAGCTTGGTTGAAACAAAAAATAAAATAAAAATCAACTATTAATTTTATTAATTTTTATAAATTACTAATAGTAATTTTTAAGCTCCATGTTTATGATAACCCATGGTAATACCAAGATCTTACAAGATTTTATAATTGAGTAAAATATTCGCCATGCCTGGTGAGAGATTCGCCAAAAAATTATATATACATATTATATTATTGATAAAATCGCCTGCCATTTTTCCTATATACCATGGAGATTTGCCCATTTATTATACTTATAAATTTAGGGGGGGTTCTTAAAATTTTCCCTGTTCACAATTGACAAAATTTTCTCCAAATTTCTTGAAATTTGGGCTAGGAGTCCCCAATCAAGTACCATGCTCAGTCAAAGAGGCTTTGGCCAAAATTTGGAGTGGATCGGGCCTTTTCCGTCGTTTTAGTGCCTTCACCAACCTCCTTGGATCTAGTGATTGTAATTTTGACATTTCTCTAAAACCATGACACCTGTGCAAAAAGTGAAGGAGGTTTTTCTTCTTTGGAATGTTGTGGACAAAAACCTCTCTCAATTTTTCAAAATTCATCTTTGATTGCTCTGAAACATCTTTTGAGTGAAACTTATCCCGATGTGTGAAACAATGAATTCTGTCGAAATGAAGCGAAATGAAGGGGATAAGAGGCTTCTAAATTCTTGGGGAAATTTTTGGAAGTAGGGAGGGATGTTAGGAAGCAGGGGAAAGTGGAATTGCGGAGATCGAGTGAGGGGAAGGGGTCCAAAAGGGCAAAACACAGGCCCAACCTAGAAAATTGCCAGGTTGTAGCAAGAAACTAGGGTTTGTGCGAAAATGAGGATTTTGGGGGATCTCAGTGATGGGAAGCATTTGATAAGGTACTTTAAGGATAGGGGAAGGTGTATGAACATCTGGATACAAGTTTTGCTAATGATTTGACCATCCAAGAGAAATTGCCTTCAAAACCCTAAGAGAGGGAAATGACCTTACCTAGGCGCAATTGAAACATGAACAAGGTGTAAAATGACTCATTAGACACTGACATGATAATGAAAACCCTATGAATGATGTTAGACTCAGCAGAATGATGACATGGACCGAAATTTGGACAAATTTAGAAGGAGTGAAAACAAACCCTAGACCTAATTCCTAGTGACCAAATTTTGCTTTGAAGACTCACTGAAATGACAAATTTGACCTTGACACTTCAAAATCACTTTGTAAGAGCATATTTGATCACTGGAGGAAGGCTGGAAAGACTGACACTAACAGGATGGTCCATTGATGGAACAACTAAGCCACAAAGATATAAAGATTGAATATTTGTGGGTAAATGATATCATGATCATTGTAATATATTATAGCTAGATATGTTGTATTTAAATGATATTTTCTTTGTAAGATTTGATGAAAATGGTTAAGGGATGGTCTCATTTACAAGCCATAAAGTGAGGGTTAAACACCCTCACGAATGTTTAATAATAGAATTAAATTTTGTTGGTTTTCACCCTACGGGATTTCCAAGGCATATCGGTGTCTAATGATGTGGTTGCCTGTTGTGCTACTTTTATGATGTGGATTCCTTGCATGAACTGATGTTTATAATATCAAGTATGTGATTAACTAATATAGTTAAATTAATCATGAAAATGATGCAAGGTTACCTCAAAATTTTTATGTTAATATGCTACAACATTGGTTGTTAATGGTTATGTAACTTATTATTCCATTACTAAAGTTACTCTATGTAATGATGAGGATTTTATCTAATAGTTAATGATGAATCTGGAATAGTAATTTGGATATTTACTCATGGGTAAATTTTGTAAAAACTTTCTAACTCCATGCATTTTCATGCGAGGTTACCCGGGGATGTTACAAGTGGTATCGGAGCTGAAGGTCGCAACACTAACACCTTTTGGGAATTTGTAAGAAGGAAAGAAGTCAAGGTATGATACTAGTGGTCATCAACTCAGGTATGATTCTAACAAACTACATATCGATATATGTGGCAGACTAATTTCGACATGAGATGCATGATGCATGTTTATAGCTGCATTGAAAAGTAGTAAGTAATAAATTCTGTTGCAAAATTGTGTTACTGAAATTTGAATCATGTTGAACAATCCTGAACACTCACTAGTGAAAGTGAGTTGAATACCAAACTTTACAAATATGAAGATATTAATGAACACGTCTAAAAGTAACAATCCATTGTTTATAATGAATGAATGCATGAATGTAAAAGATGGGAAATGTCCTTGAAGAGGATAATAGAATGTTTTAAAATGACATTTGAAGAACCGCTTTATATGTTAAAAATAGGCAATGGGTCAAGTAATAAGACTTGATTGTAATAGCTAGTTGTTGATTGAGTATTGCCATAGTTAAATTAACATGGTTGGTAACATTGATTAGTTAGTATTGCATGGCTAATTATTAAAAATTATATGCATGAATTGGTTCTGAGTAAAGCTTATGCAAGTTGTAAAGAAGTGACTATGGTCGTCATTTCATGTGTTGGTTTGTTTGTAATAGTACAGTGTGGGAATTAGGAAGGGTTGGATTGTTACCCTGATAGTTATTGACACTTACACATTGATGATAGATCAACGTCTTTGAATGAATAGAGTTCTGTTAAAGTTTTTATGCACATGCAAGAAAGCCAAATGATTGCAAAAGTGAATACTAATTTAACCATGCATACCTATGACTGCAAGTTCTTGAAGGTGATAAATAACATGGATTATGATACATTAGTGTCATTAAAGTGGTTTGATTAAGGGTTTCATAAACTTAATGATAGTAGTAATCAGATCGGATGTTGAGTACCTTCTTGTTTAAGCCTGACACCTCTATAAATTGACGATTCGAGGGTGATGTTAGCAGGTATGCATTAATAGTTGTTAATTAGATGCACGTGCATAAACAAAATGACAATATGCATGAGTTAGAAACCATGAGAATGTTAATGATTAAAATATTGTCTCATTAACTATGGTAAAAAAACAACAAGAATAACTCTATGGAAAACTTCGATTTAAAGTTTCTTGGATGTAACATTAGGAAGATGTATCCTTACTTTTTATGCTTATTATAATGTGTGAAAGTGGTTTATGAAAAGTAACAAGATAAATACCTTTCTACATGTTGAATTATTGATAACATTGATAAAATGTCGTATGTATAAGAATATTTTGTAGAAGGTATGGTTTTATTAAAAGCAATTATGACTAATGTTGTTGACGGGATTAAGCAGGGGTAGCTTAATGGAAACATGAGAACCTAAAAGTAAAACATTGCAATGTGAATTGCAACCCTAAGTGAGAAAGTATAATATTATTATATGCATGATTGTATTATTTGGAAAATCACAATGTATACCACCTATATGTCAGTTATGTTTCATGTCAATCTAGATATTGTGGACCCATGTTAAGGGTCAAGTATGAATACATGATGTATGTATATGTTCCTATTGCTTTAATATTAACTTTTAGACGTGTTCATTAGTTATTGACACTTACACATGGATGATAGATCAACGCCTTTGAATGAATATAGTTCTATTAAAGCTTGTATGCACATGCAAGAAAACTACAATGATTGCAAACGTGAATATTAATTTAACCAAGCATAGGTCCTATGACTACAAGTTCTTGAAGGTGATAAAGAACTTGGATTATGATACAGCGGTGTCATTAAAGTGGTTGATTTGAGGGTTTCATCAAATTAATGATAGTAGTAATCAAATCGGATGTCTATTACCTTGTTGTTTAAGCCTCACAACTCTACATATTGATGACCCGAGGGTGATGTTAGCTGGTATGCATTAATAGTTGTTGATTAGATGCATGTGCATAAATGAAATGACATGTTGCATGAGTTAGAAACATGGGAATGTTAATGATTAAAGTATTATCTCCTTAAGTATGGTTTAAAAAAAGAAAAACTTTATGGAAAACTTCGATTTAAATTTTTTTGGATGTAACATCGGGAAGATGTATCCTTACTTGTTATGCTTGCTATAATGCGTGAAAGTGGTTTATGAAAAGTAAGAGGATTAATACCTTTCTACATTTTTAATTATTCGGAACGTTGATAAAATTTCTTATGCATAACAATATTTTGTAGTCTATGTGGTTTTAATAAAAGCAATTATGACTAATGTTGTTGATAGGATTAAGCAGAGGTAACTTAATGGCAAGATGATAACCTGCCAAGGTAAAATGTTGCAATGTGAATTGCAACCCTAAATGAGAAAGTGTATTTTTATGATATACATGATTTTTTTTATTTGGAAAATTAGAATGTATACCACCTATATGTCAATTATGTTTCCTGTCAATCTATATATTGTGGACCCATGTTGAGGATCCAATATGAATACAAGATGTGCGTAAATGTTCATATTACTTTAGTATTAATGCACATATGGTTAATTATGTAAGTTACACTCGGGAGAGGTGTTAAAGATAATTTCACTTGCCAGACAGTTGTGGATAGTTGTGAAAGGCAAGGAGGCCTTGGGTTGATGACAATTGCCTGCTCGGATGGGTTGATGGCAGTTGTCTTCCCAAATTTCCTCTCCCTAGAGATAGATTATCTCAATAAGGGAAAAGAGTTTGCCAAGATGGTGAAGAGGGGAAAAATCCTGAGACAACTTTGTAGATTTTTCAACCTGTTGGAGAAGGACCAAAATTCCTCATAGGCGGGACATTGTCAGAGGAATAGGCAGGACGCTACCAAGAGCCATCTTCTATTGGACCCTAAGTGGTCATTGGAATTCTTGAGGTGGTTGCCCGGTGGAATTCCATAATGGACCTGGTATGGTCTATATCAAAGAATTGTCTAGATGTGAAAATGGCTCAATCTGGTTGTTGAAACCAGTTCCCATTGGTTGGGAGGAGCATTCCTTTGCCATTATTCGTTATATTGTACAAGAAAAAAATAGGGTAACGAGGAAATAAAAGTTGAAGCTACGCTGGTGCAGGACGATAAGGAAGATGTCTATGTAACATTCATTAGTTGTTATTATTGTGCCACATAGAATCCCTCTATTGTTATTTTTGTGCCTTTATATTATTATTGTTAGGTCGGCTTGGTTATATTGTGACCCCTTAGACTCTTATATATAGAAAGGAGGTTTTGTCAATTGAATCATCTAAGAATTGTTCATTTGTGTAATGTAAAGGAGGTTGACCCCTCAAAGAGGCTGAATTTTAAGGCGTTTATCTCTCTTTTCTATCTTTTTGTGAGCTCATTTCATGATAGATTGATAGTTAATGCTATGGGGTAAAATGCACGGGATGAAAACTACCCTCAAAAGTCTTCCCGGGACCTTCGACAGACTGTAAGGTTATCTGCAAAAGCTACCTGTTACACACATGTTCATCTATCAGACATATATTGACAAGGTATGGAAAGAGGATCACCTTTGGTTCTTTCTAGATTCGCTTGGGGATCTCCGTGCGGTAAGAAGAACTCCTCCTAACCGGCTCCAAGACGATTCCTGCACAAAAGAACAAAGAAAACCAATCACAACATACACTTCTGACAATTAATGTAAGAATCTGTAACAAACATGTATAAATGTATAACTTATCTACTCAACACAACAAGCATCAGAATGAACAAATAAATGCACAATATCACCGACACTTTGGAGTAGGGAACACAACCACAGTCCTATATTCAGAATGAAAGGGTGATTACAACAACCTTGTTGTATCAGCCTTCCTTATCCCTTCTTCCTCTCTCTCTCTCCTTCTTTCAGCTAGCTCCTTCAAGAATATGACAGTTTCACGACAACACTATGGGCTATCCTTCTAAATGCTCTGACCCCTTTTGCAATGGCCCTCTCGCTGCTTATATAACAATCAAATTAGGGCTGCCAAGCTCCCTCTATAGTTCATTAGGGCAAAAACCATGAACCTGCCCTATTTACAAGCTTTTTCCTATTTGCCTTCATTCTCAAAATAGAATTTCTCCAAATATCTTGATTTTTGGAGTTTCCTTTCTTTTCTTGCACAAATTTAGGGATTTAATATCTAGATATTTAAGGGTAGATTCGTTGGCATAACCTTTTTGACATCACTTAAGTTCACTAATGCTCCCCCTGGTCTAACAACAAGAGTTAGCACGGTGACTAACGCTCCTTTATGCTTGTAAACAAGCTTTATAAAGCAGGTTGTCAGTGTATAGAGGGCGTTAGTGTGGATTCTGGGCCTACAATTGTGGTCATTGCTTCAGTCATCTTGTCTTTCACCTCTGAGTTGATTAGGAGGTCAATTTTTCCTATAACATATGCCCCCTAAAGTATGAGATCAGAGGCAGAGACGATGGCCGAAATACTTTATGAAAAAACACTGTAATTTGCTGTCAAAATCTTTGTAGAGAGAGAGAGAGAAGTTTCGGGCGACAAGGAAAACCTGATACAACAAAGATACATATATATAAACTACTAAAATCATGTCCTGAGTCAGACATTCCCATGCTCAGTAGCTATGTCAGAGTAATTTTCTCCTCAGAGATATAACAATGCTCGCTACCAATATGGCATAGGGCGGATCCAGTGTCATAATAGATCATCTTGAAATAGTTGTCTCCAAAGAACAATATCGCAGCTTAGGAGAGGAAACAAGGCTGAATGATGTAAGCCTCTACCCAAGGTCTTGATTCCTGCTTCACCAAACAACATAGATTGGTACATGTGATAATATGAGTTGACGTCGAACATGCACGAAATCATCTGATTACCAGCCAATAATGGAGACTATTAACAGATGCAAGGAAGGCCACCAATAATGGTGATGGTCTCTAAGATGCATAGTGCAAACTAACGAGTGTGAAAGATTTTTTGTCTTCGAACACTCGTAGAATCGCCTAACGAGGAGCCAATAATGAAAACCCGTGATCAAACACAAGGTAACCTGCCACTAATATCTGCAAGTACCAAGGCACTAAATGTGTTTCTGGGTTATCTTCCTAGATAGAGTGTTGAAGTCGATAGGAAGAAACCTGTCGAAAGGTAGGAAATGACGTGTCCTACATCAGTTGACACGAAACCGGACAAGGATGATTTTGTTTTTTGAAGAATCTTTTGAGATTTTGGGTCTAAACAATAGAGGGCATGATGAAAGGATATGTAGGATTGGTTGATAGAGGAAACAAATGGGAACCCTTGAATAATAGAAGGCACGACAACGGTTTTAACTAGACAGCACTAGACTCATGAACACTACAGAGTGTTTAAGATACAGAGATGCAATTACATCAGGGTATATAGGCTAAAAACTCATAGGTTGGTAGGGTTCATACTGAGAGGCTATCAAAATGAAGGTTTATCTGAGGGAGTTCCATGTTCAAGGGAACGAATGCTGCCAAATCACGCTTCTGAATACAAGATACAGTTGTATTGTCCACTTTTCCCCATCTGATTTTTTAATGAGTTCAGACGGGTAAACTCATCGATCTTTTCATGTTTAGAGAGTCTGAAAAGGATCGCAAAAAGAACGACTCTTTGCCCTATCTGATTAGTTTAATGAGTCCAGACAAGCAAACTCGTCGATTTTTTCATCTTTTACAAGTCTGAAAAGTATCTTAAAAAGAACGACTCTATATCTTGTTTGTGTATTTAAAGAGTCCAGACTAGACAACTCGATGGTCTTTTCATATTTAGAGAGTCTGAAAAGATCGTAAAGAGAGACTCCATGGTGGTCCCTTTGTCATAGTTGTTAACCGGGTGCGACAAAAGGTTAATAGTATACCCGTATCGGTTACTTTTCCGTATTTAATCTATTGAACCCGGATAAAGAGAAACCTTTTTCCAATAGATGTCGACCTCATTTTGTTATGAGTACGAGGCAATGGACTAAACTTGTGTTTTGTCATGACATTTTAACGAGCTCAGTAACAAAAACTCAGGATTTTTCATTTTTTAACGAGCAAGAAAAAAGTACCTGAAAGAATGCTCGGGTCATCTTTAGCATGTTTAACGAGCAGCAAGACACAGCTCGGGATTTTTTCAGTTTAAAGAGCGAGAAAAAAGTGCCTAAAAAGGATGCTCCATTGGTCTTTTTCAGTTTATGAGCTGGAACAAGATCAAAAAAGAGGTGCTCAGAGCATCGTTTGCATATATTTAACGAGTGCAAATGATGAAAAACTTGGGGATGTTTATATTTTTTAAAGAGTGATAAAATATCCCAAAAAAGTGCTTTACGGATTGTGGTATGGATGTTTAATGAGTCCTACTACAAAAAACTCTGAGAAGTTTGTATTTTTTAAAGAGCAATAAAATATCTCTGAAAGTGCTCTGCCATAGTT
The DNA here is from genome assembly GCA_031772625.1 of Pinus tabuliformis. Taxonomy (NCBI): domain Eukaryota; kingdom Viridiplantae; phylum Streptophyta; class Pinopsida; order Pinales; family Pinaceae; genus Pinus; species Pinus tabuliformis. The sequence goes on from CM062811.1 coordinate 658,014,846, forward strand.
AGATAGATTTTAACGAGCTTAATGACGAAAAATCAAGGATGTTTGTATTTTTTAAAGAGCAATAGAATATCCCTAACAGTGCTCTATCCATCTTTGCAGTAGTTTAACGAGCCCAAAGAAGAAGACTCGAGGTTTTTCGGATTAACGAGCAAGAAAAATACGATAAAAAGAACGCTCGATCTTTCTCGATCTCATGCTTGACATTAGAAGGGTCTATGCCATGCATCTCCTTATAAGACCAAGGAAAAACATCGTGGAAGTCCCTAAATGGGTAGGTGAAGCTCACAATTTCCTCAGGATTGTGATTGACTCCACTCTGTATGTTTTCCAAGATGCCTGTCATGATAGAAATATCGAGGAGCAATGTTTGTGAAATATTTCCCCTGTTTCCTTTTGAGTCCAAAAGTTGGATAGTCATATACGGTGAGGAAACGATTTCATGTGCGTCGGGTGACAGGATTTGAAGAGGCATCATGTCTGAATCAGATATCAAAACATGATGGTGTGAATCCTCCCAAGGTCGCTCTTCTAACTTCGTGATCTCTCTAATAGCTTCGTCCCTTGGTAGGACTTGATTGAGTGGATCGAAAGAAGGAGCGGTTATGAGAGGGGCAGTGGTACTGTTGGACGAAACCAAAGTGACCGAAGATTCAGATGCAATTCAATGGCTTCGTAGGCCAATTCAGCTGGTGACAACAACATTTGTTCCCCGTAAGTGTCAATGTCTGAAGGAGCTGGTAGGATCCATGGATCGGTTTGTTCATGAGGAATAGATGAAAGCATATTGACCATCTGTGAAACCTTCGGCAGCTGAAGAGGGAAACAACCCATGAGGGAAGAAGCCTTCAATAGACCGGTACCTAAACTGACATAAGAGTCAGTTCCACCTCCTACTAGGGGTACGGAGCCACTTGGTAATGGTGAATAATCAGGGGTGCAGAAAGACAACTGATCTACTGTAATAACCTTTCCATCCAATGGAAATTGGATGATGCAAAAGACAGTAGATACGACAGCCGTCATGGCATATGTCCAACTGCAACCCAACAACAGATTATAGTCTAGTTCCTTGTTCACGACTTCTACGTCCACCATTACTGTTTTCCCAGCCAAAGTGATGGGAAAACTGGCTAAGTATCCTTTTGGGACAAAGATGTGGCTGTCGAAAGCTTTAAGGGAGTTCAATGGTAGGGAGAGGGTTGGGGAACCCAGGGCGAGCCAACATGAAGCTGACATGACGCAGGTTGAAGCACCTTCGTCAATGACAGTTCTATGTATACCTTTACCTTTCATGGTGATATGCACCTAGAATGCAAGCTGGTGAGAAAGGGGAGGTTTACACTTGTCCATGTCGAAAATAGCAAGCATGGAATCCGTAGGGTCAATACCCTCGATAGCCAAAATCAAAGCTTTCCTTTGGTTGGGGCATGTTTGTAATACTTCGAGCGCCGACATGGCCGACGGCACTTGCGCCAAATCCTCTACGATGTTGTAGTGTTGGGTGGCATGTGCAGATGTGTTGTGCGTCAAAGTGCCCCCTTGGGGGGTTGGATTACAAAGTCTTTAACCGGCCTTTCAATTCGCAAATCGTTGGGTGGCGATGGGTTTTGACTTGCAAATGGTTCTGCTGCCGGAGCAACAGGAGCTTTATAAGGTTTGGCTCTTGTGGTGAGATCTACCATTCCAATTTGTAAACGGCAGAACTCCTTTCACCAGTTGAAGGGTGTTGCGAACCGTCGCTGCCCCCTGACGTGGGTTGCGGTTGGTTGGCAACGAGATTTTGCTGCTGTTGATTAGGAAAAGGATTTCTAAGGACAACAAGTGCCTTACCAGAATCTTTCTTGGTAAGGTAATCCATGCATTCTTGAAGACACAGACAACGCCAGGTTACGTGATCTTCAAGACAGAGTTTGCACGAATAGTTGGTGCCTTTATCCTTTTCCGTATTAGTAGGCGCAGTGGCCTTCTGTTTCGGGTTGGGCTGCTTAGATGACTGCTCCTCAGAAGGAGCAGTCTTGTTCTTATTCTTCTTGTTCTTGCTACCGGATTTCTGTGTAGACTGCACAAAGTTAATCGCAGTGGCAGGAAGAGCAGTCGCTTTGGTAGAGGGGTCCACTGCTAGCTTGGAAATGGAACCACTGAGTTGTTTTACAGTGACCCCGGAGGTTGCGCCGACGATCTCGTCAACATGCGCTCTAGGGTGCTGAGTGGTGGGAGGATTGGGGTTACCGGGAGCATAGGGGATAATGTCGTAGAGAGTGCCAGACTGTGAATAAATCAAATCTAAGTGTTGGGCACGACGTATGGATTGGTCCTCTATGACCGCACCACCTAGAGCGACATCTCTAGCGATTTGTGGGAGCAACGACTTACAAAACCAGTATGTTAAGAGAAAATTAGGGATGGGAGCTTTGACTAACCTCCGCCTACGTCTCCATTCATGGATATGATCGGAGATGTGGGTGGCGGTATCCTGACGAAACGAAGTAAGGAGCTCTGTCCCTGTCTCATAACGGATATGTAACTGACAGTGCTTTAGGAACTCCATCGCTAAAGCGTCAAAGGTAGTCACCGATGCGCATGGTAACTCAATATATCACTTTGCAGCATTGCCAGTGAGGGTGCGGGGAAAAAGACGTAACCAGACACTGTCATCCACCATAGAGTTAGAAACACACCATAGATGGTAGGTGGTGACATGAGTGCCCGAATCCTCCCCTTGTTTTCCGTTGAACTTAGGAATGTCCATCGGTATTTTAATGGGATCGGTGGCCATTGTAAGTTGTGGTAGATGGGGTCGTTTTTCAACTTGTATAAGTCGGGAATATCCAATGTTGCCAAAAAATGCAAATTGTTGGGTGCCCCCGACTCAGATCATGGTGATGATGGATGACCTGAGGAGCTCTGTGCTCCTCCCATCGTTTGGTTCCCCATGGTGTACATGGGTTGCGTGGTGTAGCAGTTGCTTTGCGGTACGGTGTTGTAGAGTGGATTTCCATGAGGATTTTGATACTGGGGTATGAAGTTGCCCCTAGTATAAGCGGTGCCCCCTTGACTCATCTGAGCTTGTGAGTAGGGTGCCCCCATGGATTGGGTGGGAATCCATTGTGGATTCCCAACCGACACAAAACTAACCATATGGCTTTGATTGACACATGGAACACTCATGTCAATAAGCAACTGTCCACGCATGCCTAAGAACGGCGGGGGAACTGCCCTAGATATTTGAATCTGGGGGTTGGAACTATACATTGGCTGCCGACCTTGTTATTGGTAAACTGGAATCGAGCCCATAGTGCCGTATTGAGTGTTGTATGGAGCACTATATGTGGCACTAGTCGAAGGTATGCTTTGTGGCACCATAGGAGTGGAACCTGGCATCTGCTGGGTTCCACCTATAGAGGGTGTTATGTGAGTTGCAGTACCTGGGATGAATGGGACTGCAGGGTTCTACATTACCGGCGTTGTGATGATCGTCGACTAGGGAAGTGGTAGGGGACCAACAGTGTCTCTATAGTTCCACAACCCTTGAGGCGCCGACTAGGTAGATGGGAAAGTTCCACCTACTGAAGAAGAAGTACTGGTACTGCGGGAGTAACTATAGGGTCCGACATATTTGTAAGCGGAGTGTTAAAATGAGGAAGAAATCCTCTGGCAAATCAGAATTGTCAGTTGTCCACATAGACCCCGTGTGTGATTTAGGAGACTGATTCCTCAAAGATGAGGAATCTGAGTTAGTGGAACTCGGCGGATCCTCCACAATGAGTGGAGGAAGTCCTAATAATCATCTGTATTAATGATGAGGGTTGGATGTAGCCACAATGACTGTTAAGTTTTATCAAATAGATTTTAATTTAATATTCTTTAAAGTCTAAAAAATGATAGCACTCAGGTACCTAAAAATAAAAAATACACTAAATATGTCAATCAACAAATAGAGGAAATTACCTCGCCTGATAAACACCGATTACTAGAGATGAAACCCAGTTTCTCAATGAGTAACAGAGAAGGATGGCCAAATGTATGGTTACGTTTACTTTTGAGCTTTGCCTGAATCTCAGATTAAGGGGCCAAGTACTCTCGTGAAGACGAGCACCCTCCCAAAAACTGAAGACAAAGTAGGTCTGTCCGTTTTAGGTACCAAGATAGCCCATCCCAGTCACCTTGTGTAAGTACCTAGAAGGTTTGGCCACTAGAGATACCTCAAATCACAGACATTACCAGGGGGGACATAGTCGTAGACAGCACGCTGTGTGGGCAGGATACTTGAGTCCCCGACTCAGTTCCGAAATCCCCGAAGGGACCCCCGATACACAGAATGCCCAAAGGAGTTGTAAGAGAAGGCAGGCTACCTTCAATCACAATCCGATGTTGTCTCGTATTTCGCTCCGTTGTGAGTGGAGTGGTCCTGGTAATATGAGTGCAGAAGGATTTTTCACTCGTTAACGACACTAGTTTTGATTTTCAAGCTTGGGTAGTTGACTCACATGCTTATCCCAATGTCCTAATCTATCTAATGTTGGTTTGCTCTTAAAAAGAGTAATTGATTGATTTTAACATAAATTTTAGTGTACTTGCTTATTTGTCTTCGGTAGCGGTGTTGGCGTATGAATATGGTCAGACTCTCAACTCAATAAACCATGCAAAACAATGCTTTGAAAAAAAAATTCAATTTCTTATGCAAACAAGTCTTATTCTACACATGTATCATCTCACATATTCATGAATTCGTCAGTGCATCTAAAGCCATTCAACACTTTGCATAACCGAAAGTTTCTTTTCTCAATATTCCCTAACAACTATTGAACCAAAACAAAGCAGCCTACAACTATTTTGACAGAAGGAGATATACAGTTTATCAGCTTTTCTTTCAACAAAAATGACTTTTATGAGAGAAAAACTAAAACATTTTCTTAAAAAATAAATTTTAAGACACCAAATTTGTTAGCATGATATTGTTGCAGATCTTTCTTTAGCCCCTAAGACAAGTTCCCCCCCTTTTGGTTCACAAAATCTCTTGAAAAACATGGAAATGGGAGACTAACGCTCTGTCTATGTGTAAACAGAGCTTTAGTTTGGCCACTAACGCTCCCTGTGCACAGTGAAAGGGCTTTATAAAGCTCTATGTAGACTAACAGCCTACATAGTGAGGGAAATAGCTCAAAAAGAGGGATTTTAGAATCAGTTTCTGAGAATGCAACTTTGCAAGATGCAACAAGATAGATGGTGGATCAGAAAAGGATTTGAAGAAGTGGGAAGCTCATAGAAGAAAGAGAAGATCTGAGAGGAGTCCTGGTAACCGAGAACTAGATGTATAGTCCCAGCGGAGTCGCCAATTCTACTATGGGGTAAAATGCACGGGATGAAAACTACCCTCGAAAGTCTTCCCGGGACCTTCGACAAACCGTAAGATTATCTGCAAAAGCTACCTGTTACACACATGTTTATATATCAAACATATATTGACAGGGTATGGAAAGAGGATCACCTATGGTTCTTTCTAGATTCGCTTGGGGATCTCCATGCGGTAAGAAGAACTCCTCCTATTCAGCTCCAAGATGATTCCTGCACAAAAGAACGAAGCAAACCAATCATACACATACACTTCTGACAATTAATGTAAGAATCCGTAACAAACATGTATAAATGTATAACTTATCTACTCAACACAACAAGCATCAGAATGAACAAATAAATGCACAATATCACCGAAACTTTGGAGTAGGGAACACAACCGCAGTGTTATATTCAGAATGAAAGGGTGATTACAGCAACCTTATTGTATCAACCTTCCTTATCCCTTCTTCCTCTCTCTCTCTCTCTCCTTCTTTCAGCTAGCTCCTTCGAGAATATGACAGTTTCACAACAACACTATGGGCTATCCTTCTAAATGCTCTGACCCCTTTTGGAATGGCCCTCTCGCTGCTTATATAGCAATTGAATTAGGGCTACGAAGCTCCATCTAGAGTTCATTAGGGAAAAACCATGAACCTGCCCTGTTTACAAGCTTTTTCCCATTTGCCTTCATTCTCAGAATAGAATTTCTCCAAATATCTTGATTTTTGGAGTTTCCTTGCTTTTCTTACACAAATTTAGGGATTTAATATCTAGATATTTATGGGCAGATTCGTTGGCATAACCTTTTGGACATCACTTAAGTTCACTAACGCTCCCCCTGGTCTAACAACAAGAGTTAGCAGGGTGACTAACGCTCCTTTATGCTTGTAAACAAGCTTTATAAAGCAGGTTGTCAGTGTATAGAGGGCGTTAGTGTGGATTTTGGGCCTGCAATTGTGGTCATTGCTTCAGTCATCTTGTCTTTCACCTCTGAGTTGATTAGGAGGTCAATTTGTCCTATAACAGTTAAAAGTATTTCATTTGATTAAAAATGTTGTGACTAATATGTTTATTTTGGATATGTTAGTCACACATTTTAGGGTGTTTTCCATGCAGTATTGATGGGATGTCAAACAGTTGGAGTGTTTGCGTAAAAGTGATGATGACTTCCAAGAGTAATTGGTAAGTAATGGTAAGTTGGTGTAGAGAATTTGTTTTATTTTGTGAAATTAAATCATGGCTAAGTGAAGGAAAGTACAAATTTCTTATTTTACAGTTACAAATGCTTATGCTTATTGATAAAAAAAGATTGCTTTTGGCTTATTGATATTTCCTAGAGATAAACCTTTCATTTTGAATGGAAAGATTCCTCTTTTACTTGTTTGGATTATTATATCATGAGTAAAAGTTAATGAGAAACACTGAGGATGGTGTTTCTTCAAGGGGGGATTATGTAACATCCCTAATCATATTTACACATTATGGTAATATTACTAATAATTACGTGGAAAATTTCATTGCCAATCAGAATAAAGTAGTCATATTTTTTATATGGAAAAATGACTCATTTGTATGTATTGCATAATAAGTTAGGTTACCTCCAAGAGCAATTACGAAATTGATGAGTAACCATACTATTCACGGAAACAAATTCCTCATCACGAGAGGGACGTGGTACGGGGGGACCGCATACGAAATATTTTCATATATGTTTTTCATTTGAAAAATAACGTGGGAAAAAAAGAAAAAGAAGGAGAACATAACCTCAAAGATAAAGGCAAGAGATTCGTTACATTTTACAAGAAATAAATAGGGTAACGAGGAAATAAAAGTTGAAGCTACGCTGGTGTAGGACGCTAAGGAAGATGTCTATGTAACATTTCATTTGATTAAAAATGTTGTGACTAATATGTTTATGTTGGATTTGTTAGTCACACATTACAGGGTGTTTTCCATGGAGTGTTGATGGGATTTCAAACCATTCGAGTGTTTGCGTAAAAGTGATGATGACTTCCAAGAGTAATTTGTAAGTAATGGTAAGTTGGTATAGAGAATTTGTCTTTATTTTGTGAAATTAAATCATGGCTAAGTGGAGGAAAGTACAAATTGCTTAATTTACAGTTACAAATGCTTATGCGTATTGATAAAAAATGATTGTTTTTGGCTTATTGATATTTCCTAAAGATAAAAATTTCATTTTGAATGGAACGGTTCCTCTTTTACTTGTTTGGATTATTATATCATGAGTAAAAGTTAATGAGAAACACTGAGGATGGTGTTTACTTCAAGGGGGCATTATGTAACATCCCTAATCATATTTACACATTATGGTAATATTACTAATAATTATGTGGAAAATTCCATTGCTAATCATAATAAAGTAGTCATATTTTTTATATGGAAAAATGACTCATTTGTATGTATTGCATAATGAGTTAGGTTACCTCCAAGAGCAATTACGAAATTGATGAGTAACCATACTATTCATGGAAACAAATTCCTCATCACGAGAGGGACATGGTACGGGGGGACCGCATACGAAATATTTTCATATATGTTTTTCAGTTTAAAAATAACACGGGAAAAAAAGAAAAAGAAGGAAAACATAACCTCGAAGATAAAGGCAAGATATTCATTATATTGTACAAGAAACAAATAGGGTAACGAGGAAATAAAATTGAAGCTATGCTGGTGCAGGATGCTAAGAAAGATGTTTATGTAACATTCATTACTTCAAGGGGGGATTATGTAACATCCCTAATCATATTTACACATTATGGTAATATTACTAATAATTACGTGGAAAATTCCATTGCCAATCAAAATAAAGTAGTCATATTTTTTATATGGAAAAATGACTCATTTGTGTGTATTGCATAATAAGTTAGGTTACCTCCAAGAGAAATTACGAAATTGATGAGTAACCATACTATTCATGGAAACAATTTCCTCATCACGAGAGGGACGTGGTACGGGGGGACTGCATACGAAATATTTTCATATATGTTTTTCAGTTGAAAAATAACGCGAGAAAAAAAGAAAAAGAAGGAGAACATAACCTCGAAGATAAAGGCAAGATATTCGTTATATTGTACAAGAAACAAATAGGGTAACGAGGAAATAAAGTTATAGCTACGCTGGTGCAGGTTGCTAAGGAAGATGTCTATGTAACATTCATTATTTCTAAAGAGGTGGTCCTTTCCTTGATTTTTATTGCATTTGATATTACTGTGCCTTTCAAATCGAGGAAGTTGCCTTGAAACACCCATAGAATAAAGCATCAAATGAAGAAGATCAAATTCCATACGATGCACTTGACTATAGAGCGGGAGGTTGTGAGACAATACAAAACGTTGATAGTCGATGAGGAGAGAAAGTGCAAATGAAAGGAAGAAAGGGGCAAGTTTCTTCAAAGAAAAGATAAGTGTTTTGTGCATTGAATTTTTAAAAGATTTAATGGCTAAATTAACCGTTTGAGTTGCATGATTTATGTGGATAGAAGTTAAGTCAACCTGGTTGTTGTCTTAAAAGTTTTGCTTGTTTTTTTTATGCATAAAAGATGGGTTAAAAAACACAAAACCTTGCATATAGAAATATAGATAACTGTGTTTTAATTCATGAAAAAGATTATATAAGAATCATGTGCATAAAAAGAACAAGTAGTGAGGGTTCTTGAAAAGAATGTGTGATTTTTGTTCTAATATTTTCTTGAAAAAGGAATATGTGCTAAATCCACAAAGTTAATCATTATTTTGCCAAGTTTTCTTGAGAAAGAAACACGTATTTGAATGAAAAGAAAAGTTAATGTGTTAGGTTTGCTCAAAAAAGAAAATATGCACTTGCATGTACATAAAGAACAACTTTGGCATTAGATATCTTGGAAAGAAAACATGTGTGAAACCCGCGCACAAAAAGATTAAAGAAACCATGATATTTTTCATTAAAGGAATGTATATGAAACTTTTCTTATGAAAAGAGAAAGAAAATAAGTTATTTCATTATAAATAAATAAAGAAAAATTGTCGAGAAATTATGAGAGAAAATTAGATTATTAATTTCCTTGGAGATATTAGCATGATTCCTATAGACTCTTAATAGGAATAGATGCACAATAATAATATCCATTACATTTGAATTCTTGGAATCAATTTCTATGTTAATTCTTGAAAACGAAATATTAATTGGATGCATCATTGTATTAGATTTCGAAGTGAAATGTCTTTGCATACATTATCGTATTAGATTCTTGGAAAGAAGAAAAGATTGTGCATGCATTATTGTATTAAATTCTTAGAAAAGAGAAATGTATGGGTATGCACGAAAGAATGGTGTTATGCATTAGATCTTTGAAAAAAAAATTAGTGCATGCACAAAGAACAACCAATATGTTATAGAAATATATGTGTACATATAGGGAAAAGATTAATTGTGTGAAACTGAAACACGTGTTGAATGTCTCTTATGTTTAAACTCTCATTTTGAGAACATAGATGCATATTTGCATGCATGAAAAACAATAGATAATGAAATAGCTTTGTTGAAAATAAATATGTTATTTGTTTGCACGGAAAATAGAAATATTGTGTTTGATCTCTTGAAAGGAAGTCTGACCTTTGCATCCATGAAAAGAACACTTGTGATGTTGGATTATTTGAGAAGAAATGTGCATGGAAATAATATAATTATTGTGTTAGACCCGTTTAAAGAGAAACATGGATTAGTGTGCATAGAAGAATATTTATTACATTAGACCTTGGAAAAGAAAACATGTAATTGCATGTAATTGCATGTAATAAATGCATTAGCTTTCCTTTGGAAAAATACATAAATACACACATAATAAATAATAACTAACATGTTAGTTTTTTGCTAGAATAGAGCATTTATTTGCATGTACAATAGACTTTGCAAATAGTTCTATCTTGGAAAATATTCCTTTCGAAAAGGGACTTGCTTTTCATGCACAGTAATAGTATTTATTATGTTAGTTTTCCGTTAGAGGGGGATTGTTGAAAAACGCAGCAAGGAATTCTCGATTTGATTTTTCCTCTATTAAATTGAGAAAATTCGAATTTCCACATCAACAGGCAATTTGGATGATGTTAACTTGTGTGACATGGCTTGTGTCACCCAGTTTACTCAGTAAATTCGAGTTGGAGAAGTTAGGGTTCAGTTTGTTAGAAAATGTAACTATGTTCAGTCTTTAATAATGTACTTGAGTCATTATGTAATGTACTTTTCAAAAGAATAAAGAAAAGAATTTTTATTATTGTAACAATGACTTGTTAATGCATGGACTTCATGCTTGGATCATCATTATATTAGTCAAAATCCTCATTGTGGACTCCTAGGATTAATATTCAGTTTATAAAGTCATTCTATTTTTGAAGAGACCCTTCTCGGGCTTTCGAATCATGTAAAACGGTTTTGTATCAAGTCAAATATGAATTATGTACCCTCCACATTAGGTCGGCCTAAGGACCCCCATTCAACCCACAATAAGCCTATATATTGAAGGAGTTCGGAGTCATTTGAAGCACTCACTCTCAAAGGAAGTTCGATATCTCAAGAAGAGTTGGAGAAGTGCAAAGTCTGTTGTCGAGAGGAAGAAAGGAGAGCGAGTTTGGGGGAGTCTCTAGAGAAGAAGAAAATCAAGTTTTTGGTGCCTCTCTCTCTCTCTCTCTCTCTCTCTCTCTCTCTCTCTCTCTATTTCATGGTCTGGGTTTGGAGATTGAAGTCTCCTAAGATTTCGTTGTCGTCAGAAGCTTCATGTTGCTAGAAGCTGCTGCCTAGTCGGAGATCTTGGAGGTTGACATGGTGTAGAGGGAAAGTCGATCTTGGTCTATGGTAAAGAGTCTCAAAGAATACTATTGAAAGGAATAATAATCTTAACTTGGTTTTCCCCTCGAGGAGGGTTTTTCCCTGACATGTGCTTATATCTTGTGTCTCTTGTTTCGTGATATTCATATATGTATAATTGCTTGACGAAAGATAAGATCATAAATAAGTGAAGGAAGGAAACACAATCACAAGTAATTATCAAGAAAGGAGAATCAAACCCTAATATAACATCCTTGATTTTCCAACATGGAATCAGAGGTTAGGTCAAGAGAAGTCGAATATCACTTTGTTGGTATGGATTCTCCCTCTATGGTTAACTACATAAGGTTAGGTTTCAACTCTGCTAGAAGATGGATCAAGAAGATCATCTACTACTTAATCAACAAAGTCAAGAGTCAAGGATTCTTGGTTCCCATTACAGGTTCTCTTACTGATGACAATGCATGGATCATTGATAGTGGAGAATCGAGACACATGAAAGGTGAAAGAAAGCAACTACACACACTATCAAAGGAGTCATCCTCTCATGTATTAGAATTGGACAACAACAAAAGATATGTTGTTAGAGGTCTGGGATCTACATCATTGAAGTTGGATAATGGATCGAAGTTTCATCTAAACAACATTCTCTATGTTCTAGGATTGAAAAAGAATTTACTTTCTATTTCTTGCTTAGAGGATAAAGGGGAAGGATTGCTTTTGTTGATGGAAAAGTATTTGTTTGGGGAAAGAACTCTTGTATTGACAAAGCTATGGTTATTGGAGTTCATGAAGGAAGTCTTTATTGGGTTATCACTCCATCTCCCTAGCTCTAGTTCATATGGAAATAAGTCCCATTAAACTATGGCATCAAAGGTATGGCCATCCTCATTATAGGGTCATCCAAAATCTTAGTCAATCTTCATGGTATTCTTGATATGAATTTAGATCATGAAGGTGTGTGCACGGGATGTTATTTGGGGAAGCATTATAGAAAGCCATTTCATCATAGTGAATCTAGATCTAAAGAAATATTAGATCTCATCCATTATGATGTATGCAGGCCCAAGTCTAAAAAAACACTTGGAGGACATCTCTATCATGTAACATTCATTGATGGCCATTCAAGGAAGACATGGCTCTACCTAATCAAAACTAAAGATGAATTATTTGATAAATTCAAGGAGTTCAGGGCTTTGGTGGAAACCCTAACCGAAAGAAAGATAAAGGCTCTAAGGTCTAACAATGGTGGGGAATACACCTCTAAAGAATTAATTGCATATTATAAGGATGCATGTATTGAGATGGAGCTCATTGTTCCCTACTATCCCGAACAAAATAGATTGGTCGAAAGAAAGAATAGGTCAATTGAAGAGGGCATTTGAACTATGCTCCTTGTTCAATATCTACTGAAGTTCTTATCGGGTGAAGCAGTGATGACTGTCGTGTACATTCAAAATAGAAGTCCTCATAAGAGTCTTGATAATACTACACCCGAAGAAGTATTCATAGGAAAGAAGTTGAGTGTGGATCATTTCCTCATATTTGGAAGTCGAGCTACATTAAAAGATATTGAAGGACATGAAGCTGTGAAAGGGTCCTCCAAGGAAAGTAAGAAATTGAAAAGGTATTCTAGTTATGTTTCATATATGACAAATTTGATTGAAGTCGAATCATCTACATTTCAGGAAGCCGAGCATGAAGAGGTTTGGTAGAAAGTTATACAGGAAGAATATCAATACATCATGAAGAATGGGGTTTGGGAAATCGTTCCTAGACTTAGTGACAAATCAATTGTCACATCAAAGTGGATCTATAAGATCAAACATGTTCTTGATGGAAGTATAGACAAGTACAAAGGAAGGTTTGTCGCAAGGGTTTTTTTTCAAAACGAGGGCATTGACTATGAAGAAACCATTGCACCTACAACACAATACACTACCATTAGATCATTGGTTTCATTAGCTGCTACAATGGGGTGGAATATCCATCAAATGGATGTTAAGATCGCATTTCAAAATGGGACCATTGATGAGGAAGTGTACATCAAACAACCTAAAAGATTTGAAGTGAATAGCAAGGAATCTCATGTTTGCAGACTCAAGAAGGCCCTATATGGCTTGAAGCAAGCACCGAGGGCATGGTATGCAAGAACGGATGCATATCTTCTCGGAATTGGGTTCGTGAAGAGTATTTTTGATCCAAATCTATATATCAAGGTCGTGAATAATAAGCCCATCATTATTCTACCATATGTGGATGATCTATTAATTACTGGTGTAGAATGAATAATTCAAGAATGCAAGAAGATGTTGGTAGCTGAATTTGGGATGAAGGATCTAGGATTGATGCATTACTACCTAGGTCTAGAAGTATGGCAGAGACCTGGGGAGATATATTTGGGGCAAGGTAAGTACATCATCAAGTTATTGCATAAATTTGGGATGATGGACTCCAAGCCGATGGTTACTCCTATGATCACCAGCCTTAAGAAGTTGAGGAGCTCCAACTCTAGTCTCGTGGATCATACCTCATATCGTCATTTAGTGGATTCCCTGATGTATCAAGTAAATACTAGGCTAGATATATGTTTTGCAGTGAAAATTCTTAGTTAGTTACAGTTGGAGCCTCATCATGATCATTGGATAGCCACCAAACATATATTGAGGTATCTTCGTGGCACTATACATCACCACCTAAAGTATGATATTAAGGAAGTCAAGCTAATTAGCTTCACAGACTCTGAATGGGGTGGCAGTGAGACCGATGGAAGGAGCACTACCGGAGGATGTTTTAGTCTAGGAGCTACTATGATCTCATGGATGAGCAAAAAGAAAAATCTCGTTGCATTGAGTAGTGCCGAGGCAGAATATGTGCTTGCATGTGAAGTAGGAAAAGAGGTTGTTTGGTTAAGGAAGCTTTTGACAGATTTGTTCGAAGAGTCTCTTGGTCCTATTATGATTAATTGTGAGAATCAAAGTTATATCAAGATGTCTGGAGATCCCGTGTTTCATTTGAGCATGAAACATATCAATAATAAGTTCCACTTTATTAGGAAATTGGTGCAAGATGGGACCTTGAAGTTAGAGTATGTTTTGATAGATGAACAAGTAACAAACATACTAACAAAGGCTCTTCCTAATAAGAAGTTTGAATATCTAACAAACCTTATGGGTTTGGTAGATATTGGTGATTGTATTGATGATAAAGAAATGGAAGAGATTTGTTGAGGCTTTGCGAGTGAAGCATTGCCTATGGAGACATCAGGTCGACACTTTGTGTTAATGTCTGGAATCCTGGAATTGAAAAGGTGGTGTTGTTTATTGAGCTCTGTTTTGGATACACACCTGTATGTTTGAATTGGTGGTTAGAAAGTAAGACTAATGGTATCTCTAGGGGATGAAAGCTTGATTCCACCTTAGTCCCACTTGGATAGATTTCCCTGGTGAGGAATCTACTCCATGGCATTATGGTGCCAAAATTATTGAGTGATTGGTTGGATAGATTGCCCTAGTCAGGAATCTAGTCCATGGCATTGCGGTGCCTAAAGGTTCTTCATGTTTCCATAATCTGATATCTTCCATTGTATATGTACATTATGAAACCTCCATAGTTAAGAGGGAGTGTTAGAAAATTTAACCATGTTCGGTCTTCAATAATGCACTTGAGTCATTATGTAATGTACTTGTCAAAAGAATAAAGAAAATAATTTTTATTATTGTAACAATGACATATAAAAGCATGGGTTTCATGCTTGGGTCATCATTATATTAGTCAAAGTCCCCATTGTGGACTCCTAGGATTAATATTAAGTTTATAGAGTCATTGTATATTCGAAGAGACCCTTCTTGGGCTTTCGAATCATGTAAAAAGGTTTTGTATCAAGTCAAATATGAATTATGTACCCTCCACATCATGTCGGCCTAATGACCCCCATTCGACCCACAAGAAGCCTATATATTGAAGGAGGTCGAAGTCATTTGAAGCACTCACTCTCAAGGAAGTTCAATATCTCAAGAAGAGTTGGAGAAGCGCGAAGTCTGTTGTCGGGAAGATAAAAGGAGTGCGAGTTTGGGGGAGTCTCTAGAGAAGAAAAAAATCGAGTTTTTGGTGCCTCTCTCTCTCTCTGTTTCGTGGTCTGTTTTGGGAGATCAAAGTCTCCTAAAATTTCATTGTTGTTGAAAGTTGCATGTTGCTGGAAGTTGCTACCTAGTCAAAGTTTCTAGAAGGGGTCGAAGATCTTGGAGGCTGACATGGTGTGGAGGGAAAGTCTCCAAGGGGAAGTCTGTAAGAATTCCCAACTCAAACAAAAGGTTCTTTTGGAATTGTGCACCTCCCCTTAGGAGGGCACTCAAGGTTTAAAAAAAACTTACCACAGGGTCAAGAAGGAATTTTTTTGGGATGACCTTAAATTTGATATTCAGAAGTTCGTGGCAGAATGTTTGGTTTGCCAACAAAATAAAGTTGAGATAATTAAGACCCTGGGTCTATTACAGCCTTTAGCCATTCCAAGTAAACGTTGGGAGGAGATATCAGTGGCTTTTATCACATGTCTACCTAAAATTGAAGGAAAGAGTGTCATCATCGTGGTAGTTGATAGACTTAACAAGTATGCACACTTTTGCGCATTATCTCATCCTTTTAAAGGTAGTATAGTTGCTACTCCATTTATGGAAACAATTCAAAAGCTACATGGAAACCCAAAGATTATTGTAAGTGACAAAGATCCCATTTTCAATGGAAAAATTTGGACATAATTATTTTATTTTCTTGGTACTCAATTATTTCATAGCTCATCTTATCATCTTCAATCTGATGGGCAAATTGAGACAGTGAACAAACATTTGGAAGGATATCTTCGTTACTTTGTATCTAATAAACAAACATAATGGGTCAAGTGGTTACCTCTTGTTGAATGGTGGTATAACACTTCCTTCCATACTGTAGTGAAAATGATCCCATTTATGGCACTTTATGGATATCATCCACCATCGATGACATCATCTTTAAGATAAAATTCTAAGGTTCAAGTAGTGGAAGATCAAATTGAGAATCAACAACAAGTTCTCCATCTCTTAAATGATAACCTCACTTTGGCGCATAATCGAATGAAACAATAGGCATATCAACATTGCAGTGAAAGAAGTTTTGACATAGGTGACTGGGTATTTTTACGATACAACCATACAAACAAATGTCCCTGAAGCAAGCTAAGAAGGATAATAAATTATCACCCAAGTACTATGGTCATTACAAGGCATTGCAAAATATTGGTACTATGGCATACAAATTGGAACTCCCTGCATCTTCCCGAGTACACCCTATTTTCCATGTTTCATGCTTAAATAAGGTTATTGGTCACAAGCTCCCAATTCAAACAATATTGCCAAAACTTAATGAAGAAGGAAAAATCATATTGGAGCCTGAAGCAGTCATGGAAACATGAACTCGACAATTATGAAATCGATTAATTTCATAGTATCTCATTAAGTGAAAGAACTTACTCGTTGAAGATTCCACATGGGAGGATGATACTTTTATACAAAAGCATCCAGAACTACTCAAGAGTTGAGGACAACACTTTTGGAAGGAGAGGGGCATGTTAGGTCCCTATAATACTAGTGTAGCCCCTTATTGTTATTAGTGTATCCCCCTTGTTGTTATTGTTGTGCCCATGTAGCCCCCATATTGTTATTGTTGTGCCCCATAAAAGCCCACTATTGCTATTGTTGTGCCCTTACATTATTATTGTTATGTAGGCTCTGATTATATTGTGACCCCTTACACTCCTATATATACCAAGGAGGTATTGTCATTTGTATCATCAAAGAATTGTTCATTTATGTGATGTAAATGAGGTTGTCCCCTCGAAGAGGCTAATTTTGAAGTCGTTGATCTATCTTTTGTTTTGTTTTGTGATTTGGTTGCATAACAAAGTCTCTATTATAAATGTAGGAGAGGATATAAGAATATGAAGGAGCCCATACATAGTAAGAGATGGAAGTGTTGAGTTAGTAAGAGGTTTTTTGAAATCCAGATAAGTGATTCTTACTCCAACCTCATTTTAAATTAGTTAGAGGCTAGACCACCCTAGTGGAAAACATATTTGATGGGTTGTTATGTGATCCAGGTGGATATTGGTGGCCACTAGCCTATTCCACCTATACCTCCAGTTGGTTTCATCAGTTTCCTTGTTTATAGTAGCATTTATTTATTTATTTATTCTTTATTTTTTATTATTTATTATTTATTTATTTTATTTATTTATTTATTATTTATTATTTTATTTATTATTTTTATATATATTTTTATTTATTTTTATTATTTTTATATTTTTTTTTATTATTTTTATTTTTTTTATTATTTTATTTTTTATTTATTTTATTTTATATTATATATATATATATTTTATTTATTTATATTTATATTTATTTTTATTTTTAATTTATTTTAATTTATTTTATTTTTATTTATTTATTTTGATTTATTTATTTATTTTTTATTTTATTTTATTTTATTTATTTATTTATTTGTTTTATTTTATTTTATTTTATTTGTTTTATTTATTTATTTTTATTTTATTTATTTTTTATTTTTTATTTTTATTTTTATTTTATTTTTTATTTATTTTTATTTTTATTTATTTTATTATTTATTTATTTATTTTTTTCCGGGTCCTGAACTTCCAGAGCAGTTTTGACCCCCTAAACGATGTTTTTTTGAGGTCCGCAATAACCTTGTTGCCATAGGTAAGGGCTTGCAACAAATCCTATAGTACTCAGAGAGATATTTCTAATGAGGTATTATATGCGCCAAACGAAGATAATATGACCAAGTTACGACCCTAAGAAGTTGGCTACCCAACTAATCCCAATGGGGCTCACAAACTCTTGGTGTTCCATCTCTTGGGGTTAGGTTTTCCCTTGTTGTTCAATAATAAAAAGGCCCTTGAGCCCCATTGTGATACAATTCAAAGGCATGTAGCCGCCACATCTCTTCTCAGAGATAAGATACCATCACTCGAGCTAGTTTATTTCCATTTCTGTATGTAATCATATTTCAGTTCTTTGATATTAATGAAATGAAGTTTTATTTCTGCTGCATCTTTGTGTTTATGTGTACATCTATATTGTGTTGCATTCCTGCACAATTATGGATCATTATTAGGGGACCTACATAGGATAGAATAGGGGCGATTATCCAAAAATCACTAGGAAAGGTCATTGAGCTTTATGCTCAAAATGTAGATGAGTCTCCCAATAGCATGAATATTATGACATTAAGAAAATAACTAGACATAACCAGGGAATTATAAATAAAAAATTACTCATAATTGAGTGGGACTCCAAAATAATCACATATAATATTAATTGACTTAGGTCTCCTTCATAGAAATAAAACCTGCTTAAAGACTTTCCTATAATCTACTTAAAACCAAAATAGAAAAAACCCTATAACCAATTTACATATGATTGATGATTATGTCATTTTCTTAAAGAAATAATTCTTATCCTACCACCCTTCCTCGATGTACAAATACAATAATTTCAAAAAAAATAAGTAAACGTTAACATATAATAAAAAAAGTAAAAAGAAAATATCAAGCATGAAAAAGTGTCGGAGAAAAAGGAGGAGGAAGTATTTTGTTGCTTTGTTGGTTTTAGGAAAGCTTTTGGCACAATCCCCATGGATAAACTTTGGTACAAAATGGAGGAACTTGAGGTTCCTTTACACCTCAAAACAAATGTCCATAGGCTATATGAAGAGGTTAAAGTCAAAATCGTAACGTCAACTGACATATCCAAAAGTTTTAGGAGCGATATTAGGGTCAAGCAATGGTGTCCTTTGTCACCTATGCTTTTTGGTCTATATATTGACAAAATCGAAGAGTGGTTAAACAATGAAGATGTTGATGGTGTCCTTTTGGGTGATTTTATGGTAAGGCTTCTTTTGTATGCACATGACCTTATTTTGATTGCTAAATATGCTTCTGGCTTGCAAAAGCACTTACTTTCCCTTGAACTTTTTTTGTAAAACGGTGGGGATGCAAGTCAATATTGACAAGATGAAAGTGGTGGTTTTCTCTAACAAAAGGAATCATAATCAACACAAGTTTTAATTTGAAGGCAATGCTCTTGAAGAATTAGTAGATTACACATACCTCGGATTTGACTTAAATAAAAATATAAGTTGGGAAAGTTGCAAAAAGAAGAGAACTTTAGGAGGTTGGAAAGCATTTTATGCTTTTCAAAATAGGTGCAAAGAGGCAAAGTTATGGGACTAGAAGACTGCCTAAACTCTTTTTGGGCTTTTAGTGATTCCAATTGTTATCTATGAGTGTTAATTGTGGGCTAGTAGTACCTCTAACTTACATTGGAAGCAAATTGAGAAAATCCAAAAACACTTGATTACAAACAAGTTCAAAATTAAAAGTTTAGTCCCTTGTGATATCGTGTTGAGTGAAATGGGCACTGTCCCTATTGAAGCACTTGCTATGGTGCAGCTCATAAGATACTTAAAAAGAGTAGAGAAAATGGTAGAGGATGGATGGCCTAAGATTGTCTTCAAGGACTTTTTGTGCAAAAGAAAGAAGACTTTGATGCGACAAAATATCAAATGGTTCAATAAATGAGAGATTTACATTAACATGTGTCCCACAATGGTAAAGAGATAAACCCTCTACAACTTAGTATAGGATAGATGTGTAGGCGTTAGATGTTAGATGTTAGAAGCTAGATGTAAATAATTTTTAAATTCATTTTTTTTTTATATTGTAATTTTTTTAACTAATAAAATTAAAAACCATTTTTTAGATAAAAAAATCACAATATACATATGGCATTAAAATATATAACGTACTTATAAATTAACATATGTTTTACCATATAAATTAAAATAATGATTCCATAACCATATGTAAATTTAATTAATAAACACATAAAAAATTAATATTTACAATATAGCAAGATTCTTAACCATGAATATTCACCCCAACTTTACCATAGATGTTACAATACCACATACCCAAAAACCATAGATCATATATATATATATATTTTATTTTAATTTAATTTTATAACATTTTTTAAATTATGAAGATTCTTTTATATATATATATATATATATATATATATATATATAATTTATAACATTTTTTAAATTAACAAGATTCTTAACCATGCATATTGTTAATCTGTAACTATGCCTTGTTACAATATCATGGACGAATACCATAGTTTATCAATACCATTCACCCAAAAACATAACTGATTTCAAAATCAAAATATTTTATAAACATTTTATTTTAATTTTATTTTATAACATTTTAAAAGTAAAAAGGTATAGGGAAAATGTTGTAATGGTGTAATGTTTGTAAACTTTACATATCGACTCAATTAAAAAAGTAATTGCATAAAGAGAGGCTCTCTAGCCCAGTACGAGATGTTGTAATGTATGTAAACATTTTGACATGGTCAAAATAAAAATAAAAATAAAAATAAAAATACAATAAACTAAAATATAAAAATTAATAATGATAATTATCAATAAAACATTTTGACTTGGTCAAATTACATAAAATTAAAAATATAAATAATATAAAATTAACAATTAAAATTAAAATTGTAATCAATAATAAAACCAAGCTAGATCCACCTTAACTGGGATCAAATCCTTGAGATGAAAAGCTCTTTTTAGAGTGAAAGGAGGTTGGTTGATAAGTTCCACAACCCTATTTGGGATAAAGTGATAGGGATAAAGAAAAAATATCATATTGAAAAGTTCAATCCCACTTGCAATTGTCATCCAAAAGCATACAAATGGGCCAATATATCATGGAGACCTAAAATTCTCATTGCCAAGTTAAGAACTAACTCTCATCAACTTCATTGTGAAACTTGATGTAGTAAAAGACCAAAAAAAAGATTGGAAAGAAAGATTGTATATTTTTTGCACTTTTCAAAAAGTGGAAACAAAAAAACTAGGGATAACTCTTGGGAAGGATTGAAATGCAGAAATCTATTTGTGAGACGATGACTGAGATACGTAATTGCCCTAACAATGAGCTATTGGGAAAGATTGAAATGCAAAAATCATATTGAAATGCGGAAAGATTGAAATGCAAAAATCATATTGAAATGCAAAAATCTATTTGTGAGACGACTAGGATAGGTAATCACCCTAACAATAAGCTCTGAGAAAAATTGAAATGCATAAATCTATTTGTCTTGAGAAAAAATGAAATGCAAAAATCTATTTATGAAACTATTTAAGCTATTTGTAACCTCATAAACAATAAAAATGATTTCTCTATTTTTTTTACTTTCAAATTCTTTAAAAACATAAATTAAAAAAAATAAAAACTAATAAAAAATAAAAATAACAAACATAAAAATTACCAATGTATATCTTATATCACATCAACTAAATAAACCCATGAAAATATAAAACTACAAATCACAATGCCAACAAAGTAACCATTTGTATAATGTTGTCAACTAAGAGATATAGTCCATCCATTTTATCCTATTAAACAGTTGTCAAAGTAATCATCCATTTAAATGACTACTTAATTAGATTACTTGTAGAAAATTAAAATAACAAACATACCACAAGGAAATAAAAATGACCAATGTGTATCTTATGTCACATCAACTAAATAAACCCAGGAAAATATAAAACTACAAATCACAATGCCAACAAAGTAAGCAATAATGTTGTTAACTACGAGATATAGTCCATCCATTTTATCCTATTAAGCAATTGTCAAAGTAATCATTCATTTAAATGACTGCTTAATTAGATTACTTATAGATTGTCCATCCACATACTCGAATATCATTTATTTAACCATGCAACTGTATGTTCTTATTGAAATTTCTGCCATGTTTACCCAAAGTATAAGTGAACGCGTCATTTGGAGGGAGTAGCTAAGCAGTGATAGTGGATAAACCTCGCAAAACCTCTCATATAGGCTTTGCAAACACTCGGGCCTTGGCTGGCTGTAGCATTCGTATAGACGCTGCAAGAATGATGGCTGGAGCTTCATGCTTCTTCAGCGGTATTGCCCAGCCCTTCACTTTCCCTCCTCGTCGCCACACCCGAATTTTCTCAGTTCCCTCAACTCATCTGCGACCCATAACGAGAGTTCAGAACACAGTCCATCCAGTTATTATTTGCAAAGACGAAGGAGGGAAGGAACCCAAAGACGGAGAACCCACTGCAAAAACAGCCACCAAGAAATGCCCAGAGACACCAAGAGCATCGAAGGCATCCAAGACTGGATCTCTGGAAAATGTGGATTCTGTTGTTGATGGAGCTGAGCAGCCCCTTCTGCGTCCCGTTTCAGTCAAGATTCCTGTGGGCGACAGACATGTAATTAAGTGCTCTTTGCATTTTTTCTTTTCTTTTCCTACAGATAACACACTGGTGGGAAATTTTGTGGTCTAATTCTTTCGCAGTTTTGCATATGGGTGCTAGCAAAATATAGATTGAAATAATTCAGAGTCCATGTGGGTTACTGACAAATGCTTTTAATTATCTCCCATTTTATTGTTATTGTCGTTCGCATTGAAATATTGCAAACTTGCACAAGTTCATGACAACTTAAATTCTTGTGTATATATCTCATTACTTTACACTTTTGGTTGGTTTCTTCAACGTGTGTTCTCACTTATCTAGCCATCGTAGAGAGACAACCCTTGGGACTCCGGGGTGACTTTTTTTAATCCTTGATTAGGCTCATATAAATTATAAGCAACGTTTCTAACTCAGATACATCCAGAATTTCTGTAAAATATAAGAAAAAGCACATGGGACTGCAATCCAAAAAATAGTTTTAACAGCTGTAACAGCGCGGCAGAAAGCTCCCTGGGAGAAGGCTACAGAAAAGAGAAAAACGGAAATGAAACACCAATAAGAAATAATAGTACTGCATAGACGTCTTTAACCAATGGGAGAATTTTGAATTCAAAAATCTCTGAAATTAAACCTCCCATGGAGAGAAAGAAGTTATGGGCCCGAATGAGGAGCATGTTGAATTTCCACGACCTTGGGTTTAAGTTAGAGTCTTAAAATCACTGACGCTACGAAACGAAGAATCTCAACCATAAACTACTTTGCACAGCGGAAATATAAAGCATTAAATCACATATTCACAAATATACACAGTTTTTAACAAAATTGTACAATATTGTACAATCCCAATCTTTGTTATATTAAACCAAATCTGAACAATACAACAATCTATGTTATACAAGATACAATGACAAACTTTGCTGCAGTTTCGATGTCATATCTTGTCCTGCTGGTCCTTCGCTTCCGTACTCCTCACTAGTAGTGCTTTAGTCCATCAAGGCCACTTCACATTGAGACTCCAGGAGGGCTGCCACCTAACAATGCTGCATAACACTTCTGCTACATGTACACGGGCTCATAAATATGCTCTCTAGGTAGGCCTAATTCCAGAGCTCCAATCTGCCTTCGAGTAGCCTCTTTCGTCCATCAAAGAGCTACTTATTAGGCTGCAAACTTCACCCAATATCGCACCAAACAACGTCCTTGTCTGCTGCTCTAGGGCTACTTTAGGTAGCCAACACACTGCCCTCCAATCAGATCAATGTCACCCAATCACGTCACTGTCAATTCTGCTCCTAGGCAGATTCTTCACCTCCTCGGAAGATCCTCCACATGGTACCAACAGGCTGCTATGATCACGATCCAAAACTGGTCCGCAAACAAGGATCCAACACCTACAAGAATGTACTAAAATACATACCTCTGCTTACTGTTTTAGGGTCTGTCCTTCTGCTGTTGACTTTGGCCTAGCTAGGGCAAGATAACAGTCCCTTCTAGCCCTCAGCTCATGCCCAAAAATCCTCCTCACAGCTGCGGGTTTGCTTCCTTGAGAAGCTGTCCCTATACGCTGTACCAAATGGATGTCATAACTTGATGGGATTAATACTTTGATTTGATGATGTGATTATGATCCTTGAAGAATGAAGACACACTAACCCCTTGATGAATTTGTCCATAAGTGATAGTAAAGCAATTGATGGCGACTTGTCATGACTATGATATATATATATATGAGAACCTGATATAGTTTGTCTCTGTGATTTGACAACTTTGTTGTTGCATGACATATGAGATATAGGTTGATGTCGTGATTAATGATGAGTGAAGAAGCTTCCCATTCAGAGGGAGAGATCCTTGATGAGATCCCGACACCTATATTTATTTCAATTTGTGATGGATGATTAGAAGTTCCATGATTACAGAATGAAACAATGATCATCTGATTCGATTATTGAGCTAACAGTTTTTGTTGACCGGTATGATTTATCCTATGCAACATCAGGATCCACATCTCATTTAGAAGTGCTTTTATGGCATGCTGGATTGCATTGATGGATTATTGTTATTGTATTAAATAGATGCTTGTATGCACTCTGAGTCTGGATCATATATAGTTGGGACATAAAAATCTTCACGTATTAAGATAATATTGTGACTTGTGGATATTGCCTCCTTGCGTAAGAGGGAGTAAGGATGAATATGGTATTCCTTTCTTCATGTTATATATTTGTTCTAACATTTGATGTCCTATATGAACAGGAAAATAGAGAACTGTTGCTCTTGGTAATATATGAGGTACTATAATTGAACTCCTCCGTACGCTGTTTGAGCCAGTACCAGACACGAACACTTTGATATGTTTCTGATCTTCAGAGAGCAACGTGGATTGATGGATGTGGCCCTCCTAGGAAAGGGTTTGAGCTAATCAAGGACACTGAGCTAGCTCTTCCCCTCTGTCTGATCTCCTAGGGTGGGGAATGGAGTTGGTGGGCTCCTGGGGATGAGAGACCTTTGACTGATAGGGTGTATATGGATTTGGGATCCCCCTAGTTAGAGTATGCCCCAGTTAGCATCCTGCCAACTTTATGGGATAACCTCCCCATCTGGCTAATGGGATGAGGGACTTGGGATAGAGTGTGATCCCTACCCCTTGCAATTGATGGATCTTGCCCAAGTTGGTGGATGCAGGTGTTCTACGATCTGACTCTTTAGGGTTATGATGGATGATCAGGGACAATAGGGTAAAGTGTGATCCTTACCTTTGGTAAGTTGATCTCACCTATTGTCAGGGACTTTGGGATAGAGTGTGATCCCTACGCATTGGGGTAGGTTGATCTCTCCCATTGTCTCTGGTTCCGGGTGGTAGCTATGGCTCCCCAATGATGATGATGATGATTTTGGGTGGGAGCAGAGTCTCCCCGATGGTGATGGAGTTAGGGGGGTAGCTGGAGCTCCTCTGCAACAATTCTTCTTCTTTAGATTCAAGAATGTTCAACATGAGATGAGTAGAGACAAGTTGAGATGTGCCGAGACGAGATATGACTTGATGATGATGATGATCCTACTTCAGATGATCGTTTGGATTATTGATATAGGGTGGAAGCTGGATGCTCCCCTATGATGATGGTTGAGTTGGGCTCCCCAATTATGGTATGGGTTGAGATGGAATCCCCTATGATGGTTCTTCTTCTTCTTCTATTACATCGAGATCGTTCAACTGATGATTAAAGGAAACTGAGATGAGATGTGCTGAGATTAGTAGGGTTTGAGGATTGATCTCCCCTACCCTTGATTATGGACTATTCTTCTTTTATGTGAGATGAGACATTACAACTGCCTACCTTCGCATATTGAGACATGTCATCCTAGGTGAGCTTCATGATGTTAATGGAAATTCCTCCCTAACTGAGAGAGAGTGTTAATTTTTGGGCAGCTAGGGAGAAATTCCCTAGGTCACAATTTGATTATGTTTCAAATAATGAATCAAAAAGGGATTTTATTTTTGATCCTCATGTCAGCTCTATTGGAGGGAAATAATTAAAGTTGAAATTCAAATTATGCTCAAGTCGACCTGCCCCTAAGGATACGACCGTTCGCTCATGGAATCATCTATAAATAGCAAATTAGGCTAGTCATTTATGTGTGGAGAATTCAGATCTCTATCTGCACTTTGCACTCGTCTGAGGTCTTCGTTTAGCTACAGGTGTCTCGTGTTTTTCTTTGGATCAGGTCTTCCGCATTTCTATGGCTCCAGTTCTTTCGCATTTCCAGAACACCAGAGATCTCGCACTCTTGGATTCACATTCGCATCAAAGATCCTCACATCTCTATGATCCCTCATCGCTCTGGTTTGGTCACATTGTAACGACATATGAATTCTCGCATCTCGCAAATCTTGATGACCTCTATTTATGATCAACCTTGACTCAATAAGTCTTGCATCTCGACTCTATAGTCTCGACATATTTATTTGGCACAATATCTTATATATGAAGTTTTTAGGCACAATAGTTTTGTTTCTTATCTCAAGTACTCTCGGCACAATGGTTATGTATATGGTTTCCTGACGATGTATTTGGATATGGTTATGTATATGGTTTCCTGTCGATGTATTTGGATATGTCAATATATAATACATGACGATGTATATAAGCGGTATACATGGAAGCATTGTATATGATGTGTATTGTTGCAATAACATCATTCTGTGATATCTACAGATTGTCCCTCTGATCAGATTTAATAGTTCTGGAAGCATACATCAGACATAATATGGCAGACAAGATCTACATCACATAGCAAGACTCTTCAGATATCACATGGCAGACATCTCATATTTGTCATAGCAGACATCTCTTGTATATGGCAAACATGTCTTGTATGGACATGACAATCATCACATACATTGTCATGACAGACATCTCTTGTATATGGCAAACATCTTTTGTATGGACCTGAAAATCATCACATACATTGTCATGGCAGACATCTCTTGTATATGGCAAACATCTCTTGTATGGACATGACAGTCATCCTATACATCGGACATGGCATGGCAGACATAAGACTCCATATGGTTTCCTTTTTGTGGCATAACTCGCATGGCATTAATTATTTATATCACATTCTTACATCTCTTCACATGGCAGATCATAAAATTCATATGATGTCCTTCACATGGCAGACCAAACATGATGTATTGATTCTATTTGCATGGTAGACATGATTTCTTATGATATATCCTGTGATTTTATATGGATGACTTTTTTTGATCTTGTATGGAAGACATGCCCTTGTATGGATGGCAGAGTAGTTCATATGATGATGACAGACCTTTATATGTGACATCCGGATGACAGTTCAATGATAGCAAACCTTATATAATGATGACATTATTTGGATGACAGACCTTTATATGTGACATTCAGATGGTAGTTCAATGATAGCAGACCTTATATAATGATGACATTATTTGGATGATAGACCTTTATATGTGACATTCAGATGGCAGTTCAATGATAGCAGACCTTATACAATGATGACATTATTTCGATGACAGACCCTGGTTGATAGCAAAAATACATATGACATGACCTTTATGATTCGAAGAGACAAGTGTTCAATAGCTTGGTTTTGAGATCTCTTGTCAAAATGGCACCAACTTCAGATCTTGGACAACCAGGATACTCCTAATGTTGGGAGAGAATGAGGTTCTGAATAATGTGGAGAAAGTTATTCTAGAGCCAGAGGGAGTTGAGAAGAAAGCTGAGTATAAGAAGAATGAAGCCAAGGTGAAGAGAATCTTGGTAAATTCCATAAAGGACCACTTGATTCCTCATGTTGCTGCATTGAAGACTGCCAAGGAAGTATATGATACTCTGGTAGGATTGTATCAGAGTAGTGTTACCACAATCTAGCAGGGGTTCCTAAGGGACAACTACTAGACCAAATGGCAACAACGGGACAATCACCCACTGTAACCTCAGTCAATGCCTCCTCTTTACGGATTTTCACCAATCGGAGGAGTCCCAGTATGAAGGAAATCACTAGAAAGATGAGGTCAATAACAATGTACAATGTGCTTTCCAAAAGCCCATTCAAATGAGAGACTCAAATAATAGCTTGCTTGCTTCAAAAGCAAAAGAAGGGGCTCTCTAAGAAGGGCTTATGGGTAGGAAGCCTTGTCCTAGGGAGAAAGGGTAGTCAACATAAGGGATGTACCTAGATCAAGGATTCCTAGAGAAATAGAAGGACCTCTCTTAGGGTTTTGTGAGATAACAAGCATGCAAAAGTTTGAGACCACAAGAGAGACCTAGGGGATCCAAGCAAGACCTAGGGTTTGGGATGATCATCAACAATATGACTAGGTCAAGCAAGGATGAGAAGAAAGGGTCAAAGGAAGGTGAACTTTCAACGAGTTTTCAAGAGCAAATGACCCTTGAAATGCTACTAACCAAGGAAGGTGAAGAATAGAAACGATTTTGGAGCTAGGGCTTGAGATTTCTCTCAAACTAGCCACGGGAATTGCTTGAAACTTTGAGGGCACCTATAGGAAAGGACAACACCATAGTGTACCAATTTGCACTAGGCCTTAGCTGGCCTTCTAGGGTTAGGGATGAAAATAGAAAAAGAGGAAGAAAAAGGGTTCAAGGAAGGGTGGCGACCAAGGGATTCTACTAGTGCCTATACTTGAAGGTTAAATTGACCTTCAAGGAGGCTAAAAGAGGAAGCCCTAACTACCCCTTTTAACATTTACCTTCATTACATTAATTAATGGAATTTCATGGACAAATTATAACAATTTTTTCACTAGGAACATTCATTTCACATCATCAATGAGTAACATATGCAAAACTTCCCAACATCATATTTTCACACCTTATCAAGTAAATTAGGGCATAAATTTTCACTATGATAAAGAATTCCATGCATTAGACATTTGCATTAAGATATTCAACAAGAAAAGGCGCTTACTAGATAATATGAATTATATCCATCCATCAATAACGCATTTAGAAGCTCCAAAAATATAGCAATATATCCATACATCAAAGTGCATCCCAAAAAACATCCAAATTCTCTCCAAAAATTGCAGGCTGAAATCCTCTAAAGAGGCTAGTGAAAATTCCAAGTATGATGATTGATACAAATGAGGCTCTCTTGTATTTATATGAGCCTTAGGGTTCGGATTATGTCTAATTAGCCTAATGATGACCCTAGAATAAAATAATGTGCAGAATAACACTATACTTTCATGACAAGTCCACCAAATAGCTCCAAAAGTGAATGATAAGCCTCTCAAGAGGGCCGAAATAGCTCCATATTTTGCATTTTATGGTACATTTTATGATGTGAGTAGCCAAATTATGCTTTTAACTTTCTTTTTAGCTACATCAACCTCTGGGGCATCGTTCTAGGCCCGACCCAAAGTGTGGACAAGGGGAGGGGGAGGCTAACACCTTGTGGAACCAATGGACAAATGTGGACCATGATGAGAAATATGTGGAAAGGGGTTATAACGAGCAGAGGGGAGTGTTGTATGTGGTGTCGGGAAGTGGGACCACGCAACCAAAATCGGGGTTTCCCTTGTAGTGCCACTCCTAAAGCTAGTAGCTAACAAAGGAAATCCCACGGGACTAGGATTCAAGACTAACTGCGAAGTTGGACAAGGGAACAAGAGTACAAACCAAGTCCATTCTTTCCGCCGAATCCCCCCACTAGTCCATGTCCAAATGTATCCATGATAGGTAAGCAAAAATACCCAATTACATAATGAATGCAATACCTTCGAGGTTGGAAGGCCCACCTTCAAACATATGAGCATACAAATGGGTGAGGGCACATAATGAATGGCTCGAGTGGCGGAGAATAGTGGCACATCAAGCTATCTGGTGGCTGCAAGGAGCTGTTGGCTGCCGACTAAAGACAAATATAGGAGAAAAAATTCTCCTATGGGTGTCACCCACTAATGGTGGGTAACAAGCAACAACACTAATAGGAAGTTAACCTTGAGAATGTCTTTGTAATGTCATGATGACTAGATCAGATTCTGTTGTCTCATATCTTATCTGAGTCTCCTAGATCAGAGATGAGCTTGTAGCCATTGGAGATACTATTGATGATACAAAGCTTGTTATAGTGACTCTTGTTAGTTTTTGTAGCATCAGATGGTGTTTTAGTCTCGACTTTGGTCAGAGAGGCTAAGAAACACTAGGACTCCAAAACCCATAAATCGTTTATGGAAAATCTACCTAGAAACAACTCATTTAAGTTAATTAATCAATAATTAAAATTCTCGTAAGAGGACTCCAAAACCCCATAAATTGTTTCTGGAAAATCTACCTAGAAACAACTCATTTAAGTTAATTAATCAATAATTAAAATTCTCGTAAGTCTAACTTAGGAAAAGTGATTAATTAACAACAATTAATTGAGAATGGTGAGATTTCTCTAGAAACTCACACGGATCAACTCAGAAATGATCTTAGCCATCAATAAAGATTTAATCGTGGCCATTGGTGATCCAACAAGGGATTATAAGAGGAGGTCAATGGGGTTGATGGAGAACACACTTGAGGTCAAGTTCCTTGGTAGAGATCGAGTTTCCTAGTTGCAGTGATTCAACAGAGGAGAGTTCGAGTCAGAGAAGGGACGCAAAGACAGTGAAGGGAAGAGATAATGAGTCAGGAGGAGGATTTCCAGATTCAGAGAGGCAACAAAAAATGACAAGAGTATTCCACAGTGAGGTTTCACAGAAGCTTCAACAAAGCAATTCGATTTTGTTGGGGAGGAGGTCAATTCAACTTCCAGAGGCCGGGAAAGTCTTCTAGAGGTCCAAAGAGTCACTTCCAGCAGCAAAGGTAGAAAGGACAACTTGATCAGAGAGGGTTTCCAACCACATGTGTAAGGATCTGTGCAGAGGCAGTGCAAAAGGCACTGTCCAAGGGTTGGATGGCTAGTTTTTAGAGGGAGCCAAGTGACGGGATTGCTTATGGAGTGAGAAATTTTCTCTCAAATTATTTTGTTAGATTTTGCTGATTGAATAGCCATGTGGCCATCCAGAGATTGTACTCAGAAAATTTTCTCTATTGCATAATAATAAAACCCTAATCTGCTGCACTGATTTTTCCGCATTGGGTTTTCCGGGGACAGTTGTCCAAAAATAACAGTGTCATTTTATTTTGTGTGTGTATTATTTTCTCAGTTCGTATTTTTGCTTCCACAATATTTTTTATGTGACTTTGTTGCCAAATCAACATGGCTTCTTAGAAGATGGTCTGCCCAATCATGCAAAGACATCAACACTCCTTCTCAACAAGGGAGACATTCTGCATCAGAGAGTCACTTCGAGTAGCAGAGCCAGGCGAGATAGCTTGATTAGAGAGGGTTTCCAGCCACATGTGTGAGGGTCTACGCAGAGGCAACACAAAAGGGTTTGCGTAGAGGCAATGCAAAAGGGTCTACGCAAGGGTTGGAAGCCCTGTTTTCAGAGGGAGCCAAGTGCCGGGATTGCTTGTGGAGTGAGATAAATTTTCTCTCAAATTATTTTTGTCAGATTATGCTGATTGGATAGCCAACTGGGCATCCAGAGATTGTACTCATAAATTTCTCACTGTTGCATAATAATAAAATCCTCATTTGTTGCACCGATTTTCCAGCATTGAGTTTTTCCAGGGACGATTGTCCAAAAATAACAGTGTCATATTTTATTTTGTGTGTGCATTATTTTCTCAGTTCCTATTTTTGCTTCCGCAGTATTTTTTATGGTAAAGAAATTGCAATGTGAATTATTCGTTGTTTGTCATAGCAAATAAACTGCTTAATAATTATCCAGTTAGAAGAATAATTTCCAGTTGTTGCATTTCAAGGATTTTTCACAACTCTCAATGGATTTCCCTCCTCATGGGAGCCATTTATTCAGGGAATTTGTGCACGAGAAAAACTACCCAAGTTTGATAAGCTATGGACTGATTGTGTCCAAGAGGAGACCAAATTGTTGTCTAGGAATAGCTTGTAGAATCCACAAGATGAAGAAACTCAAGCTCTTGCAGCTCACACAAGGAAAGGAAAAGGAAGAAGGAACTTTGGAAAGTTTGATAAGAAGAATACAGGTAGAAGACCTGCTCTTGTTCAGGATCAGAAGAAGAAGGATATGTCAAAGGTCAAGTGCTTCATTTGTCATGATTTTGGACACTATGCCTCCCAGTGTCCTGAGAAGAAAAGGAAGGGAAAGCAACATGCATCAACAACCAATGTTGATGATAATGATGATGAGCATCCACCTCAGAAGAAGTCAAAGGGATTTTTCCTTTAGAAACTATTACCAATAATAGAGATGTTCAATTGGTGGAAAAGGCATATGACAGGTTTCTGAGTCTCTCTTACAGATTTTTCAGAGAGGAAGTTGACAATTCCCTACAATGCTCAGATCAAGAGATAAGTACATTATATTTTTTCTCCATTGATTATATTATTACTTTATTTTTGATTCAGCTTCTTGTCCTTATATTTTGCTTGGTTATGATTTTTTCCTTTCTTTTCCATGGCCTCTTGAATGGGGAAAGGAACAACTGGTCCATTGCGAAGGTTGCTAAGGCGATGATTTACGCATTAGATGGCAACATACGAGCAAGATTTGTGGCAAGAGGGTTTTCCCAGAAAGAGTGTGTGGACTACGAGGAGATTTTTGCTCTAGCCACCAGATGGTCAGGTTCTTGTATGGCCTAAGGGCTCGAGCATAGACTCAATAGGAAGTGATTGATGTTCGAGAGGGAGGATTCTATAGATTATTAGGACAACCAAGACCTTGTTGGAATTTGGCAACTCAGGGAGAAATTCCCTTCTTTGGGAAGGCTTCCTCATCTAGAGAATACCCTACTAGTCCTTGGAAGAATTTAATTTACACAAGGAAAAATATTATTTTAATGCGGGAACCCACATCCACACAAAAGTACAGGTCGAGCTGGGCAAGGAAATTTGACCCCCCTCAACCTCATATAAATAGACCTCATGTCATATCACTTGGAGGCATCATAGACACATCACAACTTCTCTTGATTGGTTTGTACAACTTTGAAATTGCAGGCTTGAGTTCACATGTGTGAAGGAGAGAGTCTTTTTTTGTTGACCGAGTTTGACTTCTGTTTTGGGCCTTTGACTAGTGTTGACTTTTGGATTTTGAGCATGGTTTGACTTTGGATTTTGGATCTGTTTGGAAGGCCGAGTTGACTGGCACATTGATTGAGATTTTCTAGGTTGTTTGACAAGTGTTGACTGTAGATTTTCGGTTAGGGTTTATGCAAGTCAAAGTTTGATTTTGACCAGAATTTGTATAGGCAAATTTTGATTGATTTGACCAGGTTTGACTAAAGGAAGGAGACCACATCTTTTGATTGGTTGATTGAGCTCTTTGGAGGCTGATTTGATCGTTGACCGTTAACTGATTAGGGTTGCTTTGATTGTTGTTCACTTTGACCAGAAATTGCAGATTTGACTACATTGCTCATTTGGGATAGGATATTGGATAGTTGACTTGGTTAGTCAAGGGTTTGACCCTTTGACTCATTGTTGTGTACTTGGACATTGTATCTCTCTGAACAATTTATGACAATTGAATAGAAGAAGAATTTTTAAAGGGTTTCCCCCCCTGTTGGGTTTTTCTTTGGTCTTTGACCAAATCTTGTGTCTCTATTGTTCTTGGTTGTCTTCTATTGCATTTGGTTTACTATTCTATCTACAATTGCTTATTGTTGCTGGAAGATTGAATTTATATTGGATAAAGTGATTGCTAATTGAAGAAGAAATTGTAATAAGTGATTGTTTCAACATAGAACTTTGAAAGATTAATAGACCATGCTAGATGACAGGAAGAGTTTCTAGTTTCGAGGAAGTAGATAGTCAGGAAAAATGGAAGGAGTAGCCTTCTAAGAGGATGTCATGGGTTGAGATTATCAAACAAGATGCTTAAAGATGGGAGGTCTCTGGGCTTTGTATGCCTTTTATGAGGGGACCATGTTAGACAATAGAGTAGGCTTTAGTGATAGAGAAAGGAACAATGGCAAAAGGAATTGCTTATGTGACAAAGGGAGCAACCTGGATTACCACAAAAGGATTTGCTTCAGTGTTAGAGGGAGTTGGTCAAAAGTTTGAGATGAAGAATCTTGGATTGATATATTATTTTGTGGGATTGGAGGTGTGGTAAAGACCTGATGAGATCTTCTTCAGACAAGGGAAGCACATTGTTCAGATTGTGAAGAGATTCCATATGATGGACTGCAAGTCCATGGCTACACCTATCATAATCAATCCAAAGAAGCTGAGTGATTCCGCTTCAGATTTAGATTTGGTGGATCCCATAATGTACAAGTAGTTGATTGGATCCTTGATGTACTTGGTTAACACTAGGATGGTATTTGCTTTGTAGTGAACACCCTGAGCCATTATATGGTCGAGTCAAGGCAGATACATTGGGTTGCAACAAAGCATGTGTTGAGGTACCTACGTGGTATAGTTGGATATGGTTTGAGATATATCTCAAGTGGTGAAGTGAGGTTGTAGGGATATATAGATTCAGATTAAGCAGGGAGTGCAGAGGACATAAAGAGCACCTTGGGAGTGCTGCTTCAACTTGGGTTCAACTATGATATCCTAGTTTAACAGGAAGTAGACTTCTGTCGCACTCAGTACAACAAAATTAGGGTATATTGCAGTCTGTGTTGCAGGTTAGGATGCAATATGGCTTCAAAAGCTACTTGCAAGGCTATTTGATTAGGTCAAAGCACATTGAGATCAAATATCATTTCATCCGAGACTCTAGTACATATCCACAAATGAGAAAATCGCTGACATTCTCACCAAGCCTCTAGATTGAAGTTTTGTATACTTCAGACAAGCTTGGCGTGATGTAGAATGTCTCCCTTGTTGAGAGGGAGTGTTGATGTCTTTGCATGATTGGGCATACCATCTTCTAAGAAGCCTTGTTGATTTGGCTGGGTCATGTTGATTTGATTGGGGGTGAGTGGCCTAGGGCAACTGTAGGATTGGGCAAATCTTCTCCTGAGAAACCATGGATTGGGTCATGCTAATTTGACTAGAGGAGATTGATGCAATTTCCCTGAGAAACCATAAGGACTTTGGTTGGGACATGTTGATTTGGCTAGGGGTGAATTGTCTAGGGTAAGATCCTCTCCTAAGAGTCCATGAAGGACTTTGGCTGGGTCATGCTGATTTGACTAGAGGAGATTAATACATTTACTTGAGGAGCCATGCTAATTTGGCTAGGCCATGTTGATTTGGCTAGGGGTAAATGGCCCAAGATACTCACATTGCCTACTCTAGGATGGAGTGATCTATAGACGTGCATGTGAAAAGACACTACATCAACATAGTAAACTCATGAACTTTTCTTGTGGAGGAGAAATTTCAGCTTAGGAAAATATGTTGTAGCTAAGGAGAATACCTCCCTCGCTAAGAGGGAGTGTTGATTTTTTGTGTAGCATCGGGAGGTATTCCTGCATGCCTAAGTTGGCCTAGAAGAATTATGAAGAATTAAAATAAAAAATTCGATTTTTGAATGACAAGTCAGCCTAGAAAAGTCAAGTCGGCCCAAGAGGGTGAAGGGACGTGTCCCTTGGGTTATTTCACCCCATTCAACTAGTATAAATAGATGATGTGACCTCTCATTTTCTCGACCAAGCAAGAACAAGATTTCTCTTTCTTCATCTTCTCTTTCTATCTCTCTTGGAGACTGCACGTGTGAGAAGAGGACAAGTTTGACCAGCTTCTTAAGGACGCACATGTGAGATGCTGAATGAGGTTGAGCACAAGTTGACCTAGTTTATCTGTTGTTGGACCGAGCATTGGCCGATCTGTTTGATTGATTTTGGAGGGCACACACGCGGGTTTGACTGTCGGCGACACATGCAGATTTGACTGTAGATTGTAGTTTGACTAATGTTGACTTTTGACTATTTTGGCTAGTTTGACCAACGTTGACTTGCTGGAGATTGATGAGGTTTGATTGGTATTTCGACTTGGATATTGGCACAATGTAGTGGAACATAAAAGAACAATAGAAGAAAAGCATGCACACACAGAGATACCAGGATTGGTCCGAGACCAGGGCAAGCCGCAAAACCCACTATGGGGAAAAGTTAAAACCCTTGCAAATCTTCTTCTTCTTAGATCGTCATCAAATGATTTAGCAAAAGAGAGTACATTGATCCATAACTTTATCTATGCAATAAAACAACTATAATATCCATGAAATAGATCTAATCATGCTTATAATCAAAACCCTAATTCTGAGGACTGTAGTGTGCTTTCACTGACTATTGATAACTGTTGGATACTGTTGTCATTGTGATGAACACTGCTGTCATTGAGCGAAATATTTGGAACACTGAAATTTCATCTTTGAGTTGCGGATGTAGGGAGGAGGAGATGTGTGAGCGTCTATGGAAAATCTGGACGCTCTCTATGAATTGTATGTCAGCATCTATGGCAGCCTGGACGCTCCCAGACCATTCTGTGCATGCATCCGGGGACCAAATCTGCTCAAACCCTCGTACGCTCTCTTCTAGTTGTCGTGCTTGTGTACGAGACTGCCTGGATGCTCTCTTCCAGTTGCTGTGCTTGCGTCCGGGACCTCCCAAATGATTTCTTCCAATTGCTGTGCTTGTGTCTGGGACTACCCGGACGCTCTCAGGACCACTCTGTGCGAGCGTTCGGGGACTAATACAACCTATTAGTCTCTGAAACCATGGACGCTCCCATAGGCTCCTGTGCCAATGTCTAGGGCTCTTTGGACACTGTCTTGACCACTGTGTGCCAGCGTCCAGGGACTAAAATGCCTAGTTTTATGCCAGCATCCAGGAATCGGAAACCCTAGATCAGTGCGAGCTTCTTGCTTGTCATTTCAGACCCTTTGCACGAGCTTTCCTTTGTCAGACCTGTGCGAACCAAGACAATAATAGAAGAGAAGATGGCTTGATCAAATGTGTCCAAATGAGCTTGAGGTCTCTTCTATTTATAAGCTTTCATGAGGGTCCACTTGGGGTTGAGGCCGACCTGTTCAATTTAACATGTGCGTAGGGCCAACCTTACCCAATATACATGAGTGAATAAATAAATTCAAAAACCAACTTTCACTTGTCCAAATAAGGTGATCTTTAGGTCGATTTTGGTCCTCTCGAAAAGAAGAATCTAATGTAATCATCATCTCGATCATCTGAGCTATCCAAGGTGGAATTTGAATGCAGTTGCAAAAATTAACACTTCTCGAATGATCTTCATCTCCTTTTGAAGGCCGACTTGATGAAGTTCTTGTGACAAGGACTTGGAGGGTTTATGACACAAATAAATTCTCTTTTTACAAGTAACATGCCCAAAAGGGTCTTCAATAACTTAATTGACTTTATGACTTAATGACCAGACCTAATAGCTCACAATGGGAGCTTGATCTAAAAATAAAATTCCTTGAGCATGAAAACTATGCCTCAAGCATAACAAAATAATTTTATTTTTCTTCTTTTAATTACATAAAATCATGATTACATACGTCATTATGAAGATCGAACCTAGTTACATATTTCAACAAGGAGAAGGAGAATAGGTCAATCTAGAAGTGCATGGATTTCCCTCTAAGTACACAATGGTGGAATGAAAGATCACTCTCAAGAACTCCCTAACACAATCATTGTTTATAATATTATGCTTTGTATATGCCACAAGGTCGTGATGAGAGGGGAACGAAGGGTGAGGGAAAGAAGGAGTGCAACAACTAGGTTGCTCAAGGTGACGATCACATTGGAGAGGGGAGGTTATGAAGTGGTCATAATCCCGAGGGTGTGTCCAAGGAGATAAAGTATATTCGATGAGGGGTTCTTCCTTGACTCTATACCTAGAAGGGGAAAAGGGCTCATGGTCACTTGAGATCATATGAAAAGGGGTGAGGGAATCACTTGGGGAAGGCTCAAGATGACGAACAAGAGAAAAGGGAAAAGGGGAGGGTGAAGTATTGGATTCAACACCTTTTTTAGCCTCAAAATCACAATCCAAAAGCTCAAGTGATATAAAATCATAAGAGGGATAGGTAGGAGCCTTATCGATATCAGAGATAGGGTCTTCCCTAAAAGGGGAATCAATTACTTCCAACTCACCCTTTTTATGCATGGGCAAATAATAATCCTCCTTCTCAAGGGTATCGATGGATATGTCATCATAATTAGTGCTCGAGGGAAAAGGAAGACCAATCTCAACCTCATCCTCCTTGTCGGTGTCATAAATGGGAGCATGATCAAATTGAGGACCAACAATTTCCCATTTCTCCTTTTCAATGTAGAAGTAATCTCCAATGTCATCTTCCAAGGGGCTAATGGGATTACCTTCCTCAAGGTTCTCGAAAGGAGAATCATCGGGAGTAGCGTCCTTGAGAAAGGTAAGGTTAGTCTCAACTTTACTCTCCATGAACTCATTCTTCCCTACACACATATTGTCAGAATCATCCTTTTCATTGTGTGGACCCAACGATGACTCATATTCCTGCTTATCACTTAGATCATCAAGGTTATCTCCCACTCCTTTAGTGAGACCTTCCTTTAGGGCTTTATCATAGGTAATGAAAGGAGGGTTCTTTTCAGAAATTAAAGGGGGACTCAAGACCTCACCTTTGAAGACATATTCCTCCTCGACATTTTCACCAAGATCCCTTTCAAGATTACTCGTCCCATTGCCTGGCTCATGCATAGAGGGGTCTCTTTGACTTGTTAGCTTGAGAGCTTCCCACTCTTCATGAGGGATGCCACCCCATCTTTCTAAAAAGATATCTTCAAAACTATCATAATCAGTGGAAATTTCATGAGGGAGGCTATCATACCAATCTTTAACTTGACCTTCAAGTGATAAAGCCAATAACCTCATAATCGTGTCATCATTGTTAATCCTTACCGGGGCTAAGGCCCAAAAGAAGTTGTCAATATGGACATTGGAATCTTGATTAGGACTTCCTTTGAACCTAGGCATCCAACTTCTCATCCATGCCTTGATTTCCAGATGCTCTAGAACTTCTTTAGGATCAAGGTTATTATAGGGAGAGGGAGGGAAACCATGCTACTTGAGATAGTCCATTTTTCATGATTTTGCATATTAGGATTAAAATGGAGTCGCTAGGGTGAGTTAAAGTGCCTTGATAGATGCTTGCTTCACCCTACAAGCATTAATTTTGAAGCTCAATGAAGAACTAGGGCTTCGTTCTTCCAATGGAGTCGCCAATAATGATATGTCAATGTGTCGTATGGGGAACAAAACAAACGTTTCTTGTCCCTGACAACGACGCCAGGGGTCCTAGGAGGGGATCCTAAAAGGGCAACTACTAGGTCAAGTGCAACAATGGAGTGATAGCCCACTGTCACCTCAGCTAAGGCTCCCTGCTCTTTATGAATTTTCACTCATGGGAGGAGACCCGGTATAAAGGGAATCACCAGATGGATGAATCAATGAAAAGATATGGAGTGATTCCTAAGGCCTATTCACAAGAGAGACTCAATTGTATGGTTTGCTTGCTTGAGAAGCAAGGAGTAAGGCTCTCTAAGAAGGGCTAAGGGGATTTTAATGGCTAGGGTTTGCAAACAAGACTTGTAAAGGAGGGACCTAGTCCTAGAAATGCTTGTGAAAACTTGGTTTCCAAATGGTCTTTGTGAAATTATCTTCA
Organism: Pinus tabuliformis; assembly: GCA_031772625.1. NCBI lineage: Eukaryota > Viridiplantae > Streptophyta > Pinopsida > Pinales > Pinaceae > Pinus > Pinus tabuliformis. Next base: position 658,054,567 of record CM062811.1, read on the forward strand.
ATAAGTTGTGGGACAAGACGGGACCAAGCAGACCCAAAACTAGGTCAAGAGGGTGGAGTTGATCAATCAAGGGTGTGCTTGACCTAATTGGGGGGGAGAAGGGGATCAAAGGGGAAATTTTCACTAATTTTGATGCAATGATTCCAATGAGGTCACTAGCCAAGGGGAACCAAGGGCAAGAATCGATCTTGGAGCTAGGGCTTGAAATATCTCAAGATCCCACTGTCAGAAATGCTTCAAATTTGGAGGGCCTCTAAAAGACATAACAACGTAGTAGAGGGCAAGAGATCAAACTTTTTGGATGGGTGAATTGTGAGAAAAATGATGCCCTAGGTCACCTATGGAGGCTAGGCCTAGAAAGAAAGAGAGAAAGGTGAGAAAAATATCCTTTGGAGTGATCACTAATGGAGGATTAGTGCCTAATTCTTTCAGAGAGATAGAGTCAAGGAGATTCCAATGCTTGGAATGGATTCACTTAGTCAAGGAGGCCTTTAGAACAATTTCGCATGGCATTAGGGCATGAGAACAATTGCTTCAAGGTCTTTACACTTCGATTTGCAATATATGATGACTTATTGAGATAAAATTTCGATAAAACATCTCTAGGAATATTCACTCATTCATACATGGCCCATGACATGATGCAATGCTATAAAAGAACAAATTTCCACAATTTCACATTAAAAAAGCAGTAAATTTCAGCCTAGTATAGTGAAAATCCCCAACAACATGCATGTGACATAAGAAAATAACAAGAATAACATTAAAATAGTACTTACATGTAAGAAAGAGTATATCCAATCATCATTATATGCCAATAGTGAAGCTCCAAGACAAAAATGAAAGAGATCCAAACATCAAAATTCATCCATTCACCTAAATTCATACACTCCCACTTCTGTTTATACACTCTCTAATGAATTCGATTTGGCTAAATTAACTTAATTGAGCCCCTAAAATAAATAATGTGCATAATAATAATACTTTTGGTTACAAGCCCACCAAATAGCTCAATAATACATGAATAAGCCTCTCAAGAGGGCCAAATGATCAATAAAGTGAGTTTTTGGGCCTTTGAGGAGGCCTAATGAAGTCCAAGGGGTGCCATGATGTAGAAATGGATTCCCAAGTCCTAAAATAGTGGACAAGGGGTTGGCCCCTCGTTTCCAAGCAAGAACCTGTGGTGCTCCCAAGTGGGTGTGGGGGCAGAAGGACATCCTCATGGGTCTCCAAGGGATCGAAAATGCCAGTAGATCATCTATAAGGGCTAGGATGGTGATGTCGACCCTCCCTCTGCAGCGAGAGACATCCTCTAGACACTAGAACATTTGCCAAGTGTCTGGTGCAAGCGTGGAGCCGGCTGGGCATGGTGAACCAAGTGCATCATACTCATCTAAAAGGTGGAACACGAGCAATCAATGATCGGCGCTGGGGATCCATGAAGTAATATCTGCTATGGTGGAGGCCCTGGCTCTCAACGCTCACCCTACAAGTTTTAATGTGTCCCTCTGGAGGGCTAGCACCTTGTATAGGGAGACCAAGCCCTAAATGAAGACCCATCTGCAATCCTGTATAAGATCTAATGTGCGTCCCCTTGCCCTCCAATACAATAAGTCATTAGAATACTCAAGTAATAAACCTTACAAGTCATGGGATCAATGGGGCACTTCATGGTGGCATGCCCTTCCATAGTGGGCTTTGGCATGTACAAGTGTCTCCAAGCTCAATAGGGGGTTAACCAAGGACCCTATTAAGTGGTTTCAACCTCTAAAGGGGGTGACATGTCCATGATACATCCTTTAAGTGGTAGGTGGCAAATGATATAATAATGGAGTGGAGTGGGGATTAGGGGAATCATCTAGACCACATGTCAAGGTTCATGGGTAGCTATAATAAGGGAAACCCACACTTGGGTATGTGAGTGTAGGAGGGAGCAAATCATGGTACATGAGTTACCCCAACCTTTGTTTTTCCACCCTTCTTCATATGCCTTTTATTGATTTTTCTTCATAACTGCTTGGGGCTCTAGGGGATGAGAACATGATGTGTAATATGTAGTAGTGAATACCCCCTTAAGGTGGGGCGGTTCATTGCCCACTAGCGGTTGGGACAATCATGGGTTCCTTAATGATAGAGTGGGCTCATTTAGGGCCCATAGGAACCAGGCTGATGGCCATGGATAAGGGGTAGAGCTCATGTTTGGCTTTTGCCCATGCGCTAAATTTGTATGTCCCGGCCATCTTTTGCATTCTGTGGTACATTTCCTATTGAGAGTGGCCAAATTTATGTTTTTTCTCTTCTTTTTAGCTGCATCAACCTTCGGGGCACCGTTCCAAGCTTTACCCAAGTTGAGGACAAGGGAAGGGGGAAGCTAACCCCCTGTGGACCCAATGGACACATGTGGATCCAGATGGGAAAATAGATGAATGGGGCTAAAATGAGTGGAAATGGAGTGATGTAGGTGGTAATGGGAAACGGGACCATGCAACCAAAATTGGGATTTCCCATGTATTGCTGACCCAAAAGCAAAATGGTCAATAAAGGAGAACCCATTGGACTAGGATACAAGGGTAACCACAAAATCGGGTAGTGGAGACAAGAATGCAAGCCTAACCCACTCTTTTTGTCAAACTCCCCCACCAATTCATGCCCAAAAGTGCCCATGAGAAGTAAATAAAATTACTCAACTATACCAATGAAAAGCCATACCTTTGGGGTGGTGGGTAACGAGAATAATTTATTCTTTCGTGCATTATCCTTGTATTGCGAGTTGCATCTCAAACTTTCAACTGAAGTAAAAAGTCTTAATACTAGTGGGAGACCCAAGGAGCAACTACCAAGCAAATCATATAGTTGGAAACAAGATAGAACATCATTAAATTGTTAACCTTGTGAGATGTCATGCACTATATGTTCATTTGGGGGAGCATCAGATGTGCTCTGGCCACGAAAATTGGTGGAGAGGCTAAGACACATGAGATCTCCAATACCTAGAAAGGGTTTGGGCAGATTCTAAACAGTTTGGGAGATATTAAAATAATTAATATTTTTAATGAAGTCCCTAAGTCTAAACTTAGGGAAAATAAAATATTAATGTGAATTAATATAAAACTGTGTTAGAATGGTCCAAAAGTCATGGATCAAGCCAAATCTTATCTTAGCCGTTGATTAGGGACTTAATCTCGGCTGTTGATTTGTCAACGAGAAAAGTATAGGAGGAGACTTGAGGGTCACTTGGAAAACACATTGAGGGAGACCAGTCAGTGCAATTTCTGGAGTGGGGTTAGCTGAGAAATTGAACCAGTGGTCTGGCGAGCAGTCAGGAGGCAGCAAGTACGCAGTAGAGAGGCGGGATCAACCACTAGAGATCAACGCTAAGGCAAGAGAGGCAGACACAGGGATCTTCAGGCAGACGCAGAGGCAGCAGAAGACTACACAGTCACTAGTTGGGCTTGCATGGGTGACGCAGAGAGGCCCAAGGCTGACGCAGTCAAGCAGGGGCTGACGCAGAGGGTTTGAGAGCCATGCAGAGGTCAGCCGGGCTGACGCTGGGATTGGGAGAAGTGTTGGAGAATTATTTCTCTTTGTGGGTAAGCCAGTTTGGCACCCTATTGTACTGAAGAATTGCTGAATAATAAAATCCTCCCTTGCTGCACCGATTTTCCCACATTGGGTTTTTTCCGGGGACTGTTGTCCAAAATATCTGTGTCAATGTGTTAATGCTTGTGCATATGTTTGTTTCTATATTACGGTGTGATATATGCAACAGTATTTATTTTAATGTTTATTGAAATAATTTCATAAATAACTTATTGTGGAATAAGTAGGAAAAATAAATCAGTTGCTTTAGTGATAAAATTTTCACATGGTATCAGAGCGAGTAATTAGAGACACAAAGAGAAAATCAGTTATGGGTCGAGATCGATGCAGAGGTATCCACGTTAAGGGACTCACACAGATTTTCAGAAGATTGCACAAGGGAAAGACATTTCAATTTCTCTATGTTGGCTTCCAGGCTGGAAGAAGGAGTGGCGTGTATGACTAGTGCTGCATCATCAAAAGTATGGTATATAGACAGTGGAGCTTTGTGGCATATGACAAGAATTAGGGAGTGTTTCTCAGAATATCGAGAAGAGAAGATGAACTTTCAGATCACCATGGGGAACAAGACAAAGTGTACTCCAGTAGGGAAGGGTACCATAGTTTTTCAAACAGAATCGGGAGAACGGTTCCGTGCTACAAATGTGCTGCATGTACCAGGATTGGGGATGAACTTACTTTCCGTGTTGCAACTACAAGGCAAGGGCTATGACGTCTACTTCATCAAGGAGAAGGTATACGTCAAACAACTGAGCTGGAAAAAGAAAGTGCAGATCGGGATCAAAAGTAATCGGTTGTATAGATTGCAACTAGAATCACCAATGGTACTAATAGGTAGTCATGGAGACAAGGACTTGAATGAACTATGGCACAGAAGAATGGGTCACTTGCACCATGGAGCTCTGAGAATTCTCAGGAGCACTGTAACAGGAGTTCCGGATCTGAGTACGGAACGAGATGATGTATGTAGGGGATGTGCTCTAGGAAAGTATGCCAAAGCAACATTTCCTAAGAGCAAACACAAGGCCAAGAGTGTACTAGGATTGATACACTCTGATATCTGCGGACCTATGTCCGTCAAAGCTTTCAGTTGTGCCGATTATTTCCTTACCTTCATTGATGACCACTCAAGGAAAACTTGGATTTATTTTTTGAAAACCAAGGATGAGGTTTTCTGTCGATTCAAGGAGTTCAAGGCTCTGGTGGAGAATCTGATTGGGAAGAAAATAAAAGTTTTGTGCTCAGATAATGGTGGAGAATATGTCGATAAGGACTTCACTGATTTTTGCTCTAAGGAGGGCATCAGAAGAGAGTGGACATCGCCATATAATCCGGAGCAAAATGGGGTAGCAGAAAGAAAGAATAGGACTATTGTAGAAGCAACTAGGGCCATGATGTATGATCAGGATATGCCAAAATTCTTGTGGGCAGAAGCATGCAACACAATAGTCTATGATCAGAACATGACTCCTCATCGGGCAGTGGACAAGATTACTCTAGGAAAGTCTTCACAGGGAAGACACCTGAAGTCAGTCATTTCAGGATATTTGGGAGTTTAGCATATTGCCGCATACTTGAAGAAAAGAGGAAGATGCTGGATCAGACTACGGAAAAGGGATATCTGGTAGGATATAGCGAGAACGCTAAGGCATACAGAATCTATCTTCCAGGGAGTAGGAAGGTAGTAGTACGACGAGATGTAAAGTTCATGGAGGACAGGGCTTTCAGAAGATCTCACGAGATGCCTTCCAAGGAGCAGTCGAAAGAGGAGCCGTTGGTTAAGCCTCTTCAACCAACAAAAGTAAAGAATTCTTCCTCAAGAGAAGAGGATTCTCAGGATGAGGAGGAGGAGTGAACAGAAGCACTTGCTGGCAGAGGAAGAACTAGCAGGGAACTTCGTCAGATTTTGCGAGATGCAGAGGACTTCATCGGTGCGCCAAGAAACAATAAGAGGGAGCGAAAACAGCCAGATAGATATCAGTCATTAGTAGCTCAAGATGGAGAGCCTTCCAGTTTCAAGGAGACAGCTCAACATCAGGTTTGGCTAGATGCGATGGTAGAGGAATACAACTCCATAAGGGTAAACGATGTCTGGGAGGTGGTGCCAAGACCTTAAGACAGATCAGTGGTAGGTTCAAGATGGATCTACAAGATCAAATATGCTGCAGACGGCAGTGTTGAGAAATACAAGGCCAAGTTTGTGGCTAAGGGGTATGCTAAAAAAGAAGGGATTGACTATGAGGAGACCTTCGCCCTGGTAGCCAGGTATACATCTATTAAGACCGTGATATCTCTTGCACCGCAAATGGGATGGGAGATCCATTAGATGGATGTCAAAACGACATTTCTGAACGGTGTAATAAAAGAGGAAGTATACATTGAACAACCAAAGGGTTTTGAAACTCATGAGAAGAAGTCTCATGTGTGCAGATTGAAGAAAGCCTTGTATGGGCTAAAACAGGCACCGAGAGCATGGTATGGTCAAATAGATGGCTACTTGCAGAAGATGGGGTTTGTCAAGAGTGACACAGATCCAAATCTCTACTATCTGGTTGTAGAGAACGAACCACTAATCTTACTATTGTATGTGGATGATCTCTTTCTAACAGGATCATCCAGACTCATTGGGGATTGCAAGAAGAATCTAGCCACAAAATTCGATATGAAGGATTTGGGACGAATGCACTACTTCCTAGGGTTGGAAGTTTGGCTACAGAAGGGAGAAATCTTCTTTGGGCAAGGGAGGTATGCTACAAAAATCTTGAAAAGATTCGGGATGGAGGACTTTACACCTATGGCTACGCCAATGATCACCAACTGGAAGAAGATTGATGCATTAGAAGACAAGGATGTATTTGGTCAATACCAGGCCAGACATTTGCTACGCTGTCAACACCCTCAGTGAGTTCATGGGGGAACTGAAGAGGGCGCACTGGGCAGCAGCCAAACATGTTCTCAGGTATTTACAGGGAACAGTCGATTATGGACTCTTGTACACCAGGAGTAAGGATATCAGATTTAGTGGATTTACTGATGCAGATTGGGCAGGAAGTTCAGTGGATTGGAAAAGTACCTCTAGGTACTGTTTCAACATTGTATTAGGAATGACCTCCTGGTGCAGTAGGAAACAAAAGTCTGTGGCTCTGAGCTCATCCGAGGTAGAATATATGGCAGCAAGCACAACTTCGTGTGAGGCCATACGACTTAGAAAACTGCTTGTGAACCTATTTAGAAGGAATATGGAGGCGACCAGGATCATGTGCGATAATCAGAGTTGCATCAAACTCTCAGAGAATCCAGTGTTTCATGATAGGTCGAAGCATATTGATATCCGATGTCACTTTGTCAGGGACTGTGTCCAGCGAGGAGCTGTACAATTGAGCTGGACTCCTACAGGAGAACAGGTGGCGGACATCGTCACCAAGGCCCTTGGAAAGACAAAGTTTGACTACTTCAGGGAAAATATGGGGATGGTAAAGAACCTGTTTCAGTAGTAGAAATGGGAGTGATAACAACAAGGATGCAGAGGGAGTTGCAATGCGGATGCAATGTTGGGAGAAATGACCAGTAGCAACACAGATGCAGAGGGAGTTGTCGTACAGATGCAGTAGTGACAGTAGTACAAGATGCAACAGTGCAGAGGATGTTCGGTAGCATAGGGATCGATGCCGGATGATCAGGGTGATACTCAGTGAGGAGTATTACTAGAGCACAGTCCTCGCTAAGAGGGAGTGTTGATTTGGGGTAGCATCGGATGTGCTCTAGCCACGAAAATTGGTGGAGAGGCTAAGGCACATGAGATCTCCAATACCCAGAAAGGGTTTGTGTAGATTCTAAACAGTTTGGGAGATATTAAAATAATTAATATTTTTAATGAAGTCCAAAATAAAATATTAATGTGAATTAATATAAAACTGTGTTAGAATGGTCCAAAAGTCATGGATCAAGCCAGATCTTATCTTAGCCGTTGATTAGGGACTTAATCTCGGTCGTTGATTTGTCAACGAGAAAAGTATAAGAGGAGGCTTGAGGGTCACTTGGAGAACACACTGAGGGAGACCAGTCAGTTCAATTTCTAGAGCGGGGTTAGCTGAGAAATTGAACTAGTGGTCTGGTGAGCAGTCAGGAGGCAGCAAGTACGGAGCAGAGAGGCGGGATCAACCACTAGAGATCAGCGCTGAGGCAAGAGAGGCAGACGCAGGGCTTTTCAGGCAGATGCAGAGGCAGCAGAAGACTGCACAGTCACTAGCTGGGCTTGCGTGGGTGACGCAGAGAGGCCTAGGGCTGACGCAGTCAAGCAGGGGCTGACGCAAAGGGTTTGAGAGTCACACAGAGGTTAGTTGGGCTGTTGCTGGGATTGGGAGAAGTGCCAGAGAATTATTTCTCTCTGTGGGTAAGCCAGTTTGTCACCCTGTTGTACTGAAGAATTGTTGAATAATAAAATCCTCCCTTGCTGCACCAGTTTTCCCACATTGGGTTTTTCCGGGGACTGTTGTCCAAAATATCTGTGTCAATGTGGTAATGGGATATGTTTGTTTCTGTATTACGGTGTGATATCTGCAGCAATATTTATTTTAATGTTTATTGAAGTAATTTCATAAATAACTTATTGTGGAATAAGTAGGAAAAATAAATCAGTTGCTGCAGTGATAGAATTTTCACACTATATGTATAGGCTACAAATTCTTAACTTCCACAATTTTTCTAACATGCTTCTACAAAAAGGAAATTACATTACCACACTTCATAAACCCAAAGCCCAATCACTTTTGGCAATGATCCATATACTTGAACACTTGATCATGCTAATGGAAACCCTTGCATGATTTAGGTAATCCCTGTATCTATAGATCACAACTCCCTATTGTTGAAAGATCAAAGAGCTAACTATGAATTGAAATTTGCATTGCATAAATTTAAAGCACACTCGTGGAAAATTAAAATATACCGGCACAAAATTAAAACACATGCATTCAAAAGCTTCTAAAACTTACAATTTCAAGTCTAATGTATGGCTTCTCTCAAAGTGATACCATCATTGATCTAATCCTGTGATAACATGTCTTTTGCTCTGTTATTAGACTGTAATCATGTGTGGGTTCTAAGCTTACAATTAAATAACCTATTTCTGCAACGAAGCATTCTAGAGGAAATGAAAAAATAAAAAACCAATAAACAAATTGACACTAATGAATGATAATGGAAAAAAATTGAAATTACAACATACATCTATAGTATATAGAAAGTGTAGCGCCCTTATTTCGAATTACAGCAACCATAAAAATACTCATAAAATTTGAAAACAGTAATGCATAAAACTGTAATCTGCACCTACCTGAACTGATGGCGGACTCCCGGTTCTGCTACTGGACTGGCGATCCTGAACTGCTGACTGATTTGATCCAATTTCGAGATGGCCAATACCACCCGACCAGACAGAGCAACCTGGTTGCTCAATCCAGAGAAGCTCTCCACAAAGGCTCTCTGTCCCTCCGTGCCCAAAACTCAGATCACTCAAAGCTCTTCCACTGAAAAATCTCTTCTTCCGGGTTTCCTCCTCATGAGTCTATACTTCTCTGGTTTTTATTTCCCCCCCTTTCTCCCGGTTCAGGCCTCTGCTATTTATCCCCTGGCCTGGCGGTGGCCGCCCTCCCACTTGCAGCCACCGCCTCTTACGCATTGATGGCTCTCTCCGATATTTCTTCTGTCCTTGGCACTCAGTAATGAATTTTTAGCTGGTTCCACCTACCTTATTAATGGGCTGGTTATACGTATATGGATTCCTTTTTAGGTTCGTTGATATTTACGATCAAACATTCCTTGTGTATCTTATAACATTTTATAACTGCTACTTTTATAGCGTTTTCACGATAATGCTTTAAAGTGTTATGTGGTACACTTTATAACCTTTAATATATGGTGTAAAGTTTAAGTAATATAATTCATAACATTTTAAACTATATGATGTAAAGTATATTTCATAATGTTTAAACTATATATGATATAAGTATATTTTATAATATTTAAATTATGTATGATATAAAATTAATTAATATAATTTATAAATTCATATTATAAGGTTTAACCACATACTTTATAAATTTTAATACATAGATATATATTTATAAAATTTAAGGTCTAAAATTTTATTAATGGGTTGTTACATACACTCCCCCTTCTGAAAACTTCGTCCCGAAGTTAGAGCTTTTAGGTTCAAGGTTTTAATGGACATGACCTTTTCTTTCCAGGTTCCCAAGCTGTTCAAACTCATCCTGTCTTCCCTAATCTCTTCTGCTCCCATCCTATCCGTCCTCTACTCGAGTATGCCATGGCGTCAATTTACTGACCTAACCATTCATAACACAAAGGTAACAGCGTCGGCTATACCGACCTGATTCCTAGTAGGCATCCGGCAGTCATCATCACACGTCTAGGGGAGCGTGACTCGCACAGTCCTCCCATGACTCCAGGGTTCGGAGGATAAACGGTGGGTAACACCTCCACCCCTCCAGTAAAATCAGGGCTACTACCCTATCATAGAATCACTTTGAGCTTTAACTGATCTGAGTTCTGTCATCACGTGGTCATCTCGAAAATTGGATCAATTATCTGCAATCATAGTTTATCTGCAATCTTACACTTACCCAGCATTTGTGAAATGTGCATCAGCATATTCGAAATAACTTATGTATTATCTACATATGATACTATAGCATAACAGAATTTTGTCATTTTCTATGCATGTATTCTGACTTTTCTATAGGATGTATTCATTTCCTATCTTTTATTTCAGTTGCTCATTTCTTGACATGCATAAAATAAAACATATTTATATTGTTTCAATTTCTACCAGAAGTAAAATCATTTGACGGTCTTAACTTTACTTCAACATTTATAATTTAGTAATATAATCACATATATTGTTTTGGTATCCATGTACCAGCAGGAATTAAACACATATTATTTTGGTATCCACGTACCAGCAGGAATTTAAACATATATTATTTTGGTATCCATGTACCAGCAGGAATTTAAACATATATTATGCCGCAAAGTTTCATGTTTATCACTAATCATTCAAATGTTTTTGGTTCTCTGACAGAGGTGAAGTAAATATATATACTAAACATAGTGTAAAGCTCTTCAAAATGGACATAAACTAGGGTATCTCTGACATATGTCCTCTGTATTCTCCCAAGTCGCTGATCCAGGACTATACTTGTCCCACTGGACCTTAACTTGGTCCACCAGGCGGTTCCTCAGCTGTCGAACTCTACGTTCCAGTATACGTAATGGTTCGACCGTTATGACTCCCTCGTTCGATACCTGCAATTGTTTCCACTGGATGTTATGAGATAGATCAGCTACATAATGCCTTAATACAGAAACATGAAATACATTATGAATTCTATGCAGGTGAGGTGGCAGGGCAAGACGATAGGCCACAGGTCCAACTCTTTCCACGACTTTAAACGGTCCTATAAATCGGGGTGACAGCTTTGTCCCTTTTCCGAATCGAATAGTACTTTTATTTGGCTTGATGCGGACGAAGACCTGGTCCCTTACTTCATACCTCCTATCAGATCGGTGAGCATCAACATAACTCTTTTGTCTATCCTGTGCTTCCTTTAATCGCTGTCTAATCTGCCTGACCTGCGCTTCCATTCCATGGATTAATTCTGGTCCTATTATCACTCGATCTTCTAACCTGTCCCAACTTAACGGTGTTCTGCACGGTCTGCCATATAAAGCTTCAAACGGAGGCATCCCAATTGAACTGTGGTAACTGTTGTTGTATGCGAATTCAACCAAGGGTAAATACTTTTCCCAGAGTGATTGCTGATCCATTACATACATTCGCAACATGTCTTCAAGTACTTGATTTACTCTTTCAGTTTGCCCATCAGTCTCAGGATGGTAAGCAGTGCTTAAATTCAGCTGAGTACCTAAGGCTGCCTGCATGCACGTCCAGAATCTGGAAGTGAATCGCGAATCTCTATCGGATATAATCTTCTTAGGTACTCCATGAAATCTGATAATTTCGTTTATGAATACTCGAGCCACGTCAGCAACATCATAAGTATCTCTTACCGGAATAAAATGGGCGCTTTTTGTTAATTTATCCACCACTACCAGAATGGCATTGTGTCTTTGAGAAGTAAGAGGTAGTCCAGTGACGAAATCCATAGAGATGGTCTCCCATTTAGACAGAGGTATGTTGTGGGGTTGTAAGAGACCTGCTGGGTGACAATGATCTGCCTTTACTTGCTGACATTCCAAACATTTTGCAACAAATTGAGTGATATCACGCTTCATGCCTGCCCAAAAGAAGAGTTTCTTGGTATCCGCATACATTTTCCCTACTCCAGGATGAGCACAATATACTGCTTTGTGAGCTTCCCTAAGGATGGTATCTCGGAGGTCTTTATCATCAGGGATGTACATTCTTCCATGGAATCGCAGGATCCCATCGTTTTCTAATTCATAACCCGCAAATTTTGAGTCTTTTGCCTTAATTCCTTCAAGACTCGCCTTCACCTTTAAATACCAGCTGTCTTTTATAAGACGATCTAGTACTCGTTGTCTTAAGTCCACTTTAATGGGTATGAGAGAAAATATCCAGGGTCTCCTGCTTAAGGCATCGGCTACCACATTTTCCTTTCCCTTAATATATGATATTCCGAAGTCATATTCACTTAGGAATTCACTCCATCGCCTCTGCCTGGCATTTAAGTCTCTTTGGGTGAACAAATATTGTAGACTTTGATGGTCGCTTTTAAGTGTAAACTTTCGTCCCACCAAATAGTGTCTCCAGATCTTTAAAGCTAGCATTACAACGGCCAATTCTAAATCGTGAGTAGCATAGAGTTCTTCATGAGGTTTTAGCTTTCTGGAAGCATAAGCTATCACTCCCTTATCCTGCATCAATACTGCACCCAGCCCTTGCTTGGATGCATCAGTACATACTGTAAAGTCTTTGCCCATATCAGGGACTCTTAGGATTGGTGCGCTGGTGAGTAGTCTTTTGAGTTCAGAGAATGCATTATTACATTCCTCGGTCCACTCATACTTAACACCTTTACGCTGGAGGGTTGTGATTGGCTTCGCGATTTTGGAGAATCCCTCCACAAACCTCCGGTAATAACCTGCTAAGCCCATAAAGCTTCGTATCTCATGTGCATTTTTCGGTGTTGGCCAGTCCATGATCGCTTTTACCTTCTCCGGATCTACTGAAATCCCTTCACCTGATATGATGTGACCCAAATAATGAATCTTTTCCTGAAAGAAGGAACACTTGGACAGTTTTCCGTATAACTGACGTTCTCTAAGGCAGGCCAATACTAGCCGCAAATGCTCTTTATGCTCTTCTTCATTCTTGGAATAGATGAGAATATCTTTTTTTTTTTTTCTAGGTAAAGTCTAATCTATATTAAAGAAAGAAAATATTTACAGAGGTTACATCATTCGAGGGGAGCATTGCCCTGCCCTCTACCAAAAACAACTGATTCCAGTGATACCCCATTACATGATTTTGTCCATTTGTGTTCCTTGGACAACAGATATACATAGACCAGATTCTTGTATAGCAGACAAACCAAAAACAAACTTTGAAGAACCTGAAGACCCTAACCATTGAAACTATAGTAACAATAGACATACTTCCATGATTCGACAGAGGAGAGAAACTGATATCAACCAAACTATGAACCGATAGAGACATAGAAGACATAAAGCCAAAACCTGGAGAAAACAGTCCAAGACGACTCAGGAAGGGTGACTGGGCGGGCTGGGCGTATCAAGCCTGATCACCATATCTTCGTCCCATTGCATCTGCCCGTCTGAACCTGGCTGAACAGAGACATGGCTTTCCTCTCTGTCCTGAGTGAACTGAACCGGAGGTGGAATTTCCTGCACTGTGGAAGCCATAGTCGAATTCTCCTGAAACTGGGCCGGCGGAGGCTGACCAACCGGTGCTACAGCAGCTAAGGGACGGGGCACGCGGTAGACCCTCCCCTGCATATCCCCCAACAAGATTTCATTGGAATGAAGTCTAGCAGAGGCCTGCGAAGAGGAAGGGTTGTCCGCAGGAGCTGCTTCAGATAGCTAAATCGACAAATTCACAATGACGTCCGAGCATAGAAGCCACCCCGGGATTCTGAGACGAATTGGCTGGAAGGAATTTGGCAGAAGCAGAAATTCCTGCTCCGAGCTGGAAGAAGAATGGGCCGAGTCTTCCATAGGCGCCACAAAATTCACCTCTTCATCATCCATAACCATGCGAGTGCCTAATATCCCACCGCGGCGAGGCACACCTCGTCTGCGCATCCTGAAACCAAATTCAAAGACAATAAGGCCCTGTTTTACCAGCCTGTGTCGTTCTGCAGGCTTGAAATCATACCAAGGGCCACTCTCAAATGTCTTGTTCCAGACCTGGTAAGACGGGCTATGCTGGTTATATAATAAATTCATTGCCTCCATCGCCGGCCGAGGACAGGGGGCCCTCATCCCATCGCACGCATTCACCTGCAAACTCTCACTCGGCTTGAAGGAGTCGTCCTTCCACTGCTGCAATACCATAATAACCAACGCTAAGGGAATTAAATGGTAACTGTTCATCAATGTCTTGGAGTGATAAACCATCCTGTCAACCGCTTGTCATGCGCTGTGACAGATGCTCTCCTTAAATGCTTGTGTTAACACCCGCATCTGGGTGAATAGATGAGAATATCATCTAAAAAGACTTGTACAAATTTATCAAGATACTGACGGAAAAAACTGTTCATAAGATTCATGAATACGGCTGGCGCATTTGTTAACCCAAATGGTACCACAGTAAATTCATAGTGCCCAAAACGTGTCCGGAATGCTGTCTTAGAGATATCATTTTCAGAAATTCTTAGCTGATGATACCCTGATCGAAGATCAATTTTTGAAAAGACCGAAGCTCCTTTCATTTGATCGAAAAGATCATCGATTCGCGGCATAGGGTATTGATTCTTTACTGTAGCTCGATTCAAGTCCCGATAGTCTATGCATAATCTTAAGGATCCATCTTTCTTCTTCACAAAAATTACAGGAGCGCCCCAAGGTGAGGTACTGGGTCGAATAAGCCCTATATCGAGTAGTTCCTTCAACTGGATTTGCAATTCCTGAAGTTCTGGAGCTGTCATTCTATAAGGTGTTTTAGAGATCGGTTGGGTACCTGGCTTTAATTCAATAGTGAGATCCAATTCTCTTACCGGAGGTAATCCAGGTAGTTCTTTTGGAAATACATCCGGGAACTCGGCTAGCACCGGATATTGTTCTAAGGATGGTCCCTTTCCCTGGCTTACTTCGTGAATTGCATAAGCCTGACAACCCTTTCTTAAACAACGCTTCACCTGCAGTGCCGAAATGTAGCGCAAAGAAATTTCTCTCTTAACTCCTTGAATTTGGATTACTTCTCCCTCATCATTTAAGCCCAAAATCCTTTTTCCATAACAATCTACCCACGCCTGGTGAGCTTCCAGCCAATCCATACCTCTGATAAGATCATACGTCCCTAGGGCGGTGACATAGACTTTTAGTTTAGTTGAACAGACCCCTAGGTCAATTTCGCATTGATCCACACTCAAGCCCACGGTTTGGAGTTCTCCTGAGGCCATTTCCACTTGGTGGAAATCATTTTGTCTACGAGCTGCCAGCCCACATTTGTTTAATGCATAAGACGAAATGAAACTATCTGTGGCACCAGTATCAAATAAGATTTTGAGTTTTACACCATTGATAATACCTGAAGATTCCACTACAGTGGATTGATGGGCTGCTTGGTCGTGGTTGACTACTGCATGAATTCTATGATTACTTCGCTTGGCTGATATCGGCTCCCTCCCAGTGCTTTGCAATATGTCCGATGACGCTTCTGGGCAGTTACGCTGGAAATGCGGCCCCCCACATCCCCAACAATTGAGCTGCGCTGATCCTCTTGAATTAAGGTGTGAGTTTCTAGAGAACGAGCCGCGTCCTCCCATGTTGGTTCCTCTCGCACCCCTTCCTCTACCGGTAGTCCCTCGCGATGCCCAAGGTCTGGTGCTGGACGATTCCGCAGCTATAGTGTTTACAGCCATGGGAACTCTTGTCCCCATACTTGGGGTAAACCTGTTACCGTAAGGTGGCCTCGAGCTACCTCCTCTGAAAACGTTCCGGGGAGCCTTCCCTGGAAACCCTGATTGAAAAGGCCCTGCTGGCCCCATATCCTTTTTGATTCCAAGGTGCTCTTCTGCATAACGGCTACATTCGACTGCCTCGGCTACAGATGATGGTTTCCACATACTTACCAAGGCTCTGATGCGAGGGTTTAACCCAAATATGAAGCGTTCAGCTTGACGTTCATCAGAGTCTAAGTAGGGAATGTATTTTACCAGCTCCATAAACCTTATTTCGTACTCTTCCACCGTTTTACTTCCCTGGATTAGTGTATGAAAGGCTCTGGCTTGCTGTTGTTGAAAGTATGGAGGTAAATACTTTGCGCGGAACCTTTCCTCAAACAGATCCCAAGGAACGTTATCTGATGTAAGGTGTAGTTGCTTTTCCAGGTTTCCCCACCAAATCAAGGCACTTTCCTTTAGTTGAAACACGGCAATTTTTGTTTTTGCTGAAGGTGAATATTCTCTTAACCTAAAGCACCGGTTCATCCCCTCCAACCATGCCTCAGCGCGTTCACCAGCTCGACCTCCCGAAAATTCTGGGAGTCTAATTTTCTGAAGCTCTCTAGAGATGTCTTCTCTCGATCCTCTGGGCTCCAAATTATGTGGTTCCGCTGAGCTGGTGGCTACATGCTGAAATTCCTCTTTGTTTTTAGCCTTAGTTGATTCCTTTAATGTCTCCAACAAGGCCTCCAAAGAGTTCATTATCACAGTCAACTCTGGCGTTGGAGCGTTTGATGTTGACGGTTGCCTTGGTGGTGACGAGGGTGAGGGGGATGGTGATGGCGACGGTGGCGGCATTAATGGTGATGATGCTGCCTGGTCACGTCGTCGTCGCTCATACGTCTTTACCATAGTAATGGTCCCTGAACACAAAATAAAATTTATATATAAAAAAATTTGAGGCGAATAACCGAATTTTAACACACCAATTTCTTTGCAACATCACATTTAAAAACGGGTATAGTTTTGCTATTTTTACCCGCTAGGCGGATCTTACTGGTACCGAGGTCAAGGAGGGTGGCCACGCGACCTCCTTGTCCTAATGCAGGGTTTTCTAAAAATGAATAACGCAGAAGTGTATGGTTATTAGCCCCTAAGGTAAGACATCCAAAGTTTATTTACCTAATGACATCCCCAAAACGAAAATGTTAGCTTTTCGTTTACAATGTACATCGGTAACATAACTGTCATACCTCAACCTGACTATAACATTTAAGGGGGTCATCTGTATCCATACCCCGAATAAATTACAAGGGTATGGATTAAATCTTTAGCTTGTATGATTACCAGCATTGACAACTTGGCAATAAATTGCAAGCAGTTTGCTATTGGTTCTAACATGCTGGTGCCTCCACTGATTGGCGCATGAATTAGCTAATTGAATTTCCAAAAGTCAGAAGTAATCAACTCAGAAGTAGTTCTTCCTTCGGGTGATGGAAGTGCGCTAATTTATGGTTTCCTGCCATGACAAAAACCTGAGGGCAGAATGTCACACCCTTATACAGGTGAGCACTGATTTTAATGCCTGCACAGACCAACACTACAGTTGCTCTGGGCAGAGGAATTTGAGGCACTTTTATAGCACATTTACAATATATATTATTTCCCAACAGTTTGATATTTTAATATTAAACGCCTACTGAGTGATATGAGCTGGCTATGGATTAAAACATGGACCACTATTATAACATGTAATTTTTAATGGCTACCATTATGCATACTCAACTTAATTGTTAAACTTAATTTATTTAAGTATATGGCACTCTTAGCATTCCACAGTCACAATCTCGGCATGATTGTGACCTCACAGCTATACATTTTGGCATTCTAGACACAGTCAAGATCTTGGTGAAAATAGCAGTCATGATCTTGTTCTTTTATGAAGACAAGGTCCTGATCCCTATCTCGGTGTAGCTATCATAAAGACCACATTGTTATGATCTCAATAAAGGTACAGCAATGGTGACCTCAATGAAGGTACAACAGGGATGACTTCAGTGAAGGTGCAGCAAGGGTGTAACTGTGATGTGCTTCCTGGATTACTGCTATGTGCTTCCTTATAGGATAAGGAGATATGGTGCGTAGACAGTAAGGTGTTCTGTGATGGAAACTGACTTGTAAGAGGAGTTTTAGATTTATTTAAAAGTTTAACTGTCTTTCATAAAAAGAACGAATAATCTAGGGCATGCAGTTAAGGAGTTAACAACATTTCTCTTTGATGGAGAGCATAGGCAGTGAACCTTTAAACAGAGAACAGCTGCTTGCTGGCGAGCATTGTTTCTTTCTTTGAGCAAAGGATATGATTTGTGGATAGTTTATTTCTCTTGGTTAGAGTTTTGCAGCCATGGACTATGATTTTCCAATAATGAACAGAGTTTTGCACTTCTAACTCCTAACTTAGTAACTAAAATAATATTGCCTACTGAAATATTTTTATCATGACTGGGCATGTCTATATCACATGATCCATACATTGTACCTTATATATGGCAGTGCTACATGACTGCACATCATCACTGCACCTATACACTCTATCTATTTTCATAGTGCGTACAGACACTTCTGTAACACTGAATTAACTTCAACCTCTACATTTGTATATGTGTGCACAGAATAAACACGCATGTACACACACGTGTTATGAACTTATGTGTATGCCTATGTCTGACTGAAAACAGTGCAGGGCTAGCCATCCATCCCTGTAGGTTAAAATTGATGTATTAACTTTACGTAAGTAATATAAACATAGTCATATTTTTATACAATAGATATATACGAACAATATGTATGGATATACAGAGATGTCTATATCTATGTTTTTATCGAAGTCTATGCATGTTTGTGTTGGTGTTCATACATAAGTACATATATGATATGTATTTGCAATTTCGCATGCAAACAAGTTTGAATCTACATATATACCTGTACCTATTTATATTTTCATTTTCATAAATAATATTACAAAATAATAAAAAAAAATCTTATTTTGTTATAAAATTTATGTTTACAGAATCAGGTTATCTGTTAAATTGTTGTTTTTGTTTTGTCAGGCTATAATAACAGTAATTCGCTTATTTATCCTTAAGATGTACAGGCATTGCATGAAAGTTGACATGTATCTATGATTGTCATCTTGTATTTATTTGTCAAAAAAATAGTTAGTTTTATAAAAAGGTAGTAATTTCTGGTAAGTATTGCTTGAGAGTTAAATAGCTAAAAGTCAAAATCGAATTGGTGATTTGCAGCAAAATAAAAGAACTGAATTTGTAACCGTCAAATACGTTCACCAACCAACTGCGTATTATAACCTAGCATGCAAAATAAATCGGAAGACAGTCATCTCTGATTTGGAAATGCGCGTGTTATTTGGAAATGGTTGCTTGGCTGTGACAATTTCCCCAGTTGTGAATCATGGGCTCACGACCATATTGGAATGCGACGTAGGTGCTCAGAATTCTTGGGATTCCGTCCTTTTGCAACCATATTTCCGATACCCAGCCGAAAGCCAATTAAAACGGCTAAAATCGAAACCCGCAACTGAACAGATCATTGCGATTTATAAATTTGACAATCCAATTAAAAATAAAATACGCCTACGTCTAGATATTCACAGGCGTGAAGCCACATCGATATTTCATGCATAGGTTTGAGCGAGGAGGGATGTGTTGAACCGCATAAAATCATATGGCTATTTGTTGCCACCTCCCCACTATTATAATGCCACGAACCTAAACGTCAGGTGGTTTGTCGTAACCACAGGAGGGCAGGTCACCGTAAATCGAGACCGCCGAAGATTATATTGGTATAAACCGCGGAATATATATGGTTGTTTGGCTGATGGCGTAAAGCCCCACTTGGCACACAAGACCCGCGTTCGATCCCCAACGTCGACTTAAATTCCTTCTGGCGTGTATTGCGGTATAAACCAAAGTTTATATATCACCATTCTGGTATTATTTCGACACAGTGAGGGAGGGTTTTGAGATCGCAAGCTTTGCGACGATATCCCTGCGACTCCAGTCAATCAGTGAACTAGAGGTGGTTTCCGTTATTTGTTTTGCTGCCCTATCTTTAAATGCATCAATTTTTTTATTTATTTGGGCGAACGACGGTCACGAATTCGTTGTCGAATCCCCGGAGGGGTTTTGTGCTTTCGTTGTTTGAAAGAAAGCGCTGTTCCGGTTTGGCGGTTCGAACCCGGTTGGGCCCTTTTCCCACCATCGTTCTTCAGAGCAACAGACGATGAGGGCAGAGGTTGGGCTTTTAAAAAGCGTTCTCACAGATGACAATAGGCAGCATCGTTGTTCAGAGGTCACCTGTTCGAACCTGCTTCTAAAAGGACAGAGATTGGATTATTGTGATTGTTATTATTATCTGAGCGCCTGCCCTTATAAGGGCTGCGATTGTTTATTTAGTAACAGATGCTGTAAGCGGACAGAAGGATGCTGTATGGACAGATCTTTGAGATTGCTATTGCAAAATCACTAGAATTCGCTTACTATTTTGTCCAGCCAAAGCTCACTGTTAAAGAAAACTTAAGAGAATTTACGGCTACAGAGTATTAGTTACTTCTAGGGCCTGTAAGATCCCAGGGTTTGAAAATAGCTCTGATACCATGTGTAGCGCCCTTATTTCGAATTACAGCAACCATAAAAATACTCATAAAATTTGAAAACAGTAATGCATAAAACTGTAATCTGCACCTACCTGAACTGATGGCGGGCTCCCGGTTCTGCTACTGGACTGGCGATCCTGAACTGCTGACTGATTTGATCCAATTTCGAGATGGCCAATACCACCCGACCAGACAGAGCAACCTGGTTGCTCAATCCAGAGAAGCTCTCCACAGAGGCTCTCTGTCCCTCCGTGCCCAAAACTCAGATCACTCAAAGCTCTTCCACTGAAAAATCTCTTCTTCCGGGTTTCCTCCTCATGAGTCTATACTTCTCTGGTTTTTATTTCCCCCCCTTTCTCCCGGTTCAGGCCTCTGCTATTTATCCCCTGCCCTGGCGGTGGCCGCCCTCCCACTTGCAGCCACCGCCTCTTACGCATTGATGGCTCTCTCCGATATTTCTTCTGTCCTTGGCGCTCAGTAATGAATTTTTAGCTGGTTCCACCCACCTTATTAATGGGCTGGTTATACGTATATGGATTCCTTTTTAGGTTCGTTGATATTTACGATCAAACATTCCTTGTGTATCTTATAACATTTTATAACTGCTACTTTTATAGCGTTTTCACGATAATGCTTTAAGGTGTTATGTGGTACACTTTATAACCTTTAATATATGGTGTAAAGTTTAAGTAATATAATTCATAACATTTTAAACTATATGATGTAAAGTATATTTCATAATGTTTAAACTATATATGATATAAGTATATTTTATAATATTTAAATTATGTATGATATAAAATTAATTAATATAATTTATAAATTCATATTATAAGGTTTAACCACATACTTTATAAATTTTAATACATAGATATATATTTATAAAATTTAAGGTCTAAAATTTTA
Organism: Pinus tabuliformis; assembly: GCA_031772625.1. Classification (NCBI taxonomy): domain Eukaryota; kingdom Viridiplantae; phylum Streptophyta; class Pinopsida; order Pinales; family Pinaceae; genus Pinus; species Pinus tabuliformis. The sequence continues at coordinate 658,075,876 of CM062811.1, forward strand.
TTAATGGGTTGTTACAGAAAGGGCTTACAAATGCCTTACCTTGAAGTGGGCTTCCAGCAAGTGTTTGGCCTCTGTGCCCAGCTATGAAATCAACCCATGCACACTGTGGGGCAATCGTGCATGAGAAAAATAACATTCGATTATATATATTACTGCTGGAAAACTATTATAATGCCAACAACAGAGATTTGCTGCTCCAAGTGTCCTCTCTCCATTTTCGCAGATGCGAATGACTCTTCTTATACATGAAATGCTTGAAACAACAATGACAAAAATTAAATAAGGAGTTACCTCAACTGTATTGGAGCCCAAGCTTTTAAAACAAATTTCTGAAATGAATAACGAAGGTGGGTGTATCTGTTCTAAGCATTCCTTCTTTTAAAAAAAGTTGTTGTAATTCTTATCTAGCTATAGCAATCTATTTGTTGACCAATAATTGCTCAAACGAATTTGGAAAAAAAATGGATTTGTCCATATGGTCTGTAGAAATCCGTCCTTTATCAACTAAAATCACGAATTCATTATTTCCCATCTTTCCCAAGTGGCTTTATTCGTGGCATCTCTTGTAACATATTTCCAAGTGGAATATCTCCCACAAACCCTTCCAATCGATTGTTACATTCTCATAATTAGTTGAAGCAAATATTCTTGTGTGCTTTGGTCGGGTAGTTCCAGTTCCACAACAGTCCATTCGATCCCCCTTTGCAATGATAAGTTGAGGTTCCATAATTCTCTCCTATAGCTTTGGATGCATTGTAAATTTAATTCATGATTTTGCATAAACAATTGTATTTCTAGGATCCATGGAAATAAGATAATGAACCATTGTCCCATATCTATGTGCTAGCTTTGCCAAATCTCCATAAAATACACACACTAGAGGCTCAAATTTAGAAGCCGAGCAATTTGTCTCCTTAGCAGAATTTGAAAGGGGACCTCAAGTATATAGGCTAGAAAACAAGCAATGTTAGCTTGTAAACCTACAACTTGTCTATGTGTTAGCTATTAGTTCAAAAGTAAATAAAAAATATGCTAATTCTTCCCAATGTTAGTCATATTTCAACGAAATACTAAGAAGTGTAATGGAAAACTGTTTGAGCCTAGATCTCGCACATGAGCAACTGAATCTCTCCATGTAGGGCATTCTCCAAGCAAGTGAATCTCTCCATGTGGCCATCACGAAGGATGTCCACCAAGCTGTCAAGAGAAAAATAGCAAGCCAACACCCAGTTGAGGTCAAGCAATCTCTAAGCAAGCTGTCTCCACTGTGCAAATCCGTCATGAGCCATTTCCCATGTGCCAATCCATCTTGGACCATCTGGGAGCTGAACATACACCATGGACCCCAATTCTCTTGAAGGAACCCAAACATGGTGAAAACACGTTTGGGGTAAACCCAAAATCTGACATTTATTCTTTAAAGTCAAAGTTTTAAGCATCATTGCACTTGTACAACAACTTCCAATTTTCTTCTTGTATTTTATTCTTACCTTATAGTTTATAAACTAGGAGATCAATTATAAGTCCTATATAATTCTAATGCATGAAACTATGTAACATGCACTGCACATTTATAATAAGAAAATTTATAGGCTTCCCCTCCATTTTATTTGTTCCTTCATCCAAAGATGAAATGTCTAAATATTTATTTTGGTATACTTAATTGCAGATTCTTGTGGAGACAGGTCTCATTGGTAGACAAGCTAGCGGGTCTGTTACAGTCACAGATGGGGAGACTGTAAGTCTTGAAATGTCTTTTTGGGAGCTGATATTAATTAGAAATGTCTTTTGCCAAAGCTGATGTAAATATACCAATGATGTTAAGTACTTGTTATCAATAAATTTCAAAGATGAAAAATGAAATAGTTACTCACACATCGAGTGTTTCAATCAACCATAGTGGGTAGGTTATTGTATTTGAATCCAATTTGTAGTCAACAAAAATTTATATAAGAATGCATTGGAGCTCTATACGGGAATGAACTTCTTAGAACAATTCTGTAGATATATGTGTATGTCATTGCTTACAATTATTAGATGAACTATGTGAAATAAGGAGACTATATAGTTGCAAAAATTGTATATGTTTTTTTCAGAAAACAAAATATTTTTTGGGTTCTTCAATTACATAAAGATGTTCTAATGTAGTCTGTTGGCTGCTGCATTAAAATCGATCTAGATGGATTTGTACATTCAAAATAAATAGCACTGACATGAACTAATCATGAGAATAGTTTGTGAAGTCTCTGTTAGATTGGACATGCTATCACAAAAGCTAACACCTTGGTGCAAAGCCTTTCACAAGGTGCTAAGATTAGTGGAACATGGAAGTGTTACGATTGTCACCTAGACAACAACTTCCATCTTTTTAGAGAAGGATGAATCTTACACAAGGGAGGTTTCCCTAGTAACTTCTAGGGTTCCCAAGGCAAGAGGAGATCAAGTATAAGGACACTTCTTTAACTACTTAAAATACCACCAATAGGATATAATATTTAAGGTAAGAATAAGGTGGTTAATCAAACAATTTCCATATGAGTGAATGAAAAAGTCTAGCTCAATTTAGATGGTTTAGCAAGTCAATATTTACCAAAATAGGATCTCCAAACACTACAAAATAAGAAAAAGCTATTGGCTGTTGTCAAACTTGCAAGAAAGATATTTACAGCAATAGGTCCAGTTATAAGAGTAGCAACAAAATCAGCTATTGTGTTGAATTTTGTAGCTATTGTCGGTCTTCATAATTAATATTTTAGCACTTGAATTATGTAAGACATGTTCTTCATGTCTAGATGAAGTCATCCCACAACAGACTCCAATCAAGAAATTGCTGCCTAGCGAGGATTCCATCCACAAAGGTGGTCTAGTGCTTAACCTCTTCAGAGAAACTTTCACCAAATCCAAATCTTTCATAGCTTCCCCAATACCTACAAGTTCATCACAAACTCGCTAGATCCTCGTGAGGTATGATGTCATGGTCTCAGATCTGCTCATTTTGATGCTGTTTAATTTCTCCCACAACAACATTTTTATTTCTTCATTTGAACTTGATAAAGACCGGTCAGAGCTACCCACATTTGTCGTCCAGTTTCCTTTCTAGATATGCGAGGAATTATGTGATCCCTCACACCATCCAAAATTATGCAGCTTGCTTTCATATCTTTGAGCTTATGCTTCACTGCAAGGTTTGGATATGAAGGAACCTGAATTTCTCGGCTCACAGTATCCCACAGACCATTCATCTTCAGACCATTCGTCTTCATAATCATGGTAGCTTGCTCCTTCTAGGGACAAAAATCTGCTGCCTGTTAATTTTAGATAACAATGGTATGTTCTATGCTTTAGCACAATTTACTTCAATGTTTCTTATCAGCCCAATGACAATTTCCAATTATCTTCAGTAGCTATCACATTAACTTATGCACATTGACAATAAATACAGATAGAACATAAAAACATATGCAGAAGACAAGCCAAGACAAGAGGACACAAGATGTGGCAGACGCCAGGGACAAACCCCAATGTGGGGAAACCCTTTGATCAAATCTTCTTATTATTCTTCAATAGTTCAGCAGAGAGAGAGAACAAATATCAGAAAAATATGCCCAAAACAGTTCTGCCAAATCAACAGTCAATGCAGCCCTAACCAGAAAGTCAACATCCTCCAATCAGCTTGGTCAACAACAGAAGAATGCGGCCTACCAAGGGAGTCAAAATCAACCCAAAACCTGCTCAGTCAACTCAATCAAAGTCTGCTGTAATTTTGCGTCCAAACCAAAAAGTCAACGCAACAGTCAACTCGGTCAAACAATCCCCAATCACCTCGAAATCCGTGCCAAAGAATGCGGCCTGCAGAAATCAAAATTCTTTCCACAAAACAGAAATCAACACTGGTCAAATACTCCAAGTCAACGTTGGTCAACTCATGCATAATCCCTGAAATTTTTGGCCTCCAAAATCAGTCCAAAAATCTGCCTTCCTTCTACACGTGCGAAGAAGAGAGCCTCCAAGTTGTACCAACCAATCAAGAGAGGAGAGAGAAGATGATGTGATGAGATGAGTGATGTCCAAATGAGAGAAGGGTCACTTCTATTTATACACTTCGTTGAGGGTGAGGAGACACATCCATTGGGCTTCTTGAGCCTACATTTGACTGAGGCCGACCTTGACAATTTGTCCATGAGAATGAATAAATTCAAAATCCCATTTCTGCTTGTCAGAATGAGATGATCTTTATATCAAAATTGTACCTCTCGAAAAGAGGAAACCAATGCAATAATCATCTCCATCATATGAGCTGTCCTAACATGAAGTTGGCCCTAGTTGCCAATTTTAACACTCCCTCTCAACTAGGGAGAATTCCACCTGCCAATCCATCATCATGCCAACTTGTCATCCTGTACCATCCCTGCCATCACTGCCCTGCTCTGCTAAAACATGAAGAAATAATGAAGAAGAAGTGATCGAGAGTGAGTCATAAGATCATACCACTCTCCACTGACAAAAGTCAATCCTTGATTCCAGATCAAGTTGTTGAACACCATGCATCCTAGTCATAGGGAGTATGGCAGTACATGATGCGTCCATCGGTAGTGCTATGGTACCTAACCATCTTTTCCCAACTCATTGGCCAGATGAGAGGTACTTCCCATGAGTCCCGGACTCTACGAGTAGGATGTGTGTTGGGGCATCAGCGAGAGAAGGTGAACCACTCATCCTGCTCATATGCTATAGGAGAAGGTGAACCACTCATCCTATGCATATGTCAATCGTAGGGGAAGTTGAACCACTCACCCTACATGCATGTGTCTGGGTAGGGGAAGGTGAACCACTCACCCTACACACATGTTAACCATAATGGGGTAACATAGGGGAAGGTTAACCACTCACCTTGTATCCAACACACCACTAGGGGAAGGTGAACCACTCACCCTATAGTCGCTCATAGCTAGCTCCAAGAAGTACTCTACGCCCCCTGGAGCTCCCAGAGCTTTGTGTCCAACTCATACGGGACCCTCATAGGAGGGTCGTTCAACGACTCCAAGTCTCTTTCAGAAGGTTAAGAATTTGACCTTCCCCAAAGGCTTTGTGAGAATGTCAACAACCTGCTCATCTGTTCTAATATGTTGGAGCCTAACTGTTCTCTGTTGTACCATATCTCGGATAAATGTGAAAATTTCTGAATCTACACATCGAAAATCCTATTACAATCACTGGTTTATCATCTCCTACTTGTTATTACATTCAACAAGTTATTTAATTTATAAATAGTGATGAAAAACACTACTGTAGACTACATTGACATACAAATCATAAATTGAAACAAATATGAGACAAACACACAAGGGACACCATTATTTTTGGACAACACGTCCCCGGAAAAACCCAATGCGGGAAAACCGGTGCAACAGATAGAGGATTTGTATTATTAAGCAAGCAAAATTTGAGTACAACAGGTTGCCTCTCACGCCGGCTAACCTTTCAGAGAAATCTCCACAACAAGAAATACATACAAGGGTTTGCCTCGTTCTCCAAGTCACAACTGATCCACTGAGTGGCTTGACTCCGGCAAGCACTGCAAAAATCCCAGCGCAATCCCTGCTTGGGCTAGCGTCTTGGCTCTAGGAGACTGTGTCACCCCTTCTGCTGGATCGATTTGCTGGAGGAAGACTTTTGTTCAGCCCTCCCGGCTAAGAACCTAGCTTCTCCGCCAAAATCTCGAACTTCCGACGAACTGCACTGCCATTGCAAGAGACCCTTTTGGCCTGCGTCAGCTCTGCATGTGCCCCTCCCTGGGCTACGTAGGTCTTTGCGCTGCCTCTCTGATGCTACTGCTGCCTCTCTGCCTAGTACTCTTTTGCTCGGAACTCCTTTCCGATCCAAATCTCTGCCTTTGCCCCTCTCACTACAACTTAGATCACTAGTTCAATTTTCTCAACAAACCATGCCCTAGAAAGATCGAACTGATTTGATCACTCAATGTATCTCCAACTGACCCTCAAGCCTCCTCTTATACTTTTCCTGTTGATGAATCAACGGTCGAGATTAAGTCCCTAATCAATAGCTAAGATTAAAACAGACTTGATCTTCGCCTTTTAGAAGCTTCTCACCCATATTTTTATTAATACCCATTAATATTTTTATTTTCCTAAGTTTCAACTTAGGAACCCATTAAAAATCTTAACTATTTTAATAACTCACAATCCAGGTGGAATTTCTCCAAACGATTTCTGTGCCTTGGAGATCTTATGTATTCTAGCCCCTCCACAAAATTTCGGAGCTATAACACATCCGATGCTACCCTAAAATCAACACTCTCTCTTAGCGAGGAATGTGCTCTAGCAATACTTCCAATAGAAGCATCACACTGATCCATGACATCAATCCTCTGTGCTGTTGATGCTTGGTCCGCTGCCCTTCATCCAATGCACTGCTGCACCCTGTACTGCTGCCCATGACACTGCCACTGCCACTGCTGCATCTGTACTACAACTCCCTCTCAAAATGCTGCATCATGCTGCCCATAGCACTGCTATTGCTAATTGCTGCACTGCAACTTAGTTGTTGAGAAGCAAGCAACTGGAAAAGTCACCCAAAAACTGACATGCTAGTCAGTCAAGATGTCCCTAGATGCTGAAGCTACCTTTGCTGCTAATCTGTGTTGACCCTCTGATGCCACTGCGCTGTTGTTGTATCTGCTCTGTGCCTCCCGCACTACTCAACACTCTACTGCGCTGCTTCAGACTTTGGCACTCTAGCTCTGCCAATGTCGCGTCATCATCCCTCGCACCAACTGATTCCCGTCATTCTGCTACTGTCATTAAGGGCTCCCGTAGCCGTATGTGATCCAAGAGTTTGGGCACCTCAAGGATCCTGCCCCTAGGTAGTCCTCTTGACTACAACTCGATGTCGCCCCACCTCTTCTCCAGAGGTGCATGAGCACTCATGGCGCAATCTTCGTCATCATCCTCCTTGTCAACTTTCGCTGGAGCATCCTTCGAGTCAGACTTTTCTTCCTTGCCCTTCTTCCAAGGGCACTAAGTGGCGAAATGTCCCAGTTCCCCACACTTGAAGTGCCTGACTTTGGTTATATCCTTTTTCTTCCTCTTTTGCTGCCCTTTCTGTCCCGATGATGCGAGAGCTGCATCCTCTTCCTCCTCCTTCTTGACCTGGGCTCCTCTGCCGCTATTTCCTGCCTTGGTCAGCCTCCTGATCTCTTTCTATTGAAGAGTTGTCCACATCTCCTCCCAACTGGGGAGAGAAGCTTTGCCCAAGATACTCTGGACAAATGTCTCCTAGTCTTCGGTGACTGCATTCAGGGCAGTCCTGACCATGAACTCAGGATCTGGTGTAGACCCCACGGAAGTCAGCTGGTCTCGAATCCCTTGCAACCTGAGGAGGAAGGGATCGATCTCTTCTCCCTTCTACATCTGGTACTGTCTCAGCTGATTCTCCAATAACATCTTCTGTTGAACGGAAGTCCCCTGGTACAAGGTGGTCAGCGTCTCCCACATCTCCCTTGTTGTTTCCTTCTTAGCAATGTTTGGGACCACATGATCTTTGATCCAGTCTAGAATCATGCATTTAGCCTTCGCTTGGGTGTCCTCGTACTTTTTCAGCGGTCAACGTTGACTGGAACAACAACTACCTTCAAGGCATAGTCCTTGATGTGATTCTTGTCTAGGACTGCCAGGATCCTGGCCTTCCAGATGACAAAATTGGATGCTCCATCCAATCTATCCTGATCCCTCAGTCCATTGACTGCCATCTTTGCTCAACCAAATGTAGGACTGGTTCTCTTCTCCCTCTCCTGCTGCTACTCCAACAAGACTCGGATTTGTATTTCTTCGGCACTCGAAATCCTATAAGGAAAAATCTCCTCCAGACTCCCTCTGAGTCCTGATTTCCTTCACGGAAATCCTCTCGCCAAATGTTGAATCACTCCTCTCCAATCCTCCTTTGCTATTACTCAACAACCCGGATCTAGATTTCTTTGGCAAGAAATCTGCTAAGGCAGTGACTCCCTCTACCTCGGCTTTGTCTCCTTTGACACTGTTTTGTACCAACAGCAACAGTGTCCCACCAACACCACAGATTGAAACTGCACTGCTTCTCCTGCCCCGGCCACTGACTGACCTAAGCCTCTCAGGCTCTGTGCTGGCCTAGAGAGTTGATGCAGTCACTGCGTGAGCTCCCCTCGGGTGTTGCGTCACCCTCTATAGGCTCGAAATGCTAATGCAGGCATTGCGTGAGCCTCTGTGTCACTCCTCCAGTTGCGCCTCTGGATCTGAAACAATGCTATCACTCGGGACAACTGCTTCTCCGCTATAGTTTCGCTGGATATCCCGGCTGATAGCTTCAGTGTCCTATTATTTGCAATGCTCTGATACCATGTGATAATTTCTGAATCTACACATCAGAAATCCTACTGCAATCACTGGTTTATCATCTCCTACTTGTTATTACATTCAACAAGTTATTCAATTTATAAAAAGTGATGAAAAACACTACTGTAGACTACACTGACATACAGATTATAAATTGAAACAAATATGAGACAAACACACAAGGGACACCGTTATTTTTGGACAACTCGTCCTCAGAAAAACCCAATGCGGGAAAACCGGTGTAGCAGATAGAGGGTTTGTATTATTAAGCAAGCAGAATTTAAGTACAACAGGTTGCCTCTCACACCGGCTAACCTTTCAGAGAAATCTCGACAACAAGAAATAGTAAAATACATATGAGGGTTTACCTCATTCTGGAAGTCACAACTGATCCACTGAGTGGCCTGACTCCAGCAAGCACTACGAAAATCCTAGTGCAATCCCTGCTCGGTCCAACGTCTTGCCTCTAGGAGACCGCGTCACCCCTTTTGCTGGATCGATTTGTTGGAGGAAGATTTCTGTTCAGCCCTCTCGGCTCAGAACCTAGCTTCTCCGGCAAAATCTCGAACTTTCGACAAATATCCTGCACTGCCACTACAAGAGACCCTCTTGGCTTGCATTAGCTCTGCGTGAGCCCCTTCCTGGGCTGCGTAGGCCTCTGAGCTGCCTCTCTGCCTGGTACTCTTTGGCTCGAAACTCCTTTCCGATCCAAATCTCTGCTTTTGCCCCTCTCACTGCAACTCAGATCACTAGTTCGATTTTCTCAGCAAACCACACCCCAGAAAAATCGAACTGATTTGATCACTTGGTGTATCTCCAACTGACCCTCAAGCCTCCTCTTATACTTTTCCTGTTGATGAATCAACGGCTGAGATTAAGTCCCTAATCAACAACTAAGATTAAAATAGACTTGATCCTCGCCTCTTAGAAGCTTCTCACCCATATTTTTATTAATACCCATTAATATTTTAATTTTCTTAAGTTTAGACTTAGGAACCCATTAAAAATCTTAATTATTCAAATAACTCACAATCCGGGTGGAATTTCTCCAAACGATTTTTGGGTCTTGGAGATCTCATGTATTCTAGCCCCTCCACAAAATTTTGGAGCTAGAGCACATCCAATGCTACCCAAAATGAACAATAAAGTGGTACCTGATATCAATGTGCTTGGAGTGGTCGTGGAACACAAGATTCTCTAATGGGAGAATCCCACTCTGGTTGTTGCAAAAAATCACAGTGGTATCTAGCACGTGCTCAAATAGCTCACTGAAGAGCTTCCTCAACCAAACTGCTTCACAACAGGCCATACTCGCAGTAATGTATTCGACCGCAACCGATTTCTACTTCCTGCTCATCCAAGATATAAAAGTAGACCCCAAAGAGAAGCAACACCCATATGTGCTCTTACAATCCACAACACTGCCAACCTAGTCAACATCTGTATATCCATGTAGCCTCAAATTCCCGGCAGTGTATCTCAATCCATAGTGGATTGTGCTATGGAGATATCTTTAGAGATTCTTGGCAGCAATCCAATGAATGTGATGAGGCTCGACCATATATTGACTCAACGTGTTCACATTGACTCATATGTCAGGACGAGAGTTGACCAAAAACATCAGGGCCCCCACAAGTTGACGATACTCGGCAGAGCCAATAGTTCATCAAATCTCAGAATACTGTCATTGTTGAGGATGGTAGTGTTAAACACATCCCAATCTCTTGTAAGGCCTCCAAGTGCAATAAGAGAGAGCTCCTTGTCACCAGTGACTTCACCAATAGATAGGAGATCATTCTTGATCTCGGTAATCCTCATGAAGTAGAATTGGATGGATTCTCCTCTATCCATCTTGATGTCTTTCAACTTTTCTTGAGAAAGGGAATTTGATTTGCATTATTTACTTTGAATACCCCAACCAGCTTTTCATACATCTCTTTAGATGTTTCCAAATCAGAAATGTAGGAAACCAAAGGCTTATGAATAGAATCAACAATAATCTTCTTAGCTTTAACCTCACCTTTCTTGTACTTTGTTTGTGCTGCGACAGATGCATTTGAAGGAGGCTCTGCTATACTTCCTTTGACATAGTCCATTGTTGAAGAATCTAGGGAATCTAAGTTATAATGAGATTCTTCTGACGATGATAACTATCTGTGAAGTACTTTTTACTTTTTACTTCCTTCCTTAGAAATCTTTCAAATAGGATTTCAAGGATAGAAACACAACCTAAAAGTATTCAACAAGCATCTAATGGACCTCAAACATAGTATAAAAGACTTTTTCAACCCCAAATTTTACAAAGACCCTACCCTGATCAACAAATTCAACCATCGTTTATGATTGATGATCAAGAAATTGAAGAAACTAGACCATTAGTTACTAATGATATAAATTATTTTGATGATCAATCACAGTTAGATGCTATTATTCCAGTTTCGAATGATCAAGCTTTATTTCAAAATCAAGAAAATTCACAGGTTTCTAAGCATCAAGCCTTCCCAGAGTTTCTAATAGCTGAATTAAACATAAGGTATGATTTGAGGCCCAAACCAGGCCCTGGCAGGCCAACCAAAAATGTTACCATCGCTGAGCCTCTAGTAAAAACTGCTGAAACCCAAACAACTGTAATTCAACCATTAACTCAACCTAATGAACATAATACTTTTGAAAAAACTATCCCAACAATTTTCAATGTAGAAAAAGAATTAGAGAGAGTCAAAATCCCTATTCCATTGTCTGAACTCTCTGAAAACCTAGGACATAAAAACCAAATATCAAAGTGGATCAAATCTTCAAGTATAGATGTTGAGGGGGACGTGATCAGTTTACAGGATGAAAAACCTTTGGTGGTTTTGGTCCTAGTTTTGACATGATTGATGAAAATGTCCCTCTCTTCTATCTTACTCTCAAAGTTCATGATTTTCTTCTATATAATTGTATGTTAGACTCATATGCCTCTCAGCCCAAAGTAATCATGGATCAATTGCAATTACAAATTACCAGACCTTACCATGATTTGTACACTTTTGACTCCAACTTATGTCCTTCATTCCCCTATTATTGCCCGTGTCCCAAACAATGTTGGCCAAACCATTTTGACTCAACCTGATACAGATGGTAGGAGAGGGAGATGGATAGCTAAAATTCTTGAATTTGATCTATACATCAAATCTACTAAGTTGGTAAAAGGATAGGGTTTAGCTAAGCTCTTGGCTGAATCTAACTGCAAAGTTCTGGGAATAAGCACTATCATGCAGATATCAGGAGAGAAGAATCCACAAGAACCTTCCTCTTTTACATACTCAACTCCTTCTCCACTTCATATTGAGGAAAAGTTCCTGTCATCTGAATGGTATGCTGATATTGTACACTTTCTTTGTGATTTTGAATACCCTCTTGATTTCACCAAAAATCAATGCAGAACTCTTAAATTAAAGGCTATGAAGTATTGTATTATCAATGCTAACCTTTATTGGAAAGATCCATTAAATATTTTACTTCTATGCCTGACTGAGAGTGAAACAGAAGGTGTTATTGATCAGTTTCATGAAGGAATATGTGGAGGTCATTATGCTTGGAGAGCAACAACACACAAGATCTTAAGAGCAGGTTTCTATTGGCCAAAGTTGTTTTCACAGGTTGGAGCAAAAGTCAGAAGCTGCATTCCATGTCAAATTTTTGCTGGTAAGCAAAGATTAGCAGCACTCCCTCTTGTTCCAGTTTTGATTGAAGCACCTTTCCTACAGTGGGGACTAGATTTCATTGGAGAGATACATCCAACATCAAGCAATTAGAGCAGATGGATCTTAACTGCTACAAATTACTTTACAAAGTGGGTAGAAGCTATCCCGGTAAAAAATGTTACTGATACTGTTGTCATTAAATTCATTGAGGAAAATATATTATCTAGATTTGGTTGGCCTCAGCAGATAGTCACAGATAATGCACAAGCATTTAGTAGTGTTAAAATGATAGAATTTTGCCAGAAATATCAGATCCTATTGCATCATTCTACTCCATACTACCCTCAAGGGAATGGACTGGCAGAGTCGTCTAATAAAAGCTTGGTAAAGGTAATAAAAAAGGTACCAACAGAGTTTCACCGGAAAGATCAATAGGTAAATCTCCTTTTCAGCTTGTCTATGGCACTGAGGCCATTTTTCCTACACAACTAGCCTTTCTTGTCCTGAAGTTTTTACAAGAGTCAAATGAAGAGCTTGATGATTTTTCTAGGAGAATTAATCAGATTATAGAATTGAATGAAGATAGAGATGAAGTTCAGTATAAACTTCGTAAATATCAAAACAAGATGAAAACTTTGTTTGATAGGAAAGATAGAGAAAGAGATTTTAGAGAAGGAGATTTAGTTTTGAAATTGGATCCTTGAAGAGAAGAAAAGGGCAAACATGGTAAATTTGATAATCTCTGGTTGGGGCCATTCGATATTGCAGAGGTTAAAGGAAACAATACTTTCATTCTGCAGAACCTGGAAGGAGCATACTCTACATTGCCTATCAATGGACAATATCTAAAGCACTATATTCAGTACTGAAGTTGATTGCAGCCATAATACATTGTACATTTCCAGTTTTATTTACTTTTTCATGGCAAGTGTGATTTTCACAACAAAGACTCCATAGCCCGAGGAGAAGGCACATGGATCTGCATGTTCTTTGCATCTCACATGGAAACACAGTCCCCAGATGGAGTCGATGTTGTAACATTATTCTGCATTTTACATTTATATGTCAAAAATGAAAAAGAAAGAATATATATATATATATATCTATATATATATATATATATAGAAAAATAAAAGAAAAAAGGAAAAGGGTATTTAAAAAAAACGAATATAAAAAAATGACAACAATAAAAAATAAATATATATTAAAAAAAATGATGAAAACCCTTACAAAAATAAAAAATATGCGAGCCAGCTTAAATGTTGCATTAGATATTAAATTAATGAAGTTTATTAGTTTAAATCACAATTATAATTGCGATTAGTTAGTTTCTAATAAAGTTTTTATTTGATGCAACTTGTTTGTCGTATATGATATCGGTCATGCTACAATAAAGCGCCACGATCTTTTCCACCCAGATCGACGGCTCTCATCGACTTCAGACCCCCTTGCCCCTCCGACAGTTAATCAAAGAGGGGGGGGGTTCCGAAAAGCGGATTCCCTCTATCCCGCTTTATGTACGTGTCACTCCCTCAATGATTTCGGACCCCCCTCTGCCTAAACCACTTACTGCTCACTTGCCCCTTCGAAATCCACCTTCCCTCATTCCCGCCTAAATAAAAACTATCATTCCCGCTCCTGCCAGAATCAAACAACCAATCCTCCTTCGCCAAGTGTCCCATTCCTATTTCAACCACGATTTACCGTTAATTATCCGTTGAAGGATATAATCGTTGCTGAATTTAATGAACCGACTTCATTAATGGATAATTCTAAATGGTAAATGCTTTCAGTTATAAAATAAAAAACACACATTCAACTATTCCTTTCTCTATACTGTTCTACGAACTAAGCAACTGAGCCCGCGATTGTGGCCAAGAAATTCAACCGAACAACTTTCTTCCTCAAATATTGCAACCAGCTAGCTCTTGGGTAACTACAGTCTCCTGTTCCATTTCTTTTTAGAATGTCTTCTAAGGGTAAATCTAAAACTGTAGTAGAAAACCCTATGCTTCCCCCTGTAATTGACCTAGATCACCAGCCTTTAGTAGATCAGCATTACAAAATCTCTGAAACCAATTGTGAGTTTGATCTCTACGAACTCCACAATTGGTTAAAACAAAAATTTGTTGATCTTAGTGACGAATTGAGTTTGTGGGACTCCTTCCTACCTCAATTCGTTTTTCCACAAACTCACCATTTCCTAGAATTTGTCTCATGGTGCCATTTCAGATACATACCTAGTTAGAGAGCTATTGTTGCCCAAAACAATGACATCTTATTCACAATTACCCCTGAATCCATATGTCAGATGCTCCAAATCCAAAATCTAGCCTCTCTGCACCCTTTCTCTGTAGACTCCCTCATGGAACTCTACAAAAGCCTAACTTTTCCCCACAGAGCTAAAATTTTTGAGACATTTCTGCCTGAAAATGTTCAATTGCCAAGAACAAACCCACCTTACTCGTCCTCAATGTTTCCAGAGATGACAAAACAAATCATTTCTTTAGTTTCCTGTTTGTTGGGCTATCAAACCGATCAATGGGTTGATGAAGCAATTATAGGTTTCCTATCAGTGTTCTCAGCAGGAGAAAAGCCTTCAGTTATTTTTCATTATAGTGAATTCTTGGCAGAGGTTATCCATGAACAATTTCTCAAATTTTCTACCGAAGGAGTTTTCAAGCATGCTTCAGTCTTGGTTTACTTGTTCTTATTTCATCAATCAGATAGATTTCAATTTCCACTGCAGAAACTAGATGAACAGGGAAATCCACAGTCTGTGATTCATTGGACTTCCTTGGTAAGGAAGAATACCAATGAATTCACATTCAATGATTATATGGATCAGTTTTTATACAGAGTTTCTTGCTTGCTCAACAGTGATGCTGAACCTAGAATTGGACCTGAGATTAAGAGAATTCTACATCTCAGTGAACAGACAAAGACAGGTGATTGGTACCTATATCAAAACTACATAGAGATCAGAGTATATGGATGTGAATTGCCTCCATATAAATTGCCTAAGTTTGTTCCTATAAGGATTTTTGCATTAGAGTATATTAGGCAAATGATAAATATGGATGAGCTGCACTTTGTGTCAGCCAAAAAGAAATTTCAGTTTAAGATCAAAACTCAGGTTGGACCTTTCATTTGTAATGCAAGAACAACAACAAAGGAGACAAATCTTCTCCTTAAACAAAAGAAATTCATCACACTCCTAGACCTGAAATTGCGCAATACATGAATCAAGATGAATGGCAAGAAAAGACATTGCAGGAAGCAGAGGAACAGGTACTTTCTTCTACAACATCACAGAATCTAGTGCCACAGGAAAAGCAGGATAAAATACCAAGGGAAAGTGTTTCCCCTCTAGTCTCAGAAATTCAAGGGAAAGAATTCCAAATATACAAAAGAAGCATAAAACTAATCCAACAGAAGAGTCTTTGCAAGAAGAAAACACACAGACTACAATAGTATTAACAAACCCTTATGCTACTACCTTCCCTCGAAATGAAGAAATTTTTATAAGGTCACCAACATCTTCAGCTTCTCAAGAGCCATTGGAAGCATCTCAAACAAGGGAATTAGCCCCTGATCAGGCTGAACCAAATATGTTTGCAAGATACAAGGAAATAAAAAAGAAGAATGAAATTTTGAAAGCTACAACCTATTCTTAGTTCTGGAAACAAACAACATCATCACAACATAGACTTCTCTTTGCTTTTGATACTGAGAAAGGAAAAATGCAAATAGCTTTCCTTGAACCTGAAGTTCCTTTTCCTAAGACTGCAAATGACTACAAAAAATCCATTTTTTCTTTTGATATTGAACAAATCCATCCTATTGATCAAATGGATTTGCATAAATAGACAAGTGAAATGCTATATTCTACTATGACAAATTCAACAATGACAACATCCAGACTCCAGGCTTCAGTAAATAATATCCAGTCTCAATTAAAATTATAAAAATATCTTCTTTGGGTAAAGACACCAAAATAAAGTCTTTAGAGGATTTGGTGATTAAACTGGGATATGATCCCAGTAATGTAAAAGCTGCTGAGGAGATAATTAGAAGAAAAAATGCTGATATTGCAGCCTTAAGGAAGCAACTCAAACTTCCATCTACTGAAGATCCACAAACAAAGGAAGTTACTAAGCCGGAAAGGAGAAAGAAGATATGTTCAAAATCATCATTGAACAAAATGCACAAATTCAGAAAATGGAGACTGAAATAAAAAACTACTAAAAGAGAGAGCAACAATCAACTCAAACAGTAGTCATTTCTCTAACAGCAGTTCCAATCACAGGTACATCAACAGCAGGGGCTTCTACTTCAGCAGCTACTACAACAGTGGAGACACAATCTACAAATACAACAACTGAATTAATCAGAGCTATGGAAGATTTATCTATCAGAGGGCAGGAGATTGAAAAACTGAAAGCTCAACTTAATAATCTCCAAGAACAAAAATTGAAAATTGATAATGTTTATTTGTCAGAGCTTCAGAAAACTCACAGATTAACTCAGAGGATAGAATTTCTAGAGAATGAATATGCTATGGCACAGACAATTGCACAAGCAAAGGAGAATATATAGGTAGAGATTAATGAAGCCATGAATGAAATTTGGCCTTCAATTGAAATTATTTTCGAGCAAGAAGAGTTAGTGCAGAAATCAAAGAAGGTCATAGAAGATGTAAAGGAAGATTTGGGTCAGAAACCAGGAGAAGCTACTGCTTTGATAAGAATTTTAAATTCAAAGACAAGAGAAGAACTAGAAGAATATGAGATTGCAGATAGAACTGAGACCATTCTTGAAGTAAGAAGAGTTCTTACTAAAAGAAATTTAATGCTACAGTTAGAGAATAAATGTCATAATCTGGAGGCCAGCATTCAAAAATTCCACAAAAAGTTTAATATACTCCATCAAAAAGGACTTCCAGGTTTAAAGGGGATAGGAGACAAATTAGTTCAGCTAGAAGACTATCAACAAAAATTATATTCTATAGCAACATATAAGTCCAAGTTTTCCACCATAAAAGGAACAATTATAGGGAAGGCTTTCATGGAAGGCTTAAAGTTTGACTTATTAATCAAGCATGAAATAAAACATCTGTTTATAGTCAAGCCTAGTTTCCAGAAATATACCGAAGTGGATGAAACATATAGAAAGTTAATTAAATATTCCATTCCAGATGAAGAAAGATGGGATAAATTATGTCAGCTTCTTGATTAAACAGATTTTGATCTTCAACAACAAAGCAACAACCTTTTCAGTCCGAGTCATCACCAAAATCCTCGAAATCAGTGCCTGAAAGTATGAGTAGTTTAATTTTCCTATATTCTTGAACTATTTTAGATATTTTGTAAAGAAATCTTGATATTTAAATCAAGATATTTTGTGGAAAGTTGTATAAATACTTCATGGATCAAAGTACAAAGTGTTGAACCCTTGGGATAAGCTATCATGCATAATTGTATTCATCTGAAGTTTTTCTGATATTAATGAAAGGATTTTGAATTTGTCTCAAAGCAACTTGTGTTATTGTGAGTTATTAGTTGTTATTTAATTTCATATTGTAAATTTCTGCATATATTTAATTTTGAATGGAGAAATCTGGGTAAGATAAGGTTGAGTGTCAATTTGTCTAAAATCCCCTGCGAAGTTATAATATATTGAAGAGATTAGTTTATTAGATTGTTTCTCTTTGATAACTCCTCTACATCTTTAACTTGTCACTTCTTCATCAATCTAAATATATTTTTGTTGGGCTGTAAACATTGGTTACATGCATCTTTTCCATATGGTTAATTAAATACTCTGTTTGAATATTTGATAGACCATAGATTCTTTGATTTCTGCCTTTTATTTTAAACCAAATTGCTGTCAAGAGGTGGAGAACCAACCCTTTTATTATATCATGCTTAATTAAGATTCAACATCTGTTTGAATTAGTTTAGAACATTGGTCATCCAAACATTTTAAAAACTAACAAAATATTTTAAATACTTTGGCATAAGTCCTAACCTAGAATTATCTTCGGAGGTACAACAATGGCCATAATGAGTGAGGTAGAGCTCATGCTAGGCATTTGCCCACGTGCTAATTTGTATGTTCCAACCATTTTTTGCATTTTGATATTCTTTTTGTTATTTCGCTTGTGGACTTTATATGCTCTTTCTTGTTCTTTTAACTGCGTCAACTTCCCAGGGCAAATTTTCGGGCCCTACCCAGGTATGAGGATGTATGGGTGCCAAATCCTAGGGAACCAATGGTCAGTTGAACATAAAGCATGGAACCAATGGTCAGTTGAACCCAAAGAATGGATGCGAGATAGGGGCTTGCGATGTATGATGGAAAGTAGTATGTATGGAATGGGGATAGATAGGACTACACCACCTCAATCAAGGTTTCCCAAGAAGTGCCTCTCCTATACCCATTGGGCCATTACGGGAGGTCCTACTAGACTAGGATCGAAGGTTAACCCCCCATTTAAGGTGAGGGAACAAGATCACGGTCAAAACCTCTCTTTCTTCCAGGTCACCCCATAATCCATATCAAATGCCCAAAATCAAACAAGCATAATCACCCAATTGCAAAATGAATAAAGTACCTTTTGATCGGAAGCCTACCTTCATTCATGTGCTCTTGCAAGATAGGTGAGAAGCATATGGCTAATGCAGGTGGCAGAGATAAAATGGCAGGTCATCAACTAGTGGTGGATGTCAGGGGCTGTTGGCTGCCTGACTGGGTATGAAGAATACGAGAAAAGTTTTCTCCTATAGGGTTTTACCCATTTTGGTGGGTAACAGGGCCGATGGGCCTTTAATTGAAGTGGTGAGACTTCTTTTATTTCCCTTTCTATGCTATTTAACTCTCAACCTTTTTATTTTGGCTTAATTTGATAGGGGTTTGCATGATTTTCTTCTTTCCTAAATTCTTCATTTTGACTCCATTTAGTGACATTTGATAAGTTATCCATAAGTTGGGGAATGTAAATTTTGTATGAATGAAATGGAGATGTAAGGGAAATTATGGAAAAGGTTAAGTATGGAGGTGGTGTGATTACACTACCAACCTTGATATCTAGTAACACCTAGTGGCTGAGTCCAATACACATTTTTCTGAGAACAATTATGCTCCCCCATAGTTAGACAAGTCATGAAGGTAATACTTTTACTTAAATATAGATAATAAGGTTTCATAGCTTTATTGCAACACACTTTACATATAAGTCAGAATCATCAACGTTGCTCTAAGCTAGGAAACAACACATGGAATTATAATAATTTGAAGAAATGACCATGGCATAGTGTCTACTACACATATGAAACAAAGTGTCCGGGAGGCAAGAAATGATGGAGTGGAGGAGAAAAGTAGGATTGGATCTGAGGAACTGTAAAAGGAACTTACACGCAGCAACATCACACTTGGCAGTGTGTCTCTAAGGTAGTTATCCTGGAGGGGAAATAGGCAGGAACCCACCCAAACAGCATCGGTCACTAAAGGTAGCAGCTGTTACATTATGTAGAGTTTAGAGGGCATGGGAGTAGGCAATTTAGGTTAGAAATTCCTATTTCTTCAACAGCATATTAGTTGTAGCATTTTGGGACAGCAGCAGATTAAACAACCAAAATTTCAAATGTGACATTTTTCCTTTATGGTATTGAACGATCATTCTGGACTCTAAGGATTAGCAGGTTAAACAACCAAAAATTCAAATGTGACATTTTTCCTTTATGGTATTGAGTGATCATTATGGATTCTTAGGATTCTTTATGATGTGCAGCTTTCCTTTGTAACAGTGTCATGCACACAACTTTATATAATCAATATTATCCAGATTCCGACCATTGTCTTTGACTTGTGTTTCTTTAGTCCCCAGAAAAGCTAAGCTGAATATCTAGAATCTACTTTGTTCATCATCCTACTTTTGCATGGTGAGCTTTTAAAATAGTGGAAAAAGGTGACAATTTATGAAACATATCTATTTGTACCATCTACTTGTATGGCATCTGATGTCGCTCCACAGTCTATAAATAAACTCAATTATCTTTAGGTTATAGAAACTCTTCCTTCTTATGATAGTTGATTCAACTTTAGTAATGAAAATAATGTTTACACAATAAGCACAAAATGATATAAATGCAGTTGTCTTTCCAGAACAGGAAGATCAAAATATACTAATGATTAATGTATTGATTAATTGTTTAACATCACTGATGAATAAAATCAAAATTACTGTAAAAACAAGTAGATCTTATGCAATGCATAGTCCAGTGGGTTAGCTTGAGTGGTTGAGTGCTGTGAATTACAAGCAGGAGGTCTCAGGGTTAAGTCCCAGGGATGGCTGCCACTGAGATGTTCTTGATATTGTTTGCCTCATTCAATATCCCTGCTGTGTCAGGTGCACTATGTCTATGCTGCCTGTTTTACACTGGGTACCATCCTCAGAATGAGGGGAAGTACCTGAGAGTTTCCCAGGGATGTATTTTCCAAGGGAAAAAAAGATCTTATGCAATGCTTCTTATTTAACAGATTAGGAGGCAACATTGAGGAAGGTTCAGTAGAATTTCAAGGTGGGGCGAACTGTTGCTTTTTAATTGTCTCTTAATCTTCTTTTGACTCTCACAGAATGCATTTTTTTCTATCATTATAGCCTTTCAACGCCTTTGGCTGATTTGGTTAGGAAAGAACCCTTGTACAAGACTATATCAAGATTATATTCCAATGCTGTAGTTCTTTTGGAATCAAAGATCTTTGGTACCAAACATTTTTATACTCCTCATGGGCTGCAGGTGGCTACCGGTCTCCTGCAATGCTACTATCCTATACATTCCCCAAGGAACACTGTCAAGAATGTCATGCCAAACGTGTGGGGTAGACCCCGAGGAGAATGGGAACCTGGTGGACATCTTATTTCTTTGTCAATCTAACCAGTGAACCATGGCCCCATTGGCTAGTCAAGGATATCTTTAAAATCTAAATAGCTTTGTTGCTCTTTTAGTTATTTTTAATGCAAAGCTTTATGGAAATGGAAGCATATGACCAATCCTTGAGGGAAAATTGTTAATTTCTTATCTTATCTCAGGCATCTCTT
Source organism: Pinus tabuliformis (assembly GCA_031772625.1). Taxonomy (NCBI): domain Eukaryota; kingdom Viridiplantae; phylum Streptophyta; class Pinopsida; order Pinales; family Pinaceae; genus Pinus; species Pinus tabuliformis. The sequence continues at coordinate 658,097,052 of CM062811.1, forward strand.
GAAGCAACATTAAAAATTCCTACTGAAATAAACAAATGTTATAACATTAGCTAGTCTTAACCATTGATTTTTATGATAAGTCTTAATAGCTGGCCTTGAGAACAATTCTCTTTAGTAAAATATATTTCTACTTCAGAAGTGGACACAAAGGCAAATATAATGTTGTCAGAATGAAGTTGAATGATGTGCCCTGATTTCATTAAAATTGAACCATGATCATGTATTGAATGGGTTGACTTTTCTACAGATTATTTATACATCAGTTTGTATGGCAAATGTTCCGAGCGAGCCATCTGACTTTTTTCCATTAACTGTCAATTATCAAGAACGATTTTCAGCTGCTGGGAGGACAAGGTTTGTTTATGCTATACTCAATATAGAATATTTATTTTTTGTTATCTTATGAGAGGGTAAATGTAGATCAGAACTTTGCACTATGGTTACACAAGTGGGCACTTACTAGTTTGATGACTCAACTGCAGTGGTGGCTTCATAAAGAGGGAAGGAAAATTGAAGGATAATGAGGTATGAGAGCTCAAGTTACGATATTATTGACAATGAGTGCTTTATTAGTGAAAGATGCTGAAGTCTAATTCTACCATTTGTAATGACTACATTGTATGACATTTCAATGAAGTCAGGATGGTTGAGCTTTGGATCATCTAGAATTTAGAAGTAATTAAATATCTGTCATGTTCTGTTGTGTTATTGCATTAAAAATATGCAGTAGCTAATTTTAAGTCTATTAGAATCCAAAGTATAATCTTATGCAGTGTTGCACTTATCGCGATAATATCGCCAAAACCAACCTTGGCGATAATATTGGCAGTAATTATCGTGATAATTTGGCCTTTTGAAATGATCGCGATAGTTTCAATTTATTGCGACAATTTAGGTAATTATAGCGATAATTTTGAAATTATTGCCCTGTTTTTGTCAATTTCCACTTATTATCAATTTTTTTCTTTCTTTTGACCCGAATTTTTTAAAAGTGAGTTAGGGGATTGAGCTGTGAGAATACTCTGACTATTTTTATCAAGCAAACAAGGGGAAATCTATTGTTTTCATTTCCTGTGGTTCGTAGTTAATGGTACTATTAAATTCGTAAAGTAAAAGTGACATTTTCCTTTATCTTTCATTTTCATCCCTTTACTTAAATTTTTAACATTACCATTAATTGACTCAGGATGTTTGAGAGTGGTTCTAACTTCTGACCTCACTGGGTTTCATATGGAGAAAGTAGAATTTTAGATTCCACTCAAAATCCAACAGACTTGACAATTTTTAGGATTGATGGGATTGCAACATTTCTATAACATTTTTGTGACGTATGAGGGTATAGAACTTGTTGGAAAATATGGAGACTTGATGATTATAACTTACTTTCCTTAGCTTGATAATTACTTGTGATGTTAGATGTTCTTTTATTACTTCTTTATTTCTCTTCATCAAGCAATTGCCAAAACAAGAAGATCACAAAGAGACAAAGTACACAAGATATAGGCTCCAAGCCAAGGGAAAAATCCTTCCAAGGAGAAAATTCATAAAATGCTTCTCTTCTTCTTTAGAATCTGCTTACAAAAGAGACTTCCAAGACCCAAAGACACAAGCCAACAAACCCTCCAAGCCCCGAGCCAACCCCCAACAAGATATTCTTCAAGACAACTTCCAAATCTTAGATATTGCTACATTGCTATTGCAACATAGGCTCTTGCAACAGAATTTTGGCCCTGCAAATTTGCGCCCCTGCAACTGCAACAAAAAATCGACCTCTTGCAACTGGCATCTTCACAAACCCTAGCGAGACAAAAGAGAAAGACTTCTTAGGCAACCTTCGACTTCTGTTCCTCTTTTTCGACTTCCCAACTACTCTTCTTCTCCTTCATTATTGCAGATCGAAATTGCTTGTCTTGTGTGTCCAAATGAGTAGAATTGCACTTCTGAGAAAGACTTCTTAGGCAACCTTCGACCTCTGTTCCTCTTTTTTGACTTCCCAACTACTCTTCTTCTCCTTCACTATTTCAGATCGAAATTGCTTGTCTTGTGTGTCCAAATGAGTAGAATTGCACTTCTTTATGTAGCCTTTCTTGAGGGTCGAATAGCCCTCCTTTAGGCCGACTTGATTTTGCTCTTGGGTTGACTTGGTCTTGGGCTTACCATGGCTCTCTCTTGATAAAATAAATATTTTTCTTCATTACAATGAGTCCAATTGGGACTATGACAGATGACTAATTTTATTCTTTATCCTAGAAAGACCTAGAAAGACCTAGAATCCCTAAAAGCACGAAGAACATGCTTTTGACTCAAACTTGAGTATAAAACCCATACTCCAAAGTAAAATATAATTTTCTTTCTTTACAAAGAATATACAATGTCATCATTACAGTTATATCATAATGAAGACCGAAGCTAGTTACAATTTTCAATAGAACTAACATTTAATCAACATCACCAAGCCCTTTATGTATCTCGATATTGGTAGCATTGATAATTGAGCTCCTCTTGGCCCTAGTAAAAATGTACACTTCACTCAAGTAAAATCATTGATTAGGATGTTAAGCTTTTTCTATCTTATTTTAATGCTCAGAGGGTGAGCTTGATGAGGAGGAAACAAGGAAATCTGTTGTTTTAATTGCCATGATTCATCTTATGACATACATATATTTTTGCATTGATATGGTTTTGTATCATTCTATTAGATCTTATGACTCAGGACAAATATCATATGTCAATATGAACGTTTGATGTATCACTCGACATCTTATACATCTTATATATTGATTTTCTTTTCACATTTATGTAGAAATGTGTTTGTTTGATGTTGATGTTGTTTTAGAAATTAAAAATTTGAAAAAAAAATGATTATTTTTGCATTTTTTTTTTAATTTCCCAATAATTTTTGATATGTTCCCCGATATTGCTGATAACTTAAATTTTGGAGCCCCGATGATAAATTACCGATAACGATAAATGTAACATTGATCTTATGATCTATGACTAACCTGGACAAAACAAAAAAGTAGAAAAACATGGCAACTCACTTAGAGATTTGAGTCGAATATTCTTTAATGAATGGGTGTTTATGCATTTAATGGAAGACAATTGCTTATATATCTATATCTTTCTCTCTTTATATTCAAAATGAAACTTATATTACTTCAAATACACACCAAAGTTACGATAGATAGACATACAAGTTGCATGAAGATACTCTTTCTATGAAAGCTAGGAAGGTGTTTCCTTGAAAAATTGTTGTGTGTTGGAAATCTATGAATTGTAGGTCTGGTCTATGCCTTAGCTATGAACATAAACACACTAGAGATGCCCAACTTAAACAACTTTGCACAATGGAATATAACAAAAATGAGATCTATAATAGTACACAATATTTATGGCCCAAAACATGTTCCTTATTAGTCCGTTAATAAGAAAACCTTAGGGTCCTTGTACCAAGGATCATGGCCCTTTACAAACCCCAGTACAATGCTATAATACAAGTCTATCCTTTGACCAATAGCCCTGGGCTAAGGTCAATTCATTTAGGCTCTCATCTGCCCAACATAAATTCACGTACAACACTCTAAACAACTTGCTATAGCTCAGTAGGGCTTTTACCATCCCATCTCAATTCATCAATCAACAAACTACTGACCTGGGCATGCTCCTTTAGCCCAAGGTTCTCTCGCTGTCCTTGTTTACTTTCATAGTTGACCTATTGTCCCTTGTAGCCAGCGTCTTCAACCTCCCTGTAGCCTTCTCTGCTGGCTCCTTTAGGCCTCGACTAACTTCTTGAAGCCCTTGTGGCCCCTCCAACTAGACCTAACAAACCTCAGTCCTTCTGCCTATGGCCCTCTGCAGCCCTGAAATAGTTCCTGAGGCCCTCGACCTCCTTCTTCTATGAAAATTTTAAATATTGCAACAATTGGAAATTATTCTTTTAACTCATTAATTATTAAGCAATTTATTTTCTACGACAAATAACGAATAAAATCGCAGCTGCAATTTTCACCATAAAAACGCTACGAAAAATAAAATGTTGGAAACTGAGAAATATGGAACACACACACAAAAAAATATGACACTGTTATTTTTGGACAATTGTCCCTGGAAAAAACTCATTGCGGGAAAACCAGTGCAACAAATGAAGGTTTTATTATTATGCAACAGTGAAATTTTTTTGAGTACAATCTCTGGATGCCTAGCTGGCTATCCAATCAACAAAATTTGACATAATTTGAGAGAAAATTTCTCTCACTCCGCAAGCAATCCCGACACTTGGCTCCCTCTGAAAAATGGCTGTCCAACCCTTGCGCAGGCTCTTTTGCGCTGCCTTTGCGCAAACCCTCACATGTGTGGTTGGAAACCCTCTCTGATCAAGCATCCTGCCTATCTCTGCTGCTAGAAGTGACTATTCGAACCTATGGAAGACTTTCCCGACCTATGGAAGCTGAATCAACCTCCTCTCCAGCTAAATCGAATTGCTTTGCTGAAGCTTCTACGCAGGGCTTGCATAGCCTTATTGTGGAATACACTTGTCACTTGCAGCTGCCTCTCTGAAACTGGATAACCTCCTCCGGACTCACTATCTCTGCTCCTCACTGTTTCTGTGCCCCTTCTTTGGCTCAAACTCTCCTCTGCTGAATCACTACAACTGGGAAACTTGATCTTCGCCAAGGAACTCGACCGTAAGTGTGTTCTCCATCAACCCCATTGACCTCCTCTTATAATCTCCTGGTGGATCGCCAATGACCATGATTAAATCCTTTTTGATGGCTGAGATCATTTCTGAGTTGATCTGTCTGAGTTTCTAGAGAAATCTCACCTTTCTCAATTAATTGTTGTTAATTAATCATTTTTCCTAAGTTAGACTTAGGAAAAATTTAATTACTGATTAATTAACTTAATTGAGTTGTTTCTAGGTGGATTTTCCAGAAACGATTTCTGGGTTTTGGAGTCCTAGTGTTTCTTAGCCTCTCTGACCAAAGTTGAGACTAGAACACCATCTGATGCTACAAAAACTAACAATCCCTTTTAGCGAGGAAGGTGTTCTAACTTCTCACCCTGTCTCCATAACATCCTCCATACACATTGCTAATGAGTGACATCTGTGATAAACTGTCACTATCCACCTAAGTTGCGGGAAATGTTGCCCAGGTGTTCGTTTCCGGCCGGAAACGAAACGAAAACGAGGAAACTCGTACCGTATGGCCTAGAAACTCGTTTCCGGCCGTACTGGCCCATTTCACGCTGGGGAAACGTGGCTAGTATGGATGGAAACGAGTTTCCAGTTAGGACTTTACGTTTTCTTTTATTTATTTTTTATTTTTTTCGTTTTTAACTTTTTATTAGGCGATTAAAATATCTTCTAGATGCCTCTCTCAAGTTATAAAAAAGAGGATTTTTTGAGTGGGGCAGCCTAATGTTCAAGCCTATGGCCCTAGTGTTGATATGTAGTTCATGGTAATGTTAAATTCTTAAAGTAAAAGTGACATTCTCCTTTATCTTTCATTTTCATCCTTTTACTTAAATTTTTAACATTACCATGAAATGACTCAGGATGTTTGAGAGTGGTTTCGCCCTTATTGGATTTCATATGGAGAAAGTAAAATTTTATATCTCACTCAAAATCCAACAGACTTATCTGTTTTTCAGGATTTCAGGATTGGGGGGATTGCAATGTTTCCATCGGATTTTGTCATGTACTAGGGTATGGAACTTGTATTTAATCAAGAGAACCAAGCCCTCTACGCAGGGGAGACTCCCAATAATCAAGAGCACCTAGGGTACTAGGGTATGGAACTTGTATTTAACCAAGAGCACTAAGGTCATTCGAGTATGTAGGAGGAGACTCCCAATCAAGCACGAGATAAGAAATTAGAAATTTCTCGTGGCTGATTTTGGATATTGTTATTTTCATTATGTGATCATTCATGAGTAAATGCGATGTAAATTTAGAGACTTATAGTTTATGCATTGACAATTGACAATTGACAATTGACAATTTAATCATAATGTAATAAATTAGAATGTATCATGTATGCTTTATGATTGCACATATTTTTTAAATGTCCTAATATATATATATATATATATATATATATATATATATATATATATATATATATATATATATATTGCGTTTCTCCATTTCCAAAATTTGGGGGGGGGCCACATTTCGTATCCATTCCCATTTCAGAAACTCGTACTCGTTTCCCTGTATCGTGCAACTTAGCTATCCACCAACTACTGCACAACTCTGATACTAATGCATCTGTGCTGTTTCTGACACTGCACTGTACAACTATACTACTGTCAACTCTGGCACTGCATTGAAACTGATCTCATGCTGTTGTTGTTGCTGCAACTGAAATCCAAAGTGCTTTATCCCCGCTACTGAAAGGGTTTCTCCACTATACTCATTTGTTCTCTGAAATAGACGAACTACAATTTGCTCATCTATGGGAACATACAGTAGCTGAACTGCTCCACGATGAACATAAACTCTGATGAAATGGCATCGAGTATCTATGTGTCTCGACCTGTCATGAAACACCGGATTTTCAGAGAGCTTGATGCAAATTTGATTATCATAGTAAACATCGGTCGCCTCCATCCTCTGTCTGAACAAGCTCACCAATAGCTTCTAGAGCCATATAGCTTCGCACGTGGTTGTGCTAGCTGCCATATACTCTGCTTCTGCAGAGCTTAGTGCTATTGACTTCTGCTTCTTGCTGCACCAAGAAACCATCCCTGATCCAATGCTGAAGCAATACTCGAAGGTACTCTTCCTATCCACTGAACTACCTACCGAATCTGCATCGCTGAACTCACATAGTCTGACATCATCTCCTTGAGAAAACCTTAACACATACTGTATTGTGCCGTGCAAATACCTCAAAATGTGGCTTGCTGCTGTTTAATGCACTCTCTTGGGCTTGAGCATAAACTGGTTGAGAGTGTTCACCATGAAGCAAATATCTGGCATAGTGTTGACCAGATACATGAGAGAACTGATAACCTATCTATACAAGGCGGGGTGAACATCCTTGTCTTCTGATGCGTCTATCTTCCTCCAATTAGTGATCATGGGCGTAGACATGGGTCTACAATCCTGCATGCTGAATCTCTTTAGAAAGATCTCTCTGTCTTTCTGCCACACTTCCAAGCCTAGGAAGTGATGCATCAACCCCAAATACTTCATGTTGAACTCTGTTGCCGGGTTCTTTTTGCAGTCCTCAATGAGCTCTAATGACCCTGTTAAGAATAGGTCATCCACAAGAGTGGCTCATTCTCTACCAACAAATAGTAGAGGTTGGGATCTGCATCACTCGACAAATCCCATCTTCTGTAAGTAGCTGTCAATCCAACCATACCATGCCCTGGGAGCTTGCTTGAGCCCATATAACGGTTTCTTCAGCCCGCACACGTGTGCACCTCATGAGTCTCGAAGCCCTCTGGCTGTTCTATATACACTGCCTCCTTTATCACCCCATTCAAGAATGTTGCCTTGATGCCCATCTGGTGAATCTGCCATCCCATTTGTGCTGTTAGGGATATGATTGACCGGATAGAAGTATATCTGGCAACTGGGGTGAAGGTCTCCTCATAATCTATCCCTTCCTTTTGCGCATACCCCTTTGCCACAAACCTAGCCTTGTACTTCTCCACGTTGCCCTATGCAGCGTACTTGATCTTGTACATCCATCAAGAGCCCACGACTGATCTTCCCACACCTGAAGGTTCTTCAACCTGTGCCACTAATGCTTGGTACCTGTCTAGCTGTTTGCATGCTCTCTTGTTTGTCCTAGGAGCTCCAACGAACTCCTCTGCATCTCTCAACGTCCGACAAGCTTCCCTGATGGTTCGACCACTAGTGGTGGGAGGCTCAACTAGCTCGTCATCATGTCTCTGCTGCTTTGTCTGTTGCGAACTCACTAGATCTCCTACACCTGAGGATATGCTGGTATTGGTAACTATACTAGATCCCTGTGACTGTCTTACCGACAATCCCATTGGCTGCCCTTGCCGCTTGACCAATGGAGCTTTTGCTGGTTCATTCTGATCACCTACTGCCATCTCCGAGACTTCTTGAAGGCTCTATCCTCCATAAACTTTACGTCTCGTCTCACTATAATCTTCCTGCTGCTAGGAACATAAATCCTATATGCCTTGGAAGTTTCACTACCCCTAACGAAATTACCTCTCTCTGCAGTCTGATCCAACTTGGTGCGCTTCTCAATTGGTACATGACAATACGCTATGCTACCAAAGATCTTGAAGTGGCTGACCGTTGGCTTCATCCCTGAGAAGACTTCAAAAGGTGTTATCTTCCTCAATGCCGTGTGAGGAACCTTGTTTGAATATACACAACTGTGCTACATGCCTCTGCCCACAAGAATCTAGGCAAATCCTAGTCATATAACATCGCCTTTGTAGCCCCAACTATAGATCTATTCTTCCCCTTTGCAACCCCATTCTATTGTGGATTATATGGAGCTGTCCACTCTCTCTTGATACCTTCCTTTGCACAACAACCTGTGAAGTCACTATTTGAATTTTGTATACTACCTCCGTTATCTTAGCGAAGTACCTTGGTCTTTTTCCCTGTCGTATTCTCCACTAGAGCCTTAAACTCTTTGAAGCAATCAAAGACCTCATCCTTGGTTTTCAGGAAATAGGTCCAGGTTTTCCTAGAATCATCAGAAATGAAGGTAACGGAACATTCATACCCTCCTAGAGATCTGGTGGACATAAGACCGCAATGTCTGAGTGTATGATCTGCAACACACCATTTTCCTTGCTGTCACTTCCCAAGCATGCGAACCTTGCACACATCATCGTGTTCCATGCCAAGTTCTGGAACACTTGTTACTGTCTCCCTGAGCATCCTAAGTAATCCATGATGTAAATGTCTAATCCTACTATGCCATAATTCATTTAGGTCTTTCCCACAACCACCACTAGTGCTTCCTAGTGCCATTTGAGAGTCCAACTGCAACTTGTACAATCTATTGCTTCACACCCTAATCGATTTCACCCTCTTTGTTATGGGCAAATTTAGTGTTTCTTCAAATGACTAACCCCTAGACCTAGTAGCAAGTCTAGAACAACAACTAAAGTAATTCCAATGATTTTCCTATAGCTAACAGATAAAAGAAAGAGGAACAAAAGAACCAACCTGTATCTCTCGCTCAATCCTTCTTCCCTTCGATCGCTTTCGCCACTCCCTTCCGTACTTAACTCGCTTGGAAGGTACTTGCACACAAGCCGAGACAGAAAACTATCAAAGCATACATATCGATCTGTTAACTTAAAATATTATAGAATCGAAAGTACAATATACATCACATAACACATGAATGGGAAAAAGCATAGAACTCTTTATTAATAGAAGGAAAGATTACAACCCATGTAGATGCATGTCTGATTCAGTGTCATCCTTCCAACTTCAAACCCTTCTCTCCTCATGCAGCAACAATTCAACATCATTACAATACTCTTACTAATCTCATTCAAAAAACATTTCCTTAGCTCAAGAAGTTCCAACCTCTCCAAGCCTTTGAATGCTTGGTCCTTTTATAGCTGAATGGAGGAGGTTAAGCCATTAATGGCCCTCATGAATGCTTTGCCATAATTGGGAAGTGGTTCCATGGAGGAAGGGATAATGGATTAAGGTTCATTCATCTCCTTCCTCATCGAAAAGCGAGCTCTATCCTTCAAGAAACCTCCAGAAGCATCCATTGGAAGAGGAATCCAATGAATTCATTTCAAAAATTTGATGGATCTCGCTTAGCGCAGGTAGAACAAAGGCTAGGTGCGATGCGTAGCACCTAGACAGTGCAGTTCCTGCAATGTATTGCAGGCTGATAAAGGGCCATCTGCGCTGATCTCCTTAGGGACATTTTTTGGATGAATGGTGACATGAAACTCTTGGGAGGCAAGCATGATGTAGGTTAACTTCATTAGGGAATGAAAACAACTGAATTAGGGGTTGATGGACCCTAATAATATGGATTTGGAAGTCGGGGTTGATGTGCCCAAATTTTCCTGTAATAGTTGCCCCCTAAAACATGAAGTCGAAAATAACCATGTTGAGTGAGATGCTTTACCACTTGGAGAGAAGGTTTTGAAGTGGAAGGTGACCTGCATCAGTTACAATACATAATCATGATACTTTGATTTTTTCTCATAATCTAGTTGAGGGAAGGCATACCCATGCTCAACTTTATAAATTTTCATTACATGTACAAATATAGTCGTCTACAGATATAGACCCATGAATGGATGACCATGAATGTAAGGCCATTGTACATTTGATATAGTACTCTTGAAAATATATCGCAGCCCAAATGGATGAATCTAGATTCGGGGTCTTCAATCCCGTCCAATCTTTCGCTCAAGTACAAGTCTAACCACGTGAATAGATGATCTGAAGTTGAACATGGAGAGGCATCGTCTGATTACCAGTCAATGATGTAAGCCGTTAACAGACCCGAGAGGAATCACCGATAATGATAATGACTCTCAAGGTACTACAATACATTTCGCATGGTGTGAATAAATGATTTGCTGTCAAACACCAAACGAAGTCTTTCGGTCGAAGGCCATTGATGTCAACCTATCACCAGAAGCGAGAAACCTGCCATTGATGTATGCAAGCCTCAAGGTACTGAAGGGGTGTTTCTAAGTCAACTTCTTGGATGATGTGCTGATGTCAACAAGAAGCGACTCGTCGCAGGTGGGCCTTGATGTATCCCACATCAATGACGCGAAACAAGGTAAATGATTTTTGAGATGAAACATTGACTGACGACACAAGGTTCAGGAATGGCGGGCATGAAAATGAAGGTTTATTGTATTGCAAAGGATGAAGTTTTGAACTGAATGACTTCTCTTGAACATATCGGTGACACTGAAGTGAATTGGTAGCATTGACCCAAAACAAAGTGATGGATGGTATGATAGACCAACGGTGTGATAACCATCAAGCTGAATGACCCAACCCACATAGTCACGGTGATGAGGTGAAAGTGTCATGTTCAAGAGCGACCTGCTACCATAAAGTGTTCCCAGCTTTTTCCCATTTTCCCCAGTCATTTCTGACCAATACCTCTTTATTTTTAATCAAGCTTGAGGAGGATAACATATGCTTGTTGTATAATTTCACCCTTCGGGCGAATCCATTGCTATTTGATATTTTAATGAGTCTAGCGAAGGTGAAACTCGGTCTTGTCTAGATGGACAAGTTTGTCGCTATTTGATGTTTTTAACGAGTTTAACGACAAAGATAACTCGATCCTTTTCACATTTAGAGAGTCTGAAAAGGGACTAAAAGGAAACTCCACAAGTTATTTTTCGTACATTTGTCTCTCAAGCCCAAAAAAGCATAAAACAATACAAGAGAGAACCTATTGATCATGTTTGACCAACAAGTACCTTTTTCGTAGTTAATCTATCTCAGCCTGAAGAAGGGGTAAAACTATACTGAGTAGATATCAATTCTAATCCATTAACGAGCTAGAAACGACAAGTGCTCGACAATCTTTTCATGTTTAAAGAGTCTGAAAAGAGCTTAAAGAGGACTCCATTTTGAGGAACGAGTGGTGTCTAGGGTAGCAATTGGTTCCGGTGATGTTGGAACTTCTCAAAACATGTTGATTTATGTGAAGAGGCTAGCTAATAAGACCACTCATTGCAACTGTTCCTCAAAAAAGGTAAAACAACCAAGTGAAAGCGTATGATCGGCCAAAGGGATGGTGGCGATGGAATGAAAACAACCAAGGCTCATCTGACGAAAAGGCTGATAGAATGGCAATCACGAGGGTTAAAATGGAAATGGGTTCATTTTTACACAAGCTTGAACCATAGGGAACTATGCTTGGATTCGGTTTCATGTTTATACAAGCTTGAAACGAACAAACTATGCTTGGTTTCAGTTTCATTTTTACACAAGCTCGAAACAAAAAACTATGCTTGAGATTGGTTTACATGCCCCCAACATGATGAAAGGGAGAGTCTTCTATAACCAGATGGAAGTCGCTGCGATGAAGCAGGATGATTATCCAACACCTATTTCGCGTCGTCCAAATAGGGACAAAGGTGAATGGGGTGATTCCCTTCACATAACCTACAGGGAAACTTAACTTTACCGCTAGGTGCATGCCCCCTAAGCTTCATTACATTCACCTAAGTAGACTACTCATGGCTATCAGGTGGATGGAATGAAGGTTCGTTTACGAGATCAAGTGAAAGACTCGACTGGGATTTTACGAGATCTACTCAAAGACTCGTCTTGGAACTTTGCTCCAGGGGACCTTGTTTCATTTTTTAAAGAGCTTGACACAAGACAAGGAACTATGCTCAAATTCCTTGTTTCATTTTTTAATGAGGTTGACACAAGACCAAAAACTATCCTCATGGGCCCTTGTTTCATTTTTTAACGAGGTTGACACAAGACAACTAACCTTCATCGGGCCCCTTGTTTCATTTTTTTAACGAGGTTGACACAAGACAACGAACTATCCTCGGACCCTTGTTTCATTTTTTAACGAGGTTGACACAAGACAACGAACTATCCTTGGACCCCTTGTTTCATTTTTTAACGAGGTTGACACAAGACAACGAACTTTCTTCAGACCTGTTTCATTTTTTAACGAGGTTGACACAGTAAAAGAACTATCCTCATACTCCTTGTTTCATTTTTTAACGAGGTTGACACAAGACAACGAACTATCCTCGGGCTTGTTTCATTTTTTAACGAGGTTGACACAATAAAAGAACTATCCTCATACTCCTTTGTTTCATTTTTTAACGAGGTTGACACAAGACAAGGAACTATCCTCGTATTCAATCACAACTCATAAGAGGTCATGAAGGAGAGATCTGGTTCCAATGCCCCCAGTACATGATGTACAACATCACTGAATTGATCGTCAGTTGATGTAGGTATGGAACAGGTTGCCACATAATTAACCCGTGGCGGGGATGATACCATTGGTACAAAAGGACCATTTAGGGAAGATGGTTGACTAGGAGCCATATTTGGACCGAGAAATGAACTTTGGTCAACGGTGATAATTTTGCCTTCATGCGGGAAACAAATCACTTGAAAGAGTGTTGAAACAATAGCTCCCATGTCATAAACATAGTCGCGCCCAAGAAGTAAATTGTAATCTAAAGGGCCTGGGACTACCATCACGTTCAGATAAACGATTTTTCCTCCCAAAGTAATGGGTAACCGAGGGAGGATCCCTAATGGTTGAATCGTTCCTCTGTTAAAAGCCAACAAATTCTGTGTAACTGGCACAAGCGGCGGCGAACTGAGCACTTGCCAAGCAGTTGAGGAAAGGATACTCACGGATGCACCTTCATCTATAATAGTGCCAGATACAATCATATTACAAACTTGTACTATGATCTGGAAAGACACATAAGAAGGAAGACGCAATCCTGCCAGTCGGTTCCAATCAAAGGAAGTGACTAGACTACTTGGAGGGGGTACCGTAAAAACGAGAGAATTAACCCCTTGAATTACGAGAGCATGAGGATTTTCCTCCTGTCTTGATGGAACAGGAGCACTGCCCCCAAGCTCATTAGAATCTAAAGAAACAAAAAGAACTTGGGTGGTATCATTTTCACTCTCTTTGGGAATGGTACGATTTGTTGAAGGCGAAATTGGGTCAACTGTTACCTCGACCAGTTGATTTGGGTCGGGTATAGACTCATGAGATTCACTTTCAGAGAGAGTGGTTTTGACCGGCGGTTGATTTTGGTCAGTCAATTTATCAACTAGTGAAGGATTTAGGGAGAGTTTCTTGTAACCAGATGGAAGTCACTGCGGTGAAGCAGGACGGTTATCCAACACCTTTTTGGCTTCATCCAAATAGGGACAAAGGTGAATGGGGTGATTCCCTTCACATAACCTACAAGGAAACTTAACTTTACCCTTGTTTCCATGAACTTTATTACCACTAGTTGATGCTGTGTCACCAACATGATCTCCAGAGGTTGATGACACAGGATGATGTGAACGGGAAGACCATTCTTTTAATATCTGAGAAATATCAGGACAATTTCGAAGAAGATGGTCTCCCGTACAAAGTTTGCATGGATATCGAACTTTGTGAGGCTTGACGGATGGTTTCTCATTAGATGTTGCATTCAAAAGCAATGGTTGCTTGGTTGTCCCTTTGCTGATTTTGCTTCTTCTTCTTCCCTTTTTTCTTCTTCTTAGCCACCTGGTTACTAGTACCAATACTTTCACCAGGCGAAGAGGAAGAAGGGGAGGAAGAAACAACCGAGGAAGAAGGCAAAGGGTCAACTGGAAGTTGATTTTGTCTAGTTGGAGGTGTACTCGATTGCGGAGAAATCATGACATTTTGAACCAAGGAGGTTGAAAACAACCATACTGGCAAGCCAATGGTAAATCCTAGAAGGGACAATCATGGAAAATTTTAGGGACGAATTTTCGCCCTTGGGCTAAATTAAGGGGTTTTATATTTTTATTTGGCGAATATTTTGTATCATAGAACATTGTTACAAATCGCCTCAAATTTATTTTATAAAAAAATTAGGTATGTAGGTTAGCCCACCTTATTTTAAGGGAGAGGGTAAAAAAAGTAAATTTAGCCCTTGAAATTAGGAGTTACAATCTTCCATTCGCCCTCATTTTCAAGAAAATGTATTTATGATAGCTATAAATAAAAATATAAATACAATGGAGGTATGGTAAATAAATAAAAGCTCTTTTTATACTTACTCCAAAGGTATGGTAAACAAATAAACTAGAGGTATGGTAAATAAATAAAACCTCTTTTTATATTTAGTCCATAACCCTCTTTCTATTTAAGAAGGCTCATAAATGAGGTTTCATTTAAGTGAATCCTATGGGCCAAATACCATATTTATAAAAGAGGTATGATAAATTAATAAAAATATAAATAAATGAGAGGTATGGTAAATAAATAAAACATTTTTTTTATATTTACTCCATTTGTCACTTTATATTTATGAACACGCAAGCGTGTAAATAAATAAAAATATAAATAAAATGGAGGTATGGTAAATAAATAAATTCTATTTTTATACTTCAAAGGTCTGGTAAATAAATAAAAATATAAATAAACTATAGGTATGGTAAATAAATAATACCTCTTTCTATATTTAGTCCATAACCCTCTTTCTATCTAAGAAGGCTCAAAAAAGAGGTTTTATTTAATTGAATCCTATGGGCCAAATACCATATTTATAAAAGAGGTATGGTAAAATAATAAAAATATAAATAAACGAGAGGTATGGTAAATAAATAAAACATTTTTTATATTTACTCCATAAACCACCTTATATTTATGAACACTCAAAAAATGTGTTATATTTAGGTGAAGCCTATGGGCCAAATTATTATTAATACCATGCAAAAAAACATTATTAACCCTAATATTAGTATTATTAAAAATAAAGATGGCACATGGTATTGACCCATGGTATTCACGTGGAATGCAGCCTATTTAAAGGGGGGAATTAAACTAGCATAGATGCATCTTTACTCTGGATCAAATATTGTGGTATGCAAACTAACATAGAGTGAAAAAATAATTGATCCCTCTCGGGGCTTGGTAGATCAAGAGTAAAAATGGATCTTGTAATTTAATGTCACTTAAACATTTTAACTTGGTTAAAATAAAAAAAAACAAAATAAAAATCAATTATTAATTTTATTAATTTTTATAAATTAATAATAGTAGTTTTTAAGCTCTAGGTTTATGTTAACCCATGGTATTGACCCATGGTAATACCATGGTATTCATGTGAGCATAGACTATTTAAAGGGGAAATTCTATCGGCTTAGATCCATCTTAATTATGGGTCTACCAAGTGCTGGGAGGGATAAATAGATTTCATCCCTCTAAGAGTGGTAGATGTGGAGTTAAGATGGATATAGGTTGGTTTTTATGATACTGAAGATATTAAATAGACTTAGGAAATTATATTGTAAAAAAAATCTTAAGGTGAATGGTTAAAGCTACATTTAGTCACTTCACAAAATTTAGTAAAAAATATTGATATCTCCATTAATATTGGTTTTTCTGATTTAACAAAAAAAAATTCAAAACAATGAAATCTTAACTCTTTTCGCATCACCCTTGCAGAAGAGAGATAGTCGCTGCCCAGATTTCCCACCATTTTTCAAACATTCTCAATATGATATCTTCATGAAAAAGTTAAGGTACTGATCTTGGATTAGTTGTTTGAAAAATATGTTGGTTTGTACAACCTTTCATTTTCTCTGCTATTCTTAGTTTGTCGTAATGATCTGTAGGGGTTGGGTCACTGCACCATATTGTCCTAAAAGGCGGAGATTGTGCACCAAAAAGGAAATTAATCCACATGTTACAACGCTGTTAAAAATGGTATGAAGGTAGTGAATTATGCTAATAAGAAATTTAGATTGGGAGAGACGTAATTAAATTTTATTATTTAATTGAAGATTTCCAATTAAAATAATAATAAATCTACATTTATATATTTATATATTGATTGGAAGGCTTCTGACAACGGTCACTTCTTTCCATTAGATCCCCTTCAGGCCTTTGGGATACCTACTACTTCATTATATTATATAGTTGGGGCTTGCTACTTGTTGCCCTGTTGGGGTAAACAAACTTGACTTCATTATATTATATAGTTGGGGCTTGCTACTTGTTGGCCTGTTGGGGTAAACAAACTTCATGGTTTTTTTATTTTATTTTATTTTTTTATCTCGCAGTTGGAGTCTATGGAATAAGAAAGAAATTTGATAGCTTGGCAAAAGTGGTAGCTTGACAAAAGTGGTAGAGAAAGCATTAATCTCTCCTACCATAACAAACATGGCCACTAAAACTTGCAACATTGTTTGTAGAAAGTGAAAATTATGTTTTTTTTTTCCACACATGTATGTTAGTATATTAAAGTTTAATGAATATGTTTTATTAGTATCATATATGGTTTCATACTTTAACAAAACATTCGCCAAGACTTCACAATGTTTTATTATTCAGTGAAAGATTTTCCAAGATCTTACAAGATTTTATAATTCAGTGAAAGATTCGCCATGACGTTACAAGATAATCTAATTTGGTGAGAGATTTGCCAAATATATATATATATATATATATATTATATTAGTGATAAAATCGCCTCCCATTTTTCCTATGTATCATGGGGATTCACCCATTTATTATACATATAAATTTATGGTGGTTCTTAAAATTTTCCCTAGGGACAATGTAGCCATATATGGAGCACCAATATTTCCAAATGGAGGAAAAGGACTAGGATTTCCATCAAAAGGAATTCCTTGATTGGTGGACTCCGGATTTGTCGCCATATGTTTCAACCCAAGATCAACTAAGGAGCGAGCGTGGAGGATGTTGTCTGCGGTCAATTAATTTTTACGACACTGGAACACAACTTTGCCTTTTCATTTTTAAAGAGTCGAGAAAAAACAAAAGATGACTCTAGTCACCTTCGATGTTTAATGAACCTGAAGGGACAAGTGCTCAGATGAACCTTTTCTTTTAAAGAGTTGAAAAGGAACAAAAGTGACTGCTTTGGAGATACTAAGCAAGAGGGTTTACCAAACTAATCACAAAACTGCAATATACACTTTGGTTGTAAATGAAAGAGAAATAACCAAGGATTTACCGTACGACAGTCAGTCTTCCTGAATGCTGTGTTCGGTGCATTGTGATCAGTAAGGCGATAGACTCAGCTTCTTAGGGATAAAGGATTTAAACCTATTGGGGTCTTCCACTATATACATGACGGTACAGGGAGCACAAGTCCGTACTAGTACTTATCAGTTCAGAGAGAAGGAATCACCCAACCTCAATGAAAATGACAACCACTAGGTTTTAAGACGCTGGAACATGTCTCTAGCCTAGACACCTCTAGATGTTTATGTTAAATTCCAATGCGTTATTAGGTTAATTGAGGTTAATTTTAGGTTGATTTTGCTTAAAACTTGCCTTTGGGTTTCACCACGAGATGTTTTCCAAAATTCCTAAGAATGCAACTAGAATGAGAAGCACTCTTTCCATTTGTTTTCAACAATGAAAATCCTAGCTACAAGGGATAGAGCAAACAAGTACTTTTTGGATCAAACAACAAAGAGCACAAACTAATGCAATTCCCTAACCATTCCTTTTAAGCACACAAACTCAAACTCTAAAATGCAATTACATGTATTTCTTTTTCTTTTCAGTTCTCCTTAATGTGAATTATGCACTAAGAAAAACTAATGCACAACGATTCAAAAACTCTTTTCACAAAAATGTCGATTTATGACATTTCTCTTAAAGGTAAAGGAAGACTAAACGACACTTTCAACTTTAAGGAAACGAAGATTTTCGACACTTTAAACGAAAATATGAATCAGATGCACAAATAGACCAATCGATTATTTTATGAAGGAAGATTTTACGACACTTCGTTTTTTGACAAAACAATCGACTGAAACTACTTTCGACAATGGACTGCAAATGATAAAACAAATACATAAACAAACATTTAACAATCCAGTCTAAATCGGGTCGAAACAAGGAAACAAAGACTGTTTTCAGAGACAAGACCTCATCTAAATCCAACAGACAATTCAAACAACTGAAAATTGACTTAAGGTTTCAGCTCCTAGATGGGAAAACTGATCCTAAAGGGATCAACGCAGGCCAGAGTGAGGGATAGTGCGATGCATCTCACTGTCTCTATGCAGAGGGTGCAATGCAGTGCACTGTGTCAGTTACAGAGGTGCGCTGATTACAGAATGACAATTTTATACTCAAAACTGACTCAATCTTCAGTGAATTGAACTTGAATTCGATGAACAGTAGAAAGGAAAGTATGTCAAAGTGTTTTAAGAGATTGATAAGCTACTATAAAGGATAGGATCGCTCCCCAGCGGAGTTGCCATTTTGTTATGGGCAAATTTAGTGTTTCTTCAAACGACTAACCCCTAGACCTAGTAGCAAGTCTAGAACAACAACTAAAGTAATTCCAATGCTTTTCCTATAGCTAACAAATAAAAGAAAGAGGAACAAAAGAACCAATCTGTATCTCTCGCTCAATCCTTCTTCCCTTTGATCGCTTTTGCCGCTCCCTTCCGTACTTAACTCGCTTGGAAGGTATCTGCACACAAGCCGAGACAGAAAACCATCAAAGCATACATATCAATCTGTTAACTAAACATATTATAGAATCGAAAGTACAATATACATCACATAACACATGAATGGGAAGAAGCATAGAACTCTTTATTAATAGAAGGAAAGATTACAACCCATTTAGATGCATGTCCGATTGAGTGTCGTCCTTCTAGCTTCAAACCCTTCTCTCCTCATGCAACAACAAATCAACATCATTACAATACTCTTACTAATCTCATTCAAACAACATTTCCTTAGCTCAAGAAGTTCCAACCTTTCCAAGCCTTTGAATGCTTGGTCCTTTTATAGCTGAATGGAGGAGGTTAAGCCATTAATGGCCCTCATGAATGCTTTTCCATAATTGGGAAGTGGTTCCATGGAGGAAGGGATCATGGATTAAGGTTCATTCATCTCCTTCCTCATCCAAAAGTGAGTTCTATCCTTCTAGAAACCTCCAGAAGCATCCATTGGATGAGGAATCCAGTGGATTCATTTCAAAAATTCGATGAATCTCGCTTAGCGCAGGTAGAACAAAGGCTAGGTGCGATGCATAGCACCTAGACAGTGCAGTTCCTGCAATGCATTGCAGGCTGATAAAGGGCCATTTGCAGTGATCTCCTTAAGGGCATTTTTTGGATGAATGGTGACATGAAACTCTTGGGAGGCAAGCATGATGTAGGTTAACTTTATTAGGGAATGAAAACAACTGAATTAGGGGTTGATGGACCCTAATAATACAGATCTGGAAGTCGGGGTTGATGTGCCCAAATTTTCCTGTAACACTCTTCCAGTTCTAGTGTTTGATGAACACTTTCTTCCCTACGAAGTGGACATCATATCCCTTGTCCTGCAACTGGGATATTGAAATTAGTTTCATACCCAATCCAGGCACATGCAATACATTTGTGACACTAGTGCTGGACCTTGACAACCTTTCTATGTCAATGGTACCTCTCCCAACTGGAGTGCATTTTGTTCAGTTTCCCATTGTTATTTGGTAGTCCATTTTCTCCTCATTGTAACTAGAGAAATACTCTCTAACTCATATCATATGAGTTGACGCTCCACTGTCTATATACTAGATTCCCTGTGATGCTAAGCTAGTTAAGCAAGCAAATTCGTTCTCCATTCTGGAAGACAATTCTGAAGCCCCTTGAATCTCAATTCTATCCATGGCAATATTGGAGGACTCTGGAAAATCTACTGGAGACATCCTGAGTATAATTCCGTGTGCTATTCACCCGGCACTGATCCACTATTATGCTACAAACCAATGTTGCACGAAGCGCCCCCCCGATTCCAAGCCCGGAAGCGCGTCCCGTGCGGAAGCACCTAGGAAGCTTCGCGGAAGCGCGCTTCCGAATTTTTTTGCTGCTTCTTGGACTTTTCGAAAGCATGGCGCTTACGTATGATTCCAGAAAAGCGTCGCGCTGTTTAGAAAATCGTTTTTTTTTTCAATTTTTTTTTTTAAATTTTAGATGAGTTTGCTTGTTGGGGGTGGCTCCACCTTGGGTTAGGGTGAGGAATGAAGGCAAAAAAAATATAAATATAGCAGATGCTCCCTCATGGTAATGTTAAATTCTCAAAGTAAAAGTGACATTCTCCTTTATTTTTCATTTTCATCATTTTACTTAAATTTTTAACATTACCATGAAATGACTCAGGATGTTTGAGAGTGGTTCCAGCCTCATTGGACTACATATGGAGAAAATAGAATTTCATATCCTATTCAAAATTCAGCAGACTTAACAGTTTTCAGGAATTCAGGATCAATGGGATTATGGCATTTCATTAGATTATATCAAGTATGAAGCTAAGTTGCACGAAACGGGGAAACGGGTACGAGTTTCCGAAACGGGAAGCGATACGAAACGCGACCTCCCCAAATTTCGGAAACGAGGAAACACGAATATATATATATTGAAAATATTTAAATATATATATATATATATATATATATATATATGTGCAATCATAAAGCATAAATGATACATTATAATTTATTACACTTAAACATTAAGATTTAATTTACATCACATTTACTCATGAATGATCACATAATGAAAATAAAAATATCGGAATATCCAAAAGCAACCTTTATTATATATCCAAATCTCAAAATTAGCCTTTATTTATATTAATATATGAGGCTGCAAGTACAATAAAGACTATAAGGTTGCAAAAGAGAGATCCAAATTAGGATTTTCTGCATCCACATCCCATTCTTTAGAAGGACCACTGTTGTATTGGGAGTCTCCTCCTACATAGTCGAACGACCTTAGTGCTCTTGATTAAATACACGTTTCATATCCTAGTACCCTACATGATCTTGATTATTGGGAGTTTCCCCTGCATAGAGGGCTTGGTTCTCTTGATTAAATACAAGTTCCATACCCTAGTACATGATAAAATCCAATGTAAACATTGCAATCCCTCCAATCCTGAAATCCTGAAAAACAAATAAGTCTGCTGGATTTTGAGTAAGATCTAAAATTCTACTTTCTCCATATGAAATCCAATGAAGGCGAAACCACTCTCAAACATCCTGAGTCATTTCATGGTAATGTTAAAAATTTAAGTAAAAGGATGAAAATGAAAAATAAAGGAGAATATCACTTTTACTTTAAGAATTTAACATTACCATGAAGTGCATATCCCTCAAACTTCCTGATGAACTGCATATCAACACTAGGGCAAAAATTCACTTTTATAACTTTAGACACGCATCTAGAAGCAACAAGAAGTCACTAACATACCCTAAAAGTAAATTAAAAAACAAATTAAAATAAAATAAAAACACAAGTTAATGAGGAAACGTGGGTCGTACGGCCCTGAAACGCGTTTCCGGCCGTACTGGCCACGTTTCCATTTCGGGAAACGTGGCAGTACGGCCAGAAACGCGTTTCACGGCCGTACCAAACGCGTTTCCACGTTTCGTACCCGTTTCCGTACGGAAACGGACCTCTATACCATGTTTCCTGCAACATAGGTATGAAGGTATGCGATTAGCACTTAATCAAGAGCACCAAGCCCTATATGTACCCTAGTGTTGGTGGTGTTAATTGTTGAACTCCTTTGTCACGCGGCACGCCCTTAGCAAAAAATTACCTTTCAATCAAGTCAAAATCATCGATCAAGCATGTTAAGCTTTTTCTACCATATTTTAAGTCTTGAATTAGGTAGTTTGATCAAAATTGGGCAATGTTGACTAATATCCCTAGATAATTGAGGTAGAGGCAAAGGCTAGACAAGAGGAGAAGAATCTAGATTCTAGATGGTTGATGCATCTAAATGGTTGATGCTCAAATAATTAATCATTAATGTACAATGGATGTTATATCTATCTTGATTTATGCAAAAATATGCATGTTTTCATGTCTTCTACAACTAATTTGGTATTTGGGATGTTTGCTTTGAGTATAAATGCAAAAAAATATAATATATATATATATTCGGCAAACGCTTTGCTTCCTAGATTTTTGGAAAATGACGCTTCCGCGTCCCCGCTTCGTGCAACAATGCTACAAACCCTCTGTGCCCATATCAATAATCTGCTCTGAGAAAAATACTGAACTTTTCACCTACTGCCTGCTGGAATTACTTCTGAACAAGTTGACCCTTCTTGCACTTTGTAATTGGAAATTCGATCCCTTGTCCAACAATTCGCGCTGCTTGGCTAGGCCTTGCACAATCCTGGAAATCGAGCTGCCAGATTCCCTCTGAATCTGGACGATTTCCTCTTTTTGCCTCTGAGCTTCCTGTTTGATCAAATTTTCTTTGATACCATGTGAAAATTTTAACTATTGCAGCAACTGGAAATTATTCTTCTAACTGATTAATTATTAAGTAGTATATTTTCTACTATAAATAATGGATAAAATCACAACTGCAATTTTCACCATAAAAACGCTGTGGAAAATAAAATGTTGGAAACTGAGAAATATAGAGCACACACAAAAGATTTGACACCATTATTTTTGTATAATTTTACCTGGAAAAACCCAATGTGGGAAAACCACTGCAACGAATGAGGGTTTTATTATTATGCAGTAGTGAGAAATTCCTTAGCACAATCTCTGGATGCCCAGCTGGCTATCCAATCAGCCAAATCTGACAAAAATAATTTGAGAGAAAATTTCTCTCACTCCACAAGTAATCCCGACACTTGGCTCCCTCTGAAAACTGGTCATCCAACCCTTGTGTAGACCTTCCTGTGCCACCTCTACGCAAACCCTCACATGTGTGGCTAGAAACCCTCTCTGATCAAGCCTTCCTACTTGTGTTTGTTGCTGGAAGTGACTCTTCGGACCTTTGGAAGACTTTCCCGACCTCTGGAAGTTGAATCAACCTACTCTCGAGCTAAAATCGAATTGCTTTGCTGAAGCTTCTGCGTAGCCTCACTGTGGAATACTCCTGTCACTTGCTACTGCCTCTCCGGAACTGGAAATCCTCCATCGGACTCACTGTCTCTGCCCCTCACTGTCTCTGCGTCCCTTCTATGGCTCGAACTATCCTTTGCTGAATCCCTACATTTGGGAAACTCGATCTCTGCCAAGGAAATCGACCTCAAGTGTGTTCTCCATCAATCCCATCGACCTCCTCTTATAATCTCCTGTTGGATCACCAACGACCACAATTAAATCCTTATCAATGGCTGAGATCATTTCTGAGTTGATCCGTGTATGTTTATAGAGAAATCTCAACTTTCTCAATTAATTGTTGTTAATTAATCATTTTTCCTAAGTTAGACTTAAGAAAATTTAATTACTGATTACTTAACTTAATTGAGCTGTTTCTAGGTGGATTTTCTAGAAATGATATATGGGTTTTGGAGTCCTAGTGTTTCTTAGCCTCTTTGACCAAAGTCAAGACTAGAACACCATTCGATGCTACAAAAATTAACATCTTCTAGGTCACGACCCACGTCTTGATCTCTATCCAACCTCGACTTGCTCTAACCAGGCCTTTATATGCCTTAACAGTCCTCTATTAGGTTTGTTCTTCCTTCAACAGTTCCTCAACCTAACTATCACTAGCTACGACTTCCCCTTGGTCATTCACTAGACCTGCTACGTCAGCGCTACTTGGTCTCTTTTCAAGCTCTCCAACCATTGCGGCTTGCCCAAGCTAGCCTCGATCACCGGATCTAGGCCGGAGGCTCCTTTTCTTGGCCCAGATTGTCACACACATGCCTACACCCTTCTTCTTTAACTTGAGTATCCTTTCCAACTCTTCAAACATACCTCAACCTCCTGCGCCCTTGGACAAATCACACAACCTCCTCTAGCTTGTTGTGGCTCTTCTAGGTGGTCCTAGGCTAAGTCCTTTTAGCCTCCTCATTATCAAGTGATGTCCTTTACACTTGATACCTTTATCCTATCCTTTGGTTGGTACAGTGTTACTTGGGAGCGGGAGCGGGAGCGGGAGCGGGAGCGAAAACGGGAGCGGGAGCGACCATTTTCAGAAGCTCCCGGTTTGGGAGCGAATTTGGGAGCGATTTTTAAAAAAATATATATTTTTTATATTTTTTAATTTTTGATACATATATGTCAACAAAAACATGTAGAATGATGAATTAGATATAAAAAACATAAAAAAACATAGATTGATCATTGAACCATATCACATCAATCATCTAGATTCTAGAAATTATAATTTTCATCAACCATGTCCACAAGTTTGTAAAATACATATTACAACTGCAACATAATGAGTCTCATGAATCATGATTCATCAAATTCAATCTTAAAGTTTCAACTTCAAGCTTTCAAAATTGAAAATTCAATATATAACATTTATCATCATTGATCACCAAAGTTGTACTTGTAAGCTAAGTTTAACGGTTAACCATTACAAGATGTAATATCTTAGATATTTCTAAGTCCTAACTTCTAACTGTTAACATTAAATGAAATGTTATAAAATGAAATATGAATAATGAAATGAAATGAAACAACTTTAGTCTTTCACGAAGCATCATATTCATAATTCACAATCATTACCAATGAGTTATAATTTCCAACTTCGAACTTCAAATTTTCATTGTCACAGTGATATATTGTTTACAAAAAATATCATTATGATATGAAAGAGTCAAGAGTCAAGAGTCAAGGACTCAAAACTCAACAGTTATGAAAACTAAAGTCTAATAGAAACTAGAAAAGACAAGTAAACTGTAAATCTACATGTGGCCCTTGCCACGAGAATCTCCAGGAGTAGAAGCAAGTCGTGGTGGTCTTCTAGGAGTCTCCCGCACAGACCGACGACCAAAACTAGAACCTCCACGTGAGGGTGTAGATGGAGGTGGCGACAACAAAGGAACAAGACTCGGACCTCGAGCACTGCTACTGGATGGTGGAGGTGGAGGTGGCATGGCTGTTGCAGCAGCTGCAACTGCTTCATCTTCATCCCTTATAAGTTCCTCTTCCAGTTCTTCAAGATGCATACCATCCTCCAAATTGTCATCCTCTGGGTGATTGTCCCAAATTCTATATGTGGGATCCTCATAAGCCCTATCACAGTAATGACTCAACAACCTCAAGTTGTAGTGCACATAAACCAAGCTTTCTGCTCGGTTTTCATTGAGTATGTCTCTTTTCACATTGTGTATGAAGCTGTAGGTGCTCCAACACCTCTCTGTAGAAGAAGTATTCACAACTTGTGATAGAACTTTTTTGCCAATTTTGGCAAAAGTCCATGGCCGCCATATGTTTCCCACCATGTGAGAGCATCAAATATGTCTCTGTCTTCCATTGCATGGAAGGTACCAAACAAACCAGTGCCACTGAAGTATCTTCCTATTTCAAAGCGCACAACTGCACATTCCTCCCTGTCAGGTATCAACTTTTCCAATGCTTGCAAATATCCACTAGTTACCTCTGCATCTAAATGGGGTTTGGTCCTAATCCCACCCCCTGGTGCAGGTTGGCCCAACCAAGATGTAGAGTTGTATTTTGGCATAAGGATATACGCTAAGCAATTTAGTGGAAGATTAAGTTTATTCCACCGCACACACACAAAATTGTGAATCATTTTGTACAAGTCGGGATCTCTGTTATGAACAATATCTTTTATTTGCCCCAACATGATATACATCTGCTCATACACCTCGCCAATCACTGGTTTGTCTATATCTGCAAACCGAATCATGTGATAAATGGGCTTGGTGAAATCCAACACTTGCCTCACACTTGTCCAAAACTGACTATCAAGAGCGGCCTCCCCCACGAGTTCAAAACCTTCCCTGTCAGCTACATTTGTAGCCCTTTCCTTTAATACCTGCCAATGTGGACTTGATACCATGCTAGCCAATGACTCTCTTTCCTTCAAAAGGCGCCTGAAGGTGAGGTAATAGCTACCAAATCTGGTCTTTCCAATCTTCAACAACTCCAATCTCGAGTGACTGCGGAAAAGGCCATGTGTATTGCTATGATTTGTAATAAATTTTATCGTTTGTTTGCCTTTCTTGTAAAAATCACCAATCCATTGGTATTGTGCATTTTTGTTCTTGATAACATCATGCATCAGAAGGTTCAATGTGTGAACCAAACATCCAGACCAAAATATGTTGGGGTATTTATCCTCAATAATTGCTCCCGCTGCCTTACAATTAGGAGCATTATCAGTGATGACTTGGATGACATTGTATGGCCCAATACGGTCAATTGTTTCAAGTAGTGCTTCTGCAATGTTGATGCCGGTCCTGAACTTGTTTGAGTAATCATGTGCAGTTAGAAAGATGGCACCACTAACAGACACATCAAGAACACTTATCAATGGCTTGCCTTTTACATTT
Source organism: Pinus tabuliformis (assembly GCA_031772625.1). Lineage (NCBI taxonomy): Eukaryota > Viridiplantae > Streptophyta > Pinopsida > Pinales > Pinaceae > Pinus > Pinus tabuliformis. The sequence goes on from CM062811.1 coordinate 658,124,025, forward strand.
GTCCATCCATCAGATACAATGGACACCCCATGGTCAGTCCAAGAATTTGTCATTCTATTCAAAGAATGTGATATTTTTGCTTTTTCATGATCAATTCCAACGGTTCTTGCCTTGTCATACCCAGGGCTCTTGTATCCTTTAGGGGCATCATTTATGGCAGAAACCATTTCGTGCAAATAAGGTGAGCGCAGAACATTGAATGGTATCCCACATGCATAGAGAAACCTGTAAACTTTAGAATCCACATCATTCCTACACCCCTCATCAAGGAAATCTGATATGGTTCTACGCCTTAAACCTGATGACCCTGTGCCTCCATATCCACTGCCTTGGGAAGATGCTGAAGGAGTTCTTTGTGCGTGTGATTGTGAGCTTGGTTCAAAGAAACCCCTTGATTTTCTTGATTTGTATTGGGCTTCCTCCTCTTCCCTTATCTATTTGGCTCTATCCACTACTGACACCGCTGGACAAGTTTTGATTCCTACTTGTTTGTCTCCATCCCATGGCCTTTTCCCGCAGAGGTGTTTTCTGGCATGGGTGTATGAACTTGTGTAATCATTGTTGCAATGGGGGCAATGAAATTTAGTGGTTCCACCCCCTTTCCCTGCTTTAGGCCTGTTAACATATTTCCACAATGGGGTTTGGTCTTGTTTAGTTTTATGAGAGTCATGTTCACCCTCCTCCAGCGCCTCCTCACCGGGGTTTTCATCAAATCCACTTTCTCCAGCTTCTTCATCCCCCTCTTCATTTTGGCCCCTCTGTTTCCTACTCTCCAGCACCATAATAACCATAAAAGGGACCAAGAAGAGGAAAATCCCAAGAAATATAGCCAGGTCCATGATGTTTGATATTTGTAGGGTTTTGAATTTGCAAATTAATTTAATTTATTTAGATTAATTAATTTAATAATTTTAATCTATTAATTTAATTTAGATTCATAATTTTTTTACTAAATATAGTTAATAAACTAAATTAAACTACCTAAATTACTACCTAACTAAATTAAACTAACTAAACTAACTAAATTACTAAGTTACTTACCTCTCTGCAGGCTTGCTCCTCGCTCCTCAGCACTTGCTCCTCGCTTCTCCTCGCTCCTTTGCTCTTGCTCTCCTTGCTCTGGCTCTCATACAAGTGATAATGAACTCTTTGTTTGCCCCATTGGGCTTTTAAAACATTTTTTTTTAAAAAATTGGAAAAAAATTTCGCGTTTGCGGCTTTTTTTCTGCCCGGATTGTTCCCGGCGTCGGGCGATTCGCTCCCGGAGCGATTTTTTAACATTTGGGAGCGTTCGCTCCCGAACGTTAAAATTCGCTCCGGGAGCGACGGGAGCAAACGCTCCCAATGTCGCTCCCTAAATTGGCAGGGAGCACAAATTTTTTTATCGGGAGCGCGCTCCCGACCCTCTCCCGAGCCGTTCCCGCCCGGAGCGTGGATTGGGAGCGGGAACAAGGGGGGGAGCGCTCCCCCGCAACACTGGGTTGGTATATATACTTCTCCTTTAGGTTGCTTAGGAGCCCTCTTTGTCCTACAAGTGACCCCACTTCACCACTCAACATTAAATTAGAATATTAAATTGCTTTCCTTGGGTTCCAGGCTTAGTCCTTTGGGTCAAAACCCCAAAACCCCCAAGGCTTTTCCACTCGGAAATACCTTCTGAGCTACCAAATTTCAATGCTCTCTCTTGGTGTGGAAGGTATTTCCACCACTACTTGGAAGGGGCCCTGCCTCCAAATTTGAATTGCAACCACATTCTTCTGGAAGACCTGGATCTTTGAAGACACCATGCTCCTAGAAGCCTATTGCTTCAGAGCTTCCAAAATGGTCTTTTGAACGACGAATTTCCTTGTTCCTCCAGCTCCATGTCTTTCCCTTGCATGGCTATGACTTCCTTGCATGTGCCATGGATTTTCCTCACATGATCGTGACTTTTCCTTGTATGGTGCATGACTTCCTTGCATGTACCATGACTTTTCCTTGCGTGCACCATGACTTCCTTACATCGTCCACGACTTTCCTTGCATGCACCATGACTTTCTTTGCATGGTCTATGACTTTCCTTGCATTGCTTGGAAGACTCCACTCACTCGCTCGCTTGAACCTGAGGGTTAGACTTCTGTTTGGTGGTTGAATCTCCTTTGCAATCTCCCTTTGAAGCTAGACTCCCTTTGAGTCTACACAACCTCCCCTTGGCTCACTCTGCTTTCCCTCCCGGAAAGTGCGACAACGAAACTTGTGTCTTTTCAAGGTCAATCCTGAGCTGTGGTTGAACACTTGGCCTAGTTGACTCTATCCCACCGCTACTCAACTCTGCAAGTGTCCTCATCCTCCTGGGTCAAACACCTCATATGCACATGGCTCGACTGCTGGATGTGCAACTTTGAAGCCCAACAAAAGATACTATCTCACAATCAACCTGCCATCCACATGAAGCTACCTCGTCCATGCAAAAACACTCCTGCCAAGGCACTTGAGCTGTCTCGACTTATTTTGATAAGTCCACGGAAGTCCATGAATGGTGTCAACAACATGTGTTGAAAATGTAGCGAGCAATGTCTTTTGGCTTGTGCCGTAGCCAGTGAAGATCTCGATTTGTCTTTCTCTCAAGATGAGTGTGAGCTCATGAGTTGGACTTTAGTTAGGATGAGTTCTTTCCAGTTTATTGGAATAATCATCAAGTTGGCATGCGTAGAGTTAGAGCTTTAGTTAAGTGGAAGTCTTCATCAATTTGACTACAGAATGAGGTGGCAATTACAAGTTCAGTGAGAGCAAGTTAGTCTTTAGTGTTGATTGAAGGAAGAATGAGTTAAGAACTCCAATGTTGATTGGAGAGAGAAAGAGTGTTACTCTCAGTTAACTTGTCAATTAGAACTTGAGTTCTAAATTTGAACTTGGCCTCCTTGCATGTTCAAATTGGGTCGATAAAGAGGAGGATGAAGGCACAACGAATTTAATAAGTTTGGTGCGCAAAGGTTTGTGTGACAAGACAACTCACGAGTTTGTGAGAGGAGCCTTGATTGTGGATAGTGCAGGAATCGTGTCCTAAGAAATAGGAGAAACAAGTGCGCTAGGAAATAGGAGATTGATTATGCGTAGGGCTAAGGAGTTGGGTTCCTAAGAAATAGGAGGTAGGAAGTGCGCAAGGAAATAGGGATTTCCCCTATAAAATAGGAACTGATATGTGCTAGAGAATAAGGGCTCATGTGCGCTGGGAAATAGGGATCTAGTGCGCAAGGATTAAGGAGCCTCTAGTGCACAAAGATTAGGAGAAGAGGTGCAGGATCGAGCAAGGAAGAGCGGGGTTTGCAGAGCAAAGTCAAGGAGGAGTAGAGGATTGGTTGCAAGCTAGAGGGTTGAGACCAAGCATGATCAAGCTAGTCAAGGTCAACCATATCAGCTGAGATTTGTGAGAGAAGCATAATGCTTTCTCAAGAGAGACAAATTGCTTTGTAATAGATTCAATTGCTCCAGAAAAATCAATGAAATACCACAATAAGCAAGCCAGTTTTCCTTGTTGGGTTTCCTGAGAAAAATCAGTGTGCCAATATGTGCATGTTTTTTTATCTCTGTGTTTATATTTCGCTGCTTATGAATTGTTAAGAGACTGTATCTTAGTGAAAGTTAACTAGGTTTCAGTTTTTAGTTATTCATCTAAGTAGTTGTAGAGTTTCATGGAAATTTAACATGGTATCAAAACATAGATCAGTATAAAGATGATCACCAGATTGACCAGTTAGTGGACAACACAGATCAAGCAAAAAGGCTTGTGCTAGAGTTTGAAGAGCATAGCAGTTCTTTGGATAGCAACATGATGTTCCAAGGACTAAGGTTAGATCACAGTTTAGAGGGAACCTCCAAATTCTTCTCATGGAAGGAGCGGATGTTAGTAGTGTTGGAAGATAATGGAGTGCTTGAGTATGTGAAGCAGGCAATAACTCCACCTCAACATGCTTAGCAATTGGTCCAACATAACAAGAATGACACCAAGGTGAGGAGGATCATTCTTTAGGGGATCAAAGATCATATTATCCTTCATCTCCATGAGAAGAAGACAACATATGATATACTTAAAGCCATCTTAGATCTGTATCAGGGTTTTAGTGATGCTAGGAAGCTTGCTCTCAAGGAGAAGCTGAGTATCCAGATGAGTAAAGGAGAGCCCATCATCACGTATCTTTCAAAGTTCAGTCAGGTTCTGGATGAGCTATGTGTTGTGGATGTGACTGTAGCAAATAGTGACCTTGTGAGTCTTGCGCTCTGGGAATTCATAAGTCTTGGGAGAATTTCCAGGATGCAGTAAGTGGTAAAGAGAATATTCCCAATTGGGAAAGACTATGGAGTGACTGCATTTAATAAGAGATCTGGGGAGGGACAAGAGCTGGGAGATCAGTGTCAGAATAAGACGAGGAGAACTTTGCCTAGAAGGATAAGATAACAATCTTGTTGAAATTTGGCAGCTAAGGGAGCAATTCCCTCCTTGGGGAAGCCCTTCTCACCCTAAGGAGACCTTACTAGCCCTTGGAAAAATTTAATTTGCACATGGGAAAATTATTATTTTAATGTTGGACCATGTCACATCAAAAAGTACAATTCAATCCAGAAGAGGAAATTCGTACACCACAACCACACATAAATACACATCACTTGGCATAACTTTTAGGCTTCAACACACACATTATTTCTTCTTTGTTTGGTTCGATTTGAACTGAAATTGTAGGGTTTGAGTTCACACGTCCAAAGGGGAGAGAGGGAATTTTTGTTGACGGAGTTTGACTTTTGTTTTGGCATCTTTGACCAACATTTGGATGGTTTGACTTGGATTTGGATCTGTTTTGGAGGGCCAAGTTGATTGGCAATTTAACTGAAGTTTTCTGGGCATGTTAACTAACTTTGACTGCAAATTTAAGCAAGGTTTGACCGCAGGTCTGTTGGGGTTTGACTACAGACTTCCTCTCTCCTTTAATTGAGAGTTTTGACTCTGTTTTGATTGGGTTTGACTAAAAGAAGACTGCACATTTTGATTGGTTGACCGAACTGTTTGGGAGCTGATTTGACCATGACTAGGTCTGGTTAAGGTTGCGTTGTCTGCTATTGACTTTGACCAAAAATTGCAAATTTGACTTTTATGCTCATTTTGGATTGGATATTGGTTGGCTAATTTGGTTGGTCAAGATTTTGACCTTTGACTATTTTTTGATGTACTTGGACTATGTATCTCTGTGCTAAACATTTGATGACGATTTAATACAAGAAGAATTTGGAAAGGGTTTTCCCGCTTGTGGGGTTTTTCCCTGGTCTTTGACCAAATTACTGTGTCTCTATTGTTCTTGGCTACCTTCTATTGTGCATATGGTTTACAATTCTATCTACAATTTCTTATTGTTATTGGAAGATTGAAAATGATTGGATAAAGTGATTGCTATTGAGAGAAGAAATTGTATTGAAAGAAGAAATTGTCTAAGTGATTGTTACAACATAGAACACTGGAAAATTAACATGGCATCAGAGCCGAGGTGAAGACAAGTCCAAGGAGACAAGAGCAATAACCTTTGAAAAAATCTTAGTTGCTGAAGAGTATTTGACTTGGTCAAGATGTCTACCTCATACTGCAAGGTTGAGGAGAAGTTGAATGACATCAAATTTTGCTTCTTGGAGGACCAGGTTGGAGGTGACATTCGATGAAAATGATGTCTTGGAATATGTTGAAGGAAAGGTATCTGAGTCTCCAGAAAATGCTTCTACTGCTACCAAGGCCAAGAGTAAGAAAGGTTAGGTCAAAACTAAGAAAATCATCATTGATTCTTTGAGAGACCATTTGCTTACTTATATTTTGAAAGTTGAAAAGGTATAAGGAAATGTATGAGAAGCTGGTTGGGATGTATGAAGTCAACAATTTGAATCAAATTCTTGCTTTGAAGAATCAACACAAGGACATCAAGCTGAATAAGGGAGAGACTGTTCAATCATACTTCATGAGGATATCTCAACTCAAGGATCAACCCTTGACCGCTGGTGAAGTTGCATGTAATAGAGAGTTGGTGTTGATCTCACTGGGAGGTCTTCCTCCAATATGGGAAACTTTCATCACTTCCATTAGCAACAACGACATGTTTCCTTCATTTGATGAGCCATTGGGCAAGTGCACTCAAGAGGAGACCAGGATGATTTCTAGAGGGTGAATTCAAAAACATGAAGAATGAGAACCCTCTGCACTTGTTGCTTAAAACAAGAAGAGGAAAGGAAGAGGAGGACCCTCTAATTCAAGAAAGGTTGCTCCAACATCCAGGGACTCCAATAGAAGATTTAAATAGGACAAAATTCAATGTTACAATTGTCACAAATATGGTCATTATGCTCGGGATTGCCCAGAGAATGGTAACGCTCTTAGATCCAACAACAACAATCGTGGCTACAACAACAACAGGTTCAACAATAGAAGAAGAAGAGATGCTCCTGCTAATCGTGATGGCCACCATCCTCCCAAGAGATCAACTCAAGGTATGGAAATAATGCAACTGCTACTCAATTTGAATACTTTCTTATTTCTTCTCTTTCTAGTTCCTCTCCTCCAGATTCGTTTGATATTTGGTTGGTAGATAGTGGGGCCTCTAGACACTTCACTGGTTATCGTGAAGTCCTCTCAAACTTGGATGAGAGGGAGACAAATTTGAAGATTATTCTTGGGGACAATTCTACTTACCCTGTGGAGGGGCTTTGTTCTGTTTCATTTCATTTGGATTATGGTCAAACTATACATTTACTGGATGTTCTATATGTATCGGGGTTGAAAAAAATTCTTGTGTCTATATCTGCCTTGGAGGACAAAGGAATGAATATTGTTTTTATAAATGGAAAGGTTTTTACTTGGCCTATGAAATCTCGCTTAAGGGATGCCTTCACTTTGGGATCATGTTAAAATTGGCAACTAGGGTCAAACTCCATGTGGGTCACCTTATTTATGTCTGTTGATATTTTTCCTAGATTCCTCTCGTCGAGAGGTGTAGGATTGATCTAAAGATCATCCGATTCTGACAAGTATTTATGGAGATATGAATTTATTTCTAACTACTTGACAAATTGTCAAGGTCGGCCAGCAGCTAAGTGTGTGGCACACATGCCCAACATTTCATAGAAATAGAAAAGAGGTTGAGTCATTTGTAACTCATCTCATCACTCATCTTCTCTCTCTTCTACGCATCAGATGAGCCTCTCTCTCTCACACATGTGGCTGAAGAAGGAAGACGCAGATTTCTGGTTAGGGCAGCGTTGGCTTGGGTTGACCTAGCCGCAGGTGGGAAAATTGGGTAGCGTTGACTAGCGTGGAGGCTTTCTTAGCTGCGGATTGGGTTGGGCAACCTCTCCTAGGCTAGCCGCAGTTCTGTTCAGCAACTTTGACCAGGTTTGATCACCCCTTTGACCAGCGTTGACTGTCAAGGAGCTGCTACAGGTTTGACCAGACTTTGACCAAGTGTTGACTGCTGTTTGACTGAGATTTGTGGATTGTTTTGAGCTGCTGAAGACAGCTGTTGAAGACCGAGTTCGTCAAGTTGACTAGATGTCAATCCGGCGCTGTTTTGACCAAGTTTGACTGTGCTAATTTAGGGCTCTCTACTGCTGTTATAAAATTACAGAATTTTGCTTTGTACTATTTCTCTTTGCTGAACTATTGAAGATAAAAGAAGATTTGATCAAAGGGTTTCCCTGCATTGGGGTTTGTCCTTGGCTTGCCGCCCCATCTTGTGTCTCTTGTCTTGGCTTGTTTTCTGTCGATCTTTTAATGTTCTATCTGCACTTTACTTTATGTTTATGTGATTGCTAATCTGTGGCTAATAAGAAGAAAAGAAGTAAACTACTCTAAGCATAGAACATACCATAATTTAACATGGTATCGGAGCTGAGGTGAAGACAAAGCCCAAGCAAGAGCAAGAGCAAGAGCAATCACTGAAGGCTATTAAAGCTATCTTAAAGAAGTCATGGGGTCTTCAGCACACTTCCCTGCTGAAGACAAACTCCGTGAGAAGTCTGACTATCACGGATGGAAGATGTCTCTCGATCTAACATTAGAAGAGCAGGAAGTGTTGGACCATGTGAGAGGCAGGATTGTTGAGCCTCCATCAAATGCATCTGTTGTTGCGAGGAACAAATGGACCAAGGGAGAAGTCAAAGCAAGGAAGATCATTCGGGACTCTATCGACAAGCGCCTGGTGGCCTATGTTTACGAGCTGACCACCTCCAAGGAAATCTATGATAGACTTGTGAGTCTATTTAAAGTTAATGATGCAAATCAAGTTTTGTTCCTTAGAAATAAGCTGAAGGAAATTAAGAAGGGCAAAGATGAGAGCATGCAAGCATATTTCTTAAGGATCACCGAGATCAAGAACGATCTTCTGTCTATTGGGGAAGTAATTCCTGACAGGGAAATGACACTCACAACTCTTGGAGGACTGCCACCTGAATGGTATATATTTAGGACTACTCTTCTCAACAATAACATAATTCCTGGATTTGAGGAATTGATGGCCAGATGCATTGAAGAAGAAACAAGGATGGAAGAGCTAGAAATGCCTGTACTTGAAGGTCATTCCTCTGCCTTTTCTTCTCGTGCTAAAAGAAGAAATAATTCTGGGGGTAAATTCAAAGGAAAGGCTGGACCAAAGGGTGGAAGAAAAGGAAGATGTTACAATTGCAATAAAATGGGCCACTATGCGAGGGAGTCCCCTGAAAAAAGGGACTCACACCATGACGATGATCAAAATCACACTCACGACAATCAAAGGAATGGCAGGTCCAATGGCAGAGGTAAAAGAAATGCCGGAAATCAAGGAAGAGGACAACCCTTCAAGAAGGCAAGAAACTCCAGGTATGAATCTAACGTTGTTAACAATAAGCAAGATGAATATTATCTACCAGTGGCCCTCTCTACTACTGCTCCCTCGGACTCGCTGGGAAATTGGCTTATTGATAGTGGTGCCTCAAGGCACTTCACTGGTTACAAAGAAGCTCTCTTTAATCTGGTACAGAAGGATACCAACCTGGAAATTGTTCTTGGGGACAATTCAAAATATCTTGTGAATGGCGTAGGGAATGTCACTCTTCAATTGAATTAGAGAAATAGTAAATACAATCCATTTACAAGATGTATTATATGTACCTAATCTCAAAAAGAACCTGGTGTCCATTTCAACAATGGAAGACAAAGGCTACAAGGTGGCCTTTAGCGATGGCAAGGTACGTGTATGGAAAAGAAACTTTAAAGATGCTTTCACTCTTGGATTTCGAGTTGATTCATTATATCAGGTTGGAGGAAGTCCACTGGGTGTCATGTCTTGTGACACATCTCTTCAGTCCGAACTATGGCATTAGATGTTTGCTCACCTTCATTATAAAGCTCTACCCGATGTGAGAAAAATGGTGACCGGGATGCTCGAGTTCAGATTAGAGCAAGAAGGTGTATGTCTAGGATGTGTCGAAGGAAAGCTGAAAAGGGGACCATTCCCCTCAAGCCAAAGCAAGACCTCCGATATATTGCAGTTGGTTCACTTAGACATATCCGGTATGATACCTGTGAACTCCTTGGGAGGATATTTATATTACCTCACTTTTACAGATGATTATTCTCGCAAGACTTGGATATACTTCTTGAAAAAGAAGGATGAAGTGTTCTCTTGGTTTCGGCACTTTGAAGCCTTGATCGAGAATCAGACCGAAAAGAAGATCAATATCTTAAGGACTAATAATGGGACTGAATATGAATCCAATGAGTTTCATGACTTTTGCAAAGAAGTTGGCATTAAGAGGGAGACTACTACACCATATACTCCTGAGCAGAATGGTGTGGCGGAAAGGAAGAACCGTACGATTGTGGAAGCTGTCCGTGCTATGTTCCATGATCAAAGACTTCCGAAGTTTCTATTTGCCGAAGCTGCAAATACCGCCATATATGTACAAAATCGATGCCCTCATCAAGCATTGGGTTCCAAGTCTCTTGAAGAGATGTTCACTGATAAGAAACCTGACGTATCTCATTTTAGAATTTTTGGAAGTCCTGTATATTTTCATGTGCCGAAGGAGAAAAGGAATAAATTGGGTGCATCTGGAAAGAAAGGAGTCTTCGTGGGCTATAGCGAAAATACTAAGGGCTATAGAATCTATGTGGCTGGTCAAAGGGAAGTCGAAATTAGCCATGATGTCACCTTTGACGAAGATATGGCTCTTAGCAAAGTTGACAATCTTCCTACTCTAAGGGGATCTAAAGAAGCTGACACCAGGGAACCAAAGGAAAAGGAAGATGAGACGATGCATGATGTGGAAGAACCTATGGATCGTATTGATCCTCCTTCGCAAGAGCCTTCCTCTTCTAGGAAGAGGCCTTCATGGCTTAGGGGGACACTTGATGATGCTGAAGGACACATTGCATCCAGAGGAACCTTCCGGGAAAGTAAGAAGCCGAACAAATATCAAGGATACCTAACCATCATGAGCACAATCATCCAAAATGAACCTTCGTCATTCACAGAAGCTGTCAAGTATCAAGTATGGAAGGATGCTATGACCGAGGAATATGAGTCCGTCATGAAAAACGATGTTTGGGATGTGGTCCCCAGACCCCAGGACAAAGCAGTTGTCACTTCGAAATGGCTTTACAAGATAAAGCATGTAGTTGATGGAAGTGTGGAAAAGTATAAGGTTCGTTTTGTCGCTCGTGGCTTCTCTCAGAAGGAAGGTATAGACTATGACGAGATATTTGTACTTGTTGCCCAATATACCACCATCCGCTCGATCTTAGCCCTTGCTGCTTCGCAAGGATGGAACCTACACCAGATGGATGTCAAGACTGTGTTCTTGCATGGTTTGATCAAAGAGCAAGTCTACGTGGAGCAACCCGAAGGATATGAGATTCATGATCGAGAATCTCATTTGTGCAGGTTGAAGAAAGGCCCTCTATGGGCTGAAGCAAGCACCCCGAGCGTGGTATGAAAGGATCGATAACTACTTGATGAAGCTGGGATTCACTAGGAGTGATGTCGACCCTAACCTTTACTTTAAGGTTGAAGATGACAATCCTCTCATACTGGTGCTGTACGTTGACGACCTCTTTCTAACAAGGGCAAACCCTCTCATTCACAAATGTAAGAGAGAGTTGGCTTCTGAGTTTGAGATGAAGGACCTAGGACTGATGCACTATTTCCTAGGACTAGAAGTTTGGCAGAAGCCAGGGGAGATTTTCCCATCTCAAGGAAAATATGTGGTGAAGATATTGGAGAGATTCGGTATGGTGGACTGCAGGCCCGTAACTGCCGCGATGGAGCTTGACTTCAAGAAGTTAAGCGGTAGTGTTGTCGGACCTGTTTTACGAAATGCTACCGAGTATCGTCAACTCGTCAGAGCATTGATGTTCTTGGTGAACTCTCATCTGGATATATGCTTTGCAATCAACATGTTGAGTCAACATATGGTTGAACCTCACCACACACATTGGATTGGTGCCAAGAATCTGTTGAGATATCTTTGTGGCACGATCACTCATGGGTTGAGATACACTGCCAGAGATGTGAGACTACTTGGATATATCGATGCTGATTGGGCAGGCAGTGTGGTGGATCGAAAGAGCACTTCCGGGTGCTGTATCTCTTTGGTTGGTTGCGAAAGCTCTTCAGTGAGCTGTTTGGATTTACATTGGATACCACCGTGATCCTATGTGACAACCAGAGCGGATTCGTTTTTCAGAGAATCCCGTATTTCATGATCGCTCCAAGCATATAGATATCAGGTACCACTATATTCGAGATATGGTGCAGCGGGGAGCATTAAGGCTCCAACATATCGGTACAGATGAACAAGTCGCCGACATTTTGACAAAGCCCCTGGGAAAGGTCAAATTCTTGACTTTTCGAGAACGACTTGGTGTTGTTCAGAGACCCTCTTATGAGGGTTGAGTATGATGTATTGAGCTCTGGGAGCTCCATGGGGGCGCGGGTTACTTTTTGGAGCAACATGCGACCACAGGTCGACTCACCATCCCCTGGTGGTGCACTATGTATGGGGTGAAAGGTTCAACCTTCCCTTGTGACACCCTGTGGCGACTGTGGAACAAGATGATTAGTTCTCCTGTGGGCCAGGATGATTAGTTCTCCGTGGCGTCTATTGGACAGGATGCTTCGTTCTCTTGTGGATAGGATGATTAGTTCTCATGTTGAGGCATCCTACCCATGTAGTCTGGGACTCATGGGAAGTGCCTCTCATCTGATCAATGAGCAGGGAAATGGGGTTAGGGACCATAGTAGTACTATCGATGGACGCATCGTTGTATCTACCGTACTCCCTATGTTAGGATGACCTCCATTGATCTGGGATCAGTGAGAGTGGTATGCCACACTCTGAGATTGACTTCGGGTTAGTGGAGGATGGTATGATACATCCTCGATCATTTCTTCTTCTTCATAGTTCGAGCAGAGCAGTGAAGAGAGAGTAGGGCTAAGCTGTGCAGGGCAGTGCATTTGATGGTTGGGATAGTAGTGACGGTCAGACGGATTGCAGATGGAGTTCTCCCTAGTTGAGAGGGAGTGTTAAAATTGGCAACTAGGGCCAAAATCCATGTGGGTCACCTTATTTATGGCTGCTGATATTTTTCCTAGATTCCTCTCGTCGAGAGGTGTAGGATTGATCTAAAGATCATCCGATTCCAACGAGTATTTATGGAGATATGAATTTATTTCTAATTACTTGACAAATTGTCAAGGTCGGCCAACAGCTAAGTGTGTGGCACACATGCCCAGCGTTTCATATAAATAGAAGAGAGGTTGAGTCATTTGCAACTCATCTCATCACTCATCTTCTCTCTCTCCTACGCATTAGATGAGCCTCTCTCTCTCACACGTGTGGCTGAAGAAGGAAGACGCAAATTTCTGGTTAGGGCAGCGTTGACTTGGGTTGACCTAGCTGCAGGTGGGCAGATTGGATAGCGTTGACTAGTGTGGAGGCTTTCTTGACTGCGGATTGGGTTGGGCAGCCTCTCCTAGGCTAGCCGTAGTTCTGTTCAGCAACTTTGACCAGGTTTGACCACCGCTTTGATCAACGTTGACTGTCAAGGAGCTGCTACAGGTTTGACTAGATTTTGACCAAGTGTTGACTGCTGTTTGACTGAGATTTGTGGACTGTTTTGGGCTACTGAAGACAACTGTTGAAGGAGTGTCTGTCTGAGGATAGAGGAGAAGAGATTAGGGTCACCCTCCTCAAATCGAAATGTGGTCCTGGGAGGGCTACGGGGAAGAGTAGGAGATGGATTCCGGAGGTCAAACTGCAGAGAGAGTGAGAGAAGTGCATGATCTGCGAGAGGGATGGGGGGTGATCGAGAAATTTTTGATGTAAGGGAGGAGATATGGGTTTGCAATAGTGTAGGTTACCACACTTGTCCCGCCTCCAAATGGTCTGCAGGTAAAGAAGTGCGAGGATGGGAAACATGGTAGGCCATTCAGAATTACCAACTCATGAAATTCTCCCAACTGTAGCAGATATCTCCCATAGGTTGTGGTGGGTCCCAAGTGATCCTCGAAGGTCCGGTGCATGCCAATCATGGTTGGGTCAATCACCGAGTGCAAAATATATCCTCTGTCCGGTCGTGCATAGGGATCTAGAGGTCTTTGGTTCGAGCATTGAAGTCCCCCGTGAGAATGACGTCCCCTACTACCAAAACCTGGTGATGTTAGAGTACAGGTCTGTAAAAGGGTCTTCGTCTGAGCTATTGTGAATAGCGTAGGAATACGAGATAGGTGGGAAGTAACAGACTGTGACATAAATGTCTCTCGGAGGTGATGTTCTGGCTCTGATCTGAATCCACATGAATCTGGCATACTCATCGGTCGCGACTACTGATACTTTGCTTCTGAGGCTATCACGGACGAGGCAAGCAACACCCCTTGATCCCCTGACACCTCCTGAACTCCGTGTCTCTTGTCTGCAAATTGTGGTCCACTAGTATCCTGTAATGTCGGGGAGAGGTCGGACTGGGCTCGCGTGAGTCTCGGTAACCAAGAGGATGTCTGCTGAGCTAAGGGCTTCATAAAGTAGGCCTGGTGAAGACCAGAAGGAGCCATTGCCATTCCAACAGTGAACCAAGAGATCTGTGCCCCGCCTCCTCTCCGCTCGGGCCCGTCATTTGGAGTTACCTGAACGGGATGCCCATCCTGGGGGGAAGGTGTCCCGAATAACTGCCTGAAGGTTTCTAATCACTTCCCATTTCCCTGCTTGTCTTGCTGCTGCAACTTGTTCCCTGGCTTGTTTCAGTTCAGCTACTTGAGCTCTTGTGAGGTCTTCATCCAAAAACACTTTATTCGGAAGAGAGAATAGCTTTCGCTTGGCTTGGATTACTCGAAGTCTATCCGAGGAGTCACGGAATTTGAGGAAGAGGGTAGAGTCCTGCCCTATCCAGGCTTTGTCCAAGGTTATGTCTGGTATGTCAAGAGTGTCGCATAGAAACCTATTGTTCCCCAGTTCCATTGGGTTCACTGGGGGGGAGGTGTAGGGAGTCCTCTTACCTTAAGATTTAATTCTCTTGCTCGTCAGGTTCTTTCCTCCACGAGCTTTGCCTGCACTACTTCCTCCACTACTATGAGCAGAGGAGCCTTGTTCTTTCCTTTGACCACCTGTGCCCATGTGCTGATATGCAACTCCGTGTCCTGTTTAAAGGACATTTGTTGGGACCTGATTTCCTCCTGTTCGCTTTTAAGATCTCTGATCTCCGCCTATAAAATCTCGTCGGAATTTTGCCCTGCACTTTGTTCTCGATATTCCTGCAGTGTTTTTCTGATAGATGCGTTGTCTTCCTCTACCGATAGAACTCTGTTTGACAAAGTGCCGATGTCGGCTCGCAGACCGCGATTTTCCGCCTCTAGGTGTTCCATTTTCCTCAAAATTTGTTTATTTTGGGATGTCCAGAAAGAAAAATCTGTTTCTAATGCAATATCGGTGGGACTGTATACATTCTCATCTTTATTGTGGCACTGCTGTAAGTACTTTAGCGGACCTCTGTTGTTGAAATCTTTGGATAGTGGCGTTTTGGCTTCCCCGGGGTCCTTGTTGTGTTGCTGCTCTGTCATGGTGGCCGAAGAGAAAGTTTGTGGTAATTCTTGAACTGTTTGCACCCAACGATGGCACCCCGCTGCACCCAGTACAGGTTGGAACCACAGAATGGGGGATCCGAATTGGATTCACCAAAAATCGCCAAAATTGTGGACGGGACTGCGGATGGGGCTGTGGACGAGACTACGGACGGGCTGCGGGCTACAGACGGGCTGTGGGATGGGGTTGTGGACGGGACTACGGACGAGCTGCGGTTGCCTTGGAACGCTGACGTAGAGGCAGCGAGGACTGACGTAGAGACAATAGAGACAACGCGGAGCCTTGGAACGCTGACGTAGAGGCAGCTAGGACTGACGCAGAGGCTAAGGAGGCCAGCGCAGAGGATGCAGAGGGCCAAGAGGTTGATGCAGAGGGCTAAGAGACTGATGTAGAGGCAGCAGAGGCTGACGCAGGTAACGCAGAGGGTTGCAGAGTTGACGCTGGGTTGAAGAGGCAGCGTTGAGGAATTTTCGTGGGGCAGATTGAGAGCTGGTTAGTTGATGCAGAGCTGTAGAGGGTGACGCAGTCTCTGGAGGGTGACGCAGTTCCCAAGGGTAGCTTGGAGCAACTTTCGCTATCTAGCTAAGGGAACAGTCGAAGTCACTGTGAGGCTATTCATTCGGTTGTTGATTAGGCGGAATATCTGTCTCCGAAGAAAGGTACTTTTGCCAAGGAAAATGTCTGAAGGGTGAGCCATTTCTGGCACCCTAGTTATATTCAGAAAACTGCATTATAATAAAACCCTCATATCTGTTGCACCTGTTTTCTTGCATTGGGTTTTTCCGGGGACGATTGTCCAAAAATAACAGTGTCTCTTGTGTTGTCTCAGTTTATTTCAGTTGCTGATCTGTATATGTGTGAAGGCTGCAGTTGTGTTTATTTCGGTATTTATATTAATAAATAACATGTTAATGGAAAGAACAAGTAGGAGATAATAAACTAGATAATGCAGTAGGGATTTTTGATGTGTTAGACTTAGAAATTTCCACATGAAACTAGTTACATTTTTCAACAAGAGCAACGTGAGGGACTCTTCTTGAGGGAGGAACGTGAGGGACTCTTCTTGGATTATTCACCCCCCTGCTTCAGACAACGACAAAGCAAGCCGTGAGGAACATTCCACTATTCCACAAGTTTATCGACAACAGGCACAAGGTTGTCGGTTGGTCACCCTGCTTTGTACAACGATTGTGGGACTCGACACCCAGCAAGCGATAAAGCAACAATCAACAGTGGGCATAAGGTTGTCGAGTGGGCACCCTGCTTCAGACAATGATTGTGGGACTTGATACCCAACAAGCGACAAAGCAACAACCGCGCAGAAAGGAACATGACTCGGAGCTGTTACAGGTAAAATTAAAAAATCACACCTGTTATTAATTCTTAACACTAAAACTGCCATTTGGTAATGTTACCAACTGTTAGAAAAGTTATAACAACAGATTTGGATAACTGTAAGCAGATTGCACACTGGTTTATTAGTTTTCATTAAATTAGGCTAATGACCCAATTTCAGCCACAAGGAAAAGGCTTGACCAACAATGTCACCAAATGATGAAGTGACCTTAATCACGTAGAAGAGATAGTGTGATCGATTTCATTACAAAAAATAGATACTCATTAACTAAAGCCCAGGTTTAGTTAGAACCTGGACTATTAACAACAAATATTTAAGTATGTATGTTAGCTGGCATAACTTCTTGACAAATCAAGCTGACCAAGGAGAATTGGACACTTGGTCAAACACTTTCAATGCTAACAACCTTTTATATTTCTCACTTAGATCAACACATTTCTTATATGTTTTTGCTCAAAAGAAAGATTCTTTGAAGCCCGTGTTTTAACTTTAAGATTGTGTGTTTAGGTACTTGTGCATTGTTAATCACCTAAAAAATTATTACTGAAATTTTATTGTATTTTAATTTTTAATTGTGTATTGATAATGTATTATAATTAGAATTTTATATGCAGTAACCTATAGACCATTATCACTATGAAACCATCACATTAGAGTAAAGGAGAAATCATCAAAACTAGACCCAAAATCTCCTCTATGGCAGTATGTGGAGATTATTGGAAAAAATCTCAGAGGTGGTTCATATAAATGGAAGTGTATTGAATGCCAAGAAATTAAAAATGGTTCATATACTAGAGTGAAGGCCCATCTGATTGGTCAAACTAACACAGGGGTGCAAATGGAAAACCTGACTAAGGTTTGACTCCTGAAAGAATGAAATTCTATGCATCTTTGCAAGACACTGCTAATAGGAAGCTTGCTAAGGGAAGAAACCCTGTGCAAAGTTCTACAACTAGGCCTCCATTGCCATCTAGGCTTGCTGCCACAACTAATAAAAGGCCCACTCTAGGCCCTCTTGAAGCAACATTCAATAATCAAGGTAGAGACATAGCCGATGAACATGTAGCTCGTTTCATCTATGCAAATGGGCTAGCATTCAATTTGGTGAGTTCCCCTTATTGGCAACAAATGATTAAGGCAGTTAATGAAGCGCCAAAAGGGTACAAAAGCCCAGGGGATATGAAAAGGTCTGCACTACTTTGTTGGCATCAGAGAGACAATCCATGGATAGACAACTACATACAATCCAGGATACATGGGCAGAAACAGGGGTGTCCATCATTTTTGATGGATGGAGAGACCAAAGAAGCCACCCATTAATGAATGTTGTTGCAATATGCCTCCAAGGGGCAATGTTTTTGAAGGCTGTTGATTGAAGTGGAATACAGAAAGATGCATCTTCCATATCCACATTTCTTATTGATGAAATAGAAAGTGTGGGGCCACATAATGTTGTCCAAGTCATTACGGACAACGCATAGGTTTGTAAAGCTGCAGGTTTGATTGTGGAGGGTCGATATGATCACATATTTTGGACTCCATGTGCAGTACATTGATTGAACCTTATGCTTGCCAAGATTGGTGAGATTGAATGGATTAATGAAATATATGTAGCAGCAAAAGAAATGCAAATGTTCATAACCAATCATTCAATGTCCCAAGCCATATATCGAGGTTTTGCAAAGTTGGAGCTACTGAAAGTACGATTTTTTTAATCAATATTATTTGTTTTGGAACTTCTTAATTTTAATTAAAAATTTATATATGATTTCTCATTTGAGATTTGACTATTTGAAACTTGTAGGTTGTTGAAACCCGTTTTTCCTCCCACATTCTTGTCATAAAGATGCTTGTGGAGGTGAGACAAGCATTACAAGCAATGGTCATTGATCCTGTTTGGGAATCATGGAGGACTTCCACTTCTGATAGAGGGCAAAAAATCAAGTCCATTATTCTTGATGATGCATGGTAGGACAAGGTTCAATACTTTCTGCGGTTTATTGAATCAATCTTGACCTTGATCATGACATTTGACACAGATACACCGTGCTCGAGGGAAGTTTATGAAAACATTGATAGTATGCTAGAGAGGATAAGGGAAATTATCAAGGCAAGTTAAAATGACCCTTTTGAAACATTTTATTCTGAAGTGAAGGACAATTACAGAAAGGTGGAACAAAATGACCACAACATTACACCTTTTGGCCTATGCATCAGACCCCAAATATTATCATTCCAAAATTTTGTCTTTACTTGGTAGAACAACGCCAAACAAGGATTTTGAAGTGGTACAAGGATACAAGACAACTTTGAGGAAACTTTATAGAGATGTGGGAGCTGCAATGGAAGTACGTCAAGAATTTGGAGGATTTGTACAATCTACTGGTACCTTTTAAGATCCAGTAGCTATGGATGATTGAGGGCATCTTGATCCTATTAATTGGTGGGGCTTCCATGGTGGGGATAACATTCATCTCTCGACTCTAGCCACTAGGATGTTATCATAGGTTATTAGTTCCTCATCTGCTTGAGAGGAATTGGAGTACATATGGCTTCAGATCCATTCAACGAAGCAAAGCAGGCTGGGAGCGACAGAGGCTGAGGATCTTGTGTATGTTCATTCCAACCTCCGTCTTCTATCACATGTTGAACCAAAGTATAAAAAAGGTCCGAATAGGATGTGGGATGTGGAGCCTGAGATCTTTGACTTGAACTTGACATTGAATGCCACGACTCACCTCAACGTACTTGAGGACATTGTTCCACCACCAGTCCAACCTACTGATGCAACGTCCTACATTCCAAGACCTCCATCATCTATTCATGATGTAGAGTTGCAATATTCAGAAGAGAATGTAGATCCATTTGAGGATATGTAGTTTAACCTACTGTACATTATGATATTAGTAGAGTGATCATGGATGAGATGCTCATTTTTGTACTTACTACTATCATTTATGATATTATCGTTTTTGTATGAGGGAGGATGCATCATTTTAGTGTTTCAGTCTTCATATTTATAATATATCTAATGGTTTCAGTTCTAAATGTTGTGATTTATAAATGAAATTGATTTTTGAACTCTAAAAGTGTTTTTTAAAATCCAAAAAATATTATTATATTGTTTGTACTTGACGTATTCTTGCCGTATTCGAATCTTGGATTTTAAAAAAACTAGCGAATCCATATCCATATCCGAATCCTAGTAACTTAGCTTGATTTCCTTGATGTTATTCGCATGTTTGGCCCATATGTATCCTTCAATTGAGTGATCTTCAAACTCCCTGTTCTTGTCACCTTAGCTCTGATTCCATGTTGAGAAAACAAGGGAAACTAGATTAGGGTGATTTCTCTTATCTTTGATAACTGCTCGTGATGTTCTTTTACTTTTCTTTCTTATTAACTTATTTTTTTACTTATTATTATGTTGTTCTTATCATCAAACAACTATCAAAACATGAAGATCAATAGTACACAAGGACACAAGATGTAGGCTGCTAGCCAGGGCCAAAACCTCTCCTAGAGAGGAAAACCCACAAGAAATTTTTCTCTTCTTATAGAATCTTCAAATGACGAATTCCAAGACCCAAGACAAAGTCCCCTCCAAGACCAAGTCAACCTTCTCCTTTATGAACCTTCTCTTTCACAAAGTCAACCCAAGTCAAATAACTTCAAACTTCAGATTTCAGCCTCTACTTCAAAATTTCGGTTATTGCTTCAGCTCTGCGATTTTCGGCGTCTACTGCAAAAACCCTAATACGCACGTGTGAGTGATTTTAAGACAAAATTATGTCCTTTTGGTCCCTCACTTGGACTATTCCTTTCTCCTTAGTAATTCGGCTTGCAAGTTGGATCTTCTTGACACCAAACTTTGTCTCTTGATGGCTGCAATTTGTGACCTAATTCCTTCGCACGTGTGGGAGAAAAATCAATCCTCAAAACTTCGATTTCTCTTCCGTTTTGTTCTCCCTTTCTTTCGTGGCTATTAGTCTTCTTTTTTCCTTGAGATCGAACTTGGCTTAGATGTCTTCTTCAAATGAGGTCGAGTTCCATCTTATATATGCGCTTCTTTTTGTAAGGCTCGAATAGCCCTAATGAGGCCGACTTATCATATGTAGGAACTTGTTTTCTTGTAGGCCAACTTGGTCTTGGAGAGAGACTTTTGAGTCTTGACTCTTTGACTTACAATAAATTCTTCTTACATGACACAAAATGCCCAATAGGGACTTTTACATATGACAATGACTTTTTGACTTCTTTGACTTTAAGACAAAGCCCTAGAAGCACACAATGGGTGCTTGACCTAAAAACAATTTGACCTAGAACATGAAACCCATGCCATGAGAATAAAAATAATAATTTTCTTTTCTCTTTTACATCAAATACATAAAATCAAGATTACATAAGACATTATGAAGACCAGACCTAGTTACACATTTCAACAGATTGGTGGGCATGTTTCATTGTTTCATCCACCCCATTCCAAAGCCTAGACTTAACAGAAAGATGTCAAACAAAAAATAGGCATCACCCTCGATTGTAATCAAGTAGACATACGTTGAATGTTCTAATATAGTAAGCTTTATCTTTTATAAAATTAAAGCCTAATTATTTTGTTTCTTATCTTGCTTCTATCTATTTTCACCCATATTATGGATGTTTTTATAATGGTTCTCACTTATTTCTTTCCCAAGGAAAGCCTCATGGGGTCCCCCCCCCCAAAATATCCAGATGGTGGGCAGGTCAATTGCTAGCGACATTAGTAGTTAGTAACCTTGAGTGACTTGATTGAATTTGAACTTGTGACGTATGGCCTCCCTGTAAGTGATATGCCTTGGGAAGATGATTCAATTGATCAAGCTGATTCTTCGGGATTTATAACCTATTTTCATTGATCTTAAATATCTCTTTGGGTAGTTTTAATTTAAAAAGATACAAACTCACTATTTGAGAGTGAGCTCTAATTAGGTAAGGTCTTGAGAGGTCTTACCTGAGCAAGATGTACATAGGTCCACTTATGAGTTTCAAGAGAAACAAGTTAATTAAAAGGCATTGCATTTGATTGTCACATTAAAAGATGCTCTAGAAGACCAAAGCATTGTAGGTAGCACGATCTTGAAGACCAAAGCATTGAATTTCCATCATCTTGGGTCTAGGATAGCATCTTAAAATCGCTGACACTACCAAACCAAGAATCTCAACCAAAATCACACATGCACAAAATATAGACAACTTTTTTCAACTTTCAACCCAACTTTGTTATATTAAACATATAATACAACAGTCGAGGGCTCCCATACTAGGGATAATGGCCCTCATACATCCACTGATACAAGATACAAAACTTTGGCTTGGTGTCGGTCCATCGACAACCAATTTGCCCTCAACAAGATACTTTGACCGTCTAGCTGATGTAGCGCTGCTCACAGCTGACTTGGTCGTACCCTGTACTTGCCTGATACTTCGACTCCCATTTTGTAACTCCTGCCTCTATCAATGCATCAAGTCCATCTGGCCACTGAACCTCAGCGGTTAGTCTGCTCACTTGTTGTGCCTTAGTCCATCAAGGGCGCAACACATCGAGACGCCTGTCGAGTTGTTCACAACTCCACTTGTGAACAACTCTCGATCTACCCACTGCTGCTCCTCAGCTACTCAGGGACTTCAACCCACTATGGTCTTCCTGCGGTGCTCCGATGAAGACCAACATAGGAAACAGAGGGTTGCCACCTATCATTGCAAGATGTCCTTCTCCCACAATGAACACGGCCTGGGAAGATTGGCCATCATCTACTGTAGAAGTCCTCCACACACAAGTCTCTGGCTCTACAAACTGCTCCTGGTTGATCAGACCCTTGAGCTCAACAATTGCCACTCTAGCAACTACCTTTGTCCATCAAGGTGTTTCACATCGGGCTCCAACTTGGACACTATCACACAGTACACTGTACTCCAACAGACCATAAGTGCCCAATCCACGTTCATACTTGGTCCACTCTCACGCTGCCTTCCAATAGTCCACGAGTGACCAAATCCAGGCTGTAGCATCTGCACCTAGTTAGGGCATCCCCACACCTAGGAGACCCTTCTATTGGTTGCCAACAGACTTCTCCACATCTGACCTTTGTTCTGCAATAGAGGAGCTATTGCACAAATCTAGGCTCCAATGTACTGCTTCAACATTTGCCCACTGATTAGGGCATCTGACAGTCCATGTCAGCCCTATCTCTTGGCTGCTACAGTCCTCCAAATCTAGTCCTCTCCTAGGACACTCATCCACTTAGCATCCAACCATCAATCCAGAAGAAATCTGCAAATACTGTTGCTGCCTCCTTGCCTTCGGATCTGTGCATTCATAGGACTGGTTAGGGCACACAACAATAGCCCCAAACCACTGCCCAAACATTGTGTAGTCCTCTTCCAAAGACCTGCTTCCTTGTCTACCCTAGGCTTATTGTGCACTATTTTGGACCTTGTATGAAACACACAAGACACCCTACAGGTGACTGTCCACTACATCAATACAAACTGCCCACAAACAAAGGAATTCTCCATTGTTTTATTGCACTGTTCCTAGGAGTATTTGCGGCTAGGGTAGAGAGCCTTTTCTAGGCCTCTCGACCGTCCAAAATGTGCCTTTAATCTGTTGCTGTAGCAACACTTTCCTGCGGCCCAAACAGTGACAAACTACACCACAAATATGCTCAAAAATTGCTCTTAACTCAGCTCAAAAATGTGACCCATGATCTCGTAAAGAAATCCCACCTTAAATCTGGCCAAGACACGTCCCTTAAGCTCCTGGTGGCTGCCTCAGACCTGCGGCCTTCTTTCACAGAGAATCCGCACCTCAAAACAGAGGTAGCCTACCACCAAACTCATGCTCTAGTTGCCTGTGTCCTTGCCTCAGATCCGCACTCTTATTTTAGAGTTCTTCTTTGATGTGAATACACCTTAGGATGATTGAAATCAATGTCTCACACCTTATATTTATACCAAAAATAAGGGCTCCACGAATTTGTTGAAGGGACATGTCTCTTGGACCAAGCCTACATGACTTGACTGTCCATAACTAATTGTCAACGTCAAAAATTGATATCTCAAGTTCTAGAGCTCCGATTTTGGTGATTTTCGAAGCGTTGGAATTGACACGCTAAGCTCTATCACCTCAAATTTTCTCATGCTCAAATTCTTCATGGTTTTGTCCCAAATCCCGATGCGTGCAAAACCCCACCCTTGGGTTCTAAGTCCACAAGCCTAATTGTGGCGCTTTGCCCTCCAAACCCCGAACACTACGGCTTGGAGTACCTTCCAAGCTACACAAAAATCAATGCTCCCTCTTAGCGAGGGAGGTACTTCCAAGACTAGGAAGTAACCATCATCATCCGACGACACTAGCCCATTTGGCGTCCATCACTGCAGCAAACCCTGTAGAATGAACCCGACAATCTCGGTAGTGCGTCTGCCTCATCATATCCGAACCTAAAGATCCTGAACCTCCATAGGGCTACTCCCTCTGAGCCTACATGATCTCCACTAGCTCAGTGCTGCAAGCACTCATCCTCCTGGATCAAATATAACTCGTGCAAATCCCACCAATCTCGGATATGCAACATCACGATTCGATGAAGACTCTAGTCTGCCAACCTGTAGTCCATCACATGAAGCCATCTCGATCAACTTGATCTCGTCCATGCCAAAGCAATCCTCGAGCTGTCCCAACCATCCATGACAAATCAACAGAAGTCCATGATCAACAATCTACCCTACAATGAACTATTATTCACTAGGCTCACCACCAATCCACTAGAACTCCTAGCAAATCTCGCTGCCAAGCCAGTCAAGACCACATCTCCATGTCTTCAGTTGAACCCTCTTCTCCATCATCTAGGTACCCACAACTCCCTCTGAGTTGCTTCGTTATGCACACTCTAATTCACTGTCCCTCAAAGTAGCTCAGATACCCTTTGACACCATGTTGAATTTCCACGATCTTGGGTCTAGGATAGAATCTTAAAATATCTGACGCCACCAAACCAAGAATCTCAAAGATCCTACTTTGCACAATGAAATATAAACAACAGTGAATCACATGTACAAAATATAGACAACTTCTTTCAATTTTCAATCCAACTTCGTCATATTAAACAACATATAGTACAACAGTCAAGGGTTCCCGTACCAGGGATAATGGCCCTCATACATCCACTTATACAAGATATAAAATTGGGGCTTGGTGTCGGTCCATTGACAACAAATCTACCCTCAACAAGATACTCTGACCATCTAGCTGATATAGAGCTCGTATAACTGATGTAGAACTCCTCACAGCTGCCTTGTTCGTACCCTACACCTGCTCGGTCCTTCGGCCCTCGATCCGCAACTCCCTGCCTCTATCAATGCTCCAAGTCCATCTGGCCACAAACCTCAGCTGTCAATCTGCTCTCTAGTTGTGCGTAGCCCGTCAAGGGCACAACACATTGATACTCCTGTCGAGTTGTTCACAACTCCACTTGTGAACAACTCTCAATCTGCCCACTACTTCTCCTCAGCTACTCAGGGACTTCAGCCCACTATGGTCTTCCTGTGCTGCTTCGATGAGGACCAACATAGGGCATGGAGGGTTGCCACCTATCACTGCAAGATGTCCATCTCCCACAATGAACACGTGTTGGGAGGACTACCCATCATCTATTGTAGAAGTCCTTCTTCACACACAAGTCTCTGGCTCCACAAAGTGCTCCTAGTTGATTAGACCCTTGAGCTCAACAACTGCCACTTTAGCAACTACATTTGTCCATCAAGGTGTTGCACACTGGGCTCCAACTTGGACACTATTGCACTGTCATCTAGCAGACCATAAGTGCCCAATCCACGTTCATACTTGGTCCACTCTCACGCTGCCCTCCAACAGTCCATGAGTGATCAAGTCCGCACTGTAGCATCTGCACCTAGTTAGGGCATCCCCACACGTAGGAGACCCTTCTATCGCTGCCCTCCAACAGTCCACGAGTGACCAAGTCTGCGCTGTAGCATCTGCACCTACTTAGGGCATCCCCACACCTAGGAGACCCTTCTATCGCTGCCAATAGACTTCTCCACATTTGCCCTTTGTTCTGCAATAGAGGAGCTATTGCACAAATCTAGGCTCCAATGTACTGCTGCAACATTTGTCAACTGATTAGGGTATCTGACAGTCCATGTCAGCCTTATCTCTTGGCTGCTACAGTCCTACAAATCTAGTCCTCTCTTAGGACACTCATCAAGTTAGCATCCAACCATCAATCAAGAAGACATCTAAAAATACTGTTGCCGTCTCCTTGTCTTCGGAGCTGTGTATTCATAGGTATTGGTTAGGGCACACAACAACAACCTCAAACCACTGCCCAAACACAGTGTAGTCTTCTCCCAAAGACCTACTTCCTTGTCCACTCTATGCTTCTTGTGCATTGTTTTGGACATTGTATGAAACACACAAGACACCCTATAGGTGACTGTCCACTACATCAATACAAACTGCCCACAATCAAAGGAAGACTCCATTGTTTGATTGCGCTGTTCCTAGGAGCATTTGCGGCTAGGGCAGAGAGCCTTTTCTAGGCCTCTCGGCCCTCCAAAATGTGCCTCCAATCTGCTGTTGTAGTAGCACTTTCCTGCGGCCCAAACAGTGACAAAATACACCACAAATATGCACAGAAAATGCTGTTAACTCACCTTAGAAATGCAGCCTGATCTCTTAAGGAAATCCCCCCTTAAATGTGGCCAAGACACGTCTCTTAAGCTCCTGGTGGCTGCTTCAGACCTCTGGCCTTCTTTCACAGAGAATCCACACCTCAAAACATAAGTAACCTACCACCAAAATCATGCTCCAGCTGCCTGTGTCCTTGCCTCAGATCCGTACTCTTATTTTAGAGCTCTTATTTGATGTGAATGTCGATTTGGGGTAACATCAAATGTGGTCTAGCCATGAAAATTGGTGGAGAGGCTAAAGCACATGAGGTCTCCAAGACCCATAAATGGTTTGGACAAATTCTAATCGGTTTGGAAGATATTAAAATAATTAATATTTTTAATGGAGTTCTTAAGTCTAAACTTAGGAAAAATAGAATATTAATGGGTATTAATATAAAACTGGGTTAGAAGGTTCCAATAGTCATGGATTAAGCAAAATCTAATCTTAGCCATTGATTAGAGATGTAATCTCGACCGTTGAAGGACCAACAGGACAAGTATAAGAGGAGGCTTGAGGGTCAATTGGAAGATACACCAGAGTGACCAGTCATTCGGTTTACTAGCGCGGGGATTGCTAAGTAAAGTCGAATCAGTGATCAGTAGCGAGGGGCAGTGAGTACTGGACAGAGAGGCAGAGATAGTGCCGAGAGACTAGCGCAGAGGCAGAGAGGCAGACGCAGAAGCCAGAGAAGGCCATGCAGAGCCCAGCAGAGACAGTGCAGAGGCCAGAGGGCCTGCATCATCCACGTAGAAGGTAGCAGGAGTGACGCAGAGGGTCCCAGAGGCTGTCGAGTGCCTTAGAGGGTTCTGAGGTTGACGTAGAGGCCAGGAGGGCTAATGCAGTGCTTCAGTGTTGCTGGAGAGGGTTTCGTGGGGCAGGTTTTTTGAATACCTGCTTCTGAATAGAGAGGTATTACTGCCGATTATTTTTCTTTGTCGGGTGAGCCAGTTTGGCACCCAAGTGTACTTTAGGATAGACTGTATAATAAATAAACCCTTAGAATTGCTGCACCGGTTTTCCCGCATTGGGTTTTTCCAGGGAGTTGTCCAAAAATAACGGTGTCACTTGTGTGTTTGCTATTTCTTTCAGCTATTGATCTGTAGATGGTTGAGACTGTATTGTGTTTACTTCAATGTTTATATGTTTAAATAACTTGTTCGTATTTAACAAGTAGGAGAAATAAACCAGAAGAATACAGATAAAATTTCTAACGAATAGACTTAGAAATTTCAATAGTGAATGCACATTAAGATGATTGAAATGAATGTCTCGCACCTTATATTTATACCAAAAATAAGGGCTCCACGAATTTGTTGAAGGGACATATCTCTTGGACCAAGCCTACATGACTTCACTGTCCATAATTAATTGTGAACTTCAAAAATTCATATCTGAAGTTGTAGAGCTCCGATTTGGGTGACTTGCGAAGCGTTGGAATTGGCACACCAAGTTCTATCAACTCAAATTTTTTCATGCTCAAATTCTTCATGGTTTTGTCCCAAATCTTGATGGGTGCAAAACCCCATGCTTGGGTTCTAAGCCCACAAGCCTACTTGTGGTGCTTTTCCCTCCAAACCCTGAACACTAGGGCTTGGAGTACCTCCCAAGCTACACAAAAATCAACGCCCCCTCTCAGCGACGGAGGTACTTCCAAGGCTAGGAGGTAACCATCATTAATGAGCGACACTAGCCCATCTGGCGTCCATCACTGCAGCAAACCTTGTAGAATGAAACCGACAATCTCGGTAGTGCCTCTGCCTCACCATATCCGAACCTGAAGATCCCGAACCTCCATAAGGCTGCTCCCTCTGAGCCTTCACGATCTCCACTAACTCAGTCCTGCAAGCACTCATCCTCTTGGATCAAATACAACTCGTGCAAATCCCACCAATCTCGAATATGCAACATCATGATCCGATGAAGACTCTAGTCTGCCAACCTGTAGTCCGTCACATGAAGCCATCTCGATCAACTTGATCTTGTCCACGCCAAAGCAATCCTCGAGTTGTCCCAACCATCGATGACAAATCAATGGAAGTCCATGATCAACAATCTACCCTACAACAAACTGTTGTTCACTAGGCTAACCACTAATCCACTAGAACTTTCGGCTAATCTCATTGCCAAGCCAATCAAGACCAAATCTGCATGTCTTCAGTTGAACCCTTTGCTCCATCATCTAGATACCCACAACTCCCTCTGAGTTGCTTCGCTGTGCACACTCTGATTCACTGTCCCTCAAAGTAGCTCAGATACCCTCTGATACCATGTTGAATTTCCACGATCTTGGGTCTAGGATAGAATCTTAAAATCTTTGACGCTACCAAACCAAGAATCTCAAAGATACTACTTTGCACAACAGAATATAAACAACAGTAAATCACACATGCACAAAATATAGAAAACTTTTTTCAATTTTCAACCCAACTTTGTTATATTAAACAACATATAATACAATAGTCTAGGGCTCCCGTACCAGGGATAATGGCTCTCATACATCCACTGATAGAAGATACAAAACTGGGGCTTGGTGTCCGTCCATCGACAACTAATCTGCCCTCAACAAGATACTCTGACCGTCTAGCTGATGTAGAGCTCGTCTAGCAGATGTAGAACTCCTCACAACTGCCTTGGTCATACCTTGTACCTGCCCGGTCCTTCGGCCCCCGATGTGAAACTCCTGCCTCTATCAATGCTCCAAGTCCATCTGGTCACGGAACCTCAACTATCAATCTGCTCTCTAGTTGTGCCTTAGTCCATCAAGGGCACAACACATCGAGACTCCTGTCAAGTTGTTCACAACTCCACTTGTGAACAACTCTCGATTTGCCCACTGCTGTTGCTCAGCTACTCAGAGACGTCAGCCCACTATGGTCTTCTTGCGCTGCGTTGATGAAGACCAACATAGGGCACGGAGGGTTGCCATCTATCATTGCAAGTTGTCCATCTCCCACATTGAACACGTGCTAGGAGGACTGCTCATCATCTGCTATAGAAGTCCATCTTCACACACAAGTCTCGGGCCCCACAAACTGCTCCTGGTTGATTAGACCCTTAAGCTCAACAACTGCCACTCTAGCAACTACCTTTGTCCGTCAAGGTGTTGCACACTGGGCTCCAAATTGGACACTATCACACTGTCCTTCTGCAGACCATAAGTGCTCAATCCACGTTCATACATGGTTCACTCTCACGTTGCCCTCCAACAGTCCATGAGTAACCAAATCCACACTGTAGCATCTGCACCTAGTTAGGGCATCCCCACACCTAGGAGACCCTTCTATTGGCTGCCAATAGACTTCCCCACATCTGCCCTTTGTTCTGCAATAGAGAAGCTATTGCCCAATTCTAGGCTCCAATGTACTGCTGCAACATCTGCCCACTGATTAGGGCATCTGACAGTCCATGTCAGCCCCATCTCTTGGCTGCTACAGTCCTCCAAATCTAGTCCTCTCCTAGGATACTCATCCACTTGGTATCCAACCATCAATCAAGAAGACATCTGCAAATACTGTTGCTGCCTCCTTGCCTTCAGATCTGTGCATTCATAGGACTGGTTAGGGCACACAACAACAGCCCCAACCACTGCTCAAACACGGTGTAGTCCTCTCCCAAAGACCTGCTTCCTTGTCCACTCTAGGCTTCTTGTGCACTGTTTTGGACCTTGTATGAAACACACAAGACACCCTACAGGTGACTGTCCACCACATCAGTACAAACTGCCCACAAACAAAGGAAGACTCCACCGTTTGACTGTCTCTTCCTAGGAGTATTTGCGGCTAGGGTAGAGAGCCTTTTCTAGGCCCCTCGGCCCTCCAAAACGTGCCTCCAATCTGCTGCTGCAGCAGCACTTTCTTGCGGCCCAAACAGTGACAAACTACACCACAAATATGCACAGAAAGTGCTCTTAACTCACCTCAGAAATGCGGCCTGATCTGGTAAGGAAATCACCCCTTAAATCTGGCCAAGACAAGTCCCTTAAGCTCCTGGTGGCTGCCTCAGATCTGTGGCCTTCTTTCACAGAGAATCCGCAGCTCAAAACAGAAGTAACCTACTACCAACTCATGCTCCAGCTGCCTGCGTCCTTGCCTCAGATCCACACTCTTATTTCAGAGCTCTTCTTTGATGTGAATGCACCTTAGGATGATTGAAATGAATGTCTCACACCTTATATTTATGCCAAAAATAAGGGCTCCACTAATTTGTTGAAGGGGCATGTTTCTTGGACCAAGCCTACATGACTTGACTGTCCATAATTAATTGTCAACTTCAGCAATTCATATCTCAAGTTCTAGAGCTCCGATTGGGTGATTTTCGAAGCTTTGGAATTGGCATGCCAAGCTCTATCACCTGAAATTTTGTCATGCTGAAATTCTTCATGGTTTTGGCCCAAATCGCAATGGGTGCAAAACCCCATGCTTGGGTTTCAAGCCCACAAGCCTACTTGTGGCACTTTGCCCTCCAAACCCCGAACACTAGGGCTTGGAGTAACTCCCAAGCTACACAAAAATCAACATTTATAACATATTTTCATTGATCTTAAATATCTCTTTGGGTAGTTTTAATTTTTAAAAATACAAACTCACTATTTGAGAGTGAGCTCTAATTAGGTAAGGTCTTGAGAGGTCTTACCTGAAGAAGCTGTACTTAGGTCCACTTATGAGTTTCAAGAGAAACATGTTAATTTTTATTTAAAGGCATTAAATATGACTGTCACATTAAAAGATGCTCTAGAAGACCAAAGCATTGTAGGTAGTCATTCTGCTTGATATTATGATCGGAAGTTAATATCCATTATTTGTCTGCATATTTTTGTATCAGTTCTGAGAACATCTGTATGATTCTGACTCATCAATATTTTACAGGTACTTATTTGCAGGCTGATTGACAGGCCTTTGCGGCCAACTATCTTGAAAGGCTTCTATCATGAAACTCAAATACTTTCTTGGGTACACTTCCTATTCATTCTTTATTTTGGTCTTAATTATGGATGGCACTTCTAAGAATTGAGAAACTAACTTAAAGAGCATAACATCACTATGTAAAATTTTATTATCCAATGCTTTTGGGGGTTTAATTATGTATAATACATAGTATTTTTATTTTCATGCACTGGGTCTTTTATAAA
Source organism: Pinus tabuliformis (assembly GCA_031772625.1). NCBI lineage: Eukaryota > Viridiplantae > Streptophyta > Pinopsida > Pinales > Pinaceae > Pinus > Pinus tabuliformis. Next base: position 658,155,357 of record CM062811.1, read on the forward strand.
TTATTTCCTATGTATTCCGATATCTTCGATTTTTGCTGTGTTTTGTTATTAGAAGATGCTAATTTCAGTGAAATACACCAGAAAGGATTGCTTGTAGCTTTTGCTAGGTTTTGTTATTAGAGGACGCTAACTGCAGAATTAATTCTAAATCACCACTGAAAATTCTGAAACATGAAATTGTTTCATGTTTTCCCCGGATCCCGCTCTGGTTGTCACACAGAATCACGGTGGTATCCAATGTAAATCCAAACAGCTCACTGAAGAGCTTTCACAACCAGACTGCCTCACAGGAGGCCATGCTAGCAACAATGTACTCTGCCTCGGCAGTGCTCAAAGCCACTGATTTCTACTTCCTGCTCATCCAGGATATCGAGGCAGATCCCAAAGAGAAACAACACCCGGAAGTGCTCTTTCGGTCCACCACACTGCCTGCCCAATTAGCATCAATATACCCAAGTAGTCTCACATCTCCGACAGTGTATCTCAACCCATGAGTAATTGTGCCATGAAGATATCTCAACAGATTCTTGGCACCAATCCAATGTGAGTGGTGAGGCTCAACCATATGTTGACTCAATGTGTTGACTGCAAAGCATATATCCGGACGGAGTTCACCAAGAACATTAATGCTCCAACGAGTTGACGATACTCGGTAGCATTTTGTAAAACAGGTCCGGTAGCACTACTGTTTAACTTCTTGAGGTCAAGCTCCATCGGGGTAGTTATGGGCTTGTAGTCCACCATGCCAAATCTCTCCAATATATTCACCACATATTTTCCTTGAGATAGGAAAATCTCTCCTGGTTTCTGCCAGACTTCCAGTCTTAGGAAATAGTGCATAAGTCCTAGGTCTTTCATCTCGAACTCTGACAACTCCCTCTTACATTCGTGAATGAGAGGGTCTGCACCTGTTAGAAAGAGGCCATCAACATATAGCACCAATATGAGAGGCTTGTCATCTATAACCTTAAAGTAAAGGTTAGGGTCGGCTTCACTCCTAGTGAATCCCAACTTCATCAAGTAGCTATCGATCCTCTCATACTATGCTCGGGGTGCTTGCTTTAGCCCATAGAGGGCCTTCTTCAACCTGCACACATGAGATTCTTGATCACAAATCTCAAATCCTTCGGGTAGGTCCACATAGACCTCCTCTTTGATCGAACCATGTAAGAACGCAGTCTTGACATCCATCTAATGTAGGTTCCATCCTTGCGAAGCAGCAAGGGCTATGATCGAGCGAATGGTGGTATATCGGGCAATAGATGCAAATATCTCGTCATAGTCTATACCTTCCTTCTGGGAGAAGCCACGAGCGACAAAACGAGCCTTATACTTTTCCGCACTTCCATCAACTGCATGCTTTATCTTGTAAAGCCATTTTGAAGTGACAACTGCTTTATCCTGGGATTTGGGGACCACATCCCAAACATCGTTTTTGATAATGGACTCATATACCTCGGTCATAGCATCCTTCCATACTTGATGCTTGACGACATCTATGAATGATGAAGGCTCATTTTTGATGATCGTGCTCATGATGGTCAGGTATCCTTGATACCTGTTCGGCTTCTTACTTTCACGGAAGGTTCCTCGGGGTGCAATGTGCCCTTCAGCATCATCAAGTGTCCCCGTAAGCCATGAAGGCCTCTTCCTAGAAGAGGAAGGCTCTTGCGGAGGAGGATCAATAGGATCCATAGGTTCTTCCACATCGGGCATCGTCTCATCTTCTTTTTCCTTCGGTTCGCCGGTGTCAGCTTTTTTAGATCCCCTTAGTAGGAAGATTGTCTATCTTGCTAAGAGCCATATCTTCGTCAAAGGTGACATCATGACTAATCTCGACTTCCCTTTGACCAACTACATAGATTCTATAGTCCTCAGTGTTTTCGCTATAGCCCACGAAGAGTCCTTTCTTTCCACTTGCACCCAATTTATTCCTTTTTTCTTTAGGCACATGAAAATATACAGGGCTTCCAAAAATTCTATAATGAGATATGTCAGGGCTCTTACCAGTGAACATTTCTTCGGGAGTTTTGGAACCCAATGCTTGATGAGTGCATCAGTTTTGTACATATACGGGGGTATTTGCTGCTTCTGCCCATAGAAACTTCGGAAGTCTTTGATCATGGAGCATAGCACAAACAACGTCCACAATTGTACGATTCTTCCTTTCCGCCACACCATTCTGTTCAGGAGTATATGGTGTAGTAGTCTCCCTCTTAATGCCAGCCTCTTTGCATCCCGGTCACCATTTTTCTTACATCGGGTAGAGCTTTATAATGAAGGTGAGCAAACCTCCGATGCCATAGTTCGCACTGAAGAGATGTGTCACAAGACATGACACCCAGCAGACTTCCACCGACCTAATATAATGAATCAACTCGAAACCCAAGAGTAAAAGCATCTTTAAAGTTCTTTTTCCATACACGTACCTTGCCATCATTGAAGGCCACCTTGTAGCCTTTCTCTTCCATGGACACCAGGTTTTTTTTGAGATCAGGTACATATAATACATCTTGTAAGTGGATGGTATTACCCTAATTCAATTGAAGAGTGACATTTCCTACGCCTTTCATCGGATATTTTGAATTATCTCCAAGAACAATTTACAGGTTGGTTTCCTTCTCTATTAGATTATAGAGAGCTTTTTTGTAACCAGTGAAGTGCCTTGAGGCAGCATTATCAATAAGTCAATTTCCCAGCGAGTTCGGGGGAGTAGTGGTAGATAAAGCTATTGGTAGATAATATTCATCTTGCTTATTGTTAACACTGTTAGATTCATACCTGGAATTTCTTGCCTTCTTGAATGGTTGTCCTCTTCCTTGATTTCCGGCACTTCTTTTACTTCTGCCATTTGACCTGCCATTCCTTTGATTGCCTTGAGAGGGATTTTGATCATTGTCGTGGTATGAGTCCCTTTTATCAGGGCACTCCCTTGCATAGTGACCTGTTTTATTGCAATTGTAACATCTTCCTTTTCTTCCACCCTTTGGCGTCCTTTGAATTTAGCCCCGTTTGTTTCTTCTTTGTATGATTTTAAGCATTTCTTGCTCGGGTCCAATTTCCTTTGAATTTAGCTTCTTTTAGTATGAGAAGAAAAGGCAGAGGGATGACCTTTAAGTATGGGCATTTCTTGCTCTTCCAGCCTCGTTTCTTCTTGAATGCATTTGGCCATTAATTCCTCAAATCCAGGAATTTCGTTATTGTTGAGAAGAGTAGTCCTGAATATATACCATTCAGATGGCAGTCCTCCAAGAGTTGTGAGTGTCATTTCCCTGTTTGGAATTACTTCCCCAATAGATAGACGATCGTTCTTGATCTCGGTGATCCTTAAGAAATATGCTTGCATACTCTCATCTTTGCCCTTCTTAATTTCCTTCAGCTTATTTCTAAGAAACAAGACTTCATTTGCATCATTAACTTTAAATAAACTCACTAGTCTATCATAGATTTCATTGGAGGTGTTCAGCTCGGAAACATAGGCCGCCAAGCGCTTGTCGATAGAGTCCTGGATGATCTTCCTTGCTTTGACTTCTCCCTTGGTCCATTTGTTCCTAGCAGGAGCGGATGCATTTGATGGAGGCTCAACAATCCGGCCTCTCACATGGTCCAACACTTCCTGCTCTTCTAATGTTAGATCGAGAGATATCTTCCATCCGTGATAGTCAGAGTTCTCACGGAGTTTGTCTTCAGCAGGGAAGTGTGTTGAGGACCCCATGATTTCTTTTTAAGATAGCCTTTCCAACTTTCTCTTCGGTGATTGCTCTTGCTCTTGCTCTTGCTTGGGCTTTGTTTTCACCTCAGCTCCGATACCATGTCAATTATGGTATGTTCTATGCTTAGAGCAGTTTACTTATTTTTCTTCTTATCAGCCACAGATTAGCAATCACACATACATTAAGAAAAGTGCAGATAGAACATTAAATGATAAACAGAAAACAAGCCAAGACAAGAGACACAAGATGTGGCGGCTAGCCAAGGACAAACCCCAATGCAGGGGAAACCCTTTGATCAAATCTTCTTTTATCTTCAATAGTTCAGCAGAGAGGAATAGTACAAAATCTGAATTCTGTATTTTTATCTCAGCAGCAACAAACCCTAGATCAACAAAGTCAAACTTGGTCAAACTAGCTGAAATTGACCTCTAAAATACTTGGTCAATTTCCGGTCAACTTGACCTTGAACAGCCTGAAGAAACAACCCTTGAACAACCCCAAAAGTTCAGTCAATTTGCAGATTTATGAAGTCAACTTGCAGCCCTAAAATAGGGCAGTCAACACTGGTCAAACTAGAGGTCAGATCACCTCGATTTTCGTGCCAAAAATTGTGGCTGCCTAGGAAAGGCAACCACACCCAATCCACATTTCTAGAAGGTCAATGTTGGTCAAAGAGATGACTTGTTGCCCTAGCGTCCTTCTTTTTGCGTCTTCCTTGCTATAGGACGTCTTCCTTTCAGCCACACGTGTGAGAGAGAGAGAGGCTCCTTTTATGCGTAGGGGAGAGAGAGAGAGAGAAGATGAGTGAATTGAATTGTCCAAATGAGGAGAATGCTCCTTGTATTTATATGCAAACATTGAGGTTGAATAGACATGACTGTTGGGCTTCTGAGCCTACATAAGTTTGCTGGCTAACCTTGACAATTTGTCCATAATCAAAATAAATCCATATCTCCATAAATACTTATCGGAATTGGATGATCTTTAGATCAATCCTACACCTCTCAATGAGAGGAATCTAGGAAAAATATCAGAAGCCATAAATAAGGTGATCCACATGGAGTTTGGCCCTGGTTTCCAATTTTAACAGAGGGAAACCTACAACTAAAAATACAAGGTGTTCTAACAAGACATGTTAGACCTACAAGTTCTAGAAATCAAAGCATAAAGGAAAACAATGCAAAACTTAAAGTAGAAGAATATGCAAGGGATCATATCCCTAAGAGTCTCTGGCAAATAGGTCTTTGACTTCAGTTTCTTTTGTCTTGTTCTTCTTTAGTGGTCTTTCATCAAAAATATGCGCATGTTCTCTTTCTCTCTTCCCATTTCTTGGATTCTCCGGACATTGATTTTAATAATGACCCATCTTATGATAATTGTAGCATTTAATCTTTGATAGGTCTACTTTCTTCTTTGGTCCTTTGAACTTCTTGAAGGTTCCCTTCTTCTTGTGATGAGTGAAATAGGTATTCGAAATGTTTTCTTCTTCATCCTCCTTCTTGTTGTTTACTAATGATATTCTAGCTTCTTCTTGACTGCATGCATTCCACATTTGTTCGAATGTTGGAGTATCTTTCCAATTGCTGATTCTTGATGCAAAAGCATTCCAAGATTTTGGTAGACCTAGAAGAGTAGTAATTACGAGCTCCTTTTCTGGTACAATTTCATCTATTGCTTGAAGTTCATCTTTGATTCTAGATATCCTTCTAAAGAAGGATGCCACAGTATCGTCTTTCGCCATTTTGATAGTTCTTAATACATTCCTGAGGCTTGCTATTTGACCAATGTTTTTGATGGTGAATAATTTGGATAGGGCCTCATACATTTCTTAAGCAGAATCTATGTTGGATATGTATGGAATAAGGTTGTCTTTTACTCCATCCACTATTAGGTTCATGGCCAAGATTTCGGTTTCTCTGAACTTTGCTTTCTCTGCTTCATCTGTAGGCTTCTTGATTTTTCCTAGAACCAGATCCAAAATTTTGTTCTTTTTGAGGATGAGGTCTATTCTCTTTTTCCATGCCCTATATTTGGAGGCTCCATCTAGTTTGTTTTCTCCCTTCATTGAGTTTGACACAGTTGTTGTAGATAATAGATTTCTCTTCTTATGTAGTCCTTTTCCTTAATGACCTTCTTTCAATCTCCTTTTCTTCAATAGATCTTCAAACTGCCTTTATCCTTCTTCTTCACCTTAGCTTTGATTCCATGTTGGAAAATTGGAAAAGCAGAAAGATTTTCTCTTGTTGATAATTACTTGTGATTTCCTTGTATTCTTATTAGTATCTTTCTTATGTTCTTCTTTTATTTTAGTTCATCAAGTAATTACCAAAACCAAAACACGAAGATCAAGGACACCAGATGTAGGTGCACAGTTAGGGAGAAACCCCTATATAGGTGAAAACATAGTCAAGAACTCTTCCTTCAGTAATTCAAATGAGATAGACCAAGACCCTAGAACAATAGACGTTCCTCCTCCACCAAGTCAGCCTTCGAATGTGATACACCAACCTTCAATAGTCTCTTCTTGTCCAATGGCTACAACCCAACATCAACCCAAAAATTTCAGCCCCAGTTTCAGAACTTTGATCCCAGCTACTGAATTTCGACCCAGCTTTAGTACTGTAGATTTTGGCCCCTCCAGTAGTTGCACAACTTCACATGTGTGAGAGAAAGAGAGGATTTTGACTTCTTATACTTGTGAGAGACCACCTTCTTCTTCGCTATCCTTTTCTTCTTCTTTCCTTAAAATTCACACTTTTTTTGGCCCCAGAAGTTGCAGATCAAACTTGTTGTGTGTGAGAGACAAATGAGGTCGAGTTGCTGCATTTATATAGTGATTCTACCCCCCAATTTAGGACGACTTGTCTAGTTTGAGGCCAACTTGGTGGAGGAGGCCTAATTGACCTATTTTACATTAAAGTAAAATTTTCTTTTGACAAATAAATCCCAAGAAGCGTCTTTTTCAATATGACATGGACAAGGACACTTGACATAAACCCTAGAAGCCTTCAATGGAGGCTTTGACCTAAGAAAAATTGACCCAAGTATGAAACCCATGCTTTAATAAGTCAATTTATTAAATAATAAAATTTCTTTTTATTTCTTTTGACAAATACATTTCAAATATAATTATGAAGACTGACACTAGTTACATTCTTCAACACTCCTCACGGGGCTTTTCCTCTTCTTTAGCCTCCTCACATGTTGAAGAATCTAGGGTAATTAGGTGTAGTGTGATTCTTCTTGACTTGATAACAATTTGTGGAGTCTTTTTACTTTTTCTTGTTAGCTTAATCTCCTTCTTCTTCTTATTAATGCATGTGTATGTACTTCATCAAACTGCTACCAAAAACATAAGAACAAGAACATAAGATGTTGGCTCTCTGCCAAGGCCAAAACCTCTCTTCTCTTGAGAGGAAAACCCTTTAGTAAGTTTCTCTTATTGAAGCTTCTTATTGAGCAATGCCAAACCCTAGACCCTTGACAAGAATATCCTCCAAGCACAAGTCAAATCCTTCCTTCTTCCTGCACTTTGTTTCCCGACACTTTGTCCTCCTTCCAACACTTCGGCCTCCTACTTCTTTCGGCAACTGGTGATAGACCTTCTTATGCTTAGTTCTAAATGAGATATTTCTTCTTGATCCTTAGTGAACTCTTTCACATAAGATGATGCCTTCCTTCTCTTAACCAACCGAGCTCCTTCTTGATGTGAGGTTGCAGACTTGATGTGACAGCACTGCAGCTCTAGTTTTTCACATGTGTGGGAGGTTTCCCTTAGGTTTTGACTCCTTTCTCCTTCGCTTGTGAGGGTCTCTTCTTCGCTTGAGTAGGAGGCCTTATAGGCCTAAGTTTCTAGCCCAAACAAGAGAGATATGTAACTGTGATGTGGCTGCTATAATGACCGCAGATTACCCTTCCTTTTCTCACACGTGTGACTGTAATTCACACTTAGAACAACCCTTTATCACTCGGTTTTGTCTCTTCCTTCTTCGCTGCACTAGAGGCTCCTTTTCTCGACTTCTTTCACCTTTTCTCGGCTTCTCTTGCTTGCTAATTTCAGAGGTATGAATGCTTGTCATTGGAGGAGTGGACAACCTCTATATATAGAGGATTGTCCCTCCTTTAGGCCGACTTGAGGCTGACTTGAGGACAGTAGGCCGACTTTACTTCTTTTGCATCAGAATTGCTTCTTTGATGATGTCGTTGCATGGAGAGGACTTTGAATTTGCTTGGAGAGATATTCTTTGACTCTTATACAAATGTATACATGGTGTAACATGCCCTTAAGGTCTTTAACATTTTCTTTTGACCATTTGACTCACCTATAGCAATTTAACATGTGCTAGACCTATTTCAATGAGCAAGAAACTCATTGACATATATTATAAAAATAATATTTCATTTCTTGAACAAGTACAAATATCAAAAGTACATTTATGAAGACCGAACCTAGTTACATTTCCTTCAACACTCCCTCTTAACTAGGGAGGTATTCATACAACATTACAAGGTGTTTGGCTATGTTTCAATCTTGAAGAATTCACATAAGAGAAACTGGATTTCAATTCATCTGTTATAGCGTCATAAAAGCTAACATTGTTTCCACAACAAGGCCTTGACTGACAACTTTATCTCTCAATAGATCGGAGCACAATGTCGGCGAGACTTATAGACACCTTAGTACATACCCATCCAGGTGTTCACTGAGTATGACCTTCTAGGACTATTCTTATCTTGGGTTCCCAACCCTCAAAGAATATCAGTTCTCTTGCCTACTCTTGTCTTGGATGCCCTACACATTCTCAAAGAGTATCAGATGCCAGATGATTACCCAATCCTCTCATTCTTTCTTCCCAAGTGAAGACAAGAATGTTTTGTCTATCACTTCCTCTCAATTGAGGAAGACATGCCCAAGTATTCTCTGACAAGGTACTTGTCCAAGTTCCTTTGTAATCGGGAACTTGTTATAACTCCCTCTTAGCTAGGGACTTGTCCATTCATCAACAACTTCTTCTTTGTGGGTCCTTCAGCTGCTTGATCTTCTTCTTTCCTTCGATGTCATGAAGTCTTTGTTCGAACTTCCTCTTGGTAGGGCACCATCCATCGATCACTTTCCTTCCTGGCCCTACATGTCATTTCTTCCTTCGTGGAAAGTCATCTTCTTGTCTAATATTAGGTTCTCTTGTCATATGGCTATTCCTTTGTCATCTTGTCCATGCTTCAGAATACTCTTCTCATGGATGCTTTGTTGAGCTTGCTTGTTCCCATGCTTTGATCTAGTAGCGCTTCATGACTTCATTCTGATATTGCTTCAACATTGCTTTGCTTTCGCTGGATGGCTTCTTCATCATGACATCTTTGTAGAGTAAAATCAGTTATCTACACCTTTCATATCTCCAAGGCCTTCATAGGTGTCAAGGGTCCTTCCTTCCTTTGTCAGAGTTGTCCTGCCTTCTTTCGGGAGATATGTTCAATGGTTCTTTGTCAGATAGTGATTCTTTGTGATCATGGTGTTCTTCACATGCTTGATCTCTTTCTTCATTTGCTTCTTCTTAGATAGATTGGTCAACCACCTTATGCTCCTTGTGAGAGCACTTCTTCATTGCTTGCTTCCTCGACTAGTCAACATTTCTTCTTGCTTCTTAGTCAACAATCTTATACTCCTTATGTGAGCATATTTTCTTTTGTTGACCGTCATTGCATTGTAGTACATGCCTTCGAGCGTGTCATTGGTGAAAGAGATTCTTTCCTACTTGATCATGTTATAGAAATATTCCCATGACTCAATACTATACAAATGATGACTAAACTTTGATGCATACATACCTCATCTTGATTCTCCTTTGATCTTCATAGCTTCATTTGGTTGTCCTTGGTGTGGCCCTTCTTGCTTCATCTTAGCTTCCCTGCATATCATCCTTTTCTTGAATCCCATGAATGGGATTCCCACTGAGACATTTGTCTTTGTTTATGAATCTTCTTTTGAAGATTCCATCATAGGATCTTGAAGACCCTTACCCTGCAAATGTTTCTTTCCTTTTGATGATGGAGGTCTTCTAAGACTCTTAATCATGATCAATTTTCTTTCATTGTGGATGAGGTCCTATACTAGGTATGCTCCTTGTACATGAATATCTTGAGCTATATCTACCATGCTCCTATATTCTAGAGATATTTCTAACCATGCATTTTATTCCTATTTATAAATGCTCTTTCTACATGAGTATTTAGAACTCTATGTACATCATGCTTCTAGATTCTAGAAGATGTTTCTAGCCATGCAATTTTATTCTATTCCTACATGCTTCTATCTAACTCAAAACCTTGAAGGAAGACCTTAAGTAAAGAAGTAGACTTAGTCATAGTAGAGATCCGGAGGATCTTCCTTCTTTTGCTTCTTGTCTTCTTCTTTCTTAAGTCACATGAGCTTCTTCCCTTTTTCTTTTGTTGTTGTTGTCCTTATTAAGCTTAGGACAATTCCTTTTGTAGTGTCCATATTCTTGGCATCCATAGCATTGGATTTTGGACATATCTTTGTTGTTCGTTCTTCGTGGACCAAATTTGCCAATTTTTTCCTCTCTCTTGGCCATGGTAGCAAATGCTTGCTCCTTTGACCCCACATCTTCCTTTGCTTTAAGTCTGGTTTCCTCTGTCTTGCATAGAGACCACATTTCATTGAGTGTGGTTGCTTCCTTCTTGACATATATGCTTGATGTGAAGTTGCCCCAATCCTCAGGTAGAGCATTGAGTACCACAGTTGTCATTTCTCTGTCAGACATGACTTCCCTAAGCTCTTGAAGTTGATCCCTCATTTCAAAGATCTTCATGAAGTAGGGAGCTATTTATTCCTTTGATATCTTCATCTTGTACAATTCATTTCTTAGAGATATCACTTCTCAGGATGTGGATACCGAGAATAACTCTACTAGCTTATCATAAATTTCTTTTGATGTTTCAAATTTGGAGACATAAGGAATGAGAGAGTCCCTGATAGATTCTATTAGAATCCTTTGAGCTCTTGTCTCATCCTTATTGTAATTGGCTAAGGCTTGGGTTTGTTCCTTAGCAGGGATAGTGATATTCCCTTTGACATGTTCTAGAAGCTTATTCTCCTTGAGAAGTAAATCAGTCCTCTTCTTCCATGCAAGAAAGTTATTGGTACCTACCAATTTGTTGCTTTCCTTGCAAAAAGCCATTGATGTATATTCAAAAGGGGACATATACTTACTCTATGTTGCACGAAACTTCAAAGAACCCAACGTTTCGGGTTATACCCATACCCGAAACTCCGAAACTTGGCCGAAACTCGACCATCATGTAGTCATATATTAGAGTTAATATAGACTTCTTTTTCCTTTTAAATTGTCATGTATGGGTCTTATTCCCTTTTTTCTGGCAAGATAATGTGTTATTCACTTATTTCTTTATATCTATATTTTTAGATATACATATACGACGTTTCCGCTGACGTTTCGGCCCACGTTTCCATTTTTGGGAGGTGACATTTCTAAATGTACCTGTTTCGGAAACTCTGGAACGTTTCGGCGTTTCGTGCAACTTAGTACTTACTTGATATATTTTGAAATGTAGTTGACTTATTTTCTCCTCGAAGTCTTGATGGCTTGCTTTCCTTGAATCTTGATGTTTCCCAAGATGTCTTCTCCAAGTGGGCTTGCTTGATGATTTGTGGCTTGATGTAGGTCCCTCTTTGATATGCTCTTCTTTGTAGGTGCCTGTATATAAGGCCCTTCTTCTAACTTTGTAGTGTCCATTGATGAATGATAGATGGTAGGACTTCTTGTCCTTGATGTGATAGAGACTTCTTGGCTTGATGCTTCAACTTTTGTTAATGTCCTTCCTTCATGAGTGTTCTTGAGATGCCCTTTCCTTGATGTGTCACCTTAGCTCCGATACCATGTTGAAGAATCTAGGGCAATTAGGTGTAGTGTGATTCTTCTTAACTTGATAACAATTTGTAGAGTCTTTTTACTTTTTCTTGTTAGCTTAATCTTTTTCTTCTTCTTATTAATGCATGTGTGTGTATTTCATCAAATTGCTACCAAAAACATAAGAACGAGAACACAAGATGTTGGCTCTCTGCCAGGGCCAAAACCTCTCTTCTTTTGAGAGGAAAACCCTTTAGTAAGTTTCTCTTATTGACGCTTCTTATTGATCAATGCCAAACCCTAAACCCTTGACAAGAATATTCTCCAAGCACAAGTCAAATCCTTCCTTCTTTTTGCACTTTGTTTCCCGGCATTTCGTCCTCCTACTTCTTTCGGAAACTGGTGATAGACCTTCTTATGCTTAGTTCTAGATGAGATATTTCTTCTTGATCCTTAGTGAACTCTTTCACATAAGATGATGCCTTCCTTCTCTTAACCAACCGAGCTCCTTCTTGATGTGAGGTTGCAGACTTGATGTGACAGCACTGCAGCCCTAGTTTTTCACACATGTGGGAGGTTTCCCTTAGGTTTTGACTGCTTTCTCCTTTGCTTGTGAGGGTCTCTTATTTGCTTGAGTAGGAGACCTTATAGGCCTAAGTTTCTAGCCCAAACAAGAGAGCTATGTAACTGTGATGTGGCTGCTATAACGACTGCAGATTACCCTTCCTTTTCTCGCACGTGTGACTGTAATTCACACTTAGAACAGCCCTTTATCACTCGGTTTTTCTCTTCCTTCTTCGCTGCACTAGAGGCTCCTTTTCTCGACTTCTTTCACCTTTTCTTGGCTTCTTTTGCTCGCTAATTCAGAGGTATGAATGCTTGTCATTGGAGGAGTGGACAGCCTCTATATATAGAGGACTGTCCCTCCTTTAGGCTGACTTGAGGCCGACTTGAGGACAGTAGGCCGACTTTACTTCTTTTGCATCGGAATTACTTCTTTGATGATGTGGTTGCATGGAGAGGACATTGAATTTGCTTGGAGAGATATTCTTTGACTCTTATACAAATTATACATGGTGTAACATGCCCTTAAGGTCTTTAACGTTTTCTTTTGACCATTTGACTCACCTATAACACTTTAACATGTGCTAGACCTATTTCAGTGAGCAAGAAACTCATTGACATACATTATAAAAATAATATTTCTTTTCTTGAATAAGTACAAATATCAAAAGTATATTTATGAAGACCGAACCTAGTTACATTTCCTTCAACATCATGCAGCTTCTCTTCTTCGGGACTGCTAGGCTTATTGTTTGGTGTTGGTGTTGGATCTTCTTCATCTTCGCTGTCGGAGACTACTTCAATGTAGTGGATTCTTCCTTTGCCCCTACATCGGTGCTTGGTTCCCATGGTTCCTTACAAGTGAAGCAAAGTTTCTTTCTCCTTAGCTCGCCCTTGGTTTTGTCATCCAACATGCCCTTCTTGGTCCAATCATGTTTTAAGGGCTTCTTATCTTCATATTTGTAAGGAATGAATGGTTTGGAAGGGGCTATAGTTTTTGGTACTACATCTGCCATATCTCGTGTCCTAGTGATGGCGTCTTTTAGGATAGTGGCCATGTAGGGGTTCGATTAACCCTTTCATGAAAAGCATGATTAATCTTTGTTCGAATATGTCCATCACCATGACTGTTGTCATTTTTGAATTCTGCGATGTAAACCTTTGGTGTTCTAGTTGTTTGAGTTGTGCCAACTCTCTAAAATGTATATTAGGATTCTTCTGGTCAAAACGTTCTATCGGCCTTTGGGTGAAGTCCACATAAGAGGCTATGTTGGAGTGCCCCAAGGTGACCAATCCATGGTACCACCATTCATGTGCCTCCCCTTCCAAATGTAAAGTGGAAAATTGGATAGTGTTTGCTTCCTGCATGGGATTAAGTCGGAATTAGGTGTCCAACTTTTGTACCCAAGCCCTTGCTGAGCATTTAGATGATCTGTGAAAAGAGGGGATTGGCAACTTTCCTACCTGCGCATTAAATCCTGATTACGTTGTTCCCTGGGTCTATTTTTGTATTTGATGTTGCTGTATTCTTGGAAATATATGGCTGCTTGTGTATTTTTTCCAGTGCTGGATACTCCCGAAAGTACTCATTAAAAAGTCCATCATGCTCTTCTGCTCCTTGTGTTGCCGTTGGATGACTGTCTCAAAATCGAGGAAGTAAGGGTGCATGATTACTTCCATTGGTTGCCTTGTTGTTAGATTGTGCAAATGTAGTGAAGGAGCCAGGATAGCCAGGATTAAGCTTGCTGCTCCCTTCAGCACTAGTCCTGTTATAGGCATTCAAACCATTAGTAATATTGTTACCTAGATTGTTTATGGCCTACATGAGATGCACCATTTATTGCTGTCCTTGCCCATGGATTAACACGTAAGAGATTATTAGTATCCAGTCCTCCTTGTTCTTCCCTATCCCCCATGGCTGTGCTGTGGGTAGTACTATTCTTTTTGACTGTAATGTTATTTGTATCTTCTGAAAGCATACAAGGCTCATATACTCACAAGATGGCAGGATGTACAACTTTGATACCACTGTAATGTCCCAAGGGCATTTTGATCCTTAGGTCTTTATTTTTGACTAGGATTTCCAATAAATCTAAAATAGAACAGATTCATCCATTCATACAACAGTCAATATCCTCCTATGAAATGCACCAATAATATAGAAGATTTTTCCAACAGCAGTATAATCAACCACAATAGGTTAGGACTAAACATTAGATTTATCCAACCAATTTTCCACCAGTATAATTGACCCTAACAATTTCCAAAGTAGTATTTCTGTTCTAAGTAGAGATATCACAAATTACAATAGTAAACCATACAACATATCAATTTTGCCGCTAGGGCCGATATACCAAAGATTCCGAGTATCCAAAGTGGTTGTTTATCAGTCAAAATATCCACAACAGCAATTCAACAATAATGCTTCCAACTTATGAGTAATATAGTCCAGATTTCCCCTTGGACAATTCAATATTTTCTACTATTAACCCTTATTCAATCCAGTGATTACTATACTAAGTAATAACTCACTGTTATCTAGTGCCTCATCTTCCCTGCGTCCACAGGTCCATTGTCAAGGAGGGTTTGTGACAACTGTCAAGCCTGCTGTCTTGAACAACTGCCTGGAACCAACTCGCTGCCCTCTTCATTGGCTTAGATGTTACAGAAATCACAGAAATGCCCCTCAGATCCTATGCATTAACCTGCAGCTGTGGTCTGTGGCTAGCCGCCACTGCTGCGGCCGTGTGGTTGTATTGTGCCTTTGCTGTCCTAAAACAAATCTCAGACTGTCCTCAAACAAGGTGCAGACTGATCCTTCAGCTGATCAAAATTGGTGCCAAATAAAAAATCAACACTGTCCTGGATGAATAATAGCAGATAAAGGATGGAGAGAGATGACTAAGGTGGAATCTTTCACCACCGAAATCAGTAGAGACTAGCTAGGGTGGGATCACCTCCACTGAAACTAGACAAGGAGAAGGGGTCTTAAAACCCTCAGAGCCTCAGCTCAAGAAGAAGAGAGATAATTTAATCCAATTCGACGAATGCTCAATTGATTCCATCTCCCCTTTATTTATAGGTTCCTCATGGGGTTCTTTCTAATGTGAGGGGTTATAAGTGCAACCCCCAATTTGGCTTCTTGCCACAACTACCTTAAAATTTACTCAATGTTTCCCTAAAACATTGGATAATGGGTCCCCCCTTTATCAAAGACTATAGCCTATGGGGTTGAATAGGCTATTTTGTCCTGCCCTGACCAATTAATTGGAAGAGGACATTACACAATTGGTGGAGAAACATCTACCATTGTGAAACTTTTAGCTGGTATGGTTAAACACAATAGCCTCTTCAATAACTTCAAGTATGCCAAGATGCCCATCCTCTTGCCATATTGCATTCAGTTCTCAGATCTGCTCAAACTTATCGACATTCTTCAATCTCGTGTCTCATCGCTGATACTGCTACATAGGTATTCAAAATTGAACATAGTAGTGTAGATGGTTCATTTAAAAGAAGTGGGAGGCAGCATCTCATAAAGCATTCCAGGCTGCACATGAGAAGCATACAGATCAGAAAATGTATTTGCAGCTGAAACAAAGCCAGATTTCCATTCCTGCAGAGACACACCTCCTTTCTCATTTTGATGTCGTTCTGCACTGTACCAACAAGAAGCCAATGCAGCACCACCAGCTAACTTAATCTCTAATTCCATCTTTCGACCTTTATCTTTCCAGGCTTAATTTTTGGGCTTGAAGCTCATGATCCTAACTGAAAGAAATCAAATTGCTACCTTGACTTCTAAAACCCTGCTTCAGCTTCTGGCTAGGTTCAAGTGGAGAGGAGTTCTATTGTGAGGAGGAAAAATGTGGTTAGGGTTTTGAGCATAATATCTATACAAAATGCAGTTTGAATTATGGGTATTCAAGGTAATCTTACAGTGGGGAAATGAGAAGTAATGAGGGACTGACTTGTCATAGAATTGTAGTCTGTGATTTGGAGATAAACATTAGAGCAAAGCATCACTAACAATATAAACCATAGTCCTTTCTTTATGTAGGTTAGAAATTAAGAAATTTAACCATGGGGCTTCATTCAGCTGAAAAATTCGGTAAATAGAAGCTATGTAAAAAATTCCTCGTTCTTGTTAACAGAAGCGTGTTATGTCTGCATTAGTACAGTATGAAAATTCCTGGGCTTTTTAATGGTTACTCTGATACATAGTGACTGAAGAGTCTGTTAAATGCCCTTTCCTTCAACAATGATGATTCTTGCTGCTGTTTTTATCAATTCCCTGGCTACACTATGGTGCATTTTGCTTTTTATGGATTTTTTGCATTTGCAGGTTTTGAGTTATGACAGCTTACATTCTCCTGATTCACTTGCAATTACAGCAGCGGGAATTGCATTGTAAGTTTTGCTATATTTCCTTTTATAACCGTATGCACACTGGCTCTATGTGATCATTTGGATTGACACTTTCAAATGGGCAGACCCTTTAAAGTGATTATCCTAATAGGGAGAAATAATGTTTATTGATTGAATGCCAATGCATATAAACAGTTACCTGTATTTGTTTTACAGAGCATTATCAGAAGTGCCAATATCACAAACAGTTGCAGGCGTGCGGGTTGGCCTGATAGGTGACCGGTTTGTGGTTAATCCAACTGTGCAGCAGATGGAGTCATCAAAGTTAGACTTGTTAATTGCTGGCACAGCTGATGCCATACAAATGATCGAGGTTCAAATTCTGTGCCTTTGTCCATACTTCATGAAGACATAACTTTTATTAGTCCTTTTTGAGGTTTTGGTAGAGAAAACTATAAGATTTATCTCTGAATCCTGGACAAGAAAAATGTGAACAATTCTGCAGAGCTAAACACACAATGGGTTCTAAGTTCTGCTTTGTGGAACTATGACCAGTGATCTGGAGAGTATCAACAGGGGCATGGTTTACAGGCTCATGGGCAGGACCTGCAATCAGTGGATCAGGAGTTGCATTTGTCTTTGAGTACACAAAAAAATATGAGTTGTGTCAGGGTAAATAGAAATCCTAGCAGTAGTATATTTATCAGGGTATGACATGACTTGCACACGATGTTATTGGAGAAATGCTATTGGGAGTCGGCTTGATGACAGATCCACTTTTTATCGTGGATTTGTTACTTTTGGAGCTTTTAGAATAATTAGAGGTAAAGTGCTTTGGTTGCCCTAGTATACGTAGGGGAGCACTTGGCTTCTTTGTGTCATGGCAGAACCTGAGAGATACACATCTTTTGGATTACTATTCTTTTCTCTAGTTCACTATGGAGCACTAGTTAGGGACTTCATGGATGTGGATATGATCTCTTTTCTTGGATGGTCATGGTGCAACTTGGATGAATGCATGGTAAATCTAGTAGGTTAACATCTTTTATCTTGGTTTTATGTTTTATTGGATGGATGAGTCATGTAATAAGCATGTTAGTGTGATATTTGTTTTATGATCTTTGTTAAACAAACTCTTCTTCTAAGTCTTTGAGGAAGTAGCATGTTAGCTCCTTCCCTTAATCTATGTTTTGGAAATTGAGAATGTTGATTGAAACCCTAGGTTAAGTACGTTAACTTGTCTTAGCTCTTTTGAACTTTGTATCTACTTCGAAGTTTTCCTAAGTTTGTATGTTCGTAGATTCAATTAGCTCTAGATTGAGAAGGCAGTGGTCATCTATCTCTTGTGATAATCAATTATACTTGGAAAAAAAATTCTAGCGTAAATTAGGGTTTTATTATAGCAAAATCATATATTTTCAGCAAATTACTGGCTTGGACATTGATGTCCTAGGGTTAGGAATTGTTTCGAATGCATTGGATAAGTTAAAATTACATTTTATGAGAAATTTAAAACCATTAGTTAGGCCTTGAGTCTAGGGTTTGAAGTGCTGTTAATGGCTTTTAAGCCATAGAATTTTGTTGTAATTTATTCTCTTGTTTGCTTATAATTCTAGCCCTCATTTTACACTTTATTGTCATTGTTTCTGATGCTAAATTTGCTGCCATCAATAACAATTATATTGCTGCAATTTATGATTTCTCAAGCTAATTTATGATAGGCAAGTGTAACTTCTTGGTTCTTTGTGTTTGGAAATCTATCTTGAGCTACCATTGGTTGACCTAAGACTCTAGAAAAACAATAGGAACCTTTGTATTCAAATTTGGAAATTACCCAAATATGGAAATCGGGATGTCCCTTCTCGCCGACCCTCTTCAGGATCTATATTGATGAGCTAGTCTTTCCTACATAAGCATATCCAGGAGGGGCATGGCTGTCTTCTACACTAGGTGTTGATTTCGGTTATCCTTTTTGTTGATGGCTTGGCCTTGTTGGTTTCTACCCCTGAGGGCTTGCAGAGATGGATTGATGCATTGTTCATTGTTTGTGGCTTGTCACCCCTTTTTCAGTTGGTGCACATAGATTTTTTAGTGCATCATTCACCACCATTGTAAGCCCAATGTCACAAGTGAAATTCATGTACAAACCATGTGAGGCCCTGTATTAGGTCTCCTAGACTCGTGTCTTGTCAGTTTGAGTGTATACCTATCTTTTTTGCTTGGACAATACCCTATCCCTTGAAGGCTTCACTTGGGCGATCTTTTCCTTGATTGGATTGGAGGACTTTGGTAGGCTTCTCATGGGGACTCATGGTTTTATGCGAGCCCACATTTTGTAGGGGTGATCACTGGTCTATGGGCCAACCCACATCAAGGTGCACCTATGTCATTCCACATGGTTAGTGTCTGTAGAGTCAATAGGTGACCTTGGATTTGGTGCAGTATTACTCATGACATCTCTCACAACATAGTAGTCTCTTGTGACAACTTTCACATTTCTTGATGCAATTCACAATTCCCAATGCAAAATGGTCCAAGTGGTAAAAAATATCAACCTAGTCTCATATTATAGAGCATGATGATAGGATTCTATGCCATGTGGAATTTTTCGGATCTCAGCATCTGGTGGCTACCTACAACTCAGTTAAGCTTGGTCAATAGTACAAGGAAAAATTTCCGTGGGATTTTCAGGTAGAGCATTGGGTTGTTTGTGACATGCATGGTGTAAAAAGTGGTCTATTCAATGACAGGAAAAAACCCACACACAAATTTTGCAAATCCTCAAGGTTGTTAGAGATCATCCACTTGGGCGTGATATGTGCTAGAATAGGTTTCCAAGAGGCTTAACGGGGGGAACATTTGATAGAATTTGATGTATAATATATCAAGATTGGTCTACTCAATGAGGGGAACAAAACCCATGTCTTAGTTTCTTCAAATTCCCAAGGGAGTTATAGATCCAACAATGCATGATGATGTGGCAGGTAGGGGATGATGTAGCAATGTTGGGAAATATATGAAGATTCAGAGAGATGCCTAGTTCAGATCCAGGCTAGTTTCAGCATACCCAAGTGCCGAATTGTTAGAAAGTCAAGGGCATTGGTGTTAATTTTAGGTATGCTTTATGCTTAGAGCAATTTATTTCAATTTTCACAATTACCTCAATATCTTTTGCAGATTAGCAATCACATCAGCATAATAGTAAATTGCAGATAGAACATAAAAATAAATCGCAGACAAGCCAAGACAAGAGGACATAAGATGTGGCGCTAGCTAGGGACAAACCCCAATGTGGGGAAACCCTTGATCAATTCTTCTTATATGTTCTTCAATAGTTCAGCAGAGAGAGAGAGAGAGAGAGATAGTACATATACAACAAAAGTCAACACTTTGACTTATCTAAATAAGAGCATAGATCATCTCTAAGAAGATGATACCTGAGGTAGCTGAACTTAGTTGAAGACATGTTGCTTCAACTGATTCTCCAAGGTGACTCCATCACCATGCTGTACCTATCATTGTGCTGCATCTTATCATCATGTTGCACCTCACTGTGCTGCACCATGCTGCACCCATCATCACTATGCTACATCTCATCATGCTTCACCAATCATGACTGTACCCATCATTGCATTGCTGCACTATGCTAAGCTATACATTGCACTATGCTGCACCCAAATGCATGCTACAATACCTCATCATCTTGTTTGCAATACCTCATCACCCTGATGCTGCAATACCTCATCATCCTGCTGGTGTATGCATTCTCGCTGCTGCTATATGCCCATCATTACCATGCTGTCCCATTGCTGCTCCAATGTCCAACAACACTGATCTACACCATGCTGCACCATCATATCCTGCACTATACATCATGCTATGCATTGCTGCTCCTATATGCACTATGCTGCACTGTACAACATGTACTCATTGCTGCTCCTATGTGCACTATACATCCTGCTATGCTGCTCCAAGTCTGTATAGGGTGAGGGCTGATTGCGTCAAAACTTTGACCCAACACACTACACAATCACTGCTGCATTGTTGTTCCTGGTTAGGGCATGTGCATGTTGCAACAATCCTTATCAATCCACACAAACAACCTCCAAATAACTGCGGCCTAGTCAAGGTAAAGTGTTGCTTCCATATGCTGCTGTTTTGGGCATATGGCAGCCTCTCAAGCCTACACACAACCCTGTTTTGGAGTGGCTAGGCCTGCGGCCTACCACAGATCTCTGTGACACCCTAACTTCCCTCCAAAATAGTCATACATTGCCTCTTTCTGCCCTCACAGAACTGCGTGCTCCCTTCTTCAAACTCGGCTTGGCTGTAGCATAGAACAACTCTCCACGCAGTCACCAAGAGGCTCCAACAGCCCTAAGACACCCACCTTGTCCCTACCTTCTTTGCTGGATAGGGCATCCTTTAGACAATGAGTTAGGGAGCCTCTTTACTGCGGTTAGGGTATCTCTTTTCTAGCGTCTAAGGGCTATCTCAAACAACGTATAGATTAGGGCATCTAGGGTATGATAAGACTGTGTTTAGGGACAGTTGTTAGGCCTCCTTCACCGTGCTAGATCTCCCTTTGAACTGCGGCCAAACCTTCACAAGACCTACGGCTAGGGCATCCTTCTTTTACTGCGAATAGGGTCTCCTTTTAGACCCGCGTTTAGGGCTTCCTCCTCTTCGACTTCTCTTCCACTAAAACCCAAAACAAGTGGAGAGAAATCAAGAGTGAAGTGTGTGCACAAATGACTATCAAGTCACCTCCTTTTATACTAAAACGTTGAGCACACATGGGGGTTATTTGGTTGCTGGCCGACCTTGATGAATTGTCCCATAACACAAATAAATTCATATCTCCATGAATACTTATCGGAATCAGATGATTTTTAGATCAATCCTATGCCTCTCGATAAGAGGGATCCAAGAAAAATATCAACTGCCATAAATAAGATGAACCACATGGAGTTTGGCCCTAGTTGCCAATTTTAACAATTGGACATCCATTTCCATGTGGCTATGTCGAGTTACTAAAGGGAAAAAGCAAGTCAAAAATAGCCATTGGTGAAGTCAATTAGCTATTAGAGAGTCTAACTAGCCGTTGGAGACTCGGTGGACCAATTAGTTGAGGAATGGAGAATGAGCAAAAGGAATCTTGAACTAAATTATGGAAATTTGTCCAAGTTGACCCTTTAGTGGGCGAATTGAAAATTATATTGTAATATTTTATAAATTAATTCATTAAGTCTCAAACCTATGGATGATTAATAAATATTTTATTGAAGAAGAGTCAAACTAGCTATTAACTAGCCATTATTATTTTTGCTATAAAAAGCTGGCCTCCTCATTTATAAATCAATTTTGTTTTCTTGAAACCCCATCTTGAATAAGACATCTAGTTTTGGCATCCTCCTTGCAGTAGGTCACTAACTCCGTTTGATCTGTCTGTACGACAACAACATATGTTGCATACTCCTTTAGTCCGTGTTCCTCTAGCAACAAAAGTATCCTAGATTTCCAAATACCAAAGTTTGATACACCATCAAGTTTTTCTCGATCCCTCAAACTAACTAAAGCCATTTTTGAAACCCTTGAACAATAAACCCCAATAATTTTGAAGAGATTTGAGGAGAATCAACTTGTGTAATGAAACCCTTGGTTTCTCCTTCAAAACCCTCACACTCAGATAAAGAAACATTGCAATACTGTAGATAGCTCTAATACCATGTGAAATTTTTGCTACCTATAGGTGTTGTTGACCACACTTTGTCAACAGTGCGAGAAAACAGAGTATAAAGAAGTGGAGAATTTTTTTTGAAGATCAAAGTCATCAATTGCCATCATTCATCATTGTAAAACTCAATTTTTGCATAGTTTATTGTAATTGATGCTAGTATGACCATTTAATTATGTAACAACACCTAGGTAAGCCTTTGATTTTGGCAAAGGATTTCATCCTAGGAAGTTTTTTAACCCCCCCGAATTATGTGTGTTTGTAAACACGCATAATCGGCAAAGTTTTTCTTCCAGCTTAAACCCCAAAGTTAGTGTGGAATTTGTCAACAAGGTCTTAGGTGAGTCCTACTGTTTATTGAGTCTGATGTAAAAGTGTGTCTAGGAATAATTTTAGTGTATGGTCCCTCGCAATCAGAAACTGTGGCTAAATTATTTTATTATAGATAGACTTGGTTTCATACTAGATCATATTGTGTCGCAGAATTGGCTAAATTATTGAGGGTCTATGTCTAAAGGTGTATTTCCCCTTTTAAGGGTTGAATTAATAATATTTTGATGTGAAAATATTTTAGTGCATGGTCCCTCACAAACAGACACCATGGCTAAAATATTTGAAGGTGGAAAAATTATTAATCCCCTCTAGAGTCAATTAATTATTTTTTCTGGCTAAATTAAATTAAAATCCCAATTCAGAAAATTAATTATAGAGAAATTAAATTCTGTTTAAGTGGAAAATAATAAAAAATTCGTGGGTCAAAAAGAAGTCAAATTTTGGAGGTCCCACCAAGGGAAAAATGGATAGTTTAAGAAAATTTGAGCCTTTGAACCTTGGTGGTTAAGTCAAAGTTAATTTTTTGAGGAAATTTATCCAAAATATTAAATTTTGGATTAATAAAAAATGGGTTTTAAGAAAAATTCGATTTTTTCCTCAAAAATAAAAATTTGACGGTGGAGATTAAAAGATGATCAAATTATTTTCGACAATCGAGATTATTTTGACGAGGATCAAGCCAACTAGCCGTTATTTTCCACTTGGAGGAGTTTCTGTATATAAGAAACTATTGAGCTCGTATTTGATATCTATGGATGATCTTTGGATGAATTTTTTTTGTAATGCTATTATTGAGCCGCTGCTTTGCTGAGAACATTTTTTTATCATAATAGAAAGACTTTGGGGTTCAATTCATTGTGTTCTTGTATCTGTTGATCTATGGTATGTGTTATCCTATATTGTGCTAAATATTTCTTTTTAAATTGTTATTTCATTTGTCAGTGATAAGAGCATTCTATTGGTACAAGCTATCATAGGTGATCTACTTCACCATATGATCTAGCAATTTTATCTTGAGAAAATTATAGATATTTACAGGTATGCTAACCTGTGGGCTCCAAGTTCACAGATTGTGGGGAGGAGTCGACCTTGTTTGGGCTCTAAGTTTTTGCTGTGGTAAATTATTTGCAGAAGGGTTTTGGCCAATCTATCTTTCGAAATTATTCATCCATTGTTATTTATTTAAAAATTATTTCTCAAAATTATTATTTGATCTTGGGCTAAAAAAATTAATATGCTAATGAGAGCTTGTAAATTTATTTTGTGAATATTGTATATTTGTAAAAATATTTTGTAAAATATTGTTTTCTAACCCTTGTTATTTTGTAGCACTTGGGTATTTGGGGTTTTATAATTTTGTATATATATCTGGGGTTTGAAATTCTTTTATTCATTTGTGCAGGTGATAGCTCAAGGGTTTGAAGCAACAATTTTTTTTGGGTTACTCATCCAAGCAAGGAAGGCTGATCTAGGCTGTTGAGCGTAAGATCTAGCCTCCCCAGCTTCCAGCAACTCAATGTCCAACTAAAGAAGGGAAATCGTCCAACATTTTGAAGTGATCATTGGCATTTATTTTGTGATTGCACGGGTTTTGAAATTTTCTTGGCCCTTAGGCCTAGCCATCCTCCTCCTCTACCCTAGCCGTGAGCCTTAGGGGCCGTTTAGGGCCCTCAAACCTCTTCCTTTGCTTGGCCACAAGCCCTTAGGGGCTGGACATGGCCTTTTCAGGCCTTTTCCTGGCTTTCCCTTGGGACACTAGCCTTTTAGGGCTCTCGACCCCTTTCTTAGCCTTGGCTGTAGTCCCTAAAGTGACTTTCAATTAGTTGCAGACCCATTTAGGGCCTTCCCTTGCTCCGCATTAGCCCTCTAGACCTTGATGTCAGCCCTAAGGGCCTTTTTCTCCTTAGCCGTGGGCCTAAGCAAAGTCGAATCAATGATCAGCAGCGAGGGGCAGTGAGTAATGGATAGAGAGGCAAAGACAATGTCGAGAGACCAACACATAGGCAGAGAGCGAGAAGCAACAGCTAGAGCAGGCCAGACAGAGCCCAACAGAGATAGCGCAGAGCCCAGAGGGACTGCGTCATCCATGCAGAAAGCAGTTGGAGTGACGCAGAGGGTCCCAGGGGCTGCGCAGTGCCTCAAAGGGCTGACGTAGAGGGGTTTAGGGTTGACGCAGAGGTTAGAAGGGCCAACACAGTGCTTCAGAGTTGCTGGAGAGGGTTTTGTGGGATAGGTTTTCTGAATACCTGTTTCCGAATAGAGAGGTATTGCTACCAGTTATTTTTCTTTGTCGGGTGAGCTAGTTTGGCACCCAGTTGTACTCAAGGAAATACTGCATAATAATAAACCCTCAGAATAGCTGCACCGGTTTTCCGCATTGGGTTTTTCCAGGGACATTTGTCCAAAAATAACGGTGTCACTTATGTGTTTGTTTATCTTTCAACTGATGATCTATAGATGTTGAGACTGTTTTGGGTTTATTTCGTTATTTATATGTTTTAAATAACTTGTTCGAATTTAACAAGTCGAAGAAATAAACCGGAAGAATACAGATTAAATTTCTAACAGATAGACTTAGAAATTTCAACATGGTATCAGAGTGTGGTTGCAGATCACAGGAAAGCTGAAGCCATCAACTAAGAAGAGCATTTGCAGCGGAATCAACTGTCCCGAGTGATAGAAGTTGATCCTTTCAGAAGCGACAGAGGAAGGGTTGACGAAGAGGGACTGCGTCATCAGTCTAGGCTAGAGAGAGGCCAGCGCAGAGGAGGGAAGAGAGAGGCTCATGCAAAGACCAGGAGGGTTGACGCAGTTGGATGAGGGAGCTGTTTTGCCAGTGTCGGGATTGCGCAGAAGCCTAGAGGTTGAGTCCTTCAGTTGCTGGGGCATAGGAAACTATGGACAGTTTGTGGGAGCTAAGCTGGTGGGGTATTGTGGTCAGAACAATACCTAACAGGGCAAAACCAAGGTAAAGGTTGTTGCTACCAAGGCGGATTTCTAGCCAAGGAATTCAGATTAGTGTTGCGGGTGCACTAACGATTGGAGAGGGGCGACTTGACGATTGGCAGAAGGATTTCCAGAAGGGAAATCAGGGCTCAGAGGGAGTCCAGCAGAGAACTTCCAGCGGGAAGTAGAGAGACTTAACAGGAGTCGAAGGAGAACTTCTAGAGGGAAGTAGAGAGACTTCGAGGAGTCGACAGAAGAGCAGCAAGATGGCTGTGAATGGGCTGAGGGATCAAGACAAGTTGGACGGGGTGTCCAACTTTGTGGTTGGAAGGCCAGGATCTTGTCCATTCTAGATAGACATCGCATCAAGGGCTTCGCCTTGAGATTAATGGCTATCCCAGTTGACCCGATATCTAATGAGAAGTACGAGGAGGCAATGGCCAAGGCGAAGTGCATCATCCTTGATGCGGTCAAGGATCATGTGGTCCAACATATTCTCGAGAAGGAGACGACAAAGGAAATGTGGGATGCCTTGAAGAAATTTTACCAGCATACTTACGTGCAGAGGAAGATGTTACTTGAGAATCAGCTGCGGTCATACCAGACGCAGAAGGGGGAGCAGATAGATCACTTCCTCGGTGGGTTGTAGGAGATCCGGGACTGACTTCCATAGTGGCCACGCTGGATGAGGAGATGGTGAGGACCACACTTAACGCAGTCTCCGAGGAGTAGGAGACATTTGTCTAGAGCATACTGGGCAGGGCAGATCTTCCAGATTGGGAAGAATTGTGGGCAGCTCTTCGCCAAGAGGAGATTAGGCAGTTGAGCAAGATCGGAAGTAGCTGTAAAGGAGTTCGAATCAAGAAGGAAGAGGAAGAGGATGAAACTCTAGCATCTATGGGAAAGCAGGAGAAGAGGAAGAAGAAGGACCTCTCCAAGGTCAAGTGCTTCCACTGTGGGGAACTGGGTCATTATGCGAACTAGTGCCCGAGGAAGAAGAACAAGGGAGGGGCATCTGACTCTAAGGCAGCGCCAGCGAAGGCGGAGAAAGAAGTTGAGGAAGATGAAGATTGTGCCATGAGTGCTCACGTACCTCTAGAGAAGACGTGGGGAGATATTGAGCTGTAGTTAGGAGGACTGCAGGCGATGAGGGGTAGGATCTTTGAGGTGCCCAACCTATTGGATTATACCTTGCTACAGGAGCCCCGAAGGGGAGTAGCAGGACTAGTGGATGTCGATAGAGACGGATGCGAATAAAGCGACAGAGAGTGCTACAATGCAGGAGTCCCCGGGCAGCGCGAGGCTGGCACGCTGCAACAGTGCGAGAGGCACGAGAGTGTTGCAACGGTGCAAGATGGCATAGATAGGTTTGCAACGGTGCGAGATGCAGGGAATTGTTGTAGCAGCGTAGAGATCAGTAGAGGGAGCACTTGTTAGCGGCAGAGGGAGCTTCAACATCGGGAGTGTTTCTAGCCTGACAGGGATGTCAGAAGTTGGGTGGATCAGTTACTTACTTCTCAATAACTGAGTTGCAGTGCAGTAGCAGTAGCACGATGCAATATGATGAGAGGGGGATGCAGTGTTAGTAGAATGGACCAGTAGCAACACGGATGTAGAGGGAGCTGCCGTACGGATGCAACAGTGGCAGTGGTAGGGCCATGGGCAGCAGTACAAGATGCAGCAGTGCAGAGGATGTTGGGCATGGAGGCCTAGCATCAACACAGGTACCGATGCCGTATAATTAGAGTGATGCTCAGTTGGAATATTACTAGAGCACAATCCTCGCTAAGAGGGAGTGTTGATTTGGGGTAGCATTAGATGTGCTCTAGCCATGAAAATTGGTGGAGAGGCTAAACCACATGAGATCTCCAAGACCCAGAAATGGTTTGGAACTTTGAATAGACTATACCCGGTTTGGGAGATATTAAAATAATTAATATTTTTAATGGAGTTCCTAAGTCTAAGCTTAGGAGAAATAAAATATTAATGGGTATTATTATAAAACTGGGTTAGAAGGTTCCAAAAGTCATGGATCAAGCCAAATCTAATCTTATTCGTTGATTAGAGATTTAATCTTGTCCGTTGAAGGAATAACGAAAAAAGTATAAGAGGAGGCTTGAGGGTCAATTGGAAGATACACCAGAGTGATTAGTCATTCGATTTGCTAGAGCGGGGTTGCTAAGCAAAGTCGGATCAGTGATCAGCAACGAGGGGTAGTGAATAATGGACGGAGAGGCAGAGACGTGCCGAGAGACTAGCGTAGAGGCAGAGAGCGAGAAGCAACAACTAGAGAAGGCCATGTAGAGCCCAGTAGAGACAACGTAGAGACCAGAGGGACTGCATCATCCACGCAGAGAGCAACTGGAGTGACATAGAGGGTGCCAGAGGCTGCGCAATGCCTCAGAGGGCTGATGCAGAGGGGTTTGGGGCTGACGCAGAGGCCAAAAGGGCTAGTGCAGTGCTTCAGAGTTGCTGGAGAGGGTTTCGTGGGACAGATTTTCTGAATCCCTATTTCCGAATAGAGGGGTATTGTTGCCATTTATTTTTATGTCGGCTGAGCCAGTTTGGCACCCAGTTGTACTCAAGGAGATACTGCATAATAATAAACCCTCAGAATAGCTGCACCGGTTTTCCCGCATTGGGTTTTTCTGGGGACATTTGTTCTTGTGTGTTTGTTTTTCTTTCAGCTGATGATCTGTAGATGTTGAGACTGTATTGTGTTTATTTCGTTATTTATATGTCTTAAATAACTTGTTCGAATTTAACAAGTAGAAGAAATAAACCAGAAGAATGCAGATTAAATTTCTAACGAATAGACTTAGAAATTTCAACACCTGTTGCCCCTTCGATGTGAGGGTTGCATTCTCTTCCTCCTCCTTGGGCTTCGACCCACTGCTGTTGCTTCCGTCAAGTTTACACTTGACCAAGTCCCTCCTCATCTTCTCTTGCTTAAGAGCTTCCCACATTTCATCCCAGTTTGGCAAAGTTGCCCCGCCTAGGATGCTCTGGACAAAGACCTGCCACTCCTTAGATACTGAATTTAGGGCCAGTCTTACCACCTCGGAACCTTGAGGTGTTGACCGCATAACTGCCAACTCATCTCGAGTCTCTTGAGGCTTTGAGAGGAACGGATCAATGCGTTCCCCCTTCTACATCTGCATAGATCTCATCTTCTGCTCCAAGTACATCTTTTGCTGCTCGAAAGATCCTTGATACAACATCAACAGTGCATCCCACATCTCCTTGGCAGTGTTTCTGCCAGCGATGTGACGGACTATATGATCCTTCACTCTGTCGAGGATCATTCTCTTTGTCTTCGCCATTTCTCTTTTGTACCTCTTGAGCGGATCTAGATCCACGAGCTTAGCTACCATGCTGTTGACATAGACTTTGAGAAAATGCTCATCCAGAAGGCATGACATCCTTGCCTTCCAGATCACATAGTTGGATGTCCCATCCAACCTATCCTGATCTCTCAGTCCAATGGATGCCATCTCTGCTAATCGAAAAACTTGATAGCCTTCTCTCTCCTCTGCGCAGCACTAGACTAGCCTATGCACTCCCTATTGGAGCTTGTAGATCTGTCCGTCTCCGCTGCTGCTCAACAACTTAGAATTCAGACTCCTTGGCTGGAAGTCCTCTGAGGAAGAATTCCCTCAACCGTGTCATTCTCTTCCCTCTGATGTCTTTCTGCCTAGCAACTCCCTGCAGAAAACTGGGTCCCACCAGAAACACCTCTTTGTTGAATCTTTTGCTGCGCTGCTCCCTTTGCCGCTGACAAATCTCGATCTGGAAATCCTACCTCTCTGTCAACTCACTTAGAGAGAGATTTACCACGAAAATCTTGTCGTCCTGGCCTGACTGCGCAAACCCTCAGGGGATTCGAATTTCTGTCTCTGTAGAAATTTTGAATTCCCTTTCTCCTTTAGTGCTGGGCTCTTTCAACACTGTTCTCTTGTTTCACATGCAACTCTGATACCATGTGAAAATTTGAATGCCCAAATTTCTACTGCAGCAACTGATTAAGTTTCTCCTACTTAATTTTTGAATCAAGTTACTTACTATTTCCTACAGTAAATATCGAAACTAATACACTACAAATCTGACTTTCTTCTTGTAGATGTGACCCTCCAACACTCAGATATGACTCTCTTCTTGCAGATTTGACTCTCCAACACTTAGATTTGACTTTCTTCTTGCAGATTTGACGTTCCAACACTCAGATCTGACTTTCTTTTTGCAGATCTGACCTTCCAACACTCATTTGACTATCCAACACTCAGATCTAACTTTTTTCTTGCAGATCTGACCTCCAGTACTCAAATTTGACTTTCTTCTTGTAGACCTGACCTCCTAGCACTGCATCTAGATCCTTCTACTCGACCTCCTTCCCCCTTTTGGCAACGACTCCTTTAGCTGACCAGATCATGTATAAACTCGACCTCCTTGCTACTGCGGCTCCTCTAAGGAAGATTTGCGACTAGGTCATGTTAGTTTTTGTTGCATTGGAGGTGTTCTAGTCTCGAAACTTTGTGGAGAGGCTAAACACAAGAGTTCTCCATAACCCAGAAATCGTTTTTGGAAATTCCACTAAGAAGTGTCTCAATTAGATTATTATCCATTTTAAATATTTCCTAAGTCTAAACCTAGAAAAAGGGATTAATTAATCAGAATTAATTGAAATAACGTGTGAATCATCTAGAAACTCGCACGGATTGAGTGCGAAATAATCTTAGCCATTTAAGATTTGATCTTGGCCTTTGGAGTCTGTTGAGGGCCCTGAAATCGGGTCAACAACAAGGGGGATACCCACCCGGTCGGGAACCTGGTTGGCGGCTCCTTACCCATTTGGTGTAGCGGGTCCGACTGGGGATAACGGGACCAACTTCCCGATCTAAGGGGTGTGTGTGTGTGTAGGGTTTGATTATGCTGTTTCTTTGAGAGCTTTTGAGAACTAATTTTAAATCTAACTCATGACTTGACTATAAGCTGCTGAAATCTAATGAAAACAACATATGCAATCTACGCTAACCCGGGGTATGTCTTTTCCATCACGCGATCTAAAAAGATTTCATATAATAACTGGTAATGAAGATTATTCAGCTACTATATGAATATAAACCATTTAAGATAAACCATTCTGCATAAGTAGTTAAACAGGACAGTTGTGGACTGCATATCGCATGATAAATCATTCATATGTCAAGCATGAACAAATGACTCCATTGTACAAAAGTGCCAAATGGTAACCACACATTTATACATTAACATATAAATAACATAAGCTGTATATCACTCTAAGCAAATAAGTAGAAATTCATCAAGAGATAAAAGTACCATTTATGACTGATTTTTACTCACAAACTTCAAGCAATAATGATTTACTTCTACTTACTTCTAACATCTACTAAGAGTACAGAAATGCAACATCAGTAGCAGACATTAAAATGCAAATATCAATAAATTCGATCCTTCCATTCATCAAAACCCCCTCTGAGGTGCAGAAGTGCATGTTCTGAGGACAAGTTTTTTGACAAATTTCTGGACCCCTCTCCAATGCAATGAGAAGGGTTAAAATACTATGTCATAATCCTAATAATAGTATTATTACAAAATTAAGGATTCGGTTTTCAAAAAACCGTCCTTTTTCTAATATAACTAAAACAAAAAGAAACAACATTCTAAATAAAACTACTTGTAGACTTGGTCTTTGAAGTTGCATGTTTCTAACATAGGCTTGAGAAGAGTCGGCTGGCTAATTTCCGTTCTGAGCTGGGCTGCGAAAACGACATCTATAAGAGCTGGCGCTACCTTCTCGGCTGCGTTCATGATACACTTTACCGTCATCCATTGGCTATGTGGTTTAACCAGGTACATCCAGTAACTTTCCCAATTCAGTCCAGCCAGTGCTTGGATAGCTTTCCCTTTTGCCTGTGCCTTTTGCCTCCATTCTGTCTCCAGTTGCAACTTGTTTGGTAGGTAGCCCGGGGTGGTTTCTGAAATCAAATTGGCCCTGTGTAAATTTTCATTTACACAGTCGATTAGAATACTTGCCTGTGTCGCTGCTGCCTCTGCTGCTTGCTCCGCCTGCGTGATCTGCTCGCCCCATTTATTAAAAAGCATTTCTTTATGATTTTCATTAATTCTAGGTGCTCCTGCTCTTTTTCCCTTCTCATCGTCTTGCCAAGTCAGATACTCTGTCACTCTCTTGTCGTTTTGATCATATTCGCTCCGCAACTCCACCACCTGACTGGTGATTTTGTCGCTTAGCTCACAGAAGTGCCTCCACTGTGATATTTTACGCCCCAATTCTTCTTGTTGCTGCAGTAGTTGATCGTTCAAGCTGATGGACTCTGAAATAAACTCTGCAAGCTTAGGTTCATCTCTGTGCATTTCTTGCTCCGCTTGCAGTTGTTTTTCTTTTTCTTCAAGACTCTTTTGGTAGCCTATTTGCATCTGTTGGAAGTCTTCTTGGAGCTTTTCGAGCTGTCTGGAGGCTTCATTGTTTGCGTTGGCTTGCTGTAACTGTTGTTGTAGCAGCTGTATGTGATTTTCTCGTTCCTTTAAGAGCTGCTGAACTTCAGAGGCCTTGTCAATAGTTGCAGAAGCATACGCTCCTGCAATTTGAGACAGCTTCGTAAGATTTTCTGTAGGATTATTACTTGGGTCTTTCCACAAGACGTCTAGATGTTCAGCGTCTTGAGACAGTGCATTTTCGAGCTTTCTTTTCTTTCTTTGTCTTCTCACGACTGCCTTGTGCTGGGGACTGTAGAACACACCTAACGGGGGAATTTCTTCTACGTTAAGTAGAAGTTCCGAGGACGGAGTGATGGAGAGATCTTCTGCTTCTGTGGTAACGCTGACTACGGTCGGAGCAACCTCTTGCACCTCTTGTGTGTCGTTTGCGGGCGTCTTTGGGACTTGCCCTTCGAGGTTGATTAATTCATTGAAGGACTCCCACTCTTTATCTAGCTCTACTGTGACAAGAGGAGCTTCGATAACCGGAGGGGGAACATCTCTTGGTGGCGAGGTGATAACTTGTTGCTGAAACATTACACTGGACCGAGCTGTATCTTTGACTGCTTCTTCGTTAATTCTTTTGTCATGCACAGACTCTTCAGGACGTTCGGAACCTTCTCGCGCGGCGTTGGACTTGGATTTCTAAGTGCTGGAGTTCTCGCTGAGGCTGATGCTCGGAGTTGGCTCTTTAGTAGGTATTCGTAGCCTTTCTAGTGGAATGCTGGCCAACCTTCTATCTCTATATGTTGTGAACTTCTGGAGTTCACCTGGAGACAACCTTGACTGAGCTTCTCGCAAAATCTCTTTGAGTGAGTTCTTACCTTGAAAGAGATCGTCAAACAAATCTTTGTGTCCGACGAACACTCTTATCTTGACGTTCGTAGTAAATTCTTGGGCAACTTTATTTGGGTCGAATGGCCTCATTGGGAACTTATATAATTGAAGGCACGTCACGTTTTCCACCTCATCAAAAGCATGTCCTGCATCGAATAAAGAGAAGGCCCCATAATTGACGGGAAATTGAGGCCAAATGGCCTTTTTCTTATCTTTTAATTCTTTGGTTAAGCCGCCTTCAGAACAGGTTTGATAAGCGATTTCTCGAGCCAAAAGCTTGTCTGGGACATACAAGGGCAGGACATGTGGAGGAACAGTGCTTCCATAAACTCGAATGTAAGTAAACCATTCTTCCCCAAACCATCTTGCGATGGAGACGATGTCGGTCACGGCTTCAGGAGAGCACCTTGGGGGGTCTTTACCATATATCATTCTATACATGGGCAATATAAGCCCATGGCAAATCTGGTAAAAATGAGGGGCAAACTGGGAATCCCACAAGATTTTGTGATAGACGTGAATAGGCAACGGGTCTTGGGTAGTCCATTTCCATCCCATGATGGGGAAATTAGATACAAGGCAAACAGAATCCATAACATAGGCAGCCAAACAGAAAGGAGGATAGACCCTTTGAGAAAAGGATCTTTTGGACCTGTAACTAACCACGGCCGTATATAGAGTATTGGAAAGAATTTTAGCCCAGTCTACTAAATCGGCATTTGTGGCAGCGTCAATTAATGGCAGCCACTCAGATGAAAACTTGTTGATATCAGGCATACCAAACAATCTACACAGCATGGCTGCAGCAAAACAATATGGAGAAGTAAGGGAACCAGTGCTGTACATACCTTTCTTATCCTTCTTTAACGGCTCGTCTCTTCTAGACCATTCTTTAGTGGTGTCCGATAGATCTGGGTTCTCCATTGCGAACTTCCTAAGAAATTCCGCATTATAGGTCACTTGCGGTTCGGGCAGATGGTACATTAGCTTCAGATCCTGGGCGGCGAAAGATCCCACGATCCCATGTCCCTGAATCTTGAATTGTCTGTTACTTAATTCTGCATCATCCAGAATCCATTTGACCATGTTTGTGTATGGTAGAATCTTAGGCCTTGCCGCTATTCTGTGAAGGAAAGAACATGCTAGGTCTTCTAGGGTTGCTTCAGAGGAGCGTGGTGTGCCTGCAACGGCAGTCACTTTCATTATTCTCGGTTTCTCCTCTTCTAATAGGCTGTACATGCCCTCCCATGTGGAGATTCCTGCATCTCGGTTGCAGGCTGTATTTGTGTATAGGGGCGGCATCTCCTTGGTCTTCTCTCTTGCTTCGGAGCTCTGAGCCTTGTTCTTCTTTCCCATTTTTACTTTGTGTTTCTTTCTGAGTCGTCTTTGCACTTTGTTCCTGCAGATTACAAGTGAAATGGAATGTCCGATCAGAAAGGTGATGGGAAAGTTTTAAATGCAAGAGATAAATCAATTACGCCACCTTATGTGAAGCAAATATCCAACAAGGCACGCGTCTTTAATCCTCTTAATGACTGACAACCAATCTATTTACTAACATTAAAAGCGCATGATTTCAGGTTAGGTAATGGTAAGTGGCTTTTCCTTTGAAAGGCGCGCCCGGAGGATTCGTACTAAGGTGATTTTATGATTTGCTGACGTACCTTCGCATGTCGCACGGTCGCAATATCACAGATCGCAAAACCTAGTGCTTGCCAAATCTCGTTTGGCTTGTTTATGCGATATGCGATCTAGCGATTGCAATATCGCAGGTCGGCGAAGTTCTTGGCTTTTCGTTATGAACATCAGTATGGTGCGATGCGGTGTAGTTATTGATCATGAGGGTGGCGCATATTTTGATTTTTAGAAGAGTAACGGAGATGTTTCCCATCTTTTTGTATATGTGACTTTAAAAGACCTATCGTTTTCCACAGAAAAATATCTAAGATGCCTTTTCTAGATTACGATTTGTAACTCCGAACAAAGAAAGTCTAGCTTTTCTTAAATTTTTTATCTAAGGGTCCCCATTCATTCGGTGTCATGATCTGATACTAAATGAAAAAAGGGGGGGGTTGTTGCTGGCCACAACAGAGTCCCAACAAAATATTATAGGAAGAAGTCGATTGGTAGATGGAGAACACACTTGTAGAGATCTATTTCCTTGGAGAGTTTGATTTTCCAGAGGCGGTAGTCGGAAGAGTTCAAGCCAGAAGGGAAGCAGAGACAGAGAGGGGCAGGGACACTAAAGTAGGACGAAAATCTTCTAGATCCGGTGAGTACTTTGTAGAGAGGTTGAAATTTCTCCAGGAGGCTGCGCAAAGGCAACACAAAAGATTCAGAGGGTAGTTCGATTTGTTGAAGGAAGAAGACGTTTTCAGTTCCATAGGGCAGGAAGGAGTTCCAGAGTGTCGGAGAAGCGTTTTCCCAATCAGCAGCAGGCAAGACGACTTGAATTCCAGAAGTCGAGCTGAAGCATTTGAGGGACTGTGTAGAGGTGATGTAGGGCCTGTGCAGGGCTAGGTGGACGACTTGCTTTTCAGAGGCAGTCAAGTGCTGGGATTGCTCAGAGTGAGGGTAATTTCCCTCAGGTTATTTTTGACAGATTTTTCTCTGTAGGATAGCCAATATTAATGTAATGATCCTAAACAGGAATGTAAGTGATATACAAAGCATGCAAATAATCCAACAATTAGAAAAACGAAATATACATTAAGCACCCATGGAGACACTGGAAATAGAGAATTGTTGAGCTATTTTATTACTTCTTCAGAAGCAAAATACAATAGTAAAATAGAATGGTGCACCTAGGCTTGTCTCAATGGACAAGCTTGACAAAACCCAGGTGAGAAAATGCTGAACTAAAGGCTGCTACAATTGCTGCACCAAACTGAACTACGCTGCCCCAGAAAACTGCTCTGTTTGCTGACCTCGAAGGGTTGGAATCACTGCTTCCCATCCTCAGAAAATTATGAGATTTCAACTCCTTGCTCCTTGGCCTAAACCCAAAAAAACCCACAAAGGAATTGGCCAAATGTTGACCTCGGAATTTTGGCCCAAATTCCCCTTAGCTCTTCTAGCTGCTGGTTGAGTTGGGACCCTTGTTTGACCCCTTAGATCTGCCCAAAAAATTCTATAAAATCAGGATTGTGATCCATACCCAAAACCTAGAAAAACCCACAAAGCGTTTCCCTTGGTTCCAACCTTCAAAAATTGAACTTTCATAGCTTGGCCCTCCTCCAATTTTGAATTCTGTTGCTATGACTGATCTTGTCAATCTCTGCTCTCCCAACTCCAACAATCCTCATCAAATGGCCCTCCAAGTGATCTCCTACTTCTCCTGGCCAGCTCCAGCTCTACAATTCCTTCCTCCAACTCCCACGTGAGCCTAATGGCGACTCTCTGCGCAGGCCCCCGGTAAATCGAACTGCTGGGATCTTGGCTCTGTTGGCTCCAAAACTCAGAAGAAAGGCTGACCCTTTGTTGCTCTCCCAATCCTCTAACTCTCGACAAATCTTGATCACTGATAGCTCCAAACTCCCCCTGCGTATTCTCCAGCTAGCCAGAAATACACATTCCTTGTTGTGGCTGAATGGTAGTGCTGTACACACTCCTGGAACTCCTGGGCTGACCCTTTGTTGCTCTCCCAATCCTCTAACTCTCGACAAATCTTGATCACAAACTCCCCCTGCGTATTCTCCAGCTAGCCAAAAATACACATTCCTTGTTGTGGCTGAATGGTTGTGCTGTACACACTCCTGGAACTCCTGGAATACTTATGGAACTGCCTCTCTAGGGTGGTCACGGATGGTCTCCCGAAGTAGAGGTTGAATCTTCCGCCTCAGAGATTCGTGGCTAAAAAGCCGGTTGACTCAGCTAAACAATAGAGATTACAATCAAGTAATTTTGATTGCAAGGTGTAAGAATGAATCCAAATGAGAGCTCTCTCCTCATTTTGTCTTTATGGGCCTTCCTTGCCTCATGTGGGCCCCTCCATCCAACACTTCGAATTCCCTCCAAACCATTCGAATGGCCTAGTTCGAATTCCCACTTGGGTGGCCCCCACCTTCCACTAGCAACCAAATTAAGCCGAATTTATTCCCAAGTCCCTAAGTCGAAAATGCTGGGTTTTTTCCCTAAACCAAAATTGTGCAAAAATGTGTGGAAACACCCTGTTACAAATGTGTTTGAGAAGGGACATGATAGTCCTCGCCTCCCAAAGGTTGCTTGCCCTCAAGCAACCTCAAATCTAGGTCTTCCAAAATGTGCTCACCCTGCCAGGTGGCATCCTCATTCGGCAAGCTCCTCCAATGCACCAAAAATCACCTTTCCTCAAGCAATGCCTAAGCAAGCATCCTTTCTAACTGCTTTTCCCCATTGTCACTGCAAAATGTGCCAGGGTCCTAGATGTGCCACTGGATTGTGCCTGACCTTTGCACTGTCCTGATATAAAAGAATCCTTCAATACCATGATCCTAGGCAATCCTGTCCAATATGAAGCTCCCCTCGCTCCATTCACTATCCTGCTCGGTGAAAGTACCAGAAGTCCCCTGGTCCATCAGTAACACAATAAAGCCCAATGGAAGATCTGTATGATCTCCCCCTGCAGTAGTCGATGCATCCCTAAAAGGTTATTGAGCCGTGAAGAACTGTGATGCCCCAGTTCTTTGCTAGTCCCAGAGTGGTGCCACCATGCTGACGCTGCGTTACTCTCACTATGTCATACTCCCCATCGTGCGCAGTCAGTATCCTCCTCTCCTGGAACTCGATGGAGAAGTAATGAAAGAGGCGAGACACATCCTGCCTAGGCATCTCCATGGCACCAAGGCCTGCCCATCCAAATCTAACTCTGAACCTGTGAAACAATTGAGAATTTCTGCCTCCCCATATGATGAAACCCTCTATGAACCCCCATGTGTCATCTCATGAGCAAACTATATCACCTTCTGCCACGACTTCACTCAATGCGAGTGATCTATCGATCAACTGAATCGTTGCATCCCATAGCCAGACTTGCTGGGACATAGTCCTGTCAACGGATGGAATCCCTCTGGCCCTCATCTCTAGTCCCTGCATGTGATCACTATATAGGCTCCATATATCGCGGGCTAATCTGATGCATGCTAATTTGCCTTGTGCCCACCACAGTGTAGTACCGATGATCGTGGGAGCCACGTGTGCCAAAGAGCTACCCCCTGAATGCAAACAAAAGATGGGTATCCGATACTTGTAATAGACTTAGGGTATGTGGACCCCTCCTGTCCCTGCTAACCATATTCCCTCGCTCTGCCATTCGCCCTCTCGATAATGTGCCAATACAATGTCTAGAGGTCGGACACGTACTGGAAAGTTGCCTCAATTGTACACGGTATCCTCTACTCATGCATGGTCCTGACATGCCCTGTGGAAAGAGTGACACATGTCTCCTTCGTGACCTGCTCCCCAGGCGTAGGCTCACTGATAAACGATATGCCACCACTACAAATGATTAGCTTGTTCCCCAACTTGTGGTTGTCAACTCGTGCACTGACCTAATGCCACCATTGAGAAGTCTCTCCCCTAGTGCGTTGAATATCATCCCAATTTCTCGGATGAGCTGCCTGTCCCCAGTTGTTCGTGCCCAGAGTGTCAAAGGACAACAACCAAGTCGTCTGTGCCTGTAAGTGATGTATAAGAGGGACAAGCACGTGAGTCCCCATGGATACCATCGACCATCGCTCATCTGTGTCCCCGTCGATCCTAGGTGAAGTACACCCAAAGGTATGCCGGTGTCTCCATCCATAAGTCTCCTTGGAGGCAACCCTCCAAGACCTCGCTGTGCAACACCATATGCCCCTACATCCCACCGAGTATCCCTGTAGTCCTCGACCTGGCACTGTACCTTGCAACCTATCCCTATACACCACTGGATACCCTGTGCTACTGCTGTACCATCCTATATTGTCTTGTATCTTGCCTGTGTCACTGTATCTGGCTCTCCCCACGTGTACTCGATGCGAGGTGAGTCGCTCAATGCAAACCAACATGCTACATCAAACAACCACACATCTCCATGCTCCTCTGCAGGCCACTACTCATCACTGCATACCTCTATACAACACTGGATGCTAGGTTCTAAAATTGGGTCTGTATGCATCAGGTCGCATCCCTCTACATAAGACTGGACTCTGTGGCATATCCTTGTGCACCCCTGGGTACCAGTGCTTACTGTCATACCTCCCTGTATCATATGCCATCCTGCATGTGCCAATGCATCCGCCAATATGCTAGTAATCCCTCCATGATGTGGGCTACATCTCCCCATCTACCCTGAAAGACCTGAGCGGTTTGACTCCTCACATGCCAATGGGAATGACACTATTGTGCCTATCCTCAGTAGCTCTACTATGCAATATACTAATGAGAGAGCACTGTATCCATGTAATGCCATGTCCGGTGGCCTGCCGATGGCACCTCCTCCTACCAACTCCTGCCATAGTAGGCTACTCACCCTATGACTCCATGCATAATCAATATGTCAAGACAACTCATGAAATTGGTCTGCTTCCCTGTCAAACCATCTTGTCAGTAGTGTTGTCCCGGGCTCTGATGGAGATGCCACTACTACTGTGACTCTATGATGTGATGGGAAATGCCACTTGGATCCCAACAACAGTCTGGCCCTCAAGTCCCTATGGTTATCCATGGCCTCTATTGAAATGTGGCCATGGATGTATCCAACCACCTAGCCTGCTCCATCGGGTACTAGCTCAGTACCTCTCACCACCCAATCCCAAAGGAGGGATCGAATGTACAATCCCCTGTGGAAGAAACAAGCCCTCCAAGATGATGTAGTGTCATACTCAGCTCATGTCGCTCAGTCTTGCTAACCTGACCATCCCCTAGGGTATGTCTAGACAACGCTGCCTACCGCAATCCTATGCATAAGGGTGGGCTAATAACGTTGTAGATCTTGTCAATGTGCCTCTAAAATGAATTGTGCTGAAATCTCAACGTGCGATCTCTATGCTACCCCTCATCAATGGCTAGCCCAAAGGATGGTTGCACATCCTCCTCCATCATGGACTCAACATGAGCCTTTAATTTCTCCTCCATAGACAATCCAACACGCAAGACATGCTTGCCAATTAGCGACAGGTGACTATCTTCTTGTAACTCGCATAGATCTAGATGCCTCTGTACTTATCAACTGCTCATCAACGCTGGAGATGTCTCCTGGCACCTCATCAACTTGTGGTGCGCTACTATCACCTGAGTACTTAGTCACAACCCCGGATATGTCATCAATGGATACCTTAACAACAAATGGCACCTCCTCAATGGTGGACACCTCCGTGTCTCTTGGCACCTCGTCAATGGAAGGCCCTGTGGGTGTGTGCTCTACTCTCTCCCCCAAGGTGTCAGCCAAAGCTATCAAAGGAATCTCCAACAAGGGTGACTCTTGCGTCACACTGGACACATTGACATGCTCCTCATGCTCTAGTGTGCCCAAAAAAACCTCCTCCTTAGGCTCCTGATATCTAAAGCCAGGTCTCCACCAGCAAAAGCGCCCCCTGGTCTCACCCTCTAACTGTCCTTGTCCTGTTTGCTCCTTTTGAGGAGATCTGATGCCCTGATTC
Organism: Pinus tabuliformis; assembly: GCA_031772625.1. Classification (NCBI taxonomy): domain Eukaryota; kingdom Viridiplantae; phylum Streptophyta; class Pinopsida; order Pinales; family Pinaceae; genus Pinus; species Pinus tabuliformis. The sequence goes on from CM062811.1 coordinate 658,195,873, forward strand.
TGTCGACTTTCCCCACACAATGTAGATGGTTGCACCCCCACAGCCTGCGCACCACTAATGTCTCTGTTGTAAGGATGAGAATGGATTTGGTCTGACACCTTCCTCAACTGGGCCAATCTCTCATCATTCCAATGGATTCCACCCTAGAATTCCTGCATACTAAATCTTCTTTGAGCCATAAGTTGTCTATGGTTTAACCCGTCACTGTGCATACATGCTCAAATCTTCCATGATCTAGATGGCTACCCCACAGCTGGCCAAGATCATGGCTCTGATACCATTGTAATGATCCTAAACAGGAATGTAAGTGATATACAAAGCATGCAAACAATCCAGCAATCAGAAAAATGAAATATACATTAAGCACCCATGGAAACACAGGAAATATAGTATTGTTGAGCCATTTTATTACTTCTTCAGGAGAAAAATACAACAGTAAAATAGAATGGTGCACCTAGGCTTGTCTAAATGGACAAGCTTGACAAAACCCAGGTGAGCAAATGCTGAACTGAAGGCTGCTACAACTGCTGCACCAAACTGAACTGTGCTGCCCCAGAAAACTGCTCTATCTGCTGACTTCGAAGGGCTGGAATCACTGCTTCCCATGCTCAGAAAACTATGAGATTTCAACTCCTTGCTCTTTGGCATAAACCCAAAAAAACCCACGAAGGAATTGGCCAAATGTTGACCTTGAAATTTTGGCCCAAATTTCACTTCGCTGCTCAAGCTGCTGGCTGAGTTGGGACTCTTGTTTGACCCCTCAGATTTGCCTAGAAAATTCTATAAAATCAAGAGTATGATCCTTGCCCAAAACCCAGAAAAACCCAGAAAGGGTTTCCCTTGGTTCCAACCTTCAAAAATTGACCTTTCACAGTTTGGCCCTCCTCCAATTTCGAATTTTGTTGCTTCGACTGATCTTGTCAATCTCTGCTCTCCCAACTCCAACAACCCTCCTCAAATGTCCCTCCAAGTGATCTCCTACTTCTCCCGGCTAGCTCCAGCTCTACAATTCCTTCCTCCAACTCCCACGTGAGCCTAGTGGTGGCTCTCTTCGCAGGCCTCCGGTAACTGTAAATCGAACTGTTGGGATCCTGTCTCTGTTGGCTCCAAAACTCAGAAGAAAGGCTGACCCTTTGTTGCTCTCCCAATCCTCTAACTCTCCAGGCAAATGCTTGATCACTGATAGCTCTAAACTCCCCCTGCGTATTCTCCAGCTAGCTAGAAATACACAGTCCCTGTTGTGGTTGAATGGTAGTGCTGTACACACTTCCGAAACTCTTGGAATACTTATGGAACTGCCTCTCTAGGGCGGGCACGGTTGGTCCTCCGAAGTAGAGGTTGAATCTCCCACTTGAGAGATTCGTGGCTAAACAGTCGGTTGACTTAGCTAAACAACAGAGCGAACAATCAAGTAATTTTGATTACAAGGTGTAAGAATGAATCCAAATGAGAGCTCTCTCCTCCTTTTATCTTTATGGGTCTTCCTTGCCTCATGTGGGCCCCTCCATCCAACACTTCGAATTCCCTCCAAACCATTGGCCTAGTTCGAATTCCCACGTGGGTGGCCCCCACCTTCCACTAGCAACCAAATTAAGTCGAATTTCCTCCTAAGTCCGTAAGTCGAAAATGCTGGGTTCTTTCCCTTAGCCAAAATTGTGCAAAACTGTGTGGAAACACCCTGTAACAAATGTGTTTGAGAAGGGACGCGACAATTCAACATCCAGATTGTACTCAAAATTTCACTGCTTCTTAATAATATAAAACCCTCAGCTGCTGCATCGTTTTTCCCAAGTTGGGTTTTTCCGGGGATTTTTGTCCAAAAATAACTGTGTCAAATTTTTGTGTGTGTGTGCTAGAATATTTCTAAGTTTTGAGTGCTATTATTTTCCGCAATTTTATTTGTGAAGGTTGTAGTGTGATTTATTCCATATTTTCTATAGCAAATAAATTGTTAAATTAATTAACAATTAGAAGAATTAATTCCAGTGGCTGCAATAAGAATTTTAGTAGTGAAATTTTCACAGGTCCTTTAGCCTCCCTCTCTCCACAAGTGAAATTCCTTCTCCACTTGTGTTTCTAGGCATTTCTATTAGCTTCCTATTTATAGTTTTCCTTAAGGTTATTTGGGGAACCTTTGAATTAGAATAAACCCATTACTTGACTTGGGTCCAAACCCCCACCACTTGGGTAACTGTCCCAACCCACTTTTGGTGGGTTTGCTTCTTTTGGAAATACCTTCTGAGCTACCCAAATTCCAACACTCACTCTTAGTGAGGAAGGTATCTCCATCACACTTCGAAGTCTCTAGCTCCATGACTTTCCTTGCATACCCATGCTTGTCCTCGCATAATTCATGACTTTCCCTTGCGTAGCCATATTTGTCCTTGCATGTGCCACGTCTTTTGTACTTGGCGAAGCTTTGTCTTGCATGGTGAATGATTATCCTTGCATGAAACATGTCTTCTCCTTGCATCACCATGAGTGTTCTCACATGGTTTTTGATTGTCCTTGCATGGGCTGAAAACTCCACTCTCTTCAAACTGAATATTCAAACTTGCATTGGGCGACTGATGTTCCTTTGCAGTCTCCCTTTGAACCTACACAACCTCCACTAGTTGCTCTGATTTCTTGTGCACACTCTGATCCACGTGGTCTTCAAAGTAGCTCTGATACCATGTTAAATTTTCCTTGTACTCCGGATCTAGTCTATGTTTATACTAGAGCATAGACACACTGCAGATACACAACATTAACAACACTTGACTAGCATAAATTTAACAACAATTAGATTAATTAAGTACACAAATTTATATGGTCAATAACTTTCTTTATTAGTACTTCAGTAAACAAGCATAGGGCTCTTGTACCAAGGATCATGGTCCTTTATGAAACCTGATACAAGACACAATATACACAATAGAGTCTAGACAACTAGTGCTTGAGACCTATTCCATTAGATCTACAATATACCCAAAAGGAATCAAATTTATACCTGAGTTGGTGCCTTCAGTTCAAGATCCTTGGATAATTTCTGTCCTTGGCAACCGGTCCTTCTACAACAATGCTAGCTTCTTGATTTACTAGATCTGCTTCTTCAGATCATAGATCAAAGTTTCTTCTTGCAGATTTATCCCTCCAACATATAGATTTGACTTTTTCTTGTAGATTTGACCGTCCAACACTCAGATCTGACTTTCTTCTTGCAGATCTAACCTCCCAACTTTCAGATTTAACTGCCTTCTTGCATATCTGACCTTCCATCTCTCAAATCTGACTTTCTTCTTATATATCGGACCTTCCAACACTCAAATCTGACTTTCTTCTTGCAGATCGGACCTTCCAGCACAACGATGAGATCTTCCTACTCGGCCTCCTTGTCCCTTTTGGCAACAAATCCTTTAGCTGACTAAGTCATGGAGAAACTCAAATTCCTTGCTATTATAGCTCCTATAAGGAAGATTTGCGGTTAGGTCCTTTGGCCTACTCCTCTCCACAAATGAAAGTCCACTTGTGTGCCTAGGCCTTTCCTTTGGCCTACTATTGTATAGTTTTACTTTAGGTTATTTGGGGAACCCTTGGTCCTTTAAGGTTTTTCCCACTGAACCCTTTAACCATAAATTAGAATAAACAATCAATTGACTTGGGTCCAAACCCACATCACTTGGGTAACTTTCCCAATCAACTCACTTTTGGTGGGTTTTCTTCTCTCGACAATACCTTTCGAGCTACCTAAATTCCAACAAAAGTCATCAATGTAAGGAAAAATGTTGGAACATTGTGGGTGCTGGAGGTGCCCACCGGTATGTATGATGGTCTGTTGCTGCTTGTAGTCCTGTAGCTCACAACACCTGACTCTTGGGTGTTAATATGTATTAGTTTTTGTAGCATTGTATGTGTTTTAGTCACGAAACTTGTTAGAGAGGCTAGAATATAGGAGATCTCCATAACCTAAAAATCTTTTATGGAAATTCCACCTAGAGATGGCTTGATTAGATTATTAACCTAACTTTTAATGTTTCCTATGTCTAAACTTAGGAAAACTGGTTAATTAATCAGAATTAATTAAGGTGAGAATCCTTTAGAAACTCACACAGATCGACAGGGAATTAGTCTGGGCCCTTGATTAAGATCTAATGTTCGCTGTTGGTGCTCCAATAGAGGATTATAAGAAGAAGTCGATGGGTTGATGGAGAAGATACTTGTGGAGTTTGATTTCCTTGGCAATTCGATTTCTAGAGAGTAGCAACAGTTGCCAGATAGCCAGAGATCGAAATAGAGATAGTGAATGGTAGGGACAATGATCTGGAGGAAGTTTTCTAGACCCGGAGAGGCAACAGCAAGTGACAAAAGTGATCCGCGTAGAAGCAACGTAAGGACTACACAGTAGCTAAAGCAAAGTAGTTCGATTTAGCTGGGGAAGAAGTTGATTAAGCTTCCAGAGGCCGGGAAAGTCTTCCAGAGGGTCGGAGAGTCACTTCTAGCAATAGAGACAAGCAAGACGACTTGCTCAGAGGTTGAACTAAGCCACACGTGTGAGAGGCAGCGAAGGGACTGCATAGAGGGCCTACGCTGGGGTTTGAACGATTAGTTTTCTGAAGAAGCCAGTGGCGAGATTGCTTGTGGAGTGAGAGAATTTCTTCTCTCTAATTATTTTTGCTAGATACTTGCTGATTGGATGACCATTTGGGCATCCATAGATTGTACTCAGAATTTCACTGCTGCATAATAATAAAACCCTCATCTACTGCACCGGTTTTCCTAAGTTGGGTTTTTCCAGGGACATTTGTCCAAAAATAATTGTCATATTTTTATGTGTGCGCGCTAGAGTTTTCTTAGTTTCCAACACTATTTTCTTCCGCAATTTATTTGTGTAGATTGCAGAGTGTTTATTTCGATGTTGTCGTAGCAATAAACTGGATAATTAATTTATCAGTTAGAAGAAATAATACCAGTTGCTGCAATATGATTGTAGCAGTGAAATTTTTACAATATGCTCCTCTAGAAGACCTGAGCCCTAGTTAAGTTGCCCAAGCCAGGCTGTGGAAACTCTTGACAATTACACACAATATCTAGTGCTAACAAGTACATCATTAGGTACATTTAATCATTTTTGCATCTAATTGGACCAAGCTTGAAAGTAATGGGCAGTTTGACATTTCAAACAAGGTTTCGTTTCTAAAAATAAGGCTTTAAACTTGCAATGGTGTTACCTCCCTAGGTAGGAGTGGTTAATAGAACCCCCTTTTAGGTGTTTCTAGGCTCCAAGAGGAAGTGGGATGTCCTTGGTCCACCCTTCAATTGATAGGTGTCATGTGCATAATGATGGAATGGAGGGGAGAAGCTTCATGGCCAAGTGTGCTGGTCAAAGGGGCTAGTAGTGATGGGCTCCTCATCCTAAGTGTATAGATGTGGGGAGGTAGCAATCGTGGATGCATGAGTTACAAACTCAGATTTTGTTTTTCCACCCGTCTTGTACGGATTTTACTTTGTCTTAATGTTCATAGCTCAAAGGGTTAGAGATTGCTTTGTATGATGTATAGCAGTTATTACCCCCTTAATGACATGGTGGCTCATTGCCCATCAAGGGTTGGGACATGAAAAGGACTCTTCTCATAATATGAAGAGCAACATGTGCTCAAGAACTAATTGATGGCCATAATGAGTGAGGTAGAGCTCATGCAAGGCTTTTGCTCACGTGCTAATTTGTATTTCCTATCCATCTTTCCGCATTTTGATCTTCTTTTGTTTTTGCTTGTGGCCATCATATGATTTTACTTGTTCTTTTAGTTGCATCAACCTCCTAGGGCAAATTCTGGGCCCTACCTAGGTGTGAGGATGTAAGCTTCCAAATTCCAGAGACCATTTGTCAGTTAAACCCAATGAAGGGAGGTGGAATATAGGCTTTATAATATAAGATGGAAAGTGGTAAGTATGGAATAGGGAGAGATGGGACTATGCTATCTCAATCGGGGTTTCCAAGTAGTGCCCCTACTATACCCGTTGGGCCATTAGGGGAGGTCCCATTGGATTAGGATGAAAGATTAATCCCCCATTTAAGGAGAGAGAACAAGATCATGGTCAAGACTCAAAACCCCTCTTTCTTCTAGGTTACTCCATAATCCATGTCAAATGCTCAGATAAAAACAAGCATAACCACTTGATTGCAAAATGAATAAAGTAGCTTTTGACTGGAAGCCCACCTTCCAATATGTATTCTTGCCAAATGGGTGAAGAAACATGTGACTAATTTAGGTGGTAGAGATATGAATGGCTCATCATCATTGGCTAGTAGTTGTGGCTATTAGGGGCTGCTGACTGGCCAGCTGGAAGAGATGATGGGAGAAAAAATTCTACTATGCGTTCACCCATTTTTGGTGGGTAACATACCTAATTGTAGGGTACCTTTGCTTTTATTATTTAATTTCTCTTATCGTTTGAAAATATATCAGTGAGTCACCTTTCAGCCTTCACATACCTTCTATGTCTTGGAATTTCCCCTCTTCTTTATGGGTTTGTCATGAGAAGTTATGGATTATTCAATTGCTTTGATTAATGCATTTATGCAAGCTATTATATTATAGAAGATATGATTATTTTTCAAATCTTGTTTTGTTCATAGTGATGGAGTTTCAGGGTTTTTCAGAATGAGCATTGTGTCTGAAAATAGTCAAATTCAAATTTCTGACTTGTGGGAAACTTAGACTATTTGTGAACCATTAGTGTTGGCTGTTTAGATTTACACATTTTACTTCTCTCCTGCATTGTTTTTATCTTCTTTCTAGTCTCCTTAATTACTGCACTGAAGGTTCCATTTATTTTATGATTCCCTAACAAATGTCTTTGATGTCTCTGCAGGGCTATGGTGATTTTATGTCGGATGAGATATTACTCCAAGCTGTTGATATTGGGCAGGTACCCTTATATCCTAGAGAAGAAAACATGATTGATTCTTTCATATCGTCTTCTGAGCCCTAACATTTTTGTCTTCCTTTTTGGTGGGTGTCATTGTATGCTATGTATATTGTATGTGCTCAGTCGTTTCTTTTCTTTTGGTAGAATGCATGATTGAATTCATTGATACCCATGAAGTGCATTATGATTTCCATTAGCTGTATGAAATTAGAACAGAGTACATGAGATTTGCATTGAATTGAAGTTTGATCTAAGCGTGTTTGAACTTTGATGCATAACAATGGAAATTCAAGAATACCAACTAGTACTCTTAATTCTATAAATCCTGATTTAAAGTGCTTATTGAGAATGGTTATGAAGAGCTTGTATGATGATGTATACTATATCCAGTGGCACTTCAAAAGACAATTTTAGAGGGCACACAATACAATACATTGAGGAAGCATGATATTTAGATGTAGTACGGAGAAAATTTGGACTAGTCATTTGGATTTGGCCTTTTTCTCTCTTTGAATTGGTCTCCTCGACAAGTTGGATTGGGTTTCAGTGTTTTGTGACTGAGGTACACCAGCCTTGAGGTTCGCTTGGCTGTGTCTACTACTTGGTCCTCACGGAATTCCATTTCTCAACTTCTATCTTTCATGCTTTCTCCTTTCCTATTGTGGTCATATGCCTCACAAAGTAGTAAGAAATGTTGCGTAGTCTCTGCCTCTCTCTTTCTGCATCCTCAACATCTCGTTACTCTTTCTTCTTTCGGTTCCTCCCATCTGAACTACTTTTTACACTTTCCCCTTTCCTGATGTGGTTGTATGTCTCACAGTGTAGTGGGAAGTGTTGCCTAGTCTCCACCTCTGCCTTTCATGTTTCACACCTTAGCTTATTTAAGTTGCTTCTTGTTTGAGCCAAAACGTGTTTTTCCCCCTTGAGTTTCAATTTATCCATATAGCAGTGTTGCTGCCTATTGGAGTTTCTTTTCCACTTCCCTCTTTTGTAGCACTGATGTGTGCTTTCAATTCCTTTCAATCTATTAGGTTGCAAAATCTCTTTTCCATTACATGCATGTGTTCTTCCTCGCCTTCTTGGCTTATCTTGTGGGTATCCTTTTGCTCTCTATCACTGCCACTCTTCTTTGTATGGTGTTGACTTATTTATTGTGTTGAGTTATATTGGATATTGTAATGTAGCCAGACTTGCCTCTGTCAACTGTCGAGGCACTCCAAATTGAATTTTCTTCTTGTTGCCAGTGATATTTCCCAGCTGTAAGTCAATTTGGTCTCCAACACCAACACCACAGATTTCCTATGCAAAATAAATACAAAAATAATGTTGTGTAACATACATCATAAGGGAAATTCCAATCAAATTCATAAACAAGCTTATGAACATAATTTTAATCACATAGAAGATTCTTCACATATCTTCATACATATTTATAACCAGTTTCTTATTGCAGAGGTCCACTACATGCGGGAATGGACCCTAGCACCCTTGGCAATTTTATTTTGACTACTTAAGGTGCAAAGTTTCTGTTGAACTAGTCCTTAGGTTGCGTAGGGATGATGGGTCATTGCAAGAGGATTCCTTGAAGATAAGACGACTATTTGGCTTACGTTTTAGTGCATTTCTGTTAAAACCTGCTTTGTGAGATAGGCATTGATGCTACGTGAGCATGCTACAAATTGATCCTCAAGAAGGTTAGTGGGGTGGATAGAGATTGTTTGGATGCAATGCTTTCTAAGGTGGAACACTTGATACCCTTCTATGAAGAATGGTGAATCTGCCCACATTGATGGACTACATTGTGAACTTCAAGGCAATGTGGGACATTGTTGGAGAGGACCTCGACGACATCTATCAATCAAGCGGTTATTAAGTTGATTCCAAAGAATGTGTCTCAAGGCACTATTGGGAGATGGGGCTCCATTATTCTAATTAGTGTCTCCTAAGGTGATTATGCTTTGAATGGGAGGATTTGTTTCATGAATTGTTATACAATAATAGATGGGATATGTATGGGGTAGGTTAATCCTTGTCACAATGATATTTGCGTGGGAGGCTATGGAATGGGCCAAGGAGATTGACCAAGACTCTCTATTTCTTAAATTTGACTTTGGTAATGCATTTGATAGGGTTGATTGGTCTGTTATTATAGATATGTGTTCTGACTTCTGAATATAAATAATTAATAATTAATTGTAATAATGATTAGTATATTGAAGAGGCATGTCTCTAAGGACATGAACATTTGCAAAGGGGCACTAACCTAGGTATATATACGAGACCCTCATTTGTAACTAGCCATATTCTCATTCATACATTTTATATATTTACTTGTATCCTCAATGGAAATCTTCATATTCCAAGTGTTTTGGAGTATTTAACTTGTGAGTATGAACTCTATTTGTTACATTCGTATTAGAGCTCCTCAATCCTCTTGCTGCTCAATTGCTACACAGAGCTAGTCTGATCCGACTTTTGGCCATCAATCCCTTGTCAAGTTCGTTGCCGTTGTGATCGAAGCTTTTATCCACATGAATTTTTTGGAGGTTCTCCATTTTGCCATCAGGCCTTTGGCCATTTAAAAAAATAAATATAATAAATATATTATATATATATATAGATATGAATATAAAAGAAGGGAAAAAAAGTAAAAAAAAAAAAAAAAAGACTATCAAATATATATATAAAAAGTATATATATATATATATATAAAAGAAAGGAAAAAGAGTAAAAGAAAAGGACTATCAAATATATATAAAAAGTATATATATATATATATATATATATATATATATGAGAAAAAGATTTAAAAAAAGTTATGAAAAGTCAAAGATTTCAAAAAAAGTTGTGTAAAAGGAAAAAAAAGGTGCAGTCGCCCAACAGCCACCCAGTTGCCATTTGTAGATGCTCGACGACCACCCAACCGCCATTTGCAGCCGTAGCCATTTGATGGCTACCCAGTCACCATACGCAACCTCACACCCCCAACAAACGTTGAAGGAGTCAACTCTGTTCTCAATACTAGTATCAAAAGTCCTACAAAGATCGCAGTTGCACCTCGATTGACTAGTTGCCTCCTTCGTTAAAGCAACCCTGTCGCTGTTGGGACTTTCTAATTGTCATCATTGGAATTTCTAGCTGCAGTTCCAGCTGTTAGATGTTGCTACCTTATTTTTTTGCCAATTTTGCCATCGCCCAAGAAAATATCGCGACCCTTGCCACATTCATCTGCGCCACACAAACAGACTGTTCAATTAACAATTCAGACATCCTTGTAATTCACAGATCATATGAAAAAAACCGTAGGGGCTCAACTTTTGAGAAAAGGCACTAACATAAGTTTAAATAAGTGTTTAAAGAAGGTTAACATAGGATTTAATTATTTGACCTTGTCGGATAAGGTAAAAAGGTATTAAAGAAAGATATAACTCAAGATATCACATTTGTATAATAATATCTTAGGAAAATGGAAATTATTCAATACATAAAGGGAAAGATAATTTTTTTTTTTAATTTAAGTTAAAAACATTTATTTTGTTAAATGGAAGATTCGAAGGAAAATTTTCATTTCAAAAAAAATTATAAAAGAGTTTTGAAGTTAAAGAAAAGTTAAAACGAAAAAGAAAGGAGGTTACTTCTAAAAAGTGTTGCGAAAATCGCGATTTTTTCGCTGAAACGATTAAATCAGTGATTTTTTCATTTTGGATTTGGGAAAAGATCTTGATTTTTGTATTTTTTTTAATTTTGCCGATTTTTACCGATTTTGTCCCAATTTTTACGATTTTTTTTTTTTTCGATTTCAGACCCTCGCCGATTTAATCCCGATCGTGATTTTCACAACATTGCTTTTAAACCCTGAATCTCATCCTAAAAAAGTAAATTGGAAATGGGTAATGGAAGATTTTAGAAACCTTATGTGACTGCTTTAGTGTTATTTAATTTTAAAGGGACTCTTGCAGGAAAAGATGACACTATTTATATCTAGCCTAGCGAAGACAAAAATGATATAAACCCTAAAATCACAAACCAATTGGTGATGCCTATGTCAAACATAATCGAGAAATTAGACTTCTAGGTTAAAAAACAATATGACATAACAAATCTACAACTAAACATTGGGGACTATACATTTACATTGCAATTCTTTGTTCAATCCCTATGGAGTGGTCAAGATGACATTATTCTGGGTTCACCCTGGATGGAAGCACTAGGGTCCTTCATCCTAAATACGAATAAGAAGGTTTTAATGTATTCTTACAAAAGGAAAAAATAACTCTACATTGAAATCGGATTCAGTGACGCCTGAAGACATACAAGATATTTCAAAAGTGCAAAATATGAAAAAGGAAATTGACAAAATTATTGCTGACAAAAATGAAAAAAATTCTCGACGTAAAGACCACAATGAAATGTTACTTACATAGATCAATAACTCTAAGGCTAAGAAGAAAAAATTAAAGCAAGAAAAGGAAAGTTTTGAGAAGAAACTCAACGAGAGTCTATCAGAGAAAGAAGAAAATTTGTGCTTGAAAAACGTTAATCAAAAGTTATTAAAATAAAATAGAGATTTAAAAGATGAAAAGTTTGATTGTCAAAATAAATTTGAATCAGAAAATGAAGAACTCTTACATATCAGAAATCAAGTCTACTCACTCAAATTAAGAAACTTGAAAATGATAAAAAATCATTGAAAAACAATCTAGAAGAACTTATCGTGAAAGAAGCATCGAAGTCTTGAGACGTAACAGTGCAAGTTGAAGAAAAAGGAACGAATACTAATCCAGTCAATATCACAACTCAAGATGATGACTAATCAGTGGAAGTAAGAACATATTCAGATGTTGCAGTCCAAACAACATAGATTTCAAGTGAAGATCCGACAATTAAGCAAGCGACTTTCGTACTTGAAGGAAATTAGATAATTCAAGTATATCAAGAAATTGACACAAACAATATAAGGGGAAATCAGATCACAAGAACTCCTTATCTACAACCAAATCATAAAAGTAGACATCTCAGCCAGTGTACAAATCCATATCACTCAGACCAGAGACTAGTGACTTATGTTCCAAAGAATGTCAATGCCACCATAATTCTATCTTATTTAAAAAAACAAAATTCTTTACTATAATACATAAAACGGTTACTTTTTATTCATTATAACTTTCATAAAAAGAATTAAAATTCACAACTCTTACACAACGGGTCAACACACTTTGAAACGTTTGTAAAAAATATATGAGTAGAAGGGTGGCTGAGTCTAATGTGATGGCAACTGAGTTAATGACGATGAGGGATCCAAACCTAGCGACGGTGGTGGTAGTATTGACCAGACAACAGCGAGACAGAGCAACAATGCAGTGACGTTTGTATGGATTGCTGAGTGGATGGGAGTCTGAGCATGGATATGACTACAAAATAGTGTAGGATGGGACAAAAGTGGCACAAGTGGAAAATGGTGTGGACAACAATGATGACGATGCATAGATGGAATGATGTAGAGATGATAGTGGATAGGGATAGACAAGGAGTGTTGGCAGCCATTGTGCACTTGACGAGGGTGTTGGCAATGACTGCGTACAAATAATGCTGGTGGCGGCAAAGTTACAGACAACAATAGCGGAAATGAATGTGGTGGTAGGGAAAACAGTGAGCAAAAATGTCCGTTACGGAATTGGTGGAAATTGTACTCAACCTGACCTGTGAGGAGCAACGCAGCTTTGATACCAATGTAAGAAAGAAACTTGCAGATAATGTATTATTATTAAATAAGAATATGGAATTGATGACTGTTAAAGATAAGTTAGAACATTGTATTCAAGAGGAAGTATCGAAGTCGCCAGTCGTAACATCCCCAGATAAAGAAACAAATACTGAACCGGTCAATAGCAGAACTCAAGAAGAGGATCAATTAGTTGAAAGAAAAACATATCAGATGTTGCAGTTCAGACGATGAAAATTTCAAGTGAAGAATCTGTAATTAGATTAACAACATCCGTTTCAGAAGTAAATCAAGAATATTCCAACGCATGATAAGGGAAAACCAAACCAAAACAACTCCTTATCTACACTCGAATCACAAGAACAAACATCTCAATCAATTTACGAATTCGTATCACTCAAAACATAAACAACAAAATTATGCTTTGAAGAGAAATTATCTCAGCACAATCCAGTGTGACGATAACAAGTTATCCCAGCTATCAAGTAATTGCCAAGTGTCACAGAGGATTAATTTAGGATGGTTTGATCCCTTTTCAGTGCGACAATTTTGTTTATCACTTAGAAGATCATATCAACTTGTATCAATGAAGATGGCAGTGTTGAGACGAGAAGATATTCGAAATTGAAAAAAAGATCAAGCCTTTTGCATCAACATGCTTTGAGGACAAAGCTTTTCTGAGGAGGAAGCCAATGTTACGAATAAAATATATATAAATAATATAAACATAAATAATTGTAATACTAATAATGATTAGTTAAATTAATAATTAGTTAAACAAAGAGGCATGTCTAAGGAGACATGACTGCTCGTGAAAGGGTGCTTACCTAGATATATATATATATATATATATATATATACACACACACACACACACAAGACCTTCACTCTCATTGTATCATCATTCATATTCATACATCTTAATGTATAATTTTTTGTATCCTCAATGGATATCTTCATATTCCAAGTCTTCTGGAGTATTTAATTCGAAGAACGAACTTTGTTCGTTCCAATGGCACAATTACCCTCATGATGGTTTGCTATATAGCATTGACTGCTCACGAGGTGAAAGGCCCCCTTGACTATTCATTTTAATTAATTAATTATTATGTATTATGTTTATAACACAAATATTCTAAATATAATTGTGTGATAATGAACCTTGTTTGTATCATTATTGTAATTCATTGTTTTATGTTTTAAGATTTGAATAGGATCATGTATTTCTTCTTAAGTTACTCTACATTGATATTGCTTGGTAATACATTTTTCAGTATGGATAATACCTACATGGAAGACGGGATGCATTTTGATATGAATTGGTATTCTATTTTGTTAAGGACTATTATTTTCTGTAGAATTATGAACAACCTCCAATATCTTAGGGAGCATTTTATGCATCTTTCAGTGGAAGAGAACTATTATGCTCATTCTCTAATAGATCTTGATTTTAATTTCTAAATTCTTGGAGTTAACTATAGGTTTTGTTATGATTTTTCTCTTGATTGTACTCTTTCAATGTTCTGCATCCTTTCTGACATTTGTAGTAAATTTCAATATTTTGTTTGAAATTTGTAAGCTTGAAATTGTTTAGGATTAGTGGTTGAGATCTCACATTACTGTAAGCATTGGCGTGCTTATTCTTGTAAGAATGCCATTATTATGGGTCAATTTGACAAAGGTGTATATTTTCTTACCACATTATTTGTTTGAATGCTATGTGTGCTCTCAACATATCTTGAATAACTTGGTTTATCCTTTCTGTCTATCTATCTATTGGGGTTGACCTCTGCTACTGAAATTTAGCTGAATGTGGACAGTCTTAAATGGATGTTTCTGTAGATTCCTTATGAAGTTTGGATTTCTATGATAAGGATACGGGTGGAATAGGGTGGTAAAATACTGTTTCAGATTTGAACTTCGGACACAAAATCCAAGGATGAACAGGTTAGCAGAAAACCTACAAGATAAAAATTCAATAAGCTAATTGTTGGATTTTGGGTAGCTGCGAGAAGTATTCCCCAGCTACACAAGTTGGCCTTAAAAGAGAGTTTGAAAGAAGAAATTTTGAATTTAATTTTAAATTTAAATTTTGCCTCCAAATGTACAAGTTGGCCCAGTATTAGGACAAACCACTTGGGCAACCCTAAATCACTATAAAAGGGCATTTGATCTTCTCACTTGATCACACACTCAACTACACAATCTCTCCCTGTGACACATGCAAAGAAGACTGAGGAAGAGGCCGATATTTCTGAGGAAGATGAGTTTCTGGAGCAGCTGAGTTTTGACCAGCATTGACCAAATATTTCTGGGCAGAGTTTGACTTGTTTCTGGGCAGTTTGACCAAGTTGCAGGAGGCTGAATTTCGGCCTGGTTGTGGGTAGTTTGACCACAGGCTGACCAAAAATTTACTGGGCAGTTGGACCACAGTTTGACCATGTCTCTGAGACAATTGCAGGAGGCCGAATATTGGCCTGTTTGACTGAGGTTGACCAATTTCTGGGTAGGTGCAGGAAGGCCAAATTTTAGCCTGTTTGACCAGGTTTGACTTGTATTGATTCTGTGGTCTGTTTGACTGGAAAAATCAGATTGTACCTTTGTTGAATTGAATAATTTTTCCCAAGAAAAGATTGCTGGGTTTTCCTCTAGTTAGGATTTTCCCTGGGGAAAATCGTGGTGTCTACTATGTATGACTATTCTACTATTTCTATTGCATTTACAGTTGAATTTTCTGAAGTGTAATTGCTTAATGATAGTCTGGAATGTGCTACAGTAATATTAAATATCATTGGAAGTAAATTTTGTGTGTTTAATTAGCACTAGAAAATAAACACTAATAACTTGCTCCAGTGAGACTAAACAATAGTATAATACAGTATTGATTGGTAGGTATAGGTGTTTTGTACTGGAAATGTTTCTGGTATGAAAGGTGGGAGGTTTCTACTTACCTTGGATTTTACTCAATGTGCCTTTCCACGATAGCAAGTTGCATAAATGTTTTGTTTCTCTTACTGTGAGATTGTTGGACCTGTGTTTTTGAGGGGGACTACTAGTGATCTTTGAAAATTGCATAATATACCACAGATTGATTGCCTTTCAAGATAGTGCAAATGAAATATATTTTCATGAAATTCTTGAAGATGTTCTAATGGAGAAGCTTTGATTATGGCAGGGCGCAGTAAGAGCTATCTGCAAAGAAGTTGAAAAGCTGGTTAAGAAGTATGGAAAAGTAAAGATGACTGACATGATTAGGTTACCACCACCAGAACTTTATGAATATGTTGAAGTGAGGCTTCGATTCTTTTGTACTTCATCTCATTTAATGCTTTTTCATTTAATCTGATTGGTGGGAAGTGAAAATCACTGCATGGGAAAGAACAGCATTGTTGAACAGAATAAAAACTGAACAAAAAATGGATAATTATTAACTATTCCAATGAATTGGTGCATGCAATCCATGGCCTAATGCATTCTGGTTTCTTTTGTCTCATTTTAGATCATTAATCTGGTTCCCCTTTTGAATATTTTCTTCTGTTATTTTGTATTTACAGTTTTTGGTATCCAGAATAGCCATAAGTATCTTGCAAAATGTCACAAGTAATATGTGTCAAACTGCAAAATACTAGATCAATATTTTGGCATAAAGACTGCTGCCAGCTCTAGCATAAAATTTAGAGCTTATGGTCAATCTTTATCATTTTACCTGTTTAAAATCGGAAAACCTTTTTGGTGTTTCACATAGAATCAGATGTCTACATCTTCATATAAATAATAACCATCTTCTTTAAATATGGTTATCAGACACACTGAAGTATTCTTACTTGTTGCTTATGCACCCTTATTCTCATATAAGCAATAATCATATCGATGTATATCTAATATATCAAACACGTTGAAGTATTCTTACCCCTTGTTTATGTACCCTTGTATAGTTTTCAGGTGTGGTGCAAATGACACATTCTCAAATGATCCCTCAACAAGGCATAGGATGATTTCAACATAACCTGGAGTACTCCTATTCCCAACAACCTCTGCAGCAACACTCTGCCTAATCTGATATAGGTTTCAATCATTTCTGTCCAATTGTTGAGAACTTGCAAGGCTGCACCCACTTCTCTTAGTTGAAATTTCTTTATGGATTATCTGTAATATCCCTGATTTGTATTAATTATACCAATAGCTGTCACGTTGAGTTGTGTCCTCGAGCATAGTCATGTCTTTTAGATATTATATATGATTGTCTTCTTAACTGCATATCAATACTTCCTTGTATCATTCACATTATTAATTATTATTTTTGTCGTTTTGGATAATATGGGATTGTCCCTTTTGTTATGAATCCATATTGCATTCCATGACTACTGCAAAGTATGTCACAGGTGGTATCAGAGCAAGCTTGAACTCTCGCCTGTTGCCAAAGTCGTTCTGTCTCTGGAAATAAATTTCCCATGTCATGTTGCTGGCTAAAATTCTATTCAGCTGATTGCCATTCAACTCTCTGGCCAGTGGCCAATCCTTGAAGCAACTAGATTGCAACCATCATGTTATATGGGAAGTTCTCTTCTGGGAAAAAAGGGAACTCCCTAGATCTAGTGGCCTGATCTAGACACAACAGGGGCAAAAAGATCTATGCTTTCTTTAAAGATATTAGCTTATGGAAGAAAGACCTACTTGGAACCTATAGTAAACCCTCCTCTTCTCCTTGCTTGTAAGCTCCAACTCTGGCTCCAATCGCTATAAATGGAACCTGCACAATAACTGAAACAAGCAAGAGAACTACAATATCCGCATAGCATAAACTAATCACTCTAATCAATGGGTCAAATAGGCATTGAAATACATATGCATTGAATTAGACACAAGTGTAGGAAAACATAGTGCTTTTTAAATTTTGTATAATAGATAAGGGAGAGAGTTACAACCATTTATAGATGCTTGACCTTGTAGATATCTTCCCAATTGTCTTGTCCTTCCTTGCCACAAAGAAAACCTTCAATCTCAACCCTAATGCACCAATGAAAGAAACCTTAAGTTCAAAGTGACAACATAAGGGCACTAGTAATCTCCAAAAGCAACCCAAACTCTATGAGAGACAATAGATTTATAGGGTGAAAGAGGTAGTTTAGGATTTACCAATCTAGGACTTGGATCCACATAAGAAGGATGACAAGCTCTAGGGATAAGAGATGAGACCTCTAGAGTAGTAATTCGACATCTTTATCAAAGGTAAATGGTTAAAACTACCTTAGAAGCTTTTGGAAGGAGAAGATTCGGATTTTTATTTTTATTTTTCATGCAATTCTAGAAGCATTGCACTTGCAGAGTAGAGCAACCTGTGTTGGTCAGTGTAGGTTCTCTGTTTGCAACTTGCTACCATTGCAAGTGCATTGAAGTACATGATGCGCTGGGGCCAAAAACATAGTTTTTGAGCTGATTGACCTAGAAACTCAGACTTTTTTGGAGAGGTAATGCTTAGTGCTTTGCAAATGGATGATTGCAATGTGTCAAGGATGTTGATTGATCTGGTTTTCAGGCCATTTGATTGGATGCGACAAAATGACCTGTAACACATCATTTGGAGAAAGAAATCGTAGCTGTGATCGTTGCCACCTACAAAAAACGCTGCCAATGTTGCCGTTGCTAGTTTTTGGTAGCATTGAAAGTGCTCTAGCCATGAAAATTGGTGGAGAGGCTAAGGCACATGAGTTCTAAAGAAGCTAGAAACCGTTTGGTGAAATTCCACCCAAATTGTATTTTATTAAAATAATTAATATTTTTAATGGAGTTCCTAAGTCTAAACTTAGGGAAATTAAAATATTAATAGGTATTAATCAAAATATGGGTGAGAATGATCTAGAAGGCGGATCAAGTCATGTTTTAATCTTAGCCATTGATTAGAGAGTTAATCTCAGCCGTTGAAGACTCAACAAGAAAAGTATAAAATGGAGGCTTGGGGATCATTTGGAAACACACACGAAGAGAACGAATTGATCGAGAATTCAATTCCTAGGGTAGGGTTTGCTAAGGATTTCGAATTAAGTGATATTCTACAGCAAAGGGGCAGTGAGAATCCGGGAGAAATACTTTTTGGAGAATTCTAATAGAGAGGCGGAGAGAGAGCCAAAAGGGCCAGTGTAGAGTAGAAAAGCTGCTTGTCACACAGAAGCCAGAACTGTCGGGAACAACTGGAACTGCCAGAACAACCGGGAAAGCTGACGCAGAGGGTAGAGGCCGGAACAACCAGGAAAGCTGACGCAGAGGGCAGAAGTCAAAACAACCAGGAAAGCTGACGCAAAGGGCAGAAGCCGGAACAACCGGAAAAGCTGACGCAGAGGGAAGAAGTTGGAACTGCCTGGAACAATCGGAACTACCGGGAAAAGATGATGTAGAGGGCAGAAGAGGTGACGCAGAAATAGTCGGGGTTAGCTAGTCTTGTGCCGGATCAGCCAGAATTCTGCCGGGTGAAGTGAGGTAAAACTCACTCAGATTTTTGATAGTAGTTTCTCTGTAAAGGATTGCTAGATGAGCATCCTAGATTGTATTTACATATTTACTGCCAATAATAAGAATCATCAGATATGATGCACTGATTTTCCCACATTGGGTTTTTCCGGGGACGATTGTCCAAAAACAAGTGTGTCAATGTGATTGTTCATATTCTGATGTTTCTCTTGCCGTTTAATTTTCAGTTCTAGTTTGTGAAGTCTGCAACTAAATTTATTTTGGTATTTACTGAAGTATTGGTAAATAACTTATCATAAATAAGTAGGAGAAATAAATCAATTATTGCAGCAAATTTTCACATGGTATCAAAGCAAGGTTTAGGCAAGACAGAAGCAAAGTAAAAGGGCATGGAGAACAATAGGGATCAAAATATTTCTGAATTAGCTTCTACGCTGGAAGAGGAGTTTGTTTGCCTATCAAGTTTTGCAATAGACGAGGATTGGTACATTGATAGCAGGGCGTCAGCTCATATGACTGGAGAATGAGAATATTTCTCGAGCTATCAAGAAGAACAGATGAACTTTCAAATCACAATGGGTAATAGGATGAAGTGCACCGTAGTAGGAAAAGGAATTGTTATACTCCAGACAACAACAGGAGATAGTCTTCGGGCCACGAATTTATCGCATGTATTAGGTATGAGAATGAATTTGATTTCTGTCTCTCAATTACAAGATAAGGTATATGATGTATACTTCATTGATAATAGAGTATATGTCAAGCATCCAAGGTGGAAAAATAGGGCCCAGTTTGGAACTCGAAGCACAATTATACAAGTTGCAACTCGAGTCTCCTATGGCACTGATAAGCAGTAATGTCGATGGAGAAAAAGAATTAAATGAGTTGTGGCATAGGAGGATGGAACACTTACATCATGGGGCGTTACAGATGCTCAAGGAAACTGTTACGGGGGTTCCAGTGCTTACTACCAAGCATGATGATACATGTAGAGGCTGTGTGCTAGGTAAGTACGCCAAAGCAGCATATTCTGCAAGCAACAATAGAGCTAAGAGTGTATTGGGGTTAATACACTCAGACATTTACAGTCTGATGTCTACAAGGGCCATCAGTGGCGTTGAGTAGTTTGTTACCTTCATAGTTGACCATTCCAGGAAAACTTGGATCTATTTTTTGAGAACCAAGGATGAGGTCATTTATTGGTTTAAAGAGTTTAAGGCTCTAGTGGAAAACCTGACAGCAAGGAAGATCAAGATATTGAGTTCAGACAATGGCGGAGAATACACTGATAAAAACTTTATTGATTTTTGTGCAAGAGAAGGGATCCGAAGAGAATGAACAACACCCTATAATCTAGAACAGAATGGAGTCGCAGAAAGGAAGAACAAAACTATTGTTGGAGCAACAAAGGCGATGTTATATGATCAGAATCTACCCAAGTTTTTATGGGTAGAAGCATGCAACACGACTGTACACATTCAGAATAGGACTCCTCACAGGGCTTTAGGAAAGAAGACACTAGAGGGAATTTTCACGGGAAAGAAGCCATAGGTAAGTCACCTCAAGATATTCAGAAGTGTAGCTTATTGCCATATTCCAGAAGAGAAGCAGAGCAAGTTAGAGCAGACTGCCGAAGTTGGGTATCTAGTAGGTTTAAACGAGACTTCAAAGGTGTATCAGATCTACATTCTGAGCAGTAGAAAGATTGTAGTAAGGCAGGATGCGAATCTCATGGAAGATAGAGCTTTCAGGAAATCTCGTGAGATGCCATTTGAAGAACAGGATGAGGATGCTCCTCTAGTCTAGCAACAGGGATCAAATTTGGTAGGAAGACAAGCATCTGGTTCAAGCACGGTAACCAGTACTAGCATCTCCTCAAGAGAAGAGGAGCCAGGAGTGTCACAGTAGGTACAGGAAGAGGAACAGATGGAACCTCCCACCACCAGTGGAAGAACTAGCCGAGAAGTACGACAGACTCTGAGGGATGCATAGTAATTCGTTGGAGCTCCCAGAGCCGAGAAAAGGTAGCGTAGACAACCTGACAGGTACTAAGCATTGGTAGCTCAGGTCGAAGAACCCTCTAGTTTTCAAGAAGCTGTACAACATAAGGTATGGGTGGATGCCATGGTAGAAGAGTACAATTCTATCATGACAAATGACGTTTGGGAAATTGTACCAAGACCAGAGAAAAGATCAGTTGTAGGTTCGAGATGGATCTACAAGATCAAGTATGCTGCAGATGGCAGCGTAGATAAGTACAAGGCTAGGTTTGTCGCAAAAGGATATGCGCAAAAGGAAGGAATAGACTATGAGGAAACCTTTGCCCCAGTAGCTCGATATACCTCTATCAGATCCATTATATCCCTTGTAGCACAGATGGGATGGGAGATTCACCAAATGGATGTCAAGACAATGTTCTTGAATGGGGTGATAGAAGAAGAGGTATATATTGAACAACCAGAAGGTTTCGAAACACATGAAAAGAGAACTCATGTGTGCAGGTTGAAGAAAGACTTGTACGGGTTAAAACAAGCACCCAGATCTTGGTATGGTCGAATTGACAACTACGTACAATAGTTGGGATTCATTAAGAGCGATGCCGATCCCAATCTTTATTATCTGCTGGTAGAAGGGGAGTCGTTGATTTTGGTATTGTATGTGGATGATCTATTTTTGACAGGATCATCCAGACTCATAGGATTGTAAGAAGAACCTGGAAACTGAGTTTGATATGAAGGATTTGGGGCTAATGCACTATTTTCTGAGATTGGAAGTTTGACAGTAGGATGCTGAGATCTTTCTTGGCCAAGGAAGATATGCATCAAAAATTCTAAAAAGATTCAGAATGCAGGATTGTCGACCTATGGCTATGCCTATGATTACCAATTGGAAGAAAATAGATGCTTCGGGAGACAAGGAAGTGGACCCCACCGTATACAAACAACTCATTGGGTCACTTATGTATCTAGTCAACACCAGGCTAGACTTGTGTTATGTTGTCAACACCCTTATTCAGTTCATGGTGGAACCAAAAAGGGTGCACTGGGCAGCAGCAAAGCACATTCTTAGGTATGTGCGTGGAACGGTAAATTTTGGATTAAGGTACACCAAGGGAAATGATATGGAATTGAGTGGATTCACTGATGTAGATTGGGCAAGAAGTTCAGTAGACATGAAAAGTACCACTAGGTATTGCTTCGGTATTGGATTTGGAATGACCTCCTAGTGCAGTAAGAAGCAGAAGTCTGTAGCTCTGAGCTCTGCTGAAGTTGAGTATATGGCAGCTAGCAAAGCAACATGTGAAGCTATATGGCTCATGAAATTGCTTGTAAATCTATTTAGGAGAAGGATGGAAGCGACAAGGATCTTCTGTGATAATTAGAGTTGTATCAAGCTCTCTGAAAATCCAGTATTTCATGATTGCTCCAAACACATCGATATTCGGTGTCACTTTATCAGAGACTGTGTTCAGCGTGGAGCGGTATAGTTGGAGTACACTCCCACAGGAAATCAGGTGGCAGACATACTCACCGAGGCGCTAGGAAGAGCCAAGTTTGTTCAATTTCAGGAACATATGGGTATTTTGGGAAATCCCTTTCAATAGAATGATGCAACGTTTGAGAGGGAGTTGTAGTACAGATGCAACAATGGCAATGTCATGGGCAGTAGTACAGTAGTAATAGTAGCACAGTGTTGGTGGCAACAACAGTGTAGAAAGGAGATGCTTCAGAAACATAGCAACATGAAGGTGGACATTGTTGCCAGAGCACATTCTTCGCTAATAGGGAGTGTTAGTTTTTGGTAGCATCGGAAGTGCTCTAGCCTTCAAAATTGGTGGAGAGGCTAAGGCACATGAATTCTAAAGAACCCAGAAACTGTTTGGTGAAATTCCACCCAGATTGTATTTTATTAAAATAATTAATATTTTTAATGGAGTTCCTAAGTCTAAACTTAGGGAAATCAAAATATTAATAGTTATTAATCAAAATATGGGTGAGAATGATCTAGGAGGCGGATCAAGTCATGTTTTAATCTTAGCTGTTGATTAGAGACTTAATCTTAGCCGTTGAAGAGTCAACAGGAAAAGTATAAAATGGATGCTTGGGGTTCATTTGGAAACACACATGGAGAGAACGAATTGATCATGAATTCGATTCCTAAGGTAGGGTTTGCTAAGGATTTTGAATTAAGTGATCATTCTGCAGCAGAGGGGCAGTGAGAATCCAGGAGAACAACTTTTTGGAGAATACTAACAGAGAGGCAGAGAGAGAGCCAAAAGGGCTAGCTCAGAGCAAAAAAGCTGCTTGTCAACAGAAGCCGAAACTATCGGGAACTGCCGAAACAGCTAGAAAGCCAACGCAGAGGGAAGAAGCTGGAACTGCCGGGAATAGCCAGAACTGTCGGGAACTGCCGGAACATCTGGGAAAGCTGATGCAGAGGATAGAAGCTGGAGTTGTCAAGAATAACCAGAACTACCGGGGACAACCGGAACTACCAGGAACTCCCGGAACAGCTGGGAAAGTTGACGCAGAGGGCAGAAGACAGAACTTCCAGAACTGTTGGGAACTACCGGAACAACCGGGAAAGCTGACACAGACTGCAGAAGAGGTGACATAGGAATAGCCGGGGTTAGCCAGTCTTATGCCGGATCAGCTGGAATTCTGCCCGGTGAAGTGAGTTAAAACTCACTCAGATTTTTTGCCAATATTTTCTCTGTAAAGGATTGCTAGATGAGCATCCTAGATTGTATTCAGATATTTATTGTCAAATTTTGTTTTAAAACTCCGACTCCGACTCCGACTCGGCCGAGGGTCGACTCCGACTCAGATCCCGACTCGGTATCGACTTGGCCGGCTCGATTTCAATGACTCGGTCGTTGTAAAAAATACATTAAATATTTATTTTTTATAAAAGCACATAATTTTAAAGATTTTCATTCATGTTTCCAAACACACAACATTAGAATATAGATAGAAGACAACATATGATCAAGATAGGCTCATGAATATATCCATTATATCAAAATGGCACCCAGTGCATTGTCCAATACATACACGATGATGATATAGAGATCAAAACAAAAACACATAACCAAGGAGGCTATAAATGGCCTCTACAACAAAAGTCTGTGACCAGTACTACTGGCTACTGCTAGAGTTTCCAACATCATCTGGCTCAATGTTACTTGGGAACAAGAGCGAAAGTGGGGAGCGAGAGCGAAGACGCGAGCGAGAGCAACATTTTCAGAAGCTCCTGGTTTGGGAGCGAATCCCAGAGGAGTTCGACAGCCAATGTCACTAACATCAAGGTACATAGAGGGATTGGTGCTCTTGATTAAATACGAGTTCCATACCCTAATACATGACAAAATTCAATGGAAACATTGCAATCCTCCAATCCTGAAATCCTGAAAAACTGATAAGTCTGCTGGATTTTGAATGAAATCTAAAATTCTACTTTCTCCATATGAAATCCAATGAGGCCGAAACTACTCTCAAACATCCTGAGTCATTTCATGGTAATGTTAAAAATTTAAGTAAAAGGATGAAAATGAAGATCAAGGAGAATGTCACTTTTACTTTAAGAATTTAACATTACCATGAAA
Organism: Pinus tabuliformis; assembly: GCA_031772625.1. NCBI lineage: Eukaryota > Viridiplantae > Streptophyta > Pinopsida > Pinales > Pinaceae > Pinus > Pinus tabuliformis. The sequence continues at coordinate 658,220,577 of CM062811.1, forward strand.
TTTGAATAGCTATCAATAGTAGAGAGCATTTGAAATGTGTTAAATAGGGTTTGGGAGGGGAATAACATTTAACTAACATTCATAAAACACATTGGCAGTCCAAACCAATCAGCCAAATGTCAAAACAAATGGACGGAGTCCGCAGTCAAATCGCTCAGGCCACTGGTTATGACTCAGTCAATACAAAAAACGGCCGAGTTGGCCGAGTTAGCAATGACTCGGCCGAGTCATGGCTGACTCGGCCTACTGAACCATTTCCTCTTCCGAGTCACATTTCTGGGCAATGAAACGGATCAAATCGGCCGTTTCCGTTTCGAATCGGCCGAATTTTAAAACTATGCTGTCAATAATAAGAATCCTCAGATCCGCTGCATCGGTTTTCCCATATTGGGTTTTTTTCGGGGACGATTGTCCAAAAATAAGTGTGTCAATGTGATGGTTCATATGCTGATGTTTCTCTTGCCGTTTAATTTTCAATTCTAGTTTGTGAAATCTGCAACTGAATTTATTTTGGTATTTACTGAAGTATTGGTAAATAACTTATCATAAATAAGTAGGAGAAATAAATCAATTATTGCAGAAAATTTTCATAGCCATTTGCAGTAGCTACTATTGAAACAACCTGTGCCTCTCTCTAAACCACCAATCAAAACGTTAACTGATTTTTTGGAGCTAAGTGTGTCAGTCTGGGAAACATATCATCACTGCCAATTTAATATTCAAAACATTAGAGGTAATGATAGAAAATTAAGTCCTATGTCAAAGTTTGGAAATAAATTATTACACATTGCCTCACCACTCCACTATCATAGAAGGTTCACTTGCCAATAACAAATTGCTGCCATTGGTATTATAAGAACCTTGTCACCAACTGCCATTGGATTTGCAATAGGAAAAATATAGCATAAAATTTTGGAAACCATTAGTTGTATGGCTATTGGGAGCTGTCATATTGAAGAACTCTCGTTGTAGTTGTGTGTGTCTCACAGTGGGCTACACGACGGTCAAAGAAAGACGCAATGTCATAAGATGAATTTCCTGTATTTCACGACGTAAATTAAAGCTAACCTTCTAAAATTGAGAAGGGGACAATACTAAAGAATATTCTCCCGAGAGAGAGAGAGAGAGAGAGAGAGAGAGAGAGAGACATTTATGTCATAGAAACAATTCTAAGATGCACATATTTCAAAATATTTGACTTAGTAGGGAAATTTCTTTAGTAAGGAATGTGGAAGGGGTACTGTGGAGTACTGCCAATTACATATTGTTTTGGTAATTTTGCATAGAGTGAAGGGGTAAAGCCAAGCAACAAGCATATTTACACCACAAACAATCAACCATTATGTTAGTGGGAGGCACCACTCCCTTGTGGTTGGCCTCATTATCATAATGATCATTATATGTTGGAGATTATATGTTGTTGTGGGTCACATCTTGATCAATGCAAGGTTAATATTTTTTGTATAGATAGGTATTTATGTCAAAGAAACAATTCCAAGACACAATTTTAAGTGTATTCGACCTAGGAAGGGCCATTTTTTTGTAAGGCATGTGAAAGATGTACCATGGAGTATTTGCAGTGAGATATTTTATTATTTTTGCTTAGAAGGAAGGGGGAGGACCGAGCAATCGGCATATTCACTACAACCAATCAACAATTATGTTAGTAGTGTTGAATAATGTAACTAGTGTTGGTCTTCATAATTATATTTGAGTCATGATGTAATATATTTGTCAAAAGAAAGTAAAAGGAATTTTATTGTAAAAAGAAATTGGCTTATTAAAACATGGGTTTCATGCTTGGGTCAATGGTCATTAGGTCAAAGCACCCACTGAGTGCTCTAGGATTTTTATAGTGAGTCAAAGTCAAAGTCATTATGTAAAAGACCCTTAATGGGATCCTTATGTCAAATAAGAAAATTTATTTTGTGTCAAAATGGTCTCCTCCACCAAGTCGAGTTCATCCCCTTCAAGTCGGTGTGCCTTTGATCAAGTTGGTTTCATAAAGGATGTCACAACCACTGTATATTGAATGTAACTCAACCTATTGGAGCATGATCATCAATCATTCAATCTGAAGTTGAAGTGTCAAATCAAGGAATGCAAAATCTAGGAAATAAAGAAGAAAGTTGAGCTAAGTGATAAGGGACAAGGCCAGTAAGAAGGGACTGAAGTTTTTTCCACATGTGCGAGGAATTTAAGGAGAATTGCAGGAGCCGACGGTGCAAGTCAATCTTAGAAATTGTAGGGAAGAAGCTGAATTGCAAGCTGATTTTATGTGAAGAAATTTTATGCTATGGGCTGACTTGGTGGATGGAGGAACATTATGTCTTGGTCTTGGTTGTCTCAATTTGATCTGAATTTACTAGTGGAATAGTTTGACTGGGTTTTCCCCTTCATATGGGTTTTTGCCTTGGCTAAGTGCCTACACCTTGTGTTTTTCTATTGTCTCTGAAGTTTTGGCAATTGTCTTGATGATGTTAGTATAATGACATAGAAAATGAAAAACTAATCACAAGAAATTGTCAATGAAAAGAGAAATCAAATAAATAAGAAACCCTAGTAATGTTCTTAGGGATTTCTCAACATGGTATCAAAGCTTGGTTCATTTGCATGAGGGCAGTAATGAGGTCACTAAGGCTTCAAGACAAGAAGAGGAACTGAGTTTCCGAGGACTGAGCTCCTAGTGGAAACAAAAGCAAAATTTGGGCACATCAATAACCCTGTACATAGTCATTAGGCCACAAGAAGTTTCAGGAGGTTAGAAGCACTGTTTCAAAGGTCTGAATTAGTGAAAAGACAACTCTCTCAAGGCCGAGCTCCTTGGGCTAGAGATCGAAGTCCTAAGCATCATTCTTGTAATCTGAAATCACTACAGAAGGGTCCGTGTTAATTTAACATGCATCTTAAGCAACAATTGTATATTTAAATCTTCAAATGACAACAAAAGTAAAACAGTGAACAAATAGAAGAAAAGACAAGATAATGAGACAAAAATATTTGGCAATGCCAGGGAAAAAACCACTTTGCAGAAAGCCCTCAAAATTTTTATTCTTCTTCTTCTTGTAAAAATAATGTTCAACATCAAAATTTACAATTTACAAATACAATAGTCAAAATATTGACTTGTCAAAGTCAACAATAGTCAACCCAATCAAATCTATCCAAGAAGTCAACTTTCATCAAACCTCAGTCTACAATTTTTGGCCTCCACTTCAGGCTTGCAATTTGGCCCTACAACAGTTCGTTTAACCCAGTCAACGCAGGTCAAAATCTCTATCAAACTATCCCTAAGTAGCCCAGGAAAAACTCGGTCAAAGTCAATGCAATAGTAGGGCTGGTGAACACATCAAAATGTGATCAAAATCCTAGTCAAACATAGTCTCGACCTCCTCCAGCAGTTTGTTCAACCTTGAGTCTTGACTCAGCCTCAAATATCATCAAAAAATATAACAATGTATCTCATATAATGAGTCTTATACAATGAAATGAACCGCTAAGTAACTATTGATTTCCTCTGCTCCTTTTGTGAGAAAATGTAATATCTTTCCCTCTAGATGAAGGCGGCCTTGGGGCTAGCATTGGACTCTGTTGTCCTCTAGAATAACTAGGAGCCGGAGGAGGTAGACCATATCCTCTACTAGTGACCATGGTAGGTGGTGTGACCTCCTCCTCCACTCTCTCCTCTGTAGCTGTTACCTCTTCCACTACCTCTTCTAACAAATTAGTGGCCGATTCCATGACAGGCCTTTTGGCGTCAACCCTCCATGCAACAGTGGTGTCAATCCCATCCAATGAGATGGCCTCCACATTAGGTGTCTTCTGAAGTTGCCTCACCCACAATTGGAGATTGTAGTAGACATAGACCATGTTGTTAAGGCGCTGGGACTCCGACCTGTGTGAGGGTCATAAATTATAAATTAATAATTATAAAAACAATAAATTATATATACATATATTTTATTTAATGAATTAAAAGACTTAATTTATTATTGGTGATTTTTATAATTTTTGGCGACTTATACAATTTTATTGCGATTTTTTTTTCATTTGGAAAAAATTGCCGATAAAATCGTCCAACACTGGCGTAAACCTGTCAATTTTGACTATGGCATCTGACCTCATAGGGACATTGAGTGAGACATGCAATAGAGGCAACTTGCTTGGGGGGTCAACTTTGAGACCTCTTGCATGAAGGTCAAAGGACTCAACCACTCAAGCAAGGCCACCAGGCTATGTAATATATATCTTATTCATATTTAATGATACAAATATTTACAATATAGAGTTGTTGGTTTCAGTTTTGTTTGTTTGTTAGTACCTTTTGGGAGCGCATATGCCATGTATGGGTGGGAGTTGGTGCCTTATTGTGTTGTATTTTCATATGTATAAGTAATACAATTTTAGTATTGGTCAGCCATCCTAGATTAGTCCTGTGGCTGAATTTAATTTTATGCTAGCAGTGGTTAAAATCTAGCTGTTATTCTCATATACTTATTTTAATCATGCTACTAATCTTGGTCATGTGATTGACTGACAGGAACTTGCCGGGAGAGGGCTCATTGAGGCTTTAAAAATCAAAAGTAAAATACCTCGAATGAAGGCCATTTCTTCATTGGAAGATGAGCTTCTGTCTGCTCTTGCTGAAGATGGATATCTGAAAGATGATACTAGCATGAAGCCAGACGATACGATTCTTGATATAGTTGATGAGGAAGAGGATGAGGAGGTTGTAGATGGTGAAGTTGATGAAGGTGATGTTCACATAAATCCTGTTTTAAGGAAGCATATCACTCAGGTATGTCATTTTGCATGTTTTTCATCATGGAGGTGAATATTCTGTGAATTAAAAATAAAGATTAACTGACTGGTAATCTCTTAGTGCTTATATGTCTGTTGGAACAGAGCCAGGTATCCGAACATGTTTGTAACTTTACCCTTCACTATCACACAGTGGGTTGTAGCTTCATGTTTTCATTTTTCTTTTTAGTCACGTATTTTTGAACCTCAACCTGGGAATACTGGTATTTATTCTGAACAAAAATGAAGTGGACTAGGACAGTGTATGGAAACAGAGATTTCTTATAAGGTGATATAAATGGATCTGTATACTGAGCTATCACACAAACCAGTGACTTGATGGGAACTAAATCCCACACAAACCAACTGGTCTACACCTAATGGGTTTCCTTCAATGTTTCACTAAGTTTCCAGGACGGGGGGTCGTGGGAACAAGGAGATGCACAAGGGGGATGTGTAGCAATCTAGGGAAATTTTAGCGCTAGGGATCATAGGATGTCAAAAGAAAATTTTCCCAAACATACAATTATTACAGTTGATATCTTTTCAATGAACAATATCACTAAATCATTGGTGCAAGAAACTGAGCAATACAAAATTCCATTAATCGTCAGTTAACTGACACTAAACTTCTAGTGCAACGTAAAGATCCAATAACATAATGATACACAGCTCCCAGTTCAATTTTTTAACCAGAAAATTCACCCTACTGCTAACCCTATACATATCTTCTTATTAAAATGCCTAGATTCTGGCTTCAAATGTATTCCAATGACCATGCACTGAACCTGACTTCTCTGTTACAGGACCCGCAAGTGATAACGCTACAGGAAATTCGGGTGGCTGCTTCAGGGCTTCTACTACAGGCGACTTGGACTGTTCTAGGGTGCGAGTGATGCTACAGAGTTCCTTACCTCCTGTGTTATACTTTTACTTGACAAACCATACCCTTGCTCTTACTTCAGGACCTTTTTTTTTGTAATTTGCATGCCCTTCTAGTGTTGTAATTTCACATTATCCAACCATTGCAATTCACATCAATTCAACCATTGTAATTTCACATAGTTTCAGGCTTCCATAATCCACAAATATATCTATCGTAGGGCTTGCAGACTATTCCACAGAAAATTATGTCCAACCTGAGTCCTAATTTCAGAGAAGTGTTCGACTTGTTTCACAAAGAATTAATGTCTCACCCCAGGTTTTGAATTCAATGAGATGCTCGAACTGATCTACAAACACAAGAATGACTTTGCTTCTCTCTTAGGAAGAGAAGACCCGAGTCAACAAAAGAGATAAGAACAAATAGAACTTTGCTGCTCCTCCAAATAGTATTCTTGTGCCAAAACCAACAGAACTTCGCTATTTCTCCAGATGGTATTCCTGTCCCAGAACATAATGAAATGACAGATAGAGATGAGTCAACAAGGATGGAATCTTTCACCACCGAAATTTACAGAGGAGAAGGGGTCTTAAAATCCTTAGAGCTAATGCTCGAAAGAAAAATGAATTGATCCACAATTGATGATGATTTGGTCTCAAGTTTCAGCTCCTCTCTTATTTATAGATTTATCCATGGGCTTCAAGGTGTGAGGGATTGTGGGTGCAACCCCTAGTTTTGGGTTCTTTTGCCCCTAGCCAACCCAACTTTTGCCCCAGATTGGGAAAAATTAGGTTTTTACCCCTTTATCAAGATTATAGCCTAGAGGGTCGGATAGGCTAATTCGTCTCTTATTAATCCTCAGTTTGCAGAGGACATTATAGTCCCCCCTTCCTGAAATTGCTTGCCCTGAAGCAATTTTTCAGATTTGGGTGCTGTAAAATTCGTTCTCCCTCCCATGTGGCGTCCTCCTCTGGTAAATTCTTCCATCAAATAAGGTATTCTTGAATTACTCATCCTCTTAACTTCTTTTCTCATACGACCATGATTGTTTCTGGTATCAATTCTAGTTGTCCTTCCTTGTCTAGTGGTGGCAATTTGATAGAGGTGGTGATCTGTTGTCCCAAAACCTTTTTGAGACATAACACATGGAAGACGTTATGGATTTTGTTGTCTCTCGATAATTCTAACTCATACACCTCTTTGCCAATCCTCCGGAGAACTTTGTAGGGTCCATAAAACCTTGGTTTCAACGTTTTTGCACCACTTTTCTTGAGTGTAGAATGCCTATAGGGCTGCAATCTCAAGAAAATGAGGTCTCCCACCTCAAAACTGTGTTCTAATCAATGCTGGTCTGCGTATATGTTTTTGCCGATTTTGAGCAGCCTGCATGTTTTCATTGAGTACCCTGAGAATGTGCCTTACTGTCTCCAAATATCTTGTTGATAAAGGATGGTGCATCATACACATATAGTGCTTTGAAAGACGTCATTCCCGTGGATAAATGGTCAGTGGTATTGTTGTAACGCTCCCCAAGGTACAACCATTTGATCCATTCTTTTCGATGACCTGTCACATAATTACATAAGTACCCCTCTATCCACTTATTCACGATTTTTGTTTGGCCATCTGTTTGTAGGTGGTAACTACTGCTAGGGGTTAATTCTGTTCCCACTAGGCTGAAAATCTCTTGCCAGAATGTACCCATAAACCTGCTATCTTGATCGCTAACTATATTCTTAGGTAGTCCATGGAGTTTGAAGACTTCTTTGAAGATCAATTTTGCTACTTGTTTGTTTGAAGAATCAAATGAGATTGCAAAGAATGTGATATTTGTCAACATGTCCACCAAGGTGTAGATACAGTCTTTTCCTTGTGCTTTGGGTAACCCCGTGACAAAGTCCATTGAGATGTTCTCCCATTTTTGTTTTGGTATTGGTAGAGGTTGGAAAAGCCCTGCAGGATGTGTGTGCTCAACCTTATTTTGTTGGCATTTCACGCATTCCTTGATATTGTTAGTTTTTGGTAGCATCAGAAGTGCTCTAGCCTTGAAAATTGGTGGAGAGGCTAAGGCACATGCGTTCTAAAGAACCCGTAAACCGTTTGGTGAAATTCCATCCAGATTGTATTTTATTAAAATAATTAATATTTTTAATGGGGTTCCTAAGTCTAAACTTAGGAAAATTAAAATATTAATGGGTATTAATCAAAATATGGGTGAGAATGATCTAGAAGGCAGATCAAGTCAAGTTTTAATCTTAGCCATTGATTAGAGACTTAATCTTGCCGTTGAAGTCTCAACGAGAAAAGTATAAGAAGGAGGCTTGGGGTTCATTTAGAAACACAAAGAGAGTTGATTAGTCAGTTTGATTTTCCTAGGGTAGGGTTTGCTAAGGAATTTGAACCAATGATCAAGCAGTGAGGTTCAGAGGCAGTACTGTAAGGAAGTGATTTCCAGTTCAAGTGAATATATGTCAGAGAAGACAGGGAAGGATAATAGAGCCAACGCTGGGCCAAGGAGGGACAACGTAGTAGCTGGAGGAGATTGACGCAGACGGACAACTCAGAAACTGGAGAAGGTTGATGCAAAAGTGATGGGGGACAAGCAGAGATCATTGCCGGGAATCACTGTGAGTGATTGGCAGGAGAAATCTCGATTTCTCAGCAGCAAAAGCAGCATCAACCTAGGTTGACGCAGTCAGAGGGAGTCTCCACGCAGAAGTCACACAGTGGCTGCGTAGGCTCATGCAGAGACTGCGCAGTGGGTCATCCAGGAGCTGGGGATAGGATAAAATCTCCAGAACCAGTGTGAGAGAATTCTCAGTCATATTCTCTGAGTGGATTGCCATTTTCTCTGGGGCATCCAGATTGTATTCAAATATTTATTGCCAAAAAAGAAACCCTTAAAGTTGCTACACCGGTTTTCCCACATTGGGTTTTTTCGGGACAATTGTCCAAAAAATAGTGTCAATGTGATTGTTCATATGCCGATGTTTCTCTTTCCGTTTAATTTTCAGTTCTTAATTTGTGAAGTCTGTAGCTGAATTTATTTTGATATTTGCTGAAGCATTGGTGAATAACTTATTGTAAATAAGTAGGAGAAATAAATCAATTACTACAGCAAATTTTCACATGGTATCAGAGCAAGGTCCAGGCAAGATGGAAGCAAAGAAAAAGAGCATGGAGAATAGTAGGGATCAAAATATTTTCGAATTAGCTTCCAGGTTGGAAGAGGAATTTGCTTGCTTATCAAGTTCTGCATTAGCTGAGGATTGGTACATGATAGTGGGGCTTCAACTCATATGATTGGAGAACGAGAATATCTGTCGAGCTATCAGGAAGAACAGATGAACTTCCAAATCACAATGGGCAACCAGACGAAATGCACCCTAGTAGGAAAGGGAACTGTTACATTCCAGACAACAACAGGATATAGTCTTCAGTCCACGAACGTACTACATGTGCCAGGTATGGGAATGAATTTGATTTCTGTATCTCAATTACAGGATAAGGGATATGATGTATACTTCATTGGTAATAGAGTATATGTCAAGCATCCTAAGTGGAAAAAGAGGGCCTAGATTGGAACTCGAAGCAACAAATTATACAACTTTCAACTCGAGTCTCCTATGGCACCGATAAGCAATAATGTCAGTGGAGAAAAATAATTAAATGAGCTGTGGCATAGAAGGATGGGACACTTACATCATGGGGCATTAAGGATGCTCAAGGAAATTGTTACGGGGGTTCTAGTGCTTACCCCAGAAGCAACAATAGAGCTAAGAGTGTATTAGGCTTAATACACTCAAACATCTGCGTCCAATGTCTACGAGAGCCATCAGTGGTGTTGAGTATTTTGTCACCTTCATAGATGACCATTCTAAGAAAACTTGGATTTATTTTTTGAGAAACAAGGATGAGGTCTTTGATCGGTTTAAGGAGTTGAAGGCTCTAGTGGAAAACTTGAAAGCAAGGAAGATCAAGATATTGCGCTCAGACAATGGTGGAGAGTACACGGATAAGGACTTCACAGATTTCTGCGCAAGAGAAGGGATCCGAAGAGAATGGACAACACCTTATAATCCAGAGTAGAATGGAGTCACAGAAAGAAAGAACATAACTATTGTTGGAGCAACAAAGGCGATGTTATATGATCAGAATCTACCCAAGTTTTTATGGGCAGAAGCATGTAGCACGACTCTATACATTCAGAACAGGACTCCCCATAGGGCTTTAGGAAAGAAGACGCCAGAGGGTGTTTTCACGAAAAAGGTAAGTCACCTCAGGATATTAGGAAGTGTGGCTTATTGCCATATTCTAGAAGAGAAGCGGACCAAATTAGAGCAGACTGCTGAAGTTGGGTATCTCGTGGGTTACAGCGAGACTTCAAAGGCATTTCGAATCTACATTCTGAGAAGTAGGAAGATTGTAGTAAGGCGGGATGCAAAGTTCATGGAAGATAGAGCTTTCAAGAAATCTTGAGAGATGCCGTTTGAAGAACAAGTTGACGCTGCTCCTCTGGTCCAGCAATAGGGATCAGATCTGGTAGGAAGACAAGTATCTGGTTCAGGCACGGTAGCCAGCACTAGCATTTCCTCAAGAGAAGAGGAACAGATGGAACCTCCCACCACTAGTGGAAGAACTAGCCAAGAAGTATGACAGACTCTGAGGGACGCAGAGGAATTCATTGGAGCTCCTAGAGTCGAGAAAAGGCAACGTAGACAACTTGACAGGTACCAAGCATTGGTAGCTCAAGTCAAAGAACCTTCTAGTTTTCGAGAATCCGTATAACACTGGGTATGGGTGGATGCCATGGATGAAGAGTACAGTTCCATCATGACAAATGATGTCTGGAAAATTGTACCAAGACTAGAGAACAAATCAATTGTGGGTTCGAGATGGATCTACAAGATCAAGTGTGCTGCAGATGTCAGCGTAGACAAGTATGTTGATTTGTGGTAGCATTGGATGTGCTTTAGCCATGAAAATTGGTGGAGAGGCTAAAGCACATGAGATCTCCAAGACCCAGAAATGGTTTGGGGAAATTCCACCCGGTTAGAGAGACATTAAAATAATTAATATTTTTAATGGAGTTCCTAAGTCTAAACTTAGGAAAATTAAAATATTAATGGGTATTAATATAAAACTGGGTGAGAATGTTCTAAATGACATGGATCAAGCCAAATCTAATCTTAGTCGTTGATTAGAGACTTAATCTCGGCCATTGAAGACTCAACATGAGAAGTATAAGAGGAGGCTTGAGGGTCAGTTGGAGATACACCAAGATTAATCAGTCAGTTCGATTTTTTTGGAGTGGGTTAGCGGGTTTTGCTGAGAAAATCCGAACAAGTGATCTGAGTTGCAGCGAGGGGCAGTGAGTACATAGGAGAGAGCCATAGATAGTGCGAGAGGGCTAGCGCAGTGATTGAGGAGGCTACGCAGAGCTAGCAGGAGCTATGTAGAGCCAGCCAAAGACTGCGGGGCCTATGTGGGTGACGCAAACGGCTAGAGAGCTGATGCAAAGACGCAGAGGGTTGACGCAGAGGGTTCCAGAGCTACACAGAGGCTAGCAGGGTTGACGCAGAGCCTTGGAGAAGCATTAGAAGGTTTTTCGTGGGGCAGACTAGTGCTGGAAAGCTGAATATCTGCTTCCGAGAAGCGGTATTACTGCCATGTAGAAATGTTTGTTGGGTGAGCCAGTTTGGCACCCTAGTTGTACTCAAGAAACCTGATTAATAATAAAACCCTCATAACTGTTGCACTGGTTTTCCCAAGTTGGGTTTTTCCGGGGAAGATTGTCCAAAAATAACGGTGTCCCTTGTGTGTTTGTCTATTATTTCAGTTGATGATCTGTAGATGAGTTGAGACTACATTTGTGTTTATTTTCAATATTTATATTGTTAAATAACTTGTTAAGGAATAAACAAGTAGGTGAAATAAACCAAATAATGCAGGAAGAATTTCTGACGTGTTAGACTTAGAAATTCCAACATGGTATCAGAGCATTGCAGATCACAGGAGGACTGAAGGCACCAACTTAATCAGAAGTATTTTCAGCAGTAGCAGTTGTCCCGAGAGACAGAGTTGTTCCTAAGAAGAAAGCAGCAGAGAAGGAGTGACGCAGAGGCCCTGTGTCATCATTTCGAGCCAGAGAGAAGGCCAGGGTAGAGGCAGAAGAGGCTCATGAAGAGCCACATCTTCCTACTCAGTCAGGTAGGCTTGACATAGTTGGCCAGAGGAGTGATTCAACCGTTGCTGGGATTGCGCAAAGATGGAAGGCTCAGTTTCTTCAGTTGTTGGGGTATAGGGAGCTGTAGGCAGATTGTGGATTAGGAAGCGGGTGGGGTGCTGTTGCTGTCAAAGCAGAACAGTACCTAACGGGACAAAACAAAGGTAGAGGGAGTCGCTGCCTTGACAGATTTCTAGCCAAGAAATCTAGATCCGACTTGCAGTTGCAAAGAGGATCGGAAAGGATTGATAGTTGGTGGGAAGATTTCCAGCAGGGAAATCAAGAGTTAGAAGGAGTCTAGGAAAGAACTTCCACAAGGGCAATCGAGACTCAGAGGGAGTCTAGGAGAAAACTTCCAGAAGGGAAGTCGAGACTCAGAGGGAGTCCAGAAGAGGAGCAGAGATGGCAGTGAATGGACTGAGGGATCAGGACAGGTTGGACGGGGCCTCCAACTTTGTCATCTGGAAGGCCAGGATCTTGTCTGTTCTGGATAGACATCACATCAAGGGCTTCGCCTTGAGAATCGTGGCTATCCCTATCGACCTAGCTAATAATGAAAGGTACGAGGATGCAATGGCGAAGGCAAAGTGCATAATCCTTGATGGGGTCAAGGATCATGAAATACTGCATATTGCTGAGAAGAACACGGCGAAGGAGATGTGGGATACGTTGATGACATTGTATCATGGCACTTCCGTTCAGAGGAAGATGCTATTGGAGGATCAGCTGCAGTTGTATCTGATGCAGAAGGGGGCGCAGATAGATCTATACCTTAGGAGGATGCAAGAGATTCGGGACCAACTTACTTCCATAGGGGCCACACCAGATCAGGAGTTCATTGTGAGAACCGCCCTGAATGTAGTCTCTGAGGATTGGGAGACATTTGTCCAAAGCATTTTGGGCAGAGCTGATCTTCCAGGATGGGAAGAGATGTGGGTAGCTCTTCGCCACGAAGAGATCAGACGGTTGACCAAGGTGGGAAGTAGCAGCAAAGGAGGTCGAATCAAGAAAGGGGAGGAGGAGGATGCAGCTTTGGCATTTGCGAGACAATAGGGGAAGAGGAAGAAGAAGGACATCTCCAAGTGCTTCCATTGTGGGGAGCTGGGTCATTATGCAACCCAATGTCCTAGGAAGAAGAATAAGGGAGAGGCTTCTGACTCCAAGGTAGCTCCGTCTAAGGCGGAGAAAGAAGTTAGGAGGACTAAAGAAGATGAGGGGCATGATCCTTGAGGTACCCAAACTCTTGGATCATATCCGGCCATGGGAGCCCTGAACGACAATAGCAGGATGACAGATGTCGGTAGAAGCAAGATGTAGATGGAGCGACAAGGCAGTGCTAGAGTGCAGAGGTCTGTAGCAGCGCAGTGGGGGCTGCAACGTATGAGAGGCAGTTACAACAGTGCATAGGGGCACAAAGGAGGTTGCAGTAGTGCGAGAGGCACATCAGTGTTTGCAGCAACGCAGAGGCAGCAGAGGGAGCACAGGATAGCAGCAGAGGTAGCTTCAACATCAGGAGGCTTCCGGATTGACAAGGATGTCAGTGGTTGGGTAGATTAGTTACTTACTTCTCAATAACTGAGTTGCAGTGCAACAATTAGCGGTGGTAGTGCTATAGGCAGCATGATGCAGCGTGTTGAGAGGGAGTTGTAGTACAGTTGTAGCAGTGGCAGTGGCAGAGCCATAGGCAGCAATACAAGAGGCAACAATGTAGTGGATGTTGGGCAGCAAGCCAAGCATTAGCACAGGTACCGGTGCTGGATGATTAGTGTGATGTTCAATGGTGGAGTATTACTAGAGGACATTCCTCACTAAGAGGGAGTGTTGATTTGTGGTAGCATTGGATTTGCTCTAGCCATGAAAATTGGCGAAGAGGCTAAAGCACGTGAGATCTCCAAGACCCAAAAATGGTTTGGGGAAATTCCACCTGGTTAGAGAGATACTAAAATAATTAATATTTTTATTGGAGTTCCTAAGTCTAAACTTAGGAAAATTAAAATATTAATGGGTATTAATATAAAACTGGGTGAGAATGTTCTAAATGACATGGATCAAGCGAAATCTAATCTTAGTCGTTGATTAGAGACTTAATCTCGACCGTTGAAGACTCAACAGGAAATGTATAAGAGGAGGCTTGAGGGTTAGTTGGAGATACACCAAGATTGATTTGTCAGTTCGATTTTTCTGGAGTGGGGTTTGCTAAGAAAAATCAAACAAGTTATTTGAGTTGCAGTGAGGGGCAGTGAGTACATAACAGAGAGGCAAAGATAGTGCCAGAGGGCCAGCGCAGTGATTGAGGAGGCTACGTAGAGCCAACATGAGACTGCGCAGAGGCTGAGGGGCTTGCGTTGGTGACACAAATGGCCAAAGAGCTGACGCAGAGAGGTAGAGGGTTGACGTAGAGGGTTCTAGAGCTACGCAGAGGCTAGCAGGGCTGACACAGAGCCTTGGAGAAGTGGTGGAAGGTTTTCGTGGGGCAGACTAGCGCTAGAACGCTGAATATCTGCTTCCAAGAAGAGGTATTACTACTGTTTAGAAATCTTTGTTGGGTGAGCCAGTTTGGCACCCTAGTTGTACTCAAGAAAGCTGCTTAATAATAAAACCCTCATAACTTTTGCACCGATTTTCCCAAGTTTGGTTTTTCCAGGGACGATTGTCCAAAAATAACGGTGTCCCTTGTGTGTTTGTCTATTATTTCAGTTGATGATCTATAGATGAGTTGAGACTGCATTTGTTTTTATTTTCAGTATTTATATGGTGTTAAGGAATAAACAAGTAGGTGAAATAAACCAGATAATGCAGGAATTTTTTTTGATGTGTTAGACTTAGAAATTCCAACAAAGTACAAGGCTAGGTTCTCGCAAAAGTATATGCTCAAGCCTCAAAAGGAATGAATAGACTATGAGGAAACCTTTGCTCCAGTGTCTCGGTATACCTCTATCAGATCCATTATATCCCTTGCAGCACAGATGGGATGGGAGATTCACCAAATGGATGTCAAGACAAAGTTCTTGAAATGGGTGATAGAAGAAGAGGTATATATCGAATAGCTAGAAGGTTTTGAAACGTATGAAAAGAGAACTCATGTGTGTAGGTTGAAGAAAGCCTTGTATGGGCTGAAACAAGCACCCAAAGCTTGGTATGGTCGAATTGACAGCTACTTACAGCAGTTGGGATTCATTAAGAGCGATGCCGATCCCAATCTTTATTATTATCTGTTGGTAGAAAGAGAGGCATTAATTTTGGTATTGTATGTGGATGATCTATTTTTGACCGGATCATCCAGACTCATAGAGGATTGCAAGAACCTGGAAACAAAGTTTGATATGAAGGATTTGGGGCTAATGCACTATTTTCTGGTATTGGAAGTTTAGTAGCAGGGTGGTGAGATCTTCCTTGGCCAAGGTAGATATGCATCAGAAATTCTGAAAAGACCTATGGCTACGCCTATGATTACCAATTGGAAGAAAAGAAATGCTTCTGGAGACAAGGATGTGGACCCCACCTTATACAGACAACAGATTGGGTCGCTAATGTATCTGGTCAACGCTAGGCCAGACATATGTTATGTTGTCAACACCCTTAGTCAGTTCATGGTGGAACCAAAAAGGGCGCACTGGGCATCAGCAAAGCACATTTTTAGGTATTTGCGGGGAATGATGAATTTTGGATTAAGATACACTAAGGCAATGATATCGAATTGAGTGGATTCATTGATGCAGATTGGGTAGGAAGTTTAGTAGACAGGAAACGTACCACTGGGTGTTGCTTCGGTATTGGATCTGGGATGACCTCCTGGTGTAGTAAGAAGTAGAAGTCTGTAGCACTGAGCTTTGTTGAAGCTGAGTATATGGTAGCTAGCAAAGCAACATGTGAAGCTATATGGCTTAGGAAACTGCTTGTAAATCTATTTAGGAAAAGGATGGAAGTGACAGAGATCTTATGTGATAATCAGAGTTGTATCAAGCTCTTTGAAAATCTAGTGTTTCATGATCGCTCGAAACACATCGATATTCGGTGTCACTTCATTAGAGACTGTGTTCAGCGTGGGGTGGTACAGTTGGAGTATTCTCCCATAGGAAATCAGGTAGTAGATGTACTCACCAAGGTTCTTTGATGTAATATTCCTAATTAGCTATGGCTAATTGGAATATTCAATTTTGCTCAATTTTGCCTTATATAGTTATTTGTAAATAAAAAGGTGAGGAAAAGGAGACATAACTCACTTTAGAATAAAAGTCACTTCCTAGTATCACAATGTTGTGACTTAAAGGGGAGCCAAGGGGGCCAGAGGACCACGCAGAGATGGGGCCCATGCAGACACTTGGAGGGACTGCGCAGATGGGAAAAGGAACACGTGGCAAGAGGAGATTATCTTGGAGGAGGTGAGCCTTGGGATTGAGAGAGCCCAATGCTATAAAGGAGAGAGGAGCCTCCTCATTTTGGCATTCAGTTATGAACATTTGAGCTAGTCACTTCGACTTGGAGCACGTTGGCTGTTTAGCCTATCTGCAACACTGTTTAGTGCACTGAGTGTCTCCGTTCGGAGATCTCACCCTTAGCCCCGAGGGACTTCGAGTGCCTACTTGGGCATGGTAGTTCCAACAGTCTTTTTGCAGTATTTTTGATCTTTGGCATTGAGTTGGAGTTGAGCATTGGAGGACTGCACAGTCTTGAGAGAGAGGGACGTAATTTTTCTGGGAGCAGTCTCGGATTGGGGGTTTGTGGAGGAGTTGAGCTGGGAGATTGAGCAAGAGATCAACTCTTGCATATTGGAGGAGTTTGGCAGAGTTTTAGGCAATATTTTGGAAGATTCTACTCAGTGGCAGTGCAGAGCCTTGAGGGATTGCGTGATTCCCCAAGGGGGCGATTTTCGGGGTCGGCCATTTCAGAAACGCTTTCTGGGTTTTCTGAGTAGAGGCTGATTCCAGAGTTTCAACATTTTCTGAGGAGGGGAACAACCCCAAATCCTCATTTGATTTCCAGCAGCAGTAGCAGCACGACAGTTTCCCAGTAGCATCCACGCAGTTCAGAGAGAGGCCATTCCTTTGCTATTCTGAGTGTATTTCTTCACTTGCCTGGTGCAAGTCGAGGTGCCATCTTTTCTGATCACCTTCTGTACTCATTCCATTACTTAGTATAATAAAATGGCTTAGCGTTTCTATCTGCATTTCTCGAGTCTCTGCTTATATTTCACATTTCCATTATTATATGTTGCACCACTGTTATTTTTATCATTTTGAGCTTCCCGGTTATTATATCATTCGTGCATATTTAGTTGGGGTTTACTGGGGTTTTGGAGAATATCTCTAAAACGGGATATTACATTTGAAGAACAAAGTTTGTTCAATTTCGGGAATAGATGGGTATGTTGCAAAATCCCTTTCAATAGTGTGGTGCAGCGTTTGAGAGGGAGTTGTAGTACATATGTAGCAGTGGTAGTGGCAGTTTCATGGACAACAGTACAATAGCAGTAGCAACACAGTGTTGGTGGCAGCAACTTTGTGGAAAGGAGGCGCTTCAGAGACAAAGTAGCATGTAGTTGGACATTGTTGCTAGAGCACTTTTTTCACTAAGAGGGAGTGTTAGTTTTTGGTAGCATTAGAAGTTCTCTAGCCTTGAAAATTGGTGGAGAGGCTAAGGCACATGAGTTCTAAAGAACCCAGAAACCGTTTGGTGAAATTCCACCCAGATTTTATTTTATTAAAATAATTAATATTTTTGTTCCAGCAAACTTCCGTGCAGAGGAAGATGTTACTTGAAAATCAGTTGCGGTCATACCAGATGCAGAAGGGAGAGTAGATAGATTTCTTCCTCGGTGGATTGAAGGAGATCCGTGATCATCTAACTTCCATAGGGGCCACGCCGGATCAGGAATTGATGGTGAGGACCGCATTGATTGCAGTCTCAGAGGGTTGGGAGGTATTTGTCCAGAGCATACTGAGCAGGTCGAGCCTTCCAGATTGGGAGGAACTATGGGCGACTCTTCGTCAAGAAGAGATTAGACGGGTGACCAAGGCGGGGAGTAGCGGAATAAACATGATTTAAATTCAAATTCAATAATGAAATAAATTAATTCATGCATCATAAATGATTCAATGAAATAGAAATAGTAAAATATTGTATACATTGATTTAAATTCAACATTCATCATTTTAGAATCTACTTTGAATTAAATTTATCATTAATTATTCTAGAATCTGATTAGTATTAAGCAAGAGAGTAGATACTAAAGTCTGAAGACTGGAATGGTAAATTGAATATATTTATGAAGTAAACTAGTTCTGTTTTTCCATTCATGTATTTTGTGAACTCACTAACCCTAAATCTATGAAAAACCTTTAACATAGGGATTTTTAAGAACATACCTGTTAATGGAAGAAATAAAGTTTGTCTCACTGTTCTTCAATGTTTGATCCACAACAAATTCGTAGTTGGTGGTGATAATGGCTGTCTGATCGTCAATTGCTCCTTGACAATTACCACAACGCTTTTCCCCTTCCTTCACCAACACTCAGAAAACCGAAATGAGCAAAAAAAGTCAATTTTCCCTTTTCTAGGCACGGTCCAACTGGAGTGGCGATATTTTGCCGAGATATTGGCGATATCTCGGAAATATCACGATATTTTTGGGAGCGAAAATATCGCGATATTTCCGATATTCGGCGATATATCGCCGATATTGTCATCACTGCTCTATCTCTCTCTCCATATATATATATATATATAAAATTTCTGTCCCCAACCTACTGCTCCCTGGGCTGTATTTTAGCGATTATATACACCAGTTCTATTATCTTCTCCATTCTGAAAGCTTGTGCAACATACATGACTATATCAGTAGATAAAACTCTATGCAATGATTATTAAGTGTAAATAATGAATAATAAAATACGTTTTAGGATTAAAGATTTTAACCCTTTGACATCCCATTTTAGTTACTTTAAGCTGTGATATAGACCATGTAATGTAGTCATTATCTGGTTCAAATCTCTTCCTTCTATTAAAATATTTCATGAATTTGGAGTTCATTGGTCTAGAATCGAAATGAAAATGTGAAATTTATTAATATCCAAAACTGTTTATTGAAGTTCTTAACTATGTTTCCTTACATGAGGATATTTCCCTTTTCTATTTAACAGTTATAGTTTACATTTCTTTTGCTGTCCATCGTTTCTAAACTACAGTTACTATTATTTTTCTGGTCTTGACAATCAGCTCTTCAATCCGGTGGATGTGAAGTTGGTCTTTAAAGAGGTAACATCAAAAATTATGCGTAGGCGTATTGTTCAGGTATGAACTACACTGAGCCACAATATTAAATTCAAAATTAATGAAATCGTAGTGGCACACTAACTAGTGTCTTTTCTAATATCCAATACTTTTCTGCAGAAGACGTAATGGATCTTGAGTATATGCATTAATTTCTGTCTGTTAAAAGAGAGAAAAGGACAACAGCATATTGTGAATAATGACAGAAAAAATGATAAATCTTGAGTTCTATTTTTTTTCCATTCTTTATTTTTAAATGGTTGGCTTTGCGTACAATTATTCCCAGTCAACAAAATGACTGCAAGAAAGAAAGTAACTTATTTAGTGCCTAGACATTTGAGTTTGAGTAAGATTTCTATCATCATATTCATCCATGACCTTGATTTTTTCTCCTCCTCCCTAGAATGCCATATTCTTTCATATTTTAGCATCTATATACGTATTTTTTTAAAGATGTTTTGCATCTATGACTCTTTGTTTGCTATGCAAAAGCAGTTTTAGACTCAAAATGAGACATGACAGAGATTAAAAATGAGCATAAAGAATTCTAATCTCAATAAGAAGTGTCTTGTATTTCTAATTTTCTAGCTGTATTTCATTTTCTTGATGTTCTGAAAATTATGTTGCCTTTTCTTTGATTGCTTGTTTAGTGTTTTTCCTTATTTTCTTTAAGTGTGCCAACTCAAGAAGATATAATAGTTCTCCCACTGTGTTTGAATGCTTGTTTACAAGTTACGACTACTATATTATGAGCAATGGGATTAACATGCTTGTAATTATTGGATTTGTGCAAGATCGTCTTCTCAGGCCTGCATGTTCTTTTCACTAACCTCTCCCTAGGTGAATTCCTATTTCCTATGCCAAATATAATCTAATGGAAGTGGATTTTATTTGAATCAATAGCAGCTGATATTATTTCTGTTCTTAGGATTTCATTTGTTCTAAGCTGATTTTTTAATTGAAAATTTGACTTTCTGTTAACCCCCACATTTGCTCCTTTGCAAACTGGAGGGTTAAAGGCCAGCTTACTTCGTCATGTTGCTGTTCAGAGTTATTGCCAGAAACAACTTTGTAGAAGTCAGAGATGGTACTTGTTTCCCACCAAAGTGGGTGATCCCATAGGAGAATGTTTCTCCTAGATATCTCTTCAGCTGACAGTCAACAGCCCCTGTCAGCCACCATAGGAGAATGTTTCTCCTAGATATCTCTTCAGCTGACAGTCAACAGCCCCTGTCAGCCACCATAGGAGAATGTTTCTCCTAGATATCTCTTCAGCTGACAGTCAACAGCCCCTGTCAGCCACCATTGTAGCCAATACAGTGCGCCATTTGATCTCTGCCCTCTGAATAAGTCATATGTCCCCTCACAATCTGTCGAGCGCATACATTTGAAGGTGGGCAATCCAACCCTTAAAGTATGTCTTTCATTGTGCAATTGAATGGTTATGCTTGTTTTTCCTTGGGCATATTGGGCATCGATTATGGGGTGATTTGGAAGAAGGAAAGGTTTTGACATGTTGACCATTGGAGTGGAACCTAGAGATTTTTTAAGACTCCATGCCCAAGGATGTATCAAAGGCTTCATGTACCATCAGAGTTCACTATATCATCATAGTTTTTCAACTTTACTTATTCTTTTCATCTTCTTCTGTTGTACGCAGATTCCACAAGCATTGCGGGGATGATGTGAAGTGATGCTAGTATGATGAGTGATGTTATGTAATAGACCTAGGTAACTTGGGACCTTGTCATCAAGTGACTTTACTCTGAGAGGTTTTTTTCACTTGGTTAATTATTATATCCTTATGGGGATTTAATAATTAATTGAGTTTTTTCCGCTGAGCATAACCCCAAAGCCGGAGTACCGCTTGAGGGCGAGGCCTTGGGTGAGTCCTAGTGTCTAGAGTTATTGCATATTACCGTACTAGATCACTCGTAAAATTTTCTGAAATTTGGTTAGGTCTAGGGGTCTTTTTTTTTTTAATTTTTTAAATTTCTCGCAGTGTGGAAATTTGAATAAAATCTGAATGTAATATGTAATAAGTGATTTCTAGAGAAGTTGTATGGGGTATGTGTGCTCAAAATTACACCTCTCAGCCTCAACTTTCTATTATGACACACTTTGAGGGGTAAAAAATAAGTTTTAGGCCTTCAAAACCCACTTTTCTTAAGTTTTGTGGAAAATTGTAATATTCCTAATTAGCCATGGCTAATTGGAATATTCGATTTTGCTCAATTTTGCTTTCTATAGTTATTTGTAAATAAAAAGGTGGGGAAAAGGGGACATAACTCACTTTTAGAATAAAAGTCACTTCCTAGTAGCACAACGTTGTGACTTAAAGGGGAGCCAAGGGGGCCAAGGGACCACGCAAAGATGGGGCCCACGTAGACATTTGGAGGGACTGCGCAGATGGGAAAAGGAACACGTAGCAAGAGGAGATTACATTGAAGGAGGTGAGCCTTGGGATTGAGAGAGGCCAATGCTATAAAGGAGAGAGGAGCCTCCTCATTTTGGCATTCAGTTATGAGCATTTGAGCTAGTCACTTCGACTTGGAGCACGTTGGCTGTTTAGCATGTTGGCTGTTTAGCCTGTCTGCAACACTGTTTAGTGCACTAAGTGTCTCCGTTTGGAGATCTCACCCTTAGCGTCGGGGGACTTCGAGTGCCTACTCGGGCAAGGTAGTTTCAATAGTCTTTTTGCAGTAATTTTGATCTTTGGCATTGAGTTGGAGTTGAGCATTGGAGGACTGCGCAGTCTTGAGGGAGAGGGACGCAGTTCTTTTGGGGGCAGTTCCATATTGGGGGTTTGTGGAGGAGTTGAGCTGGGAGATTGAGCAAGAGATCAACTCTTGCATATTGGAGGAGTTTGGCAGAGTTTCATGCAATATTTTGGAGGATTCTACTTAGTGGCAGCGTAGGGCCTTGAGGGATTGCTTCATTCCCCAAGGGGGTGATTTTTAGGGGTCGGTCATTTCAGAAAAGTTTTCTAGGTTTTTCTGGGTTTTCTGAGTAGAGGCTGATTCCAGAGTTTCAGCATTTTCTGAAGAGGGGAACAACCCCAAATCCTTATTTGATTTCCAACAGTAGTAGCAGCACGGCAGTTTCCCAGCAGCATCCACGCAGTTCAGAGAGAGCCATTCCTTTGCTATTCTAAGTGTATTTCTTCACTTGCCTGGTGCAAGTCGAGGTGCCATCTTTCTGATCACCTCCTGTACTCATTCCCTTACTCAGTATAATAAAATGGCTTAGCATTTCTCTCTGCATTTCTTGAGTATCTGCTTATATTTAATGTTTACTTTAGTCTATGATGCACCACTGTTATTTCTATCATTTTGAGCTTCCCGGTTATTATATCATTTGTGCGTATTTGGTTGGAGTTTATTGGGGTTTTGGGGAATATCTCTGAAACGGGATATTATAGTGGTATCCGAGCATGGCTCAGCCCGTAGAGCTAGCAATCTATGACATCGAGGGAAAAACCCTACATCTGTTACAGAGGTAGGAGATGCAGAAACACTGGGCGTAGGTTGGAGAACACCTACGGAGAGGGAGACTGTGTTCTGGTGGTGGACGTAGAATAGGAGGAGCCTGTGGTGGACGCAGAACAAAAGGAGCCTAGGGTGGATGCATAGCAGGAGGATCTGATGGCAGATGAGGATGGGAAGAGATTTGCGGACGTGCTCCTCAAATTAGTGTAGGATTTGTCGAGGCAGATCGAGGTGATGGGGGAGAGATTCACGGTAGTGGAGGCTAGACAACGTGAGAACCCACGGGTTTTCCACGTTGGTGAGGGATCGGGTACATCCCACCATTTTCCATAGCAGGGTGCCGCTCAGCATGATATTACTCCGTAGATGGCCTCACATGCCCCTAAACGCTCTACTATGCCCACTTTCCTAGGAGCAGACATGGTGGCCGGAGTGTAGCAGGAGGCAGAGCCCGGTCATATGGGCGATTATTTTGCATTGTACCAGGCTTATGGGTAGGAATTCAGGGATGCTCTCTCATTTAGAGACTTTGTTCAGCTCCAGCGGGATAGTAGACCCCGCAACCATCACAGAGGACATCAGCGTTACCACGATGGAGACACCCACCGCACAGCTAGTAGGTTCCACTTGCCTACGTTTGATGGCTCATCAAACAGTTCGGCAAGGTCTTGGGTGGAGAAGTTGGACATCTATTTCCAGCCTAACCAGATGTCGGAGGCAGAGGCCATCAAGGTGGTGACATTACATTTGGATGGTGAGGCCCAGGATTGGTGGTTTCATGGGATGGTTACACTCAGACACTCCTCAGTGACGACATATGCTGAGGTCACTAGGAGATTGATGGAGAGGTTTGACCGGAGGGATCTGGAACAACACTTTGTTGAGCCGATGAGGCTCAAACAGACGGGGAGCCCATAGACTTACATTGCAGACTTCCTGAGGATTTCAGTGATGGTACCGGATCTATCAACGACACAGAGGATCTACATGTTTGTTGAGGGGTTAGCAGAGCCACTTTGGGGTCTAGTCAGATCCACTAGACCAGCCACACTCCAGGATGCTATCAGCAGGACCGGGGACTTACAGGATGCCCTACCCAGGACTCGGACACCTTACCCCCAGAGACAGGCTTTCGAGCCTAAGGGGAAGGACGTGAGGATTCTGCTTCCAAAGGGGAATCCAGGATGAGCACAGATTGATGACGATGCCACGAGGGAGTTGAAGAAGAAGCGGTTGTACTTTACCTGCCAGGAGCCATGGGCACCAGGACATAGATGTGCTGCTAGCAAAGAACATTTTATTGAGGTCTTCTCTGAGAGCAACGGGGAGGAGGATGAGGAGGATGATGTGGAGGCAGGAGATATTCATGATGTGCAGGGTCCCTTGCCGCCTCCACCAGCAGCAGCAGGTGGTGCAGCTTTTGCACCTATCGGAGGAGCCCTTGCAGCATTGTGAGGAGTTCCCAAGTATTTGACGCTGCGCGTATGGGGGACAGTACGTGGCCAGCGAGTATCAGTGTTGGTTGACAGTGGGGCCACCCACAACTTCATCGATGCACAGATGGTTGAGTGGAGAGGTATATAGACAAAGAGCTTCGATGGATTCTCAGTTTTGGTCCCAGGCGATCAGACCATGGCGTGTGCTCATTATGTTCCAGAGTTATCAGTAACGATGGACACCTACACACTGACTGACCACTTCTTCGTGGTCAATATTCCGGACACCAACATATTACTGGGTGTTCAGTGGCTTATCACTCTAGGGAAGGTCGCTACAGATTGGAAGGCCCTAGAGATGGAGTGGGATGATGAGAAGACAGGGAGGCATGAGAAGATATGGGGACATATATGCCTCAGACTGTTTCGGCTCATCGGATGGAGGCAGTCTTCTGGAAGGGAGACATAGAGTGGGTGGTGGAGCTACGTGCATTAGAGGTAGGGACTACAGGGTAGACAGTGCACTCGGAGATACAGTCCATCCTTGACTGATATGCCACAGTATTTGGTGGAGATTCCGCCAGGACAGCCACCGGACCGGGGGTTTGAGCACACCATTGAGCTTGAGCAGGGCATACAAGTAGTGATTACTACCCCCTATAGGCATCCCAAGGCCTATCGGGATGAGATTGAGCGGGCCATTCAGGAGTTGCTGGCTCTTGGGCACATTTGGCCAAGCACGAGTCCTTTTGCTTCTTCCGTGGTGTTGGTGAAGAAGAAGGACGACACATTGAGGATGTGCATTGACTATAGGGCCTTGAACAAGAAGACACTGAAGAACAGGTACCCCATACCCAGGATCGATGAGTTGATGGATGAGTTGAGAGGAGCACGGTTCTTCTCGAAGATTGATTTGAGAACTGGGTACCATCAGATTCGTGTGAGGGAACATGACATTCCCAAGACTGCCTCCAGGTGTCACTATGGGCACTTTGAGTCTTTGGTGATGCCCTTCGGGCTAACCAACGCCCCAGCTACATTTCAGTCTTGCATGAATCACATCTTCTGCAGTCACTTAAGGAAGTTTGTGCTGGTGTTCTTTGATGATATCCTCATTTACAACAAGACTTGTGAGGAGCATCTCCAGCACATTGAGACAATATTGCGCATCTTGGAGGAGCAGTAGTTCTATGCCAAGCTCTCCAAGTGTGAGTTTGGGTTGACGGAGATGTTATACTTGGGACACATCATAGGGGTGGATGGAGTGAGTGTCCACGAGGAGAAGATCAGGGCCATTAGAGATTGGCCTTAGCCGAGAAACGTGACAAAACTTTGAGGATTCATTGGCATTTGCACTTACTACCGGAAGTTCGTCAAGGGTTTCTCACAGCTTGCTGCACCCCTGACAGATTTGACGAGGAAGGGGGCATTCAGTTGGTCGAATACAGCGCAGCGAGCCTTTGACAGGCTCAAGGAGGTTATGAGCAGCTGCCCAGTGCTAGCATTGCCAGATTTTACGCAGCCATTTGTTTTTGAGTGTGATGCGTAGGGAGGGGATCGGTGCAGTGTTGATGCAGGGAGGTCACCCTATAGCCTTTGAGAGCTGGAAGCTCCTTTTGCACGAGAGGTCGTATTCTATATACGACAAGGAGATGCTGGCCATCATGCATGCAATGGCCAAGTACCGGCAGTATTTGGTGGGTAACAGGTTCAGGTGAGGATTGATCACAACAGTCTCAAGTTCTTTTTGGAGCAGAAGTAGCTACAGGAGAGGCAACAGAAGTGGATCAGTAAGATCCAAGCGTATGACTTTGACATTGAGTATGTCAAGGGTAAGAACAACGTGGTAGCAGATGCCCTTTCACGTAGACCAGCCATGTTGTCTCTTATGAGCTTGGATGTAGACTGGAGGGCTCGACTCCTAGTAGAGTACTACAGGGATAGATTTGCATGTGAGATTCTAGATGGGCAGGTAGCGGATGACAGGTACAAGGTGGTCGATGAGATCATCTACTACAGGGACCGGATCTTCTTGATTGAGGGTTCTCAGCTCAAGAAGAAGATACTTCAGGCGTCACATGATTCACCATTGGTAGGTCATCAGGGATTTACCAAAACCTACAGGGCCATTAGAGAGAGGTTCTCATGGAAGGGCCTCAAGAAGGACGTACTCCAGCATGTCCGAGGGTGCGACGTTTGCCAGAGGAACAAGGGGGAGATGAACCATCGAGCAGGACTATTGCAGCGTCTTCCCATTTCGGAGGGGAAATCAGAGTGTATTTCGATGGACTTCATCACAGGGTTGCCCATGGTACAGGGCAAGGACTGCATCTTTGTCGTCGTTGATCGGCTGACAAAGTACTCACACTTTTTCACCATATCTGCACACTACACAGCAGCGCAGGTGGCCAAGCTGTTCTTCAGAGAGATTTTTAGGTTACATGGTCTTCCCAAGACCATCACCAGTGACAGGGACAGTCATTTCATGGGCGGATTTTGGTAAGAGCTTTTCCGGTTGGTGGGGACGAAGTTGACACAGAGTACCAGTTATCACCCACAGACGGACGGGCAGACAGAGGTAGTTAACAAGTGGCTGGAGGGCTATTTGCGTAACTATGTCAGTGGGCAACAACGAGCATGGTTGAAGTGGCTGCATCTGGGGAGTACTGCTACAACACTACATGTCACATGTCCATTGGTATGTCGCCATTTTATGCTTTGTATGGATATCATACCTTATCTTTTGCTAACATGATGTTTGGTGCTAGCAAGGCTCCGAGAGCCAAGATTTGGATCCAAGAGAGTCAGGATATTCTCCGAGCTCTCAAGGATAATATGGCTACAGCGCAGAACCAACAAAAGCTGTATGCTGACAGGGGTCGGGTGGAGAGACAGTTTGAGGTAGGGGACTTGGTCTACCTACGATTACAGCCATTCCGACAGTCGTCACTGAAGCAGAAGGGGGCTGAGAAGCTCAAGCCCCGCTTTCATGGACCATACAGGGTGATACACAGGATTGGATAGGTTGCGTATGAGTTGGAGCTGCCCCAAGGCAGCGAGATTCATAACGTCTTTCATGTATCATGCCTGAAGAAGGCATTGGGGCAGCATGTGACAGTGACAGATGAGCTACCACCCACGGATGATGAGGGGCATTTGGTGTTGCAGCCAGAGGCTATTATTGATACCAGGGAGAGGCAGCTATAGAACAGGACAATCCGAGAATTCTTGGTGAGGTGGAAGAATTTGTGGGATTAGGATGCCACTTGGGAGAGAGAAAATTTTGCAGCATCCATCACTACAATTGCTTGAGGACAAGCAACACTTTGTCGGGGGACACTGTAATATTCCTAATTAGCTATGGATAATTGGAATATTCCATTTTGCTCAATTTTGCCTTCTATAGTTATTTGTAAATAAAAAGGTGAGGAAAAGGGGACATAACTCACTTTTAGAATAAAAGTCACTTCCTAGTAGCACAACGTTGTGACTTAAAGGGGAGCCAAGGGGGCCAAAGGACCACGCAGACACTTGGAGGGACTGCGCAGATGGGAAAAGGAACACGTGGCAAGAGGAGATTACGTTGAAGGAGGTGAGCCTTGGGATTGAGAGAGGTCAATGCTATAAAGGAGAGAGGAGCCTCCTCATTTTGGCATTTAGTTATGAGCATTTGAGCTAGTCACTTCGAGTTGAGTTGGAGCATGCTGGCTATTTAGCTTGTCTACAACACTGTTTAGTGCACTGAGTGTCTCCGTTCGAAGATCTCACCCTTAGCCCCGGGGGACTTCAAGTGCCTACTCTGGCAAGGTAGTTTCAACAGTCTTTTTGCAGTAGTTTTGATCTTTGGCATTGAGTTGGAGTTGAGCATTGGAGGACTGTGCTGTCTTGAGGGAGAGGGACACAGTTCTTCTGGGGGCAGTTCCGGATTGAGGGTTTGTGGAGGAGTTGAGTTGGGAGATTGAGCAAGAGATCAACTCTTGCATATTGGAGGAGTTTGGCAAAGTTTCAGGCAATATTTTGGAGGATTCTACTCAGTGGCAGCGCAGGGCCTTGAGGGATTGCGTGATTCCCCAAGGGGGCGATTTTCAGGGGTTGGCCATTTCAGAAAAGCTTTCTATGTTTTTCTGGGTTTTCTGAGTAGAGGCTGATTCTAGAGTTTTAGCATTTGCTGAGGAGGGGAACAACCCCAAATCCTCATTTGATTTCCAGCAGTAGTAGCAGCATGACAGTTTCCCAGCAGCATCCACGCAGTTCAGAGAGAGGCCATTCCTTTGCTATTCTGAGTGTATTTCTTCACTTGTCTGGGTCAAGTCGAGGTGCCATCTTTCTGATCACCTCCTGTACTCATTCCCTTACTCAGTATAATAAAATGGCTTAGCATTTCTCTCTGCATTTCTTGAGTATCTGCTTATATTTCATGTTTACTTTAGTATATGATGCACAACTGTTATTTCTATCATTTTGAGCTTCTCGGTTATTATATCATTTGTGCGTATTTGGTTGGAGTTTACTGGGGTTTTGGGGAATATCTCTGAAACGGGATATTACAAAAATGTGGCAATAAATTAGCCCAACAATTAAATAAATTGGAAAAAATAAATATCCACACATGCTAAATGATGTGGAAATGAGGTGGAAAATTATAAAGGAGTTGAATCCAAGTTATAAAGTGATATGGACCAAGAATCAAGGAGAAACATGTGACAAAAAGGGGAAATCGAATTTCCTTGAGGGGACCACGAGTTTCACAAAAGCAAATCGCATTGTTTTAGGAGGACAAGTTGAGTTAAGGAAGTGACTCACCCATTGGTGCGCTTTGACTTGGAGTTCCACAAGAGATGAGTGGAGAGTGGTCTCCTACCACTCCACTCTCACATACACATGTCCTCTCCTTCTCAACGAGTTCTCTGCCCCAATGATTGCGTGGGCCTCTCTAGAGGAAATCGAATGGCCAGTTGGGAAATTCGAATTTGCATGTAGAGGCATTGGGATTGTCACCAATTTGCCTTGGGATTATCACCATTTGCCTTGGGATTGACTCTCAAATTTCTATATAATAGAGCCATGGGCTCTCACTATGTATTCCTGTTATGAGCTATTGGGGCTTGAGGAAACACTACCGTTTTGTACTTGCAATTTGCTAATATAATCAAAGACTTTGGGGCAATTTTGATGGTGTTCTCTTGGCACTTTGAGGTGATATCTTTGCATACTGTTATTGTTATTATTGTATTTCTTATGCTTTTGAACTCTATTAGCTTCTAATGCCATTGGTTGGATTGATGTGTGTAGAGCTATCTTGCACATGTTATTGATTTAGAAGTAGCATTCTAGGAGTGAGCTTGCCAAGTTATTTTTGGAGAAATATTTGGTTTATCTCAATCCATTGTGTTGTTCTAATCCATTAGGAAAGCTAATATTTGTTTCAAGTGTGTAGGGAAGATCTATTGGTTTTTGTGTGCAGGAATCCATTTGGGTGTGGGAGAAGTCTCCCATAGATCAACTCACTCCCGGATTCGAGGTTGCTCAAGACTCACCAATTCTTTCTTCAAATCTTTCATCAAAAGAGCAAGAGGGGAGTTCCTTTTCCAATATCTACTTGAATCATCATTTCATTCAAATTATATGGTTCTTTGATTTAGAGATTTTCAAAGTTACATTTGCTATTTAAGAGCATTTTCCAAACTAGGCAAGTGATGGGGTTCACTCCCATCACTTGATTTGGTTTCTTGTACATTATTTTATATCATATTTGTTTGCTTCATATGCTCTCTCCACACTAATATTTTTCTTTGGTTTTGCAACCCATATTTGGAGGATGTGATAACTCATTTGGAGCAGATTTTTGAGAGACATTTCCTACAAACTCATAACAAGTGTTTGCAGGACCCATTGGCGCATGATTGAATCATTTCCCAAGGAGGCTGTGAGCAATTGGAGTCCTTCATTTTCTGCAAGGCCGAGTTCATTTGAGAGCTGCACATAAAGCTGGGCTCTGGGCCACTTAAGGCTGATTTTCCCCTTGTAATTTTTAGATTTCGAGGAGGTCTCATTAGCTACTTTGGTTTCCAATTTTTCACATTGTACAAGAAGGAGAATCTAGATCCTATAGTTCTGATTGTGTAAAAGTTTAAACTTCATCTTTTGGGCAGCCTTTTGAGGCTTTCTCCTCATTGTAATACCTCTAATGAAATAATCTTCTTGGGCTTGAGGGAACTTGGGATTCATCCAATGGTATCCCACCACATTTAAAATGATGACTCTTGTGGGTGGATTGATTTGAATTCTTAACTTTCACAATTTAGTTTCTCTTGCATGCACTTTCCATTTGCTAATACTCATTCACACATGGTAATTTTGGGAATTAACACAACCTCAAAACTCCATTTCATTTACTAAATTAAGTTTGCTACATTTTTACTTGAGCTTTTCATCCTTCATTTCGTTGTTGCTTTGAGCTACAAGTTAACGCTTTACTTTGAGAAAGTCTTTCTTTACATGCAAACACTTTACATTCTTGACAAGCTTTGGTTTAGTTTATTAATTCATTTCCATTAAACTTGGTACATTGTTTCATGATTACTTGAGTACATACTTCATTTTTTTCAACTTTAGCTACATTGTTATTTTAAGTATTGTTAATATTTCCTTGGAGCATTACATTGTTATTGTCTACTTGAAACAATTTATTTTTCAAACAATTTACTTGCAGGACATTAATTCACTTGCTCACATTAAGCTGCCATATATATTTTTTTACTTTGAAGTCATTGGTGCAATTTTACATCGGGTATTTCCTCATTTATGGAATCACTGCTATGAAGATTTCAAGAGCAAGTCACTTACATGCATCTCACTTAGGCACATTTATTGGTAATTGACATTTCTAAAATTAACCTCCATATTAAGTTGGTTGTATGGACATTAGGGACCCTTCACCCCTATTGACTCCTCATTGTGAGATCCAGATTTCTGGGCGAGGATGAGGTCTAGGGACCGGAGTGCAACTGAAACTTTGTTTTAGAATACAACTAATAAAATAAACCAAAAGCATCTCTACATCACAATTTCACTTTGTTGAAAAATGTGTAACTAGGTTCGGTCTTCATAAGTATGAAATGTTTTCTTGTAAATTATAAAATGAAAAGAAATTATTAGTATTGGAGCACGGGTATCATGCTCAAGTTCTTTTATTTTATAGGCCAAACACCTGTTGAGTGCTTCTAGGGTTTGTCCTAGGTATAAGAGTCATTGTCATATATTGAAGACCCTATGGGCACATTGTAAATTGTAAAGAAAAAATTATTTTGTCTTTAAAATGTCAAAATACCTCCAAGATCAAGTCGGCCTAAGGAGCTGTCAAGTCAGCCTACATGGAGAGCCACATACACCCTTAAAGAAGCTTATATATAGAGAGGAACACGTCCTCCATTGTATCACTCGCTCATCTCTTGATATGCGAAGAAGCAAGAAAGAAAAAGTTGAAGAAGGAAGTGCAAAGAAGAGGAAGTCGAAGAAGTCAAAGTGTTTTTTTTGGGCCTTATCTATTTCTCTTAAGATCAAAGTTAGGGTTTCTGCGCTGAGATTTTCTGTGGTTCAATTTTGGAAGGAGAAGAGAAGGGAAGGCAAATGAAGGTCTCTTAGGGTATCTTATTAGCCCTAAGACTCAAGACAAGACAAGCGAAGTCAAGAGGAAGGCGATTAGAGGGAGATCGAAGCCTCTAAGAGAAGCAACAACAGTGGCTGAGGGCAGAATTTCAGATCTACTAGGAGGTCGAAGATATTGTAGTAGGAGGTCGTGGTAAACTTGATCTTGGAGGGTATTTGTCTAAGTCTTTAGGTCATGTTATTCGCCAATTGAAAGATCTATAAGAAGAGAAGATATTTATGGGTTTTCCCCTCAAGGGGCAGGTTTTGGCCCTGGCTTGCAGCCTATATACTGTGTCATTGTTCTTATTGTTTTGGTACCTGTTTGATGTATTGCACATTGAAATAATAATGAACAAAGCTAATAAGCAAAAAGGTAACACAAACGGTTATCAAGTCAAGAGAATTAACATATTCATTGCACTATTGAATTCTCAACATGGGATCAAAGCTTTGGTTCCCTAAGGGCATCATGAAGATCTCTTCTACAATGAAGAGGGTCATCAAGAAAATTGCAAGTCATCTCAAGAAAGGTATCAAGGAAGCATGGAGTTTCTTATTCTCTTCAAAGAAGGCATCATTCAAAGAAAGAGATGAAGATCTCTTCTCAGCTCTCTTTGGTACATTCCAAGATGAAGACATTTGAGTAATTGATAGTGGTGCATCAAGGCACATGACTTGCTACTCCAACTGATTGAATACCTTATCAAAAGGAAAATCCGCTCTCTATGGAACTTGAAGACAACAAAAACAGGTGAAAGGCATTGGATCAACTTCCATAAAACTCGAAGATGGAAGCAACATCCACCTCAACAACATTCTATTTGTTCCAGGTTTGCACAAAAATTTACTTTCTATTTCAAGTTTAGAAGACAAAGGAGATAGAGTAGCCTTCATTGATGGAAAAGTAGTTGTTTGGGGAAAAGACTCAAGCATAGATCAAGCTAAAGTTATTGGTATCTGAGAAGGAAGGCTTTACAGATTAATATCTCCTGTAAACCAAGCCCTAGTTCACATTGAGATTAGTCCATGTGAACTTTGGCATCGAAGGTTTGGTCATCTACATTTCAAAATACTTCCAACTTTAAGTTCCATAGTAGATGGAATCCCGAATCTAAAGGAGGATCATGAAGGTGTCTGCAAAGGATGTGCATTGGGCAAGAATTCTAAGAGACCATTTGGAAGCAGTGCTTTGCGGTCGAAAGAAAGCCTTGACTCCAAAATCACATAGAGGCCATCTATATTATGTCACATTCATAGATGATCAGTCAAGAAAGACCTGGGTTTACTTAATGAAAATCAAGGATGAAGTATTTACAAAATTTCAAGAATTCAAGGCTGAAGTGGAGAACCTTACAGAAAGAAGAATCAAGATACTAAGATCTGATAATGGAGGAGAGTATACATCCAAAGAAACTATAGCATTCTGTAAGGAGTCTAGGATTAAGAGGGAGTTGACAGTCCCATACAATACCGAACTAAAATGGAGTTGTAAAAAGAAAGAATAGATCCATTGAAGAAAGTGTAAAAGCAATATTACATGATCAAGATCTACCTAAGATTATGTGGGGAGAGGCAATAGAGACAGCGGTCCACATTCAGAATCGATGTCCTCACAGATCTCTAGATAACAAGACTGCGAAAGAAGTGTTCACTGGAAAGAAGCCATCTGTAGATCATCTCCGGATCTTTGGGTGTCCTCTTTATATTCATATACCAAAGGACAAAAGAAAGAAGTTGGATCCTTCCGGTATGAAGGTTATATTTGTTGGGTATATTAACTCATCAAAAGCTTATAGAATCTATATGAAAGATGGACATCACATTGAAGTTAGTCATGATGTCATATTCGATGAGAGTATAGCATTCAAGAAATATAAAGAACTTTCCATAGATTCTGATGATGAAGAACTTCCAATATTTTAGGAGGAAGTTGACAAGGAAGGAGAAGAATCACTCCATGAAGAAGAAGGTCCTAGTGAACCTGTTCAACCCATGGTCATCCCAAAAACAAGGAAAAGACCTAATTCGTTGAAATCCACATTGCTTGATATAGAAGGTCACGGGACAACGCAAGGATCATTCAAAGAAAATAAGAGACCCAAGAGATATTCTAGGTATGCTGCATACATGACAAGATTAATAGAAGCAGAACCATCCACCTTTGAAGAGTCTGTAAAACATTGAAAATGGAAGGATGCCATGAATGAAGAGTATCAATCTATAATGAAGAATGGAGTCTGGGAGATTGTACCTAGGCCCATAGACAAATTTGTGGTTACTTCCAAGTGGATCTATAAGATCAAACATGCAGCTGATAAGTATAAAGCAAGATTTGTGGCTAGAAGTTTCTCTCAACTTGAAGGCATCAACTATGAAGAGACATTTGCTCCAATAGCAAGATATGCAACAATTCGATCATTAGTCTCTCTGGCAGCATCGATGGGATGGAACATCCACCAAATGGATGTCAAGACTGTGTTTCTGAATGACACTATAGATGAAGAAGTCTATATAGAGCAACCCTTGGGATTTGGAGTCAAAGATAGGAAGACATATGTTTGCAGATTGAAGAAAGCATTATATGGCCTCAAGCAAGCACCAAGGGCATGGTATGCTAGAATGGATGTTAATTTTAGGTATGTTCTATGCTTAGAGCAATTTATTTCAATTTTCACAGTTAGCTCAATATCTTTTCCAGATTAGCAATCACATTAGCATTAAAGTAAATTGCGGATAGAGCATAGATGTAGATCGCAGAAGACAAGCCAAGACAAGAGGACACAAGATGTGTCGCTAGCTAGGGACAAACCCCAATGTGGGGAAACGCTTGATCAATTCTTCGTATATGTTCTTCAATAGTTCAGCAGAGAGAGAGAGAGAGATAGTACATTTACAACAAAAGTCAACATTTTGACTTATCTAAATAAGAGCATAGATCATCTCTAAGAAGATGATACATGAGATGGCTGAACACTATTGAAGACATGCTACTTCAACTGATTCTTCAAGGTGACTCCTTCACCTATCATTGTGCTGCACCTCGTCATCATGCTGCACCTCACCGCGTTGCACCCATCATCACCATGCTGCATCTCATCATGCTTCATCATGATTGTACCTATCACTATACTGCATCATGTACTTGTTGTCCCATGTGCCATTGCTGCATCATGCTATCACACTGCTTGTCCCAATGTTTGCTGCACCAAGCACCATTGCCTAGCTGTCCCCTTTACCATGCTCCAACAAACACCATTGCCTAGCTGTCCCATTTACCATGTTGTACCTTGCTGCTGTCCTAATGAGTTTGTAGCACCATGCTAATGCTGCTATCCCATTGTAGCCTTGCTGTACCATGCCATAGCTTGCTGTCTTATTGCTTTCTCCACCAAGTGACCTTGCTGTCCCATGTATCTAGCTCCCAAAACACCATACAAACACTGCTCCAAATAGTTTATATACTGTTGTTTGTGACTATTATGGTTAGGGCACTAGGGCAGCCTAAACTCCTCAAACAGTCCTTGAACAACCCTCTAGAAAACTATGGCACACCCTCATGAGACACCTCCCCTAGCACGCTGCTGTTTTGGGCATGTTTGAACCCTCAACCTCTCCACGCTGTCCCTGTTTTGAGGTGGTTAGGATTGCGGCCTACCACAGTCCCACGTTGTCACCTATAGCCCACTAAAAACAGGCTTCCCTTCTTCAACTCGGCCTCCAAGCTTAACTCCTCAACCCTCTAATAGCAGCTCGGTTAGCCTTGAACCAGACCTTAACTCCCTCGCTGCCTTGGCCTCTTCTTGTAGCATCATACACTGCCCTTTCTTGCGCCCAAGACACCTCAATAGACCTGCGTCTAGGGCTTGAACATACCTGCGGTTAGGGCTGGGCAGACCTGCGGTTAGGGCTGGGTAGACCTGCAGTTAGGGAAGATTTAGGACAACATTAGGGCTTCCTTAGGACTGTGGCTAGGGCTTGTTAAGGCCTCATCCATAGCTACGTTAAACTTCTTTAATGAGCTCCTTTAGGTCAACGTAATGAACAACTGCCTCATGTTATTCAACTTCCTCCTTTGCTCAACGCTGGGTTCTATGACACTGCTCTTCTTGTTTCACCTGCACCGCTTCGATACCATGTGAAAATTCCCTAAACCGGAATCCCTACTACAACAACTGATGATATTTATCCTATTTGTTAGGTTCCTTTAAACAAATTACTTGTAGGTTCCTATGGAAAATATCGAAACACATACGCTGCATCGTTCATTAAATAAATATAATGTGGAAATAAGAAACTGAGCAAGAAGGAAAATACAACACAATGATGCCATTATTTTTGGACAAATGTCCCCTAAAAAATGCAATGTAGGAAAACTGGTGCAGTAGATCTGAGGGTTTTTATTATTAAGTAGAAGTTATTTCTGAATACAAACTGTGGATGCTTTGCTGGCAATCCAGCACAGAGAATATCACTCAACAGAAGAAATTAGTGAGATTACCTCACTGTACACTGCAAGTCCCGACTGCTCCGACAACTGAATCAACGAGTCCCCGGCTACCTCTACGTTGCCCCTACGCAGTCACTGCGTGGGCCTGCATCACTGCCTTTGAGGCACTGGGTCACCTCTTTGCTGGATTGATTTGCTCTTAGGAGCTTCGACTTCAACCCAACCCTGCTCAGAACGTCAAACCCCCAACAAAATTTCGAACTTTTTCTTGGAAAGCACTGCGCTTCTCTGCGTGAGCCCTTCTTGGCTCTACCTCACCCTCATTGGGCACTGCGCTGCCTCCTCTGCGTCTTTCTTTGCCTCTCTGCTGCGTATTCTTAGCTCCAGAGAAGATTCTCCAGCCAAAACTATCTCTGCCCCTCTCTTCGTGATTACCAGAAAATCACCGCGCTGCTCTCTGGCTCAACAATTTGATCTGACTGATCAACTCTCGATGTGTCTTCCAAATGACCCTCAAGCCTCCTTAAATAATCTTCTCATTGACATTCAATGACCCAGATTAGAAGCTAATCAATGGCTATGATCATTTCTGGTTGATCCTCGTCTTCTTCTAGAAGTTACACCCACAATTAGAGTAATGACCATTAATTATTTTAATTTCCTAAGTTTAGACTTAGGGACCCATTAAAAGTAATTAATTATTTTAATAAAACTGTCTCCGGGTGGAATTTCCCAAAACACTTTCTGGGTTCTTTGGAATACATGTGCCCAAGCCTTCGTGCAAAATTTGAGACTTAGAGCACATGCAATGCTACTGAAAATCAACATCTCGGACTACATGGGTAGTATGATGCAAGAACATCAACAGGGAAAGAATACACCACATCCTGCTCACAACCACTCGTAGGGAAAGGTGAAACCACATCCTACAAACACATGTCATAATCATACATAGGGAAAGGATGAACCACATCCTACACGCATGCAAAAACACCGAGTGCAGGGAAAGGATGAACCATGTCCTACATGGACTGCAGTGTATTAGTTTCGGTGTTTTCTCTAGGAAACAATAAATAATTTGTTCAGTAATTAACAAATAGAAGGAAATTAATGAGTTGCTGCAGTGGTGATTCGTGTAATCGAATTTTCACAATGTGCACCATGCATACATTCCAGTATTGATCATTAACCATGACCTTTCATCAATGCATTCCAATTATCAACAAAAAAATAAACATGGATCACTTCTACTTCACTCATAAACTGTACACATCACGCACAGTTATAGAGATTGCAACACAAAAACCCTTACAGCCTGCTGCAAGAAGGTAAGACACACTTGTGATACAACTGTTGATGATAAGGTCTTTTACTGCTAAGGAAGACAATGAGGCTTCTTGACAGTAACACCTCTACTGCTGGCAATAAAATACTTGCTCCTAAATAGGTCAGATTCCTTAAATAGTTGCAAAGATGTAACATAACACATGTACCTGAAACAAATGTTGCTTTGATCCTTTCTGCCTTTAGATGCCAATGTCTTATGATGCCCACTGCTATAGTCTAGAATACACAGTCAATCTTACCAATCTTGAAACTGCGCATAAAACCCTACTTCCTTCGGATTTGAGTCACAGAGATATTTCAACGATAGGGAGCTAATGATATTTCAGATATTCAGATATTAGATCTCCAAAGGTTGTCACAATATTTATGCAAGGGAGATTTCAAGATATCATACCTTGATTAATAATGAAGCCCTTGATGTGACATATGACTTTAAACAAACCTCTGTCTCTAGTCTTCTCGCACAGGATTGTGCCATTGATATTTCAGAACAGTGAGCAATACATCATAAACCAATGACTATAAGAACCACTGTGTTCCTTCAAGACAATTTATGCTTCAGAAGTAGCTTGCGGATGCTCCAGATCTGTAGATTCAGATTTGGATCATGACTTACCTTATATGCATGTATGCTGTCAAGGAAACCTTAAGTAATCTGCACTTTGCTATTAAAGTAAGTTCCCAAATCAATATCAAGCCTAAGCAAATAACATCAGTTTTGTTCCTCACAATGTGCTTCAGAATTTTGCCCACATCTGTAATGACCTCATCCTGGTGCAAAGATATTTGAGAGATCTACTGTAGAGGATTGGATTGAAAGTGAATTTAACCAACCTTCATACCATCATTCTATTAAATCAAAGGTTATAGGTATCTGTAATTGTTAATTTTAGGTAACAATGGTATGTTCTATGCTTAAGATTAATTTACTTCAATTTCTTTATTAGCCCAATAACAATATCTAGTTTAGCAATCACATCAGCATGATAGTAAAATGCACATAGAACAAAAACATAAACAGTAGAAAACAAGGCAAGACAAGAGGGCACAAGATGTGGCACCAGCCAGGGACAAACCCCAATGTGGGGAAACCCTTGATCAATTCTTCTTATATTCTTCAATAGTTCAGTAGAGAGAGACTGTACAAATTTACAAATCTGATAATTTATGACAACAACAGAAAATCCCTAACCAAAAAAGTCAACACTGGTCAAACAGGGCATAATTCTTCCTCTAAGCAGCTCGGTCAAACCCAGTCAACTTCGGCCTCCAACAGCAAGCCCAAACAGTCCAAAACAGTCCGAAAAAGTCCAGTCAAAAATTGGTCAACAAAAGTCAAACTGCAGCCAGCCCTTGGGCAGTCAACATTGGTCAAATGGGAGGTCAAATCACCTCGATTTCAGTTCCCATATCTGCGGCCTGCCAAGGAGAAGGTCCTCACCCAAATTCGCAGTCAAGAGGAGGTCAACACTGGTCAATGCAGCCCAAGAAATAGCCTGTGCAATTCGGTCAAACTGGTCAACATAGTTAAACAAAAAATGAGTTCCTTTGTTTGCATGTGTGAGAGATAGCTGCCAGATTTTCGCACCCAATCAAGTGAGAAGAGAGAGATGCGTGAAGATGAGATGATTGTGAAATGCCTTGAGGTCTCCTCCTTTTAAATGCAACATTGAGGATGAGCTTGGGGTTTGAATGCCTATTTTGCTTGCTGGCCAACCTTGACAATTTGTCCATAATGTAAATAAATTCATATCTTCATTTTTACATGTTGGAATCGGATGATCTTTAAATCAATCCTACACTTCTCGAAGAGAGGAATCCAAGAAAAATATCTGCTGTTATAAAAAAGATGACCCATGTGGAGTTTGGCCCTAGTTGCCAATTTTAACACTCCCTCTCAACTAGGGAGAACTCCATCTGCTAATCCATCTGTTAGTTGGTACCATCTTTGTCATCAATGAACGGCTCTGCACTGCTCTGCTCTATTGAACTATGAAGAAGAAGAAGTGATCGAGAATGTATCATACCATTCTCTACTAACCCGAAGTCATTCCTAGATAAAAGAGAGTGTCTCATACCACTCTTATTGACCTGAAGTCAGTTCTAATCAAAAGAGAGTGTGTCATACCACTCTTACTGACCCGAAGTTAGTTCCAATTGATCCCAGATCAATATCGGTCATTCTAGCATAGGGTGTACAATAGTCAACGATGCGTCCATCAGTAGTACTATGGTCCCTATCCTCATTTCCCTGCTCAACTGCTAGATGAGAGGTACTTCCCATGAGTACCAGACTGCATGGGTAGGATGTCTCAGCAGGAGAAGGATGAACCACTCATCCTGCCTACATGTCGCCACGGGGTATCACAGGGGAAGGCTGAACCACTCACCCTCTACACAACAAACCACTAGGGGAAGGCTAGACCACTCACCCTATGGTTGCCCATCGCTCCAAGAAGTACCCCAAGCCCCCTGGAGCTCCCAGAGCTCAATGTCCATATCATACAACACCCTCAAAAGAGGGTCTCTCCACGACTCCAAGTCATTCTCGGAAGGCTAAGAAATTGACCTTCCCTAGGGGCTTTGTCAAAATATGGACGACCTGCTCATCAGTCCCAATGTGATGGAGCCTTATTGCTCCTCATTGGACCATATCTCGGATAAAGTGGTACCTGATATCTATGTTCTTGGAGCGATCATGAAATACGAGATTCTTTGATAATCGGATCCCACTCTGGTTGTCGCAGGGGATCACGGTGGTATCCAACACATGTCCAAACAACTCACTGAAGAGCTTCTTCAACCAGACAACTTCACAGGAGGCCATAATAGTAGCTATGTATGCGGCCTTGGCGGTGCTCAAGGCGACCGATTTTTGCTTCTTGCTCATCCAGGATACCGAAACAGAAGCCAAGGAAAAGCAACACCCAGAAGTGCTCTTGCAATCAACCACACTGCTAGCCCAATCATCATCATAATAACCATGTGTTCTCACATCTCCGACAGTGTATCTCAGTCCATGAGTGATTGTGCCCCAAAGATATCCCAGAAGATTCTTGGCACCAATCCAATGTATATGATGAGGCTTAACCATATATTGGCTCAACGTGTTAACTGTAAAACATATGTCCGAATGGGAGTTCACCAAGAGCATCAATGCTCCTATGAGTTGACAATACTCAGAAGCATTTCCTAATTCAGGTCCGACAACACTACCACATAACTTCTTGAAGTTATGTTCCATTGGGGTAGTCACAGGCTTGCAGTCCACCATCCCAAATCTTTCCAGTATCTTCACAACATATTTTCCTTGAGATAGGAAAATTTGCCCTGGCTTTTGCCAAACTTCCAACCCTAGGAAGTAGTGCATCAGTCCTAGGTCCTTCATCTCAAATTCAGAAGCCAACTCCCTCTTACATTTGTGAATGAGAGGGTTTGCACCTGTCAGAAAGGGGTCGTCCACATAAAGTACCCGTATGAGAGGTTTATCATTTTCAACCTTAAAGTAACGGTTCGGATCAACTTCACTTCTAGTGAATCTCAACTTCATCAGATAGCTATCAATCCTCATACCATGTCTGGGGTGCTTGCTTCAAGCCATAGAGAGCTTTCTTCAACCTACATACATGAGATTCCCGGTCATGAACCTCAAACCCCTCGGGTTGTTCCACATAGACTTCTTATTTTATTGAACCATGCAAGAAAGCAGTCTTGACATCCATCTGATGTAGGTTCCATCCTTGCGAGGCAGCAAGGGCTATGATCGAGCGGATGGTGG
Organism: Pinus tabuliformis; assembly: GCA_031772625.1. Taxonomy (NCBI): domain Eukaryota; kingdom Viridiplantae; phylum Streptophyta; class Pinopsida; order Pinales; family Pinaceae; genus Pinus; species Pinus tabuliformis. The sequence continues at coordinate 658,261,901 of CM062811.1, forward strand.
TGTATTGGGCAACAGGTGCAAATATCTCATTGTAATCTACACCTTCCTTTTGAGAGAAGCCTCGAGCAACAAAGCGAGCCTTGAACTTTTCTGCACCTCCATCAGCTCCATGCTTGATTTTGTAGAGCCACTTAGAGGTGACAACTGATTTGTCCTGGCGTTTAGGAACCACATCCCAGACATCATTCTTCATAATAGACTCGTATTCTTCATTCATAGCATCCTTCCATACTTGTTGCTTCATGGCTTCTTCAAATGATGAAGGCTCATTTTGAATGATAATGCTCATGACGGTGAAGTATCCTTGATACCTGTTCAATATCTTTCTCTCATGAAAAGTCCCCCTTGGTGCAATATGTCTCTCGGCTTCTTCGAGACTCTCCCTAAGCCATGAGTGCCTCCTCTTGGAGGAGGAGGGCTCTTAGGGAAGAGGATCAATAGGATCCATGGGTTCATCAACATCAGGCATCGTCTCGTCCTTGTTTTCACCTTGTTTTTCGGTGTCAGCTTCTTTGTCCTTCCTTGGGATATGAAGGTTGTTGATCTTGCTGAGGGCCATATCTTTGTCAAAGGTGACACCATGACTTATCTCAACTTCCCTTTTACCAGTCACATAAATTCTATAGCCCTTAGAGTTTTCACTATAGCACGCAAAGATTCCTTTCTTCCCTGAAGCACCCAATTTGCTTCTTTTCTCTTTTGGCACATGAAAATATACTGGACATCGAAAAATTCTAAAATGAGAAACATCAGGTTTCTTACCAGAGAACATTTTTTCGGGAGTCTTCGAGTCCAATGCTTGATGAGGGCATCGGTTTTGAACATACACGACGGTATTGGCAGCTGCAGCCCATAGAAACTTCGAAAGCCCTTGATCATGAAGCATGGCACGAACAACTTCTACAATAATATGATTCTTCCTTTCAGCCACACCTTTCTGCTCAAGAGTGTATGGCGTTGTGGTCTCCCTCTTAATGCCAACTTCTCTACAATAATCATGGAATTCATTTGATTCGTACTCAGTCCCATTATCAGTCCTCAATATCTTGATTCTCTTCTCGGATTGGTTTTCAATCATGGTTGTGAAGTGACAGAACCAGGTGAACACTTCTTCCTTCTTTTTCAAGAAGTAGATCCAAGTCTTGCGAGAATAATCATCCGTAAAGGTGAGATAATATAAGTATCCTCCCAAAGAGTTTATGGGCATCATACCAGATATGTCAGAGTGGATCAACTGCAATATATTTGTGGTCTTGCTATTACTTGAGGGGAATGCCCCCCTTGTAAGTTTTCCTTCGGCACATCCCGAACATACACCTTCATGCTCTACTTTGAACTCTTGCATACCTGTCACCATCTGTCTCACATCGGGAAGAAACTTATAATGAAGATGGGCAAACCTCCGGTGCCATAACTTAGATTGTAGAGATGTATCACAAGACATGGCTCCCAGTGGACTTCCTCCAACTTGATATAAAGTGTCAACCCTAAACCCAAGAGTAAAAGCATCTTTAAAATTCCTTTTCCAAACACGTGCCTTTCCATTGATGAATGCCACCTTGTATCCTTTGCCTTCCATTCCCGAAATGGACACCAGGTTCTTCTTGAGATTAGGTACATATAGAACTTCTTGTAAATGAATCGCGTTACCTTGATTCAATTGAAGGGTAACGTTCCCTACTCGCTTCATGGGATAGGTGGTGTCGTCTCCAAGGATAATCTCCAAGTTTGTCTCCTTCTCTATCAGATTAGAAAGAGCTTCCTTGTATCTGGTGAAGTGTCTTGAGGCACCACTATCAATTAGCCAATTCCCCAAAGAGTCCAGTGGAGAGGTAGTGGAGAGGGCCGATATAAGATAGAATTCCTTTTGTTTATTGTTAACAACATTTGATTCTTCATACCTGGAGTTCCTTGCTTTCTTAGAGGGTTGACCGTTTCCTTGATGTCCCACATTCCTTTTTCCTTTGCCATGGAACCTGCCATTCTTTTGATTTTTGTGGTTGAAGTTGCCCCTAGAATGATTATGATCATCATCATGTGATGTGTCCCTTCTATTTGGACACTCCCTTGCATATTGGCCAAACTTATTGCAAACAAAGCACCTGCGCTTTCTTCCACCCTTAGATCCAGGGTTTCCATTGATATGACCTTTAGACCATGCATTATTTCTCCTTTTGGAATGAGCGGAGAAAGCTGTGGGGTTGCTTCTATTAGAAGGCATTTCTTACTCCGCAATTCTTGTTTCTTCTTGAATGCATCTCGACATCAATTCTTCAAACCCTGGAATTCGATCATTATTGAGAATAGTGTTTCTAAATATATACCACTCGGGTGGGAGTCCTCCAAGCGTAGTGATAGTAAGTTCCCTGTCAGAAATGACCTCTGCAATCGAAAGTAGATCATTCTTGATCTTAGTGATCCTTAAGAAGTAGGATTGAATATCCTCATCCTTTCCCTTCTTAATATCCTTCAATTTATTTTTGAGGAATAAAATTTGATTTGCATCACTAACCTTGAACATGATGACCAACTTGTCGTAGATCTCCTTGGAGGTGTTCAAATCGGAGATGTAGGCCACCAGACACTTGTCAATGGAATCTCTGATAATCTTCTTCACTTTGACTTCAACTACTTGGTCTTCGCAACAACCGGTGCATTTGAAGAAGGCTCAGGGATTTTACCCTTCACATAATCCAACACTTCTTGTTCTTCCAAGGATAATCAAGAGACATCTTCCATCCATGATAGTTAGACTTTTCATGGAGCTTGTATTCAGTCGGGAAGTGGGATGAGGAACCCATTGAGCCTTTTGTCCTTTTCCAACTGTATTTAGTGATTGCTTTTTCACTCTAGCTTGGGCTTTGTCTTCACCTCAACTCTAATACCATGTTAATTTTAGGTAACAATGGTATGTTCTATGCTTAAGAGCAATTTACTTCAATTTATTTATTAGCCCAAATGAATATCCAGTTTAGCAATCACATCAGGATGTTAGTAAAATGCAAATAGAACATAAACATAAACAATAGAAGACAAGCCAAGACAAGAGGACACAAGATGTGGCACCAGCCAGGGACAAACCCCAATGTGGGGAAACCCTTGATCAATTTTTCTTATATTCTTCAATAGTTCAGCAGAGAAAGAGATAATACAAATTTACAAATCTGATAATTTATGATAGTAGCAGAAAAGCCCTAACCAGAAAAGTCAACACTAGTCAAACATGGCATAATTCTTCCTCTTAGCAGCTCGGTCAAACCCAGTCAACTTCGGCCTCCAAGAACAAGCCCAAATAGTCCAAAACAGTCCAAAAAGTTCAGTCAAAATTTGGTCAACAAAAGTCAAACTGCAGCCAGCCCCAGGGTAGTCAACGTTGGTCAAATAACCTCGATTTCAGTGCCCAAATCTATGGCTTGCCAAGGAGAAGGTCCTCACCCAAATCTGCAGTCAAGAGGAGATCAATGATGGTCAATGCAACCCAAGAAACAACCTCTACAATTCAATCAAATTGGTCAACCCAGTGAAACAGAAAATGACCTCCTTGCTTCGCACGTGTGAGAGATAGCTGCAAGATTTTCGTACCCAATCAAGTGAGGAGAGAGAGATGAGTGAAGATGAGATGATTGTGAAATGACTTGAGGTCTCCTCCTTTTATATGAAACGTTGAGGATGAGTTGGGGGCTTGAATGCCTTTTTTGCTTGCTGGCCGACCTTGACAATTTGTCCATAATATAAGTAAATTCATATCTTCATTTTTACATGTTAGAATTGGATGATATTTAGATCAATCCTACACCTCTCGGAGAGAGGAATCCAAGAAAAATATTAGCTATCATAAATAAGATGACCCATGTGGAGTTTGGTCCTAGTTGCCAATTTTAACAGTAATGGATCCGAACCTCAAATTAGGTTCATAACATAGGCCAAAAGTTTAGGGTTGCCAGCGACCATATCTAAATAAAACAAATCCCTTGATGCTTGAATCAATTCGGTCTTTCTTGCTTGCTTCACTAGTGCTGCAGAGATTCAACCAACAACGAAACCCTTATCATTCCATAACCCAAGAGATAACCATAACCAGAAACCCCTTTCAATTCTCTCTCCTTAGATCTTCAAGGATTCTTCGGGGCGAGAGAGCTAAGAGTCTTATGATTTGCGTTGAATGCTTGCGATACTTCTCCTCATGGTCACTTATAGACCTTGATAAAGATCTCAACTTTGAAGGGTACTCCTCCTTAGAACAAAGATCCTTAGCTTGACATTATTACAGTTGAGCATTTATGGAGATTTGTCCACAAATTTTGTGATTGCTTTCTCTTCCTTGGGCTTGCCCTCACCTGAGCTCTGATACCATGTTAAATTTTGATGATGCGTTCTTTGCTTAGGACAATTACTTCAATGTTTCATATTAGCCCATTTACAATTCTAATTTAGATCCATTAGCAATCACATAATCCATTATCACATTGATAGTAACTGAAGAAAGAACATAGACGATAAATGCAGAAGACAAGCCAAGACAAGAGAACACACATATTGGATCAAGCCAGGGAAAACCCCAAGATGGGGAAAACCCTTAATCGATCTTCTTTATTATAAATATCAAATGTTCAGAGAAGGAGAGAGAGAGAGTACAATCATAGTCAAAATAGACTTGCCAATACCATTGTCCAGATACTGAGAAGATAACCCAGTTTAACACTGTCCAAACATAGAGGAGATAGCCCAGTCAAATTCAGTCTTCAATCTTCAGCCCTAACCAGAGATCAATGATGGTCAAGGCAACTACAAACTTGACTTGATCCGGGATCAATGAATGCAACCTCTTGCACTGAAGATAAGACACCCAAAACAGGTTGAATGTAGGCAACAACCCTGTGAAATCACCCTCAAAGTACTTCACTCTTCCTTGTTGTAGGTGCGGTCCAGGCTAGGCTAAAACATAGGCATCATATCCTTCATTTAACATATGTTGAACCCCTGTAATATTCATAGAGGGACTGTGGCCTGCAAGAGAAAAGATGCAGTCCAAAATAGCCCTTAAACATATATTGCATAAGACCAGACTTCCTCTAAGCAACCTCAGCCTCCTGCCTGAAGAACTTGGCTCATGAAGAAGACCAAACAAATCCCAAACTAGCCTTGATACCTTCGCTGGAAATCATCCTCTTCTGCGGCCATTTCAGAGAAAATAGAGAGAAAATGGATGTGCCAAAATGAGGGTGGAGGCACCTCTATTTATACAATTCGGTGAGGTTGAAGAGACGTGACTTTTGGGTTTAATGAGTTGACATAAAGGAGAGGCCGACCCTGAAATTTTGCATAAACTCAAAAATCCATTTCTCCTTGTCGAAATTTGACAATCTTTGGGTCGATTTTGGTCCTCTCAAATAGAGGAATTCCAAATGTAGATATATTCTTCAAAGGAGCAATTCAAAGTGGAATTTGGCCCTAGTTGCCAATTTTAACAACTCTCCTATATATGCTATCTTGAATTTATTTGAGTCATATTTGCAAATATCCTCATTTTCTCAAGAAGCATTTGCTTTATAGTGCAAGTATTTCGATGTTTTACTTTTGCAACAATTAGATTTCTTGTACTTGGAATATCTTTCATTGGTGCAACTCTATTTCAAGTTGTTTCATATATTTGTTGCTTTGATGATCATTTTGCTCATGAGTAGTTCGATCTTGCAAGATTGTTTATCATTGTATCTTGATTTCATTTTTGGGCAAGCTATTGTTATTTATTTTAAGGCACTGCCATATGCTTGCTTAAATCTTGAAAACATGTTATTTTTGACAAACACTCCACTTAACTTAATCTCCTAGAAACTCATATCATATAACTCTTCATTAGGGACCACCCCTCTCAGCTTTACCTAGGAGAGAGCTTTAACGGAGCGAGTTGGGAATAGGTGACAACTCCATCACTTAGTTTTGCCACCAAACCACACCTTGTGGGGTTAAAACTTAAGGGCTTTTTCTCACTAACTTAGGTGTGTGTGTAAGGCGACAACATGACCTAAGTCATAGGACACGTCCCTCCGGGTCCCGTGTCTTGTATTTCACGTGTCAGGCACGAAATGTGCCCTAAAGCGTGTTGAAAATATTTTTTCTCGTGTCCTCCAATCAAGACACGTGTTTTGTATGTGGTGAAAACGTGCCCTAATGTTTTTGCCTCTTACGACACTTGTCCCATGAAAAGTGATATTTAAAATCTGCGACATTGTTTATTTTTGGGTTTTTTTTGTCATTGTTTGCTGCCGAAGTCGACTTTGCTCGCCACCCAAATCGAATTTGCTTTGTAGTGTGAGGAATTCCGCCATATTCGAGCGCAGTGCTCACAACTTCACATTGAGAGAAATTCACAACTTCTTCTAAATTTCTAGTTTTATTTTATCTATCATGATATTTCTAAATTTCTTGTTAGTAGTTTCTTATGTGCTTGAACAATTGTTAATAACATGAACAATAAACATTGAACTGTGAACATCATTGATGTAGTAAATTAATAAACTAACTTTTAAATTACTAAATACCAAATACCAAATAGATATCATCATGATTCATATCTGTAGAAGTTTTGATTTCTAAAAAATATGGATCAGGTACTATATTTGAGTATTTTTTATATATATATATATATATATATATATATATATATATAACGTATAAAACATGTCCCTCGTGTCCTGTTTCCGAGGTCATGTCTTTTGTCAAATACTCGTATGTACGTGTCCTTCATGTCTTGTGTCCTCGTGTCATGTGACTTTGGTTTTGACTGTATTTTTTTCCTTCACCTTAAATGGGGGATTAATCTTCAATCCTAGTCGAGTGGGATCTCCCCTATTCATCTATGACTTTAGGAAGTACACTACTTGGGAAACCCCAATTTTGATAATGCGGTCCCATTTTCTCATTTTATGTTTTTTACTTCCCTTCGCACATTACAAGCCCTATTTTGTAATTTTCCTTCTCTGGGTCCACAAGACACTAGTACACCCCTGTGCCCTTGTCCACATGTCTAGGTCGGCCCTGAAATGTTTCCCCAGAGGTTGATGTAGCTAAAAAAAAGGTTAAAAGCATATCGTGGTCACAAGCAAGAGACAAAAGCAAAGATTATTATAAAATGCAAAATATGGCCGAAACATTATAATAGCACGTGGGCAAAAGCCAAACATGAGCTCTACCCCTTATCATTATGGCCATTACTCTGGTTCCTAGAGCCCCATAGGTGCCCCCACATTATTAACAAATCCATGCATGTGCCAACCCTTGATGGGTGATGAACTCCTTAAGGGGGTAATAGATGCTTACATCATACAAAACATGCTCTCATCTCTTGGAGCTCCGAGCAATAATGAAAAGAAAAATCAAGAAAAGACGAAAAGCTAATGAAGAAAGGTGGAAAAATGTGATATTCCCACTTAACAATATTGTTAAGGGAAATATCAATCTTGCCCAATTTTGTCTTATTTCATGTTTTACACCTAGGATATGTGTGTTTAGAGGTCCCACATGAATTTTGGGATTAAGTGGGGGCCCAAACATTAGGAAGGAAGGGAAATATTGTGGCTCTAGTGGAGCGTGGGGGCCACCCCATGGAGAATTACGACCCACATGTGGAGTACGCTCGCATTGGAGCGAAGTTGGTGGGGAAAGTCAAGCTAGGCCCACATGGGCATCTTGGAGGCTATTTGATAAATAGAGCAAGAGGCACTCATTTTGGTCATTCATTCATCTATTTAGAAATCATGTCTTTGACATAGCATGCTTGAGTTGAAGCCAAGTTTGCAAGTGCTGTTTAGCACACGAGTGTCTCCGAGCGAAGATATCAACCCTTGCTTCGGTGGACTTCGAGTGCCAGCCCAAGGAGGGAGTTTCATCCAGTTCCGATTGTTCAAGCAGTGGGAGTGCGAGTTTGTGGCGATGAACTCCTTAAGGGGGTAATAGATTCTTACATCATACAAAACATGCTCTCATCTCCTGGAGCTCTGAGCAGTAATGCAAAGAAAAATCAAGAAAAGACAAAAAGCTAATGAAGAAGGGTGGAAAAATGTGATATTACCGCTTAACAATATTGTTAAGGGAAATATCAATCTTGCCCAATTTTGTCTTATTTCATGTTTGCACTTAGGATATGTGTGGTTAGAGGTCCAACATGAGTTTTGGGATTAAGTGGGGGCCCAAACATTAGGAAGGAAGGGAAATATTGCGGCTCTAGTGGAGCGTGGGGGCCAACCCATGGAGAATTATGACCCACATGTGGAGTATGTTCGCATTGGAGCGAAGTTGGTGGGGAAAATCGAGCTGGGCCCACATGGGCATCTTGGAGGCTCTTTGATAAATAGAGAAAGAGGCACTCATTTTGGTCATTCATTCATCTATTCAGAAATCTTGTCTTTGACATAGCATGTTTGAGTAACAAGTTGAAGCCAAGTCTGCAAGTGCTGTTTACACACGAGTGTCTCCTACTGGAGATCTCAACCCTTGCTTTGGTGGACTTTGAGTGCCAGCCCAAGGATGGAGTTTCATCCAGTTCTGATTGTTCAAGCAGTGGGAGTGCGAGTTTGTGGGGAAGAGACTCTCGCAGCAGTGTAGGGACTACATAGTGCTTGGAGGAGGCACACTTGGGAGTTGTAGAGTGAAGGGAGTTTGGGCCTGAGATTTGAGGAGGAGTTTGAGAGAGCTCTTGCTTGGAGTTTGCAACTATTTTGGAGAATTTTCCAGCACTTTGGAAGAGCAGCAGACAAAGGATCTGTTGTAGATTACATCTTCTGCTTGTGGAGGAGGGGCTCAAGCATTTGGGGTCAATTTTGGAGCATCAAAACTAGGACAAACCCTTTTTGGGTTTTTCTGGGTTTTTGACAAGGACCTCATAAATAATTTCGTAGAATTTTCTGGGCAGATTTGATGGGTCAAAAAGGGGTCCTAATCCTTCCAACAACTAGAGGAGCTAGGGGAACTTTGGGTCGAAATTCTGAGGTCAACATTTGGCCAATTCCATCGTGGGTTTTTGTGGGTTATTGATGGAGAGCCCTGGGTTAAATTCCCAGAATTTTCAGAGTACCGGAGAAGGCCCTAGCAACCATTCTACATAGCCAACAATACACTTTCTTGGCATTTCAATACAGAGCCAAGGAGAACCAACTAGCACTCTTGGAGGAGATCTCATATTCATCACTTGGAATTAGCTAGCTTGCCTAGGGCAAGCCCAAGTGCATACTTTCTAGGCCTATTGTACTTCATGATTTATTAATAAAATGACTCAACAACATAGTTTTTGGCTTTAAAATGGTGTTATGATGGTTTGAGTAATTTTCAGTGTGTTTTTGCTATGTTTGCTTTGTGCATCTTTGTAAATTTCCATTAAGAATCTTACAGTGGTATTAGAGCATGATTTTACCAACTGTGGATCTAAATCACACAAATACTCAAGTGTTGTTGTGGACTAGAATTCTAGAGGCTAAAACACTAGTCCCATATTATTCTCCAGATTGAGCTTATGCCCAAAAATGTCTCAACAAGTGGAATTTGAAAATGTTACTAGGGACATCGAGAGAGTGGTGGGGCTTCTCGAAGAGTGGTTGTCAGCAAAGGCAACAAGAAGAAACAATAGTTGGCAACCCGCAGATGAAGGAAATAAGAGGAGCATGATTGTTGAACAAAACGCTAGTAGCAATACTACAGAGACGAGGATGGGAGGCAAAGGTAGTGACGAGATCAGAGAGAACATACCCCTGGAGGAGGGAGTTCACCTAGATGCGTTCCAGTCAGTTGAGTACGAGGCTAATGGCATGCAGGAGGAGCACGAGGATACACCTAGTGTGACACAAGAGTCACCTCTATTGGAGTTTACTTTGGTAGCCCTAGTAGACAGATTGGAGGAGGCAATTGAGCACACATCCATTGATGAGGCATCCCAGTTTATGATAGAGCTTTAGAACGACAACCACCTATAGTTGACTGATGAGCATGTCTTGCATGTTGGGTTGTCTATGGAGGAGCAGTTGGAGGCTCATGTCAAGCCTGTGATGGAGGAGGATGTGCAACCATCCTTTGGGCTAGCCATTGATGAGGGGTAGCATAGAGACCACACGTTGGGATTCCAGCATAGTTCACTTCAGAGGCGCACTGACAGGATCTACAACATTATCAGCCCACCCCTACTCATTGGATTGAGAGAGGTGGTGTTGTCTAGACATACCAGAGGGGATGACCAGGTTAGCAACACTATTGGGTCACCTTTTCCCATTTGTGAGATGGAGACAGAGCTACCTAGTCAAATCTCGTGTGTTGACATGGATGGCGGGATGAAACGATCAGAGTTGCACAAGGTGAAACATCCGCATGTCAGGGTTTTTCTATGTGCGGGAGTTCGTGCATTCGATCCCTCCCTTGGGGTTGGATGGCAAGAGATTCTGAGTAGTACTTTGTGGAGTGGGCTATGGAGATGGCGGTGGACTCGTGTGTAGCTCAGTAGGAGATTGCAGGTACTGGGGATCTGGGTGGGATTACCTCTCATTTCCCAAGTATATCAGTTGACTACAACCTGGATGGTACAATTGACCTAGCAGTTGAGCGTGCACATTCGCTAGGGGAGTCTCGGTCAACACCAATGGCCAATTAGTTTATGGACAGGCTCTTTTGGTTGTCTTGGAATGATGTCTATACACGGGATCACTGGGTGATCAACATACTCTGGTAGGAGTTTGTTGGAGGAGGTGGCATTGGCAGGCCACCAGACGGTGCCTTGTATGGAGTTGGGGACCCTTCACTTTTGTGTGGCACAAAGGACGCAGAGGAGCAAAGCAGTGGTGGCATCACTGCTGACACATAGGGTGATTCACTTCTCGGATGCCTCAGGGGGGATTTGGAGAGAAGATCCATTCATTGGCGGGTATAGTGATGCGATGGTGGAGGTGATGATACCGATCAGGTGTGGCTCGACACGTAGAGACAATTCCAGGCCATCGCATCTAGGGATGTGTGGGAGCATCTAACGTTGAGTGATGGACTACCGGTGGACATGGAGGTGCATGGTGGTATACTGTAGTGTGTTGGATTGCGTTGTGGAGTAGGAGTGTCTTACATCTCATTGAGTACACGCAGGGAGTGACTGGTGCCTTGACATAGACAGGGCACGGGATGGCACAGGGTGGTATAGCAGTAGCTAGGGATATCCTGTGGTGTAAAAAGACAAGCCTTTGCCTGGTTTATTAGCAGATCTGAGACAAAGAAAGGGGTACCCATAAGGTTATTTTTTAATACCCCAGTACATTCTTGATTCTACCCTTGGGGACCTCCCCACCCATGACTCTATAGTTGAGACGTTTGGTGGAGGCATGCCATGACTCTCCAGTTGAGACGTTTGGTGGAGGCATGCGCTGACAGATGCAAGATTACGAATGACTTGGTTTATTGCCGAGGTAGAATAGGTTCCACTCTTAGGCTGACGCAGAGGAGCAAAGCAGTGGTGGCATCACTGCTGACACATAGGGTGATTCACTTCTCGGATGCCTCAGGGGGGATTTGGAGAGAAGATCCATTCATTGGCGGGTATAGTGATGCGATGGTGGAGGTGATGATACCGATCAGGTGTGGCTCGACACGTGGAGACAACTCCAGGCCATCGCATCTAGGGATGTGTGGGAGCATCTAACGTTGAGTGATGGACTACCGGTGGACATGGAGGTGCATGGTGGTATACTGTAGTGTGTTGGATTGCGTTGTGGAGTAGGAGTGTCTTACATCTCATTGAGTACACGCAGGGAGTGACTGGTGCCTTGACATAGACAGGGCACGGGATGGCACAGGGTGGTATAGCAGTAGCTAGGGATATCCTGTGGTGTAAAAAGACAAGCCTTTGCCTGGTTTATTAGCAGATCTGAGACAAAGAAAGGGGTACCCATAAGGTTATTTTTTAATACCCCAGTACATTCTTGATTCTACCCTTGGGGACCTCCCCACCCATGACTCTACAGTTGAGACGTTTGGTGGAGGCATGCCATGACTCTCCAGTTGAGACGTTTGGTGGAGGCATGCCATGACTCTCCAGTTGAGACGTTTGGTGGAGGCATGCGCTGACAGATGCAGGATTACGAATGACTTGGTTTATTGCCGAGGTAGAATAGGTTCCACTCTTAGGCTGACACAAGAGGAGTCGATTGCGAGGTAACTACATGATGCACTTTAGGTGAGAGAGTCTGAGGTGTGATAAGAGCTTGAGGGATGGTGGAGCAGTATCCAGATGTATCATTAGGAGTTGGGATAACATACCATACTACGTGGTTTGGCAAGAGTAGGGCAGGTTGGCATTCGCGGGACAGACACCTGATACCTAGGGTTCACCCATTGGATACCTACAGGATTAGAGATGAGGGCCAGATGGGTTCTAGAGAGTAGCAGCGCTATGCAGTGACATTCTGTGAGGAGTGGGAGTTATGAGATCCCAGTATGGTTGGGGGATCCAGGGATTCGTTTGGCAGGTGGATCACTCCCCCTGGTGATGAGTAGGGTCATGGCAAAGGGTGATCCAATTCACCTTCGGCTTGACACATGGGGGACCACTTAGACCTCCACTTATCCCTTTGTTGCTCAGGGTCGAGATTGGCAGTAGACGCGTAGATATCAGCATCATGGAGATGTCCGAACAGGATGAGCTTGGCTCTCACAAGTTTTTCGCCACTAGGCCTCAGGAGAGGAGAATACAGTCCACACACAATGGGTAGTGTCAGCATGTTGCACTGCCAGTTATTATTAGAGAGTCGCAACATCATCATGGCAGTTTCCTTTTGTGATCAGCACGGGATCTCAACCTCTCAAAGCTTGGCAGTTCAACCATCTTCAACGATGTGCTAGTTTCTACAGGGGAATATCTGATAGGTCTTCCATTTGGTTTCAATTGCACGGAGAGTAGTTTGCCCCCTGGAGATTCATTGATGACTTGGGGCACTGCGCTAGTATGGTAGGATGTTTGGCACGTATGGGTTTTGGCGGTCATTGGCACTACTCAATGGCAGGCACTAGGAATTGGGAGTGATGGGTCTCTAATTTGATTGTGGGATCCAGGGATCCATTGGGTTAGAGTCTTGTTTTGGGAGGATCATGGGGATGATAGAGACAGGATTGCATCTTGCAACGGATGACAGGTCAAAGACCATCGCGATGATCACTACGAGGCGAGGAAGGCCCTTCCCGTTACTATTTCGACAAGATTCTGGGCATGCATCGGTAGATGGTAACCTTGACGGGGTGCCCTAGCAGGATAGACTTGTGCGCAGTGGAGTTTTTCCATATTGGGTGTGTAGCGGAGGTTTACCGGAGTGGATGACTTTGCAGGAGCACAAATGGGTCGCGTTATGACTAGGTCAAGGCAACATCCACTTGATGGACTCACTTTGAGATTAGTTTGGGACCCGAGAGCTACAGGGCTGAGCAGTTGGGTTACAGATTGGGGAGAATGGGTTCCCACAGGGGGAGGTCACCCAAATTTGCCATTGGGACTCCTTTATGACAGGTCAACACAGGGATCAGGAGTGGTAGAATTGGGACCTCGGTATTGCTCGCAATGGTAATTGGATCAACATGGAGAGAGTGCTTGTTCGGTAGTTGCTTGAGGACAAGCAATGTTTTGGCGGGGAGGACTGTGATATTCCCGCTTAGCAATATTGCTAAGGGAAATATCAATCTTGCCCAATTTTGTCTTATTTCATGTTTGCACTTAGGAGATGTGGGTTTAGAGGTCCCACATGAATTTTGGGATTAAGTGGGGGCCCAAACATTAGGAAGGAAGGGAAATATTGCGTCTCTAGTGGAGGATGGTGGGCACCCCATGGAGAATTACGACCCACATGTGGAGTACGCTCTCATTGGAGCGAAGTTGGTGGGGAAATTCGAGTTGGGCCCACATGGGAATCTTGGAGGATCTTTTATAAATAGAGTAAGAGGCACTCATTTTGGTCATTCATTCATCTATTCAAAAATCTTGTCTTTGACATAGCACGCTTGAGCTAAAGCCAAGTTTGCAGGTGCTGTTTAGCACAAGAGTATCTCCAACGGAGATCTCAACCCTTGCTTCGGTGGACTTTGAGTGCCAGCCCAAGGAGGTAGTTTCATCTAGTTCCGATTGTTCCAACAGTGGGAAATTTGGGCCGAAATTCCAAGGTCAACATTTGGCCAATTCCTTCGTGGGTTTTTGTGCGTTATTGGTGGAGAGCCCGGGATTAAATTCCCGGAATTTTCAGAGCACCGCAGGAGGCCCTAACAACTATTCTACACAGCTAGCAACACACTTTCTGGGCATTTCAGCGCAGAACCAAGGAGAACCAACTAGTAATCTTAATGTGGGATAATGTGCCAACTAGCAACTAGCAATCTTAATGGGGGATAATGTGCAGCCGTCCTTTAGGCTAGCCATTGATGGGGGGTAGTGAAGAGAGCACATGTTGGGAATTCACCCAATTTACTTCAAAGGCACGTTGGTGGGGCTTTCAACATTATTAGCCCACCGCCATGCATTAGACAAAGGGAGGCAAAGTTGTCTAGAAATATCATAGGGGATGACCAGGTAAGCGGGAGTGAGTGATTTGAGCTGAGTATGGAGGGCTTGTTTCAGAAAATATTAATGCAAATACACTGCAGCCTACACCAATATACAGATCAATTATTGAAAAATAAATGAGACAACCACACAAAGGACACACTTATTTTTGGACTAAACATCCCCGAAAAAACCAGTGTGGGAAAACCAGTGCAGTAAATATGAGGGTTTTATGATTAAACAGATATCTGAATACAACTACAAAGCCAAATATGGTTCACCCAACAAAGAATAAACCCGACAGAAGTACCTCTATCTGGAGATAGATATTTTGGTGGATCCAACAACCGGATGAACAAACACCACAGGTGATTGCGCTGTCCCTAGTGCTGTGCAGCGATGGCTGCTCACAACTCTGTGTTGGGACTGCGTCACCTTCTCTAGGAGCTGCATCACCCTCCCAATGAGCCTTCCTGACTCATAAATTGATTTGTTGAATCGATGCCTAGTCAGCCTCACACAAACCCTAGTGCTGCCTCTGCGTGACCGCGTCAACTCCCCAGCCTCTACGTCAACCCCTTGGAGCTACGCTGTCTCTCCCTGGTGCTGCTCTGCCTCTTTGTTATGTATTCTCGGCCTTGGACGAAAGTCTCGCTGCCGAACTGCCCCTCTCTGCACTCGAAGCTTACTATGAAATTCTCAGCAAACCACGCCCCAAAATTTTGATCTAGCTCAAGTGTTGATCTCACTGTGTATATTCTCCAACTGACCCCAAGCCTTCCCTTATGCTTTTCCTGTTGAGAAATCAACGATTATGATCTAATCTCTAATCAATAGCTAAGATTAGATTAGACTTGATCCTCGTCACTTAGAAGCTTCTCACCCATATTTACATTAATTCGCTTTAATTATTTTAATTTCTTAAGTTTTAACTTAGGCACCATTAAAAATAATTAATTATTTGAAAACATGCACTCTGCGTGGAATTTCTCCAAATGATTTTTGGGTCTTGGAGATCTCATGTGTTCTACCCCCTCCACAAAATTTCGGAGCTAGAGCACATTGTTGTTACTCAAAAGTCAACACTCTAAACCCCTGCACAACATTTGGTTAATAGCTTTTGCGCCCTTTCCAAAAGATAGAAAAAATAGACTTGGGTAATATCCTCCCAATCCAGCTCGATGAATTGTTGTCCAAGCTCCAGTCTAACAATAAGAGAATTCCCTGGAAAAGCCCAGAGCTTGTAACCCACAATTGCTTCCAGAATGTGCTCTATAAAAATACCTCTGCACGCAAGAAAAGCGCACTGCTGAGTAAACTCTTGCAATGATGTCCAATGGAAGCTCTGAGGTGAGCTCCCCAAATTGCCTCACTAGGGAGACACTCAAAGTTCTCCTAAATGAGGGTGGAATTCCCACTCGGAAATTTGAACAACAGAGGTTATTTTGGCTAAATAGCTCAAGCGAACTAGTGTGAATCGTAAAATGACCAAAAGATGTCAAAATGAGGCTCTCCTCTATTTATAATTGTTTCTCCCCTTTTCTCTTTGTGGTCCCTTGTTAAAATTAGCAACTAGGGCCAAATTCCACCTTGGAACAACTCACTTGACGGAGATGATGATTGCATTAAATTCCTCTTTCCGAGAGGATGAAAATTGATATAAAGATAATCTCATTTGGACAAGCGGAATTGTGATTTTGAATTTATGCCCACTCATGCGCAAATTGTTCAGGTCGACTTCACCATCATGTAGGCTCAAGAAGCCAAATGGACGTGTCTCTTCACCCACAACGAATTGTATAAATACAAGTGACCTCTCACCTCATTTGGCATCATCACCACTCACACATTCTTCTCTTCCTCATCTGATAGGGTCATACAACTATTGGGCAACTATTTTTCTCTCACACGTGTGGCAAGGAGGATGAATTGCAGGCCGAAATTTTAGAATTTTGTTGCAGGTTTGACTAGCATTGACCAGGGGTGCATTGACCAAGTTTGACTATGATTTTTGGGTCAGAAGTTTGATCTTTTTAGGGCAATTTCTGGGCATAGAAATCGAGGGAATCTGGGTTGTTTGACTAGTGTTGACTTCAGGGTTGACTGCAGTTTGACGCATAAATTGCTGCAGATTTTCTCTCTCCTTTGATTGAGTTTGACCTCCTGATCAGGCTGAGTTTTACTGGGGAAGATCGCGCTGTTTTGAGGATGATTTATTGTTGATTTCACCTGGGTTGACTTTTTTGTTAGGGCTGAAGAGGGTTGACTTTCTTGTTAGGGTTGAAGTTTGATTATAGTTGATTGCAGAAATTGACGAGGATGTTTTAACTTTGAATTGGGCAAGTCAATTTGACTTTTGTACTCTCTCTCTGCTGAATTTTTGATATAATAATAAGAAGAATTGATCAAAGGGTTTTTCCCACATTGGTGTTTTTCCCTAGCATCCGCCATATCTGGTGTTCTCTTGTTTTGGCTTGTCTTCTGCATTTTGTTTCATGTTATATCTAGTTTTACTATCAATGTGATTAATGATTAATGTGATTGCTATATTGGGTTGCTTACGGAACATTGAAGTAATTGTGCTATGCATAGAACATACCATTGTTAACTAAAATTAACATGGTATCAGAGCCTAGTTGAAGACAAAGCCCAAGCAAGAGAGAGAAAAGCTATCACTGAGAAAGAGTTATTGGACAAGAATATTGGTCTAGCTTGAATGATGACAACTACATCATACTTCAAATCTGAGGATAACATCAAGGACAAATCTGATTGTCATGCATGTAAGATGACTTTGGAAGAGAATGATGCTATAGACTTTGTGCAGGGAAAAGTGGTGGAGCCTCCTTCAAATGCACATGTTGCTGCGAAGACAAAGTACAAGAAAGGTGAGGTCAAAGCTAAAAGAATTATCATTGATTCCATTCAAAAGCATTTGGTTGCTTATATTTCTGACCTGGGAACATGTAAGGAGATGTATGATAAGTTGATTGGGATGTTCAAAGTAAATAATGCAAATCAAATCCTCTTTCTCAAGAACAAGTTGAAGGACCTGAAGATGGATAAAGGGGAGTTTATCCAATCCTACTTCATGAGGATTACCGAAATCAAGATTGATCTTTTATCTATTAGAGAAGTTGTTGCTGACAGGGAGCTCAAGCTCATTGCTCTTGGAGGTCTCACAAGAGCATGGAATGTGTTTAACACCTCCTTTCTTAACAATGGCAGGATTCTTAGTTTCGACTAATTATTGGCTAGATGCACTCAAGAAGAGACGAGGATGATGGAGAGAGACAAGCCTTCAAATGGAAATGATTCTAGTGCCTTCTTCGCTCATGCAGATAGGAAGAACCATGCTGGTCCAAAGAGACAAGGTCAAGGATTCAAACAGGGATTCAAAGAAGGAAGAAGAGTAAGGTGCTACAATTGCAACAGGTTTGGCCACTATGCTAGAGAGTGTCCTCACAAGAAGGATACTCCATGGGATGACGACAACAACAACAATCACAACAATTTCAAAGGCAATGTCAATCAAAGGAACAACATGTTCAACAATAAAGGAAAGAGGAATGCTCCTGTTACTCGATATGGTAATGGTCCACCTCCCAAAAGGACGTGAAACTCTAGGTACGAGGAAACTAATGTTGTAGAAAAACAAAAAGAATTTTATCTTATTTCTGCTCTCACTACTGCCTCTCCTCCGGACACTTTGGATAATTCGTTGGTTGATAGTGGTGCCTCAAGGCACTTCATTGGGTACAAAGAGGCCCTCCCAAATATGATTGAAAATAATACTAATTCGGAGATCATACTTGGAGACAATGCGACCTTCCCCGTGAAAGGGCTAGGGACCGTCACTCTTCACTTAAATCAAGGTCAAACCCTTCATCTACAAGAAGTATTGTATGTACCTGATTTGAAAAAGAATCTGATGTCTATTTTTGTGATGGAAGATAAAGGCTTCAAGGTAGCATTCTTGATGGAAAGGTATGTATTTGGCAAAGGAACCTGAAAGATGCATTTACACTTGGGCTTAGGGTTGAAGCTGTCTATCAGGTTGGATGAAGTCCTTTGGGAGCTATGACTTGCGATACTTCTCTTCAATCCGAATTATGGCACCGAAGATTTGCTCACCTTAATTACAAAGCCTTACTCGGGGTAAGGAAGATGGTCACAGGTATGCCCGAATTCAACATAGATCATGAAGGTGTTTGTTAGGGTTGTGCAACTGGAAGACATACAAGGGGACCATTCCCTTCAAGTGAAAGTCAAACAACCGACATTCTTCAATTTGTCAATTCTGATCTATCTTGTATGTTGCCCATAACTGTTAACGTCATTGGGAGGATACTTATACTATGCAATTTTTGTGGATGACTTCTCTCACAAAACATGGATCTATTTCTTGAAGAAGAAGGAACAAGTGTTCAAATGGTTTCATTCTTTCAAAGCCTTGGTTGAAAATCAAACAAGGAAGAAGATCAAAATATTGAGGACCGACAATGGAACCGAATATGAATAAAATGAATTCAATGACTATTGTAGAGAGGTTGGCTATAAGAGGGAGACCACCACTCCATACACTCCTGAGCAAAATGGAGTTGCCGAATGGAAGAACTGAACAATCATAGAAGCCACTTGTGCCATGCTTCATGATCAAGGCCTTCCAGAGTTCTTATGGGGAGAAGCTGCCAACATTGTCGTATATGTTCAAAATAGGAGCACGCATCAAGCATTGGATTTCAAGACACCTGAAGAAGTTTTCACTGGTAAGAAACCTGTCGTTTCTCATTTTAGAATAGGGGGATGCCCCGTGTATTTTCATGTGCCTAAAGAGAAAAGAAACAAGTTAGAAGCATCTGGGAAGAAAGTAACATTTGCGGGCTATAGTGAAAATTCGAAGGCATGTAGAATCTATGTGCCTGGTCAAAGAGAAGTGGAAATAATCCATGAGGTCACTTTCGATGAAGATTCTGCCCTTGGGAAAGCCAGAGATCTACCTATCCCAAGGAAGGACAATGATGATGTTGCAGAAAAAGCAGGATGAACCTTTGACAGATGAACTGATGCTCGATTTTGAAGGTTGGATGGATCCCATTGATCCACCTCCTGGTGATCCCTCTACCTCAAGGAAAAGACCTTTGTGGCTCGAAGAGACCCTCGAAGATGCTGAAAGAGATATTGCTCCAAGAGGGACATTTCGTGAACTTAAGAAGTCGAACAAGTATCAAGGGTACTTAGTTGCTATGAATACTGTTGTTCAATCTGAGCCATGTATGTTCAAAGAAGCCGTGAAACACCAAGTATGGAAGGATGCGATGAATGAGGAGTATGAATCAATCATGAAGAATGATGTCTGGGATGTGGTTCCTAAACCCAAGGACAAGTCAGTTGTCACTTGTAAATGGCTTTACAAAATGAAACATGGAGCCGATGGGAGTGCTGAAAAGTACATTGCCGGGTTTGTTGCTCGAGGCTTTTCTCAAAAGGAAGGAGTGCACTATGACAAGATATTTGCACTAGTTTCCCGATACACCACTATCTGATCTATTATTGCTCTTGCTGCCTCTCAAGGATGGAGTCTACACCAAATGGACGTTAAAACTGCTTTCTTGCATGGCCCGCTTAAGGAGGAAGTCTACATAGAACAACTTGAGGGGTTCAAAGTACAAGATCGAAGGAGACACATATGAAGGTTGAAGAAATCCCTCTATGAGTTGAAGCAAGGCCCTAGGGCTTATATGAGAGGATTGATAACTATCTTATGAAGATGGGATTTACAAGAAGCGAAGCTGATCCTAACCTATATTTCAAGGTTGAAAAGGACATACCTCTCATTCTGGTCCTTTATGTAGATGATCTCTTTCTGACAGGTGTAGACCCTCTCATTTATCAATGCAAGAGGGAGTTGGCTTCTGAGTTCGAGAGGAAGGACCTAGGTTTGATGCGCTACTTCCTAGGCCTGAAGGTCTATCCAAAGCCAGGTGAGATTTTCCTTTCTCAAGGAAAATATATTGTGAAGCTGCTCGAGAGATGTGGGATGGTGGATTGCAAGTCTGTGTCTACTCCGATGGAACTCAACTTCAAGAAGCTATGTGGAAGTTGCTGGGCTTGCATTGGAAAATCCTTCTGAGTATCGACAACTTGTGAGGGCCCTGATGTTCTTGGTAAATTCCTGTTCGGACATCTGCTTCGTTGTGAATAAATTAAGTCAATTCATGGTTGAGCCTCATGACATACATTTGATTGCTGCTAAGAATCTCTTGAGATATCTCTGTGGCACAATCAACTATAGTTTGAGATACACTGTCGAGAATTTGAGGCTTCATGGATATTCTGATGCTGTCTAGGTTGACAATGTAATGGATCGTAAAAGCATGTCTAGATGTTGCTTCTCATTGGGGTCTGCTTCATTATCTTGGATGAGTAGGAAGCATAAATCGGTTACTTTAAGCACTGTTGAGGCTAAATACATTGCTGCTAGTATGGCTTGTTGTGAAGCTGCTTGGTTGAGGAATCTCTTTAGTGAGCTATTTGAGCATGTGTTGGATACCACCATGATCTACTGTGATAACCAAAGTGGGATTTGCCTTTCAGAGAATCTGCTCCATGATATCAGGTACTACTTCTTCCGGGATATGGTATAGCGAGGAGCAATAAGGCTCCACCACATCAGGATTGATGAGCAGATCGCAGACATCCTCACGAAGCCCTTAGGTAAGGTCAAATTCTTAGCCTTCCGAGAGAGACATGGAGTTGTAGAATGACCCCCTTGTGAGGGTCCCGGGACCAGTTCAACATTGAGCTTTGGGAGCTCCTAGGGGTTTGGGGTACTTCTTGGAGCTATGAGCGACCATAGGGTGAGTGGTTCACCTTCCCCTATTGGTGTGTTGTGTACAGGGTGAGTGGTTCACCTTCCCTTGTGATACCCCATTATGGTCGACATGTGTGTAGGGAGAGTGGTTCACCTTCTCCTACGATTGTGGACACATGTATGTAGGGTGAGTGGTTCACCTTCCCCTAGGATTGACATATGCATAGGATGAGTGGTTCACCTTCGCCTATGGCATATGAGCAAGATGAGTGGTTCACCTTCTAATGCTGATGCCCTAGCATACATCCTACCCATGTAGTTCGAGACTCATGGGAAGTACCTCTCATCTAGCCAATGAGTTGGGAAAAGTGGATAGGGACCATAATACTACCGATGGATGTATCATGTATTGTCGTACTCCCTATTTCTAGGATGCATGGTGTTCAACAACTCGATCTAGGATCAATTGAGGTTCTACCTTTGGACTGACTTTTGTCAGTGGAGAGTGGGAAGGACTTGTGACTCACTCTTGATCAATTCTTCTTCATTATTACATCATGGTTCAGCAAAGCAGAGATGAGATGACAGAGATGTTACATGACGACAGGATGGCATGATGATCGATGGCGACAGATGGATTGGTAGGTGGAATTCTCCCTAGTTGAGAGGGAGTGTTAAAATTGGTAACTAGGGCCAAATTCCACTTTGGGACAACTCATTTGATGGAGATGATGATTGCATTAAATTCTTCTTTTCGAGAGTACCAAAATTGATATAAAGATCATCTCATTTGGACAAGAAGAAGTGTGATTTTGAATTTATGCCCACTCGTGCAAATTGTTTAGGTCGGCCTCACCATCATGTAGGCTCAAGAAGCCCAATGGATGTGTCTCTTCACCCACAACGAATTGTATAAATACAAGTGACCTCTCACCTCAATTGGCATCATCATCACTCACACATTCTTCTCTCTCCTCATCTGATTGGGTTGTAGAACTATTGGGCAACTATTTTTCTCACACGTGGCAAGAAGGAGGACGAATTGCAGGCCGAAATTTTAGAATTCTGTTGCAACTTTGACCAGTGTTGACCATGGGTGCATTGACCAAGTTTGACTGCGATTTTTGGGTCAGAAGTTCGATCTTTTTAGGCCTCATTTATGGGCACAGAAATCGAGGGAATTTGGGTAGTTTGACCATCGCTAACTTCAGGTTTGACTACAGTTTGACTACAGAAAATTACAGTACACATTCTCTCTCCTTTGACTGAGTTGTTTTGAGCTGACTTTGACCTCTTGATCAGCCGAGTTTGACTAGGGAAGACTGAGTTGTTTTGAAGATGATTTATGGCTGATTTGACTAGTGTTGACTTTCTGGTTAGGGATGAAGTTTGACTACAATTGACTGAAGAAATTGACTGGGCTGTTTTAACTTTGAATTGGGCAAGTCATGTTGACTTTTGTACTCTCTCTCTGCTGAACTTTTGATATAATAATAAGAAGAATTGTCTAAAGGGTTTTCCCCACATTGGGGTCTTTCCCTGGCATCTGCCAAATCTAGTGTTCTCTTGTCTTGGCTTGTCTTCTGCATTTTGTTTCATGTTCTATCTACTTTTACTGTCAATGTGATTAATGATTAATGTGATTGCTATATTGGGTTGCTTAAGGAACATTGAAATAATTGTGCTAAGCATAGAACATACCATTGTTAACTAAAATCAACATCCCCACTAGCTCGAACTCCCTTTCTTGCCTCCTTCTCCATTGGTTTGCTTTTCCTAAGGGGTTCGAATTCCCTTTTTGGGTGGCCCCCATATCGCACAACAAAATTAATTTTTCTTTCCTCTAATGTTTGTGGCCTCCTTTTTGCAAAAATTAAGTGAGGGACTCCTCAACCCACTTTTCCTAAGTTTATTTGCTGAAGTATTTCTCTATCACCAAAATTATAAAATTGAGGATTTTACTTAGAAAAATTATTTAGTGGGGACATGACATTGTGTAATTTATTGTATACTATGTATACTAGTTGTATCAAGGTATCATAAAGGGCCATGATCCCTGGTACAGGAGCCCTAGTGTTTTTCTTATTGGTGGACCAATGGGAAGATGTGATTTGGGCCCATATATCTTGTGTACTTAGTTGATTTCACTACTGTTATATTTCTGATGTGCAAAGTGTTGTTGTGTTGGGCTTCTCTAGTGTGTTGTGTTCCTAGCTATGACACATACCAAATCTATAGGGCAGGGAAATTTCAACAACAATGAAACTCGACTCATAAATACATCTGAAACCCTGCTCACTTAATTTCCTAGTCGCGGATGCTGAAATCGAATTCTTTTTACTCCTCGACCCTCCGATCCACATAAACCTTCTCACAAGTGTACACCAATTCCTTAGCAAATGCTCATAGGTTCCTCAATA
The DNA here is from genome assembly GCA_031772625.1 of Pinus tabuliformis. Lineage (NCBI taxonomy): Eukaryota > Viridiplantae > Streptophyta > Pinopsida > Pinales > Pinaceae > Pinus > Pinus tabuliformis. The sequence goes on from CM062811.1 coordinate 658,285,680, forward strand.
GGTTCCTTCTAGCTCAAGCCTCTCTTGTAGTGCTTTTAGAAAACCCTCATGGCTGAGTCATCGATCCTCTGATCCACAAAAACCCTCTCGTGTATGTGCACAGGTTCCTCGGTGTTGTCCACAATCTCTAATTTGGACAAGAATCATCGTTGTAGGCTTATCAACACCCTGTCACTGTTGCAGGGTTATCAGTGTCCCGACACTTCGCTGTTCAGACACGAATCACTGCCACATTCGCACAGGTTCCTCAGTGTTGTCCATGATCTCGAATATGGATCACCACCATAGGTTTACCGGCATCCTGTCACTGCCAGAGGGTTATTAGTGTACCGACATTCCGTAGTTTAGATAAGAATCACCGCCATAGCCGCACAGGTTCCTCATAGTTGTATACGATCACGAATTTGGACAAGAATCAATTCCGCAAGTCGCTAAGTGTTGTCCACGATCTCCTTAGACAAGGATCACCATTGTAGCCTCGCAAGTTCCTCAAGGTTGTCCATGATCTCGAAATTGGACAAGAATTGTCAAAATTCCTTGAAATTATAGCAAGTAGAAATCTGTTCTTCTAACTGATTAAATATGCAGTTTATTTGTTACGACAAATAAAGAATAAATCACACTGCAATTCTTTAGAATAAATTTACGCCGTGGAAAATAAACTAGAAACTGAGAAATAAATGCGCACACACAAAATAAAAATGACACCAATATTTTTGGAATAACGTCAACGGAAAAAACAATGAAGGGAAAACCAGTGTAGCAGATGAGGGTTTATTTTTATTATTTAGCAACAAAATCTTAGTATAATAATCTAGATGCAAATTTGGCTATCCTTTAGCAAAAGTATCGCCAAAAATATTTAGGAGAAAATTTTTCCCTCTACCAAAATAATTTGGCATCCTCCTTTCCTGCTCGCACCACCCGACTGGCTACTCTCACTGTTGGCCTAGGAAAGGTATACGACCACTAGAATTTCCTCTAACTGGGTTGTGTAGCTTTTCTCTATCAATGGAAACGAGTTGTCCTACCTTCCGGGTGCTCTCTTGGCCTCCTACAACTATAATAATCTCCTTCCAACACATGCACCGGGGTTTTTGACTCGCTGAACCTTGATGACTTTCTTGTAGAATATTTCGATCTCCTCTTTTGCTAGCTCTTCAAAACTGGAAACCACTAAGAAAATCCTCTAGAATTTCTCTACTGCTGCTTCCTCTCATTGTTGCTCTGGCTCGAGCTCTTCTTCCTGCTAAATCACTGCACTGGATAGCTCGATTTGCCCAAGGAATTCGCTCTGCTTCTTAATCGATGTTTCTATCTCCATCCCCATTGTCCTACACTTAAAATCTCTCGTTGGATCACCAACAACCATGATTAGATCCTCATCAACAGCTAAGATCATCTCAAACTCAATTTGTGTGAGTTTCTAGAGCTTTCTCATCTTTCCTTAATTAATTAATATTAATTAACCAATTTTCCTAAGTTAGACTTAGGAAAATTTTAAGTGATGGCTAATTAATTTAATTAAGGTGTTTTGTAAGCTTATCTTGTGAAACCTTTTCTGGGTTTTGAAGATCTCGTGTTCCTTAGATCCTTAGACACAAATCAAGACTAGAACACTTGTACAATGCTACAAAAACTAACACTCCCTCTTAGCAAGGAAGGTGCTCTCTCCCATAACATCTTCCCTCACGTTGCTAATTTTTGACATCTGTAACAGCCTGTCACTGCTCACCAAACTACTGTGCATACTCTGTTTCATCTGCTAATGTTGTAGCTGAATCACCCTACATCTGCGATGTTGCTGATGCTGCACTATGCCTCCCTAGACTACTACCAGCATTGTTTACATGGCATCTAATCTCATGCTATTGATGTTGCAATTACTACAATAGAGAACTAATCTACAAATCCACTTTATCGCCGTATTGGCTTTTTAACTGTTTCTTGAGTGTCTGTCTGCAACTAGTATTCGCACTGTCTACTGAGTAATTGTTTGCACCCAACTGTCTCTGCACACCTGTAGTAATAGACTGCAACTAGTTTCTGCATCTGTCTCACACGATCTCACTGTGCCTACTGACTCTGATCCTCCTGCTACTGAAAACTGTGTGCCCCTGTAGAAGGGATAATATTCCAAGAGGAAACACCTATTTGATGCAGTCCTCTTGGGGAACTGCCCATGCCTGCAACTCTGAAGCTATCATGCTCCTCCTCCATTTGGAGGTATAACTACTATTAATGCAAACTCCTCCATCTTGGAGGTTAACTCATTTATGTCTGCCGAAGTTGCGGTCTACTAGTCTCCCTTCTTGTCCTTCTTCTTCTTGGGACATTGGGTGCTATAGTTTCCAAACTCACCACACCTGAAGCATTTGATCTTCAACAATTCCTTCTTCATTTTCTCTCCTCCCTTTGAGCTCTGTCCCTGATTGAGATCTTTCTTCGTCTTTCCCTTACTAGCAAGGGCTACATTCTCCTCCTCCTCAACCTTCGGTCCTTTTCTATTGCTGCTGGTAGTACCTTGGAGAATTTTGAGCCTAAGCTCCTCTTGTGTGAAGTCACTACATAGGCATTCCCAATCAGGCATTTTATCTCGTCCAGTAATTCCTTGAACGAACATGGCCTAGTCTTTAGTAAACCCATTTAGTGTTATTCGCATAAGTTCACTTTCCTCTGGTTTCTCCATTATAGCTACTAGATCATTTCGGACATCTCGAATTCTAGTGAGGTATGGTGGTACACCTTCACCTTCATCATCTTTTTGGTCCTCAACTTCTCCTTGAGAACCATTTTCTTGTTCTTAGATGGATCTTGGTATAACTTCAAAATGACATCCCACATGTCCTTTGTTGTTGCTTTCTCTACAATGTGTGGAACAATATGATCTCAGACAACATCCAAGACCATTCTCTTGGCTTTGGCCATATCCTTCGTATACTTGTGAAGGTGGATAGGGTCGGTCGGTACAACTATGACTGCTGTCACGAATTCCTTCAAGCCATGTTCATATAAAAAGAATAACATCCTAGTCTTCTAGACACCAAAGTTTGGGGCTCCGTCAAGTCAATCCTGATCTCTGAGACCTGTTGTGGCCATCGTTGCGAATCTCAAAAACTGGGAAATAAACAAGAATCTCCTCCCTTTCCTGCTCGACCTCTTTCCCTGCTACTCACACTCCCTTTTGGAATGTGCAGATTTTCTACTGCTTGCCTCCGGATGTCCTTCTCCGGTCTTCACACTGCTTGCTACCTCAACTAGGCAACTCGCTCAACCTTCCAGAAGTCCTTTTCCTGAGTCTGGCACACGATCTGCTATTCCTGAAGCTCACACTGGCTAACTAGAAATCTCAGATTTCCTCTTGGAAACTGGATCTAAAAACCCTTTGAGAAATTCATCTTCCTCTGTGTGCTTTTATCTTCCACCCAACGTTGATTTGCTGCTGCTAGACTAGTTGCAAACCAACTGCGCCCAGATTGAACTGACTAATATACTCATTGGAGCCTCTATCCCGCAAATCCACACTTGCAAATCTCTGCAACTGAGCCTAGTCGATTTTGTTTGCCAGCTGCAACTGAAAATCGAATCCTCTGCCTCTGCAATTCACACGGCCTGTTGGTCTGCGCAGATCTGAGAAATTATGCTCAGAACTCCCTCGAAAACTGCAAAATTTCTCCATCTCGTTACTGAGCCTCTAATATGATCTTCAATGCTCTAATACCATGTGAAAATTCCTTGAAATTGCAGCACTTGGAAACTTATTCTTCTAATTGATTAAATATGTAATTTATTTGTTATGACAAATATGAAATAAATTATACTACAATTCTTCACAATAAAATTATGCTAGGGAAAATAAATGGGAAAGTAAGAAATAGATGCACACACAATAGAAATGACACCAATATTTTTGGCCTAACGTCCCCAAAAAAACCCCGAAGGGAAAACCTATTGAAAAATGTGTAACTAGGTTCGGTCTTCATAAATATGAAATGTACTTTTGATTATTGTATTTTGTAAAATAAAAGAAAAAAGACTTGCTATTTTTGGAGCATGGGTTTCATGCTCAAGGTCTTTTATTCTAGAGGTCAAGAACCCATTGAATGCTTCTAGGATTTGTCCTAGGTCAAGAAGTCAAAAGAATCATTGTCATAAGTTGAAGACCCCATCAGGCACATTTTAACTTGTAAAGAAAATTATTTGTCGTTAAAAGTGTAAAAATACCCTCCAAGACCAAGTCAACCTTGCAGTTGGGAAGTCTGCCTATTTTGAGGAGCCACGTCCACCTTAAGAAGCCTATATAAAGGAGGAAACTCGACCTCCTTGAGACACATTCATTACTCACTCATCCAAGTGAAGAAGAAGAGCAAGAAGGATAGCGAAGAAAGAAAAGGATGAAGAAGACTTGTTTTTGAGTTATTTCTCTCTTAGACGTGCGAAGGAAGGCTAGGGTTTCCGTTGCTTGTCTAGGTTTTTTCTACTACAAGATAGAACTTGAAGAAATAAGGGAAAGGTCATTGAAGGTCACACTAGGTCATCCTCAAGCACCAGAAGAAGGAGAAAGCCAAGCAAAGGTCTACAGAAACCTTAGGAGGCCAAAATAAGCTCACACGTGTGGCAACAATCGCTACTGGGAGGGCCGAAAATTTTAGGCCTGTTGTAGAGGTCGAAATTCTGAAGGTAGGAGTTGAAGTTGTGATGCTGGACGAGATTTGACTGGGTTTGACTTGGACAAGGGAAGCACATCGTCAGAAAAGGTTGGACTTGGTCTTAGAGGGTATTAGTGTTGGTCTAAGAGGTCTTGGAATTCGTCAATTGAAGCATCTATAAGAAGAGAAGAGATTTTGCAGGTTTTCCTCTCAAGTGGAGAGGTTTTGGCCGTGGCTTGCAACCTACATTCCGTGTTCTTGTGTACTATTGTTCTTCTTGTTTTGGTAGATGTTTGATGATATATGAACATAATAATAAGTGAAAGAAGCTAATAAGTAATAAAAAGTAAATAGGCATCACAAGAAGTTATCATATCATCACTACTGTTTCCCTATATATTTCTCAACATGATATCAGAGCTAAGTTGGCTAAGAGCATAATGAAGATCTCCTCTACATTGAATAAGTTCCTAAAGAAGTGTACAAAGGTGGCAAGTCATCTCAAGGAGGGCATCAAAGAAGTATGGGATCTCCTATTTTCTTCTAAGAAGGAAGTGACCAAGACAACTACAAAGGATGAAGGATTATTCTCAGGACTCACTGGTACATTTCAAGATGAGAATATTTGGGTGATCAATAGTGGAGCATCAAGACATATGACAGGTCAACACAAGCAATTGAAGACATTATCAAAAGGGAAGTCCTCTTACTTCGTAGAACTTGGTGACAACAAAAGGTACCATGTGAGAGGAATTGGATCAACTTCACTTGAGCTGGAGAATGGAGGAAACATTCATATCAATAATATCTTATTTGTTCCAGCTCTACACAAAAATTTACTTTCCATTTCATGTTTAGAAGACAAGGGCGATCTAGTTGTTTTCATTGATGGAAAGGTTGTAGTATGGGGTAGAAACTCAAGCATAGAAGATGCAAGAGTGATTGAAATACATGAAGGAAGACTCTATAGATTGCTAACTGTTAAAATTGGCAACCAGGGCAAAACTTCATGTGGGTCATCTTATTCATGGCTAATAATATTTTTATTAGATTCCTCTCGTCGAGAGGTGTAGGATTGATATAAAGATCATCCAATTCCGATAAGTATTTATGGAGATATGAATTTATTTTTATTATGGAATTATTATCAAGCCAACCTACAACTCATGTAGGCTCAGAAGCCCAACAGTCGCATCTATTCACCCACCAACGTTGTGTATAAATATAAGAGGACTTTTCCTCATTTGGACTCACTCATCTCATCACATCTCTCTCTCTTTACTGCGCAGATATGAGTCTCTTCTCTATTGCGCTGAAATGGGTCTCTCTCTCTCTCTCACACATGTGAAGCCGGAAGCTGTTGAATTTGAAGCTGCAACTGCAGAAGTAAAGATTGACTTGCGTGGCCTAGAAGATCTCCTCTTTGGAACTGCGCTATAGGTTCATCTGAACCTCCTTTGAAAGCCGCAACTTTTGGTGGTGGAATGAAGTCAATCCGACGAACGGTTTGCAAGATATCGACTGCCCTAGTTTGAAGCCGGAAACTGCTGAAACTGAAGCTGCAACTGCAGAAGTAAAGATTGACTTGCGTGGCCTAGAAGATCTCCTCATCTGAACTGCGCTGTAGGTTCATCTGAACCTCCTCTGGAAGCCGAAACTTTTGGTGGTGGAATGAAGTCAATCCGACTGTCGGTTTGTGAGATATGGTCTGCCCTAGTTTGATAATGAAGCCGCTAATGCTGATGCTACTGATCTAGGGTTTGCTACTGCTGATATGAATCAGATTTATTGTACTATTTCTCTCTGCTGAATTATTGAAGATAAAAGAAGATTTGATCAAAGGGTTTCCCCACACATTGTGGGGTTTGTCCCTGGCTAGCCACCACATCTTGTGTCTCTTGTCTTGGCTTGTTTTCTGTCGATCGTTTAATGTTCTATCTGCACTTTACTTTATGTACATGTGATTGCTAATCAGTGGAATATAATAAGAAAAAGAAGTAAATTGTTATAAGCATAGAACATACCATAACTTAACATGGTATCAGAGCTGAGGTGAAGATAAAGCCCGAGCAAGAGCAAGAGCAATCATTGAAGAGAAGATTGGCAAGGCTATCCTAAAAGAACTATGGGGTCCTCAACACTCTTTCGTGCCGAAGACAAGCTCCGTGAGAAAGCTGACTATCACGGATGGAAGATGTCTATCGATCTAACCCTTGAAGATCAAGGAGTGCTGGACCATGTAAGAGGCAATATTGTTGAGCCTTCATCAAATGCATCTGCTGCTACCTGGAACAAATGGAAAAATGGAGAAGTCAAAACAAAGAAGATCATCCGGGACTCTATCGACAAGCACTTGGTGGCCTACATCTCTGATCTAGACACCTCCAAGGAAATCTACGACAGACTGGTGAGTTTATTTAAAGTTAATGATGCAAATCAAGTTTTGTTTCTTAGAAATAAGTTGAGGGAAATCAAGAAGGGTAAAGATGAAAGTATGCAAGCATACTTCTTAAGAATCACCGAGATCAAGAACGATCTCCTATCTATTGGGGAAACCATTACTGACAGAGAAATGGCACCCACAACTCTCGGAGGATTACCATCTGAATGGTATGTGTTCAGGACTACTCTTCTGAACAATAATGTAATTCCTAGTTTCGAGGAATTAATGGCTAGATGCATTCAAGAACAAACAAGGGTAGAAGAGCAGGAAGTGCCCTTGCCTAAAGGTCCTCCTGCTGCTTTTTCTTCTCATGCTAACAAAAGAAATAATTCTGGGTCTAAATCGAAAAAAAATGCTGGATTTAAGGGTGGAAGAAAAGGACGATGTTTCATTTGCAATAAAGCAGGTCACTATGCAAGGGAATGCCCTGATAGAAAGGACTCTCACCGTGACGATGATCAAAATCCCTCTCATGGTAATCGAAGGAATGGAAAATTCAACAACAAAGGAAAAAGGAATGCGGGAAATCAAGGAAGAGGGCAACCATTCAAGAAGGCTAGAAATTCCAGGTATGAATCTAACACTGTTGACGATAAGCAGGCTGAATATTATCTACCAGTTGCTCTATCTACCTCCGCTCCTTCGGACTCAATGGGAATTTGGCTCATTGATAGTGGTGCCTCAAGACACTTTACTGGTTACAAAGAAGTACTCTATAATCTGGTAGAGAAAGAAACTAACCTGGAAATTGTCCTTGGAGATGACATGAAATACCCAGTGAAAGGTGTAGGCAATGTTTATCTTAAACTGAATCAAGGTAATACGATTCACTTACAAGATGTATTATATGTACCTGATCTCAAAAAAGAACCTAGTATCCATCTCGACAATGGAAGACAAAGGCTATAAGGTAACCTTCAGCGATGGCAAGGTATGTATATGGAAAAATAATGTTAAAGATGCCTTTACTCTTGGGTTTAGTGTTGATTCATTATATCAGGTCGATGGAAATTCGCTAGGTGTCATGTCTTGTGACACAACTCTTTAGTCCGAACTTTGGCATCGGAGGTTTGCCCACCTTCATTACAAAGCTCTACCCGATGTAAGACAGTTGGTAATAGGGATGCCCGAATTCCAAGTAGAGAAAGAAGGTGTATGTCCGGGATGTGCCAAAGGAAAGCTCAAAAGGGGACCATTCCCCTCAAGCCAAAGCAAGACCTCCGATATATTACAATTGGTTTACTCAGGCATACCTGAGGTTGGCATTAAGAGGGAGACTACTACACCACATACTCCTGAGCAGAATGGTGTGGTGGGAAGGAAGAACCGCATGATGATGGAAGCTGTCCGGGCCATGCTACATGATCAAGGACTTCCGAAGTTTCTATGGGCTGAAGCTGCAAACACTGCCGTATATGTACAAAATCGATGCCCTCATCAAGCATTGGGTTCCAAGACTCCTGAAGAAAAATTCACCGGTAAGAAACCTGATGTTTCTCATTTTAAAATTTTTTGGAAGCCCTGTATACTTTCATGTGCCGAAAGAGAAAAGAAATAAATTGGGAGCATCTGGAAAGAAGGGAATTTTCGTGGGCTATGGTGAAAATACTAAAGGCTATAGAATCTATGTAGCCGGTCAAAGGGAAGTCATAATTAGTCATGATGTCACCTTTGACGAAGATAAGGCTCTCAGCAAGGTGATCAATCTTCCGACTTTGAGGAGCTCTCAAGAAGCCGACACCAGGGAACCGAAAGAAAAGGATGATGAATCAATGCCTGATGTAGAAGAACCCATGGATCCGATTGATCCTCCTCCATATGAGCCTTCCTCTTCTAGGAAGAGGCCTTCATGGCTTAAGGGGTTACTTGATGATGCTGAAGGACATGCTGCACCCCGAGGAAGCTTTCGTGAAAGTAAGAAACTTATCAAGTATCAGGGATACCTGTCCATCATGAGCACGATCATACAAAATGAGCCTTCATCATTCTTAGATGCCGTCAAGCATCAAGTATGGAAGGATGCTATGACCGAAGAATATGAGTCTATCATAAAGAATGATGTTTGGGAAGTAGTTCCCAGACCCAGGACAAGACTGTTGTTACTTCCAAATGGCTTTACAAGATAAAGCATGCAGCAAATGGAAGTATGGAAAAGTATAAGGTTCATTTTGTTGCTCGTGGTTTATCCCAGAAGGAAGGTATAGACTATGATATTTGCACCTGTTGCCAGATATACAACCATCCGCCTTGCCGCTTCACAAGGATGGAACCTACATCAGAGGGATGTCAAGACTGTGTTCTTAAACGGCTTGATCAAAGAAGAGGTCTATATGGACCAACCTGAAGGATTTGAAATTTATGATCGAAAATCTCATGTATGCAGGTTGAAGAAGGCTCTCTATGGGCTGAAGCAAGCACCCCGAGCATGGTATGAGAGGATCGACAGCTACTTGATGAAGCTGGGATTTACTAGGAGTGAAGCCGATCCTAACCTTTACCTTAAGGTTGAAGATGACAAGCCTCTCATATCGGTGCTGTATGTGGATGACCTCTTTCTAACAGGTGCATACCCTCTCATTCACAAATGTAAGAGGGAGTTGGCTTCTGAATTTGAAATAAAGGACCAAGGACTTGAAGTATGGCAGAAGCCAAGGGAAATTTTCCTATCTCAAGGAAAATATGTGGTAAATATATTGGAAAGATTCGGTATGATGGACTGCAAGCCTGTGACTACCTCGAGGATCTTAACTTTTAGAAGTTATATGGTAGTGATGTCGGACCAGACTTGGGAAATGGCTCTGAGTTTCAAAAACTCATTTGCATTGATGTTCTTGGTGAACCTCCGTCCGAACATATGTTTTGCAGTTAGCATTGTGAGCTCATATTTGGTTGAGCCTCACTGTATTGATGCCAGGAATCTTCTGAGATGTCTTCAGGACACAATCTCTCATGGATTAAGATACACTGCCGGAGATGTGAGACTACTTGGATATACTGATGTTGATTGGGCAGGCAATGTGGTGGACCGTAAGAGCACTTCCGGTTATTATTTCACCTTGGGATCTGCTTCGATATCCTGGATGAGCAGGAAGCAGAAGTCGGTGGCTTTGAGCACCGCCGAAGCAGGATATATTGTTGCTAGCATAACCTCGTGTGAGGCAGTTTGGTTGCGAAAGCTCTTCAGTGAGCTGTTTGGATTTACATTGGATACCACTGTGATTCTCTGTAACAACCAGAGGTGGGATTCGATTATTGAGGAATCCCATATTCGTCAATTGCTCCAGCAGATAGACATCATCTGGGATATGGTAAGTCGATGAGCAAGGAAGCTCCAGATGATGTACAGGTTGATACACCTTGTCAAAGCCCCGAGGAAAGATCTAATCTGTGATTTTGCCAAACGACTTGGAGTCGGCAAGAAACCCTTGTACAAGGGTCCTGCATGTTGCATACATTGAGCTCTGGGAGCTCTGAGGGCTTGCGGTTCCTACTGGAGCAACATATGACCACAGGGTGACTCACCCTCCCCTGGTGGTGCACACTGGAACAAGATGATTCGCTCTCTTGTGGGACAAGATGATTCGCTCTCTTGTGGAACAGGATGATTAGCTCCCCTGTGTAGCAGGATGATTAGTTCTCCTGTGAGGCCTGGATTGATGTGTTCTCCATGGCAATTGTAGCAGGATTGATGTGTTCTCCTGTGAGGCCTGGATTGATGTGTTCTCCATGGCAATTGTAGCAGGATTGATGTGTTCTCCTGTGAGGACAGGATTGATTAGTTCTCCTGTTGAGGCATCCTACCCATGCAGTCTGGGACTCATGGGAAGTACCTCTCATCTGATCAATGAGCAGGGAAATGAAGTTAGGGACCATAGTAGTACCGATGGATGCATCGTTGTAACTACCGTACTCCCTACGCTAGGATGACCTCCATTGATCTGGGATCAATGATACTGGTCTGGGACCAGTGGTAGGAGTTGTATCATACTATGACGCTGACTTCGGGTTGGTTGAGACTGGTCTGGGATCAGTGGTACATACTCTGAGACTGACTTTGAGTTAGTGGAGGATGATATTGGTCTGGGACCATTGGAGTTGTACTCACTATGACGCTGACTTTGGGTTGGTTGAGACTGGTCTGGGACCAGTGGTACATACTCTGAGACTGACTTTGAGTCAGTATGATACATCCTCGATCATTTCTTCTTCTTCATAATTCGGACAAAAGTAGAGTAGAACAGAACAATGCAAGAGCAGAGCAGAACAAAACAAAACAATACAGATCAGTGCAGGGCAGAACAAGACAAAGCAGAACAGGCAAAATAGAGCAGAGCAGGGCAAGGGTCAGGCTGTACAAGGCAGTGCATTTGATGGATGAATAGTAACGACTGATAGACAGATTACAGATGAAGTTCTCCATGGTTGAGAGGGAGTGTTAAAATTGGCAACCAGGGCAAAACTTCATGTGGGTCATCTTATTCATGGCTAATAATATTTTTATTAGATTCCTCTCGTCGAGAGGTGTAGGATTGATATAAAGATCATCCAATTCCGATAAGTATTCATGGAGATATGAATTTATTTTGATTATGGAATTATTATCAAGCCGACCTACAACTCATGTAGGCTCAGAAGCCCAACAGTCGCATCTATTCACCCACCAATGTTGTGTATAAATATAAGAGGACTTTTCCTCATTTGGACTCACTCATCTCATCACATCTCTCTCTCTCTACTGCGCAGATATGAGTCTCTTCTCTACTGCGCTGAAATGGGTCTCTCTCTCTCTCACACATGTGAAGCCGGAAGCTGTTGAATTTGAAGCTACAACTGCAGAAGTAAAGATTGACTTGCATGGCCTAGAAGATCTCCTCTTTGGAACTGCGCTATAGGTTCATCTGAACCTCCTTTGAAAGCCACAACTTTTGGTGGTGGAATGAAGTCAATCCGACGAACGGTTTGCAAGATATCGACTGCCCTAGTTTGAAGCTGGAAACTGCTGAAACTGAAGCTGCAACTGCAGAAGTAAAGATTGACTTGCGTGGCCTAGAAGATCTCCTCATCTGAACTGCGCTGTAGGTTCATCTGAACCTGCTCTGGAAGCCGAAACTTTTGGTGGTGGAATGAAGTTAATCCGACTGTCGGTTTGTGAGATATGGTCTGCCCTAGTTTGATAATGAAGCCGCTAATGCTGATGCTACTGATCTAGGGTTTGCTACTGTTGATATGAATCAGATTTATTGTACTATTTCTCTCTACTGAATTATTGAAGATAAAAGAAGATTTGATCAAAGGGTTTCCCCACACATTGTGGGGTTTGTCCCTGGCTAGCTGCCACATCTTGTGTCTCTTGTCTTGGCTTGTTTTCTGTCGATCGTTTAATGTTCTATCTGCACTTTACTTTATGTACATGTGATTGCTAATCGGTGGAATATAATAAGAAAAAGAAGTAAACTGTTATAAGCATAGAACATACCATAACTTAACACTAACTCCCCTCACTCAAGATTTGGTTCACATTGAAGTTAGCCCATGTGAACTTTGGCATAGAAGATTTGGTCATCTCCACTACAAAATCCTACCGACCCTAAATACCATAGTGAATGGCATCCCTGGACTAAAATAAGATCATGAAGGAGTTTGCAAGGAATGTGCATTGGGTAAGAACACCAAGAAACCATTTTGAAGCAATGTTTCAAGGTCAAAAGAATTCTTGGATCTTATCCATTCTGATGTCTGTGGTCCTATGACTTCAAAGTCACTTGGAGGTCATTTATACTATGTCACATTCATAGATGACCATTCAAGAAAAACTTGGGTTTACTTAATGAAATCCAAGGATGAAGTCTTTACCAAATTTCAAGAATTCAAAGCTGAAGTAGAGAACCTTACAGAAAGGAGAATCAAAATATTAAGGTCTGATAATGGAAGAGAATACACATCCAAGGAAATTATAGTTTTCTATAAGGAGTCTAGAATTAAGATGGAGCTGATAGTCCCATATAATCCCAAGCAAAATGGTGTTGCAAAATGAAAGAATTGGTCCATTAAAGAGAGTGTAAAAGCTATGCTACACAATCAAGATCTACTGAAATTTTTGTTGGGTGAAGCAACAAAGTCAGTTGCATACATACAAAATCGAAGTCCCCACAAGTCACTAAACAACTTGACTCTTGGAGAAGTATTCACTGGGAAGAAACCAATTGTGGATCATCTCCGAATTTTTGGTTGTCCTGTTTATATTCATATTCTGAAGGACAAAAGAAAGAAGTTGGATCCATCAGGCATGAAGGGAACTTTTGTTGGCTACAGTAATACTTCAAAGGCCTATAGGATCTACATAAAAGTAGGACACTGAATAGAAGTCAGTTGAGATGTAATATTTGATGAAAGCATTGCATTCAAGAAATCAAAGGATCTCCCTATGGACTTTGATGATTAAGAACTTCCAATATTTGAGAGAGAAGTCTCTGGGAAGGAAGAAGAATCAAACCATGAAGATGAAGGTCCCAGTGAACCTATTCAACCTGTGGTAATCCCTGAGACGAGAAAGAGACCTTATTGGTTAAAATCTACTCTATTAGATGTGTGGGGACATGGAGCTGCTAAGCGGTAAGTAAGAAATGAAAAAGGTGTTCAGGGTATGCTACAAATATGACAAAGTTAATAGAAGTAGAGCCATCCACTTTTGAAGAAGCTGTAAATCATCGAGAATGGAAAGATGCCATGAATGAAGAATACCAATTGATAATGAAGAATGGGGTATGGGAGATAGTACCTAGGCCTGAAGACAAGTCTGTAGTAACTGCCAAGTGGCTTTACAAGATTAAACATGTGGGAGATGGAAGTATTGACAGGTATAAGGCAAGATTTGTGGCTAGGGGCTTCTCTCAACAAGAAGGCATCAATTATGAAGAGACATTTACTCCAACAACAAGGTGTACAACTATACGATCATTAGTCACTATGGTAGCATCAATGGGATGAAATATACATCACATGGATGTCAACACTGCATTCCTGAATGGCACAATTGATGAAGAAGTCTACATAGAGCAACCCTTGGGATTTGAAGTCAAAGATAGAGAGGCATATGTTTGCAAATTAAAGAAGGCATTATATGGCCTTAAGCAAGCACCAAGGGCATGGTATGCTAGGATGGATGCATACCTACAAAGATTTTGGCTTCACAAAAAGTTCTGCTGATCTGAATCTCTACATAAAGGTTGTAAAAGGTGAACCTATGATTATTCTTTTATATGTGGATTATCTTCTCTTGACAGGTGTAGAAGGTCAAATCTAAGAATGCAAAAAGTAGCTAGTAGCATAATTCAATATGAAGGATCTTGGGTTGATGCACTACTATTTGGGACTAGAAGTTTGGCAGGGATCTAATGAGATCTATCTAGGTCAAGCACAATATGTGATCGAGATGTTTAAGAGGTTTGACATGATGGATGGCAAACCAATGACCACCTCGATGATCACAAACTTGAAAAGACTAAGGAGTTTCGAATCAAGCCCAGTGGAATCAACCAGGTATAGACAATTGACTAGCTCACTAATGTACTTGGTGAATACACGATCAACATATATGTTTTGCAGTGAATGTTCTGAGTCAATTCCAAGTGGAGCCAAAACATGATCATTGGATAGCAGCCAAGCACATACTGAGATATCTGCAAGGAACAATCCACTACTGCCTAAAATATGAAAGGAGGAATGATGTCCACTTGATTGGATAAAGAGATTCCGACTGGGAGGCAGTGAGCAGGATGGAAGAAGCACTATAGGAGGATGTTTCAGTTTGGGATCCTCCATGGTCTCCTGGATGAGCAAAAAGCAAGAATTGATTACTTTGAGTAGTGCTGATGCTGAATATATTGCAGCCTGTGAAGTAAGAAGTTGTCTAGTTAAGGAAGTTGTTGTCTGACCTATTTGAAGGAACAATGGACCGTACAGTGATACATTGTGATAACACCAATTGTATAAAATTGTTTGAAGATCCATTGTTTCATGTAAAGACAACATATAAACAACAAGTATCACTACATTTGGAAGTTGGTACAAGATGGTGTGTTGCAGCTACAGTGTATCTCCATCGATGAGCAGGTAGCTGACATATTGATAAAATCTCTTCCTAATAAGAAGCTTGTGTATTTGAGAAACAAGCTAGGTTTGGTTGGCATATCCTCCCTAGTTGAGAGGGAGAGATAGACACATCATTCTTGTCTTCACTTGGGAAGATAGATTGGAGGATTGGGTAAACATCTAGCATCCGATAGTCTTTGAGGATGAGGGAGGGCATCCAAGATACGAGTTGTTGAGGACCGATATTCTTTGAGGACTAGCTATCCAGGATAAGAATAGTCCAAGGAAGGACATACTGTGTGAACACTCGGGTGGGGTATGTGCCTTGAGAGATAATGATGATGGTGTCTATAAATCATTGGTCTCGCCAGCATTGTGCTCTGGCCTTGTGGAGAGATAGAGTTGTTAGTCAAGGCCTTGCTATGTGACAATGTTGGTTGTTATGATGCTAAATAGATGGGTTACCAATCAGACTCTTCCTATGAGATCTCTTTAGATTGAGAATGTCCATGTACCATTTATTAATACCTCCCTAGTTAAGAGGGAGTGTTGAAAAATGTGTAAGTAGTTTCGGTCTTCATAAATATGAAATGTACTTTTGATTCTTGTATTTTGTAAAATAAAAGAAAAAAATCTTATTGTTATTTTTGGAGCATGGGTTTCATGCTCAAGGTCTTTTATTCTAGAGGTCAAGCAACCATTGTGTGCTTCTAGGATTTGTCCCAGGTCAAGAAGTCAAAAGAGTCATTGTCATAAGTTGAAGATCCCATCAGGCACATTGTAACTTGTAAAGAAAATTATGTTTGTCATTAAAAGTTGTAAAAATACCCTTCAAGGCCAACTTGGCCCGACAACTAGGAAGTTGGCCTATTTTGAGGAGCCATGTCCACCTTAAGAAGCCTATATAAAGGAGGAAAATCGACCTCCTTGAGACACATTCATCACTCACTCATCCAAGTGAAGAAGAAGAGCAAGAAGGTTAGTGAAGAAACAAGAGGACGAAGAAGATTGTTTCTAGGCTATTTCTCTCTCACATGTGTGAAAGAAGGCTAGGGTTTCTGCTGCTAGACTAAGGCTTATTTGTTGCAAGATTGAACTTGAAGAAATAAGAGAAAGGAGGTCAACGAAGGTCACACTAAGTCATCCTCAAGCACCAGAAGAAGGAGAAAGCCAAGCGAAGGTCTAAAGAAACCTTAGGAGGCCATAATAAGCTCACACGTGTGGCAGAAACTGCTGCTAGGAGGGCCGAAAATTTCAAGCCTGCAATAGAGGATGAAATGCTGAAGCTGGGAGTCGAAGTTGTGCTACTAGAAGAGATTTGACTAGGTTTGACTTGGACAAGGGAAGCACATCATCAGAAAAGATCGGACTTGGTCTTAGAGGGTGTTAGTCTTGGTCTAAGAGGTCTTGGAATTCGTCAATTGAAGAATTTATAAGAAGAGGAGATTTTGCGGGTTTTCCTCTCAAGTGGAGAGTTTTTGGCTTTGGCTTGCAACCTACATTCCGTGTTCTTGTGTACTATTGTTCTTCTTGTTTTGGTAGCCGTTTGATGATATGCGAACATAATAATAAGTGAAAGAAGCTAATAAGTAGTATAATGTAAAAAGACATCACAAGCAATTATCATAGAAAGAGAAATCATCACTATTATTGCCCTATATATTTCTCAACAAAACTGGTGCAACAAATGAGGGTTTATTTTTACTATGTAACAACAAAATCTGAGTATAATAATCTAGATGCCACTTTGGCTATCCTCTAGCAAAAATCTTTCCAATAATATTTAGAAGAAAATTTCTCCTTCTGCCAAAATAATTTGGCCTCCTAGCCTGCTCACACTCCCTGATTGGCTGCAGCTCGCACTGTTGGCCTGGGCAAGTTGTACGACCACTAGAACTGCCTCCAACCTGGCCGTCTAGCCTCCCTTTGTCATTGGAAATGAGTTGTCTTTCCTTCTGGGTACTCTCCGACCTCCTGCAACTGTAATGATCTCCTTCCGACACTCGCCTTGGGGTTTTTGTCTCACTCGCTCAACCTGGACCACTTTCTTGCAGAATATTACGACCTCCTCTTCTACTGCTCTTCAGAACTAGAAATCACTAAGAAATTCCTCTGGAATTTCTCTATTGTTGCCCCCTCTCATTGTTGTTCTGGTTCGAGATCTTCTTCCTATTGAATCACTACACTGCATAGCTTGATCTACCCAGGGAACTCGCTCTCCTTCTTACTCGTTGTGTCTATCTTTATTCCATCGTCCTGCTCTTATAATCTCTCGTTGGATCACCAACGACTATGATTAGATCCTCACCAATGACTAAGATCATCTTAAACTCAATTTGTGTGAGTTTCTAGAGATTTCTCACCTTTCCTTGATTAATTACTATTAATTAACCAGTTTTGCTAAGTTAGACTTAAGAAAAATTTAAAAGATGATTAATTAATTTAATTAAGGCATTTCACAAGCTTATCTCGTGAAATCTTTTTTGGATTTTGAAGATCTCGTGTTCCTTAGTCCCTTAGACACAAATCAAGACTAGAACACCTATACGATGCTACAAAAACTAACAAGAATCTTTGTCGCAGGTTTGAATGATTGTATTAATGGCTATGTTCTGGTTGTCAAAAGCATTTGTAGATTCATTTATTTGGCCTACAATATGGAGATACATATATATTTTATGAGTATCAGGGGTTCAAGTGACCAATCTATTGAAACTACCATTCTTGTTCTAATCTCCATACCATTTGAGTTGCCATTTGATGACAGAATTTACTTATGGATCTAACTCCTCTTCACTTGGCCTTTTTGAATTTTCACAGGTTCGTAACTAATTTCCACTTCCCTCGAAGGCTCAAACACAAGCTGATCAAGAAATCTCAGTATTGGGATTCCAAGATTTATTGGTTGTAGCAAAATTCTTCAATGAGGACAATTACCATTCCATATAGTCACAATCCTCTCATAGTACATGGTTGTAGCTTTCCATAACTTATTTTATAATAGTTGTATGATCATTCTAGCTCAAAGAGTAACTTTCTCAAATACTCCCCAAATAAATAGCAATTTGAGCTTACCACCCAAATTTGATAACTCAAATTCCATCATCAAATGGTAACTCAAAACAGCATGAAGATTAGAACAAGAATGGTAGTTGGAATAGACTGGTCACTCGAACTCCTGATACTCTAAACCCCCTATTAATTGGGATACTCAAGCAATTTGAATTGCCCCCATGATATTTGAACTCTTCCCCAAAATACTTCGAACTCTCTATCTCCCCTGTATGGCTAAAAACGGCATAGGCAAAATTGCACGAGTGAGAAACCACATATCTTCATGGACAGTACATATTTTTCCTTTCTTATCACTAATCCCAAATATTAAGGGATACTAATTGAAAGGTTAAGGACTTAAGCTTATCAATAAAATAATGTTATCTTAATTTAGCCCCTTTCAACTCCCCAAATCCTTTTCTTTCCCCTCTTGTGGAGTCATAACCACCCATTAGTTTGTCCTTCTCATTTTGCAACCTGTGATGTTTTTTTTATTATCATTCAATGTACAATTTTACACATTACATTGTTCAACTAACGTTCATCATGTACACATATAATTACTTGTCTAGGATATTACAAGTAGCAAGTGAGAGGTAGGAAATGTAAGCTGCTGAATTCTCCACCGACAAGGAACCAGGAATGGTTTCTTTGACCTGTAATATAAAGTACTTGGGCTACACTCTATATCTGAAAATCCTTCTTGTTTTGCTGTGATAGACTTTGAGTCCAAGCTTTACACTGCTGGAATAACGTAGAAGATTAAGAAAGGATGTAGAATTTCCTTGTAGTAAAACTTTACTTGATTTTTCGTATCAGTAGTCAGGAATAATGGATGTTTTGCTACCAGGCTAACTGTCTTTGTTTCTGCCATGCCTGGTCTTTAATCAAAATGTCCAGCACTCTGGTCATCAGTGTATTCCCTTTTAGTTTTAGTTCAGTATGGAAGTTCTGTAGCTTGGAGATGATTTTTATGATGTCCAGGAACCTTGCTATTAGTACATTTTGAGTCCAAATTACTAAGTAGAGTGTCTAGGCATAGTATCTGTATTTCCTTTTCTTGTGTTTATATAATCTTCAATTGGTCAAGGATATAATTTATAAACCATAGACCATGGGAGACAATGAACATGAAATGATGGCACCTGTATCCTGCAGAATGCAAAATCAATATACTAATATAGGGTCCAGCGTTATCCAAACAATGCTTTAAAAACCAGTCGAACCAGAACTGGAACTAGCCAGTTTGACTGATTCACCTCTTGGGCACCCTAAACTGGTTCATGAACCAGATTGATGGGTTTGGCTGGTTTAACCCTCCTTTTTTAATTAATTTTTTATATTGAAAATTGAAATTTTAATATTTTTTGTATTTTTTAGTGAAACCAGTTCTTAAACCGAGTTGTCAGCGGATTCCGGTCCGAGTCTAGTCTGACCCTTTGCCGATTCTGACTGTTAAAACATTGGATCCAACTGTTTACAGGGAATTTCAGGATGAGAATATGTTGCCTCAACTTCATTGTTGGGCTACACACTGCGAGGTAGACAAGAAAATTGCTCTAGAGAAGTGATTTGTCAAAACAGAAAAAACAGATGTCAATTAGTAGCTCCCCCAAAAGTGGACCAGACTGCTGCATAAGGCCCATAAATGCAGAATAAAATGTTGTGAGTTATTTTGATCTGCTCTCGAGTGAACAGAAATGCTCCTGAGACAAGTGCAGTGTAAGATGCCAGTGCAAGTGCTTTTACTGATATTCATCTGTAGACTCAACTGGCTAAGTGAAATATCTACTAATTTACCAGTGTAGCAGTCTACTTACCTGTGAGTGCTACGTGTGAATTGTTGAAAGCAGTTACCATGTTTTAAGACTGTTCCTTTCTGTACAATGTCAAAACACAAAATCATATTTGAGTTTTTTGTGGATGCATTTTGCTGATTAAAACACAACTGATTTTCATGCTACTAACCACTTGCATCTCCTCTTATCCTGCTCAAGGAAACAGTCATCATTCATTTTTATGCCAATAAAAGAATGCCCACATAAGGGCTTTCACCATTCCTTTTAGCCTACAGTTTTCTATCTAATGCGAAGGCTGATAAAACTCTTTCAGCATTTGAATATGTGGTGGATTTTCTCCAAGATGGAACATAAAAGGCAGTAGTTGATTGAAGTGCATTTTTACATTTTCTCAAGATTAGCTTTGAATAACAATTTCATTGTATATACTTGGTATGGCCATGTTTTCAGTGAAGCATGAGTGTAATGGCAATGTTAATGACCCCAGGCATAACATCGTATTGAAGAATCCTAAATATAGGAATTGCGCTTTTGACAATACTTTGCCAGATTGCTGTTGTGCAGGCTAGTAAGAATACATTTTTGTTTATTTACTTGATCTAACTGCATATTCAATAGGATGGAAGGAGAAGTGATGGACGTCAAGCAACAGAGATACGCCCAATCCAGTCTCAGTGTGGGTTGCTTCCTAGAGCTCATGGAAGTGCGCTTTTCACCAGAGGGGAAACACAGGTATTTTTTATTATCTACATTCATGTTCTACTTCTGATAACAATCAGAAGTTAAAACAGCTCGATCATTGGTATAGTTTTGAATCTTGAGAAAAATATTCTCCAAGTTTAGGAATATTTGGCTGTTTGTTCATACATTGTCTTAATTTCTGATATCTTAGAGTTCAGCTGAACCAGCAGATATTTTTGTCTTTTATGGCTCTGTGTTATTCTGAACATTATTGTTCACCATGTTAATGCTTTTCCAGAAATTGATACCATAATCAATTTTTTATAAATTTTATAATAAAATGGAAAAAGTACACTATAGTGATGAATGTTGTTATCTATAGTCCTTGGCAGTCACTACACTTGGAGGGAACAACATGGGTCAGAGGATAGATAATCTTACAGAAGTGGAAGATGTAAAGAGATTTTATCTCCAGGTGAGGTATTTTACAGAACTCGAATAACTAAATAGATTCTATCTCTAGGTGAATATGATTTCGACTTACTTTTTCTGGTAGACAATATTGATTTAAATACAATGTTCCAATGAAATGTCATTGTTATTGTCATGTGCAATTACTTCTATATTGTATTTGTCACGTGAAAAATGTTTGTAGCTAAAGAAATCATCTTGTAAGAGTATTTCACAATATGTTCTCTAGCATAACATATATTTTCTTCTCATTCTTTTTTTGAGGTCTACAACCCTGGGCTGATCTTGCCATGTGTTTGGATCTAACTTACACAAAACCTGGAATCAGGTATGCCATGGAAATGTGACTGTGCATCCATCCCACCCACTCTAAAGGAAAGGGGAAAATAGAAACATGGTGTATATAAGAAATACAAGAAATACAAATATTTCAACCATATTAGATTTAAAAAAAGAATGCATCATATTGCAAGAAAATAAGAAGGATATACGTAAATGACAATTTAGCAGGAAACCATGTCTTTATTGACACCCATAGGTTATTATATTTTGGAAAATCCAAAAACGGCCTTTGTAGATGAGGCTATATATTCAAACTCATCCGTTATATATTAGGCTATATATGTGCCAAAACATAACATAAGTTAAACCCTAAAGGCTAATACATATCCATATCATTTTCATCTTCATCAACAAAAATAGAGCAAATGCATGTACAGTGTTGGATTGTGGAATGGAAGAACTGTTTTCAGTTTCAGAATGGTCAATAGCAGAAAGGGCTAGGTCCATGTGAGAGGGTTAGGGATCCACATCCCATAGTTTATGAGACCCAAAAGTAAAATGCTTGCAACCACTGTAGGAAATTGGCAAATTGCTCTTAAGGAAAGAGTGAAGAATGAGTGAAAGGAGGAGGTTTCTTATAGGAAATAGGGGGTTATTAGGTTTCTATATATTCATTTTCTTCTTTTTTCGAAGAATGTGACAAATAATTAACTTGTTTATTGATCGACTTAGAGGCTAAATCATCATGAGTTTCATGTATTATTCAATTCCAAGCTGTATGTGGGTCCTACAGTTTTCATTGGGGCTTGAGTGGATCCAAAACATGAGGAAATTGTGCTAAATGTGTGTTGTGAAGTGCAAAATGTGATGGAAATGCTTGAAACGTTTTGGTCTGTTTCTATGCATTTTGTAACAAGTTTAAGCATTCCAAACATGGGTGGGGTGCATATCCTGCAACTTAGGTTTGGAATGAAATTAATTTATTTTAGTTGAGATGTTGAAAATTTCAAAAATTATTCTGTGATTGAAAAAATTGTTTGCATGTGCATAAATTGTAATGTACTCTATTCAAGGCTGATATGCCTGAGATGGTCTTTGGACAGTAGATTGCTTTAACTGATGATGGAAAATCATCAGACTGCTATGAAAATCAACTTTGTGCTCTTCAGATGTAAAAGCATATTGAATGCAGATTTTTATTTTGGATGTTGCAGTACACTTTCCCACCATCATGCGTAGGAGAAGTAGGACGTATAGGAGCTCCAAGCAGGAGGGAAATTGGTCATGGAATGCTATCAGAAAGAGCTCTTGAACTAGCACTTCCTTCAGAAGAAGAATTTCCCTATATAGTCCGTGTTGAGAGTACTATAACAGAAAGCAATGGTTCTTCAAGGTGAGATCTTGCACCTTAGCTTTGCAGCATTATTTTATGCTGGTGCTTATTCTACATTCTTTGAGGATCTGTTGATTTTGTGGTGTACGGTGACCTTAACTTCACATTTAGCAATCTTTTCATTGTGGTACTGCTAGTGATAAATTTTCTGAGTAGACTTTTCTTCTTGCTGGATAAATATGCACAGTAGGATGAAACATACTGCTGTGTATATTTGACAAGTTTGTCTGAGAATAGTGCTTCTCATTATGTTGGATCTGCAGCATGGCTTCCATTTGTGGAGGTTGCTTGGCAATGCTTGATGCAGGAGTTCCATTAAAATGTTCTATAGCTGGAGTTGCAATGGGTTTAATTTTTGATACCAAAGATTGTGGGGGAGATGGTACCCCACTCATCCTTTCTGACATTATTGGATCTGAAGATGCTTTGGGTGATATGGATTTAAAGGTTTGTATTCTTGTTATCTGTTCTTGAAATAAATTTATCAGATAAACAGGTATGCAAAGAATATTATTTGGATGTCTGTTTTCTTAGCAGCATGCTGGATTTTATTTGTAATCAATTACCATAACGTTGCCTTGAGAAACTGGTATATACAGCATGGCATCTGAAGTTTTAATTTTACAGGTTGCTGGGAATGAAAAAGGTATCACAGCATTTCAAATGGACTTAAAGCTGGTGGTTCCTACATCCCTTTAAACATGACCTTCTAGACCTGAACTTGCATTAGAATGTAATAATTGATTAGTGTGGTATCTGCATGCAATGTAAATAATATGAGTCAGGGGCATTGTTAGTTACAGAAGCTTTTTATAACACTGGGAGGGATTTACCCTCAAATCTTTGCACCTAAGTACCATCTTTAGAAAAATCAATTTGACTTAGAGTACACAAATTTCTTTTCTCCTTTAAGCAGCAAGTGCAAAGACAGGTTCAGACACAAATTCAGTTTATTTCATCTATATAATTTTTAAACTAGCAATATTTCCCTTTGTATTCAATCGTGCCCTTATTCTCTTCATTAATGCAGCCGATAGGGATCAAAATACCAATCCTAAAG
The DNA here is from genome assembly GCA_031772625.1 of Pinus tabuliformis. NCBI lineage: Eukaryota > Viridiplantae > Streptophyta > Pinopsida > Pinales > Pinaceae > Pinus > Pinus tabuliformis. The sequence continues at coordinate 658,309,603 of CM062811.1, forward strand.
CAAGCTCTTGTACAAGCGAGGAAAGGAATATGTCACATTCTTGGTATGATCTACTTGCAATTTCTTATTTTTCAAAATGATATATATTGATCCTGATCCATATCTAATTTCTCACAGAAATTCTCTTCAGTGTTCGCAGTGCAGACAATTGACTATGATCTGATTTTGTAATATAATTATTAAGTAGAAAAAATGGCATTAGGGTCCAAAATACAACTTCTCAGCAATATCAGCAAAAAAATTGGGATAAATCAGCAAACATTGGAAAGCATTAAAAAGTACAAATTAAATTCATCTTTTTCAATCTTTTGAACATATAAACCAACCATATCATATAAGCACATTGACTCGTAAATATGGAAAAAAACACCGATATATATGATGTAGTAGATGCCAGAAAAAAATTATACATCAAAGTCAATATTGAATCTTGAACTCTGCTAGTTGTCCAATCAAGAACTCAAAAGTGGACAACCAACACAAAATGCCATCAAACATATAAATGTGTTTCATCATAATGAGGCATTTACAATCATTAATCTAACAGCTAGGTATCCAATATCAATTTCCTCTCCCCCTTTTACAAGAAAAGATCATGGCTCATTTGGTGCTATAAGTTCTTGCATCATCTATCTAATGTTGATTGTTGGGTGTAGCTATATCAATCTATGTAGAAGGTGGTTTTGATGCTGCCACATCATCCTTTATGATGTCAAAGTGCTCCTCTGTCCCCACTCTTGTTGCACCTCCCTGCCACCTTGTGCCTGTTGCTACTCCTCTAACCATGCAAGTGCATCCTCCATAACAAGTGCCTCATACTCTACCATTCTCTCAAACAATATGTTAATATTGTACAAGGCAATGATGTAGGCATTAGGTATCTTCTCGAGTTACCTAAACCATAGTCAAAGATTGTAGTGGACATATACTAAATCATTAAGATATGGAAGATCCAATCTGTGAAAGGGTTATAAATAAATTTAATGACGGTTGAGGGTCATAAATTATAATCACTGTAATTGCTTAGTTGTGTTAGAAAATGTAAAGTGGCAACTTATTATAACTTATTTCCTTTATCCCTGATAATTGCTTGTGAATCTTTAGTTATCTTCTTTTTTTCTTTAGTTATATATTTTCATCAAACAATATCAAGAAATAGTTGCAACAAAATAGGACACAAATGTAGGCTCTTAGCCCAAGCCAAAACCCCTCCAAGGGGAAAACCAATAAACTCTTCTCTTCTTAGAATCTGCTTCAAATGAGATACAATGATCCAATCCGTAGACCAAGTCCTTCTCCCAATACCAAGTTAGCCCTTCCTCAAATCCTTTCTTGCTTCTTCCTTGCAACTTCGGCCTGCCAACAAAAACCTAGCTACTTCACCCAACAACTTCGACCTACCAACAAAAACCTAGCTACTTCACCCAACAACTTCGACCTCCAGCAATTCGTCCCAGCAACTGCTACAAAAACCCTAATCTACCTTCTTTTTGAGAGCTTTTTGGAGCAAAACAACTCTCCCCAAGGTCAACAAGGTCAAGACAAGGATTTCTCTCTATCCAACAACTTGTTCCTGCAATTCTACTCCCCAACAACAACTTCACTCCCCAAAAATTCGAACTTGCAACTTCAACCTCTTTCTACATAAACCCTAGCTTCTTCTCACGTGTGAGAGAGATAGAGCCCAAAAACAACAAATTTCGTCCTCCCAGCTTCTCCTAGAACTCCGCTCTCCTGCTTCTACCTTTCCCAGCTATAGATCAAACTCTTTCTTGTACATTGTGTTAGTTTTTGTAGCATCAAAGGTGTTCTAGTCTCGAAACTTTGTGGAGAGGCTCAAACATAGGAGTTCTCCAAAACCTAGAAATCATTTTCGGAAATTCCACCTAGAAATATCTCTGTTACCCCTCAAACTAGCAGGAGTTCTAGAAGGGGATCCTATAGGGAAACTACTAGGTCAAGGGCAACAATGGAGCGATAGCCCACTGTCACCTCAGCTAAGGTTCCCTGCTCTTTATGGACTTTCATCGATGGAAGGAGAGCCAGTATGATGGAACCACTAGAATACATGGTCAATGATAAGATAAATAGGTGATTCCAATGGCATATTCACAAGAGGCTCAAATCTATAGATTTCTTGCTTGAAAAGTAAGGTGATGGGTTCTCTTGGAAGGTCTAAGAGAGCTTTTGAGGTTAGGGTTTGAGAATGTCTTGTCGAGGAAGCCCCTAGACTCAAAGTGCCTTATGAATGCTTGGCTTCTAAGTGATCTTTGTGGAATTGGAGTCAACAAGTTGAGGGACCACAAAAGGCCAAGTGGACCCAAAACTAGGTCAAGGATGTGAAGTTGATCAACCAAGGGTGTACTTGACCTAATTAGGGAAGATATTAACATCGAAGAAATGATCTTTTGATAATTTAATGCTATGATCCTAATGAGGTGACTAGCCAATGGGAAACCAATGGCAAGAATCGGTCTTTGAGCTAGGGCTTGAAGTATCTCGAGATCGCAGTGTCGAAATTGCTTCAAAATTGGAGGGCTTCTAGAGCACACACCATCGTAGTTGTGGGTAAGGGACCAAATCCTTTTGATGGCTAAGTGATGAGAAAGTGGTGCCCTAGGTGACCTATGGAGGCTAGACCTAGAAAAAGAGCGGAACCTGAGGGGAATTCTCTTTGAAAATGATCACGTATGGAAGGATCAGTGCCTAATCCTTTAGGGAAGATGGAGTCAAGATGAAATTTGTGATTTAGAGGAACTACACCCAATCAAGGAACCTCCTAGAAAATTTCGCATGGCAATTAGGGCATGAGAGCAGTTGCTAGAAGAGTTTATACTTCAATTTGCAATAATCGATGACTTATCAAGATATGTTCAATAGAAAGAATGTCTAGGAACATTCGAACATGATATATGAAATGATGCAACGCTACAAAGACTAAATTTCCACAATTCTGCATAGGAAAAGCAATAAATTTCAGATCTAGTATAGAAAAAATCCCAACAACATCAATGTATTAAAGCAAATAACAAGAATAGACATGAAAATATTACTTACATGTGCAAAGAGTATATCCAATCACCGAAATTATGCCTGTTATCACTCAAACTAGCAGTGATCCTAAGAGGGGATTCTTGAAGGGCGACTACTAGGTAAAGGACAACAATGGAGCGATAGCCCACTGTCACTTCAGCTAAGGCTCCCTACTCTTTACAGACTTTCACCGATGGGAGGAGACCCGATATAATAAGGATCATGATAATGAGTGTATCAATGATAGGATGAAAGGTGATCCTAACAGCCTATTCACAAGAGAGGCTCAAATATATGGGTTACTTGCTTAAGAAGCAAGGTGACAGGCTCTCTAAGAAGGGCTATGAGGACACTTGAGCCTAGGTTTAGAGGATATGTCTTGACAAGGAGCTTCCTAGGCTTAAGGATCCTTATGGAGAAATGGCTTAAATGTAATCCTTGTAGAATATGAGTTGCAAAGTTGTGGGACCACCGACAAGCCAAGCGGACCCAAACTAGGTCATGGGTATGGAGTTGATCACTCAAAGAGGGGCTTGACCTAATTGGGCAGGAGAATAGGATCAAAGGACTAATTTTCTTTTGAATGCAATGATCCAAATGAAGATACTAACACAAATAAGTTTAGGGAGAGAAATGATCCTCGAGCTAGGGCTTGCGATATCTCTGGCTTCCACCATCGGAATTGCTCGAAATTTGAAGGACCCCTTGAGAAGACATCAACATAGTTCTGGACCAATTTTCAAGGTGTTTGGATGGCTACAAAATATTTCACTTGATGCTCTAGGTGACCCTCTAGGGTTAGGCCTAGAAATTGGAAAAGTGAGGAAAAGAGAGGTAAATTTGACCACCAAAGGGATACGAGTATTAGTGTCTTATTGCTTGGGTTTAATGGAGTCAAGATACACATAGATCATGAGATTTCGTGAGCTAAGGAGCCCTAATTGACCTTTTCTAGCCTCTCCAAGGGCAACAACTAGGTGAATAGAGATTTATAGTTCAAATTTACGAAGGAGACAAAGTTTCGAGGTCTTTAACCTTAAGAGGTGCCTCTAGGAACATTTGCCCAATCTCTCAAAGGTCAACACATGCATTTAATTACTTATTCAAGGTCCCAAAAGAATTTTGAATTACATTTAACCCATACAAGAATAAAGATAACAATGTACATGCAGCAAACCAGTAAAATAACAAGAATAACATCAAAATTTTGACTTACATGAGAGAGAGAGTATATCCATTTATCAAATTCGCATTAGAGAAGCTCCAAAGATAATAGAAAAATCCAAACATCATAGTGCATCAAGAAAAGCTCCAAAAATTCATCCCAACGAAAAGTGAGAAAATCAAATAAGAGATACTAATCCAATCCAAGCGATGATGATGCAAATGATTCATCTCACTTCTATTTATACACTTCCTAATGAATTCCATTTAGCTAATTAGGCTTGATTTAGCCCCTAAAATAAGATAATGTGCATGATAACAATAACTTTTGGTGACAAGCCCACCAAATAGCTCAATAATACATGAATAAGCCTCTCAAGAGGGTCGAATGATCATAAAAGTGAGTCGTTGAGCCTTTGAGGAGGCCTAATGAATTCCAATGGGTGCCAAGATGTAGAAATGGACTCCCAACATAGTGTACAAGGGGTTGTCCCCTTGTTTTCCAAGCAAAAACCTATGGTGTTCCCAAGTGGGCGTGGGGGCACAAGGTCATCCTCATGGGTCTCCAAATGGATCAGAAGTGCCTTTAGATCAATTGTAAGGGTTGGAATAATGACATAAGGCCTCCGTCTTCTGCGGGGGATAATCTTCTGGATCCTGGAACATCAACCAAGTGTATGGTACATTAGTGGAGCCGACTGGGCATGGTGAACCACCTGCATCATCCTTATCCAAAAGGTGGAATAGGAGCAATCAATGAAAGCTGCTAGGGATCCATGAAGTAATCTTGGCTATGGTGGAGGCCCATGGATCTCAACGCTCACCCTACAAGTGCGAATGTGGCCCTCTGGAGGATTAGGACCCCATATATGGAGACCAATCCCCAAATGAAGACCCACTTGCAATCCTGCATAAGTTCCAATGCATCCCCTTTCCCTCCAATACAACAAATCATTAGAATAATCTGCTTACAAATCATGGGATCAATGGGGTGCTTCATGGTGGCATGCCCTTCCATAGTGGGCTTTGTTATGTACAAGTGTCTCCGAGCTCAATAGGGGGTTAACCAAGGACCCTATTAGGTGGTTTCAATCTCTAAGGGGGGTGGCCTGTCTCTGTTACATCCTTTAAGAGGTAGGAGGAAAATGATATAATCATGGAATGGAGTGGGGATCAGGGGAATCATCCAGACCACATGTCAAGGTGCAAGGGTAGCTATAATAAGGGGAGCCCACACGTAGGTATATGCGTGTAGGAGGAAGCAAATCGTGGTTCATGAGCTACCTCGACCTTTGTTTTTCCACCCTTCTTCATATGCCTTTTATATTTGATTGATTTTACTTTATAACTGCTTGGGGCTACAGGGGATGGAGAGCATGATGCTTAATATGTAGCAGTGGATACCCCCTTGAGTTGGGGCAGTTCATCACCCACTAGGGGTTGGGATAATCATGGGTTCCTTAATGATAGAGGGGGCTCATCTAGGGCCCACAAGAACTAGAGGGATGGCCATGGATAAGGGATAGAACTCATGCCTGGTTTTTTCCCACGCACTAAATTTGTATGTTCTGGCCATCCTTTGCATTTTGTGGTACATTTCCTGTTGCGAGTGGCCAAATTATGTTTTTTATTGTCCTTTTAACTGCATCAACCTCTGGGGGCATCACTTTAGGCCCGACCCAAGGTGTGGACAAGGGGAAGGGGAGGTTAACCATATGTGGACCTAGTGGACACATGTGGACCCAGATGGGAAAAGAGATGAATGGGGCTGAAAGGAGTGGAAAGGGAGTAATCACTTTTACAGAAAAATTTACATAGACACTGGCAAAAAACACTTGAGACTTTTCTCCGAAACTTTCTGACACCTTGGAGACCTTCCTTTCTCTATTGCGTCAGCCCTGTGTCATTCTGCGTGGCTCTGCACAGCTTTGATCCCTCTCTGTGTCATCCCTGCGTCTCTCTGATTTGTGTCTCCCTCTGCGCTGTCTCTCAGAGTCCCTGCGTCACTTCTTCTGAGCTCCCTGACTGTTTCTAATCCCCCTCTTCCTCCACCCTGCAACTCTCCCTTTGAAATCGATCTCCTTCTCTTTGAGAATTGATTTTCCTTGAGATACCGAGTATCTACTGGTGTATCTCCAACTGACCCTCAAGCCTCCTCTTATACTTTTCCTGTTGAGTCTTCAACGGCCGAGATTAAGTCCCTAATCAATGGCTAAGATTAGATTTGGCTTGATCCTCGTCATTTAGCACTTTCTCACACAATTTTATATTAATACCCATTAATATTTTAATTTTCCTAAGTTTAGACTTAGGAACTCCATTAAAAATATTAATTATTTTAATATCTCTCCAACCAGATGGAATTTCCCAAAACAATTTCTGGGTTTTGGAGATCTTATGTGCCTTAGCCTCTCCACCAATTTTCATGGCTAGAGCACATCTGATACTACCACAAATTAACACTTGGTTAGGTCTTCATAATGACATATGTAATCATGATTTTATATATTTGATGTAATAAGAAAAATAATTTTTTTTATTATTTTTCTGAGACATGGGTTTCATGCTCAAGAGGAATTTATTTTATAGGTCAAGCTCCCATTGAGAGCTTGTAGGGCTTATGAATCATTGTCATGTATGAATGATCCACTTGGGCATGTTACATATTGTAAAAGGAAAAATTATCTGAGTCAAAGTCAAGTCAAATAACCCTCCAAGACCTTGTCAAGTGTTAATCAACAAGTCGGCCCTTAAAAGAAGCAAATCGATCTATCTAAAGGACATGTTGGCCTAGGTGCTATGTCAAATTGGCCTACAAGCATGGGAAGGAAGCCTATATATACAAGAGGACTTAGCCTCATTCAAGGATGAAGAATCAAGCATTATCACCAAGAAAAGAAGTGTGAAGGTAGAGATAAAGGAAGCCTCTTGTGCAGTGAGTAAGAGAAAGAAAGGATCAAAGTTTTCTAGCCTTGTTTTGGGTCCCTCATACCACACGTGATTGCAGCTAGTGTTTCTGCAGTATGGTATTGAAGCCCTTGAAAAAAGTTGAGATATAGTGTCATGTCCCTTCCCAAATGGATTTGTGACAGGTTTTGGTCTCCCCCCAATTTTGTATAAAATTTTGATAAGTAAAGGACCGAAGCAATTTTGAGTTAGGGACTTAGGAGAAATGAAGGCTGGACTAATTTTCTAGTGGAAGGTGGGGGCCACCCACCTGGGAAAATACATTGGGCAATTCGAATTGCCTTGGAGTGTAAATTGTATGGCTTGTGGAGGGACCAATGTTGCACGAAGCGGGGGCGAAGCGGAAGCGTTTTTTGGAAGCGGGGATGCGGAAGCGTCATTTTCCAAAAATCTAGGAAGCGAAGCGTCTGCTATATATATATTTATATTTTTTTGCATTTATACTCAAAACAAACATCCCAAATAGCAAATTAATTGTAGAAGACATGAAAACATGCATATTTTTGCATAAATCAAGATAGATATAACATCCATTGTACATTAATGATTAATTATTCGAGCATCAACCATTTAGATGCATCAACCATCTAGAATCTAGATTCTTCTCCTCTTGTCTAGCCTTTGCCTCTACCTCGATTGTCTAGGGATATTAGTCAACATTGCCCAATTTTGATCAAACTACCTAATTCAAGACTTAAAATATGGCTGAAAAAGCTTAACATGGTTGATCGATGATTTTGACTTGATTGAAAGGTAATTTTTTGCTAAGGGCGTGTTGTGTGACAAAGGAGTTCAACAATTAACACCACCAACACTAGGGTACATATAGGGCTTGGCGCTCTCGATTAAATGCTAATCGCATACCTTCATACTTGATATAATCTAATGAAATGCCACAATCCCATTGATCCTGAATTCCTGAAAACTGTTAAGTCTACTGAATTTTGAATAGGATATGAAATTCTATTTTCTCCATATGAAGTCCAATGAGGCTGGAACCACTCTCAAACATCCTGAGTCATTTCATGGTAATGTTAAAAATTTAAGTAAAAGGATGAAAATGAAAAATAAAGTTAACATTACCATGAGGGAGCATCTGCTATATTTATATTTTTTTTTGCCTTCATTCGTCACCCTAACCCAAGGTGGACCCACCCCCAACAAGCAAACTCACCTAAAATAAAAAAAAAAATGATTTTCTAAACGTTTTTCCGGAAGCTTTTCTGGAAGTGTACGGAAGCGTATGGGAAGCGTACGCTTCCTCCTCCGAAGCGCCACACTTCCGACGCCCGAAGCGCCGTATGAAGCGCGCTTCGGCGCTTCCGTACCACGCTTCCAAATTTCCAGGAAGTGGCAAAAAATTTGGAAGTGGCGCTTCCAGCCAAGCTTCCTAGGCGCTTCCGTATGGGACGTGCTTCGGGGCTTGGAACCGTTGGGGGGGGGTGCTTCGTGCAACATTGGGAGGGACCCACATGGGGGAAGATGAGGCCCACAAAGTTATAAGGAGGAAGAGCTCCTCAATTGAGCATTCATTCATACTTGCACATCGAACTCATTTGTATGTTTGCTTGAGCTGCTTAGCCGAGTCAACTGGCTGTTTAGCCACAAGTCTCTCAGGCGGGAGATTCAACCTTACCTCTGGGGACTACGAGTGCCACCCTAGGAAGGCATTTCCAGACTACCTTGAGGAGCATCGGGAAGATTTGTAGCCATTACACTCAGCCCACAGACCAGTAGAGCATATTTCTAGGCCACGCAGTGAAGGGAACACGCAGTTGTGATTAGGAGTTCATCCGGGCAGCGCTTGTTGGAGAAACTTGGAGAGTTGGAGTATATCAGGAGACCAACCTTGGGGAGGAGTTCTGGAGTAGGTGGGTGGAGCAATTGGGCAGTTCGAAACTCGCTTGGAGGACTGCACAGAGGGCCAGACTGGGCTCATGTGGGCATTGAGGGTGGGAGCTACAACACCGGGATCATATTAGAGAAGGGTGGAAATTCATAAGGGATAGCATCTCAGTGTTTTGGGGGAGATTTGGAGAGCTTTCCCAACACATTTTAGACAGACCGAGTTTGCAAGCTTGAGGAGGAGGACGGGCTCCTTGGGGGTTGATTTTCAAGGGTCTGAACTAGGCCAAACCCTTCTTGGGTTTTGGCTGAGGATCCGAGAGTTGAAGTTTCACAATTTTTTGAGCAAGGGAAGCAGGGGTTCCAACACATTCTTTCCAGCAGACAACACAATTTTCTGGGCAGCGTGGATCACTTCTGGAGTAGCAGTTGGGAAACCCTCAGATCATCATTTTCTTACCTGGGTTTTGTCACTCTTGTCCTTGGAGACAAGCCCAAGTGCACCATTCCATTCAATGTTGTATTTGCCCCATGATGATTTAGTAAAATGGCTCAAAAGTTCTCTATTTCTAGCGTTTTCATGGGTGTTTAATGATTGCATCTCATTTTTGGATGTTGGTTTGTTTGGTTGCTTTGTTTATCACTGAATTTCCTAGTTAGGAACAATAGATATAGCCCAAGAAGAATCAATTTTCGAGCCGAATTCACTAGGAGAAGGGACCAAGACAAGCAAAGAAGAAAGGGCATTGAAATTTGCCTTCATTATCTCACATGTGCAGCTAGGGTTTCTAAAAGAAGGGTCGAAAATGACAGGAATTGTAAGCAGGTCGAGATTGCAGCAAGATAGGTCGAAATTGCAGTCAAGGTATTAGAAGGCTAAATTTGAAGACAAGGAAGAAGAAACTAATTGGACTTGGAAAAAGAAGCAAGGTTGACTTGATCTTGGAGGAGTTTTGGTTAAGGGTCTAGGTCTTGGAATTCGTCAATTGAAGATTCTATAAGAAGAAGAATTCTCGTGGGTTTTCCTCTCAAGATTGGAGAGGTTTTGGCCCTGGCTAATCGCCTATATCTTGTGTCCTTTGTCTTGTTGTTCTTTATGGTTTGGTAGTTGTTTGATGAACAAGAACACTAATAATAATCAAAGAAGAAGCTAATGAAGTAAAGTAAAAATAGATCACAAACAGTTATCAAGTAAGAGAAATCACTTACACTTGCTGCCCCTAGATTTCTCAACACCAAGCTGCAAAGTGATGAGCCTCATCATTGGGTAATTATATGGGCCTTAATTCACCTCCTAGATTAGTCAAACTAACTCTTCTCACAACTTATTACATGTTTTGATTATATTTTGTTTAATGAGATGAGTTAAAGTGAGATATTATGCCTAGTGAACTAATATGCATTGAATGCAGGTTTGGAAGAGAAAATCAAGGAATTTTGGCAAGACTAAGGTTTGAAACTCGAATGGGACAAGGGAGAGAGATTGTAGGAGGTAAATCCTCCTCATTTACTCCTCCCCCATTCGAATATTCCTCCATTAATCCCACCAGCTCGGAGTGCAAGCAACCAAGTCATGAAGATTAGAAGGCAGTCGAGCAAGTGATAGACAAAGAGTTAGTTCATCTCGAGTTTGGGAGCCGAGCCTCCCTAAATTTAAGGAAGTCGTTGGGGACTTCAGTTGTATAAGTAGAGAGGCCTAGAGCCTCATTAGGATTTGAATTTTTGTTGTAAAAACTCTAGTTATTTTCGAGCTCCAGACTTGTGGAAGACTTTGATGTAATTTTCTGTTTTGGTAATAAGAATGAGCTTTTTCTTGATCCAACACTGAGTTAACTCAGAGGGCTAAAGCTCTTGGGTTAGGGCCCAACCCTAGCAGCAAAGGCTCCTCTTCTTGTATCTGTAAGGCTCCTCTTCTTGTATCTGTATGCTTAGCTTAGTTTCATAAATTCATGGTTAAACTGTCTTTAGAAGTATTTCATTGCAAGTAGTGTAGATTTGATTAATTGTTTATTAGTTTGCTTCCATTTGTGCCTTACTTCAGTAGTAGGTTAGAAGGGATAAAAGAAGCACCACAAAGCTGTCAGTAGGTGTCCTGGCCTCACTTCTTCCTTCTGGGATCATGATTTGAGGAAAAGACCCTTATGTAGCCCCAAAAAGACAGATTTCCATTTCTTTCATAAGATTTAGAGTTTACTGTACTTGAACCAGCATTTGATCAGTTTTGCAAATGTAGGATTTCATTGCCATCTCTTCTATCTTCATTCTTGCAGTAGATCTCATCCATGATTCCATTTTATTCAGCAATTTCCTCATGCATAAGGTAGACAATTAGTTCATTAAATTCTGCTTTTCTAGCTCATGAGAATTCTTCTTGTTTACATGACTTTTTGGAAATTACACATGTTTGATGCAGAGCAGGTGCTTCAGAAGTAGAAAGAGATCTCATAGCAAGCAACCACCTTCCAACTTCATCCACCCATAGGCATTCCTTGTTTTCATCAAGACCTTCACCAATTTCATCATTTTACATAGAAATTCCCCCAAGCATGTTGAACAAATCCAACCATCTCCTAAACTTGGTTTTGGGTTCTGAGTGATCCTAGGCCTTTTCTCACTCCATTCCACCCATCAACCACCTTCCCTAAGCCTTCCATCACCTCCAACACCCATCGTTTTTCTCTCGGCTGTATCCTGTAGAAATATAGGGAATCCTATAGGTTTCTAGTACATCCTATAGGTTTTCCTGTAGTGGCCTATTTTGAGGCCGAATTGAGGGAAAACCTCTAGGAAGCCACCCAAGGTCACCCAAGGGTCTCCCAAACCTTCCAACCATCTCCTGAACCTTCCAGCCATCCACCAACATCCCTAAGCCACCTGCCACATCACCAAAAGAGATTAGCTTGCACACTTGATTTTTCATGAAAAGCATAAAAAGACAAAACAAATTTATTACAGTCCTTTACATGCATAACAATGATGTTTGATGTTTTTAACTTCCATGCTTAGGACAGTAGCATTTTGTTCATGTTAATTTAGCATTATTGCAAAGCATAGCTCTTAGCAGTTAATTAGGAAATGGTGTGCCTTAGCATTGAATTTCAATGTTTTTCATTATTACAGTGGATCAGCTCTGTCTAAGAGTAGATTTCTATTTCTTTCATCAAGGAACCAAGCTTCTTCTAAATCCATAGAAGTCTGGCTTGAAAACACTAGTGGTCTCTCGCGAACTGAGTAGTGACAAAACGCAGAACCATCACTTTTACTTGTGTATACAACACTGTCACCTCCAAGTTTGTACGAACCCCGAGTTGATAAAGTAAAGCTGGTAGCCCAGGAGTTGCAACATTCTTGCTGCAATATTGGTGCTCATCACAAAGACATTGACACTAGTTCAGGTTTTGATGCTCAAAACCACCTGCAAATACAAATTGAAAAAAAACACAATGAAACCCTTAAAAATTTAGACCCCAACACAAAATACCCTTCACGGATTTGCTGCAGTTGATCTTCAAAGAATATCAAGAATTATTGTGCTCAGAATATCCTCAAAAGAGGAGGGTTGAATGCCCTAGGACTTTCCTTGAACCAATCAGAAAATTTTCACCAAGCAAGAAATTCCTTTCGTCGGCCTCTCAATAGATCTTCACATGGACTTCCACAGGCTGAGTAATTTCAGAGAGAAAAGGTCTGAATACTTCATTGATTGAAGAAGATTGATCATATTTTTTAAAGGTAAAGGTTAGGGCCCTTAGAAGGCCGACTAACCACAAAGGAGGGAACCAAAAATAATTTGAAATTTAAATAATGGTGCAAACTTTTAAGGCCGACTTGCCTTTGAGGGAAGGCAAATTTCGAATTTTCAAAATTTTTCCTTTAATAATAAATTTGGGATTTTCTTTTGACTTATCTTTGACCATAGTGAAATTAAATTTTGACTCCATTAAATGTGCTTTAGGCAAACCAATAATGCATTGCCACATCATCTAGCTTAGGGGATATTGACCACATGAAGGGGGCATTAACTTTAACTCGGTATAACTCTAAAACCATCTGGATTCTCAAGATGTGCCATATACCATTGGAATCGGCATGACGAGGAGCATTAGTTGACAGTGGTCATGGTGGCAAATTCATTGATTTGGATCTTTAAAATCTTCAACAAGTGTGGGGCTTTTAGGGATTCCTTCCATCCTTCCAGGGTTACTTGTCTATTAAAGGTTTTCACTGATGTAATCGTGATGTAGATTAAGAGCATTCAAGAACTGATGTTGACATCAATGACAACACCATTCTACACACAATTTGGAGACTAAGTCAAATTACAAGTAAATGATTCTTTTACATATGCACAAAATCCTTGAAAGGGAGGTGGCTTGTTCAAAACAGATCTATAAAAGTGTCAAATAATACCCATTAACCTTCTAAATAACTCACACATCTGAGCTGGAAATTACCTTTTTTGCTTGCATGGCTGCAAAAACTCCAATGTTTTGCTATTTTTGGGATCTAGGAGGTTGGCACATGTGATAGGAGGCTCTATGCATGACATGCAATGTAAAACATCTCACATGCAACATAAATGTACTTTGCCACCTTTTTCTTTTGCATTTGTATCCCCACGGGCCCCTTAGCTTGCCAATTTTTTCTTGAAAAAACTTTGGCATGTCAAGTATGAATGATGCTGAACAAAATGAGCCCTTCTTGAAATTTTGACCAGGGAGCCCTATGCATTGGGATCCATGAGAATATCCAAAAGTAGTCCTATTTCCAATTTTCCCTGCTGAATAATAGTGAATTGAGTTATTGGTACCCCTCTTGGAAGGAGGGGTAACAGTGCCTTTTACACATATGTTGGATGCTTTGATAATGAGAATTTGGGCCACTATAAACTTATTAACACTGAGCAAACTATGGTTACATCAGTTTTATCTTCCTTTTTTAATTGGAGATCCAAATTTTTAGAATATGTGCATTCTATGAGGTTGCTAATTTTATTCTAACTTTTATGAGCAGTGCAATTTGACTGTGTTGGTTTGATTATTTGCTTATTTTCTGCAGGTGAAATGACAAAATGTTATCCCCCTCCTTCATGCAAACTCTCTAAATATGCTCCACTTATTGATGTTTTGAAGGTGTGTATTTCATATTATCATTGTTTTCATCAGTTTCTTGTTCCATCACTGGATTAGGTATCTTTTCTGCTACAAACACTTTTGGTTTAACACTGAATTGAAAACTAATCTTTCTTGTTAATTGATGTTTGTTTGCAGGTTAAGCCTGGAAAATTGAATCTCATTATTGGTTCTAGTGGAAGAATTGTGAAGGGCATTATTGAAGACACTGGAGTAGATTCCATTGATATACAACAAAATGGCTTGGTATGTCAGAAAAATAATTGGAATGGACAGTATCAGTTCAGTAATTAGTGGTTACTATTGTTGAAATGTTCGTATTTACAGATAAAGATCATTTCGAAGGATTTGGAAAGCTTGCAGCAGGCCAAAAGCAAGATTAATGGCTTGATAATGGTTCCTACAGTTGGTGATATTTACAGGTGTTTTTCCTCTCTCTCAGTTTTCCATGGAAAGAAGAAATGGGTACAGACTTTATCAGTCTATAAAACAGATTTCATAATATTTATAGATTTTTCAAGGACTTTGTGCTATAATTGATCCTTACAGCTAAAATCTAGGAAATTTTCTTTCTGGAAATTTATATGGACTTGTCTTGTGAGCCCACTTCCTTTTATAGCTTAACATAGGTTCTTCCCTCTGTAGAGTGCTTCATAAAAAAATAATTCAGATAGCATAATGATATAAGCAAACAATTATTTGAAGAAAATACTCAAATTTTAGAAAGTGAGGAAGACAACATAGAGCTTACGCTAGAAATAATAAAAACACATGGGCAGAGATGTGTTAGAGGTAACAATGATAAATATTTCATTCATATCAATAATGTATGGCGAATCCACATGCATTTAGAATCAGAATCCTTCTTCCATTTTTCCATAAGGAATTGCTCATGTCTTATTACATCATTAACTCTGTACCAGCATTACATTTTGTTATATCACTAACATCGCTTAATGATGCTGACCTCTTAGATCTTGTGTCTGACAAAATAGACATTCGATTAATTTGTCTGACATCCTCTTTATTGTAAATGTTGATTTTGTGAAGATGACAAATAGAGGGGATAGAAGGGAACCAAAACCTGCAGCAGGAGATAAAGATGGCAGCCCTACACATTGGACTGGAGTAAAATGATTGTGCAGCAAGAGAGAAATGTGCCAATCACATGAAGATGCCGCACCAGCCTTATCACTCCAAGAGAAAATTTGTCAAACATGAAAATAAGGCACAAGATGTGGGTGTCGTAGGTTTAACACTTATTAGATTAGACAGTGATGCCTATAGGGTAAAGAATGATCGCTTGCCTTAACAAGAGCACTCAAGATCATATCTTACAAATGAGCTTGAGGGTCTATTTATACCCTTAAAGTAAGTAGGACACTTACCCCAAGGAGGGTTTATCGGCTCACAACTGGATTGGCAAGGCCAGGCTTAACCATAACCAAGTCATCACGATAAATGCACATAAATGGTGTTTACCTAGGTCATCATGAGCCTATTAACCTAAAAACACCATTAGAGTAGGCCATATCGCTATGTGAAGAGTATGCCATTGTCAACAAAGACTGATGAACCCTGATAAACTGGCATCCATTAAGCCTGATGAACCCTAAACAATGTTGATGAAGGAAGAGAAAAATCCACAGAGGAGCATGAATTGTATGGTAATGCCCTTGTTTCCAAATGAAAGCATTTTTGCAAAAAGGATAAGTTAAATACTATAAAGCAGAATGGAAGGCCTTGAGCAAATGAAAGGAAAATTGGCAAGAAAATAGAGAGCAAGAATGTGGAAAAGAGAAGCTACACAAGTTTGGTTGTTATTTTAGGTTTTGTGGGATGTATAGACAAAAGGAAGCTTATAATAAGGAAAAGAACTAAAAGAAACACAATGATGACAACACTGTCAAAATGAGATAGGTAATAGAAGCACCACTCTTTCCATGACTTTTTGACGTATTTGTAAGCATTAAGGATGAATTGAAAATGGTGCCACTTAACACTTGATGTATGATGAAAATGATTTTTATTCTCTTAATAAAAAGAAAATGATAGTGTGCTCCTTGGGAATGATTAGCCTCTTCATGTGTGAGAGACTGGAAGCACTAAGATGGAAAATGGTTCTTTTACACATGCAACAAAGCAAACAGTCATTACCAAGTGCCATAAAAGTAAAGGGACAAACCCATAACAATCTAGAAGGATAAAATATTAGGTATTGGTATGTAATGGTATGAAATGATGATGTTTATGTGTATACACACACACACATGAAAAGGCATAGTCATGATGAGTAGTCATGACTCTTAGAAACTTGGGTTAATTAGGTTAACCATATAGGTACATTACAAATCATCTCTTTTGAGATGCTTCAGCCTCTAAGCAATAATAGGGAGTGATGTTATAGTTCAACTAGTACTACAATTCAACAAGAGAACATACAATCTTCATCTAGGGCATGAGGGCTTATGTTCATCATTGACCAAAGGTGATTTGATCCTAAGTGATTGGAAGCATGTCTTACATAGGACAAGGACTGTGAGAAATAGTAAGTAGAGGATAACACAAAGGAATGGTGTAACACTTGTCTCATTCCTAGGATTCATTAGGTAATATAAGATCTTAAAAAAAGTTGCTTCAATCCTTTGTGAAATATTATGGAGTTGAGAGGTAAGGGCCAAAACTTTGTCAATGTATATAATACTTAATGACTTATCCTCTAATCTAATGGTTTGAACTTTTGTTTCATCATCAACATTGTCAATACTTAGATTCCTCTAATGTTAGATATGGTTTCATGATTTCTACACAATATCTAACATCATTTACCATAGTGCATGTGAAGTTGTGGAAGCGTCTAACATTTCTCTTCTCAAGCTAGTCAATGACATAGATAAATATAATAATTGTTGTGATATGGCTTCACTATCATCCAAATCCAAACTCATAATTGTTTCCATGAGTCATATACAATTTCTGTGTGATTCTTGTTACCACTCGATCTAGCAGGGGTCCAAGGACCGGTACCTAAGGGACAACTACTAGACCAAATGGTAGAAATGGGACACAAACCCACTGTCACCTTAGTCAGTGCCCCTGCACTTTACGAACTTTCACCAATGGGAGGAGTCTCAGTATGAGGGAAATCACTAGAATGGTAGGATCGATGGCAATGTACAATGTGATTTCCAAGGCCCATTCAAAGGAGAGGCTCAAACAATGGCTCAATACTTCAAGAAAAAGTTAATGGCTCTAGGGTTAATGATATTCAATGATGATGAGAATTCCTAAGGTCAAGGCTCCTAAGATGACTAGGTCGTCTAAAGAAGCTTTTAATGATGCTTATATGCCTTTAAATAAAAAAATTATGTCGTGACAAGCCTAGAGTGGAATCATACGATACCTAGGTCAATCGTGGGAGGAGACCCTCCAAAGAGCACACTTGGTCAAGGTAGTGAACAGGAAGGTCAAGAGATGAATTTCTTTGAATTTTGATGGAAAAATGACCTTCAAAGGCCACTAACTCAAAATGTTCAAGATCAACTCCAAAGTTTGAGCTAGGATTTGAGTTTTCTCTCAAACTAGCTATGGGAATTGCCTCAAAATTTGAAGGCCACTAGCGAGGACAACATAGTAGTAGTCTATCCAGTTAGTTTTCTAATGCCACACCTGTAATGCAATTCATACAAGGCCTTGTCTAGTTCTCTAGGGTTAGGGCAGAAATTGAGGAGGAAAAGAGAAAGGTAAAGAGGGTGATTACCAATTTCGCTTGGATTACTGCCTTATTCTTGGGCTATGGAGTCTATTTGATTCAAAATCTGGCCAAAATCGCCTTCAAGGATAGAAAATGATGCCCTAGCTAGCACTCTCTAGCATTTACCCGCCCAATATTCATGGACTTTCATGGAAAGGAAACAAGTTCTACTCCGCTAGGAGGATTCATCTACTTGTTATCAATGAGTAACATGCACAAATTTGCAATCTAATAATCCCTTACAATGATATTCAATAATTAGGTCACAAAAAGAAAAAGCTAATTACAAAATTTCCACACATTAGACATCTTTTATGTAAAGGAAACCTTCAAAAAGATTTACCTACAATATAACAATAGATATATCCAATCCAAGGTCAAGAAGATGGCTTGAAGAGAGAAAAAAATTTCAGCTCAAAAATATCGAAATACATCAAGAGATCTCCAATAGACAACCAAGAGAAAATGTGTGAAAATCTCTTCAAGAGAGCTAATCCAAGTTAAGTGATGATCACCCTCTTTAGCTTTCTCTTTTCCTCCTTCTAAATTTCTACCCTAACCCTAGAGGACTAGCTAGGGCCTTGTACGAATTACATTAGATGGGTGGCATTGAAAAACTAATTGGATAGACTGTGTTTTTTTCCTCTCTAGTGACCCTCAAATTTTGAGGCAATTCCCACAGCTAATTTGAGAGAAAACTCAAGCCCTAGCTCAAACTTTGGAGTTGATCTTGAACATTTTGGGTTAGTGGCCTTTGAAGGTAATTTTTCCATCAAAATTCAAAGAAATTCATCTCCCTTGACCTTCCTCTTCACTACCTTGACCTAGTGTGCTCTTTGGAGGGTCTCCTCCCACGATTGATCATAAACCCTAAGTATTGTATGGTCCCACTCAAGACTTCTCAAGGACAACGAAAATTTATTTAAAGGCATATAAGCATTATTCAAAGCTTCTTGAGAGGTCCTAGTCATCTTAGGAGCCTTGACCTTAGGAATTCTTATCATCATTGAATATCATTAGCCCTAGGTCCAAGTCTCCTCATAGGCCTTCCTTAGAGAGCCATTAACTTCTTCCTGAAGCATTGAGCCATTATTTGAGCCTCTCCTTTGAATGGGCCTTGGAAATCATATCATACCTTGCCATTGATCCTATCATTCTAGTGATTTCCCTCATATTGGGACTCCTACCATCGGTGAAAGTTCGTAAAGAGAAGGGGACACTAACTGAGGTGACAGTGGGTATGTGTCCCTTTGCTACCATTTGGTCTAGTAGTTGTCCCTTAGGTACCCCTCCTTGGACCCTTGCTAGATCAAGTGTTAACTCTTTTGGCATTGTTGTTGAGGAGGAAGTAGGTCTACTCCCCTATGAATCAGTGAGGAATTGATTCATTGACAACATTATAAGTATTCCTGTGGTGACTCCATTCATTGTCATGTCCCCTAGTTTTCTTGAAGAAGACATCATTCATCCTATAACTAGGGTTGTTGCAAGAAGAGGGGAGAGAACTCCATCCCTTGTTAGAACTAACCTTCTCCTAGAATTTGAAGAAGTTGGCAATGCGACTGTCAAAATGGTTGCCAATGCCAACCATAATCAAAACCAACCCAAGATCCCAAAAAGCAAAAAGCTCCTTGCTACTGTCTTTAGACCTTTGAAGTTGAGAGACAACCCCAATCCTTCGCCTAAAAAATATCATGAACGGTTATCCAAGTTCAAAGCGATTGTTGATCAAAATGCCCATGAACATATAAATGATTTCTTTTGGGCACTTGTCCCAAGCGGGATTGAGGATGATGATGTGAGAATGATGTTATTTGATTTATCTTTTGAGGGGCATGTTAGGGAATGGTATCTTAGTCTCCCACCTAGTAGCATAGATGACTATGAGAAATTTGAAGATGCATTTATGAAAAGATGGTCATCTGATGTTGAACGAGATGTCTACCTTGAAAAGTTTGACCACATAAAGAAAGGAAACAAAGATATTAGGGAGTTTATCCAAAAGTTTGATAGGATTGTTAGGGATATTCTTGATCACGTTTGACCTCCCAATGCGCTAATACTTAAAAACTTCACTAAGGCTATTAAAGGACACTTGACATATCAACTAAAGCATAAAAAGCCTAAAAATCTTGTTGAGACCAAGGAAATTGTCATGGAGGTTGAGAAAAACTTGAATGCTTCTAAAATTGAGATGTTTGGACATCCTAGGACTAAGGTAGAAACTAAGAAGAGCAAGTCCATGATCAGGTTGAGGAAGCCCTACTCATGGCCCTTAAGAAACTTGACAAATGATCTGAGGACATGAGCTCTAGGGATAGGTTGTATATGAACAAATTCAGCGCTCTTGAAAAGGCACAAAAGTCAAGTTATACCTAAAACAACAAGCCTTTTGTCAAGAAACCTAATGATGAAGGCAAACAAGGCCCACCCTAGGTTCCTAACACTTTGGCTCCAACCAATGTTGTGAAACAAGAAGAATCATCTTCCAAAGATGAGCAAAGTGATAATGAAGAAAGTGAAGATGAGGAGGGTGGTGAACAAATGAACATAGTTGAAACTCAAGCCTTCAGCATTATGTTAGGCAACACATACACTCATGCTCAAATTAGCGAAGTGAAACTCAATAATGGAAAGGATGAGCTGATCCTCAATACTAATGATAGTGGAATATTTAAAGGGGTCCAATATTCAAGGAAGAACGATAAGAAACCTTCCATGAGCTCTGAAGAATCGATAAAGAAGGAACCTCCCCCTAGGCAATCTCTTCCTAAGCAACCTCCTCCAAAAGAACCCCCATAAAAAGATCCTCCTAAGAAAGATGCCATCAAAAAGGATCCTCCTAAAGGGGAACACAAGCCCAAAGGAAAAGACAAGGAAATTTAACTTGATAATGATGTAGGGGGTCGTTGTAGGAAAGATGACCATGCAAGTTCCAATCAAAGAAATAATTAAGCTTCCATCTCAAAAATGGCATGTAAAACAAGCTTTAGGGATTGGGGATGTAGAGGACTTGCCTATCACATCGTAAAATATACGCCTCTCTAACACCAATCTTGGCCATGAGTCATTTTTGCTTACCTTAGCCATTAATTACCTCCTCCTACACAACTGTATGTTAGATTATGGGGCTTCCGCTAACATTATGCTTTTAAAAGTTACAAAGAAACTCAATCTAAATATCACTCATAAATACAAAAATGTGTGTGGATTTGACTCTAGATATTTTAATGTCGAAGGCCTTATCAAGGATCTTAAAATGTCATTAGCTTTGAATAAGGACATATCATTGCTCATGGACATTGTAGTTATTGTTATTCCTGATGTTTGGGGAATGTTGTTGCCTAGGAAATGGGGTGCTACTGTGGGAGTTAGCTCTAGATGGATCTATCTTACGCCACTATCCTGCAGCCTGATGGAACCCCATTTATCCTTTATAGGGAACCTCTATACCCAACTCATTTGATGAAACCTCGCCCTATCCCATATTATAAAACACCCGAGACTAAGGATGCTTCCCCTATTCTGCCCTCTAAGGAAGTACGCATCCTCAAAAGGTCCGATGAAAAACACAACACAAGGTGAGTGCAAAGACCTAGGAGGGAGTTCAAGGTTGGGGTTGTTGTGTTGGTTGATAAAAACTCTATCCCTGTCAAGGTTCATGGTAAGATTGGTGAGGGATATTATTACATTCCTAAACTTGACGACTAACTTTGGCTGGAGTTGGTCAAAATAAGTCACATCACCCATTTCCTTGACGCTTGACACTGTATCATATGCATGTTAGAGTAGGATGCATTGCATCTTGATTTCTGCATTAGAACCTAACATCATTTTATGTTATCATGATAGATTAGGTGCATTTAGGCTAAATTTGCATCATAGAACATATTTTATTTCCTGTTGATTTTATGGCCTAACAAGAGCATGAGAGATCAAAGGACGTCGTAAGAAGCATGCTACCCCGATTGCTTCATCTTTGATGTGTAGGTAATAGGTCTGCAATACCAAGAGATTGTTGGTGTTCTCATGACCTCCCTGTTCAAGTACATGGTTCGTCCACTCTATTAAGAGCTCATGTCCTAGTTGGAGCTAGATGTTACCCACCGCCAATGGGTGATCCATATAGAAGAATTTTTCTCCTAGATGTGTCTTCAGTCAACAACCAATAACTCGATGTGCCACCATTCTCGGCCACCCGAGCCAGCCGTTATGTTTCCTTGCTCATCTGTTATGATCATATGCCTTTTCATTATGTAATTGGGTGTTTATGCTTGTTTTTCTTGCACACATTTTGACATGGATTAGTGGGGGGATTCAGCGAAAAGAATGGGCTTTCATTGTACTCTTGTTACCTTGTCCCATCGTGGTGGTTAATCTTGTTTCCTAGTCTCGTGGTGTTGAAAAATGTGTAACTAGGTTCGGTCTTCATAAATATGAAATGTACATTTGATTCTTGAATATTGTAAAATGAAAAAAAAAGTTATTATTGCTACTTTGGAGCATGGGTTTCATGCCCAAGGTCTTATATTTTAGAGGTCAAGCACCCATTGCGTGCTTCTAGGGTTTGTCTTAGGTCAAGAAGTCAAAAGAGTTGTTGTCATTAGTTAAAGACCCCATCGAGCACATTGTAAGTTGTAGAAAGAATTATTTTTGTATTTAAAAGTGTCAAAATACCCTCCAAGGCCAAGTCGGCCTGGCAGCTTAGAAGTCGGTCTATTTTGAGGAGCCTTGTCCGCCTTAGAAGCCTATATAAAGGAGGGAACTCGACCTCCTTTGGACACACATTCACTTCATATCATCTAATTGAAGAAGAAGGCTAGCGAAGGAGGAGAAGGATGAAGGAAGAAGTGTTTTGGGCTATTTCCCTCTCTATCTATCTCTCACGTGCAAAGAAGGAAGGCTATGGTTTACTACTTCAAGGTCGAATTTCGCAAGTTACTGGAAGAGGATCAAAATTGCTGGAAGATGAGCCTAATAGGTCACCTACTAGCCCTAGACAAGGAAGCAAGCCAAACGAAGTTGTTGGAAGGCCTTGGAAGGCTAAATTTTGCTCACATGTGTGGATGCAATAGCATTTATAGGGGCCGCAGATTTCAGGCCTACAGTAGAGGCCGAAATTCTGTAGTTGGGGGTTGAAGTTGTGCTGTTGGAAGAGATTTGACTGGGTTTGACTTGGACAAAGGAAACACATCATCAAGAAGGTCGGACTTGGTCTTGGAAGGGTAATGGTCTTGGTCTAGCGGTCTTGGAATTTGTCAATTGAAGAATCTATAAGAACAGAAGAGATTTACGAGTTTTCCTCTCAAGTGGAGAGGTTTTGGCCCTGGCTTGTAGCCTATATCTTGTGTTTTTGTGTACTAATGTTTTTCTTGTTTTGGTAACTTTTTGATGATAAGAACAAACATAATAATAAGAAATGAAGCTAATAAGTAAGAAAAAGTAAAAAGACATCACAAGCAGTTATCAAGAAAAGAGAAATCATCCTAACTACTGCCCTTTAGATTTCTCAACATGGAACTAGAGTCGGGTTGGCTAAGGGCATGATGAAGATCTCTACTACAATGAAGAAGTGTACAAGGGTAGCAAGTCATCTCAAGAAGGGCATCAAAGTGTTTTGAGATCTCTTATTTTCTCTCAAGATGAATATAACCAAGACATTTACAAAGGACGAAGGACTATTCTCAACACTTACTGGCACATTTGAAGATGAGAATACTTGGGTGATTGACAGTTGAGCATCAAGACATATGACTGGTGAGCACAAGCAACTAAAAACATTTTCAAGAGCAAAATCTTTTTACTCTATTGAGCTTGGTGACAAGAAGAGCTCTCCTATGAGAGGAATCGGATCAACCTCACTAGAACTGGAGAATGGAGGAAATATTCATCTCAACAACATCCTATTTGTTACAGGTTTGAATAAAAATCCACTTTCTATTTCATGTCTAGAAGATAAGGGAGATAGAATTGCTTTCATAGATGGAAAGGTTGTAGTATGGGATAAAAACTCTAGCATCAAAAATGCAAAGATGATTGGGATCTGTGAAGGAAGACTCTATAGATTGCTAACTCCCCTTGCTCAAGCTTTGGTTCACATTGAAGTTAGCCCATGTGAACTTTTGGCATAGAATATTTGGTCACCTTCACTACAAAATCTTACCAACTCTAAATTCAATGGTAAATGGCATCCCCAAACTCAAGGAAGATCATGAAGGAGTATGAAAGGGATGTGCATTGGGTAAAAATACCAAGAGACCATTTGGAAGTAGTGCTTCAAGGTCAAAAGAAATTGTGGATCTCATTCATTCTGATGTTTGTGGTCCTATGGCCCCAAAGTTTCTTGGAGGTCATCTATATTATGTAACATTCGTTGATGACCATCAAGGAAAACTTGGGTTTATTTGATGAAATCCAAGGATGAAGTATTCGTCAAATTTCAAGAATTCAAAGTTGAAGTAGAAAACTTTATAGAAAGGAGAATACAGATATTAAGGTTCAATAATGGAGGAGAACATACTTCAAAGGAACTCACAGCCTTCTGTAAGGAGTCTGGGATTAAGAGGGAACTGATAGTCCCATACAATCTCGAACAAAGTGGAGTTGCAGAACGAACAAATTGATCTATTGAAGAAAGTGTAAAATCCATGTTACATGATTAAGATTTGCCAAAATTTCTGTGGGGTCAGGCAACAAAGATTGTTATATATATTCAAAATCGAAGTCCTCACAAATCACTAGACGACATGACTCCTAAAGAGGCATTCACTGGGAGAAACGGAGCGTGGACCATCTGCGAATTTTTTGCTGTCTTGTCTATATTCATATATCAAAAGATAAGACAAAGAAATTGCATCCTTCAGACATGAAGGTAACATTTGTTGGCTACAGTAATACTTCAAAGGCATATAGGATCTACATAAAAGAAGGACACCGAATAGAAGTTAGTCGATATGTGATATTTGACAAAAGTATTGCATTCAAGAAATCAAAGGATCTCCCGATGGACTTTGATGATGAAGAACTTCCTATATTCGAAGAGGAAGGGACCAGGGAGGAAGAAGAATCAAATCATGAAGATGAAGGTTCCAATGAACTGTGCAACCTATGGTCATCCCCAAAACTAGAAAGAGACCAAACTGGTTGAAATCTACTTTATTAGACGCAGAGGGACATGGAGCAGCCAAAGGCACATTCAAAGAAAGAAAGAAACCCAAAAGATATTTTGGGTATGCAACCTATATGATGAAGCTAATACAAGCAAAACCATCGACCTTTGAAGAGGTTGTCAATCATCAAAAATGGAAAGATGCCATGAATGAAGAATATCAATCAATAATGAAGAGTGGGGTTTGGGATATCGTACGTAGACTTGAAGACAAATCAGTGGTAGCTTCCAAATGGCTCTACATGATTAAACATGTGACATATGAGTGTTGATAAAAATAAGGCAAGATTTGTGGCTAGGGGCTTATCTCAACAAGAAGGCATCGATTATGAAGAGACATTTTCTCCCACAACAAGGTATACAACTATACGTTCATTGGTCTCTTTGGCAACATCGATGAGATGGAACATTCATCAAATGGATGTCAAGACTGCATTTTTGAATGGCACTATTGATGAAAAAATCTATATAGAGTAACCTTGGGGATTTGAAGTCAAAGATAGAGAGACTTATGTTTGAAAATTGAAAAAGGCATTGTATGGCCTTAAGCAAGCACCAAGGGCATGCTATGCAAGGATGGATGCACACCTACAAAGATTAGGCTTCACAAAGAGTTCTATTGATTCAAATCTCGATATCAAAGTTGTGAAGAATGAGCCAGTAATCATTCTTCTATATGTGGATTATCTTCTCATGACAAGTGTGGAGGGTCGAGTCCAAGAGTGCAAGAAGCAACTAGCAACAAAATTTGACATGAAGGATCTGGGGTTGATGCATTATTATTTGGGACTAGAAGTCTGGCAGGGACCTGATGAGATTTATCTAGGTCAATGAAAGTATGTCATCGAGATGTTGAAGAGGTTTGACATGATGGATTGCAAACCTATGACAACCCCCATGATCACAAACTTAAAGAGGCTAATAAGTTCTGAATCAAGCCCAGTGTATCCTACCAGGTATAGAAAATTGATTGGCTCATTGATGTACTTGGTGAATACTCGACTAGACATATGTTTTGGAGTGAATATTCTCAGTCAATTCCAAGTGGAGCCCAAGCATGACCGTTGGATAACAGCCAAGCATATACTGAGATATCTGCGAGGAACAATCCACTACTGCCTGAAATATGATAAGGGGAATGATGTCCACTTGATTGGATATATAGATCGGACTGGGGAGGCAATGAACAGGATGGAAGAAGCACTATAGGAGGATGTTTTAGTTTGGTATCCTCTATGGTCTCATGGGTGAGCAGAAAGCAAGAATTGGTTGCTTTGAGTAGTGTTGAGGATGAATATATTGCAATTTGTGAAGTAAGAAAAGAAGTTGTCTAGTTGAGGCAGTTGTTGTCCGACTTGTTTGAAGGACCATTGGACCCTACAGTGATACATTGTCATAACACTGCTGTATAAGATTGTCTGAAGACCCAGTGTTTCATGGAAAGACAAAGCATATAAATAACAAGTATCACTACATTCGAAAGTTGGTACAGGATGGTGTGTTGCAACTACAGTATATCTCCAACAATGAGCAGGTAGCTGACATATTGACAAAATCTCTTGCTAATAAGAAGCTTGTGTATTTGAAATACAAGCTTGGTCTAGTTGATATATCCTCCCTAGTTGAGAGGGAGAGATAGGCACATCATTCTTGTCTTAACTTGGGAAGAAAGAATGGAGGATTGGCTAAGCATATGGCATCCAATACTCTTTGAGGATGTGGTAGGGCATCCAAGATAAGAGTAGTTGTAGAGGATCGATATTCTTTGAGGTCTTGCTATCCAAGATAAGAATAGTCTTGGAAGGACATACTCTGTGAACACCCGGGTGGGTTATGTGCCTTGAGAGACAATGACGATGATGTCTATAAATCATTGATCTCACGAACATTGTGCTTTGATCTTGTGGAGAGATAGAGTTGTTAGTCAAGGCCTTGCTATGTGGCAATGTTGGTTGTTATGATGCTAAACAGATGGGTTACCAATTCAACTCTTCTTTTGAGATCTCTTTAGATTGAGAATGCCCATGTACCATTTATGAATACCGCCCTAGTTAAGAGGGAGTGTTGAAAAATGTGTAACTAGGTTCGTTCTTCATAAATATGAAATGTACTTTTGATTCTTCAATATTGTAAAATGAAAGAAAAATCATTACTTCTATTTTGGAGCATGGGTTTCATGCCCAAGGTCTTTTATTTTAGAGGTCAATCACCCATTGAGTGCTTCTAAGGTTTGTCCTAGGTCAAGAAGTTAAAAGAGTCATTGTCATCAGTTGAAGACCCCATCGAGCACATTTTAAATTGCAAAAAGAATTATTTTTATATTTAAAAGTGTCAAAATACCCTCCAAGACCAAGTCGGCCTGGCAGCTAAGAAGTCGACCTATTTTGAGGAGCCTCGTCCACCTTAGAAACCTATATAAAGGAAGGGAACTCGACCTCCTTTGGACACACATTCACTTCATATCATCTAAGCGAAGAAGAAGCAAACGAAGTTTAGCGAAGGAGGAGAAGGACGAAGGAAGAAGTGTTTTGGGCTATTTCCCTCTCTATCTATCTCACATGTGCAAAGAAAAAAGGCTAGGGTTTACTACTTCAAGGTCAAAATTCTCAAGTTATTGGAAGAGGATCAAAATTGCTGGAAGTAGAGCCTAATAGGTCACCTGGTAGCCTTAGACAAGGAAGCAAGCCAAGCGAAGTTGTCCTTTGGCAGTTTCTTGCTTTCAGTACATGTCCTGTTATGAGTTTTGTGAGAGGATCTCTCGGATTCAACATCACCGAGAGTTGGCCCGCCTCTTTGTCTTGCACTTGCATGAGGGACATGTTAACCTTGCTGGGGTGGATTTCATTTTGACACCCGAGATCATTGCACAGGCTACAGGGATTCCAAATGTCGGGGAAATTTGGAATAAGCGTAAGGTATTGGATACAGTTCACTTTGAGCCTTTTGTCCGACCACCATTCATGAGACATTTGGCCGGTGTGTTTCCTTTCAGGTTCCTCCAGAGTCAGTATGCCCCCATGTTGAGACTCATTATGCTTTATTTCACCTGTGAGGGCAGATTTTCCCAGATATACTCATATCACATTCCCCTCTTGATGCACTTCACTCGGGTGCGGATGATGAACATCCCGATCTTCTTTTATCAGAACATTGAGAGGATGGTCTCCGTCATGCAGGGGAAGAGCCCGACCCAGCAGTACAGGAGCCTATGTCATTATGGTTTGATTCAGCTCGTAGTCTTGCATCAGTTGGCTCAGCAGGGCATCTCATGGGAGGAGTTCATTTCCCGTGAGTTTTTCACAGCACCACCCCAGCCACATCCTGAGGTCATTTAGGAGGAGGGAGGACCATATCAGCAGCCTGATATTCCGGTCACTCGACATGTTAGTTCCTCACCTCAGCTCACTTATCAGAGAGGCCAGAGGGCCTTGTTTGCAGCAGCTCGACGAGTACTATCTCCACAGCAGGTGGAAGGGGTCTCGCCTTCATCATCGGCTCAGCGAGTGTTATCTCCACA
This sequence comes from Pinus tabuliformis, assembly GCA_031772625.1. NCBI lineage: Eukaryota > Viridiplantae > Streptophyta > Pinopsida > Pinales > Pinaceae > Pinus > Pinus tabuliformis. Next base: position 658,338,183 of record CM062811.1, read on the forward strand.
TCAGGTGGAAGGGGCCTCGCTTTCTTCACCAGCACAGGTACCAGCGAGGGGCAAACAACCCATGATTGATGAGGGTCCATCAGGAGTTCCCGATATTGAGTTTGTTGACCTTGAGGCCAGTTCTCCTAGCCAAGAGGCAAAGGAGATCATTCAGCATCTCAGAGCTGAAAATGATGCCTTGCAGAGGAGATTAGAGGGGGCACAATGGACCATCACCTACCTTGAGCAGCGCAACAAATAGTTGGAAGATGAGCAGGCACTTGATGAGTTATGGAGGATTCGTAGTGACCGAGTCTTGAACCGAAGAAGACCCGGTGATCCATTGCCTGCTGACCGAGAGTCCATGCTCATCCAGGAGAACGCACACTTGGAGAGGCTGTTGGCTAAGGCCAACCAAGAGAAGAAATTGTTGAGGAACATGAAAAACCATTACTGGGCAAGAATGCATGTGTGCAAGGCCAAGATGAAAATGTTTCAAAGGCGGTTGTCCGAGGCCCTTAAACGGAAAAAGAGGACCAATCCACTCCGTATCTTGGCTGAGGCTTCCCTCAAAGATCAAGGCACTAATTAGCCCAGCCACAGCACAAAACCCAATTTTTTTTGAGAATTTTGGGTGAATTTTGACATTTTCAGGCAATTTGCAGGTTTTTCCCATTAACGGGTCTCACCCTGCGCGCGACCCTTCATCATGGCAACTCCTTTTGGCGAAAACTCAGCATTTCTAGATTTGTCATGCAAAGTTACATATGCCCATGGATGGACTTGAGATTTTGTGCAGTTTTGGTCCCCCAAAAGGTCAAAAAACTACCAAAAAATGAATTTCTGGCCCTTTTTTGAGTTGCAGAAACCAGTCTTGGAAGAATTAAGTTTTGACAGGGCAAATGACCTCCAAATTCAAAAATTCCAGTTGGGTTGGAAAGTAGACTCACAGACCTTTCCAACAAGCCCACTTTTGCTCAATTTGGACACCTGCAAGTGCCTCAAACATCGCTCCAAAGGCGCGCGACCCGTCAGGCAGGGGCGCGCGACCCGTCAGGCAGTTTTGCCAGATTGCATTGTACAGCCCAGAAAACGCAGTTTTGACCCAGTTTGACTTTTTGGGGTGGAAGATGATTATCTTTGATGTAATTATTGTAACTCTAAGACACTTTTACTCTTGTTTAACACTTTTAGAAGATTCATTCATGTAAAGTGTAAATATTTAATGAATGGATTGGTTTCCTAGCTTATAGAGGCAAGTTGTTTTGACTGCCTAGATTGTAGTGCTTAGTTTAGAAGTGGTTGAAACAACTCCTAGGATAGTGAGCTCGACCCATGGAGGCAGGGAAAGAGGTTAGATCATCTATATTATATACTTTCTTGCTCATTTTCATGGTTGGACTCTTGAGGGAGAAGCTATCATTGTATTATTTCACTTGTATCTCTGCAATTTTTGGCTAAGGAAGACCAGGGTTTTGCAGTCCTTTTTGGGACTCTTGTGGTTTCATGTATTGATGGAGTGCTTCTTAATGTTCTTGTAAGTGTGTTATGTGATTCATCTCCTTTCTTTCCTTCTGCATATTAAACAAATGAAGTGTTAAAGTAAGAATTCATGCTTGCCATGCTCTGCTTTTAAATTTGTTTAATTTCTATGTTTTCTACTGTTTAAGGAGAATTCAAAGTATTATTTGCTCTCCTTAGCTCCTCACCAGTCTTTTCCATCCACTCACCTCAATCAAAGGCATCAATACGGTCTCCTACCTCGCCCCAAAGAACCCCCTGCAGAAACTGTGTCAAATCCCCGCACCCAAAATTGCAATTCCTCAATTTGCCACCAAAAACCCAAAAAACCCCAAATCAACCTTTTTAATCAGTTTACTAGCCTAATATCAGTGTTACCTTGTTGGTCATCTCATCCCATTGAAGATCTGCCGAGATTGACCGGAGAGAGCCTTCTCCTGCCCCATAGGGCTAGCTACGAGGCTAAATGGTTTGATGTAGCCTTGAGGTTTACCTTTCTCAGCCTGAGGTGAAATTTCAAGCGCTAACATACTGGCGACCATACTGGGGAGAACAATTGATCATTTGTTCATTGACGTGTTATTTCATAAGTCTTAGACGGAGCCTGAAGTTACGCCAGGTAGCCTTCGAAAACGCTCTTGTTTTACATCAGCGTTAGTAGATAAACGCTGCTTCAGTCAATCTCCGTGAGCTTGTGAATGTAGCGCTTCATTGACACTTTATCCCAGTATAATTGTGAACTCTGAGCCGTGGATGATAGGTTGAGAGTTTTCACAGGCTGAATGGTTTTTCTTTCCTAGTCTTTTTGAGAAAAACAAGCTGGCTATAGATCCTAGACCCATTTTCAGATCTCATTCATGCCCAGCTATTTTTGATTATCTTGAAGATTTAGATTTTGACGAAAGCTTTGAGTTGTCTTTGTTTAAAGCCAAGTCCGAAAGTGCGCTCGATTCTCTAGTCCTTGACCCTGATTTTGCAGCTGCTATTGAATTTGAGAGACATAACAAATTGGTTGAAAATTTCATTTTGAGACATCTCCAGACACGTGTTCAAGCTACTACCCTTGCTGATTTTGTTGAGAATATCTTTGATCACATTGGATCCACTATCACGGCTCACGAAGAATCTTATCCTCCTTATGTTTCAGTTTCGCCTATAATCACATATCCCGAATCTACAGTCGGTTCTCCTTCTACACCCCATACCCCTCCTACTTCTCCTACCCCTCCGACTCCCCCAACTCCACAAACTACACCTCCGCTTATTATAGTCCCTGCTATCACAGCTCCTCTTCATACTCATCCTACTCCTCCTCCTAGAGCAATGGCTGCTCGGTTTGCCCCACTTGTTTTGCCTGCAAATCTTCATGATATGCCAGCTGATTATCAAAGTAAAATTCCTATGTTTGATGGCACTCCGCAAAGTATTACCGCTCAGCAACATATCGACAAAATGACCACCTTCTTCGATCTATATGAGTTAGATGAAGAAGATGTTACCATGCGGTTGTTCGTGCAAACATTTGCAGGAGAAGTTAGAAAATGGTTCAGAGGATTGACAGCTAACAACATTGCCACTTTGGAAGCACTTCAGAATCAGTTTTTAGATCGATGGGAAATCAGAAAAGATCCGCTTCAGATTAATGCCGAATACAACAACCTCAAGCGTAATCCGGGTGAGTCAGTTCAAGATTACATAATTAGATTCAATACAGTTTACAATGCTATTCCCGATGACTTGAGACCGTCACGGAAATCAGCTCTCCTTAAATTCCCGGATGGCTTTGATCCGGAGATGGCCTACTCATTGAGAGACAGAGATCCTCCTACCTTGGAGGATATGCAGAAAATTGCTGTTAGCGTTGAGGCAAATTTAAATGATAAAAGGGCGAGAATGAACGCTGAAAAGCGAGTCACAATCAAGGAGGAGGCATCCACTTCAAATCAGCTTCTTCGTGAGGTTGAGCAGCTTAAGAAAGTAGTTGAGAATGTTTATATTGGCAAGCCGGAACCGCAGATCCGTAATCCTAATTTCAGAGGTCAACAACAGCAGCAATATAGGATCAAGCAGCGTGAAACAAAAGCACAAGAGGCAACCGTTTAGCAACAAATGAAACCTCCTTTCTAGCAGAATTTTGTTAGCCAAGAATCAGAGGATGAAGGTGATAATGTTGGAGAGGAAAATCACTTCTTCACGCCCGATGATATGCCCACTTATATTACAGAAGAAGATGAGTTGGTGAGTAATTCTATCATTCCCCAAGATGAGCATTATATTTTGTCAAATGATGCAATACTTGAAGAAGAATCCGAGGAGTATCAAAGAGGATATTTGTCGGTGATATTATCAACACTGATTAAGAGTATGTGTTGAAGATTTTTTTTTAGTAAGAGGTCACAAGTTAAAATCCAGGGGGGAATAGAATATGTACACCTTAAACTTTAGCAGTCAAATTGCTACACAAAGATGGATCCTTGTCCCACAAAGAAAGAGATTTCATAGACCCATTTGATATTTGACTTGAACTTAACCGTAAAATTAGATTATTGTTACTATTATAATAAAAAATTATATAAAAAACATTAAAATAAAAACTTAAATATATATTTGTATACATGTTCTAAGTTTACGAGGGTTTATATTTATTTATAATTTTAATATATTTTGTTGCTTCTTTTAGGATGCAGTATATGATTTGGTTGTAATCAATCAACTTCAGTAGGTGCTCATTGAAGGCGTTATCATTTCCCTCATACAAATGTTGATAAACTAGCATTCATTAACCCTGATGAACCTTAAACAATGTTGATGAAGGAAGAGAAAAATGCACAAAGGAGCATGAATTGTATGGTAATTGCCTTATCTCCAAATGAAAGTATTTTTACAAAAAGGATAAGTTAAATACTATAAAGCAAAATGGAAGGCCTTGAGCAAATCAAAGGAAAATTGGCAAGAAAATAGAAAGCAAGAATGTGGAAAAGAGAAGCTACAAAAGTTTGGTTGTTATTGTAGGTTTTGTGGGAGGTATAAACAAAAGGAAGCTTATAATAAGGAAAAGAACCAAAAGAAACTCAATGATGATAGAACTATCAAAATGAGACAGGTTGATCTAGGTTTATGCAAGAACAAAATGAAATACAGATTCAAATAGAAACATAGAGCTACATCAAAAAATGAACTTCAATTCATTAATAATAAATACTGAAATTTTTTTACATGCATAATGGAAATAAACTAGCTTGGGCGATGGTAGCTTATCTTGGAGAAGAGATGTGACGAACACATGCTTTCTGAACTGTGTTGCAATGAGGCTCGAATGATCCGAAATTGAAGAAGGTATTACAGACTATGTGTGAAGGTGCCTATGTTACTTAGTGCAATGGATCGATAAGATTGCAAATAACATACACACTTAAACAATTATAAAAACAAAATCGAACACATCAACACAACCAAAATTGATAAAGGAGTTCACCAAATTTCTTGGCTATGTCTTTTGGTCCTTTAACTTCCAGTGCTGACCTCTTTATTATGTCTTCAAAATGGTTGTTACAGGTGTGAGCTCAAAAATAGAGTCTTAGCGTGAATATGGATCTCACTGTTGTGTTCTTCTCGAATGTTCGAGTCGAAACGAGTATACACTCGACCGTACTGGTCACTCTGACCTCCAGACCCCATGGAATAGTTCACAACACACTCTTGAACATTCCCCTGTCAAATTTTCTGTGTTATGGTATTTATACACCACGTACAGCTACAAATTGCAATAAACGTGGAACAATACGTTTATATTAGGAATATACTATGTCTATAATAGAAATAGACTATAAATCAAAGGACCGGTGGGCGCGGGGTGGACCCCGACTGTCCGGCGTTTTTCCCGGCGCTGATCTCGAGAACAGACAATCTAACGGCTATCGCGTCTCGCTCATCAACTGATCTGGATGTTCCGCACCGTTGATCTGTCCTGTGGGATCCGACGGTTGTCACACGGTCTCGCGCTCCAACTAGCACGTTTACTAATTCTCCGAAGGCACACGATAAAGTGGTTTTCGGGATGCTACGTGTCGCCCGCTGAGTGGAATCACGTGCTCTTGGTCGAAAACTGCTTCCTGCCTTGAAGGCATGCGATAAACCATTTACCGCTCTCCTGTCGAAACTCAAAGAGTTTAGCTTCTTTTTCATAACTTTATCGCGTCCATTTTCTAGGATAACCTGCCTATATGTTTCGATGTGATATGCGTTGATCTCCTTTGATCGGACGATCTCCGCTCTTGATCGCTGATCCCCATCACCTATGGTATAAACCAATCACCGACTGCCACATCATCTTCTGCGCTAACATCATCTAGAACCTGTGACTCTTTCACGGGTTGCCACCTGTCTTGCTAACGTAGGTATTGACTTTTGGGCCTAAATCTTTAATTGGCTCTATTTTCCTTATTCGAACTCGGATTTGCATGCTGTTTGCACCATTGGCTTTGTATTCACAAGCACTTCAACATTATTCCACTTTCACCTGTATTTGAAGACTTTTGATCTGGAGGCGTTATTGAATCCATTTTGGATCACTCCTCCCCACTGGAAGCTTTCGGTCCACCAAAAGTTGGTTTTAGCTATCCAGTAAGTGAGGATAAAGTTCCTTCACTTTTCCAATCTCTATCCATCGTGCTTTACTTGGATTTGTACCTTTGAGTCTAGCTTGAAAATACTCAACATTCCCTTGTTGCGAAGTTGTTATCCTCTTGTCAAAAACTGTGTCCTCTTGTAACTCATTGAGATATTCGGGCAACAGATCCTCAATGGAAGGTAGCTGACCTTGCTCTTCAGGATCTTCAATTAATGAAGGTTCATACAACTTCAAGTTTTCAACATTAACGACTGAATAGATTTGCATATAAGCTAGTAGATCAAGGCGGAAAGCAGTTTCACCAATTTTATCAAGTATTTTGAAAGGACCATATCTAATTGGTTTCAACTTTTTACCTTCCCCTTGCAGTCTTTCTTTGTTGATGTACAACTAGACTTGATCACCAACTTGAAAACTATGCTCAACTCGATGCTTGTCATGTTGCGCCTTATACTTTGCTTGGCTTCTTTCCAACTGTTCCTGTATTTGTTTGTTTAATGAACTTGGTTGCTTTTTCCACATCACTGTGTCCATCAACTGCTATATCTTTAACAAAGCCAAAATCCAAGGGAGACTTTGGTATAAAACCAAAACAAGTCTCAAAAGGAGATCTCTGAGTATAAGAATGTTTTGCACAGTTGTAAGCATGCTGCACATAACACAAATGCTCATCCCAAAGTTTGGGATGCTTGCTGCAATATCCTCGAAGCAACTGTATCACTGTCTTGTTGACCACTTCTGTCTGACCATGTGTTTGCGGATGAAATGTCGTGCTCTTTTTTAACTTTGCGTCCATTAACTCCCATAGACTTGACCAAAATTTCCCAACAAATCGAGAATCTCGATTAGATACAATAGCAGTGGGTAACCCAAAATGAACCCATACATTTTGAAAGAACAACTTTGAAATTTGTTCAGTTGTGACCTGTTTATTACATGGTATCAAAATACACATCTTACTGAACCTATCCACAACTACATACAAATAATCATGACCCTTTCTAGACTTTGGCAATCCCCCAGCAAAATCCATGGAAACACTTTCCCAAGGACGAGAAGGAATTGGAAGTGGAGTATTGATCCAAAATGGATCTAGAATAGACTTCTAAGTCTAAAAATGTTCCTCAGAGTAAAATGAAAGTCAAGGGTTGCTCTTGGAAATAGTTCCATTGCATAGATCTCATCATTCTGAATCTACTGCAATTTGAATGGGGCTAAAATGGACTTCGGATGAAGAAGTTATGGCAAAAAGAAAATTGCCTCTTATCCTTAGAAAATGAGGCATTTATTATAAAAATGGCCTGAAAGGCTCATTGAAGAAATCACATCGCAAAAGGCCAAAAGGAAGGACTTAGGCCAAAGGTGGAAGGAACGCCGATTGCGACCTCCGACTTATCGCATCAGAAATAGGCCCTCATGTGATATCGAGACCCCAGGTGGAGCAATTGCAATATGCGATGCATTGGAGTCGGCGATCGGCGATATATATATATATATATATATATATATATAGGTTGGCATAGTCCATAGTCAATGGAAAGAACCCCTGGGCCGTTACAAATGCGATAGCGATATGCGACGTGCGATGTCAGCCGTTGGATCGAAGAGTCAGATCAACGGTCAAGATCTGATCGAAGCGATCGGCAGATCGATGGATCGCCAAGCGGCATGATCAAAGGGAAGACCCCCGGGCCGTTGCAATTGTGATGTGCGATATAGCGACGGGGCCGATAGCGATACACTGATATCGGCGATCGGTGACGCCTGATACAAGGGCCGTCGACATGTGATATGTGATTGCGATATGCCAATAAATCGCGGACCCGATGGGGATTATCAATGCGATTTCATAAGTTTTGAAATCCGGAAATTCGAGATTTTTGTGTATTTCCCGTGTATTGGTTTTTTTGGCCAATACGCCATGCGATTGCGATTTGCGATGGAATGGCAGACCCGATAGGATTTTAAGCGCGATCCTATATTATTTGAAGTTCGGTTAAACGCCCATGATGGGTTTTTCATGCGTTTCCTGTGTATTTCCGTTATTTTGGCTGTTACGGCCAGAGGAAGGAAAAAATGATTGGGTCTCCCACGCCGACAGTTCCTTTCCACTGTGAACGGATTCTTGTGGTGAAACAGTCGGGTTTTCCATGATGGAGGACTGTAACCGATGCCACACAAATACACAGAGAGCTCAATTGACGAGTAGCTGAGAGAGTTTTTCGGAGTCGCTTGGAGGTCGAGCGAAACCAGGGAGCTGAAAGTCACTTGGGGAGGTCGCTGGAAGGTTGCCGAGAGTTGCTTGGAGGTCGAGCTAACTACAGAGGCACGCAGAGGTCGAGAGAAGCTCAGAGAGAGACAGAGCTAGAACCAGAGCCAAGAGCCAGAGCTAGAGCCAAGAGCGAGAGCCAGAGAGCCAGTGCAAGAGTTAAATAGCTCACAGCAGACTTCTAAGAGGCATGGAGCTGTAATGAAGCTGCAAAACAACAAAGAGATTGAATGATCAAGCTGTTGCTGGTGTCTAGAGTGTGCTGAAGACAGAAGGAGTTCTAGAGACAATACAGAATTCTGAGGGAATCAGAGAAGCCAGAAGCTCAAGAATCTCAGAGCACTGACTGAAGGAGTCGAGTCCAGAGAAGCCTAGATCTGTCTGTAGAGCGAGGACAGCCAGCGGGATAAGATGGTATTCTAAACCAATAGGTTCAATTGTAAACCAATGGAGTTGAGCGTGGTGCTTGTAAAAAGAATTCAGCCATAATCCCAAAGAGCCTAGTCGAGTTGATTAGTGCTCAAGGAGATGTAGCCCAAGATATCAGGGTGAAATCCATATTATATTGCTGTTATGTGTGATTGCTTATTGCTGCATTGCATTTGCTGCTTTATTTGCTGTTATATGTTTTATATCAGTTCAAGCAAATAAACTTAAAGCACATAAACAATCTAAAAACAAACATAAGCATACACCTATGTTAAGCATTTTTAATTCCGAAATTGGTTAATCAAAAGATTTGGGAAATATTTAAGCTATGGAAGTGGGAGAGGTTCTTGTAAGTTGTCAAGAAGCCTTTAGTGCCCCATTTTCAAATCAGGTGGTATCAGAGCATCAAGTTGATTAACCTTACCTTCAAAGAAGGTGGTATCAAAGCTTAAGGTTGATTAACCCCACCTTCAAGAAGGTGATATCAAAGTTGGTTATACGGAGCAAGTGGTTATGAAGCAGATTGTATCATGGTGCAAGTGGTACCAGTATATGCTTGATTGGCAGAGCAATCTATTTGCTTGTTTAACTTGAAAGGTGTTTAAAACAATCAAAGGACAAATTGTTTGATTGTTTGTAAACTAACTGTTGTGTGAGTTTGCAAAGGTTGAAGGAAAGCTGTTGTTAGCTATCTCCAGGAGAGGACAAGAAGGAAGAAGGGCTGAAGGCATTCTTCTTATCCCAAAAGGACCTCAAAGCAATCCTTGAAGCACAAGAGGTTTGTTGCAAAAGGTTGCTGGAATAAGCTCTTTATTAATCTTGTTTGAAGTTCTTTTGTTCCTGATAATGACAACTTCTACAAGTGAGTCCTCAAATTCTTCTTTCTTCACAAGAGTCTTTGATGAAGACATGAAGCAAGACTTGTCCACCATGATGGATATGGTGAGAGAAATGTATGAGGATGGAAGGAAGAGCATCAGACTTAGAGAGCAGTTGAATTCCATGAAGGAAGAGCAGCAGTTGCTTTCTAACAAATTGCAGGAAGTGGAAGGACAACTTCATATTGCAAATATGAACCTGGAAAGGATGCATGAGTTGGAGACACAACTCTTTGTTGCAAAGGAAGCCTTGGTCAAGTATCAACTTGAAGAAGAGGTAAACAATTCTAGTTTGTCTTCAATTTCCTCTAAGAATGTTTATATTGGTTCTTTTGAAAAACATACCAGAGGCATAGGTTCCAAGTTAATGTCCATGATGGGCTATGAAGGAAAAGGCTTGGGCAAACATGCACAGGGTATTGTTGAGCCAATAATAGTTGAGGAAAGGCCTAAGTATTTGGGTCTTGGCTATGGACAAGCTTATGGAGAAAGTTCCAAAGCTGCCATGAAGACAATTGAAATAGTTCAAGAAGGAGTTTCATTGCAGGTCTTCTACCTCAAGAGTGTAAAGATTGTATTCACGGAGAATGCAATAGCTTGAAACATCATTTGCAAGATGCAGGTGTTCATAAGCATACACTTGAACTAGAGAGTTGTGGAAACATTAAAACCATTGAAGAGGTTGATGGTGTTCCAAAGGGAGCTACTTCTTCATTCAGTTCACCTCCTCATGAAGGCAATAAAGGTGAAAGAGAAAGGTATAAATCTGGTTCTAACCATATTCCTTTTGATTATGTTCAACATGATAAATTTCCATATAAGCATTGGAAAAGAATTGCATGTTCCTTTTGTGGTTTGGATAACCATAATGTTTCTAGATGTTGGAAGAGAATGGCCACATACAGGAAACTTTTGAAGGAAAGGAAGCAAGAAGCCAAAGGTCCATTGGACAAGGCAAATCATGCTGTCAAGAGGATGCACATGTGTTGCACTTATTGCCATAAGCAAGGACATATTGCTGCAAAATGTTGGACTTTGAATCCAACAATGCTTCCACGAAACTTAAAGAAGGTGGAAAGAGAAAATGGCAAGAATGGAAAGAAAGATTCCATGAATCATGTGTTTCAAGCTAAGTCACTTGACACGGGGATTCAAGATTCGTAGGATGCGGGGATTTGAGTGTCGGATTCGGACACGTTGAACACCCGGAACAGGACATGTAGGATTCGTTATATATTATTTTATTAAATATATATATTAAAAATTAGATATTTCTTACACTAATTCTAATTAATGATACAAATTCATTGATTTCAAACATAGATCTTCATCTATAGCATGCATAGTACATACAAAATTCAAATACATGTCAGTGGTCACATAATCATGATTCATAAATGAAAGACAACTTACAACTACAAGATAGTAAGATAAAGACACTGACAGCTGTAATTTTCTCATTAAGTCATCAAATCAAACTGTGTTACATAGGTAGTGCTGGTGCAATGCCAATGGCAAATAGAAATAGAAAATATAAAACAACTATAGGTATAGAAGCCTCAAGGCAATAGGTAGCCCATGATTCATGAGTCATCAATCCTCATAGTCATCATCAAAATCAGCATCAATGTCCTCATCATCATGGTCACCACTGCTCTCCCCTGCATCCTCCTCCTCCCCTGTATCCATAGTCGCCTCTACATCTGCTGGAGTGGAGGATGACCCCTTTAAAATATCACTGTCATCAAATCTAACAGGCTCTAGCACTGGATCATTGTGATCCATGTTGGCCAATGCCAACTCAACACTGCTCAAAGTATGCAAAATTGAAAGAGAAATATGGTTAAAAACATAAGGAACAACGCCTTTTTTATGTGTGCGGGTTTCAATTTAGGGGATTCGAATCCCAGAATCGGGACACGTCGTGTCCTAACGGGATTCGTACAAGATTCATACGAATCCCGTTAGGACACGACGTGTCCCTTTCTGGGATTCGAATCCCCAGCGAATCGTGTCCGATTCGTAGGATTTAGACACGTGGCCCCTATATAACGAATCTGGTTACTTAGGTTTCAAGATGATTCATATGTTGATGCTGATGTGCAGACAAAGTTCCTACCTTTGAAATGGATTGGTAACAAATGGTTAGAGTTCTTATCCAATTAAAGTTGCATATCTTTCGATGTAAAAAGAAATGTATCACATCTATTTGCATTTCTTTGTTAATGATATGCAAGTTGCAGGATTTTACCAAGAAGGTGAATGGAAAAGTTGAGTAGGAGACTCACTTTATTGCTGCAACGTTATATTCATTTCAACTTCGAAAGTACAATGTGCTTAAGCGAAAGTTGAAGGATGAAATGCATGCATGAGAATGATGTGCATGAACACAGGGACGCTGATGATTTCCTTGAATTTGAACATTATGTCAAACAGGGACAAATGAAAATTTTGTGAAGCAGATATAACTTCACATTGGTTTGAGCCACCTTGGATCAATGATCAAGGCAAAGAAGTTCAAACTACCTTCTGTGACCTTCTTAGCACGAGTTCTGCAGGAAGTCAAGGAGGAAGACAGTTCTTCCTAGGAGGACAAGCACATCTAGGAAGGGAATGTTCAAAGGCTTTGGTTCAAAGGCACTATGCAAGGCAAGTGTATGGAGGCTGAAAGAAGAGGGTGAGATACTCTCATTTACTGTTCAGATCAGTATATCAGTGTTTTGGAGTCCAAAAGATTTTTAGTGGGAAGGCGTGATCCAAAATGGATCTAGAATAGATTTCTAAGTCTAAAAATGTTCCTCATAGAGGAAAATGAAAGTCAAGGGCTACTCTTGGAAATAGTCCCATTGAATAGATCTCGCCATTCTGAATATACTGCAATTTGAATGGGCTAAAATGGACTTTGGATGAAGAATTTATCGCAGAAAGAAGATTGCCCCTTATCCTTAGAAAAGGAGGCATTTCTTATAAAAATGGTCTAAAAGGCTCATTGAAGAAATCGCATCGCAAAAGGCCAAAGGGAAGGACTTAGGCCAAAGGTGGAAGGAACCTCGATTACGACCTACGGCTTATCACATCGGAGATAGGCCCACATGCGATATCGGGACCCCAGGCGGAGCGATTGCGATATGCGATGCATCGGTGTCGGCGATCGACGATATATATATATATATATATATATATATATATATCGGTTTGGCAAAGTCCATAGTCAATGGAAAGAACCCCAGGGTCATTACAAATGCAATAGCGATATGCGACATGCGATGTGAGCCGTCGGATCGAAGAGTCGGATAAACGGTCGGGATCTGATCAAAGCGATCGGCGGATCGACGGATCGACGATCGGCATGATCAAAGGGAAGACCCTTGGGGCCGTTGCAATTGCGATGTGCGATATAGCAACGGGGCCGATAGCGATACGCCGATATCAGCGATCGGTGATGCCCGATACAAGGGTCGTTGACATGCGATATGCAGTTGCGATATGCCGATAAATTGCGGACCCGATGGGGATTATTAGCGCGATTTCATAAGTTCTGAAATTAGGAAATTCGAGATTTCTGTGTATTTCCCGTGTATTGGTTTTTTGGCCAATACACCATGCGGTTGCGATTTGCTATGGAATGGCGGACCCGATAGGATTTTAAGCACGATCCTATATTATTTGAAGTCCGGTTAAATGCCCATGATGGGTTTTTCATGCGTTTCCTGTGTATTTCCGTTATTTTGGCTGTTAGGGTCAGAGGAAGGCAAAAACGATTGGGTCTCCCGCGTCGATGATTCCTTTCCACTGTGAACGAATTCTTGTGGTGAAATAGTCGAGTTTTCCATGATGGAGGACTGTAACCGATGCCACACAGAGAGCTCAGTTGACGAGTAGCTGAGAGAGTTTTTTGGAGTCGCTTGGAGGTCGAGCGAAACCAGGGAGCTAAAAGTCACTTGGAGGTCACTGGAAGGTTGCCGAGAGTCGCTTGGAGGTCGAGCGAACTACAAAGGCACGCAGAGGCCGAGAGAAGATCAGAGAGAGCCAAAGCCAGAGCCAGAGCCAAGAGCCAGAGCTAGAGAGCCGAGTCAATACCGGGCTGGCCGAGTTGTTTGACAACTCCGCTGGCTCGGTATTAACCCGACTTGCCGAACCGTTTCCATGGCCTAGTCAATATTTTGGGCATCGGCTCGGACCAACTCGGCTAAGTTAGTTTCGAGCCGGCCGGTTTTGAAAACAATCGCTGATGTAGGCATTAACTTTTGGGCCTAAATCTTTAATTGGCTCTATTTTCCTTATCCGAACTCAGATTTGCATGTTGTTTGCACCGTTGGCTTCGTATTCACAAGCACTTCAACATTATTCCACTTTCACCTGTATTTGAAGACTTTTTATCTAGAGGCTTTATTGAATCCATTTTGGATCATCGAAGGCCTTTCTATTATGAAGAAGTGTGAAGATAGAAGGAGTTCTAGAGACAATACAGAATTTTGAGGGAGTCAGAGAAGCCAGAAGCTCAAGAAGCTCAGAGCACTGACTGAAGGAGTCGAGTCCAGAGAAACCTAGATTTGTCTGTAGAGTGAGGACAACCAGCGGGATAAGATGGTATTCTAAACCCATAGGTTTAGTTGTAAACCAATGGAGTTGAGCGTGGTGCTTGTAAAAAGAATTCAGCCATAATCCCAAAGAGCCTAGTCGAGTTGATTAGTGCTCAAGGAAACGTAGCCCAAGATATCAGGGTGAACTCCATATTATATTGCTGTTATGTGTGATTGCTTATTGCTGCATTGCATTTGCTATTTTATTTGCTGTTATATGTTTTATATCAGTTCAAGCAAATAAACTTAAGGCACATAAACAGTCTAAAAACAAACATAAGCATTCTTCTAAGAGAGTCAGAGCTAGAGAGCTCACAGCAAACTTCTAAGAGCCATGGAGCTGTAATGAAGTTGCAGAACAGTAAAGAGATCGAATGATCAAGTTGTTGCTGGTGTCCAGAGTGTGCTGAAGACAGAAGGAGTTCCAGAGACAATACAAATTTTGAGGGAGTCAGAGAAGCCAGAAGCTCAAGAAGCTCAGAGCAGTGACTAAAGGAATCGAGTCTAGAGAAGCCTAGATCTGTCTGCAGAGAAAGGACAACCAGCGGGATAAGATGGTATTCTAGACCAATAGGTTCAGTTGTAAACCAATAGAGTTGAGCGTGGTGCTTGTAAAAAGAATTCAGCCATAATCCCAAAGAGCCTAGTCAAGTTGATTCGTGCTCAAGGAGACGTAGCCCAAGATATAAGGGTGTACTCCATATTATATTGCTGTTATGTGTGATTGCTTATTGCTGCATTGCATTTGCTGCTTTATTTGTTGTTATATGTTTTATATCAGTTCAAGCAAATAAACTTAAAGCACATAAACAGTCTAAAAACAAACATAAGCATACACCTATGTCAAGCATTTTTAATTCCACAATTGGTTAATCATAAGATCTCGGAAATATTTAAGCTTTGGAAGTGGGAGAGGTTCTTGTAAGCTGACTGTAACAACCCATTAATAAAATTTTAGACCTTAAAACTTTATAAATATATATCTATGTATTAAATTTTATAAAGTATATGGTTAGACCTTATAATATGAATTTATAAAATATATTAATTAACTTTATAACATATATAAATTATATGTTATAAGACATAATACTTAACTTGATATCATATATTATTTAAATGATATAATATATATATCCTAAAACTTTATAGCAATTATAAAACAAACGTTCTACACTATATCATTACAACTTTATAACATTTTAAATGTAAGTTATAAGGTATCAGTTATAACACTTACACGTATGGGAAATGTTATAATGTAAATATCAGCTGCCCTAAAAATCTATGCGTATCCCTGCCATTAATAAAGTGGGTGGAACCAGATAAATAGTTATTACTGAGCGCCAAGGACAGTAAGAAAGATCGGGAGCCATGAATGCGTGGGAGGCGGTGGCTGCAAGTGGGAGGGCGGCCACCGCCAGGCCAGCAAATAAATAGCGGAGGCCTGAACCTGAAGGGGGGGGGGGGAACCAGAGGAGTATAGATTCATCAGCAGGAAACCAGGAGAAGAGACTTTTCAGTGGAAGAGCTTTGAGTGATCTGAGTTCTGGGCACGGAGGGACAGAGAGCCTCTGTGGAGAGCTTTTCTGGATTGAGCAACCAGGTTGCTCTGTCAGGTTGGGAGGTATTGGCCTCGCGAAAATTGAGTCAAATTAACCACAGCGCAACAGATTCACCAAACAGAAGCATGATGAGCAGCAGTTGAGGTATGTACCGATTTAATGTTCAGTCTTCCGTATTTCAGGTTATAGTTCTGTGTTTGTATTTCCGGTTATAGTTCTGTGTTGGGTTGGTTTTTACACTGACAAGAAGCCTTTAGTGCCCCATTTTCAGATAAGGTGGTATCAGAGCTTAAGGTTGATTAACCCCACCTTCAAAGAAGGTGGTATCAGAGCTTAAGGTTGATTAACCCCACCTTCAAGAAGGTGATATCAAAGTTGGTTATACAGAGCAAGTGGTTATGAAGCAGATTGCATCATCGTGCAAGTGGTACCGGTATATGCTTGATTGGAAGAGCAATCTATTTGCTTGTTTAACTTGAAAGGTGTTTAAAACAGTCAAAGGACAGATTGTTTGATTGTTTGTAACCTGACTGTTGTGTGAGTTTGCAAAGGTTGAGGGAAAGTTGTTGTTAGCTATCTCCAGGAGAGGACAAGAAGGAAGAAGGGCTGAAGGCATTCTTATTATCCCAAAAGGACCTCAAAGCAATCCTTGAAGCACAAGAGGTTTGTTGCAAAAGTTTGCTTGAATAAGCTCTTTATTAATCTTGTTTGAAGTTCTTTTGTTCATTCTGATAATGACAACTTCTACAAGTGAGTCCTCAAATTCTTCTTTCTTCACAAGAGTCTTTGATGAAGACATGAAGCAAGACTTGTCCACCATGATGGATATGGTGAGAGAAATGTATGAGGATGGAAGGAAGAGCATCAAACCTAGAGAGCAGTTGAATTCCATGAAGGAAGAGCAACAGTTGCTTTCTAACAAATTGCAGGAAGCAGAAGGACAACTTCATATTGCAAATATGAACCTGGAAAGGATGCATGAGTTGGAGACACAATGCTTTGTTGCAAAGGAAGCCTTGGTCAAGTATCAACTTGAAGAAGAGGTAAACAATTCCAGTTTGTCTTCAATTTCCTCTAAGAATGTTTATATTGGTTCTTTTGGAAAACATACAAGAGGCATAGGTTCCAAGTTAATGTCCAAGATGGGCTATGAAGGAAAAGGCTTGGGCACACATGCACAGGGTATTGTTAAGCCAATAATAGTTGAGGAAAGGTCTAAGTATTTGAGTCTTGGCTATGGACAAGCTGATGGAGAAAGTTCCAACGCTGCCATGAAGACAATTGAAACAATTCCAAGAAGGAGTTTCATTGCAAGTCTTCTACCTCAAGAGTGTAAAGATTGTATTCACGGAGAATGCAATAGCTTGAAACATCATTTGCAAGATGCAGGTGTTCATAAGCATACACTTGAACCAGAGAGTTGTGGAAACTCTGAAACCATTGAAGAGGTTGATGGTGTTCCAAAGGGAGCTACTTCTTCATTCAGTTCACCTCCTTATGAAGGCAATAAAGGTGAAAGAGAAAGGTATAAATCTGGTTCTAACCATATTCCTTTTGATTATGCTCAACATGATAAATTTCCATATAAGCATTGGAAAAGAATTGCATGTTCCTTTTGTGGTTTGGATAACCATAATGTTTCTAGATGTTGGAAGAGAATGGCCACATACAGGAAACTTTTGAAAGAAAGGAAGCAAGAAGCCAAAGGTCCATTGGACAAGGCAAATCATGCTGTCAAGAGGATGCACATGTGTTGCACTTACTGCCATAAGCAAGGACATATTGCTGCAAAATGTTGGACTTTGAATCCAACAATGCTTCCACAAAACTTGAAGAAGGTGGAAAGAGAAAATGGCAGGAATGGAAAGAAAGATTCCATGAATGATGTGTTTCAAGATGATTAATATGTTGATGCTGATGTGCAGACAAAGGTCCTACCTTTGAAATGGATTGGTAAGAAATGGTTAGAGTTCTTATCCAATTAAAGTTGCATATCTTTTGATGTGAAAAGAAATGTATCACATCTATTTGCATTTCTTTGTTAATGAGATGCAAGTTGCAGGATTTTACCAAGAAGGTGAATGGAAAAGTTGAGTAGGAGACTCACTTTATTGCTGCAATGTTATATTCATTTTAGCTTCGAAAGTACAGTGTGCTTAAGCGAAAGTTGAAGGATGAAATACATGCATGAGAATGATGTGCATGAACACAGGGATGCTGATGATTTCCTTGTATTTGAACATTATGTCAAACAGGTACAAATGAAAATTTTGTGAAGCAGATATAACTTCACATTGGTTTGAGCCACCTTGGATCAATGATCAAGGCAGAGAAGTTCAAACTACCTTCTATGACCTTCTTAGCAGGAGTTCTGCAGGAAGTCAAGGAGGAACACAGTTCTTCCCAAGAGGACAAGCTCATCCAGGAAGGGAGTGTTCAAAGGCTTTGGTTCAGAGGCACTATGCAAGGCAAGTGTATGGAGGCTGAAAGAAGAGGGTGAGATACTCTCATTTACTGTTCAGATCAGTATATCGGGTTTTGGAATCCAAAAGCTTTTTAGTGGGAAGGCATGATCCAAAATGGATCTAGAATAGACTTCTAAGTCTAAAAATGTTCCTCACAGAGGAAAATGAAAGTCAAGGGCTACTTTTGGAAATAGTCCCATTGCATAGATCTCGTCATTCTGAATCTACTGCAATTTGAATGGGCTAAAATGGACTTCGGATGAAGAATTTATCGCAGAAAGAAGATTGCCCCTTATCCTTAGAAAATGAGGCATTTCTTATAAAAATGGCCTAAAAGGCTCATTGAAGAAATCGCATCACAAAAGGCCAAAGCGAAGGACTTAGGCCAAACGCAGAAAGAACCGGGATTACGACCTCTGACTTATCGCATCGGAGATAGGCCATATGCAATATCGGCACCCCAGGCGGAGCGATTGCGATATGCGATGCATCGACGTCGATGATCTGCGATATATCGGGTTGGCATAGTACATAGTCAATGGAAAGAACCCCCGGGCTGCTACAAATGCGATAGCAATAATATGCGACGTGTGTTGTCAGCCGTCGGATCGAAGAGTCAGATAAATGGTCAGGATTTGATTGGAGCAATCAACGAATCGACAGATCGGCTATCAGCATGATCAAAGGGAAGACCCTAGGGGCCGTTGCAATTGTGATGTGCGATATAGCGACGGGGCCAATAGCGATACGTCGATATCAGCGATCGGCAATCAGTGATGCCCGATACAAGGGCCGTTGACATGCGATATGCGATTGCGATATGTCGATAAATCGCGGACCCAATGGGGATTACCAGCGCGATTTCATAAGTTCTGAAATCCGGAAATTCGTGATTTCTGTGTATTTCTCGTGTATTGGGTTTTTTGGCCAATACTCCATGCGATTGTGATTTGCGATGGAATGGCGGACCCGGTAGGATTTTAAGTGCAATCCTATATTATTTAAAGTCCGGTTAAACGCCCATGATGGGTTTTTCATGCATTTCCTGTGTATTTCCATTATTTTGGCTATTACGGCCAGAGGAAGGAAAAAACTATCAGGTCTCTCGTGCCGACGGTTCCTTTCTACTGTGAACGGATTCTTGTGGTGAAACTGTTGGGCTTTCCATGATGGAGGACTGTAACCGATGCCACACAAATACACAGAGAGCTCAGTTGACGAGTAGTTGAGAGAGTTTTTTGGAGTTGCTTGGAGGTCCAGCAAAACTAGGGAGCTGAAAGTTGCTTGGAGGTCGCTGGAAGGTTGCCGAGGGTCTCTTGGAGGTCGAGTGAACTACAAAGGCACGCAAAGGCCAAGAGAAGCTTAGAGAGAGCCAGAGCTAGAGCCAGAGCCAAGAGCGAGAGCCAGAGAGGCAGAGCCAGAGCTAGAGAGCTCACAACAGACTTCTAAGAGCCATGGAGCTGTAATAAAGCTTCAGAACAGCAAAGAGATCAAATGATCAAGTTGTTGCTGGTGTCCAGATTGTGTTGAAGACAAAAGGAGTTCCAGAGACATTATAGAATTCTGAGGGAGTCAGAGAAGCCAAAAGCTCAAGAAGCTCAGAGCACTGACTGAAGGAGTTGAGTCCAAAGAAGCCTAAATCTATCTGCAGAGTGAGGACAACTAGTAGGATAAGATGGTATTCTAAGCCCATAGGTTCAGTTGTAAACCAATGGAGTTGAGCGTGGTGCTTGTAAATGGAATTTAGCCATAATCCCAAAGAGCCTAGTCGAGTTGATTAGTGCTGAAGGAGATGTAGCCCAAGATATCAGGGTGAACTCCATATTATATCATTGTTATGTGTGATTGCTTACTGCTGCATTGCATTTGCTGCTTTATTTGTTGCTATATGTTTTATATCAGTTCAAGCATATAAACTTAAAGCACATAAACAGTCTAAAAACAAACATAAGCATACACCTATGCTAAGCATTTTTAATTCCGCAATTGGTTAATCATAGGATCTGGGAAATATTTAAGCTTTGGAAGTGGGAGAGGTTTTTGTAAGCTGACAAGAAGCCTTTAGTGTCCCATTTTCAGATCAAGTATACAAGCCTAATTTTCTATTACTTGGCTGCTTGTGATATATCTAGAAACTGTCTTATTCATTCTTGGCCAATAACAGAACCTTTGTAATTGTGCAATTGTTTTACTTACACCAAAATGACCTGATATGAGAGAAGTATGTGCTTCTCGAATTATGTTAACTCTTTCAGTTTGTGGAATGCACAACTTTCCCAAATGATATAAGACTTTGTCCTTTATATAATAATCCAATTCTTCTACATGGTTGCCATGACTTAAAGTTGCATATACAGCCTTAAAATCTGTGTCTTGAGCATATTGTTCAATGTAACTTTCATGAACTACTGAATTATGCTCAAGTATTGTGGATGCATTTATAATTGGTCTTGATAACATGTTTGCAACCTTATTATGTATGTCCTTCTTATATTTGATTACAAGATGAAATTGTTGTAGAAAACCCATCCACTTGTAATGTCTTGATTGTTGCAATTTAGTTTGTGAGTGTAGATATTGAAGTGGTTGATGATCTGTGTGTATGATTGTTTCTTTACCCATTATGTAATGTTTCCACTTTTTAACACTCTGAACTGATGAATACAATTCTTTATCATATGTAGGATAGTTAACTATTGCTGATGTAAATGTCTCAGAATGAAAGCATATAGGCTTCATGTGCTGCATCAACACTGCCCCCATGGCATATTCACTTGCATCTGTCTCGATCTCAAATGGATGCTGAAGATCTGGCAGTACTAGTACTGGCGCTGTATTGATCCTTTCTTTCAATGTGTCGAAGGCTTTCTATTGTTTGCCTCCCCACTGAAACACCTGTTTCACACTTGTCAAAGCATGTAAAGGAGTTGCAATCAACGAAAAGCTAGCAATAAGCTTTCTCCAATATTGCGTTGCCCCTAAGAAACTTCTAACTTCTGTAGCAGTATTAGGTTTAGGCCAATTTACAATGACTTCGACCTTAGAGGGATCTATCTTCAATTCGCCACCCCCTACAATATAACCCAAATAATTTAAAGATGTTTTGCCAAATTCACATTTTGACAGTTTCACATAGAGATTTTCCCTTTCTAAAACATCTAAAATCTGCTTTACATCCTTTACATGTTCATCCCATGTCTTACTAAAAACAAGAATATCATCTAAATAGACTACTGCAAAATCATCAATAAATGGTCTAAATACATCATTCACAATTCGCATAAACATAGCCGGAGCGTTAGTTAAGCCAAAAGGCATAACCAACCATTCATAAAGTCCTTGCTTCATCTTGAAAGAAGTTTTCCATACATCCTGTTCTACAACTCTGGTCTGATGGTAGCCGCTTCGCAAGTCTAATTTAGAGAAGTAAACTGCATCTTTTAATTCATCTAATAAATCATCAATACAAGGAAGAGGATAACGATTCTTTATTCTGATTTTATTTAGTGCTCTAAAATCAATGCACATTCTCTACAAACTGTCTTTCTTTCGCACCAACACAATAGGTGATCCGCACGGTAATGTGCTTGGTCGAATAAACCCTTTATCGAGCAACTTCTGTACCTGCTTCTTTATCTTTGCATTCTCTAGAGTTGATAACCTATACATTCCAATGTTAGGTAGTGGAGCATCTTGCTTGGGTGGAAGCCATGTAGGCTCTTGAAACAGAATATCATAATCGGAAACAACTTTAACTAGATCTGCTTTCTATTTAGGATTATAGCCTTGGAATGCATCGATTTATCAAGATCCTTTGCTTTTACAATCATTAGTAAAAATTGCTTACTTGAATTTACAATTCTTTTCATCTATCCTGAATTTATGAGAGCGAAGTTATCTTTGAGTTTATGAGCCCTTACAATATATTCAATTCCATCCTTAGTGAGTTGATACTTATTTTCAGCTCGATAGAAGATAGCTTTTCAATTGTACAAGTATGGACTTCCTAATACAATTCCACATATGTCCAATGGGACTATGTCTAACTCAACTTCATCTACAAATGTTGACCCAATAGCAAAACGAAGTTTACATTGTTTTGTGACTTGTAGTTTTGTTTTATCACACACCAAACCTAATGGATATGGCTTTTTATGAGGTTTTGTTTCTAGAACTAACTTCTTTACAATTGTTTTAGAAATCAAATTAACTATGACCCACTATCAAATAAAGTATCAATTTTAGTGTGCTTGGAAATGACTCTAATATGAAATATCTCATTTCTTTTCCTCACATAACTTTCATTATCAACAGAATGCGAAGAATTACTTGTAGATGCTTCAGAATCTTTACCTTTTATACCTGTAACTGTAAATGTTGTTTCGTCACCTGAGTCTGATCCCAAGTCCTTTTGAATAGCAGCAACATTCTTTTGCTCTTTACCCCCGAACTTCTTAGGCTTCAATTCTGGATGCAAAGACCAACAGTGTGCCTCATCATGTCCTTCCTTTTTACAATGAGTGCATGAAGGTTTATCCTACTTTACCATGTTTGTTTTCCTTTCCTTCCATTTCAGTTTCTTCTTTCCTTTATTCTTGTTCTCAATAGATTTGGATGATTTTCCAACATCTAGGGTTACATTTTTACCTCTAGCCTCTAGATGATGGTGGGATTAAACATAAGTATAGTATGCCTTAAATAACTATGAAGACCACCTATATATTTTAACAATGTCTCTGGTGAGTCCAATGATATGCCTAATGTTAAAGCTCTCTTACGAAATTCCTGAGTATAACTTTGAACACTTTGACCCTTCAATTGATGTAGTGTTTGCCAACTCATCATTGCTTGCTGCATATAAGCCAAAGGATAAAATTGCTTTTTAATGGCAGAAACAAATTCATTCCAAGTTGAAATGATTTTACCATGCTTTTGGAGATCTGCTTGTGTCTTGCCTTCCCACCACACAAGTGCGGTTCCTCCAAGTCGAAGGCTAGCCAGCTGGATCTTCTTCCTTTCTGAATCAACTTTCTGCACCTTGCAATATACATCAATTTGCCTTATCCAATTATCAAGCTTTTCAGCATTAAGTTCTCCATCATAAATTGGCAAATCAAATTTTACATCTAATTTGATCAAAGAGGCTTTCTTTTTCTTCTTCTTAGAAGAACTAGTTTTATGAGAAGAAGACGATGATGGTGATGATGGAGGAGATGGAGGAGGCTTTTCTCCTTTTCCTTTATCTTCTTTCTCTGGAGGGCCAAAAAGAAAAGGTTCCTCTGCTCCTTTATCTGGTTTAGGTCATGAAGTATTTTCACCTTTACCATTTTTAAACTCATTATACATTTCTTCCACGATGGCATGTATCATCATGAAACTATCCAAGAACTAGGATTCTGACCCAGGTGGAGTTTCATCCGCCATCCTTCTTCGTGAAAAAACCCTTCCAATCTCTGCATTCGCCTCAACAAATTCACCTTCACCTCATCAAAGCCTCAACCTAGTAAGCATTCAAATCTCCACACAAACTTGTCAAACCTTAAAAACCTTAAGCTCTGATACCACTTGATCCAAAATTGAAAAAGGTATTACAGACTATGTGTGAAGTTGCCTATGTTACTTAGTGCAATGGATCGATAAGATTGCAAATAACATAAACACTTAAACAATTATAAAAACACAATTGAACACATCAACACAACCAAAATTGATAAAGGAGTTCACCAGACTTCCTGGCTACATCTCTTGGTCCTTTAGCTTCTTGTGCTGACCTCTTTATTATGTCTTCAAAATGGTTGTTACAGTGTGAGCTCAAAAACAGAGTCTCAACATGAATATGGATCTCACCGCTGTGTTCCACTCGAATCTTCAAGTCGAAACAAGTATACACTCGACCGTATTGGTCACTCTGACCTCTAGACCCCCTGGATCGGTTCACAACACACTCTTGAACACTCCCCTGTCAACTTTTCTGTGTTATGGTATTTACACATCACGTACAGTTACAAATTGCAATAAACGTGGAACAATTCATTTATATTAGGAACAAACTATGTCTATAAAACATACTATAAATCAAAGGACCGGCAAGCGCGGGGTGGACCTCGACCGTCCGGCCTTTTTCCCGATGCTGATCTCGAGAACAGACCATATGACGGCTATTGCGTCCCGCTCATCAACTCACCTGGGTGTTTCGCACCGTTCATCTGTCTTGTGGGATCCGACGGTTGTCGTGCGGTCTCGCGCTCCAACTAGCACGTTTACTAATTCTCTGAAGGCACGCGATAAAGTGGTTTCCGGGATGCTATGTGTCGTCCACTGAGTGGAATTGCGTGCTCTTGGTCGAAAACCGCTTCCTTCCTTGAAGGCACGCAATAAAGCATTTACCGCTCTCTTGTCGGAACTCAAAGAGTTTAGCTTTTTTTTCATAACTTTATCGCGTTTTTTTTCCAGGATAACCTGCCTGCATGTTTTGACGCGATATGTGTCGATCTCCGCTCTTGATCGTTGATCCCCATCGCCTATGGTATGAACCAATAGCTGACTGCCACATCATCTTTTGCGTTGACATCATCTAGAACCTATGACTCTTTCCCGGGTTGCCACCTATCCTGCTAACGTCAATTTTTTAAAACTCTGACTCCGAAACTGACTCGGCCGAGGGTCGACTCCGACTCCGACTCCGACTCTGACTCAGTATCGACTCGGCTGGCTTGATTTCAGTGTCTCGGTCGTTGTAAAAAATATATTAAATATTTAATTTTTTTATAAAAGAACATAATTTTAAAGATTTTCATTCATGTTTCCAAAAACACAGTATTAGAATATAGATAGAAGACAACATATGATCAAAGCAGGCTCATGTATATATCCATCATATCAAAATGGCACCTAGTGCACTGTCCAATACATACATGATGATGATATAGAGATCAAAACAAAAACACATAACCAAGGAGGCTAGAAATGGCCTCTACAACAAAAGTAAATTGTGACCAGTACTACTGGCTACTGCCAGAGGAGCCGAGATCATGTGGATCAATCTCTGGATCATCATCAGAGTCAGACAGGGGGCCCCATGGCTCCTCCTCATCATCATCTCCAACCGCAACTGTAGAAGTGGTAGCACTAGCAGGCTGTGCAGCAGCTGCAAGTTGAGATAGATGAGATATGCGCTTCTGTCATGGCTCCACAGAAGAAGCGCCTGCAACTGGAGGACTTGGGGTTGGCCCTGAGGCTGGTACAAGTGGATCAAGATCTGCATTCAACTGAACATTATGTTCGAGTGATGCCTCCACCTGTAAATCCAAATCAAGATCCTCATCAGAATCAAACTCTATTGGATGACTCTCCACTACCTAATCTGATGTTGAATCAATGTCTTCCAACACAATGGGATCAGAATCAGGTCTTTTGTTTAGCAATTGGTTGCATATGAGTCGGAGGTTGTATTGGACATAGAGTAGATCATTTAATCATTTTTGATCCAAATGGTTTCTCTTCATTGTGTGAATCCTCTCAAAGACAAACCAATTGCGCTCACACCTAGTAGCACTGAAAGTTTGAGTCAAAATACGAATTGCAAACCTCTGTAATTCAGGATCATGGCTACCAAAAGCCTCCCACCATTGTGCTGCAAAAAACATAAGAGTGTAATGAGTTAGCTCAACAAAATTACAAATTATATCCAACTTTCAAATTATAAACGATTTAACGAAATAAGTATTAAGAATTTGAAAATTGAAATTTTTGTTTACTTGGCTCATCTGCTTCCCTTGCAATCTTTGCTAGGTTCTTCCCAAAGGTACCTGAGGCACCGCTGAAGGTTGTGGCTTGTCGGTGTATCTCCAGCTGATCACACTCTAATGTGATCATGCGATCAATGCAGTCAATCAATCCATCTCTAACCTTCCCCTTCAAAGCTCCTATCGTCTTAGCTTTATAATGATATCGTGGGTTCAAAAAATACCCAGTTGCATGTATAGGGCGATGTAGTTGTTTGTTCCATCTTTCATCAATGATTGCCCAAATGGGCCCATACTTAGCCACTTTACCCTTGTATGCCCTCTTTATTTGCTCCTTTGCTTGATCCATAGCCTCATAAATGAAGCCCATAGCCAATCTTTCCCCATCCACCAACTGCAACACCTTAACCAGTGGCTCAGCAAGCTTCACAAACTCTGTTGCCTTTCTCCAAAATATTTCTTCATTAACTTTTCTTTTCAATTCTTTGCCTTCTAGTTTGTGAGACCACTGGCTTTGATTCCATTCTTCACTGGAAAAAACCTATTGCAAGTTTCTATGTTGTGAAAGCATATATTGCAATGTCAAAAAATGAGTAGAAAATCTAGTGATGGCAGGCCTAATAATATCCCTGCCCCCTGTGTGTTTCCTCATCAAGCTCAAAATCCATGAGTGGTTGTAGATAAATTTTGTTATGCTTTTGGCATGATCTATAGTGTTTTTGACCCAATCTAATTTGCCAATATCCTCAAGCATGAGGTCTATGCAATGTGCAACACATGGGGTCCAAAAGATGGTTCTGTGCTTTTCCTCTAATAGTTTACCAGCAAGAACATAGTTAGAGGCATTATCTGTGATGACTTGAACAACATTAGCCACTCCCACCTCCTCAACAACCTCATCCAATAATTGAAACAACAATTGTCCATCTTTTACCTTATCAGATTCATCAACTGATTTTAGAAACATGGTTCCCTGTGGGCAGAAGATAAGAAAGTTTATGATGGTGGTTTCTTTGATCAGTCCATCCATCTGACATGATGGTACATCTTGTTCTTGCCCATGAGTCCTTGAAATCTTTCAAATACTCATTAATGGAGGCAATTTCTTTCTACAAACAATTCCCCCCTTAGCTCATGCATAGTAGGGCCTTTGAAGCCTTTTCCAGCAGCTTGTATGGCATCAAACATAAGCTCATAATATGGTGAACAGAAGCATTGAATGGGATATCAAGATCATACCATCATCTAGCTATGTAATCACAAGCAGTCTCCCTCAATTCTTTCTTCCAATGGTCATCTAAAGTGGGTTGCAAATGACTTCTACTAGCTTGAGTACCATGTGCATCTGATGGAGAGGAGGGAGTGAAATAACTTTTGATATTCATATCACCCTTTTTCATTTTACCCTTTCCCTTTTCTTGAATAGACTCAAAAGATGGAGGAACATATCGGAAGGGGTTGGATGCATCAGTACAAGGGATAGAGGAAGAACCCTCAAAATCAAAATGGGGGTTGGCAGCCAACATTTTTTGTATATTCCTCTTTCTCCCAATTTCAACCTCTAACTCTTTTTGCCTAGCCTTATCTTCTTTAAACTTCTCAAAGATGGCTAACAAATCCTTCCTAATCTCCCCAGTTTCTGGTGAGGTACATGGAGTAATTTGGCCTCTAATCCCCGCCAAGTGTTGTTTCAGCCTATTAATGCCCCCAAGACCTTCCTTAATTTTCCTATGGCAAAATTTTCAATGCATTTGACTATCAACCATTTCAACATATGCCTAAGCAACATATTTCACTCTAGGTGCCATTTTTTGACTTGGAAATGAAAGCAAACAATTTAAAAATGAAAACAAAAAAAAACATTGATTCAATGTTCATTTCTTTCACAAAAAACACTCTTTAGGATTTCCAGATTTGCACATAAAATTTAATAAGAAAAAACAGATTTTTACAAGTGAAAAAAAATACCTCCAGGCACAAACTACTCCTCAAGCTTGCTCCAAGAAACCAACTCCTCAATGGCAAATGCTGCTCCAAATGGCTGCCCAAGAAGTTCCTCACTCCAGCTACAATGCTTGCCCAAGACTTCTCACTGCTGCTCCAAAAACAAACTCAGCAACTCCTCACAAAATCTCAAAGAAATTCTCACTCCAATGCATGAGATGGCTGTGAGAGAATGAGAGGGGTTGGATGGGTTAAATAGGGTTTAGGAGAGTGGAATGGACCCCAAAGACCAAATAGGCAAACTATAAACTGGTTTGGAGTCCCCCAAATTTTTTATTTTTATTTATTTTTTTTAAATTGCAGTTTTCGGGTTTTTGTGGGCCGCTATCTCTAACTCGGTCGAGTTATTGCGGGCTCAGTCGAGCCAGCCAAGTCAATACCGGGCTGGCCGAGTTGTTTGACAACTCGGCTGGCTCGGTATTAACCCGGCTTGCCGAACCGTTTCCATGGCCTAGTCAATATTTTGGGCATCGGCTTGGACCAACTCGGCTGAGTCAGTTTCGAGCCGGCCAGTTTTGAAAACAATCGCTGATGTAGGCATTGATTTTTGGGCCTAAATCTTTAATTGGCTTTATTTTTCTTATCCGAACTTAGATTTGCATGTTGTTTGCACCGTTGGCTTCGTATTCACAAGCACTTCAACATTATTCCACTTTCACCTGTATTTGAAGACTTTTTATCTAGAGGCTTTATTGAATCCATTTTGGATCATCGAAGGCCTTTCTATTGTGAAGAAGTGTGAAATGTGAGAATTTCAAGTCTTAAATCCTATTACAGCAACTGGTATTATTTCTTCTAACTATTAATTAAATTAGCAGTTTATTGCTACGCCAACAACGAAATAAACACAGTGCAATCTTCACAAAAATACTGCGGAAAATAATAACGTTGGAAACTAAGAAATATTCTAGCGCACATAAAAAATTGATAATTATTTTTCGACAAATGTCCCCAGAAAAACCCAACTTGGGAAAACCAGTACAACAGCTAAGGGTTTATATTATTATGCAGCAGTGAAATAATCTGACTACAATATAGATGCTGAAAACTGGCAATCCTGTAGAAAAATTTAGGGAATTTTTTTTTGAGAGAAATTACCCTTACTCCGAGCAATCCCGACACTTGACTGCCTCTAGAAAGCTAGTCGTCCACCTAGCCCTGTGCAGGCCCTATGTCACCTCTGTAAAGTCCCTCAAACGCTACAACCTGGAACTTTTGCTAAACAAGTCATCATGTTTGCTGCTGACTGGGAAATTGTCTCTCCAGCACTCTGGATAATCTTCCCAACCTCTGGAACTGAAAACCTACTACACCCTGACAAAATTGAACTGCTCTCTAAGGCTACTACACAACCTCCTAGAGAAATTTCGGCCTCTTTGCAAAGTACTCATCGGATCTAGAAAATCTTCCTTCGGCTTCACTGTCTCTACCCCTCTCTGTCTCTACTTCCTTTCTGGAACTCGAACTCTTTCAGCAACTGTTACAGCGCTCTGGAAAATCAAACTCTCCAAGCAAATCGATTTCAAGTTTATGTTCTCCATCTACCCATCAATTTCTTTTTATAATTTTCTGTTGGGACTCCAACAACCAAGATTAAAACTTAATCAAGGGCCAAGATCATATATGAGTCGATCCGTGTTAGTTTCTAGATGATTCACACCTTATCTCAATTAATCCTGATTAATTAACCCCTTTTCCTAGGTTTAGACTTAGCAAATAATTAAAAATAGGATAATAATCTAATTGAAACGATTTCTGGGTTATGGAGAAGTCATGTGTTTTAGCCTCTCCACAAATTTTTGAGACTAGAACACCTCCGATGCTACAAAAATTAACGCTCCCTCTTAGCGAGGGAGGTGTTCTCTCTAGTGCTACACACTCCACCACAACACCCTGTCTTTGTACCACTCTCTGTCATGCTGCTGATGTCTGGCCACTGTGACTGCCTGCCATAGTTATTAGAATGGGACTAGTCATTGAATCGGTAGACCCCTCGGACCGGGAACCAGTTAAAAAACAGGACCAAAAACCCGGTCAACCAAAAACTCATGAAATATTCAAATTTTAAAGAAAAACATATATATTCATGTGCATACATATGATTTCAAACCATTTATACACAAATAAGCAAAAGTTTTCATCTATGTAGCATGTGAGGGTGCACATAACCAAAATAACACCGAGTGCAATCCATCTCTAAACCAAAAATACATCAGCAAACAAGCTCCACATGGCCTCTAGCATCTAAAAAAATTATGCTACAACAAATACCTACATATCATCAAAATCATTGCCTATATTGGGATCTTTGTCATCAATATCACCCTCTTAGCATTGAAATAAGATAGAAAATCATAGCATGTCAAGTTAAGATTTCGTTTGAGTGATGGGTACTTTTTTTAGTAGGTTTGTGATAGAGGAATTCAACAACCAATGCCACTAACATCAAGGTACATAGAGGGTTTGGTGCTCTTGATTAAATATTAGTTCCATACCCTTGTACATGAGAAAATCCAATGTAGTGTTGCAATCCCCCCAATCCTGAAATCTTGGAAAACTGTTAAGTCTGCTGGATTTTGAGTGAGATTTAAAATTCTACTTTCTCCATATGAAATCGGTCAAAACCACTCTCAAACATCTTGAGTCATTTCATGGTAATGTGACATTCTCCTCTCCTTTATAGTTTGTTTCCATCTTTTTTACTTTAAGAATTTAACATTACCATGAAATGCATAGTAATAGTAGGGCCATATGCTTGAATATTAGGCACCTATTATGGGCTAGTACCCAGCTAAGACAAACATTAAAAGAAAAATACTAAACAGGCCCCACCTAATGTGTTCTATGTGGCTTTACTATACTGAATCAGACAAAAACGATTCAAATCATTGGTTCGAACCAGTTTTTGCCTCAAAACGGTCTGACCGGTTTGAATCGGCTGGTCTAGTTTGGTCCTTATAACACTATTGCCTGCCACTTCCCACCAACCACTTCGCAACGTTGATGTTGCATACATGTTGCTGTTGACACTGTTGAATTGTTGCCAACTATGCATTTGCCCTTCAACTCCCTCTCATCTGTTGTTGCTGCAACTGAGAAGCATCCTAAATATTGAATATTTGTGTTTGTTGCATTTGTCTCTAGAGTCCTGAGTGCTGCTAGCTAACTACACTGTCTACTAAAGAATCTGCGCTGCTGCTAACTCTGCATTGTGCTCCTCAACACCTCATTGCAACTAGTTTGCAAACTGTCACTCGATATCTAACTGCACTACTGGCACCAATCCATCTTGCTATTGAATATTGTGGGTCCCTGTAGCAAGGTAATGATCCATAAGAAGGACACCTCAATAGACCCCGCCCAATCTTTGCAACTCTGGGACTACAGCTCTATGTCGCCCCACCTCACTCTTGGAGGTGTTGTCGCACAGATTGTCACGACAACGCTCAGACCGAGGGCTGTCACCCTGATCCCTGATCTCTCCGTTTAAGCCTGTCTCCGCGGTTAAGGGGGGTAGACCCTATGGGAAAATGAACGTTGGGAGACACGAGAAAACAAGCACTAAAACGATTTTACTAAGTTAACAGACCAGTGCCTTATGAAATAAATGACTAAACGATTATTTATCAAATGCTGCAGAAATATGGACTCATCAACAATTGTTTACTATCAATGCTTAACTTTTACCAAACATGAGATAATCAGTAAATGCTCAATGACTTAATGATACTCCAACAAACTAAAATTTCGAAAAATAAAGTGCTTTAAACAACCACGTAAAATGCTAACCAGAGATCACATTCATGTAGTTAATATTCAGATAACTATTAAAGCATGTTTAATATTAATTCCCTCAAAGTTTTAGCCTCAGCAGAAGAGATAAAACATAAGAAAATCCTAAGCCAAGACTGAAATTTGCAAAAAAATTCCCCAAATATTTTTTATTTTTATTTTTTAGATAAAACAAAAATTCAAACTAAAAGAAACCTTTAAAAAGAAAAAAAATCTAAATAATATTAGAATCTAAACTGAATTAAAAGAAACAAAA
The DNA here is from genome assembly GCA_031772625.1 of Pinus tabuliformis. NCBI lineage: Eukaryota > Viridiplantae > Streptophyta > Pinopsida > Pinales > Pinaceae > Pinus > Pinus tabuliformis. The sequence continues at coordinate 658,370,299 of CM062811.1, forward strand.
ATAAATCTAAGCTAAATTAAATCAAAATCAAAACTGTAAGAAAAAAAAAATTTATGCTTTTTTAAAGTTTTATAATTTTTATGATTTTTTTTTTTTAAAAGAAAACTCAAAGTTTAAATCTAAACTAAAACTAACTCTAAAAGAACTAACTCTAACTTAGAAAATAAAACAAAACCATAAAATTCCTTTTTTTATTCTTTTGATTTTTTAATTTTTTATATTTTTATGATTATATTTTTTTTTTGTGTTTATATTATTAAAATCTAAATTTAACTAAAATTTAAGAAATCTAAATCTAAAGGTAAATTTAAATTAAAAGCAAACTAAATTACAATAGAACTAAAACCACGTAATCGGAAGCCTAAACCAAATAAAAAATAAAGATTAAAACCCTTTTTTTTTATATTGTAAATGCTATACCTACAAAGCTAAATTCATCAACTATGAAACACATATATAAAATCTAAACTGAAAAGAAAACGAAAATAAAACATAAGAGATATATATATATCTATGGACCAACGCATATAAAAAAAAAACGAATGCTTTTCGGGATGCTTTGTTATGTGTAATGCGTGCAGGCTATAGAGTTTGACGGCGGCAGGGAGGAGCAGCAGCAACGTGAAAGAGAAGAGGCCCACGCAGGTTTGCAGGTTTAGTGTGGAGGAGAGCCGACGGAAAAAGGAACTGGCAGCAAGTGAAAGACGCAGGAAGCAAATGAGGAGCAGATAGAAGGCAAAGGACGCAGGCATAGAAGGCTCTGATGGCAGTGATGAGCAAGCTACAGTAGAGAAATGGAAAAAGGATGCAGGTGACCACTGCGTGAAGGACAATGGCAACGAAATGGACAGGACAGATGAGTGGCTTTAGTGACTGCGTGGATCTCGAAACATAAATGCACATATGTGATGAGTTTTGCAGGTGCGAAGGGAGGTGTTGCAATGGACAGGCAGAAAGCGTGAGGGTTTGAGGGACGTGGGCACAATAACGTGCAGGTTTTCTGAGGGTGCAACGAGAGTAATGTGAAAGAGCAGAGAAACGTGGATACGCAGGTGATCAAATCGATACTTGGAAATGGACGTGGATAGCTCAACCTTGGAGGAACAACATGAGGCTTGGAATAGCTCACAAAACATCAAACGCCCAAAATAGAACTTTGAAAATAACTATGCCTGAACAGATCTCAGAGGACAATTGTATAAATTTTCCAGAGAAATATGATATGCAACCCAAAAAAAAACTGTAAAACCATTTAAAATTCCTCAGAAATTTGCAAATAAAGTGATATTCTTCCGCTTCAGTGCTTCCAATTATCAAACCACACAAAGATTTCCAGCTCTGAAACAATTGTTCCTGCAATAGTTGATTCTGAGGCCAGATCTTACCCTCCAGTGCCTAGATCTGGCTTCAAGTTTTAAGCTCACCTTCAGATCTGCAACCTGCAACGGCAGAACAAACACCCAGAGATAATATGTATGAAAGGAAAATAAAACCCTTAAAACCAGCTACAAAATTTACAACTTTGTGACTCTGCAACAGCCAGATTTATCAATAATCAACAGTGATATTATCAAAATTCCAAATTTACTATGAAAAACTTCATAAATCTCTCATGCAATTCAAAAAAACAAACTTAAATGATAAACCCAGGATCGAAACTAGCTGGGCTCTGCAAGAGAATGCTTGCGGGAGTTGGTTGGTTCAGCCGAGAACTTCCCCAAACGCCCACTGATCTTCTCGATAAGGGTTTCATGCATAGCTCACTTCAACCATCAATAAAGAGGGCAAAAACAATACTAAATTCCAGATACAATGGAGATACCTGCCACCATTTTAGAAATTCTAATACCATTCAAACCCTAGCAAGTGAACAAGATACCTGTGTTCAACAATACTCTACACCAAGCTGTTACTAATGGCTGAAAATAAAAATATGCAGAAAATAAAACAGCTCACAACACTTCAGGAGAGTAACACCAGCAAGATTTCAACCCCAAAGTCTTTCTTTATTAGCACCAGAAAAAGTTTACAAGAGAGCTTTCTTCAGCACAGGACTCACAGATCGAATGATCTCAAATGACCCCTAGCACCCTATTTAAAGGAAAAATTCCCAACAGCTAGTTCGAGTGATCCACGTCAAAATGATCTCGACCGTCGATGAGGATCAAGATATCTCATAATCTCATCCGTCGAATTTTTTAATGCATTAAAAATTGAAATTCTGCATTTATTTACTCAAAAATATTATTATTTTATTATTTCTATGTTCTTATTATTTATTTTTTAATTTATTATTATTGTTATTATTATTATTATTATTATTATTTTTATTATTTATATCTTTACTTTTTTATTGTTTTTTATTTTTTCAAATTTTTAATTTATTTTTAAATGGATCCTCGAACTTAGCCTTTGGAAAAATCACCTGGGACCTAGGACTTAGGACTTATTAGGGGATTAAAACATTTTCTAACCCTCAAGACACTTTACATCATGACTTTTACAACTTTACATCCCAAGGGGGAAAACCCATTTGACATAGACCCTTATAAACCACCCAATTCTGCGACACAACTATAATCTAGCAGATTAACACACTAGGATTCCTCTAAGATTCTAATAACAAAATTCATTCCGGCTTTGGGGTTAGGCTGAAGGAAAACTCTGCCGATCATGGATTGGTGAGACAAAAGACCTTCCAGAACGTAGATTATCACTAGAAAATTAGGTCCACCTAGGCAATTTACATACATGACTCATATCTACTAAGATTATTTACAATTCACACATGTAGACTGGATTTACAACATAGTATGATCAAGTCGACGATGACTGTCGAATGGCACGGACATGTCAATAAAGCGCTATCCCTTTTGCGAAGAAAAGGGGTGTACTTGCTATGGGGAGTTGACACGTAGTGGTCAACATCTGGCTCTACTTGGGGACACGTTGCTGCACTGTAGGAATGTGAGAATCCAGAATCTGCACCCACGCAACACACAACAGAAATAAGTAGCGTCCATTCAAAAATCATCATATAACATTTAAGCACATGAAAGATAGAAGCTCTTCATTTATTAACAAGGAAAGTAAATCTAATCCTAAATCAGAAATAAAATGCTGAAATAACAAGGAGTAGGGTTAGAAATACAATACAAAGGATGCCCTATGGCATCAGATATCATCTTTGAAGAACAACTTGAGCATTTGGCCATTCGCAGGTAGATCAAGTGGTTCGCCATCCAATCTGCTCAAGTGGAATGAGTTTGGTCCAACTACGTCTCGAATGATGTACGGTCCCAGCCACAAACTGTCAAACTTCTTATGTTTTCCTGGTTTTTCATTCTTGCGGTCCCAAAGCAGTACCATATCTCCCACCTGCAAAGATCTAGATCGAGAGAATTTATCAAAGCTTTTCTTAATGTTAGATTGATTTTTACATATAGCATCAAAAGCTGTCCTACGAGCTTCATCTAACTCCACAATGTGATCTATTCTATTCTGAACTACATCTTTATTAGTAGAAAAATTCTGTAGGAGCTGATAAGCTGGCAATTTTAGGTGCACAGGTAAAGTTACATCCAAACCATAAACTAATTCAAAGGGAGATTTACTAGTAGCTTTCTTCTTAGTGATTCTATCTGCCCATAAAGCATACTTGATTTTGCTATCCCATGATCTCTTATTATCTCCTACTATCTTCTTGATAATGGTTATGAGATTCTTGTTACTTGACTCGGCCAGACCATTACCCTAAGGATAGTAATTTGACGAATGAGATAAGATAATGCCATACTTGAAACAAAAAGATGAAAACTCTGAGGAACTAAAAGCTTTGGTATTTTCAGTGGTGATCTTAGCAGAGACACCAAATCTAGTAATGATGTTATTTTCAATGAAATCCATAATAACCCTTTCAGTGGCATTCTTAGCAGGAATGGCCTCAACCCATTTAGTGAAATAATCCGTAGTAGTCAAAATCCATGAGTAGCCATTGCTAGAATTTTCATGGAACTTCCGTATGAAGTCTAGACCCCAATGCTGAATAGGTGCCTCTACAATGACAGGTTGTAGGGGCAGGGCAGCAAGCTTCTGTGTCCTAGTGAATAGTTGACAGGCTTGACAATTTCTAACAAACTTATGCACCTCAGAAAAAATTGAAGGCCAATAATAACCAGCTCTCAGGATTTTGTGGGCGGTAGTTCTAGCAGTATAATGACCACCACAAAATCCTGAATCAAACTCAGAGATTAATTTCTTGGACTCAACGTCATTAACACACCTAAGCACTATGCCCTCAGGATTTCTCCATCCAAGGCCATCCTTCATAAGGCAATACTTAGTGGCTTTTAGTCTAAGAGCCCTTCTCTTATGAGCAACTAAATGGTTAGGACATGCAAGATTCATCAAGTAATAAACTATGTCCTTGTACCACTCATGCTCTCCTAATCTTTGCAACTCCGGTGAAGATAGATCGCTAAGACAAAACAAACCAAGAGTCTTTTTGTTACCTTCAGTCAACATCTGAGCCAAACCTTGGCCTTTGACTAGCTTGGTGGGTCTAATCTCTAAATCATATTCCTGTATTTTAGTAACCCACCTAGCACGAGTCCCTAAGCAATCGGTTTGAGTTAATATATCTTTAACAACAGAATGTGGGATGAAAGCAATGATTTTAGAATAACCCACATATGTTTTGAAGTGCTTAAGAGACTTGACCAGGGCATAAGCTTGCTTTTCCATCATATTGTACTTCAATTCAGAATTTTGAAGTGCTCTACTCATGAAAGCAATAAGTTGCTCATGACCATCTCTATTCTTTTGTAGCAGGGCACCAGCAATGGTATCTCCGGAAGCGAAAGAAAAAATCATGAAATCCTTGGAATAATCGGGACTAACTAAGACAGGAGCTCTTGCAATAGCGCATTTGATTTCTTGAAAAGCCTTTTTGCTGTCTTCTTGCCAAACAAATTTTGCATCTTTCTTTAGAAGACTTTGAATAGGCTTAGCTATTTCTGCGTAATTTGGAATAAACCTTCTAATAAAAATTGTCTTTCCAAGGAAAGACTGAAGGGATTTAAGATTATGAGGAAGAGGAATCTTTTGGATTGCTTCAATTCTTTTAGGATAAATCTTGATTCCATCCTTTGAAATGATATGGCCAAGTAATTTCCCTTTTGTTACTCCAAAAGCAGACTTAGCTGGATTCAAAGAAAATCCCGTATTCTCTACATCTATCGAAAACCTGCCTAGAATGATTTACATGACTAATACCATCTTTAGAAAAAATAGTAAGATCATCTTGGTAAATTTCAATAAATTTCCCAATTAACCCTTTGATGGCATAATCCATAGCCCTTTGGAACGTAGCCCCAACGTTGGTTAATCCAAACGACATTCTGATGTATTCAAAGGTACCCCATGGTGTGGTGAATGTGGTTTTATGACGATCTTCCTTTTTAACCCATACCTGATTGTATCCAAAAAAACCATCTAGCAGCGACATCATTCCAGAACCGGTTACTCTTTGCAAGAAAGTCTCCATGTTTGGCAAACGGTAATTATCTTTCTTGCATGCTAGGTTAAGGTTTCGAAAATCGACACAAAGCCTTATAGTACCATTCTTTTTCCTAACAATCACCAGATTTGAACACCATGTCGAATGCCTGGTTTGAGCGATAATTCCTGCTGCAAGCATTTTCGCAAGCTCTTTCTGAACCAAAGGGGCTAATTTAGGATTAATTTGCCTAAGTTTCTGGCGAAAGGGTTTAGTATTTTCATCTTTTAAGGGGATAGTATGTTCCATGACATCTTCCCTATAGCCCTTTAATTCATCATAAGAAAAAGCTAAAACATCTCGATATTCGCGAAGTAAATTAGTTAACTTTTTCCTTTCCTCCACACTAGTACCTCTACCAATTTTAACAATCTTTGGGTTTTCAGAAGTACCAATGTTTATCTCGAGATATTTGCCTGGGTCCATCTTATTTTCTTCTCTCAACTTCGTGGCATCATGCCGATCAAAATGTTGCTCTAATGCAACCACATTCCTAGGAGTAGGATTTATGATATGCTCATAATTTAAAGATCCATCCTCCTGAGAATCTATCCGAAAATCTTCAAACTCATCCAGACTATTAAGAAAACGAATGACTTGTTTTTCATCATTAAAGACCTACCAATGCTCTGAGTTATCTTGAACATATGGTCTAAATATTACTTCCATTTTGATCTTATAATTAATTAGCTCATCAGATAACTGGAAAGTAGTAGCAGCTATGGCAAGCTCATCTGCCAAACTATTTTGCTCTCTTGGGATAGCTTTGAGGTAAAGGGCATCAAAGTGCTCCATAGTATCCCAAACAGCATTTCGATAATTCCTTAGTCTTTGATTTTTGCATGTGAATTTATTTTTAAGTTGCATGATAACTAAATCAGAATCCCCCTTAATGCTAAGCAACTTAATCTTCAAAGATTTTGCCAATTCAAGCCCCAACAATATAGCCTCATATTCAGCGACATTGTTGGTTGCTTCAAATTCTAATCAATAGGCAAACTTGAAAATGTGATCAAGGGGAGATTTAAGAACTATTCCAGCACCTTTACCATGCCTAGATGATGCACCATCGAAGTACATATACCAAAAATGGTTCAAAAATGTTTACACTGTGGATTCTCCGATCAATTCAAAAGATAAAAACCACAGATCTCTCAAATCCAAAATCTTATCCCTGTACGCAGGGGATACTTGGAGTGATATCCTTTCACTCGAAAGTTTTAGAGTGAGGATAAAAAGAAGAGCTGCAGATCTAGATTTCCTAAAGAACTGTAGGGACAACAATCGTATTTATTCTCCCTGCTTGCTCTTCTCTTATCATCATTCTTCAACCCTGATGATGGATCCCTCTTGGGATTCGAAACGTTGGTTCAAAAATGTTTACACTGTGGATTCTCCGATCAATTCAAAAGATAAAAACCACAGATCTCTCAAATCCAAAATACCAAACTTTATCGTTGAGATCCTTAACTTATCATCGAGAGGAATTATGAAATTAGACATGATGGCATAGTTCCCAATGTCATATTGCTCTTTGATTATCTCGTTGTGAGGTCTTTTAGGATCTTCGAGATGAAATTTTCTTTCGGGCTCTTTATTTAGTCGAACAAAACCATCACCCCTAGGAGAAGGAATCATAGCATATGACCAATTCATTTGAATACTTCCTCTTAGATCAGAGGCCCACTTTCTGGATAAAAGCATACCCCAGGTATCAGGCACATCCACAACAACAATATCCATGACAATCATGATGTCTGGGTAAACTAATAGATGAACTTGCAAATCTTTGATCAAACCATGCACTTCAATTTTCTTAGAATCCATGGCACATATGTTATAGTAGGGTCTAGAAACTCTTAAGTTAAGCTGTTCCATGACCCTTTTAGTCATTACACAAGCTGATGCACCGGAATCCAACATGCAATTATTCAATTTATATCCATTAACTAATAAGGTGATAAAGAAAGGCTGGTGATCTTTGTTATCTGCATCTAAGCTTTGCAAATATATGGGAGCATCATGATAGTCAACTTCCCGATTCTTCTGTTGAGAAATATTTACTTGAGAACCTTGGATAGCTTTTAGTAACTTATCTCTTTGGGAAAGGCTTTTAGCAATCTCTGAGACAGGAACCCAGATTTTTGCATTGTTAAACCAACTTCCCAAATCGACATCTAATCCAGAGTTTAAACCAAGGTCAAAAGTTTGAGGGGGAATTTGATTCCCGCTTTGATCTTTATCCCTTCTTTGGTAGGTCAAACCTTTATCTCTAGCAATTTCCAAGATTTGCTCAGGAGAGGGTTTTTCACCATATAACCTAGCCAAAATGTCATCTTCATTTTCAAGGTTATTTATACTAAAAGCTGATGAAGGATTCATAACATCACGACTAGTTTCCTTGACCTCTATCCAATCATCCATAGACAAAGGAAACTTGCTACCTACCACATTTATTTGATCACCTATCCCAAACATTCCATTATCCAAAATTCTTCTAACGATAGGGCAAGTGGCCTCTTCATGAAGAGCATCACAAACCCGACAATAAGGAGGAGCGTTATCAACCAAATTAGTTATCGGATTAGGAGGTCTCTGCTCACTAGATTGACCCTTCTTTTGCCAATTGTTATTTCTGTTATTATTATTTCGAGGTTGGAAGTTTTGCGTTTGTGTTCTTTCCATTTGAATCAACCTATTCTGCAAAGTGGCTATCTCCTTGTTATGATTAATTTCCATGGTTTCAATCTTTTGGAGCAACTTGAGAACAAGTTCGCTTTCAGGCTCTTGAACTGCTTTTTGTTTAGGTTCCTTTAGTTTCGTAGCAGCCCTATCAAAACCTGGGATCACAGACTTCCCAGACGCCGCCTTGTCCTTTTCAAGCTCGATAGCTAAAACCTGGCACTCCCTATAATCATTAAGTCTAGCACGCCTCAATTCATAAGATGGCTCAGGACTAAAGGCGTCAATGTAAAAATCTCGAAGAGATTTGTCAGTAGGTTTATAGTCTTGAGGTAATTCTTTAATAATATCATTAAACCTTTTATTAAATTCTTCAACGGTTTCATTTTCTCTCTTTTTGATTATGCTGATAGCTTTTACCAGGTGTCTTCCTTCTCTCTTATCTCCATACTTTTTCTTAAAGGCATTAACAATCGATTGTAATGAATCAAATGAATTTTGAGGCTTTTCATTAAACCAATCTAAAGCATCACCCTCCAAGGTCAGAACAAAAAGGGTCATTTTAACATCTTCATGATTAAAATCAGCGGCCCTTGCGTACTTCCCCAGCCATGAACTAAAAGCTTTCACATGTGAATTAGCACTGATTGCGTTAACTCCCTGAAAGATAGGCAATTTATCCATTCCATGCTTTGGAGTATCATTAGGATAACCCTAAATATTAGCAAAGTTACATGGGGTGAATATGTCCATGATGTCGTGCTCAACTGGACTAGTAAAAAGAAAATGGATATCAGAGAGGGCTTCTTGTCCAAGGTTAACAAGAAGTGTACGAGAAGAGAGTTTGTGTAATCGTACCCTGAGAGCCCTTTCAGGGTCAGGAGCAGGATTGCACAGACTGCTTGGATGTCTTCTAGTATACACTCTTGTAGAAAATATGTGAAGTGGAGTCGCCACCCGGATAGGAAGTGAAACACGGAAAAGCTCGAAAGGAAAGGACCAAGGACATAAAAACTCTGTCCCCGGCAATGGTGCCAAAAAATGTTGTCGCACAGATTGTCACGACAACGCTCGGACCGAGCGCTGTCACCCTGATCCCCGGTCTCTCTGTTTATGCTTGTCTCCCGCGGCTAAGGGGGGTAGACCCTATGGGAAAATGAATGACCAACTGTGAGACAGTTGGGTTGGGAGACACGAGAAAACAAGCACTAAAATGATTTTACTGAGTTAACAGACCAGTGCCTTATGAAATAAATGACTAAACGATTATTTATCAAATGCTGCAGAAATATGGACTCATCAACAATCGTTTACTATCAATGCTTAACTTTTACCAAACATGAGATAATCAGTAAATGCTCAATGACTTAATGATACTCCAACAAATTAAAATTTCGAAAAATAAAGAGCTTTAAACAGCCACGTAAAATGCTAACCAAAGATCACATTCATGTAGTTAATATTCAGATAAATATTAAAGCATGTGTAACATTAATTCCCTCAAAATTTTAGCCTCAGCAGAAGAGATAAAACATAAGAAAATCCTAAGCCAAGACTGAAATTTGCAAAAAATTTCCCCAAATATATGTATATATATATTTTCAGATAAAACAAGAATTAAAACTAAAAGAAACCTTTAAATAGAAAAAATCTAAATAATATTAGAATCTAAACTGAATTAAAAGAAACAAAAATAAATCTAAGCTAAATTAAATCAAAATCAAAACTGTAAGAAAAAAAAATTCTTTATGCTTTTTTAAAGTTTTATAATTTTTATGATTTTTTTTTTTATTTTTATATTTTTAAAAGGAAACTCAAAATTTAAGTCTAAATAAAAACTAACTCTAAAAGAACTAACCCTAACTTAGAAAATAAAACAAAACCATAAAAATCCTTTTTATTCTTTTGACGTTTTTAATTTTTTATATTTTTATGATTATATCTATATATATATATATATATATATATATATATATTTTGTTTATATTGTTAAAATCTAAATTTAACTAAAATTTAAGAAATCTAAATCTAAAGGTAAATTTAAATTAAAAGCAAACTAAATTACGATAGAACTAAAACCACGTAATCGGAAGCCTAAACCAAATAAAGAATAAAGATTAAAACCCTTCTTTTTTTATATTGTAAATGCTATACCTACAAAACTAAATTCATCAACTATGAAACATATATATAAAATCTAAACTGAAAAGAAAACGAAAATAAAACCTAAGAGATATATATATCTATGGACCAACGCATATAAAAAAAAATCGAATGCTTTTCGGGATGCTTTGTTATGTGTAATGCGTGCAGGCTGTAGAGTTTGACGGCGGCAGGGAGGAGTAGCAGCAGCGTGAAAGAGAAGAGGCCCACGCAGGTTTGCAGGTTTAGCGTGGAGGAGAGCCGACGGAAAAAGGAACTGGCAGCAAGTGAAAAACGCAGGAAGCAAATGAGGAGCAGATAGAACGCAAAGGACGCAGGCATAGAAGGCTCTGACGGCAGCGATGAGCAAGCTACAGTAGAGAAATGGAAAAAGGATGCAGGTGACCACTGCGTGAAGGACAATGGCAACGAAATGGACAGGACGGATGAGGAGCTTTAGTGACTGCGTGGATCTCGAAACATAAATACACAGATGTGATGAGTTTTGCAGGTGCGAAGGGAGGTGTTGCAATGGACAGGCAGAAAGCGTGAGGGTTTGAGGGACATGGGCACAATAACGTGTAGGTTTTCTGAGGGTGCAGCGAGAGTAATGTGAAAGAGCAGAGAAACGTAGATACGCAGGTGATCAAATCGATATTTGGAAATGGACGTGGATAGCTCAACCTTGGAGGAACAGCATGAGGCTTGGAATAGCTCACAAAACGTCAAACGCCCAAAATAGAACTTTGAAAATAACTATGCCTAAACAGATCTCAGAGGACAATTGTATAAATTTTCCAGAGAAATATGATATGCAGCCCAAAAAAAAACTGTAAAACCCTTTAAAATTCCTTAGAAATTTGCAAATAAAGTGATATTCTTCCGCTTCAGTGCTTCCAATTATCAAACCCCACAAAGATTTCCAGCTCTGAAACAAGTGTTCCTGCAATAGCTGATTCTGAGGCCAGATCTTACCCTCCAGGGCCTAGATCTGGCTTCAAGTTTTAAGCTCACCTTCAGATCTGCAACCTGCAACGGCAGAACAAACACCCAGAGATAAAATGTATGCAAGGAAAATAAAACCCTAAAAACCAACTACAAAATTTACAACTTTGTGACTTTGCAACAGCCAGATTTATCAATAATCAACAGTGATATTATCAAAATTCCAGATTTACTATGAAAAACTTCAGAAATCTCTCATGCAATTCAGAAAAAAAAAACTTAAATGATAAACCGAGGATCGAAACTAGCTGGGCTCTACAAGAAAATGCTTGCGGGAGTTGGTTGGTTCAGCCGAGAACTTCCCCAAACGCCCATTGATCTTCTCGATAAGGGTTTCCTGCACAGCTCACTTCAACCATCAATAAAGAGGGCAAAAACAATACTAGATTCCAGATACAATGGATATACCTGCCACCATTTCAGAAATTCTAATACCATTCAAGCCCTAGCAAGTGAACAAGATACCTGTGTTCAACAATACTCTACACCAAGCTGTTACTAATGGCTGAAAATAAAAATATGCAGAAAATAAAACAGCTCACAACACTTCAGGAGAGTAACACCAGCAAGATTTCAACCCCAAAGTCTTTCTTTATTAGCACCAGAAAAAGTTTACAAGAGAGCTTTCCTCAGCACAGGACTCACAGATCGAATGATCTCAAATGATCCCTAGCACCTTATTTAAAGGAAAAATTCCCAACAGCTAGTTCGTGTGATCCACGTCAAAATGATCTCGACCGTCGATGAGGATGAAGATATCTCTTAATCTCATCCGTCGAATTTTTTAATGCATTAAAAATTGAAATTCTGCATTTATTTACTCAAAAATATTATTATTTTATTATTTCTAAGTTTTTATTATTTTATTATTTATTTTTTAATTATTTTTCATTTATTATTATTATTATTATTATTATTATTTATATCTTTAGTTTTTTATTGTTTTTTATTTTTTCAATTTTTCAATTTTTTAATTTTTAATTTATTTTTAAATGGATCATCAAACTTAGCCTTTGGAAAAATCACCTAGGACCTAGGACTTAGGACTTATGAGGGGATTAAAACATTTTCTAACCCTCAAGACACTTTACATCATGACTTTTACAACTTTACATCCCAATGGGGAAAACCCATTTGACATAGACCCTCATAAACCACCTAGTTCTGCGACACAACTATAATCTAGCAGATTAACACACTGGGATTCCTCTAAAAGATTCTAATGACAAAATTCATTCCGGCTTTGGGGTTAGGCTGAAGGAATACTCTGCCGATCATGGATCAGTGAGACAAAAAACCTTCCGGAATGTAGATTATCACTAGAAAATTAGGCCCACCTAGGCAATTTACATACATGATTCATATCTACTAAGATTATTTACAATTCACACATGCAGACTGGGTTTACAACATAGTATGATCAAGTCGACGATGACTGTCGAATGGCACGAACATGTTAATCAAGCGCTATCCCTTTTGCGAAGAAAAGGGGGTGTACTTGCTATGGGGAGTTGACACGTAGTGGTCAACAGGAGGTATAGCCGAGAACGTAGAAAACTCTTCCTCCAACCTGGAGGACATCTTATCTATCTCTATAGATGTTGTTGCCTGGTCCTGCTTCTCCTACTTGTCCTTCTTCTTGAGAGGACATTGCGTATTGTAGTGACTGAATTCACCACATCTGAAGCATTTGATCTTAGATAGGTCCTTATTCTTCTTTTTCCCTTGTCCCTAACTGGGGCCCTTCGATGTTAAGGCCATATTCTCCTCCTCATTCTTCGATCCCTTCTTGTTGTTGCCGTTGATGGTACTCTTTAATAGAGCCTGCCTCAACTCCTCCTGTTTTAGATAAGACCACATCCGGTCCCATTTAGGCAATGTGTCTTTGCCCAAGATACTCTGAACAAAACCTCCCAGTCCTTTGAGACACTATTCAGTGCCAATCGTACAAGCTATGTGGGTTGAGGTGCCTCCCCAACAACTGCAAGCTGGTCTCAAACTCCCTGAATCTTGGTGAGGAAGCCATCTATGCTCTCGCCCTTCTACATCCTAATGCTCCTCAACTTCAATTGTAGGAACATCTTCCTCTACTCAGAAGTACTCTGATATAGCTCAGAGAGAGCATCCCATATTTCCTTGTTCATCCTTTTGTCTGCCACATGTGAGACTATATGATCTCGAAGTCCATCCAAGATCATTCACTTCGCTTTCGCCATTTCCTTTCTATGCTCCTTTAGCTTATCAGTGTCCTGGGGTATTTCCACCACATTCTTTGCATAGGTCTTCAGGCCATGTTCATCTAACAAGAAGGATATCCTAGCCTTCCAGATGACATAGTTGGAGGCTCCCTCCAACCTATCCTAATCTCTAAGTCCAACCGTGGCCATCCCCTAATCTGGTCTAGAGACTCCCTGTTCCTCTACTCAGCTACTGAACCTGCTACTTGCACTCCCTTCTGGAGTGAAGAACACTCCTTGCAAGTTGCAGCTACTATCTACTGGATATGGGAAAATCAGATTTCTAAGAGAAATTTCCCTCTGTGTGTGCTATTTTTCTGCCACCTGACATTGATTCTGCTATTGCAAAATGTTGCAAAACCCTTTGCGCCCAACCAAGGAATCTGCTCAGCGAAAATCTGCGCTGCTGTTGCTCCCTTTGCCTACTAGAATCACTATTCCAGGCAACTCAAATCTTTTTCCGCTCGTAACTGAAAAATCGAACCCTTGCCCAGCGATTCGCAATGCCTGGCTAGGCACTACGCAGCCTCTGAAAGTTTTGGCCTACTGCTCCCTCTAAATAGTGAATTTTTTTTCCGCTTTTGAGCTTCTCAGCTGATCAATCACACTCTAATACCATGTGAGAATTTCAATTCTAAAATCCTATTGCAGCAATTGTTATTATTTCTTCTAACTGTTAATTAAATTAGCAGTTTATTGCTACGTCAACAACGAAATAAACACATTGCAATCTTCACAAAATGTTGCGCAAAATAATAGCATTGGAAACTGAGAAATATTCTAGCACACACAAAAAATTGACACAATTATTTTTGGACAAATTCCTTGGAAAAACCCAACTTGGGGAAACCGGTGCAACAACTGAGGGTTTTATATTATTATGCAGTAGTGAAATAATCTGAGTAGATTCTGGATGCTAAAAACCGACAATCCGATAGAGAAATTATTGACAAATATTTTTTGAAGGAAATTACCGTCGCTTCGAGCAATCCCGACACTTCATTGCCTCTGAAAAGCTAGTCATCCACCTAGCCCTGCGCAGGCCCCACATCACCTCTACGCAGTCCCTCAAACGCTACAGCCTGAAAATTCTGCTAAACAAGTTGTGCCTACTGCTAATTGGGAAACTATCTCTCTGGCACTTTGGATAATCTTTTAGACCTCTGGAATTGAAAACCAATTTCACCCCAACAAAATCGAACTGCTCTTTGGGGCTTCTGTGCAGCGTCCTAGAAACATTTCGGCCTCTCTGCAAAGTACTCACTGGATCTAGAAAATCTTCCTCTGACTTCACTGTCTCTGCCCCTCTCTGTCTCTACTTCCTTTCTGGAACTCAGACTCTTCTGTTAACTGCTGTTGCTCTCTGCCAAATCGAACTCTCCAAGGAAATTGATCTCAAGTGTATGTTCTCCATCTACCTATTGACTTCTACTTATAACCTTATGTTAGGACTCCAACGACCAAGATTAAAACTTAATCAAGGGCTAAGATCATATTTGAGTCGATCTGTGTGAGCTTCTAGATGATTCACACCTTATCTCAATTAATTATGATTAATTAACCCCTTTTCCTAAGTTTAGACATAGGAAATAATTAGAAATAGGTTAATAATCTAATTGAGACACTTCTAGGTGGAATTTCCAAAAACGAATTCTGGGTTATGGAGAACTCCTGTATTTTAGCCTCTCCACAAAGTTTCAAGACTAGAACACCTCCAATGCTACAAAAACTAACATGAAACCCTAACCCTAGGAGATAGTTTTGGGCCCCGTTGGGATAAGTTGGACCACCAACTTCCCGGGGTCTTAACTTTGGCCTACGATCTCTATTTGGCTATCATAATATCTTGTTTTGAAGATTTCTACGTGGAGGCAAAAATAGTATCTATGAATCAAATTCAATCACTTTTCTAGTCTCTTAGTTTTCATAGAAAACGACTTTTAGTACCTCAAAATGACTCTTGAAGCTTAGGACCCAAAAAACTACCAAAAATAGAAAGTTGTGCTAAAATTAAGGAAACTAAAAGGAAAGGATTGAAAGAAACGATGTTGGGAGTCCATGTGGAAAAGGTGGGTGGCCACCAATATCCACCAGGATCAATCCTTCCCCCTTAGGAAGCAATGGTCCCCTTTGCGTTGAGTGCCTCCATGAGATGGGGAAACTTTTGTTGAACTTGGTCCTTGGTGAGCCTCTTGCCTTGGTATAGGAGTTGGCCAGCTTTGACAACCCTATACAATTGGATCCTCTGTTGTCGAGTGTTCTTGATTTGTGCATCCATGATCCGATCAATTGTGGTTTGTTCCATGCAGTCTAGGTTGAACTCTGTCGGTGTTAGTTGTCCAACAATTTCTAATGTGTCCAGCAATGGTGGAAAGCATGGTCGAAGGTGTTGAGAAATCAATGCATATAGGAATTAGGGTCTAATTCCTCTTTCTTGATAATTACTTGTGAATTATGTTGGCTTCTTTTACTTCTTTATTAGTTTATTTTTCATCAAGCAATTTCCAAGTTATATGTGCATGAAGACCACAAGAACAAGAGACACAAGATGTAGGCACTCAGCCAGGGAAAAACCCTTATAAGAGAAAAACCCAGTCACAAGCTCTTCCTTAAGTAGATTCAAATCAAGATGAGACACTTCCAGACTTCTTAGACCTAGACAAAGACCTCCGCCAGCCACCATGTCAGCCCTTCCCTTCAATATATAAACCTTGACAAAATTTCCAAGTAGCATTTTCCTAGCAACACCTTCAGTCCAAAATTTTGGTCCTCCAGTAGCAGAATATCAACCCAAGCAGCAGAATTTCAGACTTGCAGTAGGTACAAAATTTTCGACCCCACTAACTACCGAAAAATTCTGCACTTGTAAGAGATAGATAGCCCAAAAACTTGATTTAGGTCTTCCCAACAAACTTTGTCCTTCTCCAGCTACTTTGCACTCTTTTTCTCCCTTTCTTCCTTGAAGATCAAACCTATTGAGTGAATGCTCCAAATAGGTTGAATTGCTCCTCTTTATATTGCCTTTTTACTGGGTCGAATTGCCCTAATGTAGGCTGACTTCATGGGGACAAAGCCAACTTGGTGTGGAGGTGACAAATAACCTTTTTGACTCAAAAATAATTATTTTTACATGATACAAAAGCGTAAGAAGGATCTATTAAAAATGAAAATGACTCTAATGACTCGAAAAAACCTAGAAGCCTTCAATGGAGGCTTTGACCTAGAAAACATTGACCCAAGCATGAAACCCATGCTTTAATAATAAATTTATTTTGACAAGTACAATTATGAAGACCGACACTAGTTACATTCTTCAATACTCCCTCTTAAATAGGGAGTTATTCCTAATTACATACATATAAGAGTACATGGAAGATTTCATAATGAAATAAACTACAAAGATTTCTAGCACACTCAGTGCTACGAACTAGATACCTGACCGGGGTAATCTATCCAGGTGGGACTAAGATGGACTTAAGCTTTCAACCACTCTAGTTACCATCAGGCTTACTTGTTAACCATCAACCCAGGGATCTAGGTGTGTATCCAATGTCAGAGCTCCATGGCCAATGCCACCCTTCCTCTTTAGGATTTAAAAATCAACAGTTAGTTCACCCAGATGTCCTCCCAAGCATCTTGCCATAAGATGCTTCATCTCTCCCTAACAACTAAATCTGTGACATCAACCAAACCGAGCATGCTTCTAAAATATTCAAACTTCTTATTTGGAAGAGATTTCGTCAACACATCAGCTACCTGTTGAGTTGTTAGAATATATTATAGCTTCACGACCCCATCTTGTACCAAACTCCTAAACTAGTGGTACTTGTTGTTGATATGCTTCGTCCGGGGTAATCTATCCAGGTGGGACTAAGATGGACTTAAGCTTTCAGCCACTCTAGTTACCATCAGGCTTACTTGTTAACCATCAACCCAGGGATCTAGGTGTGTATCCAATGTCAGAGCTCCATGGCTAATGCCACCCTTCCTCTTTAGGATTTAAAAATCAACAGTTAGTTCACCCAGATGTCCTCCCAAGCATCTTGCCATAAGATGCTTCATCTCTCCCTAACAACTAAATCTGTGACATCAACCAAACCGAGCATGCTTCTAAAATATTCAAACTTCTTATTTGGAAGAGATTTCGTCAACACATCAGCTACCTGTTTAGTTGTTAGAATATATTATAGCTTCACGACCCCATCTTGTACCAAACTCCTAATCTAGTGGTACTTATTGTTGATATGCTTCGTCCTTGCATGGAATATGGGGTCTTCAGACATTCTGATGGTGCTTTTATTATCACATTTTATCACTGTAGGATCCGAAGGCTTTCCAAACAAATCTGACAAGAGGTTTCTTAACCAAACAACTTCCTTTCCTACTTCACATGCAACAACATATTCTACTTCAGCACTACTTAATGCAATAGGATCTTGTTTTCTACTCATCCATGAAATCATTGCAGATCCCAAACTGAAACATCCATCGGTAGTACTTCTTCCATCAGTCTCAATACCAGCCCAATTGGAATCGATAAAACCTGTTAATTTTACTTCCTTCTCATCATACTTTAGGCAGTGATGTGTAGTGCCACGTAAGTGTCTCAAAATATCCTTGGAAGTTATCCAATGGTCATGGTGAGGCTCCAACTGAAATTGACTAACAACATTTACAGTGAAACGTATATCAGGTTTTGTATTTACCAAGTACATCAGAGAGCCCACCAACTTACGGAAGCTAGTAGGATTGACGAGACTAGAGTCGAAGCTTCTCAACTTCTTGAGATTAGTGATCATGGGAGTAATCATAGGCTTCGAATCCATCATACCGAATTTCTGCAACATCTTGATTATGCATTTACCTTGCCCTAGATATACCTCATCGGGTTTCTACTAGACTTCCAAGCCCAAGTAATAGTGCATGAGCCCCAGATCTTTCATCTCAAATTCGACTGCCAACAATTTCTTGCATTCTAGTATTCTGTGCTTCACACCTATAATAAACAAATCATCCACATATAGCAGTATAATGACTGCCTCATTCTTCACCACCTTAATGTAGAGATTGCATCGACTAAAATTTTGGCTAACCCAATTCTTAAGAGATATGCATCCATCCTTGCATACCATGCCCTAGGAGCTTGCTTCAAGTCATATAGGGCTTTCTTAAGTCTGCAAACATGTGTATCTCTGTTATTTATTTCAAATCCTTCTGGTTGTTCAATGTATACTTCTTCATCAATGGTTCCATTTAGAAATGTTGTTTTGAAATCCATTTGATGGATATTCCATCCCATAGTAGCAGCTAGCGAAACCAAAGATCTTATAGTAATATACCTAGCAGTAAGAGGAAAGGTTTCTTCATAGTCTATACCTTCCTTTTGTGAGAAACCCCTTGCAACAAAACGAGCTTTGTATTTTTCGATGCTTTCATCAACAACATGTTTGATTTTTTAAATCCATTTTGAAGTGACAACCGATTTGTCACTTGGTCTAGGAATGATCTCCCAAACTCCATTCTTCGTGATGGATTAATATTTTTCTTGCATTGCCTTCTTCCATTCCTCTTGATGAGCAGCTTCTTCAAATGTAGTTTGTTCAACTTCTATTAACTTTGTCATATGTGTTGCATATCCTGAATATCTCTTCGGTCTTTTGCTTTCTCTAAAAGTTCCTTTAGTAGCTCCATGTCCTTCGACATTTGTAAGTGTAACTTTTAACCAAGTTGGCCTCTTCTTCGTTTCGAGAATGATTACAGGTTGAATAGGCTCACTTGGTCCTTCTTATTCTTCTTCTTGGTTTGTAGTTGTCTTGTCATGATGCTCTTCTTCTTCAAATAGCAGTACATCTTCGTCATCGAATTCAATTGGTATATCCTTGGATCTTTTGTAGGCATGATTTCGTCAAATATAACATCCCTTCTAACTTCAATTTGTCTTCCTTCTTTGATGTAGATTCCATAAGCCTTTGAAGAAATACTATAGCCAATGCAGATTCCTTTTATGCTTGTAGAATCCAATTTCTTTCGCTTGTCTTTTGGAATATGGATGTATGCGGGACACCCAAAGATTCGGAGATGGTCCACACATGGTTTCTTCCCTGTGAATGCTTCTTCCAGTGTCATGTTATCAAGGATTCTATGGGGGCTTCTATTTTGTATATATAATGTCGTCATTGCTACTTCTCCCCATAGAAACTTTGGTAGATCTTGATCAAATATCGTATTTCATATACATTCTTCAATTGTTCTATTTTTCCTTTCTGCAACTCCATTCTACTAGGGGTTGTAGGGAACAATGAGCTTCGTCTTAATACCTGCTTCTTTACAATATGCAATTAATTCTTTTGAAGTGTATTCCCTACCATTGTCAGATCTCAAAGTCTTTTCTTTCTTTCAGTTAAGGTCTCCACTTCAGACCTAAATTCTTTGAACTTTTCATGTACTTTGTCCTTTGTTTTGAGAAGATAGAGCCATGTCTTTCTAAAATGATCATCAATGAAGGTCAAATAATAAAGATGGCCTCCAAGAGATTTGTTATACATTGGCCCACACACATCTAAATGACTGAGGTCTAGGACCTCCTTAGATCTTGTTTCACTACTTGTAAAAGGTTTCCTTGTATTCTTTCCCAAAGCACATCTCTTGCATACTCCTTCATGACCTTCCTTGATGTTGGGGATGCCTTTTAACATTTGACTTAGTGAGGGTATTATCTTGTAATGAATATGCCCAAATATTTTATGCCATAGTTCAATAGGGTTGATCTCCATGTGAACTAGGGCTTGAGGAGATGGTGTTATGACCCTGTATAGCCTTCCTTCATGAACTCCAATAACTTTTTCCTTTTCAATACTTGAATCCTTTCCCCAAACCAAAACTATACCATCTACAAAGGAAACCCTATCTCCTTTATCTTCTAAACAGGAAATGGAAAGTAAATTCTTTTTCAAACATGGGACATAGAGTATGTTGTTGAGGTGTAGTTTTGCTCCACTTTCCAACTTTAATGATGTAGATCCAAGGCCCTTCACAGCATAATTGTTGTTGTCCCTTAACTTCACTTCATGTGATTATGGTTCCCTTGATAAATTATGGAGTTGACCACTTTTTCCCCGTCATATGTCTTGATGCTTCACTATCAATGATCCATGTGTTGCCATCATCAATAGTATTTGTAAGTGCAACCAAGAACCCTTCACTTTTGACTTTCCTAGATAGGTTGTAGATGATCCTTTCAATATAGCTTCCCGCAATTCTCAGATATTATCTTCAACCTTCTTCGACCTTAGCTCTGATACCATGTTGAGAAACCAATGCTTATAGGAATTAGGGCTTGGTTCCTCTTTCTTAATATTTACTTGTGAATTATGTTGCCTTCTTTACTTCTTTATTAGTTTATCTTCCATCAAGAAATTACCAAATTATATGTGTATGAAGATCACAAGAACAAGAGACCTAAGATGTAGGCACTCAGCTAGGGAAAAACCCCTATGAAGGGAAAAGTCAGTAACGAACTTTTCCTTCAGGAGATTCAAATCAAGATGAGACACTTCCAGACTTCTTAGACCTAAACAAAGACCTCCTCCAGCCACCAAGTCAGCCCTTCCCTTCAATATATAAACCTTGACGAAATCTCCAAGTAACAACTTCCTAGAGACAACTTCAATCCATAATTTCAGCCCCCCAGCAACAAAATTTCGACCCCAGCAGCAAAATTTCGGACTTGCAGTAGATACAGAATTTTCAGCCTCAGCAATTGCCTAGAAATTTTGTACGTGTGAGAGATAGATAGCCTAGAAACTTGATTTAGGTCTTCCCAACAAACTTCGTCCTTCTCCAACTACTTCGCACTCTTTTTCTGCCTTTCTTCCTTGAAGATCAAACTTGTTGAGTGAATGCTCCAAATAGGTCGAGTTACTCCTCTTTATATAACCTTTCTGCTGAGTTGAATTGCCCTAATCTAGGCCGACTTCATGGGGATAGGGCCGACTTGGTGTGGAGGTGACAAATAACCTTTTTGACTCAAAAATAGTTCTTTTTACATGATACCAAAGCCCAAGAAGGGTCTAATAAAAATGACAATGGCTCTAATGACTCAAGAAAAAACCTAGAAGCCTTCAATGGAGACTTTGACCTAGAAAACATTGACCCAAGCATGAAACCCATGCTTTAATAAGTCATTTTCTTTAATAATAAATTTTTTTTGACAAGTACAACTATGAAGACCGACACTAGTTATATTCTTCAACAGAAGGTGGTCCAGATTGAACACTGGGTGCAGGCCAATGAATGGGGGAATGCCAAGCTCAAAAGCATTGTGTCCCACAGCCTTGGTGATTGTGTAAGTGTTGATTTCTGGTAGCATCAGATGTGCTTAAGCCTCAAAATTTGCAGGGAGGCTTCGACACATGTATTCCACAATACCCAAAAATCGTTTTGGGAAATTCCACCTGGAATCAATTTTATTAAAATAATTAATTATTTTTAATGGGTGCCTAAGTCTAAACTTAGGGAATTAAAATAATTAAAGGGTATTAATCTAACTGTGGGTGAAATTTCTAGAAGAAGACAAGGATCAAGCCAAAATGATCTAAGCCATTGATTAGAATCTAATCTAGGTCGTTGGTTCTCAATAGAAGGATTATAAGAGGAGGCTTGATGGGCATTTGGATATCACATTGAGTGAGAGATCATAAATAGAATTTCTGAAGGGAGCAGTGCAGTGGTTGTGGAGAGAATTTCAAAGTGATTTCTTGTAGTGAGGGGCAGGGATAGTTTTGGTTGGACATTTCTCCTGATTCGAGAATACTCAACAAAGGAGGCAGAGAGAGATCCGGGACAGGCAACGTAGGCTGACGCAGAGGCAGCGCAGAGCCTTGAGGAGATCCATATTTTTGCTGGAGAGGTCAATTTCTGAAGCCAGAAGCTGGGGTGTGAGATTGGGAGGACAAAATCAAAGTCTCAGAGGCAAATCGATCAGCAGAAGGGGTGACATTGGGCCTACGCAATGACTCCGCAGACGCGACAAGGGACAAGCCATTTTGTGGCTGGATCAGTCAAGATCGCCAATGATAATGTGAGGCATTTCTCACTAATCTTCTGTCAGCCATATTCCCTCTACTGGATAGCCAGCAAGGCATCCAAAGATTGTATTCATAAAACTACTGCTTAATAATACAAACCATCAGTTGCTACATCGATTTTCCCGCATTGGGTTTTTCTGGGGACATTTGTCCAAAAATAATAGTGTAATGTGTTGTGTATTTCTTTCTTGCTCAATTACTTGTTTCTGCATATAATTTTAACTAGTGAAGGCTATAGTGTATTGGTTTCAGTATTTATTGTAGGAAGCAGTAAATAATTTGTTTAGTAATTAACAAATAGAAGGAACTTAATTAGTTGCTGCAGTAAAAATTTGGGCTTCCATATTTTCACAGTAAGGACCATATCGAAGTGGTCAGAGCTTCTGATGGGCTCTGACAAGACGTTCTTTTTGCAAATGAAATCAAACTTTGTCGCCCACCTGAAACTTATGTGGCACCTGATGTTGATTATGTCGTTGTTTGTACTTAGCATTAGATTTATCCTATATGTCATAAGCCTACGGGCGGTTGTGTTGGATGTGTTCAATAAACCTAGTTTCTTTATCAGCCTCAGATTGTACATGTGTGAATTCTGCCTATGTAGTCGCATGAGGCATGACAACATCAATTAGACACAATGGTTGAAATCCCAGACCCATGGTTGCGGCTCGTCGAGCTATGGAGATCTCTGTTATAGTTGTGTTGCACATAGGGTAGGGTCTCATCCCATTTTTGTCGATGCTTGGAGTTGTACATGCAGAGTATGTGCGCGATCATCCTGTTGATGACCTCTGTCTGGCCATCAGTCTGAGGATGGAATGCAATCGACTTGGTGAGCTTGTTGTCCAATAATGGCCAAAGGCTTGACTA
This sequence comes from Pinus tabuliformis, assembly GCA_031772625.1. Taxonomy (NCBI): domain Eukaryota; kingdom Viridiplantae; phylum Streptophyta; class Pinopsida; order Pinales; family Pinaceae; genus Pinus; species Pinus tabuliformis. The sequence continues at coordinate 658,393,878 of CM062811.1, forward strand.
GAATGCGCTCAGGAACCTACTATCCCGATCTGATATAATGGTCTGCAGGATCCCAAAATGTACCCATACTCATTCAAAGAAAAGTTTGGCAGTGTCCTCTACTGTGATACTCTTCTTGCAAGCCACCACAATTCGTGGGTATTGAAGCCACGTCCAAGGAGTTCTTGTGCAAGTTCATCATCATTAGTACTCATTTGTATACATTAGTCAAAATAATTACTTTTCATTTTATTAAATACTTTTGTTGCTTTCAATAATATTCTTTTCAACTTTAAAATGATATATATATATATATATATATATATATGTTGCATTGGTTTTGGGTACGGGGGAACGACGGGGATTGGGGGACGAGTCCCTGGAACGGCTAGAGCGCACCCCCAAATTTTCAAGGGACGGGGGTTGGGGATGACAATATATATATATATATGCAAAATTCAATATTAACATTTGTAGTTGTTTCAAGCTAGTATTATGCACAACCCTTACACGCCAATTACAATTTCAAACAATTTGAAAAAGGTTCGAGTGACATTCCATTATTGGCCACTAGACATGAGCTTTAGCTTTAGGAAACTTAAGTGTAACTAGTTTAAATTTGTAATAAGGTCCATGAACAATCTATCAAGGAGAACTGTCTTTATATTAGTTTTTATTCCTCATATTTCTTGTTAATTGTGACCAGTGTTGAAAATATTGGTATCGGCAAAATATCAGCGAGGGTTCAGAAAACATCTTATCGGCAATATCGACAAATATCGACAAGCATAAAAGATGCATAATATATTCATTTTTTTCATATTTTTAAACATTTAAAGCAATAACAACATGAAATAAACACATTGGCACATAAATATGAAGAAAGCACTGATATATATGATGTCAAATAGAAATGATACATCAAAGGCAATACCAAATCCTGCTGATCCCTGATAATTGTCCATTCAAGGACTCAAATGTGGAGAACCAATACAAAATAACATCACATATATAAAGATATCTCATCATCATGAGTTATATGTAGCAAAACAAATAAAACTAGCAGCCATCTATCTGAAATCACTGCCCTAACCCCCTTTTACGAGAAAACATGATGGGCTGTTTGTCAGGCCTGCCCCTAGTAGTAGAAGGCCCTAGCCCTACCTCTGCACCTAATGTCAAATAATGAGTGCTAGGTATGGAGCTGTGCTCTCCTATATCTACAACAGATGGTGTTGATGCTAATGCTCCCACAGTGTCCTGCTCCTCCTCCGAGTCCTCCCTCTCTTGCTACCCCTATTCTAATGGATCATTTGGCTCTAACCATGAAGGTGACTCCTTCAAGATGGGCTCCTCAGACTCCACCCTCCACTGGGACAATACATCAATATTGTCTAAGGAAATGGCATCTGGATCCATTGGTGCTTCTATTTGCCTCACTGGAAGTCAGATGTTGTAATGCACATACACTAAATCATTGAGGCATGCGAACTCCAACCTGTAAGAGTGTCAAAAAAACTAATGAGTTTTGACTCTTGACACTTGAAGGTCATAAATTAAAAGTTAAAAAATACAATAAGTGTAATTGCTCAACTGAACGCTGGAGCTCAAAGTTATAACTGTTGCGCTTTTTTGTGTGTATTTTCTCAAATACACTCCAATTTTTCTCACACCTTGAAGAGCTACATGTTTGACTCAAGATTCTTATGGCCAATTTCTACAAATTTGGTGCCCTTGCACCATAGTTTCGCCACCAAATATCTACAACAAAATAAAGAAATAAAAAATTCAAAAACTTAAAACATAATTAAACTTTCAAATAAAAGTTACATAATTGAATTTTTAAAAAATAAAATTATAAGTAAGGAAATTCTAAATTGAAAATTATAATTTCTAATGAGTGATGACTTGTCACTTACGTGGCATGAAGAGGGTTCTTTCCCTAATAGCATCATCAAATCCAAATAGGCCAACACAATCCCGATAAAACTGTATCTCGTGATTGATTTTGCTATGAAGCTCAGGATCAAGTACCATCCTATGAATACAAGAATGGAGCCCTTCCATCACCTCGCCATCAAAATCAAAGCCGCATTTGTATGAAAATGCGGGGTTGAGGAAGAGTGCTATTGCATGAATGGGTCGATGAAGCATCCCTATCCGCCGACTATCAATCACATCCCATAACATCATATGCCTATCAAGGCTAGCAAAACCCTTGTCTACATAATAAGAACGAATGGCCTCCTTGGCCCTATCCATGGCCTCATACAAATAAGCCATTGCAGGCTTCTCCCCATCTACCAATCTGAGAACCTTTACTATAGGTTCACTAACTGAGCACGCTTCTTCTACTCGACACCAAAACGTCTCAGAGTACACCATTTTTGCAATGGCTTTCCCATCCTGTCTCTTGTTGTATTTACAATTATGCTAGTCATCAGACACAAACATTTGCTTCAACTCGAACTGACATCGAAGCAAAGACTGAAGAGTAATAAAGTTTGTGGCAAAGCGTGTGATCGCAGGACACCACAACTCCTTGTTTCTAGTGAACTTCCTCATGAGGCTAAGAACAAAAGCATGGTTATAAATAAACTTGGGGACGCTCCTAACCATATCAACCGCCTCCTTGATGAAGGAGAGTTTCCCCATATCCTCAAGCAACAAATCGAGACAATGTGCTGCACACGAAGTCCAGAACAATATGCGATGCCTCTCCATAAGCATCTTGCTGGCGGACACATAATTAGCTGCATTGTCTGTTATGACTTGCACCACATTCTGCACACCAATCTCCCTAATGAACCCATCTAACAACTCACATATCGTTGCTGCATCTTTGATATGTTCTGATGCATCCACTGATTTAATAAACATGGTACCTTTAGGACAATGTACCAAGAAATTTAGAAGGGTCCTACCCTTCTTATCTGTCCAACCATCAGACATCATTATGCATCTAGTAACTTCCCATGTTTTTTTCAACTTTGCCAATCTAGAGTTGATGTCCTGCTTTTCTGCTTGAAGAATTGGCCCCCGCAACTCCTCATATGTAGCACTTTTGTACCCTGGGCCCACAACAACAATAGCATCACACATTGGCTGCCAAAATGGATTGGTTTTGGTGATGTTGAGAGGTAAGTCGCTCCAGAAAAGACACCTCCCCATGACTCTATCTGCTTCTTGCTTCTCCCTTTTTTTAACAAGTGATTTTATGCTAGGTTGTGATCCATGTCCTGTTCGTGGAACAAAAAATGATGACCTCGCACTAGTAGTATCAGGTGATGCTGTGGAGCCCCTCCCACTACCCTCAGCATCAAAATCAAGAGAAGATATCCCGAAAGATCTACCTGCACATTCAGTCTTGTTTCTTTCTGTCACTTCCTTCTTTCTGTCTTTTTCATCATTTGCCTCAAGAGCTTTTTGTATAAGCTCCGGATTAGAAGCTGTACAAATCCCAACATCATGTCCAGTGAGTCTAGCTAGATGGTATTTCAATCGTGGAACCCCTCCTGTCATCCTAGTCCCACACAATTTGCATGTAAGATATGCCCGATTTGTCCCACCATCAAGCTCCCCATACTCCCAAAATGGGTCCAAGGCTTTTGGCATATTTGAATTTTGTAGTGAGCTAACTCAAACCTAGGGCACCAAAAAAATATTTGGAATTAATAAGTAATAACCACCTCATTTTACAAAATATTTTTTTTGCTACATTATTTGCAATGTGAATTCAATGAAAACCCATAAATGACAATAAGAGGGTGCATTTGAAAGTTAAAAAAAAAATGGAGTTTGCTCTCCAAATATGGCGAAAACCCTTGTATTTGCTCATGGGCATGGAAATCATAGCAAATGGAAAAAAAAAAACAAGCAAAATGTTTGTAGGCAAATAGGCAAGCAAGAATAATCCTAAAACTATCAAAAAAATCAGTAACATAAAGGTTTATTTGAACATACCTGTTAATGGAAGAAATGAAATTGTCTCAATGTTCTTCAATTTTAGATCAACAACATCTTCATTGTTGGTGGCGATAATGACTATTCAACACTCAAATCCTCATTGGCAACAAGCACATAGCTCTCCCCTTCCTTCTCCAGCAATCAGAAATGAAAACGAATGAAAAAAAAAACAAAATTGACCTATGCTAGCCGCAGCGACAATTTTTTGTTATTGCCCGGCGGTATTTTCGATCGTAGTGCGATATTTTCTTGATATATCGCCGATATTTTGGAAATATCGTGATATTTTCAGGGAGACAAAATATCGCGATATTTCCTCGGCGATGTCTCGTCTCCCTGAAAATATCGCGATATTTCCGAATATCAACGATATTGTCTTCACTGATTGTGACTATGTTAAACACAAAAGACATTCTCTTTTCCATAGATTTTGCAAACTTTTATAGCTGTGCTGAAAACCACTATAAAATAATTTGGTTTTCTAATCATATGAAATTCATATTTCAGATTAAGAGGGGGTTTGAATAGGAATTTATTTAAACATTTAATACTCAACAAATTCACAACTATCTTATTTTTTTCACAATGCTTGGGGTTGCAATGATGGAAGCACTGAACTTGAATGAGTCCTCGAAACCCACATACGATATGTAAAAGTTGAGATGACCCTAAGAAATAACAAGAAAAATAACTACAAGGATCATCCTTTTAAAACGTTGTATTTTCTGTTTTCTTGATATGGAGGGTGCTTTTTGTAAGTTTACCATTGAAAATCCAATATCTAAATCACTAGAAATCCAAAATGAAACCCATCATACAAAACACATGTTTTGGGCTGCAACTTGTACAAAAGATTTAGATTCAATTCATTCCGAAAAAAATGAATGGGAAAAATGATCAATGTCCATGATTGTCAAAATTGAAGCTCAGTGCTTGGATTATCCCTAAAACTTGTAGGAATTTATAGGGTAAGTTCCTCAGACAGAACACCAAAGGACACCGCTCACAAACACATCACAGATCAATACACCAGTATTGTTGACGTGGTTAAAACCCTCAAAGAGGGAAACAGTCCACAGCCTGAGCCAACGCGACCACTTTAGGCAATTTATTAATAAAAGAATGAAAATTTACATAAGCTTCTCTCATGAACGGTTACCCTACAAATGACCCTCCATGCTCTTTAAATAGAGATCATGGACCAATCGGGTGTTAAGCCACGGGTCAAGTGTCGGTAATACCGAGGAGAGAATGAATCGTCGGATCACTACATATCGTGACCTTCGGATTGTAAGTTACAAAAGTACATAGTAAAGAAACACACTTTACCTAACTCTATACTAGACCAAGTTATACTTAACTACTTCCTATGTGTCGGAATATCTTAACATCCCCCCTTAAGAACAACTCGGGATAGGATTGAAGGATGTACAAATATGACACAATAGGAGAAGGAAGGAGGCACTAGAGCCTATCCCCCCTTAGTGACAACTTCCTGAACTCCAACCATAAATCGAAGTTTAGTAAACTTCGCCTCTGTGAGAGCCTTTGTAAAGATGTTTGCAACTTGATCATCTGTTGAACAATATTGCACTTCAAGAACATGGTCGTGAATGAGCTTTTTGATGAAGTGCATGTGCAGTTCAATGTGTTTGCTGCGCTAATGTTGGACTGGATCTTTGCATAGTTGAATGGCACTTTGATTATCACACCAAAGTGTAGTTGGATGCTGCTGCTGAAAGCCAAACTCTGACAGGATCTGACGAAGCCACAAGACTTCCTTACTAGCTTCTACGGCACCACGATACTCTGCTTCTATTGAAAAAAGAGAAATGGCACCTTGTTTCTTGCAAGCCCATGTAATAGATCCTGAACCAAGAGTGAACACATAACCTGCAATAGACTTCCGATCATCAGGGTCACCAGCGCAATCGGAATCAGTGAAACCAACCAATAGAGGAGATGCTTCAACACTGTAATGAATCCCAAACTGAATTGTACCTCGAACATAACAAAGTATTCTTTTAGCTGCTTTCCAATGACTTTCATGTGGGTTTTGCATAAACCGAGCAACAAGGCCAACAGCAAAGGAAAGGTCAAGACGAGTATGGGTTAGATACAAAAGTTTTCCTACAAGTTAACGGTATAAGATAGCATCAACTTCAGGGGAAGTACAAGTGACTGAAAGTTTGGCTTCAGACTGAAAGGGAGAAGGGGTTGGCTTACAGTCTTCCATGTGAAAATGGCGTAGAAGATCATAGGCATACTTGGACTTGGAAAGGGAAATACCTTCCTTGGATTGCAAGACTTGAAGACCAAGAAAATAATGCAAGTGTCCTAAGTCTGTCATTTCAAACTTCTTTTTAAGGCTGGACTTCACATGGTTTATAAGGTTGGGATCATTACCAGTGAGAATAAGGTCATCAACATAAAGAACAAGAATGATAAGAGACTTGCCCACTTTCTTGGTGTAGACAGTGTTGTTAGAATGACACCTAGAAAAGCCAGTTTCTAAAAGAAAGTTGTCCATTTTGGCATACCAAGCCCGAGGAGCTTGCTTGAGACCATAAAGGGATTTCTTAAGCCGACATACAAGGCTAGAGTTTGTTTGTATAAAGCCAGTAGGTTTTTCCATATAGATTTCTTCATGCAAGTCCCCATGCAAGAAGGCAGATTTAACATCCATCTGATGGACTCCCATTTGAAAGAGGTAGCAAGGGAAAGAACAAGGCGGATAGAGTTCATTTTGGCAACAGGGGAGAAGGTTTCAGTATAGTCAATGCCTTCAACTTGTGAAAAACCCTTAGCAACAAGACGAGCTTTATGTTTATCAACTTTCCCATCTGGTCCATACTTGGTTCTGTAAACCCATTTGCATCTAACAAGTTTTCGTCCCTTTGGTAGAGGAACAAGATTCCATGTATCATTTGCCAATAATGAATGATATTCTTTATTCATATCTGCTTCCCAATGTGGATGGCCTGAAGCTTCTGCAAAGGTGTCAGGGTCATAATTCACTAAAGCTTGAGCCAGTAAAGAAGAGGCTCTATCGAACTGAGAACGTGTACGTCGTTGATCTGTAGGATCACCGGCAAGATCACCTGCTGCATTCCGAGTAGCACGAACCCATTTTGGACGCTGAGGAGCTCAAGGAGGATCCTGAGAAGGTGGGGGAGGATTGTCATCCTCGCTTTCATCATCTGAAGAAGAAATATTTTCAAAAGTAGAAGAGATAGAGAGAGGTGGCACATCCGCCAAACTAGGCTTGTAGGCCGATATATTTTCAGCAAACTTTACATCTCTTCTAATGATAACATTTTTGGACTTAAGTGGAATAAGTCTAGAGCCTTTGACATCTTCAGAATTATCCAACAAAAATACATTTTTCACTCTTAGGTTCTAAAGATTTATGTTTCTCATCTGGAATATGGGCCTGTGCTTCACTTCCAAAAACACGAAAGTGACTTACATCTGGTTTAATTGAGCTCCATGCTTCCTCTGGAGTGATATTCTTTAAAACCTTAGTAGGAGTGCTATTTATTATGTAATTTGCACAATTAATTGCTTCTGCCCAAAAATTAAGACTAAGTCTTTTAGATTGAAGCATACAATTAGCCATTTCCTTTAAGGTGCGATTCTTCCTTTCAGCTGCACCATTTTGTTGTGGAGTATATGGAACAGTATGTTGCGTTTGAATTCCATTCTCAGTGCAAAAGTTGATGAATTTGTTGTTAGCATATTCTCCACCATTATCAGATCTTAGCTTAAGAATTTGATGTCCAGATTGTTTTTCAACAAAGGCCTTAAAGGCCAAGAACATGTTAAATACTTCACTCTTGAGTTTTAAGAAGTATACCCAAGTGCGTCTGGAGAAATCATCAATGAAAGTTAAGAAATACTTGTAGCCAGAGAATGAAACAACTGGACGTGGAACACATAAATCACTATGCACAAGCTGTAAACGGGTTGAGGCGTGCCAAGAGGCACGTTTTTCAAAACTATCCCGATGATGTTTTCTAAGTACACATCCGGAACAAACACCATCTCTGCAAGATACCATTGGAAGACCTGTCACCATATTTTCTTTACATAGATTTTGAAGGGAGCGATAGTTTAAGTGACCAAATCGCTCATGCCAAAGTTTGCTCACTTCACCGTTATGAGCAACAAATACCGAGGGAAGATTTGATGACCCAAAGTTGTTAAACTTATACAACCTTGTAGAGTCATTAGTAATGCCAGTAGCTAAAATTTGTCGAGGATCTCTTAGATCCTTAATTACAACATCGTGAGGTGAAAATTCAACGATTTTACCTTCCCCTGAATGAGTTATCTGATATACAGATAGAAGGTTGCAGGATAAGGTTGGAACACATAATACATCATTAAATTGACCATTGTCTATATGAATAGTTCCAGTCCCTACAACACTAAGAGATCTATCATCACCAACATATATATTTTTGGTGTTACAATCATTTAAAGAAGAAAACGTGGCTTTGTTTTTGGCCATGTGATAAGAAGCTCCAGAATCAATGAGCCACTCATGAGAATGAGAAGAAGAAGATACATTTAGTGCATAGCCAGACCGAGATGCTTGACAACCACATGCAAAAAGTGTTATTCCTGAAGATGAAGTTGAAGTTGAAGAGTGCTCCAAATGGATGTTATGTTTCTTCATTGTTGCTTCCAAGGCTTCCATCTTCTTAAAGCATTTGGATTCTAAGTGGCCATCTCGACTACAAAAGTGGCAATGTCTATCAGTCTTCTTCCCTTTGTTTTTATTTGCCTTATCATTTTGTTGAAATGATTTTTCATTTTGAGGCTAAAATTGCTTAGGACCCTTGTTTGGTTTAGGACCATTCCTTTTAGGATACAACTTCTTAGGATTCTTTGAATTTGGTTGCTGTTGGGCGGCTAATGCTTTCTTAGAAGAGTTTCCAAGATTAAGAAGACCAAGGTGTAAGAGTTTTTCTTGTTCTCTTATTAAAGAATCACAAAAGGAATCAAAGGAAGGGGACTTGTAGGCTTTTCCTTGAGAAATGAAGGCTTCTCTTGTAGAGTGGAAGGTGGAAACAAACACAGAATAGGCTGGTCCCAACCATAGTTTTAAAACCGCTCAGAAAAACCGGTAACCGGTCAAACCGGCCGATTAGCTAGCTGGCCGGTCCGAACCAGCCTAAAAACCCGGTCAGACCCTTCATTTGCCCGATTTTTGGCCCTAACCGGTGAAAACCGGCCGGTTTAGGACAAAACTGGCCGGTTTGTTACAAACCGGCCGGTTTTGTCCTAAACCGGCCGGTTTTAGGCACAACCACCATAAAGTTAAAAAAACATGTTTTTGACTGTGTTTGAGGGGTTTTGGGGGGGGACTAAGGGTGTTTCAACCCTAACAATGTTGGCAATTAATGGTAATGTTAAATTCTTAAAGTAAAAGTGACATTTCCTTTAATTTTCATTTTCATCGTTTTACTTAAATTTTTAACATTACCATGAAATGACTCAGGATGTTTGAGAGTGGTTTCGACCTCATTGGATTTCATATGGAGAAACTAGAATTTTAGATTTCACTCAAAATTCAGCAGACTTAATGGTTTTCAGGATTTCATGGTTTTGGGGTAAACAATAAATGCAATTAGAGCTCCAAATGATAAGAAAAACTCTTGATCTAGATCCCATTGTGTTGGACAATATTGATCCAACATCAGAATGGGTGGAGGAGACTAAAGAACCTGTGTTTGAGGCTGATTTTGATATCGACATGGCTTTGGCGGGGGATGAAGCAGATTATGTGGTGGCATCAGAACCAGGATCAATAGCGGCATCAAGGAAAGGCAAGGAACCAATGGAAGGCACTAGTCATGCAGGTCGACAAACTCGTGCTTCCATTAGGTCCACTTCTATTGTCATTGGTGGTATTGATACTGAGGTTGCAGATCAAGTTGAGGCATCCTCAGACTCTGAACCAGATGATGTCTATGTAGCTCCTGATGATGATCTTGTGTCTACTACTAGTAGTGGTAATGAACTTGATGATTGATCATGTGTATACTGTAGACTTGTAGTAGGCCAATGGCCTCATAGCTTGCAACAATGTTTTTGGACTTTATAGGCCATTTAGAGCCTCATTTGTTATGTATTTTGCTATTTTGTTGATGATATGTATTGCACTCGGTGCCATTTTGATGTATTCACCTTTACATGGTATATAAATGAGCAAACTTTGCATATTTTGTCTCTATTGGCTTGGAATCATGGTTTTACATCTTAAAAATAGTTTTGTTTCATTAAAAATTAATTATTTAATGTATTTTTTTAAAACCGGTTCGTTTAGACCAAACCAGTGCCGGTTAGACCGGTTCCGGTCGGTAAACCGGTTTATTAGGTGGACCGGTCCGGTCACCGGTTCCAGTTTTAAAAACATTGGTCCCAACTTAGTAAGAATGGAGTAGATAAGGTTACTATCTTCTTTCTTAACCTTAACACCTTCCAAGAGAAGTCTAAGGGTCTTGAATTTGGACAAAAAATCTTCAATGCAAGAAAAATTATTGGGGTCCAATGTAAGCAACTCATTTTCGAGTTGATGGGCTTTAAGTTCATTTTTAATTCCAAAAACTTTAGTGATCTGTTTCATTGCTTCATCAGGAGTATCAATTTCTGCAATATGGAATCTAAGATCTGGAGAAATAGACATCCCTATCAACCCACGTGCTTGATCTTGCCTATTTTCCCATTTGGCTGCCTTATCTTCATCTTTCAGTTTGGTTTCTTGGCCTGAGGCTATTCTGTAGAGACCTTTACTTCTAAGTAAATCCACAATGTAGGACCACCATTGGAAGTAGTTGGTGCTGTCAAGAATAACTTGGCATGGACTTTCCATTTTAACAGAAACTGAAGCTATAGACGCTGAAACTAAGTGTTCCAATGGAAAGATCTCGAAAAATTAGGCTGGTTCAAAAAAACGGCTCCGAAAACAGCTTCTGAATGAAGAAGTTATGGCTTTTTGAAGAAGATCTGATGAAGATGCCGACGAAGTGCGGGAATGTGCGGAAATGAATGATAATGTTATATTAAAAAAAAAATCCGCCGCCTTTCCAAACTTAATCTAATTAGCTCAACAAAAAGAAGACTTGAACTCAAGACCTCTACTCATAAAATAGCTTTGGACCAAGTGAGCTAAACTAAAAGTAAAGTAATTTTTGGAAAAGAAGAAGGGGGTTTTTTTTTCTAGTCACTGAAGCTTTGGGTTGCGTGCTTACTTGAGAAAGCTCTTTTTCCCTACAAAACAAAAAATACAAAACCCAACACAGACATACAAAAAAAACAAACCTTACGGCTTGAAGTTAGCTTTAGCCGAAAAGTAAATATTTTCCTCAATGTTTCTAATTTTCCGAGATCACACTAAGGTGCAACGGAAAAGAGCATACACATGAGAAAAATCCTTCCTCTCTGTTTCTGATTTGCCCAAATCGCACAGAGTCGCGGGGCAAAGAGCATACGCAGAAACGAAAGGTGTAGATCCAGTAATAAAAAAAACAAAGAGCTAAATAAACCGAAATAAACAGAGAGAAAATAACTAGAAATTGCAAATAAACACTGTATACCTCAAGATCTTAAAAATGACGTAGCTAGGGCTACCAGAAACCTTTTCGCATGAAACGAAAGGGGTTCCTCACTAGAACAGATGCTCCTAACACAATAGAGCAGTCCTCTCGGCCCGAAAGCAGTCAGAAACAGTAGATCTAGGAAACGACAGTCGAATGCAGTTCTACCGGCTTCAAATTTGGATCACCAACAGACGCGGCCCTCAAATAGCTTTGATACCATGTAGGAATTTACAAGGTAAGTTCCTCAGACAGAACAACAAAGGACACCGCTCACAAACAGATCACAGATCAATACACCAGTATTGTTGACGTGGTTAAAACCCTCAAAGAGAGAAACAGTCCACAGCCTGAGCCAATGCGGTCACTTCAGGCAATTTATTAATAAAAGAATGAAAATTTACATAAGCTTCTCTCATGAACGGTTACCCTACAAATGACCCTCCATGCTCTTTAAATAGAGATCATGGACCAATCGTGTGTTAAGCCACGGATCAAGTGTCGGTAATACCGAGAGAATAAACCGTCAGATCACTACATATCATGACCGTCAGATTGTAAGTTACAAAAGTACATAGTAAAGAAACACACTTTACCTAACTCTATGCTAGACCAAGTTATACTTAACTACTTCCTATGTGTCGGAATATCCTAACATTCTTCCCAAAACATCCTTGAAATCTGCCTAGAAAACCCTCTAAATCTGCCAAAAACATCCCTGAAATCTGTTCGGAACATCCTAAAATCCATTTGAAACGTCTTGGGGACGGCTAGCAAGTCCCCAATGGAGTCCGAAACAATTTGGGGATGTTTCCTAAGGGTCTAAAAGTCCCCGGAATGCAAGCACGCAAGGTACGTGAGTATTTTTGGGGGGGTAGGTCCCCGTGCAACATACATATATATTGTTAGTTTACTTTGATTTTTTCTTTTGAGAAAACTTTTATAGAAATTTTATTTTCTTTTTTTAGTGAAAATAAAAAATATTGTATAGTAGTTATATGAACCACAATTAAATTTTATTATTATTATTATATATGATATATAAATATCTAATATTAAGTATATAGTTCTCGTAACTGGGCTTAATGATTAAGAAAATGTTCTGAAAAAATGTTTTTTTAGGAAGAGGTCACAAGTTAAAATCCAAAGGGGAGTAGAGTATGTACACCTCCTTAAATTTTGACTGTCAAATTGCTACACAAAGATGCATCCTTGTCCCACAAAGAAAGAGGTTTCATAGACCCATTTGATGTTTGACTTGACCTTAACTTTAAAATTAGGTTATTGTTACTATTATAATAAAAAGCTATATAGATAAACATTACAATAGAAACTTAATTATATATTAAAGATACATGTTCTAAGTTTACAAGGGTTTATATTTATTTATAATTTTAATATATCTTGTTGCTACTTATAGGATGCGGTATATGATTTGGCTATAAGCAATCAACTTCAATAGGTGCTCATTGTATCATGCTGAGACACATTATTGAAAAGGTTTGGGGGACAAAGAAGTATTTTGCTGCTTTGTTGATTTCAAAAAGGCATTTGACACAATCCCTAGAGATAAGTTGTGGCATAGAATGGAAGAACTTGAAATTCCTTTGCATTATAGAGTCATTGTCCATGGGCTCTATGAAGAGGTGAAAGTCAAAATTAGAACTTCAGCAGGCATTTTGGAAAGCTTTATAAGTGGCATTGGAGTCAAGCAAGGCTTCCCTTTATCCCCTACTCCTTTTGGTTTATATATTGATAAACTAGAAGAGTGGCTAAATCTGCAAGGTGGAGATGGTGTTCGGTTGGGGGAGTTTGTGATAAAGCTTCTTTTATATGCTAATGACCTTGTATTGATTGCTAAATCGGCCTATGGATTGTAGATGCACCTATATGCCCTTGAACATTTTTGTAGAGCAGTGGGGATGCAAGTCAATACTAGCAAGACCAAAATAATGATTTCCTCTAATAAAAGGAAGCAGAGCCAACGTACTTTCTTCTTTGAAGACAACATTCTTGAAGAAGTAAATGAGTACAAGTACCTCGGGATTAATTTCAACAACAAGCTTAATTGGAAGGACTGCAAAAGGAAGAGAATTTTAGGAGGGTGGAAAACATTATATGCTCTTCAAAATAGATGCAAAGAGGCAAAGTTATGGGATTGGAAAACGATTTAAGTGCTTTTTGGACTCTTACTTTGTTTGGTGATGCTATATGGGTGTGAATTGTGGGCTAGCAACACTCTCGTCTCAAAATGGAAACAAATTGAGAAAATCCAAAAACACCTGATCATGAGCAAGTTCAAAACAAAAAGTTTGGTTCCTTATGATACAAGGTTGAGTGAAACAAGAGCAACTCTCATCGAAGCCATTGCTATGGTGTGTCTCATAAGATATCTAAAAAGAGTTGAGAAAATGGGAGTAGGTAGATGGCCTAATGTTATCTTCAATGAAGGCATGATTGAAAGAAAGAAAACATGGATGAGACAAAACTACACATGGATGCAAAAATGGAATATATACCTCAACGTCTATCCCACAAATAGTAAGGAGCTAAAGAAATTTTTTATGGAGAAGTTTCGTAATTGTATATGGCAAAAAATGTTGGGTAGAAAGAAGTATTATGTTGAGGAATTCGACCCCACTTGTGATCTCCAACAAAAAGAGCACATTGGAGCTAACATCTTGTGGTGGGAAAATGTTCTTATTGCTCAATTAAGAACTAACTCACATCAGCTTTGGTGTGAAACATGGTGGAAAAGACCTAAAGAAGCTTGGGAAGAACGGGCGTGTACATTTTGCACGTCTAGGGCAGTAGAATCGGAAAAACATTTCATTTTGGAATGTGATACTTTCAAAGACATCAGGGACAATTATGAGAATATGTTAGCATCAGATCCTTGGCATTATGTTTTCAGTGAGGGGACTGTTAGAAGGTTGGGAAAACTCATCATCAATTTGAGTAAGAAAATGATTGAATTGCAAAAGGAAAATAGCAAGGAGACTGGTGGTCACATAAACTATTTTTAGTCTCGTGGACGTTAAAATATCATTTCATTTCATTTCTGTGGTTCCGAACAATGGTTTTCATTGACTTCAAAGTTTGATTTTTCATCAACAGCTCTGTCAGATAGGTGCATTCGGCTAGGAGATTTATATTTACTAAAACACTTATTAATTTTGTTGGTAAAAGCGATGCTTTTTAATGGTGGTAAAATCGACAATCTGAAATCATTGTGGTCTGTAGGTTTGTTATGTATAGTTAGTGCACTTATGCTCATGCCCTCCTCCTTGATTTAGGAAACAAGTTTATACTATTGTTATTATAAAACAAACAAACTTATATGTTTGTTGCACCACAAAAATTTATACTATTGTTATTATATAACAAACAAGTTTTTTTTATTGTTGCACCACGAAAATCAAGCACATATATGATACCAACGATGAGAAATAATAATAATACTATTATTACCTGTTAACAGTGCTGACCAATGTGAGCTAATTGTTTCTGGGTGTAGAGTGTAGGTTGGTGGTTCAGTAGCAGATATTTCCACATGATGTTTGTGATAGTTTCTTTTCTACAATCGTCCTTGGTATGACAATACCAATGATGTCAGCTTAGATGAAACTTCAGTTTTGGGGGGTGATGGATCCCTTTAATATCTTATATGGAATGGCCTTTTTTCATAGTTTGATATTTGTTAAGCAATGTATAGCTCAAGAGATGTGTTGGCATGAGTCACGGGGGCTTCATTGGCAAAGAAATATCATACCACGTGGGTTCATATTGGGGGATATATATTGAGGAAAAAATGACATAATATATTGAGCATATAATAGGGGTAAAGGGATTTTATATTGATGGGTATAAAAAATGGAGCTCAAAGTTATTGAAAAAATATAAAGGGGTATAAAAATTGTTAATGAAAATATATATACCTACAATATCTAGCGAAAGTAGGGGTTTTTCAAAATTGGGAAGGTGTACTGGGTTCATATTGGTAGGCAGTTAGATAATGTGATTTTTAGAGGTATTTTCCAATATGTAGTCAAATTAAGGGTATTGTTTACTATGCCACAAACGCACGTGCTATGTTAGAGGTTCATTGAGTGAAGCCCCCCATGGCACAGTTATTGGATTTGGCCATAGACCAGCAAAAAGATCACCATTGATACCACATGGTTCATTCCACGGAGGATCAATAGTAAAAGAGGAAAAGCTAGATAATCCATAAGAGATGAAAGAAATATTTATTTATATGAATGTATGACATGAATTGTATGATAGTTTGGCTTTATTTATACATCGTTGTCATAAGTGACATGAGTTTCCAATAAAGTAGTTAAGTAGTTGACTCTTCATTTATTACTAGTAAGACTTTATTATTACCTTTTCCCCTTTTGAGGAAAAGCCTTGTGGGGAAACCCAAGGGATGCTTCCCACATTTGTGGATTGCACCTTTAGTAAACTCATTTGCGTAAACTAGTGCACTTAACCTAAGGGGATTCAAAGCAAGGACCTATTAGCATGAAACTAGCCAAATGCCCTAACAACTTTGTAGCTTTTTGTTATATTATTGACATCTCATTATGAACTACTTTATAATATAATTTTGACTTGACCAATATGTAGACTTAGACAATGAAGGTTAATCCTAGACAATTAATGAACCTTTGGGTTCATTACAATGTGTCTCAATTGAAAAAATAAGTTTTGCTTCATGGATGTAATTTTTAAGCAACAATAAAATAAATAAGATAAGATAATTTTAATAATGTCCAATAAATGATCAGAAAAGTAGGTCAATGGGATTGTTGAGTACACTGGCACTGATACAATGTGGGAGTGCCAAATGACTTTTATAGAAAACTAGATGCAAAATGTAAAATGTAAAATATTGATCTAAGCTAAACCTTGAAGACTAAACATTAATAGCAGAAAAAAATATGGAGATGTAATGTTCCAAATGGAAAACTAATAGCAATATTAAGAAATATACACATGCAACACAGAAGAATTCAAACAACAATTAAATTCTAATAAAATTGCACCAAAACTGCTGCAAACTGAGACATTTTATTATCAAAGGAGAGTACAAATCATGGAATGTGTGCACCTGGGCTTGCCAAAGCAAGCTAGACAATCCCAGGTGAGAAAAATGTTGTCCGGATGCAAAGGAAAAACTTGTCCTCAATATACTGCATTGGCCCAAGAATTTCTACAACTATTGGCGGGAAGAAACCCCTGTTTGAGCCTCCAAAAGTGCTCAGAAAATTCTGCCAAATTTATCTTGGGTTCATCACCACAAACCCAGAAAGAGTTTTGGCAAATTCTACCAACCACCCGAGACCCAAAATTTCAGCTCACTCCTCCCCCACTGGCTGCCAAATAATTATGTTGTTTGGTGCACCAAAACTCCCCCAAAATTTTTGCAAAATTAGTAGCCAACCCCTTGACCCCTGACCGACAAAACCCAACAATGTTTTGGGCTAATTATGACCTTCTGGAATTACCCAAAATTGACACTACACCCTCCTTGGTACAAACTACGTCCTCAGTGCCTCTATCTACTGCAAACTCTCCTCAATCTGCAATAGGAATGATATAGGAAAGTTCCACGGATGTAGGGGAGAGATTTCACATCAAATCCCGGCACAAGGTAGCTGAACCCAACTCCACAAAAACGTTGTTCGGTGAGCCCCTGTGCAAGCCTTAGGAAGATAAATTCGTTCCCCTCAATAGCAGTGACCTCTAGCTCCAAAACTTTCCATAAAGGCTAGACTCTCCCTTAAGCAACTCCACTAATTTTCTCCAGGAAAAACACCCTCTGAAGCTAGTTGAAATGAGTGGTACGATTTCTCTACTGCGTCCTCCCTGGATTACAAATTAGCTGAAGGAATCCGTTGAAATGTGCTACAGCCTACAGTACTCCACAAACCCTCTCACCAAATTAGCAATAGATTGCCTCCCTAGGGTGGCACTCGAAGTTGTGAAAATTCTATCACTGCAACATCTGATTTACTTTTCCTGCTTATTCTTCAATAAGTCATTTATGAATTTCCTTCAATAAACATTAAAATAAATTTTGTTGCAGATATCATACCGTAATACAGAAAAAAACACATGTACAAGAATCAACACATTGACACAAATATTTTGGACAATCGTCTCCGGAAAAACCCAATGTGGGAAAACCGGTGCAACAAGGGAGGATTTTATTATTCAGCAATTCTTCAGTACAATAGGGTGCCAAACTGGCTTACCTACAAAGAGAAAAAATTCTCCAACACTTCTCCTAGTCCCAGCATTAGCTTGGCTGACCTCTGCGTGGCTCCCAGACACTTTGCGCCAGCCCTGGGCCTCTCTACGTCACCCACGCAGGCCCTCTAGTGACTGTGCAGTCTCCTGTTGCCTTTGCGTCTGCCTGAAATGCCCTGCATCTGCCTCTCCTGCCTCAACGCTGATCACCAGTGGTTGATCCCTTCTCTCTTTTTCGTACTTGCTTCTTCCTGACTACTCACCAGACCACTAGTTCGAATTTCTCAGCTAACCCCGCTCCAGAAATTTAACTGACTGGTCTCCCTCAGTATGTCCTCCAAGTGACCCTCAAGCCTCCTCTTATACTTTTCTCATTGACAAATCAATGGTCGGGATTAAGTCCCTAATCAACAACTAAGATTAACTCTGGCTTGATCCATGACTTTTGGACCCTTCTAACACAGTTTTATATTAATTCACATTAATATTTTATTTTCCCTAAGTTTAGACTTAGGGAGTCCATTAAAAATATTAATTATTTTAATATCTCCCAAACAGTTTAGAATCTGCCCAAACCATTTCTGAGTATTGGAGATCTCATGTGCTTTAGCCTCTCCACCAATTTTCGTGGCTAGAGCACATCCGATGCTACCCAAATCAACAGAAGTCCACCGAAAGAAGGGTGAGTTTTCTCCTTGGAAAACTTTGTGCTAAGCAGCACTTATGACCCAGCTAAGCAGCTTGAGCAACAAAGGAAATAGATGAGTGAACAAAAGACCCCAATATTTTTTATGCTCCTTCTATTTATAATTATTTTCTTGCCTCCTCATGTGGGTCCCACCATCCAATATTTCGACCTCCTTCTCTTAGCAATCCGATTTTCTCTCCAAGTGGTGCATATTTCTTGTAGGTGTGGCCCCCAAATTCCACTAGCAAATCAATTTTCTATTTCTCTCAAGTCCCATATGCCAAAAATGTCTTGAATTCTCAATTTACAAAATTGTGCTATGCTTAGCACCTCGCCAATAAACTCCATTAACTCCCTCAGATGAAAAATCAAAATTGGGTACAGTACAGTCCTTCCCAACAAAAATTGTTTGTTCTCAAGCAATCCCTGAAAAAGCGCCCTCTTTGACTTTGGATCCCCATTGCCACTGCAAACTTCACTAGGGTCCCAAATGTGCCATTGGATCGTCCTTGATCTTTGTACTGTCCTATAGTGAAAGAGTCCCTCGATACCAGGATCCCAAGCCAACCTGATCAACGTAGAGCACCCCTTGCTCCACTCACTATCCTGCCAAAGATGGGTGTTAGAATCCATATGTCTCTCGCCAATAAGTAGAGCATCTCAATGATGTAAAACTCTGTCCAAATCCTCATGAAGTTGCCCTACTGAATAGTCCATGTCATGCACTCTGATTGTGGGCCCCTGAAGATAGAACTCAATCCCTTTGCGAATGAAGTCTCTCCTGCATGAGCTCCTCCTGAAATCCTCCTGCTGGCCAACCTTCCATGTTGATGAAGTCCCCCACGCCATCAACAAATCACTAAAACCCAATGGAAAATCTAGATGACCCTCCCCTGTTGAAATCAGCTCACCCCTATGGGTAGCTGAACCGCTAAGTACTGTGATGCTAGGGTCCCATGCCCATCACAACAAGAAATTGTCCTGCTGACCCCGTGACACCCTGGTCATCACTAATTGTCTAGCATGTTTGTACCAAAGCTTCCTCTCCTAAAACTCTCAGCCACAATCTATTGGATGATCGAGGTTAGGCCTTGTTACCGCTCAAACTAGCAGGGGACCTAAGGGGGATCCCTAAAGGGCAAATGCTAGACCAAGGGCAACAAGTGGAGACTTAACCCACTGTCACCTAGGCTAAGGCTCCCTTCTATTTACGAACTTTCACCAATGGGAGGAGACCCAATTTGTATGGAGTCACTAATGAATGATAAGTCAATAGATATGAGTGACCCAAACAAACCCTTTCCCATAAAGGTTTGAAAGATTGAACTTGCTTGCTCACTAAGCAAGGTATTATGTACATTGTATTCTAGGGAAGGGGAGAGAGGATTGGAGGGTTAGGTTTATGGGATAAGACTCTTAAAGGAGCTCCCAAATCCCTAAAATCCTTTTTAGAATTGGTATCCGGGATGGTTCTTGAAGAATGGTCTTTTGAAGGAGCAGGACCACACGGGGCCAAGTGGACCTAGTCTAGGGTATGAGGAAAGTATGAAGCAAACAATGATATTCTTACCCTAGACAAGGTGAAAGGATCAAAGGAAGTGTTTTCACTTAAAGATGTTGCTTTGGCCCTATGAGGCACCAGCCTTGGGGATGGTACGACAAGTTTTGATCCCGAAGCTGGGGCTTGACTTTCCTTCCAACTCCACAGTCGGAATGGCTTCAAAATTGGAGGGCTAGAGGAAAGGCCAACGCAGGAGACCCCAAGAGATTGATTTTTTTTTATGGCTAGCTTGCCGGAAAATTGATGCCCTAGTGACCCCAATGTGGCTAGTCCCAGAACGATGTGAGAAAATGTAAATTTTAGTGACAACCCTTGGTAGATCAATGCCTTAATATTTGGGAGAATGGAGTCTATGTTGAGTAAGTGTAGGATTTCTTGGTTTCCAGTCAAGGAGGCCTCAAGATCACTTCGTTTTCCTTCTAGGTCAAGAAGAAGCAACCTTGCAGCTTTTATACTTCGATGTGCAAGAGAAATGGCTTGTCAAGGTCAAATTTTACCCCTAGGAGATTTCGCTCCTATTACATGGCCCATACATTGAAGGAAATTCTATAATAGAGACAAATTCTACAATATTAAGCACTAAATGTATGCAGCAATTAGCCCCAGAACAACAAAAATCCCTATCCAACATCTATGACAAAAGTAAACAAGAATAACATCAAAATTACATGTAATAGAGTATATCTAGCCATTCACAATTGGTAATAAAGAAGCTCCAAGAGAAGATAGACCAATAATAATACATCAAAACTCATCCTTAAAGCTCCAATTCATCCTTGGAAAAAGTATGAAAATCTCAAGAGAGATTAAGAGATCGAAACCAAAGTGATGATGAGAAATGAACTCGTCTCACTCCTATTTATACACAATTTAGGAGTTCAAATTAGCTTCCTTGGCCTACATAAGCCCAAAAAATAAAATAATGTGCTAATAATACAACTTTTGGTGACAAGCCCACGAAACTAGCTCATAAAGGAAAAGTAGTTCTCTCAAGAGGTCAAATAATAATCTATGCATGTCGTAGGTCCCTCTAAGGGGCCTAATGATGTCCATGCGTGCCACAATGAGGAATAGGACCCTCAAAAGTAGTGGACAAGGGGTTCGCCCCTTGTAATAACCTGTGGTGCCACAAATGACATGTGGGGCCACACAAGTGTCCTCATGGATCTCCAAACACATCGAATATGCCTGTAGGTCGCATGCAAGGGCTAGGATGATACCACATCATGCCACATCATCATAGAAATCTTGGATCATCTGCCAGGTGTATGTTGTAGATCTGGGGCCGGCTGCGCACTCCTCATCCAATAAGTGAACCACGAGAAATATCTGAATGGCTATGGGGATCCATGAAGTGCAATCTGTTGTTGTGGATGCGCATGGCTCTCAATGCTCACCCTATATGTGCCAATGTATCCCTCTAGACGGTTAGGACTTTGTATAGGGAGACCAAACCCCAAATGGAAGCCATCTGCAATCCTGCATAAGATCCAATGCGACCCCTAGCCTACTAGTACAACAAGTTATTAGAGTGTGAAAATTTCGAAACTCGGAATCCTATTGCAGCAATTGGAAATTATTCACATAATTGTTATTTTAATTTAACAATTTATTATGCAGCAGTGAAATCTTAGTACATCTATGGAAGCCCAACTGGCAATCCAAACAACAAGAAAATCTGGGCAAAATACTGAAGGGAATTACCCTTCTCCCACAAGCAATCTCTGGCTCGACTTTCCCTACCAAAACTCGGCCTCCTAGAGCTTTGCGTCAACCTCTGCACTGCTCTACATAGGAGGTTGGACGACTTGCCTCAAACTGGGCTATAATGAAGTCTTGTACCTTTGGACGCTGAGAAAATCATCTCTCCGGCCCTCTATGACTTCTTCTCGTCCTCTAGAGCTGAGAACGATTTTTCTTTCCTCCAAATTGAACTGCCTAGATGAAGCAACTGCGTTGTCCCTCATAACTGCCTCTTGAGGATAACTCGGCCCTCTCGCTGTTGCCTCTCAGGGATAACTCTTGTTGTTGCCTCTCTGGATCTGGAAAAGTTTCCCTTCGGATCACTGTCACTGCCCCTCACTCACTGCTTCGATCTCACTGACTCTCTTTCCAGCAACTGATACTACTACTCTGGAAATTGATCTACTAATGAAATCAAACCTCTCAAGTGTATTCTCTAAGTGCCCATCGACTTCTTATAATCCTCTGTTGGGAGTCCTCTAACATCCAAGATTAAATGTTAATCGATGGCTAGAATTAACTGGAAGTTGATTCATGTGAGTTTCTAGATCATTCACAGCTTGACTTAATTAATTATGATTAATTAACCATATTCTGTAAGTTTAGACTTAGGAAATATTTAAAAACAAGTTAATAATCTAATTAAGTCATTTCTAGGTAGAATTTCCAGAAATGTTTTTTGTGTTTTGGAAATCTCATGTATTCTAGCCTCTCCACAAGATTTCAAGGCTAGAACACATTTGATGCTACAAAAACTAACACTCCCTCTTAGCGAGGAATGTGTTCTAGTGCTCTACTGCACATCCTATGTCAGCACCCTGTCTCTGCATCATCTCCTGTCACGCTGCTAATGCTTGGCTGCTACTACCCATCAACCACTGTGCAACTCTGATATATGCTACTTTTGTGCTGCTGCTAAACTGCTGCCAACACTACATCTGCACTGCAACTCCCTCTCCACCTGTTGCTGCTGCAACTGCAACATCTGCAACTAAAAAGCATCCAAAATACAAAATCAACTGTGATCAGTATGATGCATCTGGCACCCGAGTCTCTAACTGCTACTAGTATTTGTGTTGTCGCTGAGGCATTTGCGTTGTTTCTAACTCTACACTATGCCACCTGCACTGCGCTACCCAACATATCACTACTACTAGACTCTACATCTGTTACTTTGGCATCTGACTGCATCAACTGCCATTGATCCATCCTGCTATCGAATACTGTGGGACCTGTAGCAAGGTATTGATCCAAGAGGTGGACGTCCTCAAGGATCCTACCCATTTGTAGCGCTTTGGGGCTACAAAATCAAATCACTCCACCTCACTCCTGGAGTTATGTAAGCAAACATAGCGAAATCTGATCTAATCATACTGCTACTGCTATTGCTCTGTTGATGCTTATGTACTGTTGATGCTTCTGCACTTTTGCTGCAACTACTGCAATAATGAGTCTGATATCCTCAAATCCTGAAGTACTACCTTCCATAGAGTTTCTCCCTCTGGAACTAGACTCCCCCTAAGTCCCAATCTCCCTATGGGAAATCTCTCTGCTCCCTCCTAGCAACTCGCACTGTCCTCTTGTATAGGAAACTGGACTGCGTAGCTCTACACTAGGAATCTTTTGGCTAGAACTGCACCAACATCCTACAACTAGGCAATTCACACTACTTGTGTCACTGCATCTAGTTCTGCAACTGTCTCTTGAGTACTGACTGCAACTAGATTTGCAATTGTCTAATGACAAATTGCATCTACTGACACTGAACCTGCTACTATGATATTGTGGGCTCCTGTAGCAAAGGTGATGGTCCCACTGCAACAATCTGGAACTGATCTGGTTGATCTCCTTGTTGCAACTGCTTTGGACCCTACCCATCTGGCACAACAGAGTCTCATACTCCTCCTCCACCTGGATCTAGTGCCCTACTATCTCCTTTCAAGCCTAGTCCCTGGATGGGACCCTTCCTTTCTTTACAATTCACACTAGATAGTTCGCACTTCCTCCGGTATCTGCCTCCAAAAACTAGAAGTCGATCTGCTGCCCAAATCTGCATTGTGGCTAACTCGCACGAACTCTTCTAGAAATCTCGTATATTCATCCTTGCAAAGCCGCAAAATCTATGAGACTCAAAACTGGAGAAAATAAACCCAAAAATCTCCCTCTTTCCCGCTACTTGGCTGCTGGATTTGCTACTCGCACTCCCTTTTGGAGTGAGAAGATCTGCTCACAACTACTACCAATCTGCAACTAGAAATATTAGATCTCTAAAACTCGAGATCCACTGAGAGAAATTTCCCTCTATTATGTGTGCTTCTTCTTCCACCCGACGCTAGCTTTGCTCTAGCATACTGCTGCAAAACTACTTCGTCCAGCTAGTGATCTACTCTACGAGAAACACTGCCTACTACCTCTGCCTCTAGAATCCCTCTATCTCTTGGCCAAGGTGATTGCACTGCCTCTGGGGTTTCGACTTGTGCCCCTCAATGAATAGTGAAACTCCTCTTTCCTTCGCTACTGAGCTCTCCAGCTGATCATCTGCGCTCTGATACCATGTGAAATTTTCGAAACCCAGAATCCTATTGCAGCAACTGGAAATTATTCACCTAACTGTTATTTCAATTTAACAATTTTTTTATTGTTTCCTATAACAAATACCGAATAACTCACACTGCAACCTACACAAATAACACTGCGGAAGAATTAAACGCTGGAAGAAATGCTAACACACACATAAAAATTACACAATTATTTTTGGACAAAAGTCCTTGAAAAACCCAACTTGGGAAAACCGGTGCAGTAGTGAGGGTTTTATTTTATTATGCAGCAGTGAAATCTGAGTACATTTATGGAAGCCCAACTAGCAATCCAAACGGTAAGAAAATCTGGGAAAAATATTGAAGGGAATTACCCTTCTCCCACAAGCAATTTCTGGCTCGACTTTCCCTACCAAAACTCGGCCTCCTAGATCTTTGCGTCAGCCTCTGCGCTGTTCTGCATAGCAGGCTGGATTGCTTTCCTCGCAATGGGCTCTGATGAAGTCGTTATGCGTTTCGATGTTGATAAAATTGTCTCTCCGACCCTCTTGGACTTCTTCCGCGCCTCTGGAACTGAGAACGATTTTTCTTTCCTCCAAATCAAACTGCCTGCTGAAGCAACTACGTTGTCCCTCAATGCTACCTCTCAAGTATAACTCGACCCTCTTGCTGCTGCCTCTCCGGATTTGGAAAATATTTCCTTTGGATCACTGTTCCTGCCCCTCACTCACTGCTTCGATCTCAATGACTCTCTTTCCGACAACTAACTATTGCTACTCTGGAAATCAATCTACTGATGAAATTGAACCTCTCAAGTGTATTCTCCAAGTGCCCATCGACTTCTTCTTATAATCCTCTGTTGGGACTCCAACGGCCAAGATTAAATCTTAATGGATGGCTAGGATTAACTTAAAGTCGATCCGTGTGAGTTTCGAGATCATTCACACCTTGACTTAATTAGATATGATTAATTAACCATATTCCCTAAATTTAGACTTAGGAAATATTTTAAAACAAGTTAAAAATCTAATTAAGACATTTCTAGGTGGAATTTCCATAAACAATTTATGGGTTTTGGAGATCTCATGTATTCTAGCCTCTCCACAAGATTTCAAAGCTAGAACACATCTGATGCTATAAAAACTAACTTAGAGAAATCGAGTAAATGAGCTTACCTAATCATAGACCACAGGTGGGGACATCATAGTGGCCAATGTCTCTTAAACTCCAAATGGGGTTAACCATGTATCTTTTTAGGTGGTTTCTACCTCTAAAGGGGATAATATAGTCAAGTTACATCTGTCAAAAGGTGGTGGCATGTGACAGACAAGTGAATGAAATAGGGGATGAAAAGGGGCAACCCTGGGTCACATGCTGGAGTACAAGGGTAGCTAATAAGAGGGAAGCCCACACTTGGGTTTATAATGTGTAGGAGGGAGCAATCGTGGTACATGAGGTGCCCCGACCTTGATTTTTCCACCCTTATTTACATGCCTTTTTCCTTTTTATGATTTTCTTTGATTAATTGCTCGAGGATCAAGGGGCTAGAGCATGATGTATAAGATATAGCAGTGAATTCCCCCTTTTTAAGGTGGGGTGGTTCATCGCCCACCAGGGGTTGGGACAATCATAGGTTCCTATATGATGAAGAAGGCTCATAGAACCTATAGGAACCAGGGTGAGGGCCATGATGATAGGGTAGAGCTCATGTATTGGCTTTTGCCCACGTGCTAAACGTTTTTGTCCCGACCATCTTTTACATTTTGTGGTACTTTTCCTATTGAATGTGGCCATATATGCTTTTAACTTTCTTTTCAGCTGCATCAACCTTCGGGCTTCATTCCAGGCCATGACCCAAGTGTGGGCAAGGGGAAGGGACAAGCTGGACCCCATGTGGACCCAATGGAGGAATGTGGACCCAGGCGGGAGAAATGATGACTGGGGTAAAAATGAATGGAAAGAGGGTGATATAACCAGATAAGGGAGCAGGACCATGCAACCAAAAATGGGGTTTCCCGTGAAATACCATCCCAAAAACCAAATGGTCACTAAAAGAGATCCCACGGGACTAGAATCCAAGGCTAATACCTAAGAGGGGTCTAGTGGACAAGAGCACAGACTTAGCCCATTACTTCCACTAAATCCCCCCATTAATCCATACCCAGTAGTGTCCATGATAAGTAAACTACAATACTCAATTTCCAAATGACATGGCATACCTTTAGGCTCGAGAGGCCTACCTTCAAACATACAATCATGGCAGATGGGTGAGGGACCACATGGCTAGCTCAGGTGGCGAAGAAATGGCATAATGAGCTAGTTGGTGGCTGCAAGGGGTTGTCGACTGAGGACCATCTTGGGAAAAAAAAATCTCCTGGGGATATCACCCACAAAATGGTGGGTAACAGGCACAACCTGCGAAAGTGACCAATAGTGCTAGCGCCTATCACTCCATGGTTGGCCCTAATCTTAAGAAACAATCAGCCTCGCCCTATGGTGAGGGCTTCGGTGATCCCCCATGTGTCTGCCTGTAAATGAATCAATTCACCTGTTATCCTGACCATGTTTACTGAGGAATGGAGTATCCCACCAATCCACTAGATCCTTGGATCCCATAACCATACTGGAGGTCCACAACCCCCAATCCTCTCTTCCTGATGCTGTGATATGATGCTAGCTGTTGGGACCCCTCTGTGCCCAGTCACTAACTTATGTAGGTTTTCAATAGGTAAGCATTGGGCATCAAGAACCTGTGCTGCGAATAACCAACTGCTCTGTGCCTGCCAAATCACGCAGCAAGATCTGTTATCCCAACTCCTGATGAGGTGCTCGAGTACTGTCGAAAACCTAGGCATCACCCTGCAACAAGGACTACCATCCCCCGAACTTCATGCTCACCTAATGCCTCAAGTTGGCCAGCTGAAAAAACATCATGTAACTCCCTCTCGGTCACCTCCCCAAGTGTGAGCCCAGGAGTGGAACATATGCTACCTCGACAATCAACCACGCCATCGCTAAGCCTGTATCTATCAACTCGTGCACCTACCAAGTGTCTCAACTGGAGAGTCTCCTCCCGGCCCATGAAACACGGTGTCTCATCCAACTGCCTAGGGTGAGCCTCCCACTGTAATGTCCCCAATTTTGGTCTTCATCTAAGGGAGTTAGTGGAGTTTATTGGGGAGGTGCTAAGCGTAGCACAATTTTGTGAATTGAGCAATGAAGATATTTTTGGCGTATGGGACTTAGGAGAAATAGAAAATTAATTTGCTAGTGGAATATGGGGACCACACCTACAGGAAATACGCACCACTTGGAGAGAAAATCGAATTGCTAAGGGAAGGAGGTCGAAATATTGGATGGAGGGACCCACATGAGGAGGCAAGAAAAAAATTATAAATAGAACAAGCATAGAAGCTATTGGGGTCTTTTGTTCACTCATCGATTCCCTTTGTTGCTCAAGTTGTTTAGCTGGGTCACAAGTGCTTGTTAGCACAGAGTTTTTCAAGGGGAGAACTCAACCTTCTTTCGGTGGACTTCCAGTGCCACCCTAGGGAGGCAAGCTATTGCTAATTTGGTGAGAGGGTTTGTGGAGTATTGTAGCACATTTCAGCAGATTCCTTCAGCCAATTCGTACTCCAGGGAGGATGCAGTAGAGAAATCGTACCACTCATTTCAGCTAGCTTCTGAGGGTGTTTTGCCAGGAGAAAATTAGTGGAGTTGCTTGAGGGGGAGTCTAGCCTTTGTGGAAAGTTTTGGAGCTAGAGGTGATTGCTATTGAGGGGAACAAATTTATCTTCCTAGGGCTTGCGCAGGGGGTCACTGGACAATTTTTTTGTGGAGCTGAGTTCAACTATCTTGTGTCGGCATTTGATGTGAAACCTCTCCCCTATATCCGGGAAACTTTCCTATATCATTCCTATTGCAGATTGAGGAGAGATAAGGAGAGTTTGCAGCAGATAGAGTCACTGGGAACGCAGTTTCTACCGAGGGCATAGCACCAATTTTGGGTAATTCCGGGAGGTCAGAATTAGCCCGAAACATTGTTGGGTTGTTAGTCAGGGGTCAACGAGTTGGCTCCTAATTTTGCAGAATTTTGGGGGAGTTTTGGTGCCCCAAACAGCAGAATTATTTGGCAGCCAGTGGGAGAGGAGTGAGCTGAAATTTTGGGTCCCGGGTGGCTGGTAGAAGTTGCCGATACCCTATGGGTTTGTGGTGGACAGCCCAAGATTATTTTGGCAGAATTTTCTGAACACTTTTGGACGCTCAAATAGGGTTTCTTCCAGCCAGCGGTTGCAGAAATTCCAGAGCCAGCGCAGTATATAGAGAAGTCTTTCCTTTGCATCCAAGCAGCATTTTTCTCACTTGGGATTGTTTAGCTTGCTTTTGCAAGCCTAGGTGCACACATTTCATGCATTGTACTCTCATTTGATAATAAAATGGCTCAGTTTGGCGCAGTTCTGGTGCAATCTTATGAGTGTTTAATTGTTATTCAAATTTTTCTGTGTTGCATGTGTATTTTGCTTAATATTGCTGTTAATTTTCCATTTGGAACATTATAGGAGAGATGTATAAAGATAATGGATGTAGAAATTGGGAAATGAATTTGAAAAATAGATAATGCAACTATATCAGGGTCTTCTAGAGCTAGCTCTCTTAATATTCAAGGCCAAATGGAGGAAACTTTGGATAGAAGAGTGGTTAAAAGAGGAGTTAGAAGAAGATGTAGAGGAGTTGGAAGAAGTATTTATCCAGAAGTATGTGTGATGTATTTGTGTAGGAATATCCGTATAGATAATATATAGGAGAGAACTATTTGGCATAGTTGTAAACAAATGCTTCAGTTAATGCATTTCCTCTACTTTTCTCTAGCATACAATATGTTTCATTAGATTGCAATAAAAGAAATGTTAAAATACTAGAAAATTGCAAACTCACTCCTAAGTTGTTACATTTTCCCCTTTTCTTTACTGTATGCTTTTTCATGAGAAAGTGGTAACCGAATCTTAGAATTTAGTAAGTTTGCTACTTATCTGTATTTTATTTGAATCCAACATGACTTGGTTATAATCTGTTGCCAGGAACTGTGAAGTAAAATCCATTGTAGCATTTGGAGCTTTTGTTGAAATAGCACCTGGACGTGAGGTATATTCCTTTTAAAATATATTTTGAGTTGCAGTTGAGTAACATCTCATTTGAAATTGTATTTACTCAGATTTTCTTCTATGTTAGTTAATCAATTGAAAGCACCATCAATCAGATGGACAGAAACCATGAATAGAGCTCTCCCTTTCTTCAATTTTTGAATACAAAACCAGTTCCCTGCCATGTTTTCGGTGTAGCATGAAACTGGTTTTGTATTTGAAAATTTGAAATTCCTCTTTCATACTTTATAAAGAACAAATTAGAAATATCCTCAATTAAAATGCCGCGTTGGGGATTCTGAATTCACATGGCATAAATATTAAAACCTTATCAAGCCTAACCAAAACATTGTGATATTGCTTTCAGTCACAAAAGATGAAAACCTCACGAATTGTAGACATGTAATCGATTCTTTTAAACTCGGACTCAGCCTCGGAATTGGTCGAAGGTTCACTCAGGTTCAACTCTGGCTTGGCTTGG
Organism: Pinus tabuliformis; assembly: GCA_031772625.1. Classification (NCBI taxonomy): domain Eukaryota; kingdom Viridiplantae; phylum Streptophyta; class Pinopsida; order Pinales; family Pinaceae; genus Pinus; species Pinus tabuliformis. The sequence goes on from CM062811.1 coordinate 658,423,836, forward strand.
AATCAGACTCCACTGAATTCTATAACTCAGTTTACTAAAAACTATATACAATTTTAAAATTTTAATGAATAAAATATATTTTAAAGATTCCAAACCATTGGAGACAAAATCTGCAAAGTTTGTTCATGTATTACCATGTAAGGGTGAATATGGTGAAATAGCATCAATTGCACTACATATTTGAAGCAAAATACAGAATCAACAAAGCTCTAAATAACCTTTGGGGTCCAAAAACAACATTCTACATGTTAACAACCTACTAGGTATCATTGATCAACATGATCAATCATCATACTCATCACCACTATTGGAAATGGGGTCCTTGGCATGATCTGGTGCTTGCCATGCCTAGTGCTACTCCTACTAGTGGATCCAAATTCAAATGAATCTACCCAAATTATCGATATCAGGATCAAATTCTGCCGGATGAGTCTCCTCTACCCTTCTAAGGTTGGATTGACATCATCCAACGCAATGAGATTTGTATCAGGTCTTCTATTCTGTAGTTGGAACAGTTATTTTCACATTCTGGAACTTTTATATTTTAGGAATTGAAACTGCTATTTTTGGCATGTCTGTTTTAAGTAGGTCTACATTTTGTAGGTGGCATGTAGTAGAAGAGCAGGGTGACATTTGGTGTCTTTTGATGGTTCCGCAGACTTGGCTCTTGTTTAGTGCAATTCAGTTTTCTGGAATTCTGACAACTGTTAAGCCTGCTAAATTTTAGATGGGATGTGAAATTCTATTTTCATCATATGGTGTCCGATGAAGTTGGAGCCCCTCTCAAACATACTGAAACAATTAATGATAATACAAAAAAGTTAAGTGAAAGTTTTGTAATCATTATATTTCATTTTCTAACAAATAAAAAGGGAAATACAAAGAAAACAAAATTCTACTTTTAAGGCTTGTTGCTCCAAAAACTCCACCTTCCCTCAAATGACCAATGACATGTGCTTTTATGGTTTAAGGTTAGAGAAACTTAATTTAGGTAACAAATTTATAAATAATTGTTTTGCCCCCAAAATTGTACCTTGGCTTGTAGGGAAGCAACCTGGTGTGGACTTGGCCAAGTAGATATGGACTTGGCTGAGTTGGACCAGTTTGGTATTGAGCCAACTAGTTCACACACAAAACCAACAGGTTTAGTACCAAACATGCCCCTTGAGCCAATTTAGTGATTAAGTCAATGCCCTCAAGGGTCAACTTGATCCACTGGGCCAAGTCTTGTTGATTTTGGGTAGCATCGGATGTGCTCTAGCTCTGAAATTTTGTGGAGGGGCAAGAACACATGAGATCTCCAAGACCCAGAAATTGTTTGGAGAAATTCCACTCAGATGAGGAGTTATTAAAATAATTAATATTTTTAATGGATTCCTAAGTCTAAACTTAGGAAAATAAAAATATTAATGGGTATTAATAAAGATATGGATGAGAAGCTTCCAAGAGACGAGGATCAATTATGTTTTAATCTTAGCCATTGAATAGAGACTTAATCTCGGTCGTTGATTCAGCAACAGGAAAAATATAAGAGAAGACTTGAGAGTCATTTGGAGATACATCGGGCAAATATTCAATAACCCGAGGGAAATCGATTCTCAAGGAGGAGTTCGATTTCAGAGGGAGAGTTGCAGGGTGAAAGAAGAGGAGGATTTCAGCATCAGTTAGAGACCAAGGAGGAGGTGACGTAGTGCCTCAAAGAGACAACGTAGAGTGAGAGCTCTGAGAGACAGCGCAAGCAGGGACGAGATCTCACACAGATGATGTAGGGATGATGCAGTCCTCACGCAAATGATGCAGGGGTGATGCAGTGAAGGATAAAGGGTCTTTGTGGTGTCATAATTTCTCCTAGCTAAGGAGGAAAATTATCTCATGTGTTTTCTTGAAGGTTTCTTTATGTACTATAGAATTATTCCTTGTAAAGAGATTGTTGCTGAAGAATAATAAATAAACCCTCATCTGTTGCACCAGTTTTCTTGCATTGGGTTTTTCTGGAGACAATTGTCCAAAAATAATTGTGTTGATGTGATTGATTCTTTTGCTTGTATATCACTGTTATTTTTTTCTCTATGCTATTACATGATAACTACAGTAGAATTTATTTTAATGTTTGTTGAAGGGTTTTGTAAACAACTTATTGTGAGAAATAAGTAGGAGAAATAAAACAGTTACTGCAGTAGAATTTCGTGTCAGAAATTTCCATATGGTATCAGAGCAGAGACCAAGCAATAGGTGTAAAGAATTTGCTACGAGTCAGGAGCATGATGTCGGGTTATCAACTCTGAAGGACCCATGCAGATCTCCAAAGGGAGAAGAGAGCACGAGGACCATGGATCAGGATTATTCTATGTTAGCTTCGAAATTGGAAGAAGAAGGCACTTGCTTAGCGAATTTTGCCTCCTCTGAGGTTTGGTATATAGATAGTGGAGTGTCCTGGCACATGAAAGGAATACGAGGATGCTTTTCGAATTATCGGGAAGAAAGGATGAACTTCCATATCACCATGGGAAATAAGTCAAAATATACCCCCGTAGGAAGAGATACCGTAATATTTCAAACAGAAGTAGGGGATTGGCTTCGAGCAACCAATGTGCTGCATGTGCCGGGATTGGGGATGAACTTACTCTCTGTATCTCAACTTCAAATCAAGGGTTATGATGTTTTCTTCATTAAGGAGAAAGTATATGTCAAACACCCGAGTTAGAAAAAAAAGGCCCAGATTGGAGTCAGAAGTAACAAGTTGTATAGAATCTAGATTACAACTAAATTCTCCAATGGCACTGATAGGCAGCAGTGAGGAAAAGGATTTGAATGAACTATGGCACAAGAGGATGGGACACTTACACCATGGGGCTCTAAAAATTCTCGGGAGAATAGTATCAGGAGTTCCAGAGTTGAGTATCGAATGAGATGATGCATGCAGAGGATGTGTACTAGGCAAGTACACCAAAGCTGTATTTTCCAGAAGCAACAATAGGGCTAAGAGTGTTCTGGGATTGATACAATCAGATATCTGTGGACCCATGTCCACAAGAGTTCTTAGTGGTGCTGAGTACTTCGTCATCTTCATTGATGACCATTCCAGAAAGACTTGGATCTACTTTCTAAAAACCAAGGATGAGGTTTTTGGCTAATTCAAAGAGTTCAAGGCTCTAGTTGAGAATCTGACAGGAAAGAAGATAAAGATATTACGCTCAGACAATGGTGGAGAATACATCGACAAGGATTTCACTGATTTTTGCACAAGGGAAGGCATCAGAAGAGAGTGGACAACCCCCTATAATCTGGAGCAGAATGGAGTAACAGAAAGGAAGAACAGGACTATTGTTGAAACAGCCAGGGAAATGTTGTATGATCAAGATATACCCAAGTTTCTATGGGTAGAAGCATGCAACACGATAGTGTATGTCCAGAACAGGACTCCTCACAGGGCATTAGGTAAGATTACTTCGAAGAGTGTCTTCATTGGTAAGGAGCCTGAGGTGAGTCATTTCAGGATATTTGGGAGTTTGGCATACTGCCATGTACCCGAAGAAAAGAGGAAGAAATTGGATCAGGCTGTGGAGAAAGGATATCCTGTGGGATATAGCGAGAATGCTAAGGCATATAGAGTCTATCTTTCGAGGAATGGGAAGATCGTTATTCGACGGGATGTAAAGTTCATGGAGGACAGAGCTTTCATGAAATTCCAAGAAATGCCTTCCGAAGAGCAGTCAAAGGATGATCCGTTGGTCCAGCCACTTCGTTTAGTGGAAATTAGCACCAGTATTTCTCCTAAAGGAAAAACTCCAAAGGTATCACAATAGGTGGAGTCTCAGGAAGAGGAGGAGCAAATAGATATACCCACTACCAGTGGTAAAACGAGCCGGGAACTTCGACAGATACTACGAGATGCAAAGAAATTTTTCGGTGCACCTAGGAATGAGAAAAGGGAGCGTAGGCAGCCAGACAGATACCAAGCCTTGGTGGCTCAGGTTGGAGAACCCTCTAGTTTTCGAGAGGTCGTTCAGCATCAAGTATGGGTATGCTATGGTGGAGGAATACAGTTCCATAATGGTCTATGATGTCTGGGAAGTGGTACCTAGGCCTCAGGACAGGTTAATTGTAGGTTCAAGATCACTCTACAAAGTCAAATACGCTACAGATGGCAGTGTGGAAAAATACAAAGCCAGGTTTGTGGCTAAGGGGTATGCTCAGAAGGAAGGGATAGACTACGAAGAAACCTTCGCCCCAATAGCCAAGTATACTTCTATTAGATCCGTGATATCCCTTGCAGCACAGATGGGGTGGGAGATTCACCAGATGGATGTCAAGACAACATTCTTGAACGGGGTGATAGAAAAAGAAGTATACATTGAACAACCAGAGGGTTTTGAGACACATGAGAAGAAATCTCATGTATGCAGGTTGAAGAAAGCCTTGTATGGGCTTAAACAGGCACCTAGAGCATGGTACGGTTGAATTGATGGCTACTTGCAGAAGATGGGATTCATCAAGAGTGACACAAATCCTAATCTCTACTATCTTGTTGTAGAGAATGAGCCTCTAATCTTGGTATTATATGTGGATGATATTTTCCTAATAGGCTCATCCAGGCTCATCAAAGATTGCAAGGAGAACCTAGGCACAAAATTCAACATAAAGGATTTGGGATGGATGCATTATTTCCTGAGGTTGGAAGCTTGGCAACAGAAGGGTGAAATTTTCCTTAGACAAGGGAGATACGCTATAGAGATTTTGAAAAGTTTCGGAATGTAGGACTATAGACCTATGGCTACTCCAATGATCACCAACTAGAAGAAGATTGATGCATCCAAAGATAAAGAAGTCGATCCCACCTTGTACAGACAGCTCATAGGGTCCCTAATGTATCTGATCAATATTAGGTCAGACATTTGTTACGCTATCAACACCCTCAGTCAGTTCATGGTGGAACCAAAGAGGGCGCACTGGGCAGCAACCAAGCATGTTCTCAGATATATACGAGGAACAGTCGAGCATGGACTAATTTACACCCAAGGCAATGACATCAGGCTGAGTGGGTTCACTAACGTGGATTGGGCTAAAGTTCAGTAGATCGGAAAAGTACCACTGGGTATTGTTTCAACATTAGATTAGTAATGACCACTTGGTGTAGTAGGAAACAGAAATTTGTGGCTATGACTTCAGCTAAAGTTGAATATATGGCAGCTAGCATAGCTTCGTGCGAAGCCATATGCCTTAGGAAATTGCTTGTGAATCTATTCAGGAGAAAGATGGAAGCAACTGGTATTTTGTGTGATAATCAGAGTTGCATCAAGCTCTCTGAGAATCTAGTCTTTGATGATTGGTCGAAGCACATTGATATCAGGTGTCACTTCATCAGAGGCCGTGTCCAACGAGGGGTAGTATAGTTGAGGTACACCCCAACAGGAGAACAGGTGGCAGACATCCTCACCAAGGCTCTAAGAAGAACAAAGTTTGTTTATTTCAGGGAGAAGATGGGGATGGTGAAGAATCCGTTTCAGTAGCAGAAGCGAATAGTATGAGTTGCAGTGCAGCAATTAGTAGTGGTAGTGCTATGGGCAGCATGATGCAACACATTTGGAGGGAGCTGAAGTACAGATGTACCAGTGACAGTTGCAGTGTCATGGGCTGCAATACAGGTTGCGGTAGCGCAGTAGGTGAGGGGCAGTAGGCCGAGCATGAACAGCGCAGAGGACTGATGTCGTGGATCAGTGTGATGCTTCTATTGAGAAGTATTGCTAGAGTACATTCCTCGCTAAGAGGGAGTATTGATTTTGGGTAGCATCGAATGTGCTCTAGCTTCGAAATTTTGTGGAGGGGCTAGAACACATGAGATCTCCAAGACCCAGAAATCGTTTGGAGAAATTCCACCCAGATGAGGAGTTATTAAAATAATTAATATTTTTAATAGATTCCTAAGTCTAAACTTAGAAAAATAAAAATATTAATGGGTATTAATAAGGATATGGTGAGAAGCTTCTAAGAGACGAGGATCAAGTCTGTTTTAATCTTAGCCGTTGAATAAAGACTTAATTTCGGCCATTGATTCATCAACAAGAAAATCATAAGAGAAGACTTGAGAATCATTTGGAAATACACCGAGCAAATACTCAGTAACCCGAGGGAAATCGATTCTCAAGGAGGAGTTTGATTTCAGAGGGAGAGTTGCAAGGTGAAAGAAGAGGAGGATTTCAGCATGAGTCAGAGATTGAGGAGGAGGTGACGTAGTGCCTCAGAGAGACAGTGTAGAGGGAGATCTCTGAGAGACAACGGAAATAGGGAGGAGATCTTGCGCAGTCCTCACATAGATGACACGGGAATGATCCAGTCCTCACACAGATGATGTAGGGGTGATGCAGTGAAGGATAAAGGGTCTCTGTGGTGTCAGAATTTCTCCTAGCTGAGGAGGAAAGTTATCTCAGGTGTTTTCTTGAAGGTTTCTCTATGTACTATAGAATTATTCCTTGTAAAGAGATTGTTGCTGAAGAATAATAAATAAACCCTCATCTGTTGCACTGGTTTTCCCACATTAGGTTTTTTTGGGGACAATTGTCCAAAAATAATTGTGTTGATGTGATTGATTCTTGTGCTTGTATATCACTGTTATTTTTTTCTCTATGCTATTATGTGATATTGCAGTAGAATTTATTTTAATGTTTGCTGAAGGGTTTTGTAAACAACTTATTGTGAGAAATAAGTAGGAGAAATAAATTAGTTATCGCAGTAGAATTTCGTGTCAGAATTTTTTGTAAGCATGAGTCCAAGCTGCCAAGTTGTAAAACACTGCATCTAATTCAATGAGTATTTTTGCCAAAATGTCATAATATAAAGAATGCTAGAACAATTTACATTTGTTCTCATTCAATGTCTAAAGTAGGGACCCTGGGAGGAGGTAAGTAGTGGTTTTTTTCTTATTCTTTATGCATGATGAAACATTGTCAAACAAATATAAAGGAACAGGGGAGACTTGAGACAGATACATAAGGATTACACTCCTATAGTTCTTATAATTAAGTTTTCATGAATTATTATATATCTTAAAGAGATTAATGATAGTTATGTATAAAATGGCTTCTGTGAAAAATGATGGTTTGCAACTTTGCAAATTGAAATAATTACTAGTTGATGACATGAAATCAAGTGTAGATTGAAATGAACCATGGGACAAGCATGAAAGCCCTATGGCAGTATAGGGGCAAATTCTCTGTAACAAGAAAACCATCTCCAATAAATGATTGAGTGTAATCCCTTGGCATTGATGGCTTCTATCATATAAAAAAACATCCTAAGATGACTGTTATTGAGTTTAACCCAAATCCGAAGACTACTTTGACTAGCATAACTAGACTTCCATGATGGCTTGGATGTTGTAAGGAGCAATGCAATCTTCAGGGCCTAGGCATAAGCATTAGATACAATCCACCTCTGGATGCTAGACTAAACAGGGATATGTCAAACTCAGAAACAACTAAAGTTTGAGGCAAAGTGCACAGTCTATTAGGCTTTGGACTGCCCTATCTACTACCCCCTTCCATTATCAGTTGTCAGCCTCATTTATTGACCAACTTGCATAAGAACAATTCACCCTTTGACACTATTGCTGCAAAATCTAGCAGGCCTTGTAGAGGGGTACTCTACAAGGAAAGGCACTAGGCTAAGTGACAACAATGGGGTGGTGGCTTGTTACCACAAAATCTAACAGCCTTAAGGAGGGAAATCCTATAGGACAAAGAGCTAGACTAAGTGCTAACAATTGGACAATGGCCCACAGTCACCTTAGCGAAAGTCCCCTGCTCTTTATGGACTTTCATCGATGGGAGGAGTCCCGGTAGAAGAATATTCACCTTTGATAAATATTATAGGTTTGAAGTGCAAGGTAATGCAAGAGGACTTCTCGAGTAATGCTCAAAATTTGTGATATAAGGCTTCAAAATCACATTGCACTCTATGAGAGACCTAACAATGGATTGCACAATACCTAGGGTTATGTGAATAACCATGGATAATGGCACTCCCAAGATCAAGGAAAAAGGGAGAAATGGCTTCTTATGATGTACTTCACCAAGTACTAAATGCATACAAGCCTCAAAGAAGTCCCCAAGTTGAGGAAGAGCAAGTTGGGGTTTCCCTCTTAGGGCTATAGATAACGCTTGAAATTTTATGGATGAAAACTAGGTGGGTGCCCACCAAACTTGGAGGTATTGTAGCCAAGACAGAAGACTTGATGTTTAGGCTCTTAGTTTTCCCACAAAACCACTCCCTAAGTAATTTGCTTAAAGCCCTAGTTGGTCGTCCTACCTTAAGAGGACCGAATCTTTGGTGAGAGAATTTATGGAGAAGAAAAAGGTTTGACCACCAAGGACTTGGACTAGTACCTTGTCCTTTGGGCATATGGAGTCTTAGGATGTTCAAGATGAACTAAATCGTCTCTAAGGAGCCTTAAATGATGCCCTAGGTACCAAGCTAAGTTACTGGAAACATCCTTCCCAACCCCTAGAAACAGTGTTCCATGTTTCAGAAATGGAAACAGAAACTCATACGAAACGGCGTGAAAACGCCACTGATACTTTTCCAAGCCATTTCGGTGTTTCGAAAATGGCAGATCCAATTTCTGAAATGTTTCGGGCATTTTTTTACAGATTTTGGATCCATTTCCAAAAATTTGAATACGTATCTAGAAAAAATGATACGTATCCAAGTTTTTGGAAACGGATCCATGCGTAAAAGTCTTTGTTGACGACAAAAATTCATTTTGATGGGTTTTTTGCTTGGTAAAAAGTTCACCTACCGCCCTCTTAACCTATTCATGCCATTTGTGCGTTGGAGGAGGCCATCATAATTCATTTCGCAACTATTGCTTGGAGTCAGGGGAGCTCAGAGGATGTCGCTACTTGGAAGAGGTCATCTCAAGACCCCTGCATACAACCTATCTACCATAACCAATGAATCTATCATCTGGTACAGGTTGGATATGTTGAGATTCAAGAAAGATTGTGTATTAAATAAAAACAATGGATTTTATAATCACATCAAACTTCAAAGCTATGCATTTTTAAGGGGATATCCATGAAATGTATATGGAAACATTGATGCTCAAGCACAAAAAGAGGCTTAACCCTTACAAAGCATGATTGAGAAGCTACCTTCAAGTTGAGAGTAGCCCTGCAAACCTAAGTTGCATGAAATGGCGAAACGTTTCGGAGTTTCCAAAACAGGGACTTTTAGAAACATCACCTCCCAAAAATGGAAACGTTGGCCGAAACGTTAGCCGAAACGTAATATATGTATATATAAAAATATATGTATAAATAAATAAGTGAATAACACATTATCTTGCAAGAAAAAAGGGAATAAGACCCATATATGACAATTTAGAAGGAAAAACAAGCCTATATTAACTCTCATAGATGATTACATGATGGTTGATTTTCAGCAAAGTTTCAGAGTTTCGAGTATGGGTACGGCCCAAAACATCTGGTTCTTAGAAGTTTCGTACAACATAGCCGCAAACTAAACCCCCAAATAGGTTTAAGTAGTTGTAATCTCAACAAGCTCCCCTCTCAAGAAGAAATGGAAACTCAAGAGAATAATTTCTACTACTCGGTTTCCATTTAATTTAATTGTAGTTTGTATGCATCAAAATTTAGTCACAAAAAGAGTTGAATCCAATAGATTTGATTATCCCTGTTTTACAGTCCTGTATAGGAAGATTGCTATATAAACAAAAAATTATTAATGTTTAGTTAACGAGTTTAATGGTTGCCATTTAGGCCCACCTCAACTTGTTAAAAGATTGGAGTAGATCGATGCCCAATGTAATCCTGTCAAAGACCAAGGATTTATCCTCTGACTGTGAGATCTAGACAACACTAAACCAGCTACCAAATTTTGCCAGATAGTCGAAACACTAAACTTTTTGAAAAGCTACTGATAACTGAAAAAACATGATTGTAAATGTAACATAACATGAATTCAAAACAAAAATGGTCAGATCTTAATCATTCTCGAGGTCTTGATATATTTTTCAAACCCTTTCAAGCTTTAAGCAATAAGGTTCCTTTGGTTAAATCTGTTTTACTTTTAAAGTTTTATGGTTCTGACACTCAGACCACAGGCTCATTGCCTCTTGCTGTCTTTAGTCAACATGGCATTCAATGCACACTGCACAGTAATTGTCTAAGTTTGGTTATGTATTTTTAAATATAGAATCTAGATTCTGAAAGATGAATGGTAATATGAAAATTTTATTTTTTCATATATATATGTCGTTTCCTTGTCGTATCATATCCAAAGTTTTTGAAAATTTTCCATATCCATTTCAAACCCCATATTTGTATCCGTTTCAGTGCAACTTAGGTACCAAGTTTAAGCATTTACCCACTTCAAGAAATAATGGAGTTCATGGAGAGTTCAAAGATTTTCATCCACTAGGAACATTCATTACATGCCATGCATTGAATAACATATGCAATACTCTACTAGAAAGCCTTTCAAAATCAATTAGGGCACAATTAGCACATTCTAGAGATAGCAATTCCATACATTAAACAAATTCAAGAAAACAATTCCATCAACATCAAGCACTTACAAGATGACATGCAATATATCCATCCAAAACTCAAGAAGTAGCTCTAAAGAAGTGTGAATTAGTTCCATACATCAAAATTCATCCACAAGAATCTCTAATAGCCAAAGAAACAAGTGCCAAAATATCTCAAAAGATTGAATCCAAGTGTGATGATGATGAGAAGCTCAAATGAGCTCTCATATATTTATACATGATCAATCAAGTCTAATATTATCTTAGAAGCCCCTCTTAGTTTTCAGATGGAAGGAAAAACTAATTGTGGTTACAAGCCAACCACATAGCCAATGAAAAATCATAAAGATAAACACACAAGAGGGTTGAAATGTTGACGTCATGAATGTGAGGGCCTTCTTGAGGCACACATTGAGCTGTCTTTGTGCTAAGGTGAGTCAAGAGGGCTCCATAAATGATCTACTAGGGGTTGGCCCCTAGACATGCATGCAAATCATCAAGTGGACCCCAGTTTTGTATTTGGGGCACAAAATGGGTCTCATGGGTCTCTTGGTGGTAGAATAGCTTGTATTGCTCCAATGTTGAGGTTCAGAGGATGGTGTTAGCCCTCCCAAGTCTCATTAGTGAGACAAACCTCATCTGGACCTTAGATCAATTGCCAAAACCCATATATACTGCTAAGTCGGTTGGGGGCATGTTGGTCCAAGTGCATCATCTCGTGAATAATGTGGGGAATGGTGTAGACTATTGTGGTGTTGTAGGTACCCATGGAGTGAAGTAATGATGCTTTGTAAGCATAGGAGTCCCATGGCTCTCAACGCTTCACTTGGAAGGTGTCATATGCTCCTTTAGTGGACTTGGGCCTCAATTAAGTTGCCCAACCCATGATGACACCCCGTGCAAATCACATATAATGCCCAATGCTGCATCCTCACCATCAGGTACAATAATTCATTATTGCATCTAAGTTAACCAAGCTTGTTAATTAAGGGCGCATTAAGACTTCACATGGGGCTTCTCTTCCAAATTTGGGGCTTTAATTTCATAATAGTGTTACCTCCCTAGGTAGGAGTGGTTAATAGACAATCCTATTAAGTGTTCCTAGCTCATAAGAGGAAAGACAGGTCCCTGGTACATCCTTCAATCAGTAGGTGGCATGTGAATGATGATGAAATGGATGGGGAAACAGGGGTATCAAGGTCAAATGCCATAGGTACAAAGATAGCAATGATGATGCATGTCCACATATTGGGTATGTAGATGTAGGAGGAAGCAATCGTGGATACATGGGTTACACCAGCATTTGTTTTTCCACCCCTCTATATTTTCCTTTTGCCTTTTCTTGATTTTTCTTTTGTATTATTGCTCAAGGCTCTAGGAAATGAGAGCATGTTATGCATGATATAGAGCAGTTATTACTCCCTTAAGGTGGGGCAATTCATTGCCCACCAGGGGTTGGGACGTGCATGGGTTCCTTAATGATGTCAAGGGCACTCGTGGGCCCTAGGAAGCAAGGTGATGGCCATAATGTTAAGGTGTAGAGCTCATGTTTGGCTTTTTCCCACGTGCTATAATAAATGTCCCAACCATCTTTTGCATTTTATAATTTTTCTTTTTCTTTTGTTTCTTGCTTGTGGCCATGATATGCTTTTAACTTTCTTTTCGCTGCATCAACCTCCGAGCAACATTTCCAGGCTCGACCCAGATATGTGGACAAGGGGAGGGGGTGTGCCAGTGCCTTGTGGACCTAGAGAAGGAAAATGATGAAATAGGACTTGCAATGTACAGAGGGGAGTGAAAAATGTGGAACAGGAAAATGGAACCACACTACCAAAATTGAGGTTTCCTAAGTAGTGCCCATCCTAAAGCCATAGGCCAATAGGAGAGATCCCACAGGACTAGGATTGAAGATTAACCCCTCATTTATGGTGAGGGAACAAAACCACAATCAAAGCCCTTCCTTCTTCCAAGTTACCCAATAATCCATGTCGAAAATGCCCAAATGAAAAACAAGTGTAAGCACCCGATTGCATAATAAAAAACATACTTTTTAGGTCAAATTGCCCACCTTCTAACATATGCTCTCGATGGAGGGGTGAGGAATCATAAAACTGATGCACGAAGCAGAGATAAAGTGGCACATCACATCGGCTATGGATGGCTCTTAGGGGTTGTTGGCTACCAACTGAAGAAGATGACTAGGAAAGAAGCTCTCCTAGGGGCCCCCACTTTTGGTGGGTAACATGGCCCACTGTCACCACAGCCAAAACCCCCTACTCTTCATGGATTTTCACCAATGGGAAGAGTCTCGATGATGAGGTCACCTACGAGATATTCTAGGCTTAAAGGTAAGAAGTGACACGAAAGTTTCCAACGGAAAGACTCAATTTAGATACAAGGCTCCAACTATGAAGTGGAGGCAATTCACTTTCCTTGAAGAAGCCAAACTAGTCCAACACAAGATCTACGGTTTTATTGATAGGTTGAGAGTTGGGATGGGCAAAGGTCAAGATGCCAAGAAAGGTTTCCCATAATGTGTTTCAACAAGGTTATGGCACATGAAACTCACACGCTGAAGCTAAAACCAAACTAGGGTTTCACACTAGGGAAATCGATTAGGGCAAGAGAAATTATAGATGAAATTGCGACGAATGCCCACCAAAGGAAAATTATTTTGTGCCAACCACCCAATCCTAGGCATTTAGACTTTCCAAGACCCAAAATCCTCTTCCCTAGTCAATTTGCAATATGCCCTAGTTGGTCACTTGGCCTTAAGATGGCCAAATTAGGTAAGGGAGAAGAAATTATGGATGAAAATTGACTTGTTCACCAACAAAGGATGACCAATGCCTAGTCCTAGGGTTGGAGGAGTATGTTGTCGCACAAAGTGTTTAGGCACCGCGACAACGCTCAGAGTAAGGGCTGTCACTCTTAATCCTTACTCCGTTTAGACTCTCTCCTAGACAAGTCAAGGGGGGTAGTCCCTAAGGTAAATGGATGAGGATAGCCTGTGAAACACAGGCTCTAGGAGATTTTAATGATGAACAACTTGATGAATCTAAAGCGATTCTCGATCAATTGAGATAGATAAATTAAAATAAGACACGATCACAAGATAAAAACGACTACAGACCAGTGCCTTTAATTTGAATTAACCATAGACTAAATAATAACAAGTCATCTAGAGAAAACTTATAGATGTGGCAAATCGACGATCATGAACAGTTAATGTAAATGCCCAAAACTGCAATATGCAAGAGGTTCTAGATTTAAAATAATTTTCAATTAATGGTCCAAATCTAGAAAAATTAATTTTTTCCTACTGCCAATATAACTTAAAACATTTATCGCACCTTGACCATAGAAGAATCATGAAAATGAATTTAATCACTAGATAACACCAAGGAACTTTAGATTAGCACTTTAATTATTCCTTAGGCAATAACTTCAATGTGAAAAATAAAGAAGTAAAACAAATCAACAGGTTCATAAATCGAATTTTTAATGGGCTACATGCCACATTAAAAATAGTTAATGTTTAAGCACAAATCCATTAATTTATTTCATTCTTAATTCTCACGTCACCAAGAATTTAAAATTTTTCTAAATTAAATTTTTTTTTTTAGATTTTTTAAGATTTTGAATTTTTTAATTTTTAGGATTTTTAGATTTTTCAAAAATTTTATATTTTTTGAATTTTGTAAAAAATAAAAAGTAAAAAATCAAAAGTCACAAAGAAAAAGACAAACCTTTTTAATTTTTTTTAAATGTTTTATCTTTTAGATTTTTTAATTTTTTTAAATTTTAAATTTTTATGATTTTTTAATGAATTCAAAAAATAAAAAATTTTGAAATCATAAGTCAAAAATAAAATAAAAGAGTAAAAAAAAAAAAAGCAAAATCAAATCAAAAAATTAAAAATTAAAAATAAAGAAAAAAAATCAAAACAAAAGATCGAATAAAAAAGGAGGAAATGAATTAAACTAAAACTCAAAAAAGGAAGCGGATTATATATATAAAAATGCACCCTAACCGAAATATAATAAATAAAATGAAAAAAAACGAACTAACTAAATAAAAACAAGACCTAATCCAACTTATACACAAAACATGAAAATTGATAGTTTTTTTTCACTGTGTGTGTGTGTAGGTGACGGAGGCTTGGACGGCGGCGGCAAGGAGCACGTCGAGGAGGGATCAAATCTGAGAGTGGAGGGAGTGAAGATGGTTATCGGGCAATGGAGTTGTGAGAAAGATGGACACGGATCAGAACGCATGAGAGGGATGGACTGCAGGTTGGAGCTGCGGACGAATGAAGGGATACGAGAATGAAAGACACGGGGGATAGGAGATAAGGAGGGCCGCAGGGTATGGAGGGTTGTGGATCTGATGGGCAACGTATGGAGCAGCGATGAATGGTTGCGGAAAGAAGGAGCTGGGCCAGGGAAAAGGAGGGACGGAGCAATGAAAGAGAGGAGATTTGTGTAGAGAGATGGCAGGGTTCGATGGTGAAAAAGGGCTATGTAGAGAGTCGTGGAGGATATGAGGATTTAGGCCAGCGCTTTGCAGGTTGAGGGAGCTAGAAAGGGATGTGTGGAGTAGAAATATCTAATGCAGAGTAAAGCCAGTGATGGAGCAGGCAGTGGTGGAAAAGTTTCTTGGACGGATTTCGCTAATGAGAGAGATGGCAGCAAGACTGGGGTTTGCAGATTTGTATAGAATGTAGCAGCAGTAAAATGACTGTGAGCCTTCTAAAAAAAATTTGAAATTGCACAGTGAACTCCACAAATTAGGCCACAGATTAAAGAAACCAATCAGCAAACTGGTGGCCCAGAAACCCCTTAAAAATTTTCCAGTTTTAAAACTCTTTGAAACCTTAGATTGCAAAATTAATTTGAATAATATCCCTTCAAAATGATTTTAACAAACCCCAGAGATCCATATTTTACCCTCTAGGGCCTAGCTCTGGACTCTACACAGTTTTCTTCTTCAAATCTGTAGCTACAAGACAACAAAAAATACCCAAACGATATATACTATGATAAAGCTAAAACCCAAAAAAACCCAAGTCAGAAAACCAAAAATAGTTTACTGATCTATGCACAGGAATGACAGATTCATCAAATCTGAGGAATGTGAGTCCAACTCCGGTCCTAGATATGACAATTTAAGGCTCTCAACAGCTAGATTTATCACTATAGCACGTAAAAAAAGTTAAATTTTTAAAGTTTAAAGAAGGTGTTGAGCTCAAAACCCTTCATGCATCACCAGTAAAAATCTTATGATAAGCTCGGGATCAAATTAAGCTGGGCTCTTCCGAAAACACAGATCAAGAGTTGGTTGGTCCAACTGAAAACTTCCCCGAACATCCGATGATCTAAAAATCAAGACTTTCCTACAAAACTCAATTCAGCCATTAACATAGAATGAGAAAATGATAATAAAATTCATATAGATAGAGATACCTGCTATTACATTCAAATTTAAATTATCACTTAAACCCCAGTGACTGAGCAAGATACCTATACTCAAATCACTCTTCAAAAGCTATTATCAATGGCTAAAAAAATTTTACACATGAAAAATGACACATCTTACAGTACTTCCATGAAGAGTAACACCAACAAAAATTAACCCCAAAGTCTTTCTTTATTATCTGAACAAGTTTACACAAGGGTTTTCCGCTTAGCACATGATCGAAAAAGCGGATCGATCAACTGACAAATGACCTCCTTTTTAAAGATAAATCTTCCAACGGCTAGTTCGAGTGATCCTTGTCAAAGAAATCCCAACCTTTGATGAAGATCAAAATTTCTTTTAATCTCATCCGTCGAAATTTTAAATTCTTGAGGAAATTCAAATTTTTCAATTAAATGCATTTTAATTAATTCAAAAATTAAAATTTTTAATTAATTTCCTCAAAATTTTGACTTTGACTTAACCCCAGGGACCAAAGGCTTAAAATTGAGCAAAATAATCAATTTACCTTAGTCCCAAGGCCTTTCAAATTTTGATTTTTAAGAACCAACGAATTTTGCCTTCGAAGAATTTAAATTTACCTAGGACCTAGAATTAATTAAATTTCTGGCTTAAGATTTTAATTATTTTTTTGGCCAAAAAATTTAATTAATTAACCTATGAGGGGATAAGTTATTTTTCCAATCCTCAAGACACTTTACATTATAATTTTCATAATCTTTTACATCACAAGGGGGAAAACCCATTTGAAATAGACCCTCACTGACCACCCATTTCTGCGACACAAATATAATCTAGCAGACCAAGCAATTTGTAATAAAATAACCTAACCAAATAGTTAGGATTATTCCCAAATCACTTTTACATAGACTCGTCTAGAACACTAGGACTCGCCTAAGATCCCAATGACAAAATCCATTCTGACTTTGGGGTAAGGTTGAAGGAAAACTCTGTCGACCATTCGAGAATGGATCAGTGAGACAAAAAACCTCCTAGAATGTAGATCATCACCAAAAAATTAGGTTTGCCTAGGCAATTACATACACGACACGGATCTACTGAGTTTATTGACAGTATACACATGCAGAATGGGTTTATATTATAACATAATAATCAGGCTAATGATGATATCTGAACGGAACGGACATGTCGATCAGGCACTATCCCTTTTGCGAAAAAAGGGGGTGTACTGCTATGGGTCGTTGACACGTAGTGGTCAACAGAGTCTATGGCTTCTTTAGGTTGGCCAAAAATTGCAAAGGAGTAAGGATATTTTGATGCCCTAGCACCAAAACCCTAACTATTACCTTTGTGGGGGATCAAAAATCACTTGGGAGAGCTAATGTAAGATCACCAAGGGGATTGCCACATCATACAATGAGTAATGCATACAATAATATGACTTTGCTTCCATAAAATTGATATTCAACAAAATTCGGGCACAATATTATTATATTTAACCTAGATCACCAACGTATTCCATACATTAGACATGAAATCAGAAATTTTCAGTATAAAGGCACTTACAAGGAAATATGCATCTACAATCCAATCATTGATTCAAGGCAACTTCTCCAAAGACAAGACAATAGCTCCAAGACAAAATTTCCATAGATCACATCTCTCCAATAGGAAAAGAAGTCGAATTTATCAATTAGAGAGGTCAAATTCACAAGTGGTGATGATGAGAATGAAAGGAGTCCTCTCCTCTATTTATATAAGGAGGATAAGTTTTAATTTTGCCTAAAAGACAAATAAAATCACAATAGAACCTTGGGTTGCAAGCCAAGCCAACTAGCTTCATCATAAATGCAAATGAAAGCCCTCACATGTGAGTTGTGAGGCCTCATAAGGCTGACATCATCCATCCAGTGAGCTCCATATGGCATGCATTGAGGCTTTCGAGTGTCAAGGATGGTGTAGAAGCCTCCAAAAATCATCCTCTGAGGGTTGGGCTTCATATATCTGTTGATATCCCTATGTGGACCCCGAAATCTAGTTTGGGGTGTTGAAGGAAATGTAACTAGGCTAGGTCTTCATAAACGTAATATTGATATTTGTACTTATTCAAGAAAAGAGAAATCATTTTTGTATTATTTGTCAATGAGTTTCTTGCTCATTGAAAATATGTCAAGCACATTTTGAAGTGCTTCTAGAGAGTCAAAGTCAAAATGTAATTATGATAAGACCCTTTGAGGGCATGTTACATCATGTAAGTCATCATACAAGGTCATGGGAACACCTCCAAGCATGGTCAAATCCTCTCCTAGCACCAACAAAGTCTACAAGCAGCAAAACAGTGAATAAAAATGATTTATGAAGCAAACTATCAAGTCGGCTTTAAGGACAGTCATGTCGGCTGGAAGAGGAGGAACAGACCTCTATTTATAGAGGTTGTCCACTCCTCATAAAACGAAACATAATCTTTGAAATCCGCAAGCAAGAGGAGGTAAGAAGGACAAAGAAAAACCAAGGTAAAGACTCTGTTAGCGCAGCGAAGCAAGGAGGAAGGATAGCGAAGGTCAAGGGGACCGTCTATAGGGTTCAAACAGTCAGACATGCGGAAGAATGAAGCTCTGCCTGTGCCTATAACTGTTGATTTCGGGTAGCATCGGATGTGCTCTAGCCATGAAAATTGGTGGAGACGCTAAAGCACATGAGATCTCCAAGACCCAGCAATGGTTTAAGAAATATTAAAATAACTAATATTTTTAATGGAGTTCCTATGTCTAAACTTAGGGAAAATAAAATATTAATGGATATTAATATAAAATTGGGTTAGAAGGTTCTAAATGACATGGATCAAGCCAAATCTAATCTTAGTCGTTGACTAGAGATGTAATCTCGGTCATTGATGGACCAACAAGAAAAGTATAAGGGGCTTGACGGTCAGTTGGAGAACACACTAGAGTGATGAGTCATCCATTTTGCTAGAGCGGGGTTGCTAAGCAAAGTTGAATCAATGATCAGCAATGAAGGGCATTGAGTACGAGGCAGAGAGGCAGGGACAATACTGGGAGACCAGCGCAGAAGTAGAGAGAGCGAGAGCAGCAGCCTGTCCAGGCTACGCAGAGCCTAGAGGGACTACATCATCCACGCAGAGGGCAGAGGGAGTGATGCAGAGGGTCCCAGAGGCTGCGCAGTGCCTCAAAGGGCTGACGCAGAGGTCCTGGGGTTGACGCAGGTCAGCAAGAGGCTGACACTGAGCTTTAGTTGTGCCGGAGAGGGTTTCATGGGACAAGTTTTCTGAATACTTGTTTCCAAATATAGAGGTATTGTTGTTGTGTATTTTTCTTTGTTGGGTGAGCCGGGTAGGCACCCAGTTGTACTCAGATAGACTGCATAATAATATAACCCTCTAAATAGCTGCACTAGTTTTCCCGCAATTGGGTTTTTCTGGGGACATTTGTCCAAAAATAACGGTGTCACTTGTGTGCTTGTTTTCTTTCAATTGATGATCTGTAGATGTTGTGACTGTATTGTGTGTATTTTGGTATTTAAATGTATTAAATAACTTGTTCGAATTTAAACAAGTAGAAGAAATAAGCAGAAAGGTACAGGTCATCACAGTTCACTGTTTTGGATGCAAACTAGGCCTACAAGGCCTCTCTCTCCAGCAAGGAAGCAAATAAGAATCAGTGAAGATAAGAAGACTATCTTAAGGCTCTTGTCCACACGTGCAGCAAGAAGACACTCCTAGACTTGACAGCAGATGAAGGCAGCATATTGAGAGACCTCATTTGGAGGTATAACAAGGTCTACAAGGTCTCCAAGAAAAGCGAGGAAGGTCCTCCTTATAGCGAAGTAAAGGAGCCCATGTTCTAGGGTTTCCTAGCTTAGACAAGCAGCAGAAAAGGACGAAGTACTAAGGAGCAAAGTGTCGGAAGGAAGAGGTTCATGTGCCAGAAGTAACAGTGCAGAAAGAGGAAGGATTTGACTTATGCTTGGAGGATATCCTAGTCAAGGGTCTAGGGTTTGGCATTTGTTCAAATAAGAAGCTTTAATAAGAGAAATCTTACAAAGGGTTTTCATCTCAAGAGTGGAGAGGGTTTGTCCCTGGCAGAGAGCGAAATTTTGTGTTCTTGTTATTTTGTTTTGGTAGCAGTTTGATGAAGCACACACATATGCACTAATAAGAAGAAGAAGTATAAGCTAACTAGAAAAAGTAAAAAGACTTCACAAATTGTTATCAAGAACCGGAGAATAATCACAACACTACTTTGCCCTAGATTCTCTAACATGGGGTACCAAAGGTGGCCTCCTAGTTCTCCAATTGCTCAAAATGTCCATCTTTGCTCCCTCGTTGAGGGCTTTCTAGGTGCTACTAGTGCTCCCATGTCTCAGAAAGTGATGCCATCCTCATCTAGGCCCTACATTAGCTGCCACTTTTTAGAAGGTGCTAATGTTGACTTGGGGGCATACTGGTCCAGGTGTATCATCTTGAAGAATCATCAAATGATGTAAAGTGGCAAAACGTCCTAGGTGCAGGAGGTGTCGAGGGCTAGGTGTGATGTGTTGCTACTTCTCGGAGACCCAAGGCTCTTAATGCTTCACCTATGGGAACAATATGCTTCTCAAATGCCTTAGGTACTTGTGGGTAAGTTGCTCAAAGCCTAGGATGCTAAACCACTTGACAATCACAACATAAAGTCTAGTGAAAGCAACCAACCATTAGGTACAATAATCACTAGTGTATCTAAGTGAGCCAAGCTTGAAAGTAATAAGCTATTTAACACTTCAAATAAGACTTCCCTTCCAAAATTAACGCCTTGAATTCAAAGTGGTGTTTTCTCTCTAGGTACGGGAGGCTAAAGGATTGTTGAAATGTGTAACTAGGTTCAGTCTTCATAATGTCTAATGTAATCATGATTTTATGTATTTGATGAAAAGAGAAAAAGAAATTTTATTATTATTATTTTGAAGCATGGGTTTCATGCTCAAGGTCATTTTATTTATAGGTCAAGCACCCATTGAGTGCTTCTAGGGCTTTGTCATAAAGTCTAGGAGTCAATTGAGTCATTGTAATATGTAAGACCCCTTTGGGCATCTTGTATTATGTAAAAGAAATTTATTTGAGTCATAAAAGACCCTCCAAGACAAGTCAACCTAGCTACAACAAGTCAGCCTACATGAAAGATCAAGTCAGCCTCATGGAGGCAATTCTTACACCTGGAAAGCATATATATAAGAAGGAACTCGACCTCTTTTGGAGACAATGTAAGCAAGTTTGATCTCCAAAAGAAAGAAGTTGTAAAACAGAAAGAAAAGGACGAAAATCAAGGATAAGAAGAAGAAAGCAAGATTGAAGTTTTGGACCTCTCTCTTTCTCTCTTCGGTTAGGGCTTCTAAAGTTGCTGGGAAAGACGAAATTACAGAAATTGTTGAGATCGAAGTTGTTGGAGTTGTTGGGGTCGAAATTTGTTGTTGTAAGCTATGTAAGGAAAGCTCATCAAGAAGGAAGGTTGACTTGGTCTTAGAGGGGTCTTTGTCAAGGGTCTTAGGTTTTGGAATTCGTCATCCGAACATTCTATAAGAAGAGAAGAATTCTTGTGGATTTTCCTCTCAAGAGGAGAGGTTTTGTCCCTAGCTTACAGCATACATTTTGTGTCCTCTTGTCTCATTGATCATCATTGTTTAGTAACTGTTTTATGATAATAATAATCAAGTGAAAGGAGGAGCTAATCAAGTTAAGTAAACATACATCACAAACAGTGATCAAAGAAAGAGAAATCACCTAATCTAGCTACCCTTTGATTTCTCAACAAGGACAACCCTATTAGGTGTTTCCAGCGCCTAAAGGGAAGTAACATTTCCCTAGTCCACCCTTCAATTGATAGGTGTCAGTGAACAATAATGATGGAACAGAGGGGAGAAGCTTCATAGCCAAGTGCCATGGTCAAAGGGAGTAACATGATGGGGATTCTAATCTTGAGTGTATAGATGTGAGGAGGGAGCAATCGTGAATGCATGAGATACCAACTCAGCCTTTGTTTGTCCACCCCTCTTGTGCGCCTTTTACTTTTTCTTGATTTTTCTTTGGATTATTGCTCATAGCTCAAAGGTTTAGAGCTTGCTTTGTATGATGTATAGCAGTTGTATCACCCCTTAATGATGAGGCAGCTCATTGCCCATTGGGGTTGGGACACGCAAAGGTTCCTCTTCATGATGTGAAAGAGCAACATGTGCTCAGGAACCGGGTGATGGCTATAATGAGTGAGGTAGAGCTCATGCTAGGATTTTTCCCATGTGCTAATGTGTATGCCCCGACCATCCTTTGTGTTTTGATATTCTTTCTTTTATTTTGCTTGTGGCCATTATATGCTCTTTCTTGTTCTTTCAGTTGCATCAACCTCCCAAGGCAAAGTTTTGGTCCCTACCCAGGCATGAGAATGTATGGGTGCCAAATCCTAGAGAACCAGTGGCTTGTTGAACCCAAAGAATGGATGTGAGATTAGGGCTCGTGATGTAGGGAAAGTGGTAAGTATGGAATGGGGATAGATGGGACTACGCTATCTCAATCAAGGCTTGCCAAGTAGTGCCCCTCCTAAACCCATTGGGCCATTAGGAGAGGTGCCACTAGACTAGGATTGAAGATTAACCTCATATTTAAGGTGGAGGAACAAGATCACGGTCAAAACCCCTCTTTCTTCCAGGTCACACCATAATCCATGTCAAATGCCCAAATACATATAAGCATAAGCACCCAATTTCAAAATGAATAAGGTACCTTTTGATTGGAAGCCCAACTTCGTCCATGAGCTCTTGCCAGATAGATGAAAAGCATATGACTGTTGCAGGTGGCAGAGATATAATGGCACGTCATCATCAGCTAGTGGTGGCTGTTAGGGGCCGCTGGCTGACTGGATGTGAAGAGAGAGAAGAAAAGTTTTCTCCTATAAGGTTTACCCATTTTGGTGGGTAACAGACACCAGATTGCAATGGAGTTAAATAGGGGGATATCGAACTCAGAAACAACTAGAGTCTGGCTCAAAACACACTGTGTTAAGATATGGACCACCCTATTTACTACTCCAAATACCTGGTCAGCTGACAACCTCATCCATTCACTGCAGTGGACCAAGCAGTAGACATGATTTCACTAAAACGTTATCCAGTCTATGAGTTAACGGGGGGTGCATCCTTTCCTGTTCACCAACAGAAAGCCGTCTATTGAACACAAGACATTCAGATCTTTAAGAGGATCAGAGGAGCTGCATGGAGAAGCAGCAGAGCTTCCTATATCATTTTGCTTTTAAATATATATTAATGCATGTCTTGAGTATTTCAGGAAGCCACTTTATTATCTTCTGAAATATAGATAAATACTCCATCTCAATAATGACTATAAAAGAATGTATGGCTAGTCTTCAGAATATAGAAACCAAAATTGTGAAGACAGGACGCCTGTCATCTTTATTCGTAATTTGTATGCCAGACATTATGTTACTATTTATGATATGACTTTGAATAATGTGTGCAGGGGCTCTTGCATATTAGTGAACTGAGCACAAAATATGTAGCTCGAGCCGAGGATGTAAGCCCAGTTTGAACTTTGAACACATATTCTTTATATAATTTCCTTTACCCTAAATTCCAAATCATTTATGCGAGTAGGCAATGTAATTTGGGATCAAATCTTTGTATATAGATGTTTAGACGTGGTATCTAGGGGCCTCTATTTATATCGATCGTGTGCCTATAACGTAAAATATTGACTTACTCTGACTCAAACAGATTATAAAAGTTGGTGACCGCTTGGATGTCAAACTTATTGAGGTGAGAAAGTTTCATTTTGCAATTCTCTATATTTTAGCCATGTTAACGTCGAATTGTTTGATGTCAGATTTTTATTTTTATCTCAGATTGAAAATGATGTATTATTTTGCTCTACCAGATAAATGAACGTGGGCAGTTGCGTCTGAGTCGCCGCGCATTGCTCCAAAATGAAAATGATGCAGTCTCTAGCAGTAAAGAGTTAGTTACCACTGTGAAGGAGAATAAAACTAAAGAATCAGCTGCCACTGTCAAACAGGTGAAGAGTACCAAAGAATTAGCTACCACTGCCAAGCAGCAGAAGTATAGTAAGGAATTAGTTCCTACTGACAAGGAAGTTTCATCTCATATCAACAAAGAGACCATATAATGACTGAAACATGCTTCTCCAGCTCAAGAAATAGTGGAATGGATATAGATGGAGATTTATGACTTCTGTTCTATGCTTCATGGATTTTACAAATCAAATTTCCCAGTAATAGCTCACTTGTAAAATTTCCGGACAGCATATGTGACTGATGAAAATTGTTTACTGTACAAACTCATACAAGGCCTTAAGTTCTGTTGCTGTTCTATCTTCAAGAATTTGCAGCTTGTATTCAAGAACCAGGTTCAGATAAATTCATATGAAACTTTTATAGTGGAGAGACTTAATACATGTATTTATTTTTGGCTATTATTTTTGTCCGACATCTAAAATTTACATTGAATTCTGTTTTCTGAGCTCCCACTTACTCATGTGTTCTTTGTTGGCAGATGATGTCTGTTTACATGTTCAAACACTATGAATCTTGCTGCACTAATGGGAACTAGGGGAATTAATGCCGCGAGGAGATTATCCAAACTAGGAGTCAATTGTATCAGAATCATTTATTGTTATTTTTTTCTGTCATCGATGATTGTTAACAGCATAACTGGGCTGAAGAGACGAAATGCCCGGCTCTTATTTGTTTCATCAAGCCTAACATGCGAGGTGGAAAATTTGTAAAGCGTTATTCTCTTGGATAAGCCCCAAACTTGAGTTATTAGTAAAGGACATTTCTTGGAAAGGCACAAAATAAATTTTGACGCAACAGGGAACACCATTCAGCATTTTATCTGTAACGAGAATTTCATGTATGTATATTAAGATTTCAGTTTTTTCCTTAAAGATGTTTGCAAGTTCATACCCTGAGAATTTTGAATTGTTTCTTAAGGTATCATAAATTCTTCTGTCGGGAGAACGTTAACAGCAACAAGTTGTATTTGTACTCAAAGCAGAAAACATCTTACCTGAGCCTTTAAACAGAGAGTCCGCAGCAAATATTCCCGACCTAAAAGCTCTGGGAAATGTGGATTATCATGTACTTAATCAATCTGGTTAAATCTTAATAATATGCCAGTAGGACCTTGGTTCACTGGTGAGTTCAACAGTATATTTAAATTTTAGCCATCCAAAAAGGGTTTATTCCCCCGACAAATTGCATGTCCAAAAAGAATGAGATTGGATGGGAGTGCTGAGTGATTTCGCAGGCTAGATACCTGTTAACCCCGACATCTGACCCAAGAAAATATATATTATACCCATGAAACTTGTTCCACAAAGCAACTTCCAGTTAATTAAAAAATAATAATATGACCAAGATTTTACATTTTTGTTCATAGTGTTGCTGATTGAAAATGAACTCGGTTGTCATTAAATTCAAGCTGCCGATTGAAAAGGAACTTGATTGTTATTAAATTCAAGCTTGTGTCATCCATATTCTGAAATTTGAAATATTTTCGGAAGAAATTACATTTGAAGATGATTTAAGTTGACGCGTTTAACTAACTTGTGTGGTTCATTATAAGACAAGATGAAGAATCAGATCATAGCCGCATAGTGGCAAGTTAAATAGGGAGATAAGACTTTCTAACAGCTATATTTCACTTGGTGAGAAAAAAAAAAAAGAAATAATATAAATAATGGAAAACTTATTTTTAATTAATTTTAATTGTATATAATTATATAAAAATAACATGACCAAGAATATATAAATAAACAAAGGATTATAAAAAAAACTCCTAAATATAGTAAACATTATTTTAAGAAAAATCATTTCATTAGTCAAATGCGTATAAAATATTATAGACTAATAGAGATGATATAATATAAATAAATTTTTTAACTAATTAGAGATAAAAATCTAACCTTTGGTAATGAAATAAATAAATATATATGCAATTTGTATATTTTTTTATTTTTTAATAGATTTTAGAATATTTGAATTTAGACGCATTATGAGAAAAAAAAAAAAAAATATATATATATATATATATATATATATTTTGGAACAATGGTTATTAAAACAATGGAAACAATATTTTATCGAAGGGAAGTGAAAAATAAAATTAAGAGGGAGAATAGAGACAAAAGAGGATTAATAAACCCCATGGGGAATCAAAGGAAAGCATAAATGGTAAGAGGAAAAAAGAGTAAAGAAAAGGAAAAGAAACTAAGAGGAAAGGGCAGGAATCTAGCAGCGACTAATTTTCCAACCGTCATCCCTATTAAGATTGTTAGGTCTCCTCTCAATTTTTATGGCTTACCTAAATTTACGGTGATAAAAATGATAAATTTTCGCAATGACCTTAGCCTCAATGCATATGTGATGTTTGGTCTTCTTTGCATGCTCTGCTAAGGCTGAAGAGCGGGTCCTCCCATGCTTGATATCGTCGGCGTGTTCCTTAATCCTTTGATTAATAGACTGGCCTGTTTCACCAATGTACGATGTTCCACAAAAACACAGGATGACATAAACACCTTTCATATCCTTAGGCTTCACAGGGTCTTTTGTCGATTTTAAGGAACTTCTCATGGTTTTGAGGGGTCTAAAGGTTGAGGGAACATTATGCTTCTTAAGGATTCTCGCAATCTTGTCTGTTGTCCCTTGGATGAAGGGGAGGTGAACTCCAGAATTACGATCACTAGTGTTTTTCTCAACCTTAGGATCATTGCTAGCTTTGAGGAAAGCTTTAATACCTTGTTGCCTACTATAACCATTATTAACAAAAACCTTAAGGAGATGGCATTTCTCCTTAGAAAAATGGTCTTCATCAGAAACCCTCAAAACACGAGTAGCTAATGTGCTAAGAACACCTAAATTCTGAGCAAGAAAATGATGGGACCTAGCATAAAAATATTGCTCAGTATGAGTTTTCTTCTGAAACACCTGATGGGAAAACAAGGCATCATCTTTCTTAGAAATGAGGACATCTAGGAAAGGAAGGCAACCATTAACTTCCTTCTCTATGGTAAACTTAATGGAGTTAGATTGATTAGTAAGATGCTCGAAGAAGAGATTTAACTTCTCCAGACGGTGCTACCAAATAGTGCGGGTGTCGTCTACAAATCTTTTCCAAAGCTTAGGCTTAAAAATAATTGAGGCCAAAGCTTTGGGTTCAAAGTCTTCCATTAATAGGTTAGCAATAATAGGGGACAGGGGGGAGCCCATGGCCACACCACATTTTTGTTCATAGAACTCCCTTCAAAACAGAAAAAAGTAGAAGTGAGGCAGATCTTGACTAATCTAGCAGTGTCGGGATCAATGAGGCGAAAGATGACATCCATGGCTTCCTTGATGGGGTATTAGTGTATAGGGAGACTACATCAAAGCTGACAAGACTGTCTCCAGGATCAAATTTCACATCCCTCAACTCATTGACAAACGACAAGGAGTCTTTGACAAAAGACTTTGTGAGGCCAACAAGGGGTTTAAGCTTCGAGGCTAGATATTTAGCTAGAAGATAGGTTGGCCCACCTATGGTGTTGACAATGGGTCTAAGGGGGACTCCCTCCTTATGGATTTTCGGAAGTCCATAGATCCTAGGAGTGATGGGGCTACTCTCGATAAACTTATGGCTAAAAGAGTCAACCATGCTACTAAATTTTATAGCAAGAGAAACCTCTCTAGAGATCCTTTTCAAGGGATTCTTGTCAAGTTTTATGTAGCTACCACTATTCTCCAGGTGATCCAATAATCCACTTTATCAAGGATTACAGCGGCCCCACCTTTGTCAGCTTTCAAGACAACAATGTCTTGTTTCCTGTTCAAAGATTTGAGGGCCTTAAACTCATCCTTATTGATGTTATTCTTAAGGGGCTTA
Organism: Pinus tabuliformis; assembly: GCA_031772625.1. Taxonomy (NCBI): domain Eukaryota; kingdom Viridiplantae; phylum Streptophyta; class Pinopsida; order Pinales; family Pinaceae; genus Pinus; species Pinus tabuliformis. Next base: position 658,451,758 of record CM062811.1, read on the forward strand.
GCTTTCTTAAGAATAACAGTGCAGTCTTGCCTAGTAATTTCTTTAGCATTATCCGGTAAGTTTCCTATCCCAAATTCAATGTCACACAATACCATTTACCAGAATTTTCTTGGGAGTAAGGGAAAAATTTAATCCCTTCTCCAAAAGTCTAAAGACCGAAGGGGGAAAGGAAAAACTCGACAATTTAACAACTTTATTATTAAGAGGAGGATAATAATCATTAACATTATTATTTATTAGATCCTCAACGTTATTCTTAAAAATATTAGGATCACCGTCATTATTAAATCCTAATATTTTTAAGAATAATGTTGAGGATATAATAAATAATAATGCTAATGATTATTATCCTCCTCTTAACAATAAAGTTGTTAACCTGTCGAGTTTTTCCTTTCCCCCTCTAGTCTTTAGACTTTTGGAGAAGGGATTAAATTTTTCCCTTGCTCCCAGGAAAATTCAAGTAAATGGTATTATGTGTGACATCGAATTTGGGATTAAAAACTAATGGATAATACTAAAGAAATTATTAGGAAAGATTGTGTTGTTAGTCTTAGGAAAGCTAAGGCCCCTAAGAATAACATCAGCAAGGATGAGTTTGAGGCCCTCAAATCTTTGAAGAGGAACCAAGACATTGTTGTCTTGAACGCTGACAAAGGGGGCCGTTGTAATCCTTGATAAGGTGGATTATCGGAAGAATATGTTGGATCACCTGGAGAACAGTGGTAGCTATAGAAAACTTGACTAGAATCCCTTGAAAAGGATCTCTAGAGTGGTTGCTCTTGTTATAAGATCCAATAGCACGATTGGCTCTTTTAGCCACAAGTTTATAGAGAGCAGCCCCATCACTCCTAGGCTCTATGGACTTCCGAAAATCCATAAGGAGGGAGTCCCCCTTACACCCATTGTCAACACCATAGGTGGGCCAGCCTATCTTCTAACTAAATATCTAGCCATGAAGCTTAAACCCCTTATTGGCCTCATAGAGTCTTTTGTCAAAGACTCCTCGTCGTTTGTCAATGAGTTGATGGATGTGAAATTTGATCCTGGAGACAATCTTGTCAGTTTTGATGTAGTCTCCCTATACACTAATATCCCCATCAAGGAACCCATGGATGTTATCTTTCACCTCACTGATCCTGACACTGCTAGATTAGTTAAGATCTGCCTCACTTCTACTTTTTTATGTTTTTAAGGGGAGTTCTATGAACAAACCTGTGATGTGGCCATGGGCTCCCCCCAGTCCCTTATTGTTGCTAACATGTTTATGGAAGACTTTGAATCCAAATCGTTGGCCTCAACTATTTTTAAATCTAAGCTTTGGAAAAGATTTATAGACGACCCATGCACTATCTAGTAGCATGGTCTGGAGAAGTTAGATCTCTTCTTCGAGCATCTAAATAATCAATCTAACTCCATAAAGTTTATCATGGAGAAATAAGTTAATGGTTGCCTTCCTTTCATAGACGTCCTCATTTCTAAGAAAGATGATGGTTCATTCTCCCATCAGGTGTTTCGAAAGAAAACTCATACTGAGCAATATCTTCATGCCAGGTCCCATCATTTCCCAGCTCAGAAGTTAGGTGTTCTTAGTGTTGAAGGAAGTGTAACTAGGTTTGGGCTTCATAAATGTACTTTTTCTATTTGTACTTATTCAAGAAAAGAAATATTATTTCATAATATATGTCAATGAGTTTCTTGCTCATTGAAGTAGGTCTAACACATGTCAAAGTGCTATAGGTGAGTCAAATAGTCAAGAGAAAATATTGAAGGCCTTAAGGGCATGTTACACCATGTATAAATATATATTAAAGTCAAAGGGAAAACCTCCGAGCAAATTCAAGTCCACTCCTATGCAATGGCGCCTTCAAGAAGTTCCTTCAAGCATGCTACACCACCATGGAAACTATCTGAAGTCTGCTCAACAAATCAGCCACCAAACTACCCTCAAAGTCGGCCTTACAATTAAGAGGACAAGTTGGCCTACAAGCAGTCAATCAAGTCGGCTTAAATGTAGGGACAATCCTCTATCTATAGAGGTTGTCCACTCCAAAGACAACACATCAATTGTGCTTTGAAATCCGCAAAACAAAAAGGACTAAAAGGACGAAGAAAGCCAAGGTAAAGGGTCTACAAGGGCAGTGAGATAAGGAGGAAGAACAACGAAGTCTAAAGGATTGTTTTCTAAGGTATACATAGTTACATGCGCAAGGAAGTAACGGAAAGTCTATGGCTATACCAGCATTGAAATCACAGTTGTATATTCTTCTTTGTTTGGGCTAAAACTAGGCCTACAAGGCCTCCTACTCCAATGTGGAAGGAAGACACTCAAGTGAAGGAGAGAAGAGCATATAACACCTAGTAATCCTCCCACATGTGCGAGAAACTAAGGCAGCAAAACAACAACACTGTCATACACTCATATCTCAATGAGGATCTCGATTGGTCAACATTGAAGTCTACTTGTGCAAGGGATAGAAGAGGAGCAACTCACCTAGAAGATTCACTCAAGAAGGTCTATTTCTAGACAAGATTCATAGTAAGAGAACGAAGTGCCAGAGAACAAAGTGTCGGAAGAAGTGTCGGGGAATAAGGTGCAGAAAGAAGGAAGGACTTGACTTGTGCTTAGAGGATACTCTTGTCAGGTATCTAGGGTTTGGCATTGATCAATAGAAGCTTCAATAAGAGAAATTCACTAAAGGGTTTTCCTCTCAAGAGAAGAGAGGTTTTGGCCTTGGCAGAGAGCCAACATCTTGTGTTCTTGTTCTTATGTTTTTGGTAGCAAATTGATGAAGTATACACATATGCATTAATAAGAAGAAGAAGAAGATTAAGCTAACAAGAAAACTAAAAAGACTCCACAAATTGTTATCAAGTAACGAAGAATCGCACTACACTACTTTGCCCAAGATTCTTCAACATGGTATTGGAGCTAAGGTGACACATCAAGGAAAGGGCAACTCAAGAACATTTATCAAGGAGAAGCATTTACAAAGTTGAAGCATCAAGCCTATAAATCTCAATCACTTCAAGGGCAAGAAGGGTCTACAATCCATCATTCATCAAGGAGGTCTACAAAGCTAGAAGAAGAGCCTTACATAAAGGCACCTACAAAGAAGAGCATCTTGAAGCAAGACCTACATCAAGCTACAAGTCATCAATCAAATATCATCATCAAGATCCAAGGAAGACAAGCCATCAAGCCTTCAAGGAGGAAGCAAATCCATTTCATCTCAAAATCTATGGAGTAAGTACATGTCCCTTTCTAAATATACATCAATGTCTTTTTGCAAGGAAAGCAATAAATTAGTAGGTAACAATAACTTTCTATGGAAGAAGAGGATTGATCTACTTCTTAAGGAGAATGAACTCCTAGAACATGTCAAAGGGAATATCATTATCCCTGTTAAGGAACAGACTCAAGCCTTAGCCAAGTAAAATAAGGATGAGACAAGAGCTCAAAGGATTCTTATAGAATCAATCAAAGACTCTCTCATTCCTTATGTCTCCAAGTTTGAGACATCAAAACAAATTTATGATAAGCTAGTAGAGCTATTCTCGGTATCCACAACTGGAGAAGTAATATCTCTGAGAAATGAATTATACAAGATGAAGATAATGAAGGAATAGCTCCCTACTTCATGAAAATCTCTAAAATGAGAGATCAACTTCAAGAGATTGGGAAAGTCATGTCTAACAGAGAGATGACAACTGTAGTACTCAATGTTCTACCTGAGGAGTGGGGAAACTTCATATCAAGCGTATATGCCAAGAAGGAAGCAACCACTCTCAGTAAAATGTGGTCTCTATGCAAAACAAAGGACACCGGACTGAAGGCAAAAGAAGATGTGGGATCAAAGGAGCAAGTATTTGCTACCACGGCCAAAAGAAAGGGTAAATTTGGCAAGTTTGGTCCACGAAGAACAAACAACAAAGACATGTCCAAAATCCAATGTTTTGGATGCCAAGAATATGGACACTACAAAAGGAATTGCCCTAACCTTAAGAAGGACAACAACAACAAAAGGAAGAGGGAAGAAGCTCACATAACTCAAGAAATGAAAGAAGAAGGAAAGAAGCAAAAGAAGGAAGATCCTCTGTATCTCTACTATGACTAAGTCAAACTCTTTACTTCTAGACTTCTTTCAAAGTTTTGAGTAGGATAAGAGCATGTAGGAATAAATTAAAATTGCATGGCTAGACACATCCTCTAGAATCTAGCATCATGATGAACATAGAGTTCTAGATACTCATGTAGATGTAGCATTTATGATAAGAACAAAAATGCAAAAGTAGAAATATCTTCTAGAATATAGGAGCATGGTAGATATAGATCAAGATATGAAGAAAAAGCATACCTAGTATAGGACCTCTTCCATGATGAAAGAAAAATTGATCATGATTAAGAATCTTAGAAGACCTCCATCAGCAAAAGAAAAGAAACATTTGCAAGATAAGGGTCTTTAATATCCTATAATGGAATCTTCAAAAGAAGGTTCATGGACCAAAGAAGATGTCTCATTGGGAATCCCATTCATGGGATTCAAGAAAAGGATGATATGCAGGCAAGCTAAGATGAAGCAAGAAGGGCCACACCAAAGGATGATCAAAGGAGAATCAAGATGAGGTATGTATGCATCAAAGTTTAGTCATGTTATTATTTGTATATTATTGAGACATGGGATAGTTCTATAACATGATCAAGCATGAAAGAATCTCTTTCACCGAGAACAAGCTCGAAGGCATGTACCATAATGCAATGAAAGTCAACAAAAGAATATGCTCTCATAAGGAGCATAAGATTGATGACTAAGAAACAAAAAGAAATGATGACAAGTTCAGAAAGCAAGCAATGAAGGAATGTTCTCACAAGAATCATTAGATGGTTGACCTATCCATCTGATAAGAAGCAAATGAAGAAAGAGATCAAGCATGTGAAGAACACCATGATCACCGAGAATCATTATCTGACAAAATGCTTTGAAGATATCTCCCGAAAGAAGGTAGGACAACTCTAATAAAGGAAGAAAGGACCCTTGACACCTATGAAGGCCTTGGAGATATCAAGGGTGCAGAGAATTGATTCTACTCTATAAAGATGTCGTGATGAAGAAGCCATCCAACAAAAGGTAAAGCAATGTTGAAGCAATATTAGGATGAATTCATGATGGGCTACTAGGTCATAGCATGTAAACAAGCAAGTACAACAAACCATACATGAGAAGAATATTCTGAAGCATGGACAAGATGACAAAGGAGTAGCATAGATGACAAGAAAACCTGATGTATGACATGAAAGCCACTTTCCTCGAATAAAGCAATGACATGACAAACTAAGAAGGAAAGTGATCGATGAATGGTGCCCTACCTAGAAGAAGTTCGAACAAAGACTTCATGACATCAAGAAAGGAAGGAGATCAAGCAGCTGAAGGACTCGCGAAGAAGAAGTTGTTGATGAAGGAAAGAGTCCCCAGTTAAGAGGGAGCTTTGACAGGTCCCTGATCAAGAGGGATTTTTGGATCACCCCTAATTACAAAGGAGTGACAATTGTATTTTTCTATTTCATGGGTCATGCACTAGACCAGGACTAACAGCCATAAGTCTAGATGAAGGCCGTTAATGGAAATGTAGACACAAGATAGACACAACAATCTTGTCTTCACTTGGAAGAAAGAATGGGAGGATTGGGTAATCATATGGCATCTGATACTCTTTGAGGATGTGTAGGGCATCCAAGACAAGAGTAGGCAAGAGGACTGATATTCTTTTGAGGGTTGGGAACCCAAGATAAGAATAGTCCTAGAAGGTCATACTCGAAGAACACATGGGTGGGTATGTACCTTGAGAGACAATGAAAAAGGTGTCTGTAAATCATTGCTCTCGGTAGCATTGTAGCTCATGGTCTCGTAAAGAGATGGAGTTGTTAGTCAAGGCCTTGCACTATGACAATGCTGATGGATATGATGCTATAATAGATGGATTGCTAATCTAGTTTTTCTTATGTGAATTCTTCAAGATTGATAATAGCCAAACACCTTGTAATGTTGCATGAATACCTCCCTAGTTAAGAGGGAGTGTTGAAGGAAGTGTAACTAGGTTCGGTCTTCATAAATGTACTTTTTCTATTTGTACTTATTCAAGAAAAGAAATATTATTTCATAATATATGTCAATGAGTTTCTTGCTCATTGAAGTAGGTCTAGCACATGTCAAAGTGTTATAGGTGAGTCAAATAGTCAAGAGAAAATATTGAAGGCCTTAAGGGCATGTTACACCATGTATAAAAATATATTAAAGTCAAAGGGAAAACCTCCAATCAAAGTCAAGTCCACTCCTATGCAATGGCACCTTCAAGAAGCTCCTTCAAGCATGCTACACCTCCATGGAAACTATCTGAAGTCTGCTCAACAAATCATCCACCAAACTGCCCTCAAAGTCTGCCTACAATTAAGAGGACAAGTCGGCCTACAAGCATTCAATCAAGTTGGCCTACAAGTCGGTTTGCTCAACAAATCAGCCACCAAACTGCCCTCAAAGTCGGCCTACAATTAAGAGGACAAGTCAGCCTACAAGTATTCAATCAAGTTGGCCTACAAGTCGGCTTAAATGGAGGGACAGACCTCTATTTATAGAGTTTGTCCACTCTGAAGACAATGCATCAATTGTGCTCTAAAATCCGCAAAAGAAAAAGGACTAGAAGGACGAAGAAAGCCAAGGTAAAGGGTCTACAAGGGCAGCAAGATAAGGAGGAAGAACAACAAAGTCTAAAGGACTGTTTTCCAGGGTATACACAGTCACACGTGCAAGAAAGTAAAGGAAAGTCTACGGCTATACCAACAGTGAAATCACAGTTGTATATTCTTCATTGTTTGGGCTAAAACTAGGCCTACAAGGCCTCCTACTCCAACATGGAAGGAAGACACTCAAGCGAAGGAGAGAAGAGCATATAACACCTAGTAATCCTCTCACACGTGCGAGAAACTAGGGCAGCAGAACAACAACATTGTCATACACTCATATCTCAATAAGGATCTTGGTTGGTCAACGTTGAAGTCTACTTGTGCAAGGGATAGAAGAGGACCACCTCACCTAGAAGATTCACTCAAGAAGGTATATTTCTAGACAAGATTAATAGTAAGAGAACGAAGTGCCAGAAGGAGGATGAAGTGCCGGAAGAAGTGTCAAGGAATAAGGTGTAGAAAGAAGGAAGGACTTAACTTGTGCTTGGAGGATACTCTTGTTAGGGGTCTATGGTTTGGCATTGATCAATAGAAGCTTCAATAAGAGAAATTCACTAAAAGGTTTTCCTCTCAAGAGAAGAGAGGTTTTGGCCCTGACAGAGAGCCAACATATTGTGTTCTTGTTCTTATGTTTTTGGTAGCAGTTTGACGAAGTACACACACATGCATTACTAAGAAGAAGAAGAAGATTTAGCTAACAAGAAAAGTAAAAAGACTCCACAAATTGTTATCAAGTAACGAAGAATCAATCTACACTACTTTGCCCAAGATTCTTCAACACTCAACACTTTAGCTACTCGTGTTCTGAGGGTTTCTGATGAAGACCTTTTTTCTAAGGAGAAATCCCATGTCCTGAAGGTTTTTGTTAATAATGATTACAATAGGCAATAAGGTATTAAATCTTTCCTCAAAGCTAGAAAGGGTCCTAAGAAAGACCCTAGTGGTCGTAATTCTGGAGTTCACCTCCCCTTCATCCAAGGACAACAGACAAGATTGTGAGAATCCTTAAGAAGCATAATGTTCCCTCAACCTTTAGACCCCTCAAAACCATCAAAAGTTTGTAGAAATTTTGAATAATTTAACACATATTCAACAGAGATTATCCTGATCATACAATTTAAGCGGAACATGTATAATACATAATCTCCTCTACGTTGATCAACAATATAGCAGCATCAATAACAATAAAACATCAAGAGCATTCACACATTAACACAGTATGTATCACGGGGAAAGCATCTCGCTAAAAACCCCACACTATCTGTATATTAATGATTGAGTCATGTAACATTACACAGCATAATACTTCTCACAAGTATCTCCACCTCTGTTACACACAATACAGCTCAGATCTGATCTCCAAATCTCTTCCACTTCTTGCCTGCCTCCACTGCTCAATACCTGCTCAAGAACTGATGAGAATGGCTTCCCAAACTCGTTTTTCACCTGCAAAATAGTCACTCACTCTTTGTGGACGTGAGCAAAGGCTAAAATGTGGGCCAAATACGTGAGCAAACTCATTGGCATACTCAATCCCTTGATTGTGCAAGATCTGGTGCACAACTATAGTCACAACTAATAGCAATCTGATTCTCAACCACCTGTCCCTGTTGAACTGAACATGCACTGACATGAAACTGAGTTAACTGATGTATTCTTTAGTTGTATTATGAGTTAATAATTAGTTTAACAACTCATCATTAGTCTATCTGCAGTTAGACTAACTACAACCAGTTTAACTAAGTTAAACTGAACACAACTCCATCAACTGTACCTCCAGTCCACTAAACTCAACTCACTTGAGTTCTAACTGAAGTCATGCATGCAACAACTCAACTGACTCATAAGAAAAACGAATTTCCTTCTGACAGCTGCATGTGCCACTTCCGTAGCTCAAACTGAAGTGCTCCAAGAGAATAAGATTAAGTTTATAGTCCAAATATTATTGTGAGATAATAATATTTGACTTTTCTATTTTTGACAGCCAGTCTAAAAATAGACTTGATCACTCACACTTTCATCAAAAATAGAAGTCCATATATTTTTCCCAACTTGATCAATCATCCATAAACATAGACATGATCCATATGTCTAAAAATAGACATAGTCTAAAAATAGACTTGCGCCAAAAATAGCCTGCGGGCCCACTTAGTGAAGGCGACTCTTTTCACTAAGCTCCATCATCTTGTTGCAATCTCAACACTCCCTCTCGACAAGATATGGATTATCAGCAACCCCTATCCTGCCTCGGTGGTACTCGAATTTGCTCCTGGTGAGAGCCTTCGTCAGAATATCAGCATCCTGATCCTCCGTTGGAATGTACGAAAGTAACATGATCCTCCGCTGCACACAATCTCTGATATGATGGTACCTGATGTGCTTGGACCCGAAAAACCTGACCAAGATCATCCTCATCCACACAGATCTCTGCTTCCTGCTGTACCAAGAAACTACTGTCGATCCGATATTGAAGACCCCTCCTGATGTGCTCTTTCTGTCCGTTGGGCTCCCTACCCACTCTGCATCCTCCTGCCTGTACCAAGATCCATATCCCGATGTGCCTCTCAAGTGGCTCAATACATGCTTGCCCGCCTTCCAGAAGAGCTTGGTAGGCTTAACCATAGCTTGTGAAAGCTGGTTAACTGCATAGCATATATCAGGTCATGTATTGACCAAATACATCAGCGACCCCACCAACTGTCGATAAACAGTGGCATCCACTTCTTCTCCCGAAGTGGCATCCTCCTTCCTCCAACCTCCAGGAAGAGGAGTATCAACAGGCTTGCAGCCATGCATGTTGAACTTCTCCACTATCTCCCGAGCATACTTGCCCTGAGAAACAAACAGTCCACCATTGCGCTGCCATATTTCCAATCCTAGGAAATAGTGAAGGAGGCCCAAGTCCTTCATCTCAAACTCTGTAGCAAGATCCTTCTTGCATGACAGTATCAACAGCTCATCACCCGTTAGAATCAAATCATCAACATACAGTACAATGATAAGCAACTTACCCTCCACCACAATCTGGTATAGGTTCGGATCCGCCTCGCTCTTGGAGAATCCAAGTCCTGTGAAATAGCTGTCTATCCGTGTGTACCAGGCACGTGGTGCTTGCTTCAACCCATACAGCGCTCTCTTGAGCCTACACACATGCGACTCACTGCTGAAGACTTCAAAGCCTTCGGGTTGCTCAATGTACACCTCCTCCTCAATGACTCCATTGAGGAACGCAGTCTTCACATCCATCTGATGAATGTGCCATCCCATCTGCGCTGAGAGAGCAAGAATCGTCCGTATGGAAGAATACCTTGCGACAGGTGCAAAGGTCTCCTCATAATCGATCCCCTCAATCTGTGAAAAGCCTCGGGCAACAAATCTTGCCTTGTACTTCTCCACACTCCCGTCAGCTGCCTGCTTAACTTTGTAGATCCATCTCGAACCCACCACTGATTTCCCTTCCGGTCTAGGAACAATCTCCCATGCACTGTTTCTGACAATAGAATCATACTCTTCCACCATGGCGTCTACCCATGCGGGATCCTCCACAGCTTCCTCGAAAGAGGATGGCTCAGTCACAACACACTTGCTCATAAGAGCCATGTATCCAGTGTACCGATCCGGTGACTGTCTCTGCCTGCGTTGCGCTGTAGGTGGTCCTACAACTTTCTCTGCATCTTGAGCCAGTCGCTCAGCTTCTGTCAAGCGCTTTCGCCCTCTGATGGTTGGCGCTGCATGAGTGGTCTCTTCCACTCCATGAACCTCGTCCTGTGGCTGATCCACGTCCTGAAGCTCATCCTTAGGAACTAATAGCTCCTCATCTGCATGCAAGTGTAGCTCCCTCTCAAGCGAACACTTCATGGCTTTCTCCTCCTGAAATTTTATATCCCGTCGCACAACAGTTTTACCACTGTCTGGAAAATACACACGATAGTTGTGGGGCGTATCAGTGTACCCCACAAATATCCCAACCTCTGCAGTCGGCTCCAACTTCTTTCTGGCATCCTTCGTCACATGCATGTAAACGTTAGCACCAAAAATCCTCAAATGAGAAAGATCAGGCTTCTTACCAGAATAAGCCTCCTCGGGTGTACTCATGCCAAGTATCCTATGAGGACAACGGTTCTGCACATAAACTGCTGTATTGCATGCTTCCGCCCACAAGTGAAGGGGTAGGCCCTGATCATGCAACATTTCCCGTGCAGCACCCACAATCGTTCTGTTCTTCCGCTCAGCTACCCCGTTCTGCTGTGGGTTATGGGGAGCTATGAGCTCTCTACGAATCCCTTCTGCCTTGCAGAAATCCTTGAACTCGTCCGAGATGTATTCACCACCATTATCGCTCCTAAGAGCCTTCACCTTCTTCCCCGACTCCTTCTCGACCAGTGCTTTGAATTCACAGAACTTTGAATATGTCTCGCTCTTCTTCTGCATGAAGAAGATCCAGCACTTACGAGAGAAATCATCAACAAAAATCACATAATACCTGTGTTTTGCTGTCGAAGCAACTGAGAAAGGTCCACACACGTCTGTGTGAATTCTCTCAAGGATCGTCGTGGCGCGACTATCCTTCTCGTGAAAGGTGGCTTTCACAAACTTCCCCAAAGTACACCCCTTGCACTGATCTGACTGCGCAAGTGTGCCTTTAGGAAGCCCTGTAGTGATTTGCTGCAGTATCTTCAAGGCTCCATGGTGAAGGTGACCCAATCTCCTGTGCCACAACTCGCCATCATCCCGGCTCACCAATCCTTCTGCCTTGCCTGCCATTGCTGCGCATCCATCTACATGCAACTGACAAAGGTTCCTCACTCGAACCCCTATCTTCCGGGTCTCACCAGTTGTCTTGCTGCGCAGGAAGGCCTTTCCCTCGCTGAAAACAACATCATACCCCTTGTCTTCTAACATCGCCACTGAGATGAGATTCTTCTTCAATCCTGGAACATGCATGACTTCCTTCAATACAAAGGGTTTACCAGACTCCCTCTCAAAGGAAATGGTACCAATACCGGTCGCACTGTATCTACCATCATCGCCCATCTCGATGTGCACTCCAAGATCTTTGTCCTCCAGATCAGAGAACAAATCTCTATCTCCCGTCATGTGAAAAGACGCACCACTGTCCAGGAACCACACTGATCCCATCACACTTGAAACCAAGCATGCGATCAATGAAAAATCAAGCTCAAACTGAGAAGCTAAAGCCTCTCCCCCTGCAGATCCAGCAGCTTGCTTGTTCTTCTTCTTCTGCGGACAATTTGTGGCATAGTGTCCATGCTGGTGACAGTGAAAACACTTCACCTTGGACATATCCTGCTTCTTGCCTTTCGCACCAGACTGAGAAGCTTTCTTGCTCTTCCCTTTCTTTGCTTTGGCAGCCAAAGCACAATTCTCTTCATCAGCTCCCTTTGACGAAGATTCGTCCCTGGTACTCCGCCTGATCTCCTCCTGCACAAGATCTGACCATAGTCTTTCCCATCCTGGCAACTTCTCCCGACCATTGACAGAGTCCTGATAGGAATGCCAACTCTTCGGAAGACCAAGGAGAGCCAAGCTCACCAAGTCCTCATCATCGACAGTAACCCCCACACTTCCCAACTCATCTCGACACTGAGTGAACTTCGTGAGATACTTGGGAATACTGTCTCCCTTCTCGCATTTGATGTTTCTGAGTTTATCTTTGAGCGCCAGCTTCCTCTGATCGCTCTTGCTTTGGAATAATTCTGTTAATGATTTCCACATCAAATATGGAGTAGCCTTTCCATGGAGGCTGGACACAATGTGATCCTTCACGCCCTCCAACAGAATTCTTCGACATTTTGCGATCTTCTTTTGCCAAGCATCAGCTTGAGTAGCATCAGTAGGCTTTGGGATATCCGTATCTATGAATTCCTTCAGCCCGTTATCATCCAATACTGCCTCCATCCTGTCCTTCCATGCAATATAGTTTGAGCTGCCCTCAAGAGCATACTCCAATCGCAATCCGTTGAAAGGCATTGCTGCGTTGTCACCAAGAAAACACTGCTGCAAATTCGAATTCCACCAGCAACCAAGTCAACTGCTTCCGATCAACCCTCGCTTGATATCCTGTAAAAATCTCTTCTACAAATCAAGCTGCTTCGATACCATGTAGAAATTTTTTCTACAAATCATCTAGCTCCGATACCATGTAGAAATTTTGAATAATTTAACACATATTCAACAGAGATTATCCTGATCATACAATTTAAGCGGAACATGTATAATACATAATCTCCTCTACGTTGATCAACAATATAGCAGCATCAATAACAATAAAACATCAAGAGCATTCACACATTAACACAGTATGTATCACGGGGAAAGCATCTCGCTAAAAACCCCACACTATCTGTATATTAATGATTGAGTCATGTAACATTACACAGCATAATACTTCTCACAAGTATCTCCACCTCTGTTACACACAATACAGCTCAGATCTGATCTCCAAATCTCTTCCACTGCTTGCCTGCCTCCACTGCTCAATACCTGCTCAAGAACTGATGAGAATGGCTTCCCAAACTCGTTTTTCACCTGCAAAATAGTCACTCACTCTTTGTGGACATGAGCAAAGGCTAAAATGTGGGCCAAATACATGAGCAAACTCATTGGCATACTCAATCCCTTGATTGTGCAAGATCTGGTGCACAACTATAGTCACAACTGATAGCAATCTGATTCTCTACCACCTGTTCCTGTTGAACTGAACATGCACTGACATGCAACTGAGTTAACTGATGTATTCTTTAGTTGTATTATGAGTTAATAATTAGTTTAACAACTCATCATTAGTCTATCTGCAGTTAGACTAACTACAACCAGTTTAACTAAGTTAAACTGAACACAACTCCATCAACTGTACCTCCAGTCCACTAAACTCAACTCACTTGAGTTCTAACTGAAGTCATGCATGCAACAACTCAACTGACTCATAAGAAAAACGAATTTCCTTCTGACAGCTGCATGTGCCACTTCCGTAGCTCAAACTGAAGTGTTCCAAGAGAATAAGATTAAGTTTATAGTCCAAATATTATTGTGAGATAATAATATTTGACTTTTCTATTTTTGACAGCCAGTCTAAAAATAGACTTGATCACTCACACTGTGATCACTCACACTTTCATCAAAAATAGAAGTCCATCTATTTTTCCCAACTTGATCAATCATCCATAAACATAGACATGATCCATATGTCTAAAAATAGACATAGTCTAAAAATAGACTTGCGCCAAAAATAGCCTGCGGGCCCACTTAGTGAAGGCAACTCTTTTCACTAAGCTCCATCATCTTGTTGCAATCTCAACAAAGTTCCTTAAAATCAGCAAAAAAACTTGTGGACCTTAAGGATATGAAAGGTGTTTATGTCATCCCGTGTTCTTGTGGAACATCATACATTGGTGAAACAGGCTGGTCTATTAACCAAAGGATTAAGGAACACGCTACCGATATCAAGCACGGGAGGACCAGCTCTTCAGCCTTAGCAGAGCATGCAGAGAAGACCAAACATCATATATGCATTGAGGAGGCTAAGGCCATTGCGAAAATTTCTCATTTCCATCACCGTAAATTTAGGGAAGCCATAGAAATTGAGAGGAGGCCTAGTAATCTTAATAGGGATGACAATTGGAAAATTAGTAGCTGTTGGATTCCTTCCCTTTCCTCTTAGTTTCTTTTCCTTTTCTTTACTCTTTTTCCTCTTATCATTTATGCTTTCCTCTGATTTCCCCCTGGGGTTTATTAATCCTCCTTTGTCATTATTCTCCCTATTAATTTTATTTTTCACTCCCTTCGACTTTAAAGGTTTTTTAGTTATTTTTCTTAAAGAATATTGTTTCCATTGTTTTAATATATATATATATATATATATATATATATATATATATATATATATATATATATAATTTCTCCATATTGTGCCTAAATTCAAATATTCTAAAAACTATTAAAAAAATATACAAATTGCATATATATTTATTTATTTTATTACCAAAGGTTAGATTTTTATCTCTAATTAGTTTATAATTAGTTAAAAAAAAATATTTATATTATATCATCTCTATTAGTTTATAATATTTTATATTCACCCTTTGACTAATGAAATGATTTTTCTTAGAATAATGTTTACTATATTTAGGAGTTTGTTATAATCCTTTGTTTCTTTATATTTATTTATATATTCTTGGTCATTTTATTTTTATATAATTATATATATAATTATAATTTGAGTTAAATTTTAATTTAATTTAATTTAATTAGTTTAAAATTAATTAAAAATAAGTTTTCCATTATTTATAGTATTTCTTCTCATTTTTCCTCATCGAGTCAAATATAGTCATTTTCCTTAAGGTCATTAGAAGGTCCTATCTCCCTATTTAACTTGTCGCTATGATATGATTCTTCATATTGTCCTGATGATGAACCACACAAGTTGGTTCGAAACATGTCAACCTAAATCTTCCAACGTGATTTCTTCCGAAAATGTTTCAAATATTCAAAAACTGGGTTGTTGTCAAACGGTAAGCACAGTGACAGTTTCAAGCCACTCAACAAGGTTCTCATCACCACAAGGCATGCCCTTTGTTGGCCATTGTGTCATGTGTGAAACTTTTATTTCAAAGTATCAACTATAAAAATAAGTTTTATTTCGAAGTATCAACCATAAAAATCACTATAATGACAAAACCAAATCTTATCTGACTTACATAGTTCATGGAAGATGCCATTAAAGGCATATTCTTTCTTTCCATAGTTGATGTATATTGAAGAAAATCTATTTAGTAGTAGTATATAATGACAAAACCCAATCTTATATGACTTACATAGTTGATGGAAGGTGCCCCTAAAGGCATATTATTCTTTCTTTTCATAGTTGATTATATTAAAGAAAATTTATTTAGAGATTTATTAGAAAGTTTATTTGTATATGGAATTAGTATTAGTAAAGGCATATTCTTTCTTTTCATAGTTGATGTATATTGAAGAAAATCTATTTAGGGATTTATTAGAAAGTTTATTTGTATATGGAATTTTCTAACCATATGTAATAGTAGTAGTTGGCATAAAAATTAGTAGTAGTAGTAGGAGTTGGCAGAAAATTGGCAAAATTTCTGCCATGGATGACATTTTAAAATTTAACCCAACAAGTTTAATTATATGTGAAATGAAAAGTGTTTATTTATGCATTGATAGAGAAAGAAACCCTACAACAAAATGTTGCGCTTAAGAGGATTCACCCTTGAATTGTGAAATATATAGAGTTTCCCAAATTCATGCACAAACTTTGAAATATTTAGACTCTTTGTTGAATTTGCCCACATATTTTTGAGAGTTTACTAGATATTTTGTCAAATTTACATAGAATTTAAGGAATTTGTTGAAGACCTTGTTTGAGAGTTCACTACTTTTGCGAAATTATTTGGAGAGTTTACTATAGAGTTTATCACATTTGCGTAGAATTTATATATTCTGTCACGTGTATTTTTAAATCCACATTCTTCCTAGGTAAGATTTTTCTATAATGCAAAGCAAGAAAGTTGAAATTTAGTTCATTTTCCTATTATGTGTTTTAATATCCATAATTTTCCTTGTGTTGGTACTATTCAAATTAAATTATTCCAAAGTCAAAGGATGTCTAAAGAAACATGATACACTTCAGATTCAATCTTTGGTAATCAAGGAATATGTATGTTTTATTACTTGTGTTTCTTACATTATAAAATTAAGATACTTGTATTTATGTTTTATTACTTGTGTTTCTTACATTATAAAATTAAGATACTTGTATTTATGCTTTATTACTTGTGTTTACATTGTAAAATTAAGATACTTGTATTTATGTTTTATTACTCGTGTTTCTTACATTATAAAATTAAGATACTTGTCTTGTTAGTTGTAAGAGAGTAAAAATGATAATTGATAAACATGTTGTTCTAATATTCATAGTAGTTTGTGTTTGAGCATTGAGTTGCTTGCAAAGAAAAAGTTGTCTTCCATTTTAGCCAAAGTGAGAAATTTTGTTGATTTATTCTAGAAATTTTGATGTAAACCCATATTCACAACCAAAGAAAATGGAGATAATTTAAGATCCTATATAGAATTTTTTGTGTATTTATAATCAAACATTAATGTGTTTCTTTATTCTCAGTTTTCATGGTGGATTCCATGGTAGAATTGTTTTTATTTTGTTTATTTGGAACCATTACTTCTATTGTGTTCTTTTCAATTGTTTTCTATTCTATTTTCATTTTTTTTGTTTTTTGTTTTCTAATTCTATCCACAACTAATTTTATTAGGATTTTTAATAGATATCATTTTTTATGGCTATCAATATGGAAGTATAACTGAGCATCCTTGAATTTGAGTTTCACCTCGTCACCACATCTTCCACCATTTTTTAATTGAATCTCAATTATGTTCCCTATTTGGAGAGCTTGATTTTTGGAAGAGCATTCAAGTCAACAACCTTTAGCATGATATGATAAAGAATAACTCAACCTAACAATTGTGTGTGGCATTGTGCTAAGAATAAAATGATATTATGATTTCAAAATATAGAAACTACAAGGATTTCATGTTTCCCTTATTAATCCTAATTTATAAGCATGGAAAAAAATAACTCTAAAAGGATATTGCAAACATGTATTATTGTGTGCTTCTTATTTTTTACGTTTTTGGATATGTTTCTTGTAGGTTTGATATTGCAATGCAATTTCAAATGTTCCAAATACTCTTATCTTGTTATAAAAAACTACCCCCATTTATGGTTAAGGGATATGAAGAAATGGGCCTTTTATTCCAAGTTAATCATGTGCACCGGTTGAGGTGGGAAGGTAGTGTACAGGAGTTTGAATAGTATATGATTAGTTCTCTCATAGGAATTTTGTTTGTGTACAATATATATTCCTTGGATGAGTCAAATTCTTGGAAAGATACAATAATTGTAGAGGTAGTAAAAAATGCAAGATGAATTGTTTTGGAGTTCTAATAATAAAAATAGTAGTTGATAAATTATATGGTAGAATTGAGCATCTCTTTTTCGATCACGCTAATGGCCTAATTATATTTGAGACCTTTTCTTTGGAAAATAAAATTTCCTAGCTACTGGCATTCTTTTCAGGCTATCATTTATGATGGATGTCTAACATTTATGGCAACTTTTACTCATTGATGAGTCATATTTTGGGGGTCACCATTGATCTATCTACTTTGTATCATGAATTTTCATATGTTTTAGGGATTTTAGTGAATTTTAGCTCTTGAAAATGTGTAGTGCTTGGTTTCCTTATATAAACAAAGGGAGCACTCACCTCATATGAATCATTGCACATTGTGGAAACATGTCTTCTCTTGAGTTCTATTCTCTCTCTTGTGCACTATGAATGTTTGAGTAGAGTGGTCTCCTTAGGAGGATTTGTTGATGTGGATTGTTTTCTTTTCTTGGATGGATATTAGTGAGGCTTGGACACATGCATTGTAAATCTAATAAGTGGGCTTCTTCTATCTTGGTTATTGTTTATGCGTGATGTTGTTAAGTATTAAGCAAGTGGGCACATTATTTTAATTCTTACTATCCCTCTTAAACAAGCCCTTCTTCAAAGACTTTAAGGAAAAAGAAAGTCAACTCTTTCCCTTATCATATCCTTGAATACTGGTGATATGTTATGTTAAATCCATAGGGTAAGTTACTTGAATTTCTAGAGCCTCTGAACTTATATCTACTCCAAACATCTTGAAGAGTGTTGATCCTTGACCCATATGCCCTAGATTGAGAAAGGCACTAGTATTCTCCTTTTATCAATCATATTCTTTATTAAACCCTATATTTTATTGTTTTAAAGGGTAATTTAAGGTTTATTTCCAACAAAATATTTCATTTCCAGTATTAAATAGATTTAGTGTCTTAGTCCTAGAGTTCGAAATTATTTGGAATATGTTATAAAATACATAGTCATTTTTTAAGCATTTTCAACCACTTTCTAGGGATGACATCTAGGGTTTTAAGTGTTATATATCCTTTTATTGCAAAAAAAATATGTAGCTTAAGGTTTTAAGTGTTATGTCCTTTTATTGCAAAAAATTGATGTAGCTTAATCTTTATTGTACTCTCATAATAGCCCTTCATTTTTCACTTTATTATTGTAGGTCCTGACACTATTATTTTTTTGTAAAATGGTATATTGTTAAGATTTCACATCATACAAGCTCGTTTCTTGTAACTTTGTGTAATTTCTTGATTATGTGTGTACAGTGTTGAGAGATCTATGGGGCAACAAGTGTAGGTGATTTCTCTTCTTGATAATTGCTTGTGATGTATATTTACTTTTTCTTGATTTACTTCTTCTTTTCTTTATTATAATTAGTGTTCTTTATCATCAAACAACTACCAAAACATAAAGAATAATGAGGCAATAGGACACAAGATGTAGGTGATCAGTCAGGGTCAAAACCTCTTCAACTTGAGAGGAAAACCCACCAGAATTCTCTCTCTTCTTATAGACCTTCAATTGACAAATTCCAAGACCTTTGACCCTTGACCAAGACCCTCCAAGACCAAGTCAAACCTTGCTTTTAGCAACTTCTGCAAATTCTGACTTCCAACAACTTCTTCTACAATTTTGACCTACCCA
Source organism: Pinus tabuliformis (assembly GCA_031772625.1). Lineage (NCBI taxonomy): Eukaryota > Viridiplantae > Streptophyta > Pinopsida > Pinales > Pinaceae > Pinus > Pinus tabuliformis. The sequence continues at coordinate 658,471,135 of CM062811.1, forward strand.
GCAGTTTCTTCTGCAACTTCGACCTACCCAGCATCTTATTTTGCAACTTCGACCTACCCAACGGCTTCTTCTGCAACTTCAACCTACCCAGAAGCTTCTTCTGTAACTTCGACCTACCCAACAACTTCTTCTGCAACTTCGAATTTCTCAACAACTTCTTCTACAGAAACCCTAACCCTTGCTTGTGGAGAAACAATGGTGTATTCTTGCTCCTTTCTTCTTCACTTGGAAAGATTCTCTCTCTTAGAGAGATCAGCTTCCAAAATAACTCTTCTTAATGACCTAACTTCACTTATGTAACTCAACTTTACGGCAGCAACATAAACCCTAATTCCTTCGCACATGTGGAGATAAGTAGCCTAGAAACTCAATTTTCTTTTCCTCCTTCATCCTCTTCTTCTTCAACTGTTGTGATCAAAATTGAGTGTAAGTGATATGTATCTTCCAATTGAAGTCAATGTCTCCTTTACATAGTCTTATCATTGGGTCGAATTGCTCCTTTAAGTCTGACTTATTCTTGAGTGTAGGTCGACTTGAATATTGCATCATGACTTGATCTTGGAGGGTTCTTTGACTCAAATAAATTCTTTTTACAATATGTAACATGCCCAAATGGGTCTTTCATGAATGACTCATAAGCACGGGAGCTTGACCTATAAAATAAAATCCTCTTGAGCATGAAACCCATGCTTAAATAAAACACTAACAAATCTATTTTTCTCATTACATTAAATATATAAAATCATGATTACATATGTCATTATGAAGACCGAACCTAGTTACATATTTCAACATTTAGGGACCTTGATTGAGCTCATATTGGTTGACCTAAGCCATTAGAATAGTGATAGGACCCTTTAAACTTCAATTTGGAGGTTACCCCTAACTCCACCATAAACCCTAGTTGTCTAGCCACATTATTTGGAGGTGATCAATGTAGAATCCTTACGGGGATCTTCGCTTAGTTTGGAAAGGTTATTTGATCCCTAATATCTACTAGGGAAGCCTCCCTTGTGTTGTAATGTTTCCATCGCTAAAACAACGACTATTTGCCAAGGTGATCATGGCATCTCTCCCATGTTATATGTAGTCTTAGCCACCTCGTGAAGATTTGCATTTTTGTGGTAACTAGCCCAACTCAGACTCTAGATGACTTCTTCTGTTGGAAAACTAACTAGGATTGGTCTTCATAATTGTCATTATACTTATATCAAAATGTATTTGTAAAAACAAAAGCAAAAAAATTGTATTATTATTATTTTTCTAGTCAAAGCATGTTCTTCATGCTTCTAGGGTTTATTGAGTCCAAAATAAAATTTGTCATAAGTCAAAGTCCCATTTGGACTACTTGTGATAAAATAAAAAAGAAAAAAAATTAGTCAAAATAGTCAATTTTGTCACCACAAGACCAAGACGGCCCTCTAGATCGACAAGTTGGTTAGCCCATAAGTTGTGTCTCTTCATATGGTCGAACAACTATATATTGGCAACTGTGCTCCACATTTTTGGTAAGCAATTAGATTTTTTTACAAGAAAGAAGAAAATCAATGAAGTAGAAAGTGAAAGAGAGCGAAGTCTAAGGAGAAATAAAGTCTTGTTTTCTACCCTAATTTGTCCATGCATACAAGTATTCTTTGTAGTTTTTTAGAGCTATTATAGGGTCGAAATTTTAGGGACTGGAAGTTTAGGGGCTAACTAAAATTTAGATATTTGACCATCATTGACTTTGATGACTTTGATGACTTTGATTTGGTAGAAGAGACTTGGAGGAGGGTTGACTTGGGTCTATGTGGCAGTCTTGGTCTTGGGTCTGGGATATCTCACTTTGATCTGATTCTATAAGAAGAGGAATTTTCTGGGCTTTCCCCCTTATGGGGTTTTTCCCATGGCTTGGAAAGCATGCATCTTTGTCTTTTGTGATCTTCATGTTTCATGTATTTTTGTAATTCCTTGATGGAGAAGAACATAAAATTAATAAGAAGCCAACAAACACTCATAAGTAAATATCATGAAAGAGAAATCAACTCTAATTTGTTATCTTATTGGTTTCTCAACATGGTATCATAGCTAAGGTAAGTATATGGCAGCTTGAAGATCACATCTGGTTGGAATTTTTTAGGGCACTTGTATAGCATCTATCTCTTATTTTTTAAGACACCCTTACAACAGTGATATCACTCTATCAAAGCAAAGAAAGAAGTGGTTAGACAAAGAGAAATTCGAGTTCAATGATTCTGTGGCATCACTTCTAGTTTGAAGCACCTACCGAGCTCAAGAAAGGGAGTACGAAGATATGTGACATGATATGCCTCCTTGTGATGCAATTTTTATGGTGCCATGTCTCTCTATGATACAAGATTTGTACAAGCATACCTCTGAAGTACTATATATCCTCACTCAAAGCAAGAAAAGGACTACAATCTTGGTTATGAGAAACCTTTGGATATATAAAGCTACATCTCGTTCAGAATTCTAAGACATATGCTTTGGACTGAAGTTTGAATTCGTTACAATGACCTAATAATATAAGTTATTCCATGGATTCGATCTCATTACAAATAGAAGACAGACATGTCATATTCTTTCTCTTTGGAAAAACATCTTGCTAACCAAAATACTATGGATAGGACTGAATTAAGGATACCATGGAATATACATAACAAAAGCATCCTATGCAAAGATAAAGGTATCCAAACCTTTTGTGGAGACATACAAACATTCAAAACAAGTTTTATCTGAAATTTATCTCTCAACAAGGTCGAACTTCTCTGTGACATATTACCTATGCAAAATAGAAATCCGAACCTATGGATCATATGCTATAAGAGCCAAAGTTTTTGGTTAAATGGTCAAAAGCCTATACACTATGATAGGAAGCCATCTTTGTGAATGGAGGTCGAAAATTTGCGTAGTAAAAATAGTCGATTTATAGAAGTTCAGAGTCTGTGCATAAATACTATCATCTCTGTGTAAATGTAGACTATCATTGGGTGGTAAAGCATGAGAGAATTCAAAGTCTAGCCTAGCACTTGAAGCCAGTTCTTATCCCTTTGAAAAGCATAAGTTTGCTTTAGTAAAATATGAAGCATTCTACACTTTGGAGACATAACTAAATAGTGCAAAGGTTGAGCTTGTTTATACATTGGAACCTAGAAGGAACCAAATATCTATAAGTCAAAACGTTGAACTAATATAAGTTATGTGAAGCTCATCTTTGTGGAATTCTATAAAAGGACCTAAGGAATGTTTCCGTATGTATCTTCATAGAAGAACAAAACTATGATATTTTGGAAGAGACAAAATTATAAGGCTATTTTTTGAGAACTCTATGAAAGAATGTGGATTCTATTGGGCATTGTAGTCCTGAGACCTAAGACATTTTGAAGATCGAGACACTAGAGTCCTATGGATGAACTAATCTTATCTTTGTAACACCAATACATGAAGTAGTCATGTTACCCATATCTCCTTCCTATACATAATAGAAGAATGAATGACACCAATGAAGTGACATGTTAGAAAGGAACCAAGATAAAGCAAGAAGCTCAACGAAATTTCTGTGGTTGAAAAAGTTGAGGCACCTTTGTTGAAGAAAGTTGAATCTTGACAACTGAACACAAGTCAAAGGAGCAGATCCTTGCAATGAAAAAGGTAAGGTTGTAAACATATGTATAATTTATGTGTGCATTTATGATCTATGTTGTTCACTAGGTCATGTTGATGATCGCTTGAAAGATAGAAAAAGTGATCTGCATAAATATATATTATAGAACATGACATATAAGAAATCGTTGATATGGTAGCACACCAAGTATTTCATTTCATATGAAATCTAGATCTTAAGATCAAGAAATTAAATGCTTGTCAATAATGTGTCTAGGGTTTTGCAATTGATCCGTTTGCATGCTTGTAGAATCTGCAATTTTTAACATGACAAACTTTGACAACCTTGAAAAATTTAAGGCTTTGCAACTAAGTCTCTCGTGTGGTTGTAGAATTTTTTCAATTCTTTAATGGCAAATATTGATGACTACGAAGCATCTAAGGTTTGTAGAACTTATAGTTTGTAAGATATTGAAGAATTTTGGTATTTAGGTTTTGTGAACACTGGCATAGTTTGATCAAAAGGAACCCTAAGAATAAAATCACATCTAATCATTTCCTCTATTAGAGATACATATAACCTTTATTGTTTAATGTGAGATCAAGGTTGGTGAACAAGTCCAAAATTAAGAGGGAGTTAATCCTTCTCCAAAAGATAAATACTCTCCTTGATTACTATGAGTCCTATTATCTTTATACTTCGTCTTTTTTTCTTTTATAGTCTTCTAATAAAGGTTGCAAGTCCATACAAGATTTATCTAAAGCTTGACTAGCAGAAGGAAGAAGTGGAAGAACGTGGAAAAGCATGAACATGAAGAAGGAGGGAGCAGTTTGAAGGTTGCATCAAAGAAGTTGATTAAAGGGAAAGAAGTTCACTTACCTCAGATGGAAAGAGGTATTTGTAAAGATCTTGATCGATACAATATTAATTAAATCTTGGTAGAAAACCTAGAGATGCTTGTGACCAATATGGATGATTGATGTAGGGTAATGTCCTTAAGAAGTTTAAGGGTTTTGAAGTCATTGTACCAGTAGTTGATTGATTTGTTCCAAGAATACATTGATTGACATTATTGATGCTAATAAATATGTTATTGATGATTGGAATTTGAAGATCATGAAGTATAACTCTATTGCAATATGAAGATAGACAATACAAATTAATTTTGACCTCGGAGGGAGCAAGAAATAAGAATTTAACATGAAGGATACCACACCTTGACTAGATGCTATTGTGATTTGGAAACTCTGATAATGACATTTTGTTTGGGATATGGACTGGCTCCCTAGAAAGGCGTATTGCAGAAGTATGTGTAGAGGATAAAATGGTGGTAGCTAAGACACTTGTTTGATGATATTGTATCAGCAGTTGTTTGATTCAATTTGGGAACACGTGGATTGTGTAGACAACAATGATGATGGCTTGGAAGAGCATGAGGGAAGAATTTATATTTGGAAAGATGATATCACTTCTTGAAGAGTGTAAGGCAGAATTTTGTTATGAAAGAAAGAAGACATGCAAACAAATGTGAAGAAGTGTGGCTCCTTGAGATGTTAGATGCACCATTGATGACAAAATTGCATGAAGATTTTCAAGATCTAGGAAGGTCGAATTTTATGTTATGATGTGATGTAGATAGGAGACGAGAAGCCACCATGATATCTCCACAGAAGTACAAGTAGTTGATGTATAATGAGGTAAGCTTGAGCTTGTGGTTGTTTCCTCCTTGTTTGAGAGGGACTAAGGATCCCATCCCTAGTTGAGACGGAGTGAGTGTGGACACCATATTCTCCATGTGTCATGCACTATGGCCAGGACTACTAGTCATAAGCCAAGTGAAGGCATTGGTAGGGAGAATGGTCAATTAGATAAGCATCTGGGGTTGATATTCTTTGAGGATGGTTGATATCCAAGATAAGAATAGTCCTGAGGATTGATATTCTTTGAGGATTGGTGGTGTCCAAAGAATAGTCTTGTGAGGACATACCTTTTGAACATCCAGATGGGGTATGTGCCTGTAGAGGCAGTGGTGGTTTCCATATTTGTGCCTCCGAGCATTGTGTTATGATCTAGTGGAGAGATAGAGCATGATAAATTCAAGGCCTTGTTATTTACTGCCAATGTTGGTTTTGATGATGCTTATCAATCCAAGAATCCCTCTTATGGGAATATTTCAATTTGAGAGTATCATGTTGTCCTATTGTGTCATTGTGAATACATCCCTAGTTAAAAGGGAGTGTTGGAAAAGTAAGTAGGTTCGGTCTTCATAATTGTCATTGTACTTGTATCAAAATGTATTTTGTAAAAAAAAATATTATTATTATTATTATTTTTCTAGTCAAAGCATGTTCTTCATGCTTCTAGGGTTTATTGAGTCAAAAAGAAAATTTGTCATGAGTCAAAGTCCCATTTGGACTATTTGTGAGAAAAGAAAAATATTTATTTTGAGTCCAAAGAGTCAATTTTGTCACCACAAGTCCAAGTCGTCCCTCCAAATGGACAAGTCATCCAGCACTTAAGTTGTGTCTCTTGATATGGTTGAACAACTATATATTGGCAATTGTGCTCCACATTTTTGGTAAGCAATTCAATTTTTGTGCAAACAAGAAGAAAATCAGCGAAGTACAAGGAGAAAAAAAGTGAAGTCTAAGGAGAAATAAAGTCTTTTTCTTCAACCCTAATCTTTCCGCACATGTCAGTATCCTCTGTGGTTTTTCAAAGCTATTACAGTGTTGAAAATTTAGGGGATGACTAGAATTCATAGATTTGACCAGCGTTGACTTTGATGACTTTGATTTGGTGGAAGAGACTTGGAGGAGGGTCGACTTAGGTCTATGTGGTAGTTTTGGTCTTGTGTCTTGGATATCTCACTTTGATCTGATTCTATAAGAAGAGGAATTTTCTGGGTTTTCCCCCTTATGGGGTTTTAGCCATGGCTAAGAGAGCCTACATATTTGTGTTCTTTTGTCTTTTATGATCTTCGTGTTTCACATATTTTGGTAATTACTTGATGGAGAAGAACATAAACTTAATAAGAAGCCAACAAATTCTCACAAGTAATTATCATGAAAGAGAAATCAACCCGTTGTTATCCTATTGGTTTTTCAACACTTAGGTGGAATTGATCATTGTATTGCTTCCCCCTATCTCTTCTATAACATTGGTCTTCCTTTTCACATCATCTAGACTATAGCTATGGTATCACTTCCACGATCATTTCTCTAGCATGTTCTTCCTCTTGCCTATGATCTCTTGCATTGCATATCTTGGGCAAATAAGTACAAGTACCCTTCTCATATAGTCTTCTTCTTCTCACATTGTGTTTGATTATTTACTTTCATAGTCTATATATTATTCTACTTCCATTGTAGTTCAAGTTGTTTCTCCTTGTATTATTTCAATATCTACATAATTGTCACTTTAATATTCTGGTATTCAGACTTATTTTTCCCCTCTTCATAAATTCTTGGCTTGATAATCATGCTTACTTCTTGATCTTTAATTTCTCTATGTTACACCTAGAAATTTTCATATCAATCATGCTTTTTTGTAAGGGAGTCTAAATCTTTATGAAAATATTTGGCATCATGTGCTAACCTATAAAGAGATCATTGAAGAATATATGGAATTAGCCCTTTTCTATCCTTTTTCCTCTCCCTATTTATATTTTGTCTCTTATCTTTTGACTTTCCTCGTAGTTGACTGGTTGACTCTAGGTTGTTGTCTTGGGTAGGGCCTGACTCAAAATGAGTTCTTCATATATGGGTTGATTACCGTGTTGGTTCCTCCATGTTCTTTTCCTAGGATGTTCTTTTTGTTTATTCACTTTTTCTACTACATCTACAAGATCACTTCCCCAATCATCTCTCAAACATCTCCTTCATTTTTTCACTCATCTCTTGCCATCATTGTTTCCACAATAGCATCCCCTCCTTTCACATCATATCTAGTTCTGTTTTTCATTGCCACCTCTTATCTTTCTTGGTATTTCTCTAGAACTACCAATTCATTTACCCTTCCTAGCTATGTTATACCATTGTTGTCTCTTACTTTTAGTTATGTTTCACCAATATTGTCACCTTTTATTTTCTTACTAGATTTGTGATGGTATTGTCACCTCTTTCCTTCTGTTACGCTTCATGGACATTGCAGCCTATTTCTTTTATCTTTTTTAATTCACTCCCTCTCTTCCCCCCGGGGATTCAGTGACACATTTTTCATTAGTTAAAATGAGTCATTAACATTTGCATTATAGGAAAAAAGCTTGGTTTGGAACTACACTACCATTCTTCAATCTTTCACACACCTTAGCGATCTATAATTTCAACAACTCTTATGTATAATTAAATATAGGTATCATATTTTAAAATCTTGTCCCTTTCATTTTCATATCTTATTTATTTCATTTATGATCCTTTACACTACTCACATTTGACTTGCAATGAGGGCCAGGTTGGATCTCATTTTTCATATTGAATGCCCTAAATCAGATCTTTCATTACACCTCTTATGCTTAACTTTCATATTCTAGTTGTTATTTTCCTTCCATGGAAGTCATACTTGTTTTTCCTTGTCTTATTTAAATATTTACATAGTTTAGTTGTAACTGTGATTTTGTAGTTGAGGCTTGTTTATCTCCTCTCCCATTGTTCATGGCTTGATACATAAATAGAGATATTGTATTTATAACTCATCCGATATTGTATTTATAACTCATCCGATATTGTATTTATAACTCATCTCCCTTTCCAGTTTGGATTTTGTTTAGGATGCTTACTTTAAAATATTCACATCTAACTTGATAGTAGGGCCATGTTAGCTCTAGTATTTCATACAAATCTATTGATATATTATCTTGCATTACATCTCTTGTGCCTTGGAAAGTGAAAATATAGCTCTCGTATAGTCTTCCTATTATTTTTTGTTTCATTGTACAATTCTATAGTCTACGTGGTATTCTACTTATATGGTGATTATGCTTGTTTCTCCTTGTCTTATTTCAATACTTACACATCGTAATTTAGTTGTCTCCTTTCTTTCATAGTAGTTATATTCGTTTGTCTCATTCGCCAAACATATTTACTGGGTAGGTGTTGACGAAAATAAGTTCTAATACTTCTCATGTAACACTTTTGAATCTCGTCAGGCTAAGTGAGATAGTAAATTTTTTTATATATATAAGCATAAAGCCGCTAGATAATACAATGAATGAAAAAAAACATTAATTGAAAACACACACACACACATATGCGCATTGATTTCATTCAAATCTGGTCTATTAAGCTTTGCGTTATTATCAATTTATTTCATTATTTATTCAAGCACAATTAATGTTTTTTTCATTCATTGTATTATCTAGCGGCTTTATGCTTATATATATAACATTTTTTAATAGATATATATATATATATATATATCCAATCTAAGTTTCAACTAACAATTTGTCCTTACAAACCCCTACAAGAGTCCGGATCAGAGGAGATCATTAGATTTAAAGATGTAAAATAATCATATAATGGCAACCAAGTGCCCAAACAAAGTGATAAATACAAGTATTCACTGCATCAATTCAAATAATTTCCAAATATCATTAAATTTTGCAAAATAAAACTAGTTAGCGGTGAAATTGATCATAACTTCTAAATAGAATGAACAAAAATTTAAATCAAGTTAATCGACCTTGAAGAACAAATCAAAGAAAGGAAAGCTATATTTCTTCACTACCTTTCAAGTTGTACCCTGATATCAAAAAGATAGTCTTAGTCTTAGAAAGCTCAAAAAGGAGAAATAAAGAATGATAATAAATTTTCAAGCTTTTGCACACATCCATAGAGAATTCTCCTTTTGATTTTGTAATAACCCTTTCTTATATTCCAATGGAAATTAGTTTGGTAGTTGAACTACATATTAATTGAATTTTTTTATTGATTTCATAATAATAAGTAAACATTTTAAAGCAAGGGATAAGCTACGAATTTATTTGATTAAGAACTATAAGCAGGTGGGGTCCTACTAGACTCCTTTAATACTTATTAAATATTCATATCTTACATTGTAAATCTCATTTAAAACAAAAGTCATTAGGTAATCATATGACAACAACATAAATACATATTATGCAAAGCAGTGCCACACACACACACACACATATATATAGATATATAACTTGTTCCTCTAAAAAATATATTATGTATAGTATCCATGTCATCATCAAAATATGTCAGATATGTCCCAACCTGTCCAAAATAAAATGTGCAAAATGTCAAAGAAAATAACAATAAATAAAGTTTAAATCTCTGGATGTAAATCATGAAAAGGCATCACCCGTTTTCCCTCTTCCTTGACCTTGATTTTACGAGGTTTAGAAGTAGAAGTAGAATTAGTGGAGTTTGAATCAGGTGTATGGAAAGGTTTCTTTTTTTTATATTTTTGGATGATGGGATGGGTTGCTTAGGAAGAGATCTAGCAAAAGAGACAGCTAAAGGAATGACATTATTGAGATTAGGTGTAGATGAAACGTGTATAGGCGTAGTGCACACCACTAGAGGGAGGTTGTGTAGGTTTAAGGTTCCATCCATTATTAGTAGGTCATCTTAGAGACTTAGGAATGATATCAATGTTAGGATGAGGTTGCAAGAATTCATTAGGTTCGGTTGGTACAAGAGACAAGGAAACTTGATTTCCAAGGTTGATCAGACCAATCTATAAAATTTGATTGAATTCATCTAAATTTGTGACAAAGTGTATGGAAAAATGAATTATTTTATTCCATCCTTCCTGCCATAATACATTGGGCCTTCTATCTCTTCCTCCCGTGTTTCCTTTATTATTCTTGCTGAAGAAAGCTCATCTAGAATCCAAACCAAAACATCAATAGCATAATGTATCACATTCAAAACAGTAAAATAATTGTAAATTGTGTTAAATACAATAAATATGGCCCAGATAAACTCATAATTATTCACTCATAATAGGGATGTGATACAAGGAAATATGTGAAAGAAAAGTAATAATTTTGAAACAATCCCTTAGAAACACGCTTTGTTTCTCCGATAAACAACATAAAAACATTGACATGTAATCATTTCATGATTGTCACAAACTATTTCCATTAAACCCTAGTATATTCCATGACATACTTTTGACCATGAATTTTAACCTTCATTATATAAAGTGGAAACAATGGAAGGAGTGTGTCGAAAATTTAAGGAAGACACTATTTGTAAATGACAATCGAAAGGACTAAAAGAACATATATTGTATCACATGACTTGATAAGCCAAAGAGAACAACAACTGAGTCTCAGGCTTTCTTTCTTTGCTCTCATAATCGAGTATAATCTTGTAGGTATACAAAGAGAGATAATTTAAAAACATGCTTCTTCAAATGGAACCAATTTTATCTTCTCTCGGCACCAAAGAGCTAGGATTTCTCCTTCCCAACTCATCTTCCTTCATTAAAACTATGCTTGAGAGAGGAAGGGAAATATTTGTCACAAGAAACCTAGTAAACCACCTGTAGAACTCCTTGAACTTCTTTTTAAAGTGTCATATATTCATAATAATTGAGTGAAGCCACAGGTTGGGTTTGTGCTTAAGTGTTTCATTTATTTTAACATTGATTTCCATTCAACATCATAAACTGGTGAGAAATGTGTGTATTTCACTTGAGGAATTAGCCTTTATGTTTCCATTACATAGATATGTTAAAGTAAAAATGTAGTTTCATTCTTTTATTTATAACCTTGTTTAGTTCACATAGGTTATTTAAAAAATATTTTAACTCCAATTTAATCACCATTAATCTTTGGTGGTTAACCAATATTGTATGCATGCAATCCAAGCCAAAAATTTATGCAAAGACTCGTATAACGAATTTATTTTAGGCAAATTTTTAATATTAATCAATTCAGATATCAACGTAAAGTTTGTGCGAGCTACAATTCTCAAAAATATTCCTCATGACATGCATCAACCATATAGTTCAACTATACCCAAAGAGCCCTTTTATTCATGACTTAAAACTATAGCTTTATTTTTAAAGAAAACAAGAGTCTTGTAAGCATTCAACAGTCCTCCACACCAATATTGTTTTATCAACATTAAACAATTCATAATCTCGAAACAAGGCATTTCAATACTCATGTAATAACCAAAAAAATATTAATGTTTTCTCTTGGTTTAAACTCTGTTTGTTTCAAACCATGAGTTATCTCTTTATCCAAAAAGAATTTGCAACCAAAACATATATCAACCAAGAGTAAATATGTGTGTGTGTTTTAATTATCCATTAATAGTTTGATATTTTGGATAGGAAACCAATACTCTGTCAATAGTGTGTTGTCATTGATGTCAAAGGTGATTATGATGAGGGATGAGTAGGGTACATTTCTCAGTGATTCGAAAACATTTGGTACTTCCACAGACATGCATGGAATTCTATAGTTGGCATAGCATAAATCCAAGTTGTAGTAGTAGAAGGCCAAGTAAGGAGTTGGAAGTGTTTTTTATGGCACGTCCGTGCAACAATTGAACGAAAATTGGTGTTTCATGGCTCGAAACTCTATCTTTCTACGTCGATTAACCATGAGAATATCAAAGGCCAAGATATATATGAGGCACAAGATCAACAACCCATATTAATATTAGGCTTACAATATGCATGTAGTTTAAGGTATGATTATGCACGTGATTGATCCAATGGTTGAGAATGCCTCAGTCCAATGGACTAGATCCATATAGGGCTCACACATGCATGGTGGTTAAAGCGGGGAAAGCACCTGATTCATTATTTGGTATGACATGGAAGTATTATGACGTGGCACCACATGGACATACAGGTGTCAATGATGTGGCAAGTAGGTCGATGACATGGTAGAAACAAAATAGGACACGTGGTATTTAGATGACAGAACAAGTGGCATCCATGTATTGGTAGGTTTGAGGACACGTGACAGGATGATGATGAGGCACCCTATGGTCATGATATGTGGCAAGTGGATTTGGCCTTTTTAGGTGTCCAAGTGGCCCTTTTTTGAGTGACATGTGGTAGTGACAGGGGGTGACATGGCATGACATGAAGTGGAAAGTGATGTGGAAATTACGTGGACATGACATGGTATTGTTTGACGCCATTGGACACCACATGGTCGTGATATGTAGTTGGGGGCCTAGTTAACCTCAGTAAACCACATAGGATCCCCCCCCTCCCCCCCCACAATTAAAGTTCGGATAGGTAAAGGGAAATGTGACTTATCCTTTGTCAATTTTGATTAGATCACTGCGTATCACTAGGTTCGCTTTGAAACTTGGATTATATTTAACTGTACATATGACAAAAATCATACCCCCTCCTTTGTTAAAGTTTGGATAGTCGAGGGGTGAGGAGATGTGACTTCTGCACCATTGGTTTTTATCTAAGAGCACTTCACAAATTTGTGAATATTTAACATTAGGTGAACTTCATTAAAAAAAAAATAAAAATTGAAAGCCTTCTAAGGATGTGGTTCCCGTTGTCAGTTATGAGAAGGCATGAGCTTAGCATCTAGTACTAAAGGAAATGATGGGACTAGCCCTCGGTGCAATAATTATAAGTATAAACCCCAACTCTCTGAGTTGTAAATATATATGTTGGGTAAATTATATTTTGTTAATTAATTCGATGTTAGGGTTGAAATCTAGATAATACATGTGCTAGCAGAGTAAACTTTGGTAGATCTTAGGTTACTAATAATTGCAAATTAAGAGATTTGCAGGATTAATGATGGATTTACTAATGTACATTCGGCATTGGTGACATAGTGTCACTCGGGTAGAGATTGGGGACATTACAAATGGTATCAGAGCCCGGTTACAACATTGGGCTTGAATTGGGCTAGAAATTGCAGGCTATCCAACATGTGTTTGACAAAAGTGGCTATGGTGAAAATGGCAAAGATCTCTATAAATTTGAAAGAAGGTACTGCAGAAAGATTGTTGACACAATAAAGGGGAGCAACAGGTCAAAATTTGATGGTCTATGGGCTTGATTGGCCAAATTTGATTAATTTTAGGCCTTAAAGACTAAAATCCATGCATATGACATTGTTTCCATATAAAAAGGTGTTTAATTTCATTTAAAATATTATATATATATATATATATATATATAAAAGATCTTGTTTAAGACTTGTGGAATTTGTATCGTGCTGAAAGTTTAGTGGTTGGTTGACTCTCAGCTACTAAGCATATTTTCCATCCTTCGAATGGATGTGGGAGGATATTTATTTTTTAGAACCCACAATTTCCAGCTTGAATGGGGGTTTGGAGTTTTCTTATGTAAAAAAGAAGCATACACGAATGATTTTATATATCGATTTAGAGTTATTTCATATAGGTGATAATCTTATGTCCTCCTCGTCGAATGCATATATGAATACATATGTTTATATATCGAGGTGATGTAAATTGTTGAGAGGCTTTTACATAGTACGCCATGTATATAACGATTTATATGAAAGAAAGAAAAAATTATTTTAACATCCACGAGGCTAAAGATAGTCTATGGGACAGATTGCTTCTTGATCTGCTTGATGTATTCAACCCTTTTTCTGTGAAGCCTCACAATAAATGCTCCTAGCTTCTCGACAAACTCCTTGCTAAATAGATTATCCCAAGAGCTAGTTGTCAGCATATCTGCATAACTTTCCATGTTGTCTTTGAAGGCCTCACATTCAAAAATGAAATGTTCTTATGTTTCCACTTTTCCGAAAGAAGAAAAAAATGCACTCTTTCCTTCCACACTTCTTTTAGCTTTTTCCAATGCCTTGTTTAACAACAGAGTTGATGAGAATTAATCATTAACTGAGAAATAAGAATTTTAGCTTCTCCATAAAAATAGTGTTAAAATAACTATATACTTTACACACTTATAAAATTAGGTCACAATTGGTCTGCCTTGAAGTTCTCATATAAAATGAATTATTTGGAGGGTCACAATTGGTCAGCCTTGAAGTTCTCATACGAAATGAATTGTTTGCATATGAATTGTTGCGCGACTACATTATTCCTTAATAGCACCCAAATTTATTCATACAAGGCCGAGTGGAAATATTAAATTCATCATTTAATTTAATTCAGTGTCATGTCGTTTACGTTGATCAGGATTTTTGTCATTAAATCAAAAATTAAAATGCTGAAGCAACTTGTAAACTTGTAGGGTCATAAGGTTCAAACAGACATCCATAAGGTCCTTTTTGGTTGTAAATACTTTTTAGTGTGCCAGTGACATTCTCGGTTAGAGTCCTGAGGTGAGATGTCAAAACAACGCCATATAAGCAGGGATTCGAAATTGTGATAGAATACTAAGGGTATCTAAACTTCTTCCTCTCTTCGAGTGTAAATGAACAGTAGTATATAAAAATAATATATAACAAAAATTTGTGTTCGGGCCTATGGTGAATGGGAATCAAAATTTTATTGCACACATGCAAAATGTTTTATACGTGTTTGAACCCCTCTCAAGAATTCCATTTTAATTCACCTCAGAGACCCTCCCATGTTTAGCAGCGGCCAACCGTACATACATCTTTTCGTTTTGGTCCAAAGTACCAAGAAAGTATTTGAATGTAGGTTTCATGGGTGGTTTTCCTGAAGTTTTCATATGTAAACATGGATGTATACATATGATATGTACCCCCTCGTTGGAGGCATACTACAAAGTCGACATTGAAGGTGGTATACCAGAGATATAACACAATCATATTTATTCTAGCTAGGAAATTCTAAAACTCTTAGGCCTCCATGGCAGTCGGTAGCATGTTTTCTGCTATACCTTTTTAAAGAGTAATGTTGTGTCAAACTGGACATTAGATATGGGTGCTTTATATATCTATATATATATATAAGGTTTTACAATTAAGTGAATTCCTCTCTTGTCAAGTACATGATATTGAGGTAGCTTTACAAGATTGAATGTGGATAGCATTGGTGGTGAATCAAAGTTTGTAGGGTTTTAAACTTTTGGGCCTCGCCAAATGCATAATACAACTCCGACGAGACTATATCGACGTTACATATCAGAATCAGAATATGGGCTTCCCATGTTCACTAAGTTCCACCACCAACTTCATAGCAACTAGAGCTACGAACTGAATGAAGGCGAGGGAAGCACCTTGGAGACATTGCGGTCCTTCACCAAGTCATTGTATTTGCAAATGTCGTTATTATTATTATTATTTGTGAACTTTGTACACAAATTAGGGAGTACGCAATGTCTTCAATCTGCATTTGCATGCTAATTCCACATTCTCTTTTATGTATTATGTCAATTCTATGGTGCTCACATCCTCTTCAAATATGCCCCATGCTTATAGGAGTGGTATCTATCTCCTCCAATGTTACTTGCTCTTCAGGGTGGAGTATAATGGTGCCACGTTTTGGTTTTGTAGTTCGAAATCAATAAAAGGCCAAAAACCCCCGCAAAGTAAACTATGCAACTCTTGTGTCTTCAGTTCCATTTCTTCAATCATGATGCAATGTGAGGACTTATAGAGCATTGCGTGGGTGAGCCATGGAGTTCCTGGGCCACTACCGTGGAATGATATGGCCAAGGGTGATGGAGCCGAATGAAAGAAAAAAAAGAAATTATTATAATGTCCACGAGGTTAGCGATAGTCTATGGGACAAATTGCTTATTCATCTGGTTGATGTATTCGGCGATTTTCTAGTGAAGCCTCACAATAAACGTTCCCAGTTTCTAGACAAACCCCTTGCTAAATAGATTATCATAAGAGCTAGCTGCCAGAATATCTGCACAACTTTCCCTGTTGTCTTTGAAGGCCTCGCATTCTAAAATGGAATGCTTTTCTATTTCCACTTCTCCGGAAGAACAAAAAATACATACTCTTTCCTCCCACACTTCTTTTGGCCTTTTCAAGTGTCATGTTTCACAATGGAGCTTATGAGAATTAGTCCTTAACTGAGCAATAAGAATTTTGGCTCTCCAAGAAATATTGGCCTCTATGTACGCTTTTTGTTGATGATTATGAGTGGGATTAAACACTTTAATATCGTATTTTTTCTTTCTCCATAGCTCCTTATCCCAAGTACACTTTTGGAACTTATCCATAACAAAATCTTTTAACTCTTCACTATTTATGGGACATGTGTTCAAGAAAATACCCCATATACTAAACCATTTGTTATTTTGTTGCATCAAAGTCTTTTTTCTTTTGCACAATATGTCATTAAAGACAACCTTGGGTTATCTGTCATCTTCCATTTGCTCAATTTTTTTAAATACCTTATGACTCGCACCATAGCAATTGCTTTAATAGGAAAAACCCTTGTTTCACTTAACAGGATAGCATAAGGAACTGCACTTTTAATTTTGAATTTGTTTGTAATGAAACGCTTCTAAATTTTCTCAATTTGTTCCCACCACATGTCAGATGTATTGCTGGCCTAGAGTTCGCAAGCATAGAGAATCATCGAAATCACTAGAAGCCCAAAAAGGCTTTGAGTGATTTTCAAGCCCCATAACTCTGCCTCTCTACACCTATTTTTAAAAGCATAAAATGCTTTCCAACCCCTCAAAGTTATTTTCTTTCTACAACCATCCCAACTTATATTTTTGTTGAAGTCAATTTTGAGGTATTTGTAGT